>OY743189.1:29860581-32260581 GCA_963555705.1 Ligustrum vulgare | reverse complement strand
GCTGACATAGATGTGACATGTTTCGATGTGAGAACTTTGTTATATACAAATTATGCACAAATTTAAAGCATTTATCGGTAGGTGCTGAATGTTGGTTGAGAATAAATATATATATATATCTCAACAACCAGCCCGTAAAAGGTACGAAATGAAAAATTATGCATGAATAGGCTGAGAATCGTAACATTTGCTACATTTTTGGTGCTTTTTATTTGAAAGATGAGTTTCAAATTTCTTTTTACATTAATTTTTAATTTGAGAGGAAAAAGAAAAAGAAAATTATTATTATTATTATTATTATTATTATTATTATTATTATTATTATTATTATTTGTTTATAAATTGATTTATAAATTGTAATTATTGCGTAAAAGAATGACGTGTTAGTTACAAGGTGTGGATTAAAAAGAATTAGGTGGCGTTCTGTTTGTATTTTATTTTGTATTTTCATTTTCGAAAATGTTTTGTGTTTCCTGTTTTCATTTTTGTTTTCAAATTTGCTAAAAACGCGTTTGGTTTGGCATTTCTAAAAACTGTTTTTGAAAATGAAAAGCTGGAAAACACGTTCTATTTGAAATTTTGCAGAATACTACTTAAACTATTTTTAATTAATTTGCTTGCAGAATACTACTAATTCAAACTCAAATTTCCTTTCACAATACACTGAAAACATGGTTACATGTAACACACTAATGTGAGCATTAAGAGTCTATATTAATACAACTTGGTCAGGTTCGGGATTTTAAAAAGCTCTACTTCTATTAAAATTCAGAAAATGCAAGTTCTATCAAAATCACCAGAGTCCATTTATCAGTGCATTTTTTGAAATATAATAACAAGAATTCTCACTTAATTTTTTTTTTTTTTTGTAATGTTGATATTGAATTCAATAAAACTTTATTTAAACTTAGTTCCAAGTTAGGATAATTCTCAAAAGAAAAAAAATTTATTTAGTCTTAGTTCCAAGTTAGGATAATTCTAAAAAAAGTAATAAAAAAATAAAAAATTTTATGTTAAGTTTAGTTCTAAGTTAAGATAATTCTTAAAATAAAAAAAAATAAAAAAATAAAAAATCCCAAAACGCGTTTTTCGCGTTTTGGACATTTTTTGTCGAAATACACATAAAACGCCCAAAACGAGGTTTTGGACGTTTTGCGTTTTGTGTATAAATTTTTTTTTGTTTTTCAAAATGCGTTTTCGAAAATGATAAAGAGAACGCGTTTTTAGCGTTTTCGAAAATAAAAATAGAAAACGACCTCAAAACAGCAAAGAGAACAAGGGCTTAGTTATTTAACATCCCTGATGTTGCCTTATCTAATTATTTGGAATTTTTTCTTGTTCGATTGTGGAATTTATAATAACAAGTTCTCACATCGAAATATGTTAGATCTATGTCAGCCACTTGCACGAAGAAGTGATTAGCTTTCACTGTCACCTTCTTTCCAGCTTTGCCAATATCCGATCTCGCTGGAGACCTCTGTGCCACCTTATCCTCTGAAGTCTGTTGTAATATTGGCTGAGCCTGAGCAGATGACAAAGCATACTGGATAGAAGAGGAGTACATCGCCGGATACACACACACACATATACACACACAAACATATACATGTATACATATACATACATACATACATATATACATACATATACATATGTGTACACACACACTGACATACATACATACATACATACATATATGTATGCATAGATATTGCATATGTATGTATATGTATTACATATGTATGTATATGTATATGTACGTATACATATATGTATGTACGTATACATACATACATACATACATACATACATATATATATATATATATATATATATATATATATATATATATATATATATATATATATATATATATGACCCGATCCGATTGTGGTTGGGTCTGGTCAGCGGGTTTTCGATTTATGGGCCCTAGTAACGAGTGTTGAAATTTGACGCGACATATATATATTTAACTGTTCCCATGGAAATCAATGTGGGAGGAGAAATTACAAGACTTAAAAATTCTTTTCCCTCCATGGTTTATCAATAATTCTAGGATGTCATTTTTGGGGATATTCTGAGCAAATTTAGGGAGAGAAAATATTGGAGGAAGAAAATGTATTATTCAACCTCTTGTGTTTCTACAATAAAAAATGTGTATATATACTAATTATAACAAATTAACTAAATTTAATGCAAACTAATTTTAGCACATGCTAAATTATTCTAATTCAACCAATATTTCACCATCCCCTCAAGTTGAAAGTTATATGCAATATAACTCCAACTTGGAGATAAAACAAAAGTAAAAAAAAATAAAATAATACCAAAGTATGTAAATTTCTCATAAAATAGTAAAATCCCCGTTAAGTTTTGAGGCGGAATCATCAATCAACTTTGGTACAAATCTGAACCTGGAGCCGAGTATGTAAAATCAACTACAATCAGGACGATAAATCTTCGAATCAGCTACAATCAACCGAAAAATCTTCAAATCAGCTACAATCAACCGATAAACCCATCAATGGATAAGAATGAACTACATGTTATGGTTAACTACATGGCAACACACCATAAATCCGCAGGGCTCAATCATCCATAGTTTACAAAATTTACTGAGCATAATGCTAACAGTAAGATAATCATCAATAACTGCAATCACGGTATCATTTCCAAACCATAATCCATGATTCCACTTATCACAACATTTATTGTAATACCATCCAATCAAATGCACATCCTTCATCTTCCTCACATTGTCGAACTCAACAAAATGCAAATTCAAATATCAAATTCCAACGCCAAGTTGAAATAAATTCATTTACCTAAGGCCCAACATCAAACATACGATCCAATATGGGCCTAACTCATCAAAATGGCCCAAACCATATATTTCAAACACCCACTATGAGCCTAATAACAAATCTAGAAAAAATACATCCCAAAATCCTATTATAAAAAATCTGGGGATTAGAATCATCAATGAACCAGAAACTTTGGGACCAATATGCAATTTTTGAGTTCTAAACTGTTATGCACCAAATCGAGATATTCAGGGACCAACTTTGGCAAATATACTGACATGGTCCATTTCACAAAACTAAAATTACATGGACCAATTTAGACTAGGAGTGGGCACAATCCGGTTCGGTCCGATTTCGAAAGGAACTGAACCGAACCGATTAGCAATGGGAATCTAAGTAATGGAACCATTGGTTCCATATTTGGCTACCGAACCGAACCAATTGGTTTCGGGTCGGTCCGGTTCGGTCCTTTACATTTGAAAATATTAAAATAAAATGTTCCCTAATAAAGATTAAAAATTTCTTTCAACGCTACTTTTGAAAAAATTTCTTTCTACTCTACCGTTTGTCCAAAGTTTCCTTCGAAAATCGAAATTCCATATTAACAGTTTTTAGAGTTTTGTTTGTAAAATTACTTAGGATTTAGGTAATACCGATAGATTTAGATTTTTGGTTGAGAATTGTGAGTTAAAACTTAAATTGAGAGTTAAACTGATTATATAAAGTAAAGAATCAAAGAGATTGAGTGAAATTGGAGGAGGATTCTATTTATGTGGGAAGTTGGGAATGGAAAGAAATTTTCTAGGCTCGGATGTGGTGCCCAACACCAATCCCAGATTGTCACGTGACAGTTATTTTATTACACATTGTGTCATGTGACAGATTGTGATTGATGTTAGGTGATCCAACATCTAGGATCAGGAAAATTTTGAGTTATAAACTAGAATTACTTGATCATTTAGTAGTCTACCTCACCACTTCATTTACAAGTATAGTCGAGTTCACTAACTAGATTTCGATAAAGTATATTGTTACAAGTTTTATCTATTTTAAAAATGAGCTAGAAATCTAGTTAATCTGTTCCACATTTTTGCACTAATATTGTTGTGTTGACACCGTCTTTACTAGGAATGACAACGGGGCGGGTATGAGGTTGGGATGTCTTTCCCTGTTCCCGTTCCGTTAAAGATTTACCATCTTCATCCCGTCCCGTCCCGTCCCCATTTAATCAGGGACGGGACGGTCAGGGATGTGTAAATCCTCATTTACATCCTCATTTGTTATTTATTTTTATTTTTATTAAGTTCTAAAATAATTATGTACAAATAATATAAGAAAACATGCAAGAACAATCCTAACATTTTCTAAATTTAATAATTTTTACACATCATTTGAACATTAATCGAATATATATATTCATCTTTATTTGTATCTTTAAATTTTAATGAAAATTGTTAATTGAAGATAGAGATCGGGGATGGGGGAAATGGGGATAAGATGGTCATCCCCGTTCTCAATTCGATGATACTATTTGATTTTCATCCCCACTTTTGTCGAGAATTTCTCGTCCCATTCGAGGCGAATCTCCATCGAATTCAGATATTCTTTGTCTCGCAGTCATACTTAGTCCTTGCTAAAAAGTTTGACACGGCAGTCGAAAGACGGCTTGGGAGGCCCCGAAGCGGTAATAATGCATTCACGTTGTCGGCCGATTGTCTTTTTCTTCCACACACTTGACCCCCCACCCCCACAAACCCCTCCACACACTTGATTCAGCCGATTGTCTTTTTCTTCCATCAACTTTCAATTGTCGGCCGTGGGTTTCCATACCTTCGTCAAACTATTTTGAATATTATCAATAGTGTTAGAGCATCCTCAATCCACTTTATGGATTGGAAGAAAAGACTACACATTTCAGAAAATAGATGAAATTGATTAAAAATGGTTCTCTAATATACTTCATGAATTATAATATTAAGTTGACGTGATTTGAAAAAAATAGATAACACGAGATGCTCTGTCTAGATGTAAACGTTTCGTGAAACTTAATGACTCAACATTTTATTTTATTTTATAATTATTTTAACTATAATAAAAGACGTTAAAACTTAGAGTTTAAAATTGGGAGTTTATTTTTTTATAATTATTTTAACTATAATAAAATAACGTTAAATCTAGAAGTTCATAATGTGTGTGTTTGTGCTCATTTTTAATAAATTTAATTTATCAATAAAAAATTGTCGCTAAATAAAGTTATATAAAAATATTAGTTCAAGAAAACAACATTTATATTTTATAATAATGAAAAATTAAAGATTATTTTAATTATTTTGCGAATAAGTTATTAATTTTAAATTTTTATGCCACAATCAATTTTTTTTAAATATAGAAAAAATCATTGAAGAGTAAATTTTAAACTTCTTCATCTAGTTATCCACATTCTCTAGAAGTCCGATTATTTCATTACTGCGTTGCCCCAATCCATAGAGTGTATTAGAGATGCTCTTAATGATTATCATCAACAGTTAATTACATTTTCGTTTGGTAACACTATCAGTTTATAAACTGGTTAATTTATAATTTTGAGGTAAAATGTGTAGTTAAAAATTGAATAGAGAAAATGTGTGTATTAAAAAGTGATTTGAAAAATTTTGTGATTTATAAATCGATTTATAAACCATTTACCAAACAATTGCTAGGTTTCACCGAACCTCTTTTTGACGAATCATTCTTATAAACAAAGAATTTATTGTTTTCCAAGGTTGGAAAAATTTGTAATTTATAACAAGTTTACCAAACACTCGTTGAAATCTTTGATTCATTTCATTGTCAGAAAAAATTGGAATGTATTTTAGTTGAAAAGAATACATAATTAAGGTATCCAAAAGTACTTGCAGATTTTAATCCAAAAATCATGTCATAACTAATGATTTAATTAACTAAATATATTTTATTATTTAAAAGGGTTAATATCACACAATAATTACATTTTATAGTCACATTCACAAAACAAATTTTATAGATCACAAATTATCAAAATAATTTATCACAACTTATTTATCAATTACAAATTATAAAAATAATTGATCGACTTATTTTTCGATAACAATTTACAAATTTATAGGTCATGATTTATTTTTAGGTAACAATTTAATACACGATCACAAATTACAAAATTTAAACGTCATGATTTCTTTCTTGGTAATAAATTATAAAAATAATTGATTACAACTTATTTTCGATCACAATTTATAAATTTCTTAAATCACAACTTATTTCTCGGTGACAAATAATGCATATTTCGATCTCAAACTTTTTAGGTCACATATCATAAAATTAATCGGACACGACTTATTTTTCGATCACAATTTTTTTAGGTCATGATTTCTTTCCCAATCACATCTTATGAAATACGATTACTATTTATTTATCTGGCACAAATATCGGATTTTATAAGTCACAACATATTTACGGTCACAAATTTAAAAACTTGTTAGTCACAATTACAAATTTAAAGTCATACGTTACAAATTTATTGGTCACTCACAATCAATCTTCATTCGACCCATCCCACTCTACCATCATCACAGCCACCACTTCCTCTGTTTGGTAAAAAAAATATTTATAAACAAAGAATGTAATATTTTCAAAGTAGAATAAGTGATTAAAAATGATTTTGAGAAATCTTTTGTATTTAAAAAGTGATTTTAAAAAATATGTTATTTATAAACAATTTTACCAAACAAATGGGTAAGTTTTTCTTGAGACTTGGACCCTTGACTTGGTCACTTTGGTCTGGTCCAGGATCGATCATTAATTACTATCACTATTGTTGCATTCGGGCCCAAAGAAAGGTACAGTGATCTACCAGCGAAGGCCCAATAGTGGCCTAACGGACCTTAACCCACAGCTAAGGCCTAAAATATCACTTTGGGATGAATGCCGAGGTGGTACGGCAAGCAAACCTCTTTAGCCGACCTGGTTAACGCCTAGCCGATGTGCTTTATGCTCAGCCGGGGGGCTTTATGGCGGTGACCAGAAGAGAGATGGAGTCAGTGATGGGACACCGCCTTTACCAAGACGTGAAAGGCGCACATCCCCTACGAAATGTAGCAATGATTACGGTTGAAAAGTAAGGTTGTCACATCCATGAACTAGGGTGATGACAAGTGTAAAGTACGCCACGTGTCGTTATCCGAGACAAGAAGTTCATCTATAAATGAAGTACAATTATCTCCAAGTTAAAGGTTAGCATTTTTACTCTCTTAACTGAATATTTACTCTCACTCCCTTTTCTCTCTTTTACGCACTTATATTTCCCGCACTCAAATTATATTTGTTTGACATGGGCACTGACTTAGGCATCGGAGTGCAAACGGGAACCACCTCGACCCCCTTTGTCACAGTGCGCAGGAGATCCACGTGTTCAAGAGGGAGGAGCTGAGACGTGTTGGTTCAAGGTCCAGCCGGATTTTGTGATCAACAACTATCACTAACACTACCTTTATCACTAGCCTCCCCTCCCCACCCTCTCCCACCTCACCCCACTCCGCCCCATCACCACTACCATCGCCGCCTTCTTCCACCAATTTTAATACTTCGCTAACTTTATATTCATCCAAAAATCAATAGAAAAATAAAAAGAATTATTCCCATTTGAAACTCATACCAATGGCCGGATGATGCCTCACTTTAACCTCCCGTTTATCATTCACTATTTTCTCAAAACTATTTTTTTGGGGTTTGGATTTGTCATTTATTTTGATTTATTTACATTTTTTTTAGGTAAAATATGTGATTAAAAATTAAAGAAAGAAAATATGTACAATTAAAAAATAATTTGAAAATTGTATAATTTAAAATTTGGATTATAGTGCAGCCGCCAAACAGAGGCTCAAATTTATTTTTGATCATATATTCACACAAAAAAAAATATTTTGCACATAAATCCACATTTTTTTCTACTTTTTAACGACAAGCTTTCCAAAAATCAATATACCAAAATAATTTTCCAAGAAAAATCTTTTTAATATCTGTTAATTTTTAACCACATATCGTCCCTATCTATTTTATTTGTATGTAAAATTCAGCACTTTTCTCCAACTTTAATCATACTTTGTGATTACTAATTCCAAATTCATAGTCAGCACACAATTTCGACTTGTCAAAATTTTTTTGTCCATAAATTTTTACTTTTAAAAAAATAAATTAAGGAAATATTATCACGTTATTATTTACTAAAAACTAATATACATTTTATTTTATCAGCAAATCAGTTAGACTTCCACGATGAAAAAAAATAAAAAATTCACCTTTCTACCTTCCTACTAATACTTTCCTTTCCTTGTGACTTATTCAGGTTTAGCCATGCTAAAAAAATCATTAATGTTGAGTTTCGTGTAAAGAAGTCAAAAAATGCAACCTTTCGTGTGACATGAAAAGTCACTTTATAATAAAATAAAAAATTGACGAATAGAAAAAGAATTTGAATTCTAATTCGTGTGAATGACCCTACGGTTTACTTAGGTCAAGTCAAACCTGAATAATACGCACAGGAAAAAACAAAAAACGTTGGCCTCTGTTTATAAACGATTTATAAACAAATTTTACCAAACAAGCCGAAAATAAAGAAGCTAGCTGACAAATACGCATAAGTTTTTCATTTGTGGTTCAATTTATCTTATCTGGAGCCGAATTCGACGACCATGTCTATTTTCTTACGCTTTACTGCTAATTTCACATTTGTGCGTATATCTAAATATAGATAGAGAAACACAGATAGAGATCTTCTTAATTACACACTCTCTCTCTCTCTCTCTCTCTCTCTCTCTCTCTCTCTCTCACGCGTGTCTGAAGTAGCTTACAAGGGAAGTATGTGCGTTTCCACCTTTTCTTAACTTTGGACTTTGGTATTGTTGTAAAATTATCAAAAACTTAACAAGAAATAGAGAGGATGAGATGAAGAGCTTATAGAGAATTCTTCTCTTCCTTTGATTTTTATTAGAAATGAAAATTGCTCATATTTATAGGAGTGAATAATGGCACAATCGTAATATGTAAATTTTACAGGGGCATAATGGTAATTGTCATTCATAACATAACTTTACCTAATTCCTAATTTTTACCTAATTTTTAATATATTTTATAACACTCCCCCTTGAATGACATATTACTCGCTTGCTCAATTGTCTGCCTCGTTAAAACCTTGCTAACAAAACCCAGTGGGATAAAACTTGAGCGAAGGAAAAAGAGTACAGCTGCTCCTCCTGATGTTGGTCATCATTAATCATTGAGTCTAATATCTAAAATGACATCAATGATAAGTAGTTCAAATCATATACTGAAATTTGAATTTCTGAAGTACTTCAGTGCTTCAGTGCTGCCTCGTTAAAATCTTGTTAGTAAAACCCAATGGGACAAAATCTGAACGAAGGAAAAATAGTACAGACGCTGCCTCGTTAAAACCTTGTCAGGAAAACCTAGTAGAACAAAACCCGGACGAAGGAAAAAGAGTACAACATGATTCTCCCCCTGAAGTGTGCAATCAAGTATTCATGAACCTTTTGAATAATTATATCATCTTTTGTTTGGAATATGTATATATGAAAATCTTCTTGTGTGTAGCCGATATCATAACATTCTTCATAAGATGTGTATGATTTTCTTCATTTGTTGATACCATTCCAGATGTCTATGATTTTCTTCATTTGTTGATATCATTCCAGCACAATTTAAAGAGAGAGCTTATTGTTGAATTATTATTTGCAGATAGCTGTGACAATAATATCTCAAAAACCTTTGTTAGGAAAACCCTGTGGGACAAAATCTTAGCGAAGGGAAAAAGAGTACATTATTCTCATTGATATGCCATAATTGCTGCCTCATTAAAAACCTTACTAGGAAAACCCCGTGGGACAAAATCTCAGTGAAAAAAGAGTGCAGCACGTATTTGTTCCCTTCATAGGAATATCACAAGTATATTAATGCAATTTCAAATCATTTCATCAAACATATAGTTTGTGATGATCTTTTATAAATAGTTTATAATTCATTTATGATGTCATAACTCATTTATGATGTATTGAACATTCTATACCAAACAATGTTTAGTTAGTTGACTGATTGCATTACTCAAATCTAGAATTGATTTACTTCTATCAAAATCTAGAATTCACTTCTGATGAATAATTAAATATTCATTTTCAAATTCACTTCTGGTGAATATTCATTTTCCGGTGGATAATATAATTTTGCATATTGAAAATCAATTGCATGCCCAAATATTCAAATATAATAATAGTACACTCCAATTTTATTTTCAACATATATTATGGGGTCATATGTATCATTCTTCATGTGATTTTATTTTAAGAATCACATTTCATTCTATAATGATACTATTCTGGGCAAATTGAATCTTTCAATGATTTATTCATATATGTTCTTGCACTTTATAAATTGCAATTTCTAATTTGCAGGAGTATAATCAATCATTGAAATAGATATCAATCTCGACATATAATCTATAATCATTTCCCTTGAAATCCCAACGTACCGCGATCAACTGGTACATCAAAGAAAACTCCCAAAGTACCGAGATGAGAATCACACTTTTTGATCTCACTCATTAGTATATCAAAGAGCTCAAACTAGTGATCTAGATTATAGTCACATCCACCATATGTCATGCCAGTTTTTTGAAAAATTTCGAGCGCAACGAGTCGTCTTTTACGACTGTGTAATATTTTTCATTTGTACAAATAACTACTGGCATTACACATTTAAGTGTTTTGGACTTCAAGTCCTATAACAATAATCCCTACATTTGGGATTTTATACTTGGCCAAAGTATTATAATTTCATCAACCTCATTTTCATAAGAGGGTTGTATGTAGTCGACTTATTTATCGATTTCATTTCATCTCAACATAACATAGAGAGATCTCTGTATTTGTTCTATAATCAGGTACCTGAATCTCTTTTAACTATGCCCCTTATACTCACTATGAGTATTTAGCCTCAAATGGATCATCTCAATCATTCAAGAGATATTTATTTTTGGAATCGATTCTCATTATGCTTCAGGCATAATTACGCTTTAAGCGTGTTTTCCCCATAATATTCACAAATCTTATATTATATCAATCGGCTAAAATGCCGCAACACATGTCATACGTAATTATGGATATAATCACAATCATATATCAAGTGCGTATTGTTGGAGTGTATATAGATATCGCACTTCTTAGAAATCATAAAGCATCACAAGCAAATCTTCATTTCATCGTATTGACATATTTGTATGTAGAATATTGCTGCATGAGAAATGTTTATATTCAAATTGTTCTCATAGCAAATAACTTGAGGCTTTTAATCTGTTAAACCATTAGCAATATAATATTCTACTATCTCAACTAATTCGTAAAATCATTAATGACTTTTAAGATATATTCATGCTAGCATTTATCACTTTGCTCGTAATATCATTACTTGAGCAAATAATGAGTCATTCATTTTCTTAGTGAGATAATTAATTTTCTTTTGAGAACAAGCAGCAATGATAACTTGTTAACCTGAACAATCTTCTGATTCTTTAATGAATGCCATTTTGCATTCACAATAAATCTCATTATTGAATTGGAATCTAACCAATCATTATAGAACTTCTAGTTCAGCAAGATATTTCACTTGTACATATGTATGAACTTCTGGTTCAATACAATATTCATTTCATCAGTACGTATTTCTGTATAATTCAAATCAGTATACCTTTATTACTTTTAGTATACCGAAAGAATCGGTACAATATCCAAGAAAATATCTCAATCTTGTCGCCAAATCTTCCCTTATATCGAAAAAGGTAATGACGCATTATCTCATTGTTCCCACCTTTTCAATAATTTATTCCATTATTTCTTGATGAAATCGATATCACTGACACGCGGAGCCACCACTCTTTTACGCATTGAATAATGCATTTAAATAGATCATTTGGGAAGAAGGCTAGATCCATCAAAAATGGATATCATACTTTCAAGTATTCGCAAATATTATTCCAATCTTCCAGTAAATGATTTGAGAAAAATTTATCGAATTAGGCTCGAAAGATTGAGGTTACTGATGGATCATGGCATCCCAGAAGATGTTCACTGGTTGATCGAAGCAAAAGTTCGATTAGCTGGTGAATTACCAGATTCATTTTCTAAGCACAAGCCTGACTTAGGTAAGAGTAATTTTGCAAAGAAGGGAAGAGCAAAAAGATTAAATAGTTGCTACAAATGTGCTCGATGGACATGTGAAACCTGTTGTAAGTCAATAGGATATTCATCCATAAATCGAGATGATAAGATAGACTTCATTAAGGGTGGACTGAGTAAGGAGTCATTAGATGATATCCGATTGATTCTTGAGACGCACCCTAGTGGGTATGTGCAGCGTGAGCTACTATCTTTATGGGCTAAATTCATCAGCGATAAAGAGCGTTATAGTCTCAAAAATATAATAGCAAAAGATCCTGTTTGCCAGGCTGTTATAAACAATGATGTTTTAGCTATTCAGCATTGATACAAGGTAAATCAGTATATTGTGTGTATATATATTTGCACATATATTTATAAAATATTTTCATGTTTCATTTCTCGAGCATTGATAAAGTGTATTGAAAAAAAAAATCACCGAAAGGTAAGCTTTATCAAAAGTAGTGTAATTTAGTCAGAAGTAGGTTTTCACTTTTTCAAAAGACGAGCAGTAAATAGTGAAGTTTTTCAAGTTTAAAAAATCAATGATTTTCACAGTTTCATGCATCCCAAAATATCATTTTCTCATAAGTTTTTCCTTCCTTATTCTCTCAAAGATGGAAGGACCAAAACTTCGACAGATCAAAAATATCTGTGTATTTTGTGGATCAAAAGTAGGGAAATGTTTTGTGTATCTAGAAGCAGCAGTGGATCTTGGAAAGAAATTGGGAGAGAAAGGTATCACTCTCGTGTATGGAGGAGGTAGCAGTGGATTGATGGGTTGTGTTTCACAATCCGCTCAAGCAGAGAAAGCAAGAGTGATAGGTGTTATACCCGTTCCTTTAGTTGATATCGCAGGAAAAACACGAGGGCATGAAGTACAAACATTATCTATCCATGAACGCATAACTTGCATGTTATATGGTTCTGATACCTTCATAGTCCTGCCTGGAGGTTTTGGTACTTTAGAGGAAATCTTTAATATTACCTCATGGGCTCAATTAGATCTCCATACCAAGCCTATTGGGCTTTTAAATGTTAACAATTTCTTTGATGGTTTGCTAACATTTCTTGATTATGCTGTGGAACAGGGATTCATCTCTCCTTTTTCTAGGAGAATCCTCATTTCTGCTCCTACTATCGAGGAATTGCTGGATAAGTTGCAATCATATATTCCAATACAAGATCCAGCAGGAGTTAAGATAGATTGGTCGCAAGGAAGGGGAATCAAGCGAAAATGGAGTCCGATTAATGTAAATTTATCTTTGTGAACCCTACAATAGGTGGTAGTAGAGTACGGAGTATTCTCACTCTTGAGCACCATAAATTTCTAGGATTTTATCAATGTTTTAATCTTGTGTACCTCAAAGATTTAAGGTGGTAGAGTACGGAGTATTATTACTCTTGAAACACATCTTTTTCTTTATTTCTTCAAAAGATCAGAGGTGGTAGGATACGGCTACTCCCGAAACACATCTCTAATTTTGAGGATCATAAATGTTTCCCCCTTTTGTATTTTGCATGTATGACTTGTTTATACTTCTTCAGGAGCAATAATAATAATATCATTTCAGTATGTTTAGATGATAATTTTTACTTCTTCTGGAGTAAATATGTACTTCTTCTGGAATACATAAGTGCTCGTGCAAGAACTTTTCCAGACACTTATCATCTAATATTCATCTCATAATACTGATGAGATTATTTTCACATTAGCTATGTTCGTGCTATCATGTGATATTATCTTATCATACATCAACATTCTTTTGTTGAATAATTTTCATCCACCCTTTCAAATACAGATATTGGTAACTTTGGGTACCATTCGATAAAATATTTTTATCAACATTTACCAACTTTTTGGTAATGATAACTTCTGATATCATTTGATAAAATATTTTCTAACTTTAGTATTGATAACTTCTGGTATCATTTAATGAAGTATCAAATAACAATAATGTTGTATATATATTAACAATAATAATACTGGGGTTATACCACCACGTATATATGTTGACAACATCCTCTAATATGTTAGAATTAACCAAGAACTGAGGTGTTTCTGAAATAATATACAATATGAATATATGTAAAGTATTCTATATATTCAATCGATAGGCCGACCATATAGGCGGTGTCAACATAATGAAATAATTACCTTTCATAAGTGAGCGAGTCATATCTTCCAGTCAAGGTATTCATAATAGTGAGCGAGTCATATCTTCAAATCCAGTCAAGGTATAAATCCAGTCCATAATAACTCAATCCATCACGGTATGACAATGATTATTTGTACGACGAATTTCGAAGTATTATTAAAAATACTGAAATTGTTACAAATTGAATTTGAGAAATACAAGTGGACAACTCTTGTGAATGCAAAATTGCAAAATCCTCTGATTAACGTTCTGCGTGTTTGAAGACAAGGGGCCACGTGGCTTGATTCCTGGACTTCTGAATTTGCTGGAAAAATTGATTTGTTGAGAGATTGCTTGTTTGTTACTTGGAACTTGAGACTTGGATTTGAACTTTGGATTTGCACTTCGGATTGACTTGCTTTGATTTGAAGGCTTTGATCTTCTTGAAATTGATTTGAACTTGTTTGATTTGAAGAAGACTTTGATCTTCTTGAATTTTGGACTTTGCTTGATGTTTGAGAGAATTTTTGTATTCTCCACCTGCAATTTTCTTTTCTTGCTTTTTTTCTTCTTTTTTCTTCTTTTTTTTTTCTTATGGACCAATGGTCCTATTTATAGGGAAAATTTTGTAACCACCTCATTTATTTAAATAAATAAATAAATAAAATGGTTATGATTTTGAAAAGTAGGATGGGCCTTATCCATGAACTTATTTTAGGTGGGCTTTTATAGACTCTATTTGTTTAATAAATTAATTGGACTATTAAATTTGACCCAATCCAATTAATAATTTTTTTTTTTTTTTAATGTCTACAAATGCCCCCTCAAGATTTATTTATTTATTATGAAAATAAATAAATAGATAAATCTTGAAATTTATTTTAAAATTTGATTAAACTTGAATTCTCAATAGTAAATTTAACTCAATAATCAAGTTGAAGGAATTTTATTGGAGCTCGAATTCTGTTGCACGGTTAAAAAAAAAAAAGACTCCTATTTGAGATAAACAAGTTGATTTCCTTTTATTTAGATAGACTCATCTCACTTTAAGAAGCAAGAAAAAAGAAAATTTCATATTGAAATTGATTTTACTTGAAGAATCTCGACCATACTTTGGAAAAGGTAATAGGAGAATCAAATGACCCAATCCATCAATTTGGACTACTGCGCTTAAACATAAAAAATTGAGAAAAGGAATTACCTGACTCGTTCACCAACTTCATACTGTAGGCAAGTTTTCTTTCTTTCTTTCTTTTTTTTTTTTTTTTTGAAAAACGTGACTGTACACTTTTTTTTGTCAACGCGAACAGTGCTTTTTTTTTTAAAACGTGAACAGTGTTTTTTTTTTTTTTATATATCTCTGGTTTCGATCTGTGTGCTAATGTGTGGGTGTTTGTGTATGATTTATGTGTATATGAGTGATGTGTATGAGATGTGATGTGAGAGAGAAGTGTGTGAATGTGTTGTGTATGGTGTATTGACATGCATGTATTGTGTATGTATTAGAAAAGTGTGTCTGTGATGTGTATGTGAGAGAGACGTGAATAAGCCTTTCATAGATTTTTTTTTTTTTTTTCAATAAGAAAACTCATTCTTTTTTTTTTTTTAACAGGATCATCAAAAGCTGACGAACAGTTTGAAGGTTGAACTGTGTTTTGAACAAATTCCTTTTTTTTTTTTTTTTTTTAACATGTACTTTGAAAATTTGGTAAATCTTCGGAATGTATCTTTTTAGATACCCCCCGCTAGATTTGCTTTTACAGGTTGAAAATTTTGGAAGACCTGAAAAATATGCGGAATGTATCATTTTGGATACTCCCCGGCATAATAAAATTTTCAGGATGAAAGATTTGGAAGACCTGAAAAATATGCCGAATGTATCCATTTGGATACTCCCCGACATAATAAAATTTTCAGGATGGAATATTTGGAAGACCTGAAAAATATGCGGAATGTATCCATTTGGATACTCCCCGGCATAATAAAATTTTCAGGGTGGAAAATTTGGAAGACCTGAAAAATATGCGGAATGTATCCATTTGGATACTCCCCGGCATAATAAAATTTTCAGGGTAGAAACTTGGAAGACCTGAAAAATATGCGGAATGTATCCTTTTGGATACTCCCCGGCATAATAAAATTTCCAGGATTGAAATTTGGAAGACCTGAAAAATATGCGAAATGTATCTATTTGGATACTCCCCGGCATAATAAAATTTTCAGGATGGAAGATTTGGAAGACCTGAAAAATATGCGGAATGTATCCATTTGGATACCTCCCGGCATAGTAAATTTCCAGGATTGAAATTTTGACTTATTTATTTATTATTTATTTATTTATTTTATTTTATTTTTTAATCCTATTCACTGATTTTTTTTTTTTTTTTTTCAGGGATGGCAAAACAAAATTCCAAAGACAAGAAAAATTTGAAATTACCTGAAGTTAAGGAATTTTATGATCCTGCACGAAAGAGTCAAATCCTTTGCTTTCCCAAGGCTACTTTGAAGCTTCCATGCAACTTGATAGGAGATTTTAAACTTACCATCCATAAGCCAATGACATACCCTTTCGTCCATGCAGTTCTTTTGCAGAGTATGGACATGCGTATTCTCAGTGTCAGCCAGAGGAATTCAACTCGTACTAGACATCCTTGTTTGTGTCCTCCTCCGCATCATACTTCAGACACAACGTTCATCCCAAAAGCAATCATTTCTGAGAGAATTGATCAAAGGGAGATCAGATGGGGAAGTACAGTTCATTATCGTGGAGAGATTTCTTTCTTGTCAAAGTTTTGGGAATGGTCCCTTTGGATTCATAAGCTTCTCATCAAGAAAAATCTTCCTGAACTAGCTCATGCCGTTTACTCTGCCACTAAGGACTACTCTCGACCCGACTCTATTTATCGAGCTCTTTGCGAAGTTTGGTGCCCGGAGACCAACACTTTTGTAACTGCCAATGGAGAGATCAGCATTTCGCTTTGGGATATGCAAGAGATTACTGGACTTTCCATCAGGGGTGATTATTACGAGGAGGTAGTACCAAGTCTTTTGGAACTAACAAACTCCCTCCCCATATCTTGCTTATATTTATTTAAGGCCTTTTCACTGATCGTTGACAAAAAGAAAAGTGAGCGGGTCCGCCACAGCGACTGGATTGATTTCTGGTTCAAAACTGATGATTGTGTTCCGAATCCAAGGAAAAGCAAGGCGTTTAAGCAGGCTATGGAAGCAAATCCATTTTCAGGAGATCAGTCAGTAGCCAAAGAAAATTTACAGAGACCTGTTTGCACAGAAACATTACACGATATTCTGCACAGGGACACGGACTACTGGAATACTTCTTTATCCGTTGAAGAACAAGAAGAGTTGGACATAGCAGCTTATCTTTCCCTTTGGCTCTGCCGTTTTATTTTTCCTTCTAGAGATGATTGTCTCAGGGTGGGAACTTTTAAAGTAGCTTCCAGAATGGCTACAAAATCAACTTACAGCTTGGTACCTCCCATCTTGGCTTGCATTTACAGAGGACTTACCGAGACAACAAATTGCGTGACTGGCCATGACATTGGATCAGTCAAATATACATTTCCCGGACATTTTTTGTACGCTTGGGCTGCAACTTATTTTGTTCGGGGCATCTATGCTAACGTTGACAAGAGCATAGGTCGTCCTATTATCCGAAGATATGCTGGGACTTTAAATGATTTCCAACATTGGGAGGTTGATGCATTTGATTGTCGAGAACTCCTTCGCGGAAAAATGGACTCTAATGATTTTTCGTGGAATCCGATTTATTTATCCCATGGTGGTATACGCACAGATAACAATGAAAGATCTATAGAGACTTCAGAGTTCATGATGAGTATCCGACCAGGGTTTCTTTCTTACCGTCGTGGTAATAACCTGTTTATTCTTGAAGCTTACAACCCTCACAGATTTGCAAGACAACAAGGCTTTAGGCAAACGATTCCAGGCTCACCAAAACCAATGATGCTTACAGCCAATGCGTTGACCCTCTACCATGCTTGGTTATCTTTGACGCAGGTAGGAAGTAGATGCACATTTCATCTTTCGGGGCGCATTGATGATATACAACTTCAAGTTGATCCATCATACGAAGCTTGGTGGGAAGATAAAGTATATCCTGGTCTGAACAAGATTAAAGTGCAAGATTTATTGTCCAGCGAAGATAATAACTTTGTACTTGGTAAATCTCCATCTGCCCCCGAACAAACAGGAAGTCATAATGCCCGTGAATTGGACTCCTCTTATGTAGATTCTCAAGTGACTCTTCGGAAGAGACCTCTGGATGTTCCAAATGAAAGAGGTATCAAGAAAATTAAAATAATACACTCTCGCATGGATTACACTTCAACTTCAGAACATGTAGAGAAGGTACATGAGCCCATTACAATTTCAGAAAGCAGTAGCTCTATGGACCGAACACCACAAACACTTGATGCCACACTTCCTTTGGAAAGCAGTAGTCCTAGAGACCAGGTAAGATTTATTTATCATTCAATTTTTTTTTTATTTTTTGAATGATAATTTGCATCTTATTTTTTCGTTTTGAATTCGAACTTCAGATTCCTCTTTCTCAAATATTGCGTCGGAAGCGGACAATACGACCCAAAGATTCTCAGGTTGTGGAGAATCCTAAGGAAGCTTATTCTGAAACATTTAGACATGAATTGAGCATCCCAGATGTATCCTATGGCGATGAAAATTTGGATATGTCGCCTCAAACACGAAACGCAGGTATACATCTTCATTTTTTTAGCCCATTCAATGCCCTAATAGATTGGTATTTAATTTCTTCAACTTTCTATTTGTTGTAGGATTTCCACAAGTTCCTGAAGGGATGTTTTATTCAGCAGATCATCGTAATGAGAACCATGAGATGATTGGTGCACTTGATGAAATTTATGGCAACGATAGACATGAGCCTCCTTGCAAATACCCAAGCAGTATTAATAATGGTGTCATATCACCTAATCAAGATGATCTTAATGATGAGGTGAATTCTGAGCCTTTGCGAGTTAGCAGTTCAGAGATTGGACAGGATACTTCGAATACCTCTCCTTTATTAGCATAACCAGCTCCAGGTCAGAAGATAAATAATTGTGAGACGACACCAATATGTTCTTCCATCTCTGGTCCTCTGCACAGATTTACCGAAGAATCTTCTTTCTTGAAGAATGCTCTACAAGAAGCCAAGATTAATTTCCTGCGGACATTGTTTAAGGAAGCTTTGAAGCATGGTTTTTCCAACATTCGGACTTGGTGGAATGAAAGCAAATCAACTCTTCGGGATGTGATCATCAATCAATTCCGTGCAGATCCAATGCCTTTGATGAGACATATGGATGCATTTCTTGGAGGAGTTGACGTTTATCTTTCTAAAAGACAGCAGTACTTGGAGTGTTTGACTGCAGAAGAAAAGGCTAAGCAGTTGAAATCCCTCGATATCCAGATAGCAGCAGGGAATTCCACATGTTCTTCTTTGGAAGCTCGAATTAGTGATTTGAATTCAGAGCTGGATAGACTTCGTGATGAACTCCAAACTTGCCAGGAAAATACCAGTTCACTTGAGACGAAGAAGACCTCATTGGAGCAAGCGCAAGTTAAAGATGCCACAATTGCAGGATCCATTGACCAAGAAAGAAAGACTCTTGAAGACAACTTCTTGCAGTTGATTGACAGTGATTAATTAAGATAGAATGAAGACTTCTTCTTCTTTTTTTTTTTGCTATGTTGAATGAACTTTGATTCATCAACATCATCCTTTATTGAATTTTTTTTTCTTTGGCATCTCTCTTGTACATTTTTTTTTTTGCAAAGAAAGATTAATACAAGAAAAATAGAAAGAATTTATTGATTTTGACTGAACTTGAATTTATAATTTCCATTCAAGCTGCCTACGTACCCAAAAGGGATCAAGTCAAAACGTAGTTCAATACAACAATATTTTATTTATTTATTTATTTATAGAGCCGTTCACAGTTTATCCTCTTGCGGGCCAGGAGTAGTACATTTAGGTACAACAAAATTTAAAGAACTTTAAGCGTAAAAACGCTTTAGGAATTTTCCGTTGATAGGCCCAATTTGTAGTCCATCTTTGTCAACGATCTTGTATACTCCATTTGTAAACACGTGAGTAACAAGAAATGGACCATCCCATTTAGGTTGGAACTTGCTCCCAGTTTTTCTTGTGATTATGATTGGTCTGCGCACTGAAAGTACCATATCTCCTACTTGGAATGATCTCGGCCACACCCTTTTGTTGAAGGACTTTGCCATACGAGCTTGATAACATTCCAAGTGCATTTGTGACTCTAATCTCTTCTCATCCAAAGCTTCTAGCTCCTCGAGTCGAAGACGGGCATTTTCTTCTGTTGTCAACCCTTCTTGAATAGCAATCCGCAATGATGGAATTTGGCATTCTAAAGGCAAGACAGCTTCTACTCCATACACCAAAGCATAAGGGGTAGCTTGTGTCGGGGTCCGGTAAGTAGTGCGGTAAGCCCACAAGGCTTCTCCAATTCTTTCATGCCAGTCCCTTTTTGATTTAGATACAACTTTCTTCAACAGGTTGCACAGGGTCTTGTTGAATGCCTCTGCAAGTCCGTTGGCTGCTGCATTATACATGGAGGAATTGTACTGTCTGAACCCAAATTTAGCACATAAATTATTTATGTGGCTATTGCAGAAAGGCTTTCCATTATCAGTGATGATGTGTCGAGGAACTCCATACCGGTAAATGATTTGAACACGAATGAAATTCGCAACATTTTCTTTCTTTATTTCCCTCAGCGGTACAGCTTCAGCCCACTTGGAAAAATAATCAGTTCCAGCAAGGATGTATGAATGTCCAGCTGAAGATTTTGGAGTTATAGGTCCAATCACATCAAGGCCCCAAGCATCGAAAGGCCACGAGGCTATCGTCGGGTGCAATGGTTCCGGAGGCTGGTGGATGAAATTTGCATGGACTTGACAAGCTTCACATTTCCTTACATAGTCCATAGAATCTTGAACCATGGTTGGCCAATAGTACCCCATTCTTTTTATCCGAAAATGGAGCTTGGGCCCAGACTGATGAGCACCGCATATTCCAGAATGAGCTTCTTCAAGAACCTGTGATTTTTCCTCATTACTTAGGCATCGAAGGAAAACTCCATCAAATGAACGTCGATAGAGTGTGTTCTTGTAGAATATGAAGCGAGAAGCACGCCTTCGGACTTCAGTCCTACGACGGGGATTGTCCGGTAACCTTTGATGTTGAAGATAATCAATTATTGGTTGCCTCCAATCAGCTTTTTCTTCATCGGAAACTTCAACACTGTTGTTTTCTTGCAGATTCTCTGGCAATAGTGGTGGGATAACCCATTTTTGAACAATTGACACTTGGTGGATAGACTCTTCATCCGATCTGGCTAGAACAGCAGCTAAATTGGCTAATGCATCAGCTTCTTTGTTTTCATTTCTTGGAACAAATTTGATTTGTATTGATTCAAACTGCCTCAAAAGTGTTGATGCGTACTCATGATATGGCTTTAGATCCAAATTTCTGACTTCATATTCGGATAGAAGCTGGTTGATTATCAACATAGAATCTCCAAAGACTTCTAATTGATTAATTCCCATGTCCAATGCAGTCTCCAAACCAATAATGAGAGCTTGATATTCTGCCATGTTATTGGAACACTTTTCTGTCAAAGCAAAGGCATATGGCATAACTTGATCATGAGGAGTGACAAATACGACTCCTGCTCCAGCACCGTACTTTCGAGCTGCCCCGTCAAAGAATAGCCTCCATGAAGGTACAACTTCAGTGTAAAAGACTTCTTCATCCGGAAGGTCTTCAGAGAGCTCCCATTCTGCAGGAATTGGATGATCAGCAAGAAAATCTGCTAATGCTTGTCCTTTAACAGGCTTTTGAGGAATAAAGTTGATGTCGAACTCCGATAATAGAAGTGCCCATTTTCCTATCCTTCCAGAAAGAATAGGCATTGACATTATGTACTTCAATGGATCCACCCTTGAGACTAGATTGATTGTGTGCGCTAACATATAATGTCTCAATTTCTTAGCTGCAAATATTAATGCCAAACACATCTTCTCAATCGGCGAGTACTTCAGTTCAGCACCTACTAATGTCCGACTCAGGTAATAGAGCGCATTCTCCTTTCCTTCATCATTGTTTTGGGCAAGAAGAGCACCTAGAGAATATTCTTGCGCTGCAACATAGAGAGTCAATGGCTTTCCAGGAGTTGGAGCTGTAAGTACTGGTGGGTGAGATAGATATTTCTTAATACTTTGAAAAGCATCACGACATGCATCATTCCATTCAAATGGTACATCTTTCTTTACCAACCTGTTGAATGGGTGACAACGACCAGCAAGATTAGAAATAAATCTTCGAATATATGCTAACCTTCCTTGAAGACTTTTTAGTTCATGTAAATTGCTGGGTTCACGCATGTTAATTATGGCATCAATTTTTGATTGGTCTATCTCAATGCCTCGATGTCGGACTATGAAGCCAAGAAACTTTCCAGAAGTGACCCCAAATGCACACTTTAATGGATTCATTTTCAACTGATAGCGCCGGAGTCTTTTGAAAACATCTTGTAAGTCTTGTAGATGATCGTCTCGTCTTTTTGTCTTGACAACAAGGTCATCCACATAACATTCAACTTTCCCATGCATCATGTCATCAAAAACCTTTTGCATTGCCCTTTGATAAGTTGCCCCGGCATTTTTCAATCCAAAAGGCATGACCTTATAACAGTATATCCCCTTAGGTGTGCGGAATGCTGTAAGCTCTTCATCTTTAGGATTCATTCGGATTTGATTGTACCCAGAAGATCCATCCATGAAAGAAAGAACCTCGTATCCAGTTGTTGCATCCACCATTAACTCTGTTATTGGAAGTGGAAAATCATCTTTAGGACAAGCTCGATTTAGGTCCCGAAAGTCAACACAAACTCGTAACTGTCCATTCTTCTTTCTGACAGGAACAATGTTAGCAATCCAAGTCGGATACTTAACTTCACGTATGAACCCAGCTTCAATGAGTTTGTTGATTTCTACTTCAATTTGGGGAATCAATTCTCGCCGAAATCTTCTCTGAGGCTGCTTGATAGGACGAACTCCATGCTTTACTGCAAGATGATGCACAGCAACTTTAGGATCCAGCCCTGGCATTTCTTTGTAGGACCATGCAAACACATCCTTGTATTCTTGTAACATGTTGAAATACTCAGATTCTTCTTTTGGACTCAGAAGGGCACTGACATAGATTGGCCTCGGCTCCTCTTCTGTTCCCAAGTTCAACTGTTTCAAATCGTCCACAGTAGCTTGCCCCCCTTCTTCAAATGTTGGCGGAGCTGGTTCAGGTTCATCTGATGTGTTTGAGTCTTCAACCTCAGATTCTGGGTTACCAAGTTCTTCAAAAGCAATGTGGTTTATTGATACTTTTTCTTCATTTCCGTCATTCTTTTGAAGCTTGGAAGTCTTTCTATTTTTGCGCCTTCTCCTGGAACGTTGAGTCTTTAAACTCATATCTGAATTCTTAACTCCAAGTCGAGAGAAGGCAGATTGCCTTTGAGACGATTCTATAAAAGTCCGAGCATTTTCATCAACTTGAGCAGATATAGGGTCATTGCTGCTTAACCTCTGGAAGACTGAGACTTTATCTTTTAATTCAGTGGCTGTTGAAGATTCTCCCTTTAGCCTTTCGAATACCGAAACTCTGACGTTTTCACCTTGAATTCGGTCAAATACGGAAGGTCTCGACTCTTCGGATTTTTCTTCAGGAATCTCACATATTTGAATCATGATTGGGTTTGAGGAAACCTTCTTAACTTTAATCTGTTTCGGTTGATTTGGATTATATCCCAAGCCATATTTTGGTTGTGATATGATTGATCCATCCAAACCTGATGGGACACGTCCACCTGCAAGTACTGCGTCAAGATCACCTAATTTTCGAGGCTCTCCTCTTCCAAACCCAGCATTTTCAAGCAGTTTATTGGCTCTCGGATTGTAACATCCCTTGAAAGTTCTCTTCATTTCATCAACCCCTTTTGCATGTGTCAAATTCTGTTCAAGTGAATCAGAGATACAGAGTCTTGATATACTTGGAATAGATGTTGAAGCTTCACCAACCTTTGTAACTTTCATAAGTTGATGTGGTATAGCTAGTTTTGTAATGTTAGGTATCGGAAAAGTCAATTCTTTCCTCGATAACTCAACACCTTTTGAAGTTTCCTGAGGTTGTTTACCTCTGGAAGACCTTTCACAAGTAAGTTTTGATTTACCTGTCATAAGTTGATGTGGTGGAACTACAACTTTCTGATTAACACTTTCCAAACCCCGCTGTAGATAGCCCTGCCGAATGAAATTCTTCATGTTCAAGGTAAAACTTGGCGTCTACGTAGTAAGCTTCTTCTTTCAGGAAGGGCTTGGTCTCAGCTACCACGCATTTGACTTCTCCATCTCGGCTGTACTTAAAACATTGATGCCAAGTTGAGGGTACCACTCCTGTTTCATGCAGCCAGACACGTCCAAGAAGTAATTCATAAGATGTTTTGGCATCAATGACATGGAAGAGAGCTGTGGAAACTAGGTCTGCAATTTGTAGCTTCAAGCGTATCATGCCAATGGCTCCTTGACCTTTCTGATTGAATCCCTGAATCATGATGTTGCTTTTAGACAGATCTCCAATCTTTATTCCAATTTTCTTCATAGTATTGATTGGCATAATGTTCACAGCTGAACCACAATCAATCATTATCCGATGTATTTTGCACTCCCGGATATAACCACAAACATATAGAGGCCTGTTATGCAAACGAGATCCCAGCTGTAAGTCATCGTCATTGAATGTGATTGTGGCCATACAGTCTTGGTAAGTTGTAGAAGTAATTGGTTCCAACACTTTCCCTTGATAAGCTTCTGGATCAATCAATGCCGTGATCAAAGCCATCCTATCATCGAAAGGTAGATCTAGAGCCTCAAACAAACTTGTGTTTGAAGAGATATTATTGAGACATGATATTACTTTCTTCGTCTTCGAACTCTCTCCTGCAACATTCTTTGATTTACTTTCTCCATCCAGACCTATGACGTTAGAAGTGAAACATTCTTTGTCAAAGAAATCCTGAGGAAAATACTCTTCCAAAGTTATGGGTCTAGGAGCTGAACTTGTCTTAGCTTTGGACTTCTTCTTACTGTTTCTCGGCCTCCTTCTTAGCTTTGATTGTTCATCACGTGTATCAGGATTTGGTTGTTGTTGAGCTTTTCGGTGTCGTCTTTTCACAAGAGTCCATGGCATATCACTTCCTTGTGAAGGTGTTTCTTCAATAGGGGAGATTTCCATACTCAATGCCCCCAGTGTTGGTCCTGCAAGAGACATCAAAGATGATATTTTACCTAATTTTTCGGGCGTCTGATATTTCTCCTTCTTGCTTATGAATGTGGACCAACCATCACCAATTTCATCTTCAGATTCCGAATCAGAATCCCAAACATCCAAGTCATCTGTCATGATTTCATAAAATGTTGGACGGTTGGGAGCATGTGGTTTATCCATTTCTGGATATATGTATGTGATGGTGACTTCTCCGTCTACCTTGAACTCTACTGGAATAGCTCCTTTTGGAAGTTGAGGTCCAAACTCCTTTACCCCAGACGAGAATTTGTCCATATCATATGCAATAGGGGCAAACTGCTCTTTATTTGCAACAGGGATTGGACCGAATGACCCAAAGGAAATCATCGAACAAGCAACTGTTGGATTTTCACCAGTTTCGAGTTTGATCTTATTTTCTTTGTCCAACCGAACAATAAGATCTTTCAACACAAAACATCTCTCCACCGGATGACTGATTATTCTGTAGAACCTGCAGTACTTAGGATGATCAACTTGACTAGCCTCTTCTGGCCTCTTCGATGTTGGAAGTTCGATTATTCGTTGTTCAAGGAGTTGATCTAAAATTCCAGAAACTTCGGAGTCTGAGAATGGATACTCCTTTTCTTCAAGTTCTTTCAAACTTAGAAGACCTTTCTTTTGTACTTGTGCCTTGTTAGGCCTGAACTCCTGCTTTGGCTTTGAATTTGGATTTGGATTTGAACTTGATTTCTGAAAAGTGATTTTTGCAGGAGCGATAGATATGACCAGAGATTCTTTCAACTTACCTGGATTACTGTCCTTTTTGACTTCCTTCTTGGGATCCTTTTTGTCACGCGGGTCGCTTGGCAAGTAACTTCCATGCCTTGTTATTTGAATTTCTAGATCATGAGCACGTGTGGCCAACTCTTCAAAAGAGTGAGGCATATTTGCTTGGAGATTATAAAGGAGTCCCCAATGCATGCCTTGCACACACATGTCGATAGAGGATGCTTCGCTGATACGTTCCTTGCAATTAAGGACGAGATTTCTCCAGCGTTCAATGTATTCAACAACCGGTTCCTCCTTATTTTGCTTAGTTCTGGCAAGTTCTGGAAGGCTGACGGTCCGTCTGGTGCTATAGAAACGTGTGAGAAATTCACGTTCGAGCTGATCCCAACTGTCAATTGACCCGGCTGTCAAGTCTGTATACCATTCAAATGCAGCACCTTTGAGGGAGCGTACAAACTGCTTTACCATGGTATCATTGTATGTGCCAGCATTGTTACATGTTTCAATGAAATGAGCTACATGTTGTTTCGGGTTGCCCTTTCCATCAAAATACTGAAATTTCGGTGGTTGGTAGCCAAGAGGCATTCTCATCTCGTCGATTCGACGACTATATGGTTTGGCATAAACCAATGAAGATTGCGGGGAGCCACCGTATTGAGCACGGATGGTGTCAGTGATCATATGTTGAAGTTGTTGGACGGACAAAGAGCCAACAGAGAGTTGAGTGGTGTCACGAAACACATTTTGCACAACAGTACGGTCATGCATATCTTGCTTCTGCTGGTACTCTTGAATTTCAGGATCTTTAACTTTGGAAGAGCTTGCATTTTCTGGGTTGTCCTTTTTCAAAGGGCTTTGCAACTCCAGTCGATGCATGAGAGCGGCGATTTGTGCATTTTTTTCCTCCAAAGACTTTGTCAATTTTTCAATGGAGACTGCCATTTGTTGAACTCAATCATCAGTGTCTGGTGACATTTCTGTTACCATCACCGGCTCGATTGATTCTTCAGAAGCGGTATAGTCTCCCCATTTTCGCGGAGAAGTAGCATGAGTTGATCCAGAAACAGACCTGCCACTGGAGATAGAACCAGAACAGGGACTTTTTGCCAAGTTCTTTTCTGATGACCGGGTGCCCTGCTTCTTGAAAGCGATTTTCATCTTGCCCTTTTCGGAGAACTTCTTCAATGGTGTAACCAGTTGAGTTTTCCCAGATTTTGTTTGGGCTCTGGTCACATGGAAAAGTTCAGCAAGTGTTTCTTCCAGACGAGTCACAGTTTCCTTCGCCTTTTCGCTTGCCATGTATGACGTATTTGTTGAAACTTGAAAGTTTTGCAGAACGGAAGATGAGAGGCAAGAGGGTCCCACTGGGCGTGCCAAGAAATTTGTACGACGAATTTCGAAGTATTATTAAAAATACTGAAATTGTTACAAATTGAATTTGAGAAATACAAGTGGACAACTCTTGTGAATGCAAAATTGCAAAATCCTCTGATTAACGTTCTGCGTGTTTGAAGACAAGGGGCCACGTGGCTTGATTCCTGGACTTCTGAATTTGCTGGAAAAATTGATTTGTTGAGAGATTGCTTGTTTGTTACTTGGAACTTGAGACTTGGATTTGAACTTTGGATTTGCACTTCGGATTGACTTGCTTTGATTTGAAGGCTTTGATCTTCTTGAAATTGATTTGAACTTGTTTGATTTGAAGAAGACTTTGATCTTCTTGAATTTTGGACTTTGCTTGATGTTTGAGAGAATTTTTGTATTCTCCACCTGCAATTTTCTTTTCTTGCTTTTTTTCTTCTTTTTTCTTCTTTTTTTTTTCTTATGGACCAATGGTCCTATTTATAGGGAAAATTTTGTAACCACCTCATTTATTTAAATAAATAAATAAATAAAATGGTTATGATTTTGAAAAGTAGGATGGGCCTTATCCATGAACTTATTTTAGGTGGGCTTTTATAGACTTTATTTGTTTAATAAATTAATTGGACTATTAAATTTGACCCAATCCAATTAATAATTTTTTTTTTTTTTTTTTAATGTCTACACTTATACCTTGTTTAAAAATTTTAATTTATCTTTGTTGATCACATATTAATCGTTAATTTACAATTAATATACTTTTATTTATTACCAAGGGCAAAATGGTCCATATTTTAATATATTGCTCATATGGATAAATCGAAACCGTCAATATGTTTGAAATTTAATTTAGAACAAACTTACTTTTGGTCCGAAGTTCAAAATCCCGTCGAAAGTTCTCCAAAAACGATTTTTAAGAAAATCGCCACGTTCGACCGCCGGAAAATTTCAAAACTGCACAAAACAGAAAAGTAAGATCATAGAAAAATCCAAAACATCAAGACGAACAAACTTCCTGTTGACGACGTCGCCGGATTTGCCGTCACGCGCCACTTCGACGTCTGCGCGTGGGATTCACGCGCCTCACGCGTCGCCGCGTCGGTGACTCTGCCGTCGACACGCGCCGGTGCCGAAGGATCGTCCCGTCGCCGTCGTCATGGATCTGGTGTCCGATCATCGTTTGGATTTACGGGTTGACGTGAATTTGCTTTGAAAGTTTCGGATTACACAATTTCTCCAATTTTTCTATATATTTGGAATTGATTTTCTAATCTAAGATGTATAAATGATGATTAATAATAATCTGGTTTCTGATACAGAGGTTCATCATTTAGATGCAACTGTAGAGCATACTCCCGTCATATTACTCAATAGGCTAGAGACTCGTGCTGATAACGTGTTGTAAAACTATCAAAAACTTGACAAGAAATAGAGAGAAAGAGATGAAGAGCTTAGAGAGAATTCTTCTCTTCCATAGGTTTTTATTAGAAATGAAAATGACTCCTATTTATAGGAGTGAATAATGGCACAATCGTAATATGTAAATTTTACAGGGGCATAATGGTAATTGTCATTCAAAACCTAACTTTACCTAATTCCTAATTTTTACCTAATTTTTAATATATTTTATAACAGGTATTTCATTGTTTATCTTTTTTGATTTCGAATTTGTTCACAAA
This sequence comes from Ligustrum vulgare, assembly GCA_963555705.1. Taxonomy (NCBI): domain Eukaryota; kingdom Viridiplantae; phylum Streptophyta; class Magnoliopsida; order Lamiales; family Oleaceae; genus Ligustrum; species Ligustrum vulgare. The sequence continues at coordinate 32,231,181 of OY743189.1, read as the reverse complement.
CTAATATATGATACTTTGCTTCACACTTGAGATTCCAGTTTGGCAGGATCACTATTTTTTCTTCAAAAACTTTTTCACAGAATATTTGTTCAAAAGTAACTTTTGAGACCTTGTTTTATAATGTAGTTTTAGAGGATTTTTGGATTTTAGAGAATGTGTGGTTGAAAAATGGGAAATAACGAGTCCCACGTAAATGTATAGTTGAAAATAATTTGGGAGAAAAAAAAAATCCATAGGAGCTTGCAAACAGTCTATTAATTTGAAAAATAACTTTTGACTTTTCAAAAATCTGGTCATTAGTGGTTAACTTTTTATTGCACTTTGATTTTATGAATATATATATATTTTAAACCTTTTTTTTTTTTTTTGCTATTCTTAAATGTTGTTAATAATAACTTATTAATTTTAAACTATTCAATTAGTTATAAAATTTCTAGGGTTATAATAGCAGAAATAATTGTTCTATACAAATTATATATCTCTATAAATATCAGAATGAAATACTAATATTTTACCAATCATTCTTTCGCAATATTTTTATGAATAATGCTATAAGTACTCCCCCCCTTACTTCCCCCTCACTAGGGATGGCAATAATACCCACGAACCTGATACCCGATGGAGACCCGACATAAATGGGCTGGAAATACCCGAATAAATGGGTTCGTGAGTAGGGTATGGAGGTAAATTTTAAAACCCGACATGGGTGGGTCGGATGTGTGTTTTACTACAATACCCATACCCGACCCGCATACCCATTAATTTCCTTTAAAAATTATAGAATTTAAAACAAAAGTGATTGTTTAAAAAAATAAAAAAATAAATAAAAAATAGAACCCAAATATCTATTGACATTGTTATCGTCTAAACCTTAATATATTTAAACTATTGACTTTGTTAACGTCTAAAAAAATTGTTCAAATTCGCTTGTATAATTTCAACATATAACAAGCTTTTTTCAACTCAAATTCAAGTGAAGCCCAATATTTAATTGATTCAAGTTAATCCGGAGCACCTATAATCTATTTATAGCCTAAAAAAATAAATAATTAGTAATGGGTTTTAAATGGGTATAGAAGCAAACCCGCCTCCGACCCGCAATTTTTAAATGGGTATATTGGTAAGGTATGGAAGTTGTAAATATTTAGTGGGTAGAGTACGGGTTTGACAAACCCGACCCATTCCCGACCCATTACCATTACTACCCCCTCACGTATAGGGGGTGTGACCACTCCACAAAAAAGTGGCTCCACCACTATATGTGAGGGGCATTAAGGAGGGAGTACATATTGCACAACCCTATTTTTATTGTATATACATGAAAAGAATAATGCTATTAATCACAACTAGCTGGTGATAATCTGATCCACATTCCATGTGACAATACACGACTACAATGAAATATACTGGTATGTGACTCATTTATTACCAACTAAACGTGATAATAATCAATATATATTCAAGCTAATAAATAACTTTACACTTTATGAAACCAACAAAAATTCACATAGATGTCATTAAATATTAAAAAACTTGTGCAGTTTGTCATTCCTCGTCCATTTATCTGATAAAATGAATAAAAGTTTATTTTCGTAGAATTAGAAAATTATATTTTAGTTGTATGACACTAGTACAGAAAGTGCAAAAGGCGTCGGTTGTAAAAGGGCATAGGCGTCGGTTGTAGGGGCGACGCCTATGACGCAGACGCCTAAAGTTTTTACTTTAGGCGTCGGTTGTAAACCGACGCTTTAAGTTCTACTTTATGCGTCGATTTTTTAATAACCGACGCTTTAAGTTTTAAAAAAAAAATAAATAAACACTTTAGGTGGAATCAAATAAGATAATTTACGACCTATATGTGAAGATATAATTAAAAAGATTAAAAGTTTACAAGGATGATTGTATTTTATATAGTTATTTTATTAGTATGGTCAATTTTGTACGAGTGACAGTCACCACAAATTATAATTTTCATTTTTTATTTGTAAAATTTTACCAAATTTTCGACAGAGTCTCATCTGTAAATTGGACTTAGCCAACCTATAGGGGGAATGAAAATACTACAATAAAACCAAATTATTCACCATCGACATATTCAAAACTCAAACGCAACTCCAATCAAACTTCAACATCATCTACTACTCCAACATTAATCCAAAATCAATTCTCAACTTTTAAAAATCAAACTAAGATTGCATAACTTAACTCCAATAAATCAAATATTATTGTATACCAATATACTAACTTCAAATCAATAATATATATTCAAACAAACCAATTAACTTGATAAATAATAAATCAATTATATATATATATGCACAAACATATACATACACACAGATATATATATATATATACACACACAAAAACACATACATATATATATATACATACACGCACATATATATATATATATATATATATATATATACACACACATACAAAGATATACACGCACATACACACATAGATATATATGTGTGTATATATATACACACACACATTTACAAAAAAACTAAGTAGGGGGTAGAGATTTAAGGTAATCTTGCGGCGGCGGCGACGGGCGGTGCGGCGACAGGCGGGCAGTGGCGGCTTGGGTGTGGAGAGAGTGGAGAGAGTTTGGGCGTAGAGAGAGTTTTGTGATTGAAGTGAGTTACGCGATACAATTGAAAAGGACGCGGAAAAAAACTCGGGTTTGGGCGTCGATTCCCCTTGAACCGACGCCCAAAACCCAGTTTTGGGCGTCGGTTCCTATTGAACCAACGCCCAAACGCGGGTTTTGGGCGTCGGTTCAAGGGGAACCGACGCCCAAACCCGGGTTTTGGGCGTCGGTTCTCTTGAACCGACGCCCAAAACCGGGGTTTGGGCGTCGGTTCTCCTGAACCGACGCCTTTACTTAAAATTTATTTACAAAATTGCCACCGCGTTTTCAATTGGCGTCGGTTGTTACATAAAACGACGCATAATACCCATTTTTTATGCGCGATTTTGTACTAGTGTGAAGAATATACTGATAATCAATGAAATTCTCTACATCTTTCAACACATCTATTTAAGTTGACTTATAAACTTTAAAACATCTACACTAAAATCTTGATTTTCTAAAGTTGGCTCTGCAAGTTCATTTCCAATTGCTTTCAATCTAAGAATTTAGGGTGTGTTTGATTCACACATTTTCCATAAAAATGGAAAATAGTTTTTAATGAAATTCCATAAGTGTTTAATTTGAGTATATTTTTGTTGGCGGAATTCATTTTCCATTTTGTCTTCATTTTTGTAATTTTCCTTACAAACATGGAAAATGTTTTCCTTGTAGGGTTGAGAATTCATTTTTCACATCACCAGCTTCAAATATCAATTTCACTTTCAGTAAGATACACCCAATGAAAAATAATTTCTTGGCAATTCAATTTTCTAGAACACAATTTCTTTCCACCCGAAATTTATGCTTGCAATCAAAGGAACCTCAGATAACTATAGCTTTAGCTACGAGAGATACACATTAGATGAGAGGATGGAACTACTCATTTAGATCACAAACAAACTTAGATTATGAAAACTTTTTAACTTAGACGATAAAGAAAAGTGCAGGCTTAAAAACGTCGAACTTTAAGAAGAAAACTTACAACAAACAATATTTTTTTTGTCTGATCACGAAACTTCATATGATCCCTCTTATTGGAAAATGTAAAAACTACCTCCTCGTATGACCTGTGCAATCAAATTCTTCCGAATTTTCCATGGAGCCAGTGCTTGAAGTTCCAAATTGTGATTGAAACCTCAGAACTTCGTGCTCTTGTTTCTGGCGTTCTTGTTGTTGAGTTGACAGTACTGAAGACATCATTGTCGTATTTGATGAAGATTGAGAAACAAAATCTCCACCATAACCATGATAATAAAACCCTGAGGCACCGTAGTTCAAATCACTGTGATCTCCTCTTCGGAGAAATTCTGCATAGTTCTGGACATTGACGGGGTTTTCTTGAGGGAGATCAGGTCGAGACATTTGGGTACTCGACTCAGAAACTATTGGCAAATCTTGACGTGTTGTTAAGTAACCAGACGCTGTTTTTCCTTGCACTCTTTCAGGAAAATTGAGCTTAGCTTTGTTACCTTTAAATCTTACTGCTGTTTCATCGTAAGCATGAGCCGCAGCCTCTGCAGTGTCAAAAGTTCCAAGCCATACTCTTGCAGCCTTCTTTGGATCCCGGATCTCGGCAGCCCACTTACCCCAAGGCCGCTGCCGGACTCCTCTATATTGTCTTCTCCTCTGCAGGTCTGGACTCCCTTTATTTATATTTATGCACATCACATGTGATCAGAAAACAAATAAAGTCAAGAAAATACGTTTTCACTGGTAATCTTGACCAATCTCAGTTGGTCTTTCAATAAAAATTAAAATTAAAATGAAACTCCTTTACATATTGTTATATGTTAGTTCGATTCCCGGCCAGTCAATAGATTGGTAAGAAATATGATTTGAGTTCAGATAGTCCAAAAACGCGGAAAACGCGTTTTCTTGAGCCGTTTTCGGAAAACTTTCTCGAAAACGTTTTCAAAATTTGTAAAGGAAATGGAAAACGTGAAAATCACGTTTTCCGCGTTTTCCAAAATTTTTGCCTTGTAAGTGGAAAACGCGGAAAACGCGCGTTTTTCGCGTTTTCCACTTAAAAAAAAAAAAAAAAAAAAATTAAAATAATCAAAAAAATTTGAAATTTGTCAAAATTTATCATTTTTAATTACATTATTGGTCCCTGATTTTCAAAACTTGTCATTTTAATCCTCAAATTTTGAAATTTCTTTCGAAAATATCCTAATTTATTTGCAACTTAGGTCCCTCAACTTCAGATTTTGTTGTACATTAGTTCACAAATTTTACTTTTCTTTTAATTTAGTCCTTTTCGTATTTGCTTTATAGGTCATTTTCTTCAAACATGTATAACTTTTGATGTACAACTCCAAATTGCACTCTGTTTTTTGCGTAGAACTCCAAATTCAACCATCTTTCTGATGATATATCATGTGCTTAATTATTAAACCTTTATTTTTTACTTTTGTATTGTAGACACTTATTTTGTAAGGGCATAATTAATTAACGTAAATTGATTTTTGCAAATTTTATTGAAACTTAAATTTTAAACGTTATGAGTGCTTACTAGAAGGATGTATCTATATAAAGTATTAAATGGAACGATTACTTTAGAAGGGAAAATTATTACTCAAATGTGGAAAGATTACTTTAGAAGGGCAACATGAATTTTTGAACTTTTTTTGTATAACCAAATTGTGTGAAAGGGGTTATTTCATTTATTTTTGTTGTGTAACTCAAAATATGATATCTTTATTTCATTTATATTCACAAATAATATGAAATAATTTTCTTCAAAATTTTAAACAGAACGCGTTTTCCAGCTTTTCATTTTCGAAAACAGTTTTCAGAAATAACAAACCAAACGCGTTTTCAGCAATTTCGAAAAAAGTCACAGAAAATGGAAAACAGAAAACATTTTCGAAAATGAAAACAGGAAACTGAAACACAAAGAGAACGCAGCCTAGGGTTTCTACCTTCTTTGTACAAAATATAAAATGTGGAAGTAAAATTTTTATTATTCAAAATGCTTAGTCAAAAGATTACAATGCTTAAGACTATTTATAGAGAAATTAACAAGTTAAATCTAACAACTAATTCTAGATGAATCTAGAATATTCTAACTCTAACAAATATCTCAACATCCCCCCACTCAAGTTGGAAATTATATGAAATATAACTCTAACTTGAAAGTATTACAAAAGTGAAAAATACAATGTAAAATTCTCATAAAATTCTTCTTAAATCTTAAGACGGGATCATCAATCTTCAAATCTTCAAACCAACTACAATCAGTCGATAAATTTTCTTTCAATTGCAGATTTCCTGCATCAACTCCAATTTCGGAGCAAATTTTTCAAACTCCAATCCGGAGCAAATTCTTCAAACGCCAATTCAGAGCAATTCTTCAAACTCCAATTCGGAGCAATTCTTCAAACTCCAATCCGGAGTACATTTTTCAAACTCCTATTCGGAGCAATTCTTTAAATTCCAAATTTATTGGAACAATTTTATTTCTTTAGATGAATTCATTCATCTATTTTCAATCTTGATTCAATTTTGAATCAAACCCACTTCTCATGTGAGCAATTTCAAACACCAAATATGGGCCAATTCAAAAAAAAAAATCCCAAAATTCAATTTTTAGAAATTTGGGGTTAAAATCAATGTCCCAAAAACTTGGGACCAATCTGTAATTTTCAATTCTGGGACTACTCTGCCCCAATTTCAGATATTCAGGGACCAACTTCAGCAAATATACTGATAGGGTCCATTTTTCAAAAAATCAAAGCTGCAGGATCAACTATAACAAATTCAAAACCTTCAGGGATCTGTTTCGAAAATTTGTTGAAATTCAGCTACTATCTTGTCTTATTCGTTCAAACCAGAAATCAGAAAAATGCCTCTTACAGCCTGCTGTCGCCGCCACTACGGTCGTCTGTCGTTCAATCGCTGATTGTCGCCTCCGGTGGACGACCAATCACCGGAAAATCTATGAAACTAATAGGAAGTTTCTTGTCAACCTCATGAACTCAAATTCGAGGTCGGTTTTGTGAAAAGAATTCTGGATTTTCAGATCTAAAAAATGAAATTTACGACCGGTTGTCTTCTTCGAATCTCTGACCACTTCGCCCTTGTCATTTTGCGTGATCCTTCTTCCTTTTGATTATTGTCTTTACAGTTACCTGAAGAGGCTATTTCACCTCTTTTCTGCCTCATAATCTCTTCCGGAGGCTTAGGCCCTTCAAATGGGATATCACCACCAGTTAGTTTTTTTTTTTTTTAATGCAGCATCGAGTGCTTTCTCTTCCTAAGTGATTTCTAATCGCTAGTCTCATCCTTTTTCTAGCTTTTTAGCTCTGCAAGACTTTTGGACCATCAAAGTCACACAAATGTCAGTAATCAGAGACCCAGGTTTTGAACCACAGTTTCCTTTCCTATCTTCACCGAAGCTCCATTGTGACATCAGTTCTTCGATGCTCACATTTTCTTCATCTTTGACATCCAATTTACCCCTTTCTTCAGCGATTAGATGAGGTGATATTTCGGTGGCGAAGAATTCTTCCATCTCTGCTTCTGACTGCATCTTATCCGCCTGTGAGGGTCGACGAGAACTCACCTTGTGTGCTTCGTCGTTGATTCCAATTGCCTGACTTGGATTGTACTCATTACAATCCACCAAATCACCATTCAGATCCTAACATGTCTTCACCATAATTTTCACAATCTCTGGGCCGAGGCCTCGAATTCCAGAACATTAGATGCAAAAAACAGCTGCATCATACATAGCAAGCTGTCGGCTATGGAATTAGCTTTAAGGTAGACAAGTATTTTAGTTTCTCCTCAATATTCCAGATCTGAATCTGATCCACTCATCTGATTCGCCCGATCTGTTCACCTAATCCAATCTGCATTCATCATCTTCAATCTAATTCAATCATCTTCATTCATCTGATTATGAACTCAAGCAAGTAGCAATGAAGGAATCAACTGATAATAATATCTGAGTGGTGAAAAATTCGTCGGACGAGCTTTCCATGAACTCAGCCTGCACCTCCATATTCACGAACTGTTGTTCATCTCTCTCTCAAAAAATTGATGAAGAACTGAAACACATACTCAAATCTAAAAGCAAAAATGGAAAATCTAAAAAAAAAAAAAAAAAAATCTTGCCGGACAAGCGGCGGCACCGCCGCTCGCCGGTGACCGGAAAACTTATAACCCTATACCAAGATCTTATGCTCTGATACCATGTACAAAATATAAAATGTGGAAGTAAAATTTTTATTATTCAAAGTGCTTAGTCAAAAGATTACAATGCTTAAGACTATTTATAGAGAAATTAACAAGCTAAATCTAACAACTAATTCTAGATGAATCTAGAATATTCTAACTCTAACAAATATCTCAACATTCTTGTTGAACTGTTGGTTGAGGTTGGACTTGCTCTTGTCCATTTGAATATTCAGGCAGCGGTAATGGGAGATTTCCAGGTACTGTATGAACTTCTGGATCCTTGTTTGAGTTTCCAATAACTTGAGAGAGTGTAGAAACCATAGCAGACGTGTCGCGTTCGGATCTAGCAGAGCAGATGCGATACAGTTCTACTTCCTCTTTTTCCTCCGATTCATTGAACGGAAGGGGCCTCTTCCCATGCCTTCGATCCACGGTTGCTCTTTATTTAAGAGAGTCAAGCGCTTTCAAGAGATAATAAATTAAAGGCTGAAGAAGGAGACTTTAGGGTTCGCAACAAGATGCTGAGAAATATTATTTATAATCTGTTGATCCAATTTTTTAAAAAAGTGTTCAATATTGGAAAAGGAGGAGGAGTTGCTAGGGTTTGATGTAATATTAGTGGAACTAATATTTCCACCGCTACAATGCATGAGATTATTTTTGTGATGCTGATTTCGATTAAAACTTATGAAATATGTTAATTATATAATTATGTAAAAAAAACATGGTACAATAATGTTTTAATACAAAATATTATCTAATTCAAAACTTAAAAAAAAAACTAATCAAAATAAGAAATGCAACGTACAAAACTATGGGTGGATGTTTGTCGATTCGGCTTCGGTTCGGTTCCTTTAATAACAAGAACCCAACAATTTGGATTTCGGTTCGGTTATTTTTTTATTCTTGTTTGGTTAATTAAAAAAATTAAATTAGATGCAAATACTAAAAACATCTAATTATTTGCAAAAATCAAAGCTGAATAGAGCAACCAAAATATATTAATAAGACTTGTTAAATTTAAGCTCAAAATTGAAAGAAAAGAAATAACCAAATAATTATATAACAAAATTTAAAGCGAAATATATCAATAAAATTTTTTAAACATCAAATTTCGAAATATAATATAATAAATAAAATTAACAACGATAAATCTATATTTGTTTTGAATTGGTAATTTTGAAATTAAAGAATATTTTTGTTATATTTTTTTATATATTTAATTTTGTATCCAACTGAGTAAATGTTGCTTTAATTGTAAAATATCTATTTTTTAAAGAAAATTTTGTGATATTTGAAATAATTATTAATTTTTTAATTAAAATTGGCTTGACCTTTGTTCGACTCGATCCAGCCTTCTGACCCTTGACTTGTTTCCTTTTTCGGGTCGAATCAATTTTAGATTCTTTAAATACCGAGTATTATGTAACTTAAATAATATAATTTAAAATGAATGAGATATTGGGGAAAGTAAAAAATATAAAATAAACTTATTCATTTAATCTTTGGGACGTTTTTATGAAAAAAGTGTTTATAGTTTGCTTCTTACTTCAAAATAATATAATAATTAATAAAAGAATAATAATTATTACAAAAATGTAGTTTATAGATGTACTATAGAACTTAAATAATATAATTTAAAATGAATGAATTGTTGAGGAAAAGTAAAAAATATAAAGTAAAAAACTTACGTTTGATCTTTGAGACGATTTTACGAACAATATATTTTCAGTTTGCTTTCACTTGTTATCTTGTATCAAATTTCAAGTTGAAATCTTCGATTTGACACCCATATTGCATATTTTCTCGACTTCAAAATAATATAATAATTATCAAAAGAATAATAATTAATAGGTTTATATATAGTATTATAGAACTTGATTGATATAATTTAAAATAAATAGGAAATTGAGGAAAAGTAAAAAATATAAAAAAAAAGACTTTTATATTTGATTTTTGATGAGACGATTATACGAATAATATGTTTACACTTTGCTCTCACTTGTTAGCTTTTATTAAACTTCTTATTGAGATCTTTGATTTGACACCCCATATTACATAATTTTGGACTTCAATGTAATAAAAGAATTATCAAAAGAATAATAACTATTACAAAACAAAACAAATATTTTATATAATAAAATAAATTAAAATCTTGATGCCGTTAATAACATAACACGGATTTTAAATTCATTAATAACACATATTATACCATAATAATTGTTAAAATATTTATTATATATGTATTCTGCCTATATTTCTAGATTTAGAAAGACATTTTGGGTGGAGAATTATGTGTGTATTATTTTTGGCATGAACTGTGTTATTATATATATAGACAGATAAATAGATAGATAGATAAATTAAGGAATATTTGGTCGTAGTTTTGCAAACCTATAGAGGTGTCAATTTGGGTGATTTGGACCAAGTCAACCTGTCAATATACGTTCTTGGTAACGGCCCGCGTGAAAAAATCAATTCATTGCGGGTTTACGGGCCGGTCTGGGTCGGCCCAAAAATCTTCAATTACAACCTAAATCAACCCCCTGGCTCATACGAGTCGAGCTCATGCTGGTCGCAGGTTGCAGTTCATTTCGGTTTGACTCGTATGAATAAAAATATTTTTTTTAATTGTTAAATATGAAATGAACAAAATGATAAATTCATATTTGTACAAAGAAATTTTTACATAAAATCTAAATTTATATCTTATGTTACATGAATTATTTCTAACATTTGTAAAGTTAATTACAACATAATCTAATAACAACTAAATGCATTTCTAATTACTATTATCAAAGAACATTACGTTTTTAGCTATTAGGAGAAAAAAGAAGATTTACGATTAGAAAATGTTGAACTCTAACCGCGGCTTGTGAATGTGTAACCAGCGAAACTCGCAGTTCAAATTTTCTTAACCCATGAACTGTCCACTCAGGTCACAGGTAGGCTCGAGGTCCCGAGTTAATCCGAATCGATTTTCACGGGTCCGATAAGCCCACCAGTCTATGACTCATATTATTAATTTCTTGATAGAAAATCTAATGGTCATAATGTCTCCAAAATTCTCATTTTTTTTTTTTGTTTCACCTCTTTTAATTGTTTAGTAGTAAGCATGTACTTTGCACCTTTTATATATAGGATGATGATATACGCAATATTTTTGAAGTAGTTTTAGTTGAGGTACTTTCTTTTGTTAAAAGAAAAATTAAAATTTTAAATTGAAAGAAGTTTTTATAAATTAATATTTTATTGAAAATTTTCACCGAATTCCTCGAAAAATATATTAGAAATTGTTTAAAATATTAACTAACTAAATAAATAAATTGCGTGTCATATATCAATAATTAGTAATCTAACATTATAAAGTATTAGTCATGTGATCATCATAGACATTTTCAAAAGCCGATTTATGAAATATTTATGATGAGTCTTTGGAAAAATATGAAAAACTTGCGCTAACAAATCGAATTAATTTATGAGCATATTTTTATAATAAAAAAAATTAATATTATGAAGTTTAAAACAAAATTTTCAGTTTTGATTTTTGTTTTTCAAAAGGTTTTGAAATATTTATTTTATATTCTTAATTGAAATATAATTAAAAAAAATTAACTCTATCTTTATATAATTAATTAACGATTTTAATAAAAATTTAAGGGTATTATTGAGAAATGAAAAAAATATTTAAATATATTATAAATTAAGGGTAATTATATTTGCACCATAATTTCTTACTAGTTTCACACCCGTGCGTTGTACGGAACCTTTGATAGTGATAATATTTTGTTATAGGGAAACGTAGAATTACAATATATAATAAAAAATATTATGAACACAAGAACCTATTAAAATCTTGTATTTCTAAATTGAAGTTAATACAAATTTTGAAAAACTTCCTTAAATATGACATTCGTAGCTAAATTGGTTGATTTACCATCCTCGTCACATATAAGTGTCTTCAAGTCGGAACTAATTGTAATTCTAGATATTATTACATATAATTGACCATTACTAAACACTTATCTTCCCAATAAAAGATTAACGTGGGATATTTGTCATTGACTCTTATTGATCGTCATGGCGTAAGATACTATTAAAGAGAACTGTCTTCTTTGAAATTTTTAAAGCCAACCTTGGATTTAAAGGAGTTAACGACATTTTTGGAATAAAATCCTTTTGCCCTGCATTACTCCCCGAGAGAATTGATGCCTCCAAAACATGGTGTCCAAGTCTAGAAATAATTAACCTTGTCTTGTTACACAATCTCGAAGTATGATTAATATTTCTCAACAACATCATCGGAACATCAATTCTCAGCTTCAACTCGTGGTTATACACACCAGAACATCTTACTCCATTTAAGAACTATGTGGAATGTACGTCTCTGAACAAACCTCTCATGTTGTCCAATTTGCAAATTGTATTTGAACTAAGATATATATTTTATTCAGCATGATTTAGTAGAAATCGTGTATCTATTTATGTTTTCAACATCCTTCAATATTGGAGCAAGAATGGCCTTGATAAGTGCTATATTAATGTTTATTTTATGCACTTATATCCTTGAATTAGCAATAATGTGATTCTATCTAAGTATTGTTAATGCATTCTATATTTTATGTGGTATAGAATCATAAAGGAAGAGAAAAGAAGGAAAAATGACCAAAATGCACTCAAAACTGAAGATTTGGGACCTTAGGTGCAAATTTAATTACAGCCGTAATGCAATGGAGTTACGGCCGTAAGAGTGTTCAACGCGTTAAGAAAAAATCAACAGAAACACATTCACGGCCGTAAAGGAAAATTCACGGCCGTAACCTTCAATTATGAAAATATGCAGAAACCGTGTTACGGTCGTAAGGTAAAAGTCACTGCCGTAACTTTCCAGTCAAAAATTTCCTTATTTTAAATCTTTTCATAATTTTGGGATTTCTTGAGCCCAATGTTAGGGCACGAATTTGAGGCTATAAAAAGGGAATTTCATGACAAGAAAAATGGTAGAAAAAGTGTTGAAAGAAGAGCGGCTTGTTTGAAGATTGAAAGAAGAATTAAGCAACTCGAGAAGGTGAATCAAGAAAGAAAATTCCAGAATTCTTCATGGCTTTAAGCGGCTAAGTTCTCCACCTAGTTCAAAGGGAACGTTGTATTCCTTTGTTCATCACTTTTCCAAACTAGTAACGTAGTTCTAAATTCTTTACTTTGATTTGTTGGATTTTTATGCGTTTTTAATTCAATCAATACAATTCTTTATTTGATTAAGGTCTTATCATTTAATTTGTTGTATTGAGATTTGCTATTTTGAATGATTGGATCCGTAATCGTCTTTTTGTTCAAATCATAGTAGCAAGTGGAAATTTAATATTTTCATAAAAAATTCCAACTTAGGTTAATTGTCACGAGCTTGTGTGATTGGTAACCTAACTCACCCTAATTCTTCTCAACCATTATATAGTTGTTGTCTTAAATTTAAAGAGCTTGTTTTAAGTTATTCAATGGCTAATGTTTGATTAGAGAGCTTATTCTAATTAAATACAACTAAGGGAGAATATGAATAGTTAGAGCTCATTAACTATTTACGGGTGATAAATCAAAGAAGAAATTGAACTCGCGTTACTTGGAAAGTGATAACATTGTGATAAAATACAACTGAACCTAAGAACTAGGATTTGTCAATAATTGATTTATATTCTATCTAATTTACGCTTTTCTTTTATTTACAATATTTGAACTCAAAAACCCTCCATCTATTCTGATTGACACAGCACTAAATTAGTTCCCGTTCCTTGTGTGATCGACTCTTACTTCCGCTGTTACAATTAAATTTGATAATTTGTGAGTAAGATATTTAATTAAATTTTGATGCATAACGACGCGCATCAGGCCTTCCTTAACGGGTATGCACTTTCAACTATTGCTTTATATTACACGTTGAGTGTCTTCATTAAGATTCAAAGTTGCAAACCTGGTCCCATTATTTCAACAAAAGACTTTAAATTGTAAATTGTTTGAGAGAAAAACAGTCAGCTGTTGATCTTACGTACGTCTTGTAAAAAGAGTAAAAAAATAAAATAGAGTCTGAACTTATGGCTTATTATTGTGTAATTTCCTCGGTTTTAAACAATTCTGACGTGCCGAATGCAGTAAATTTCATGTTTGCGGTAATGTTTCTGACCTTGACGTGACGATATCAAAAGCTGATATTTTGTTGGAGATGATGATTCAAGCTTCCAAGAAACCTGCAAAAAGGCAACGAGGGATACCTTCGTCGCCCATCCGGTGTGAGAATTAATATTTTGGAGAAAAGTAGAAAAATATATAACTGGAATAAATGTAAAGAATTATGAATGAATATTGTGATCAAAAGAGCTGTATTTATATGGCTGAAAAAAATCCCATAACCTTCTTTAATTGAAGAATGAGTCTTTTTGATATAAACTTACCTTTCAAGGAGAATTCTATCTTTACAAGAATAGAGTTCCCCTTTTTTAGGAGGTTTCCTTATAAGATACGTCTTGTTATAGAGGCCCAAGAAGGAGGTCCGTGAATGAAGCCCATTAATGAAGAAGGTTCGAAGTCCTATCTGTGCTGGGCTTCTAAACGTGATGTGACCGGGACAGGCCGACAATATATCTTATCATCAATGAGATTTTTGATAAGGTCGGGAGTGACCGACCTAGGTAGTGATAGGATAAGCCCGGGCAAATGTGTTGAATAAACGGAGAGTAACCTAGCGAAGTCGAGCAACAATCCCGATCTATACATGGCCGAGCATTGTTGCCCGACATGTTATATTCCAAATCCCTATCTTATTTTAGGGCGTCGTGAATTTGTATTGATCACTTGATTTTCTAGGATGTAAGGCTAAAGACATAGCTCATTAACGTGTTTTGGGACTAGGGTTGGCCCATAATAAGACTACAATGCTTCTATGAACAAATCGATCCAAAGGGGTGACCTCGGGCCATAGAGAGGTCCATCCAAAGTGTGATGTTGTGCAAGATAGAAGGCCGGCCCAAAGTATGACATTGGGCCTTAAGGTGAAAAGTAATATTCTGATAATGGAATGACCAAAAATATACCGATCAGTTCTATTCACAAAAATTGATTTCTTATAATAGATCATCTCGTTATAGGATTTTCTGTTCTATGTATTCAATTTTGTGCACACAAGAAAGAAAGAAATATTACCCTTCCAGTGTACTTTACAATAATCTCTTTTCCAACTGCTTTTTGATTACACCAAAGCTTCAAACCCTCAAGTTTTCCTCGATATTCTCCAATGGCAGCTATGCAGGTGTGTGGTCACCTTTTTCTAAGTTTAGGTTAAACTAAGATTAAGGTTTTCTTTGTAAAGAAGAGACACACATTACACACTTTAGTGTGTGTCTCACCACTTTGCAAATTAGGTTAATAAAAATAGTTTTAGGAAACTATTTGTAACATCTTTACACTCTAAAACCCTACCAACCCTAGTACCATAACTCAGGCTCATTTCTGCACAGCTCAATATAGGCAGTGTTCTAAAAAGCGTGAAGCGTGACGAAGCGTGGAGCCCAAGAGTTAAGCTTTTGAAGCTTAAGCGGGAGTAAGCGATTCCTAAATATTTGATTTAAATTTTACCCATACTTGAACAAGTAAAAAAAAAAAGGAAAAAAAAAAAAAGAAAAAAAAAAGGGCAGCTGCGTGCATCGGACCTGGTCGAGAGAACCTGACCGGACCCAATTATAATGAAGCCGTCGAGAGAACCTGATCGAACCCAATTAAACTAAGCTTCAATAAATTAATTATGACATGATTAACTCTTGATCAATCAAAATTAATTTATTAATTAAGATAATATTGTCGTCTGATCACATCATTGTGTTGCATTATTCATCATTGCGTGAGGAATCAAACAAACAAATTTGCTGAAGAGAGGTTCAAAATTTTATGAGAATTCAAATGGATGACGTATCAAGCCCCAGTCAGGATAATAATTAATTTTTTATGCAATGGTTTCAATAATTGTTTTGGAGTGAAGAAAATATGTTTTTAGTGAGTGTTTGGCGGCTTACTAAATTTGACATTTGAACTACAATTTAAATTATATAATTTTTTAAACTATTTTTTAATAATATATATTTTCTTTCTTTAATTTTAACTATACATTTTACTTAGAAAATACAAAATAAAAAATAAAAAAATTCTTTCATATTTAAATAGGCACCGAACAGAGGCTTTGTTGGGGTAGTTTAATTAGGAGTGAGAAGATTTAGTTTGGTTTTCTAGATAAAATGTTTGGATAAAAATTAGTGAAAAAATGTATGAAGTTAAAAAGTAATTTGAAAAATTAGAGAGTTCAATTTTTTTGGATTTAAACCACCCATTTAAACCGCTGCGTATTGGAGAATTTTAGAGTCGAATAAACAAATCAGGTTAAGATTTTCTTGATAAAATTCAACAGACCGCTGCTCATAATTTTTTAACGAAAATATGTTGAAATTAAACCCAGAGATACCGGTGTTCAAGGAGGAGAGACGCATACTATAAAGAGTAGAACATATGCAAAATGTTCTTGCAAACTTCATCTGTTTCAGAATAGAAAATGATTTCTTTCTCACATTGGATAGTCCATCTTGTTTACTTAACTTTGTTCATCCTCTTCCTTTACAAATGGTACTTTAACGCCAGTTCAAAATACCAGAAAAGGTTGCCACCATCTCCAGCAAGACTTCCAGTAATTGGAAATCTTCACCAACTCGGCTTATTCCCTCATCGCTCGCTGAAAGAACTATCCAAACGCTACGGTCCACTCATGATGCTTCATTTTGGCAGTGTACCAGCACTGATAGTCTCCTCTGCTGATGCAGTTCGAGAGATAGTGAAAAATCAGGACGTGATTTTCTCAAGCAGACCTAAATTAAGTGTTATGCAAAGACTTGTTTATGGCTGTAAGGATATAGCTTTTGCTCCTTATGGTGAGCACTGGAGGCACGTTAGGAGTATAGGCGTGCTTCAGCTTTTGAGCAACAAAAGGGTTCAATCTTATCGTCGTATAAGAGAAGAAGAAACATCAGTTATGATAGAGAAAATTAGAAACTCATCCTCTTCTTCGGTAAACTTAAGCACTCTATTGGTGTCGCTTACTAATGATATTATAAGTAGAGTGGTCTTAGGGAGGAAATATAGTGGTGGAGACCAATCTGTGAACTTTGAGTTATTGTTGAAGGAAATCGGGGAGTTATTGGTGACTTTTAACCCAGGGGATTACGTTCCATGGCTTAACTGGATTAATCGTTTCACTAGTTTGGATGCCAGAGTGGAGAAAGTGGCTAAATCATTCGATGAGTTTTTAATGCGTGTAGTTGAAGAGCATAGAAGTCGAATGCAAGGAAAGGCGGAACGTGAAGGGAGCAGCAATGAAGTAAATTTTGTGGACATATTGCTCGAAATTCAGGAGGACAATCCCAGTTCCGCTATTGAGACTGATACCATCAAAGCTCTCATTTTTGTAAGAATCCCTTCGTCTCTTTCTCTCGAGTTTTACCATATTCGTATAACATGTTGTGAACTATATTCAAACCATTATAAGATTCATCGAAGAAACAATTGGTTAGAATCTAATCATTTTCCTTGTCACAGGATATGTTTGCTGCTGGTACTGATACAACATATACATCTCTAGAGTGGACAATTGCAGAGCTTTTAAGGCATCCAAAAATCATGGAGAAACTGCGGAGCGAAGTGAGATTAGTAGCCGGAAGCAAATTAGAGATCACAGAGGAAGATTTAGACAAAATGCCCTATTTAAAGTCCGTGATCAAAGAAAGCCTGCGATTACATCCTCCATTTCCATTACTGCTCCCTCGAGAATTAACTCAAGATACTGCACTAATGGGGTATGAAGTTGCAGCTGGAACCCGAGTGATGATCAATGCTTGGGCAATCGGTAGAGATCCAATGGTGTGGGAAAATCCTGAAGACTTTCAACCAGAAAGGTTTCTTGATTCAGGAATTGACTTCAGAGGGCTCAATTTTGAGTTGATCCCATTTGGTACAGGTCGTAGAGGCTGCCCTGGGATTTCATTTGCCATAGTCGTCGCTGAACTTGCATTGGCAAAATTGATGCATAAATTCAACTTTGCAACACGAAAAGATTTGGACATGACTGAAGCTCGTGGAATCGTTGCCCATATTAAGTGTCCTCTTCTTGTGACCCCAATCCTCCACCTTGCAAGTAACTAATTGCTAGTACTCAGTGTGTCACCATCGATTGTCATCGCAATAAAACACCTAGTTTATCTTATTTTTAATATAAGACACATCTACCTATTTGTATTAAACTCAAACTTGTTATCTTTGTACTAAAAGTAGAAGCTTTTAATTTATCAGACTTTGATTCCTTTTGTATAAAAATGAACTGTACTTTCACTCTATTCTCAGAAAAAGGTGGAACGATAACCTTAGGTGCGCCCTCCGTCTATACTTTTGGGATTGGTGGAGAATGTAAATCGTATGTTTTGCTTCTCACTTTGTCTTCAACTATATTAGAAAGAAACTACAAGTTCACTTATTTGCACTACAACAGTTTTCGCAAAAATAATAATAATAATAATAAAATGAACAAAACATTATATACAGTAAAAAACCAGTACAAACAATAAGATACCACCTCCCCTAGGTTTCGAGAAAGAGCAATTACAACTAGCAATTTTTTTTTATTTTTTTTAAGTGTTAATCATTCACAAGTACAACAGAAATCAATCAGTCAACTGAACAATTACAATAAAGACTTTTTTAGCCTCTGTTCGAATCAAGTGATTTTTTTTTTTTTTTTGGTTTATAATAGGTCCAATTTCCAATACAACTTTTTAACTACACATTTTTCTTTCTTCAATTTTTAACATTTTACTCATCTCGAGATTTGAAAAAAACAGTTATTATAATCACCATCCCTGCCTCCGAATAGTGACTTAATCAAAGGGAATTTTGGCTTTAAATCTTATGTTGATGGCTTTAATCATCTCCAAGATACATAGCTCATCTTATAGATAAAAAGTTTCATCAAGACTCGAGTTTAGGTTATGGAACATATTTACAACATTATGTTCTTCAGTCACTGCATAGCTGAGAGTTGTCCAATTAACCAACCATATGGGGCAAAATGCAATATATTGGCTGGGTTACAAAAACCAACATACAAAAGACATAACCAGTTGAATCCTTGCCCCAAAACAGAGCAAATTGCTTTTAGTTGCAAGCGATATAGCAGGCAACTCGACTCAAATGACCACCAATGGTGAAAAACTCTCAAGCCCTTGCCAACTTGGGAGGATTTTATGAAGATACAAAAGGCAGTAAGAATCTGTAATATGATTCACTTTTGACAGCAGCCAAATCAGCTTTGGTAGCTAAACCAACCTCATTTGACTTTTAACCTTGAATATGATTCAAGAGAGAGAATAAAAGTGATTAGGCATACAAAGAACAAATTAAAAGAACAATTTATCACAAATAGCAGCTGTTGCGGGGCGGATAAAATAATTAAAAGATATGCCCAGTCTGCTTGATGTTTCAGGCAAATTGAAAAAAAGGCTAAACTAAAAAAAATAAAATGCTTTTAGTGGCTCTCTGTTTTGTGTGATTCTTGACCTCGTGGTCTATGCGTTTACATCGTCAGGCACGAGTTTGTATTAGAGACTTTAGGCTAGCAGCTTGATGTCCCGTTATCATTAACTAACTTCTTCCTCCTCCAAATTTGGAATCAGTTATTTAAATCCTTCTTGAAAGTCTTGATTCGACGTAGCTAATATCTACAAAGAGATTCAACAAAATCAAATTTTCTGCCACCAGATCAGGTCATAATCAATTCGATGTAACTAGCTAGAAAGTGATTTTTTGAAGAATGCGTAGTTAAAAAACTTATTGAAGAATATGTGGTGTGGTTGAAAGTGATAGAGAGAAAAATGTGGAAAATTATAATGGTGCTCAAACAAGGGCTAAATAGTATGAAAATTTGTATACTATATTCATAGATATGGACGAGTCTAGAGGCCGTGCAAACGAATGGATTTACAAGTAAAGAAATAATTTATTTATTTTGGGCTCATTTTCCCCTTAAATTGTATATCTTTTTTTGTCAAAGTTACAGTTGTAGTAAAATGTCGTAATGCGGCGATTCTTACATACTGTCAACACATTTGCATTCTAGAAATCAGAATCTAAATCATATAATGCCATATAAATTTATAATCTACATCATATTCCAATATAATATAACATTCTAAAAACCAAATAATTTAGGCCTTGTTCAGCGGCTTGGATTAAATTGGGAAATACACAAAACTTAATTTACACAATTTCCTATACCACTTTTTAATTACACACATTTTCTCTCTCCAATTTTTAACTCCACATATTACCTAAAAAACATAAATAAATCAATCAAATAATTTAAATTCCTTCCTTTTAGCCGCCAAACAAGGCCATAATTACGAGAAAATGTCATACTTATTGGAAACCGTCTATTTCCAATAATTTATACTCCCTCCGTCCCATGAAAATAGACTTGTATTGCTTATTTGTCCGTCCTAAATTATAAGGTCAATTTCCTTATTGAAAATCTAGATATTTTTAAGTTTTTTAATAAGCAATAATTTAATATCCATTGTTATCAACAAATATAAAATAATCATATTATTACGTTATTTAATGTATGGATATATTAATAAAATTAGTGTTATATCCATGTGATGCACTGTCATTTGTTATTTACATATATTAAATTTATATGTTAACGTATGAAATTGATATTTAAATTAAAAATGAGAAATGAAGGAAAACAATTAATGACCAAAAAAAAATGTATAATTACACATACATTAATTTTTTTACGATTCGTATGTTTATAGTTTCAAGAAATTCTTTAAATATTGTAATTTAAATTGATTTAAAGTTTAAAATGAAAAAAACAAATTATTAAAGTCTTTAATATATATTTTGCATATTTTGATTATTTTTCTCTCTATAATGTTAAACAATGTTATTGTAAAAGTTGATGGAATGTGTTTTTAAAAGTTGTAGGACCTACGAAATTGTGGCTAAAATTAATTATTGACTTTGAATTGAATTTTAATAAAAAGTTTTAGAGTTAAAATTAAGAACAATTAAAAATATTAGCATCCATTCGATATTTTTTTCTATAAACACATTTTTCACCAACTTTTTAACTATATACAGTTTTTAAAATCATTTTTCAATAACGTATTTTATCTCGAAAACAAAAATATTTTTGTTTATAAATAAAAAACAAAGCCTTTAAATGGAAGTTTTAATTTATTAAATAATAATAATAATAATAATAATAATAATAATAATATCCATAATAAATATTTTAGAAAATATGGTTTATTACTTAAAGAATAATAAATATTATCTACACGGATTTTTATTTTCTTCTATTTTTATTTTAGCTCCCCCCTCCCCCCCCCCCCCCCCCCAAAAAAAAAAAAAAAAAAAATTGTAAGCGAATTTTGGAGGGAAAATAACATTTAATACTTCTTTCTCCCCACTTTTACTTTAATAATAGTGAATCACCATTGCGATGCACGGGAAGAAACGTCTGGATAAAGATAATTCAATGTGAAATTAGATGAATCTTTTAGATAAAATAAATAAATTTAGCAAATAAAAGATAATATCATCATTTATTGGTTTCATATGACAACAAATTCTGGAATACTTCTTTGTATACAACATTGTTTGTTGATTTTGTTGGTCTTCCATTTTTATCACAGATCAACATCTTTAATCCGAAACGATTCGTCACCCTAGAAATCGCAACATAAAGTTGTCCATGTGTAAACACCAGTCGTTTAAGAAGAAGCCCAACATGCAAGAACGATTGACCCTGACTCTTATATATAGTCATGTCATAGAACACCATCAATGAAAATTGTCTTCTTTGAAATCCAATAGATATCCTAGAATCAAAAGGGCTCAACGATATCATTGGAATATAGAACTTGTGTCCTACATTGATGCCAGAAAGAATTTGACCTTCTACAACATGGTCGCGAAGTTTTATCACTATCAACTTTGTTCAATTGCACAATCCCTATGTATGATCAATATTTCTCAGAAAGAATTTGCGTCCTTCACTTATCTACTGCAACAGTTCACCACGTGGCGCAATAATGATATCTCTGTGTCCAGGTCGTGTATCAAAATCCACCGACAATCAATCCGGAAATTTAATCGACCATAGGAAAATTATATTAGCTATCATCGGTCGCTCACCAACCAATAAGTAAATCTTACATTTGAAGTGTTTTCTCAATCATCTTTTCTCAAACTGACCTAATTGCATTAACAATTTGTTGTATTTGTCTAGCATATCCTTCAAATCAGAAACTATACAATCATGCAATGTTGAATCGCATGATTCACTCTTACCAGAGGACATTAAAAGACATAAATTAAATTTTAGATACTCACAACAAAATTATTTGTAAAACATATAAATATAAAAGTAATAAATACATAATACGTACACCACGACCCTTTTTCTGCTTTCAAACTCATTCACATTGTCAACAATGTAAAGCGAACAAAATGCATAGCTGAACCATCATCAGGTAGGAGATTCCCAATCTTATGGCAATTCTGACCTTGTAATCTGAAGACGGGAGACCCTCTACTGTCATTTAGCTCATTATCTATTCCCCCCCCCCCCATAGAAGCGAACAAAAAAAATCATATTATATGTTCGAATGTTCTCAACGAAATTCTTAATCCCGTCATCCCTGCCATATAACAAATCTTTCAAAATAAGAGGATGATCTTCCATAAGAGGAATCTTTTCTTTCTCTTGCATACAACAAAGTGAGGGTGAACAAATAAATGGTTTGATTTGGTTTAGTTTGGAAAAATTTCAAACCACCTTAATCTATTTGATTTAGGTTTCAATTTTCAAAACAGTGGTTTCAAACAGCCAACCCGTCAAATTTTAAAAAAATTAAAAATAAATAAAAATAAAGGCAAACATTCAATTTTAAAAAAAAAATGCAACACACTTTTTATTGTCAACAAATCAAAATTAAGGAGTCAAAGATTAATTTGTTCAAATCCACAACCATTTGGAAATAATTCTTGCTCCTACAATTCATAATCATCATCAAAGATATTTTCTTTAAATAAAATTTTTAATATAAGAGATAACTACATTTTGCTTCTAAATAATTAGTTTATTTGTCAACATGAATTGATTCACAATAAAAAAAACTCAATTAGAAACTTAATACTATTATTGAATTAGTTTCAACTCGAAATCTTAGACGAATATGTGTTTTTGAGCTCGCTTTGAAATATACTAATTCATTCGTTGCAATCCACAATTTCAAACCGCAAAAAATAGTTTGATTTGATTTTGTTTAGAAAATGAAATAATTTGGTTTGGTTTGAAAAAATTACAAACCGTTTTAAATGGTTTGATTTGAAATATTACTACAAATCTCTCAAACCAAACCGTGTTCACCCTACAACAAAGTGAGAATTTCGGATTACGACATGTTTTATAACACTTATCCACTATCTCCCAGCACCAAAAATTTATCTTGCAAAATAAACACTTAAATATAGGATCTCCAATGTTCATACTGTTTTGACCATCGATAATGAAAAACAACACGTATTAGAAACGAATTCGATAATCATATAAAATAAATAAATAGATAAATTGTGAGATTAACAAAGATGCATCAAATTCATGGTATTATAGATTTTTGCAATATCTAAACAATGTAATTACTTTTTGATGGAAATTATAATATAACATTGATCATCTCAATTTTCAGTTAAGTAAATTGAGAGAAAATTTACTTATTGTTGTAGAAATTTAAGAATCATAAATATTGAATTAAAATATATCAATTAATATCATGTTATAGTTAATTACTTTTTTAAAATTTAGACTTAACAGGACAAAAAACTATTAATAAATATATAATTTCAAGTCAATATAAATAAATTTGTTAACTGTTAATGTTAAAAATGTGATATGAGACTTTTGGAATAAAAACTTAAATAATAATTAAATGTAATTGTAATTGTAAATAAAATTATTTTGATAAATAATCTGATATAGAAAAGAAGTTTATTATACAAAGAACTTAGAAGTATAATTATTTATAACAAAATTTAATACAACTTGATTGAATATTCAATATAAATGTAAATGAATATTCGACATTGAATTTTTATGATCAAACGAAATTATTCATCCATAAGATTGAGACCAATAAAATATCACAATTATTGCAAAAAATTATTATCGTATTAAATGTAACTTTCTATAAAAATACTAATTAATTTAATAGAACGCAATACAAATGAGTTCGAATTTTTAGATGTTCTAAATAACTAAAAAAATAAGATTATTTAGAAAAAGTTTTATACGATAAGTTTATTTAGTATTAGATGTACAAGATAATAAAAAGCTTAAATTCTTAAGACAAGCATTAAAATCAACTAAGTTAGGTCAAGCTTCATCAATAATCTCAATACAAAATAGTTTAGCCCATGATGAAATAACAATAAAATTCAAGAATTAAATACATCATTTCAACAATAGACTAAAATATATAAAGAAATATGAAGATTAACAAGAAAATTTTCTTTCAACAATGGTTAGTGCTTCAAAATATCAATGTTCCTCCACAAAGTTGTAGGTATTTCTCCCTTAAATCAACATTCATCTACTAACCTAACTAATTACAAGACAAAATTACAAGACAAAAGCAAGAAAAATCAAAGAGAGAAAGAGAGCTAGGGTTTCTTGACTTGAAAATGAGGGAAGAATGATTCAAAAATAGCCAAAATCACTCAAAATACCCCCCCAAAATCGCCTAGATCCGCGTATAACAGCTTTTGGGCCAAACCGGGTCTCACCGAGTCAGCCCAGATTATCGCTTCATTTTATGACCACGCGATCATCCAATATCCTCTGAACAGAAATTTATATTTGTTTGAAATGAGTATTAACTTAGGCAGCGGAGTGCAAACGGGAGCCATCTCGATCCCCTTTGCAAGTTGATTGTTTGTTCTAGTGCGTAAGAGATCCACGTGTTCAAGAGGGAGGAGTTGAGACGTGTTGGTCCAAGGTCCAGCCGGATTTTGTGGTCAACATTTTGGCGCCGTCTGTAGGAAACCACACTTCTAACCACGAAAATCACGTGGTAAAAAGCTACACAAAACCTTGAAAAAGGACGGATAACCTCTTGAAAAATAGTGAAGAGCCACAAAAACCTTGATACCTCTTGGAAAAGAGTGAAGAACCACAAAAATCTTGAAAAAAAGATGAAGAACCTCTTGAAAAAGAGTGGAGAAATACTACAAAAAACCTTGAAAAAGGAAAAAGGAAGGAAACCTCTTTGGAA
This sequence comes from Ligustrum vulgare, assembly GCA_963555705.1. NCBI lineage: Eukaryota > Viridiplantae > Streptophyta > Magnoliopsida > Lamiales > Oleaceae > Ligustrum > Ligustrum vulgare. The sequence goes on along the minus strand of OY743189.1, from coordinate 32,205,939 downwards.
AGATTGATAACAAATGACATGAAGAAGGGCCTCCCCGAAAGAGGGACTCTCCCTCATATTGCCTAAGTGGCATAGCTCAAGAAGCCCTCATATTGCCTAAGTGGCATGGTCGAAGTGGCTTCCTTCATATTGCCTAAGTGGTATGGCCGAAGTGACTTCCTTCTTATTGCCCTAAGTGGCATGGCTCAAGAAGCTCTCTCTATTGCCCCAAGTGGCATGGCTCAAGAAGCCCCTTATATTGCCTAAGTGGCAAGGCCTAAGTGGCTTCCCTCATATTGCCTAAATAGCATGGCCGAAGTGGCTTCCCTCATATTGCCTAAGTGGCAAGGCGTAAATGGCTTCCCTCATATTGCCTAAATAGCATGGCTGAAGTGGCTTCCCTCATATTGCATAAGTGGCTTCCTTCATATTGTCTAAGTGGTATGGCCGAAGTGGCTTCCTTCTTATTGCCTAAATAGCATGGCCAAAGACTTCCTTCTTATTTCCCCCAAGTTTCATGGCTCAAGAAGCCCCTCATATTGCCTAAGTGGCATGGCCGAAGTGGCTTCCTTCATATTGGCATGTCCGAAGTGGCTTCCTTCATATTGCCTAAGTGGCTCCCCTCATATTGCCTAAGTGGCATGGCCGAAGTGGCTTCCCTCATATTGCCTAAGTGGCATGGCCGAAGGGGCTTCCCTCATATTGCCTAATTAGTATGGCCGAAGTGGCTTCCTTCTTACTGCCTAAAGTGGCATGGCTCAAGAAGCCCCTTATATTGCCAAAGTGGCATGGCCGAAGTGGCTTCCTTCTTATTTCCCCAAGTGAAATGACTTAAGAAGCCCCTCATATTGCCTAAGTGGCACCTCCTCCGAAGTACCTCTTCCATGGACTCCCTTCCGAAGTACCTCTTCCGAAGGACGTCTTCCATGGACTCCTTCCAAAGTACCTCTTCCGAAGGACCTCTTCAATGGACTCCTTCCCGAAGCTCCTCTTCCGAAGGACGTCTTCCATGGACTCCTTCCGAAGCACCTCTTCCGAAGGACGTCTTCCATGGACTCCTTCCGAAGTACCTCTTCCGAAGGACGTCTTCCATGGACTTCTTCAGAAGTACCTCTTCCGAAGGACCTCTTCCATGGACTCCTTCCGAAGTACCTCTTCCAAAGGACGTCTTTCATGGACTCCTTCCCAAAGTACCTCTTCCGAAGGACTTATTCCATGGACTTCTTCCGAAGTACCTCTCTTGAAGGACGTCTTCCATGAACTCCTTCCGAAATACCTCATCCATTAACTCCCTCCAAGTGAGGGACCCCTTCAAAGAGAAGGACTCCTACAAAGGACTTCTTCCAAGAGAAGAACTACGTTGATTAACTTCCTCCAAGTGAGGGACCCCTTCCAAGAGAAGGACTCCTACAAGGGACTTCTTCCAAGAGAAGAACTACGTCGATTAACTTCCTCCAAGTGAGGGACCCCTTCCAAGAGAAGGACTCCTACAAGTGACTTCTTCTAAGAGAAGAACTACGTCAATTGACTCCCTCCAAATGAGGAACCCCTCTTTCTAAGGAATCCTTCCAAGAGAAGGACTTCTTCAACGAACTCCTTTTACAAAGGACTCTTTCATTGGTCGATTTCACTCTAGGAAAAACATCTGAAAGCTATAAATTCGAACCTCATCCATGAATGTCTGGGACATCCAAATTTAAGGGACTAGAGAGCATATACATGCATGTCGACATAAGACACAATGTATATATACTTTGTTTCATATTCTCCAAAGATACACATATCAAAACGAGACAGGCTTGTAAGCCCTCCAGTCGCTTGAATTAAGCGTATTCTCTCTGCTATCCAGACGGGCTATTAGCCCTCACACATCTAGGCGTAAGATCTTCGATGTTATTGAAGACAACCTTATAATCTCCCTCATATTTGAGGCATGCTTGGGATATTACTATGAGCCTATATGTCTTCGTAAGTTTGAAGCACACTCGAGTATTCTTTTTGTTGGGATAAAAGATGCACTTTCAAAATTTGAATAACACAGCCCAATACTCTCTTAATATAACCAAGAAAAGTCTACTTGAAAGGGTTGTCAAGTGTTCAAATAAGGACCCAAGTGTCCAAACTATATTAAAGCGTGGGTCCAAGTGCCTATATTATTCCTCATCGGCGACGCTTTACTATGCAAAATATATTCTATATTTTCCATTCTAGTTATGTCTTGCAAAAAGGAATTTTAGATATTTTGTGTTTTAGTTATTTCTTAGAGAATACACACACTCCATCATCTTCGATCCCTTATATTTTCAAGTCCGGTTCGCACTAAATGAACCAACTAGACTTGAGGGACTAGTGTTACGATAATGACTAATTGGACATGACACGTCATCTAAATGGGCCTACCAGGGGAGCCACAAAACATCCAGTCACCTAATCATGACCTATAGGCCAAAACTGTGAATACCAAATTTGCTGGATTCTTATATGCCAAGGTGACCCTATGCCGAGGTGATGCTATGCCGAGGTAACCTAAGCCGGGGTGATGCTGTGCCGAGGTACCCTTATGTCGAGGTACTCCTAGCCGAGGGGAGTACCATGAAAAGGTGACAAGACAGCTTGATGTGACAACATCTTTAAAGGGATTTGATGGTTACTTTAACCCTATGACACGTAGTAATGATTATAACAAAAGAAATGGTTTATCTCATGAAGGGTTAGGATCTTACCATATGTAAAGCATAACACATATCACAATCTAAGATAATTACACCTTCTATAAATAGAGCACACTTGCCTCCAAGGAAATGGTGGGTAATCCAATACTCTAACTCAATATTTTACTCTCTCTCCCTTTTCTCTCTTTTAAACACTTATGTTTCCCGCAGATAATTTATATTTGCTTGAAATAAGTACTGAGTTATGCATCGGAGTGCAAACGGGAGCCATCTCGGCCCCCTTTGCAAGTTGATTGTTTGTCCTAGTGCACAGGAGATCCATGTGTTCAAGAGGGAGAAGTTGAGATGTGTTGGTCCAAGGTCCAGTCGGATTTTGTGATTAACACAACCCACTCAAAAACCTAGCCATTACAGGTTCTCGATCATCCACCACATTGGCCCGAATCATCGCCACCTCCATATCTTTATGATAATCATCTACACTCCTCGACCCTGAGTCAGACCCTGCAGCCTCTGATAAGTATCTCTATAATAATGAGTCGGCACAAATCGATTCCTCATTATAGCCTTTAATTCACCCCAAGTCTCAACTGGCCTCTCAAGGTTCCTCCTCCTACCCGTCACCAGTTGATCCCACCAAATAATTGCCTAATCCGTAAATTCAATCACTGCTAATTTCACCTTCTTCTTTTGAAAATATTTATGACAATCAAAAATCCGTTTAACATTTGTTTCCCAATCTAGGTATGCCTCGGGATTACTCCTATCTTGGAGCGAAGGTATTTTCATTTTAATATTCCCAAGGTCTCCATCCACAACATCTCTACCTCCACGATGCCCCTAACATTACGATGTTCCCTATCATACTTCCTTCCACACCTTTCTCCTCTATCCCTCCTTTGCACACTTGCCACCGAAGATACACTACCACTCTCACTACCCATGCCCTCATCATCCAGACTAACCTCATGTCGATGACCTCTTTTGACCCTAGAACCACTTTGAGATTGTTCTCGGTGTCGTTAATCACGTTATGCACCCCGTTTCTCCATTTGAGCCATCAACCTCTCAAATTGTACCCGCATCGCTGCAATCTCATCATTACCCTGCTCAACTTTCCTATTCTCACCCCTGAATTGTTTTTTGTCACCTACAGAAGATGATGATGCAGATTCCTCTTTGTAAGACATCCCTTTTTTTTGAACTCCTAGAAAATTTGACTACGATTATGGCAGAAAAAAAGGGAATTGGATTTGGATGAGAAACGAACTTGAAAAACACTTTTGAAATTTTTGGAATGATTTTTATGGATCAAAAGGAAAACTTGACTGGCACGAAGAACAAGAAGAAACAAGAAAAGTCAAGAAATACCATAAACTGAATCTAGATCCAAGTTCTGATACCACCTGATGCGATCCCACTCAGGAAACGTGACGAAGAACACTGAATAAACGACACAAATGATAGGAAAGAACAAAATTCAGCCAAAACACAAGAATAAAGAATTCAAGAAATAAAAAACAATGGAAACGAAAATAAGAACAATAATGAAAGATAGATTTGAAGATAAAACTCTGACTCAATATTCAAGACGCAAGAAACGATGCAGAATAAAGAATCAAGATTAGTGAACACTACAAGGGATGTCACTTCCTTGATTAGTTCTAGTTGGAACGCCACAAATACTCAAGAATCTTTGATAAGTGCAAATTGATTGTTCTTGAAGAACAAGAAAAGGGAAAAACTCTCATTTCAAGAGAAAACTCTAAATTTAATTCTATAATACTTAAAATTGTCTTACAATAATGAGAATATGAATGATATAATGAAAAAAAAAAAACCTACCACTAACCCTAGCTGTATTAGGGTTCCAAAATATAATTAATAATTAATAAAACTGAAATTAACTTAAAAATCGCGAAAATCTGCTTCTGTCACAACCGCAAGATCGCATGGGCATCAGTGCCGTGATCGCGTTGTTGACCCTTAAACTCTCGGGTAGAATTTTGATGTCATCGCGCGATCACGCCTCTTTTTCACCACGCGGTCGCATGGGCGACCCAGCTGCAACAATTTTCGTTCATTTGAAACAACTTGATCCGGTTTGACTTTCAATTCGGGCCCAATACAAAACTTGCTCGTTTTCCTATGTAAATTGTTATGGAATCGCCCGTAGCCTGATTTCTCCTTTGATCTCATACCTTGGATCACATCACGTGACGTACCCACAGAACAATTCTGAATTCTTCTGCAACACGAGTACCCTAAACCTGAACTTACATGAATAAAACTACTAGAATCAGGCAGAATTGCTTTCTTTTGGATGTTTAGATTAATAATAGAAATATTTGTCCCAACCAAACATAAAAGATTGTGACACACTGACACAATATTATTGAAGAAACAAAAGCATCCATCATAGGGGGCTGGGTGGTAATTTTCCTGAATCCGTTCGTTAACCATGTCCACGACTGACACTAGAAGAGTGCTATGATCTCTCGCATCTCAATAATTGCGTGAGCTACTCTTCCAACAATATTGATAAGATTTTTGACGAAGTCGGCAGGGAAAATCTTTGACAAAGCCAGGATGAGGAGAAGATATCAAGCTATGTCATTCTTTGGAAACACAGGTGAACCTGCAAAGAGACTTCTCGGGGAGTCTTGATAGCATGTCGACTAATATGTCGGTTGGTAGTTCATTCAATCTCATACTTGTATTCTCTACGCGTTGTTTTTCCATCAAGAGTCGGAGGATGATACTTGCTGTGTTTCTCTCTTTAAGATTTTATAGGCATGTGTAATAGTACGGAGATGGTATGTCCTGTTAATTTGTGCATTCAGTTCTATGTTTTCTGGCATGTCAAATATCAATTCTACTACACATAAACAATGATAGAAAGTTTTACACCGCACATGACAATAATCTATTTCTTTTACTCATCACATCAACTTCAAAATCAACAAAAATCACAACCCACCACATCATTTTCGGGCAATGTAGCATTTTTCTTCAAATGTTATGTTATTGGAATTCCTTGCTTGCGTTTACGATTCCACTTCCATCGTCGACTCAACAGCTTAACCAAATGAACATTCCCCATTCTTATAATTTGTCCCTCAGAAAAGTCATCTTCCATAAATAAATAGGGTTTAAGTACAACTAATGTCGCATAAAGGGAACATAGGATTCCCATATAAATCTAGTGTACAACACAGGCACAATGGTCAGAGTAATTCTAGACTAATGACGAGGGAGCAACAGACAGCTGCAGTTAAATTTACATGACAGACCTGCTGATTGCCGATGAAATCTGGAAAAATTCTACAGAAGAAAATGGTTTTAGAAATCAACTTCCATGGATGCTATAGAAATGTAAAGATCCCAAAGACAAGAACATGCAGCAAGAAAGCTACAAGGGCAGTTGGTGCTGGATTGTAGTGTTTGCAGGTTGATGAACTGTTGTCAATTTCTCCAGCATCGACAAATTCGGTTTTGCCAGTATTAGTAGTTGTCGAGACATTGACAGACGATGAACCTGTATGATATAAAGTTAAATACTGAAGTTAGAATAAGGATCGAAATACTCCGCTTTGAGAAAAAATAATCAAACTTACAGTCAAAATCGGTCCATCCAATCTGTTGACCAGCCAAATCATAAACAACGATTTTATCTTTCAGGACGAGGTCTGAAGAAGGATGAGTCGAACAAAGAAAAAAAAAAATGGAAGAGTAAATATCAGACATCAATGAATGAAGTGTACAAAATGTAGAAATGTGAAAATCCACCACTGGAAATTAAGAAAAACAAGGGATAAGTTGGAAACAGGTATGTATAATGGGAATGTAATTACTTTATAAGAATTAGTGTAACAATGATCAGTGGAAGTGTTTGTTTACTATAGTAACTTGTACATGAAGGTATGTGTATGATGTATCTGTGCTCGAGCAGACAGGGCAACGTAGCAGAAGCATAAGTGTCGATTAGACGTGTTTCCACTTTCCATGCAGGAAATGAATCTAAAAGGGGGGATTACTTTGTTTTCCTCAATGTCCATACCTCCTAAAATTGTAACCCCTGAACCTTGAATTTTCTGAAAGCCTATGCACCAAACTGCAGCACCACCCTGCACAAGCAAGTAAAGGCAAATACCAAATTTTATTACATAACAGTAAGTCTGTCTCAGAGTTTCAGTTGAGAAGAATATCATAACACAAACTGCTGTACCCCAGAAAAAGTGTCTACTCCAACCTTAAAGGGAGAGATTGTAAATCCTTAGCAGTGAAATTACTGGAACAGATATATTTAAGGTCAAATACGAGATTTCCTTCTACTTCAACATGCATTTAAGCATTCTCTAAGAATCCAGATTTGTAAAAGATGAGGAACTAGAAGGTAAGCTGGAATTTGAAATGAGACTAAATGAGGGCAAATTGAAACGTCTCACTAGCCAGAGAACAGAAAGCAAAAACGATTCCCACAGTAGCGACGAGCGAAACGAGAGCAGCCTAAACCGTGAAGACGGGGTTGTGGGAGAGCAATTCAAACACTGTGCTGCTAGGCGAAGTAGCACGAAGATGACAGATTTGCAATTGTCATTGACGAGGACTGAAAAAGATTTCAGTCTAATTTGTTGCGGTACTTTTCCATAATCTTGAAAGTGATGCAGGTGAAGCAAAAACTCTCAGTAAATCAGCAATTCTCAAACTTAGCATTGCAACTTGTGTGTAGTTCAAAGGAGATATAGAAGGGGCCATACTTCCCAGCCACAATCAGTGATAAATTATGAGAACTAAGGCATTACTTCAAACAGATGTTAAACATGACTTACGATAGAGTTCTGCTGCAAAAGGTAATCCTCAGGCTTTAGTGTCATTGATGCACCACCAGCAAAGTCTAAACTAACCGGGGGAAATGCCACGGAGACACTGGAGATATAAACAAATTAAAAAATAAAAAAATAGCAGTAAATGACCTGCAAAATGTAAACAAGTATATTGCACTTAGAAGAAAACCTGGAGGTTGTTAAATAGCATGGGTTTCCCTTGGAAAGAAGAGGACGCACCGATGGGGAAACAGCTCGCGTAATCTGCATAGGAGAACATATATTATGATACACATGAAAATTACAGAGAAATAATTTTTAAACATTAATGCTTCAAGATGTAGCTTGTCAAGTCCTGTATCAATTCCATATGTGCATTAACTACAAGTCGGAAAATTCTCCCCACTGCAACTTACTGCAGTAATGAAAGGATCATAGGCCTCTTCTGCAAGGTATGCCAAAGTTGTTCCTGAATCAACTATCGTCCCTCGGTTAATTGATGTTGCAAATACTGATTGATCAATAGATAACTCCTGTCCATTAACTGAAATGCTCTGCAAATGTATGTTATAGTGTGGCCTGAAAGTTTGGACAAGGAAAGAATATGTCAAACTAAAGTGTTAGTGTGCTTCAAACCTCTGAACTTTTGGCAGATAATGCAATAGTGATATTGGATATTTGTGGGAGTGATACAAAGAAGTGCACCACATTGAAATAAAGCAAAGTAGCTCCACAAAGCCTACCAAAATGTACTATTAAGCGCCTCTATTTGATTCACAATAAAAATAACCCATCTTTCTACAATATTCAGTTTTAACCACATTTTAACAATAAAATATTCTACACATAAACCCAAAACTTTTCTTTCATTTTCAACCACAAAATATTACATCAATCACTATTGTAAACAATTTTTTTATCAAATAATGTATATCAAGCAGAGGCTAAATCATTGAAACTCAAGATTGAGCAATATATACACAGAAACTCCAAGATGAAAAGGATTGCATCTCAGATTTCCCAAAACATAAGAACTTGTACATATATTTATTCATTTTGGAATGTAAGCAAACTAAACAGATATCTTATAAGCTAAAATTCATAGATATCACGTTGTACATTTGCTGAATCAAAACCAAATTGTATTGCTCACCATGTTTATTGTTCTTAACATTCTTCTTTTTCATTCTAGTTATAGTGGGAAGTAGTGAAGGAGATTAGAGATAAAATTTAAAATCTGCAACTAATATCCCCCTTCTTTTTTTCTCTTTTTCCACCTTTTAGAATAATTAGCCAAATAATCCTTGCTTTCAGAAATCAAAACCTTGAGGACTTGAGTGCTGGCTCACTGTCTTTCCAGTTTCTCAGTTCCCAAGTAAAGATAAAACCTCAAAGCCAACACAGTTTCTTGGCAATAAATCAACTAGCATGTGTAGTTTTCACTATTCAACGTCTAACATTTGAACAAAATGGCCACAGAATTTAAACCAAATAATGATGTGTCAGAATATTTCACTGAAAGAATTAAATCAAACATGTTGAAGTACTAACTGTGAAATCACACCAAGCAAGCGAAATCAAACGTTCAGGATCTTAAGTAAACAAGTGCTAAATGTAATCAAATTCCAATAATCAAGGGATGAAAAGTAAACTTGGCAATGGAACTGAAAAGTGTGAACTAATACCAGTCACGAAAATTGTCAAATAGATTGAATACATACTGTGATGGGACTAGTGGGGTGTAGACTATGTTTGGCTCCACAATCTGCCCCAGCACCAATATACCACCTCCACCATTATCTCCTTTCAAGCAATGAGAAAATGCGTTAGGGGTGACTCCCTGCGAAAAAAGTTGTGAAATGACGGATAAGCCCTGCTGTCCAAAGCCAAATATACCATCAACTGCCCTATCAGATTTGATAAGATCCCCAGTCTGTGATGTGCTACAACTGTGACAAAACAGCACAGGAAAGAACAAGATTAGATATGATTAAAGAAGAGATTTATAAAATGCTGTTTGTTGTCATGTCCAGTTTTGTCCACTCTAATGTACAAAACATATAGCTAAGGAGGTCACCCAAAAACAACAGGTGCTGATGAATTTGAAGTCGCCGAATCACCAACAATTGTGTCAAAATATATCAAGTCTGATACATAATAACCTGATGCTCCACTTCCATCACCATACTGGAACTTGTAACCACATTGGTTCTGATTTGAACAGACTGAATCAGAAGACTCCGCTCCCAAAGCGCATCTTTGGTCTGAACACGATATAAGAGAAGCCGTAGTTGAGCTTGAAGGATCAAAGAACTCAAGCTGAATCTGTAAGAGGATAAATTTTACCAATGAATGTAAAACTTCAAACAGAAATTAAAGGTTAGAGGGGTTCAGGGGTTGGAATTCATTACAATGGATGTTGTATTTACTTTGAGTCCACTGGATGTGGGGCAACCATTACAGGAATTGCAACTGACCCACAAAACATCACTTCCAGTATCTATTTGTACATAGAATTCTTTAGGAGGACTCCCCAATTTAACTCTTGTAAAGTATAGCCTTGAAAGCAAGATTCACAAGCTCTAGTAAGTTCCAGTTCAATCATAAACTATTCCAGTATATAAATCAATTAAATGTGCCCAACAAAAACAAGATTAACCACTAATTAATTGTAAGCCCAACAGAGAATTGGTATAAATTCATGCTTAAAAGAGTATATAATTTCATACAAGTACAATAACTCTAATCATATCAAATATTTTGAGTAGAAAGGGTAAAAATGCTGTAATCAATAATAAAGAAACTAACTTTCTACTTATTTTCCATAAAAGCAGTACATGTAAAAATTCCCATTCCATTACTAGAAATAAGTTAATATAATACAGAACCTTTAATAAATATATATACATACATGCACACATATATATAGAGATAAAAACACGTGACGTATATATATGCGTACCCTACAAGAAATGGATCATAGGTGCCTTCAACATGGAGATCAACAACTCCAGAAGTGCGTTGCTGCAAGATTCTGCCGTGTCTAATCAGGTCACGGTTCCTGAGTTGACTCAGCTCCGCCCCCTTGTGACTCGCCCTCTCCAGAATCAAAGTCACGCTTTTCCCTCCACCACCAAGAACCACTGCTGTCACCGTCAGCACAACCATCACTACTACCTGAATCCTTGCCGGCTTCATTTCTTCTCTCGTCTTTCCTTAACTTTCTTTTACTTCCAATATATAAATAATAATTAACTAGCTATATTTTGTGTAGAATAGACAAACTCTGTCTCTGTGTGTGTATAGATTACGAATGCGTGGGGATTGTAGAACAGGGAGATAGGGAGAGAGACCGGACAGAGCTGGAGACAACGGCGGAGGGCAGCACTTTGATAAAAATCGAATTTCGTTATATTTATTTAATGCATGCACGATACATATTAGCATAAACTATAAAATAATAATCTTAAACGTCCAGCAGAAAGAGATACTTTACTTTGACTGGTAAAAATTATAGTTTTCCTTTTAGTTTTTAGTTTGTTTGGTAACACAATTTGAATTATAAACTGATTTATTTATGATTTTGAGATAGAAATTAGTGGTTTAAAATTGAAGAGAGAAAATATTTATAATTAAAAAGTAATTTAAAAAATTGTATAATTTATAAACTGATTTATAAATCAGTTTATTTTGAGTACTAGTAACACATTTTTTCACACTACTTCTTAGTCATATATATTTTTGAAAACTATTTTTCATCCACATATATATATATATATATATTTACCAAATAGAGGCATAAAAGTTGTTTATTTTTTTTAAAATCATTTAAGAAATAGAAGAAAATATTATAAAATACTCAAAATCATACCATTTAGGTATTTTATGGTTGATAATTAAACAACAACACATTGAAATTTCGTTATTGAGCAAGAAGAAAAGGTTGGTGCTACTCTTAGATGCCCTTTCGAGTAGGAGAAATTGGAGGAAAAATGAATTTTTGAAAGAACGTGTGGTTGAAATGCGCTTAAAAATTGTAAAGTTGATGGGTCCTATAAAAGCATGTGGTTAAAAATGAGTTTTAGAGAAAAGTTGTATAAAAATTTATGAAACAACGGATACTTAAACTCAGTAGGTGTTCCCTGAAGTTGTACTGATAAGAAAAAGTACCAAAATAATATGAATTATACTACTTGTACAATATAGGTGCATGGCATTATATTTGACAATTCCCTCACATTGTTTATGTGGGACCACTCAATGTTGGGTGATCCCACACCTTTAATGGGAGAGGTTGTCAAGTAAATGAGCATGCATCATATACAGGTAGCACTCCTCAAATAATTTTAAGTCTTTTGGATTACTCGGGTTCAAATCTATAAGCAGTGATAATTGTGTTATTAAATTATTTATCGAAATATTGGGTGCAATATCAAAGATTATTCTAGTAATTATATTGACACCACTAATTTTGCTAATCAACTACATCTTTCATATTTACTAAATTGATCACAAATAAATTGACTTAAAAAAACTATTACATTATATTAGTTTTTTTTTTCTTCTTCTTTATTCTTGTATGCACAATAAATCTTAAAACCCCTAAATTATATAAGTATTACTTCTTTTGAAAAAATCTCAGAAACTCATATACCAAATTAAGCAAAAGCAAATCAAACAGCAATTTAACATATGATATGCGCACTAATTGAGGTTTATTATGCCCTACATGTTTCACTACGTCTAGTCAATTTTGCAATGGTTTTTAGTTTCATCAAAGAAACCCAAACTGCTCTATCTTATTGTTATGAAGCATTGGATTTTTAAATTTAATTCTTTGTTCGTGTTCAACTTCAATGGTTGCCGCTGTTAGTGTAAATACAGATCAGTTTGTTTAATCTTATAAATATAAATATTTCATTTCATTTATACTGTATAAGTTCGAGGTTTGATATTTCACTATCAAGTTTTTTTCGAAGTTTCAAAATTCAATTGTTGATAAAAAAAAAATAAAAAAAGGGGTATTATATCCATCGTGAAGTCGCAAGAATGAATTCATGACTTGGCTTTTCAAATGATCAAATTTAATTGTGGTGCACCATCTTTAATTTTTATTTTATTTAGTGAAGGTCATATTATAATAAAAATAAAAAAATAAAAAAAAAATTGTGTAATTATAAATTCAAGTTTTAATAAATATGCATATATAATGTGGTATGATTAATAAAATTAGTGTTTTCAATATAATTAATCTTATCTTTAAAGGAGTTCACAAGCTCTGGACAGCCAGGTCACTAATTTACAGAATTGTCCTCCAGAGTTTTGGTCTGTATTGGACGAAAAAATAAATAATAATAATTCCTTGTAATTCTTACCTACAAGATATGAGATAAGGACGAAAATTTAAAGGATTAAGATAAAGATGATTATTACTAAAATTATAAATTAATCAAGGTCCAAGATTGATTAGAAATCTAACAGATAGATGAAAATGTAGCATAAAACTCGAGTTTTAATATATTCCGTTCCAATAAAATTTGTAATACTACCTTGTACACAAAAAAATTATCCCATTATTCCCATCTTTTAATGAAAATTTTCGATAAATCAATCCTATATGCATACGTAGTAAAATCGACTATTCAAATCCTGACAATGGATGCCTATGTGTCACTATTCAAATCGTTCATGTCCATTCTGATTTAAATGATCTGTCCTAGTGTACCATCTGATCGGTTAGGAAATTTGATTGTGCAATTGTTAATCTAATCAGCAGGTAACAATGTCGGTCACGGGTCGTCTTTATTTCAATGTTCTAAAATGAGTAATGCATTATGATGCGTTGAAGTTGAGAATCAAGAATCACAAATTTAGGCTTGTCAATGCGAAAAATAGTCGTCATAATCCATTTCGTACTTTTAATAATATTTTAAGACATTAAATAAATTTTTATATGAAAAATAGATTTTATTACATAAAAACTAAATACACAAATAATATAAAATATATAAATAATTTTCTTTAATTTTAAAATTACTAACTCAAAAAATTAGTGATTTATGATTGATAATTTTATTTATATTATACTATTCGTTTCAAAATGTCAAAATATTTTAATCCTCATAAAATAAGAAAAATAATATTTAAATAATAGTTTAGAAAGAAAAGTCAAACAAATAATGGTAAGTAAAAGTAATTAAAAAACAAAACAAAACAATTTAAAAAGAAAACAAGAAAGAAGAAGTCTATCAGCTCCCATCACACATCGGATGTTGATGTGGGATGGAAACACCTATTACCCTTATAAATGGACTATTTAGTGGTAAACTGAATTAAGTTTGTAAAGAGATTGCATATGTTTATATACAACCCCTGAGTATATTTTTTTTAAAAAATATAAATAGAACTAGTTCAATTGGTTTCTAACTGATTGAATTGAAAAAGTAACGATTTATTATTGGTTCTTGACCATTAATCACTGATTTTTTCGATTTATGTTCAGTAAAAAGTATTATTTCGCGCATATGGGTAATGCGAGACGTTTTTCTCAAGAATTGAGCTAATGCGCGCTTAAACGACGTTTATTCTCGCATTTTAGAACACTGATTTATTTATGCCTTGTGTGACCACACTTCATTGATATACATTGACTGTTACACTTCGGATAATGACACATTGGAGGAACTAGGAAGCTTCTTGTTTGAAAAATATGGAATTTCTGGTGAAGGGTTATTCAATTCAATTACGTAGGGTCCTCGCATGGAGCCCTGCTCATTTCTTGCACCTGGCTGCTTTTGCTTCATCAAAGTCAATCCGGTGATGTGATTTGGTCCAACATTTTTTTTTTATTAGAAAGAAAAACTTCATGGAAACTATGTATTGACTATTTGATTAGTTGAGATTGTTGACCGGTTGGAATAATTGATTTTCAAAAAATAATGTCCAACGAGATCTTACTAATTGTCCGTTTATAAACAGAATTGTAGTTACCAAAATTTGAACATAATTCCTGACAAAACAACTTTCAAAATTTATAATTTTTTTTTCAAAATAAATAAATAAAATAAAATAAAAATTAGTGTATTACATTATTTTCAAATAATATGGTTTGTAATAATAAATTTTTAGAGAATGTTAAATTAAAAAGTAGGGAATCTTTTGGGTTTATGTGTAGATTATTTTATTAGTATAATATGTGATTGAAAATAAATTTTGAAAAAAATAAGATTTTAAATAATGGTTATCAAATAAGGGCTAAATGTTTTTGCAATTATTTTGGTACATTGGTACATGACACCCGTGTTATGTTATTAATGACATCAAGATGCTATTTTTTAATGTAAAAACTACTTTTTTTGTTTTATTATAATTATTATTCTTTGATAATTATTGTATTATTTTAAAGTCGAATATTATGTAATATGATGTCAAATCGAAGATCTCAACGAGAAGTTTAATAAAAGTTAACAAAGTGATAGCGAACTGTAAACATATTATCCGTAAAATCGTATCAAATATCAAAGGTAAAAATTTTACTTTATATTTTTTTATTTTTCTTCAATATCTTATTCATTTTAAATTATATCATTTAAGTCCTATAATACTATTTATAATTTGTTAACTAAATACAATTTAGTCAAATGATAATTTCAATTCGAGTTATTTTCTTATCAAATCAAAACAAATAATAAATATACGAATTTTCTAAGTAAATTCAATTGTTATGTTAACTTTTACAACTTCAAATTTCGATCAATTTTCTATTTGTAATATTATAAATTTAAATAACCACAATATACAGAATATATATTACACACTTTAATAATTAGTTCATATAATTTTTATTAAACAATTGATCGGATATCAATTTTTATTAAAATATAAAAATAATAATTTAACAATATAAATAAAGACATTGTAAATATGAAGAAAGAAGAATCAATTAATTTAGCAATATTTATTAACATTTCGTCCTCAATTGGACAAAGAGAAACTGTATTGGAAACAGTGTTCTAGGGTGGATTGGCTACATCATGGAGATCGCAACTCAAAGCTTTTCCATAAGAAAGTATTAGCTCGCAAGGCTAGAAACGCATTGCATGGCTTATTTGATAGAGAAGGCAATTGGAAAACAGACATTGATGGTATTGAATTTGTGGTGACAAATTACTTTCACAAGTTATTCCATTCTTCTCAGACATCCCTCAAGGCGATTGAGAATGTCACCCAGGCTGTGAATCCTAATGGTTTCAAATCATATGAATAAGATTATTGGGGAAGCCTTTACATAAAAATAAGTGCGAGATGCCCTCTTCATGATGGGACCAAATAAAGCGCCAAGTCCTGATGGTTTTCACGCAATTTTCTATCGGAAAGCTTGGGAAGTGGTGGGTAAGGATGTTTGTGAGGGTATGTTTGTTGGAAAAATTGGTTTTGACCAATTTATGTGATTATTTAAGTGGAACCATTAATAGTGAATGGAAAATTAAGCCACTTAAAATTGTGACAATATTGGAAAATTAAAAGAATATTATTGAATATTCTAGAATTAATTTAAATGAAAAGATGTGTCTTTTCATATGAAAGATTGTGACTTTTGAAATTAATAATTTCCAATAATTGTGTCTCTTCAATTAGAGACAAATTTGAAAGGATATGTCTCTTGTAAGGGTTGTGTCTTTTGAGATACAACTTTCCAACATCTATATATAGACCTCATATGCTTGTATTATTTTTTCATTCATCAATTCATCATTTATTTATTCAAATGATTTGATTTCTTTCATTTCATCTTTGGAGTACATAAGCCTAATTTTGGTTCGTTGTACTTGTGTTTTGGAGTGCTACAAACACAAGTGTTGCCGTTGTATCTTGGGAGTCGATTGCCGTTATCCGTAGGCACCGTTGCGGGGCAAATTCGACTTAAGGACAAAGAGTCCAACTCTTGCCTCGGCATTGTTCCTTCTTTTCTTCTTTTTCTTGTTTCGTATTTTCCTTGCCATTACTCTGTCCAAATTTCGGCACTGATTTACAAATTTTCATTATTTGGCGTCACTATTCACAAATCCACCCAACAATCTTAAGTCGAATTCTCTATATTTTGTGAAAGTGACATTCTTGTTTGGTTAAACTTGTTAAGTTTAACATCTTCTTCATTTCTATTTTGTTTTGGTTGATCTTTTGTTTTACGTAAACGGAAATGAATACGGTTCTTAATACCGATACTACTTCGAATATGGGAACTTCTGAAGGAAGTGTTCCTACCGGTGTGATTCCTCCCATTGTGAATACAACTACTACTAATGTGATTCCTCCGGTTGTGGATGCCCCTACTATCGTTCATTCAAACTCCGTTTCACATGGGGAAAAATCGGAGAAATTTGTTGGGGTTGATTTCAAAAGGTGGCAACAGAAAATGTTGTTTTATCTCACAACCCTCAACTTGGCGAAATTCTTGAATGAAGATCCTCCCGCCATACAAGAAGGGGAAAATAATAGGGCATCTTTGATTGCTTTGGATGCTTGGAAACATTCTGATTTCTTATGCAAGAATTATATTCTTAATGGCTTGGACAACGCCTTATACGGTGTGTATTGCTATAAGAAATCTGCAAAGGAACTATGGGAGACCTTGGAAAAGAAGTACAAGACCGAAGATGCCGGAATCAAGAAGTTCATTGTGGGAAAATTGTTGGACTACAAAATGGTAGATTCGAAGACCGTCATCAGTCAAGTACAAGAATTGCAAGTCATACTCCATGACATTCATGCGGAAAATATGTCCGTGAGCGAATCATTTCAAGTGGCTGCAATTATCGAGAAACTTCCACCCATGTGGAGGGACTTCAAAAACTATCTCAAGCATAAGCGCAAGGAGATAAACATTGAAGAACTCGTGGTCCGATTGAGGATTGAAGAAGACAACCGAAGTTCGGAAAAACGAGTTGGGAATGGCATACCACAAGCAAAGGCAAATGTGGTGGAATCTAGCAACAACAAAGGAAAGAAGAGAAAGCATTCCGTTGAATCTACAAAGAAGAATGCAAAGAAGTTCAAGGGAAATTGCTACAATTGTGGAAAGGCTGGACATCGCTCGGTTGATTGTCGCAAACCGAAGAAGCAATCCCAAGCCAACATTGTCGAATCTGATGCCATATCAAATGGCATGTCCGATATGAATTTATCGACGGTTGTTTCTGAATGCAACCTTGTTGGAAATCCCATGGAATGGTGGGTTGATACGGGTGCAACCCGTCACATTTGTGCCGATAGAGGAATGTTCACTTCATACACTCCAACCGAGGGAGAAAAATTGTTTATGGGGAACTCCTCAACATCCAAAGTGGAAGGACAAGGCAAAGTGGTCTTGAAGATGACGTCGGGAAAAGAACTTAGCCTCAATAATGTCCTCCACGTACCGGATATTCGTAAGAACCTTGTGTCGGGTTCTTTATTAAGCAAGAATGACTTTAAACTAGTCTTTGTATCGGATAAGTTTGTACTTACCAAAAATGATATGTATGTAGGAAAAGGCTATGTAAAAGATGGACTATTCAAAATGAATGTCCTAACTGTTGTACCAAATGCTACAATCAATAAAACGTCATCTTCAGTTTATATGCTTGAGTCATGTAATCTATGGCATCATAGATTAGGACATGCAAACTTTAATTCAATACGAAAGTTAATGAATTTAAGTTTACTTCCGAATATGCATTTTAATAATGGAAAATGCGAAACATGTGTAGAGGCAAAAGCGGCCAAAATACCATTTCATTCGGTTGAACGAAACACCACACCATTAGAACTAATTCACACGGATGTGTGTGATTTGAAGTTCGTACCAACAAGGGGTGGTAAAAAGTATTTCATCACATTCATAGATGATTGTACAAGGTACTGTTATGTGTACTTGTTGAAAAGCAAAGATGAAGCTTTGGAAGTGTTTAAACACTACAAAAATGAAGTTGAAATCAACTTGGAAAACAAATTAAAATGATTCGTAGTGATAGAGGTGGAGAATATGTTGCACCGTTTGAAGAATTTTGTGCTGAATCTGGAATAATTCATCAAACAACGGCACCATATTCACCACAATCTAATGGAATTGCTGAACGCAAAAATCGAACGTTAAAGGAAATGATGAATGCAATGTTGATAAGTTCGGGCTTACCTCAAAACTTGTGGGGGGAAGCCATACTTTCTTCAAATCATATCCTAAATAAAATACCACACAAAGATAAGGTTGAATCGCCTTACGAATTATGGAAAGGTCGGAAACCTTCCTACAAATATCTCAAAGTGTGGGGGTGCTTAACGAAAGTACAAATACCCAAACCTAAACAAGTTAGGATTGGACCAAAGACAATTGATTGTGTCTTTATTGGATATGCTATCAATAGTAGTGCATATCGATTCTTGGTTCATAAATCCGAAGTACTTGATGTACACGTAGGTACAATTATTGAATCAAGAAATGCGGTCTTCTTTGAAGATAGATTTCCGTGTAAAGAAAAGGAAATAAGTTCAAATAAAAGAACTTATGATAATATACATGGAAAGAATGATGATCTTCAAGTAAATGAATAACCGAGACGTAGCAAAAGGCAACGAATTCCAAAGACATTCGGTCCATAATTCGTAACCAATTTACTCGAAAATGATCCTAGGACATTTGATGAAGCAATGTCCTCTCCTGAAGCTCCTTTTTGGAAAGAAGCTGTACGCAATGAAATTGAATCCATCATGAGTAACCATACTTGGGAATGGGTTGAACTCCCTCCGGGAAACAAAACTTTAGGCTGTAAATGGATCTTCAAAAAGAAATTGAAGTCGGATGGATCAATTGATAAATACAAGGCTAGATTAGTAGCCAAAGGGTATAGACAAAAAGAAGGACTAGATTTCTTTGATACCTATTCACCCGTTACAAGAATTACGTCTATACGTGTCTTGATTGCAATCGCAGCATTGCATAATCTTGAAATACATCAAATGGATGTCAAAACCGCGTTTCTAAATGGTGAATTAGAAGAAGAAATCTACATGAAACAACCTGAAGGGTTTGTTGCACCAGGAAATGAAAAGAAGGTGTGTAGACTTGTAAAATCATTGTATGGATTGAAACAAGCACCGAAGCAATGGCATGAAAAGTTTGATAAAACGATGTTGTCAAATGGCTTCAAAATCAATGAATGTGACAAATGTGTCTACATTAAAAACACACCTAATGAATATTTAATCATATGCCTATATGTTGACGATATGCTAATTATGGGAAATAACTCCAAAGTCATTTCCTCGACTAAGAAAATGTTAACAAAACATTTTGACATGAAAGATATGGGAGTGGCGGATGTAATATTAGGGATTAAAATCTCTAAAACATCGGATGGTTTGTCATTGTCTCAATCACATTATGTTGAGACTATACTTAAGAAATTTAAGGCGTATGACGATAAACCGGTTAAGTCACCAGTTGACTTAGGTATTCACTTAGCCAAGAATACTGGTGAGCCCATATCTCAATTGGAATATTCGCGTGTCATTGGTAGTTTAATGTATATTACCAACTGCACAAGGCCAGATATAGCATACATAGTCAACAAGTTGAGTAGATTCACTAGTAATCCAAGTGTTGTACATTGGAAGGCATTAAACCGAGTTCTTAGATATTTAAGACACACGGTTGAATATGGATTACACTACTCAAAATATCCTGCGGTGTTAGAAGGATATACTGATGCAAATTGGATATCTGACACTAAGGATTCAAAATCCACAAGTGGTTATGTATTTACCATTGGAGGTGGAGCCGTGTCCTGGAAATCGTCTAAGCAAACGTGTATTGCTCGATCCACGATAGAATCTGAGTTTATTGCGTTAGACAAAGCCGTTGAAGAAGCAGAATGGCTTCGTAATTTTCTTGAAGAAATTCCATGTTGGGAAAAGCCGGTTTCTGCGATTAATATACATTGCGATAATCAGTCGGCAATTGCAAGGGCACAAAACAGTATGTATAATGGCAAGTCTCGACATATCCGTCGGAGACATAATACCATTAAACAATTAATATCGAATGGTATAATCTCTATTAACTATGTGAAGTCAAAAGAAAATTTGGCTGATCCTTTGACGAAAGGACTTGTAAGAGATCAAGTATACCATCTTTCGAGAGGAATGGGCCTAAAGCCTATTGAATAGAATTACTATGACGGAAACCCAACCTTGTAGATTGGAGATCCCAAGATCTTGGTTCAATGGGAAAACTAAGTCATAAATGATTCAGAATAAAGCACTTATACCCATTCCTAAAATTTAAAGTGCTATGTAAAATGTGTATAAGGATAAGTATACATATATACTTTTAATGATTAATAACCTTAAGATAGAAAGGTATGAGATCACCTCTATAAGTGTGAGGTGGGGCCGCTTCTACGAGAATTCGAGGCTTAATTCTCTTAAGAGCACTTATGAAACCAAGAGTAGTCCAGGGCCAAAATGGACTCAACCATGAGAACCAAATAGGTTACATGAGTCATGGTGTTGGTACAGTTGTTTGGTTTTACACGAACGGCTGGATGGTTCAAGACATCGCGTTCACCAACTAGCCTAGTAAATCCGATTGTATTCAACTAAAGAAGGTTCAAGGCCACAAGCTACCTATCTTGATGCTATGACTTGTCGTGTGTACTCCATTTGTTAGAGTTTGCATTTCATTCGCATTGCATTTGCATTAATTTTCATTCATGTGGAGGATTGTTAGAAAAATTGGTTTTGACCAATTTATGTGATTATTTAAGTGGAACCATTAATAGTGAATGGAAAATTAAGCCACTTAAAATTGTGACAATATTGGAAAATTAAAAGAATATTATTGAATATTCTAGAATTAATTTAAATGAAAAGATGTGTCTTTTCATATGAAAGATTGTGACTTTTGAAATTAATAATTTCCAATAATTGTGTCTCTTCAATTAGAGACAAATTTGAAAGGATGTGTCTCTTGTAAGGGTTGTGTCTTTTGAGATACAACTTTCCAACATCTATATATAGACCCCATATGCTTGTATTATTTTTTCATTCATCATTCATTTATTCAAATGATTTGATTTCTTTCATTTCATCTTTGGAGTACATAAGCCTAATTTTGGTTCGTTGTACTTGTGTTTTGGAGTGCTACAAACACAAGTGTTGCCGTTGTATCTTGGGAGTCGATTGCCGTTATCCGTAGGCACCGTTGCGGGGCAAATTCGACTTAAGGACAAAGAGTCCAACTCTTACCTCGGCATTGTTCCTTCTTTTCTTCTTTTTCTTGTTTCGTATTTTCCTTGCCATTACTCTGTCCAAATTTCGGCACTGATTTACAAATTTTCATTATTTGGCGTCACTATTCACAAATCCACCCAACAATGTCTTGCGGTGTTGAATGATGAAGAGTCAACAGAAAAACTTAATCACACGAATGTTGTATTGATCCTGAAAGTTCAAAATCGGACCAGTATTCACCTTTGTAACGTGATATATAAAATTATCACCAAAACCATTGCTAACCATCTGAAGTTCATTCTAGGAGATGTGATATCAGAAAACCAAAGTGCTTTTGTTCTAGGGAGACTCATCACCGACAATGCGATTGTTGGCTTTGAAATTATGCATTCTATTTCTCACAAAACCCATGGGCATAGTGGGCTGATGGCAATGAAACTAGACATGTCAAAAGTATTTGACGGAGTAGAATGGGACTCTTATCAGCCATAATGTTGAAGATGGGTTTTAATGCTGACTGGGTGGAACTGATTATGCGATGTGTTACATCTGCTATATTTTCTTTCATCATTAATGGAGAATCCGGAGACTTTATTCGCCCAAGCAGGAGCTTGAGGCAGGGATGCTCCTTTCTCCGTACCTTTTCTTGCTGTCTGCTGAAGGTTTATCCTGGTTAATTTCTAGAGCAGAACTGTCGTGTGACATCCAGGATATTGCATGCTCAAGGTATGGTCCCCGAATTAGTCATTTATTTTTTGCTGATGATTCTTTGGTATGTTGTAGAGCCACTACCCATGGTAGTCAACATATCCTTAATTTGTTACACTTATATGAGGAAGCTTCGAGTTAAAAGATTAATCTGATGAAGTCGGGCATTAGTTTCAGCCCAAATGTTCCAGAACAACAAAAGACTAATATCCTTGAGCTTTTCCAACTGGAATCGACCAGAACTCATGAGAAATATTCGAGATTGCCATCCCTGATAGGGCGAAGGAAAGCGAAAATCTTCCACTTTCTCAAAGATAGAGTTTGGAAAAAATTACAAATTTGGAAGAGCTATCAATTTTCTTATAGAGGTTGGGAAGTCCTCCTTAAAACTGTTATTTAGGTCATCCCAACCTATGTGATAGGAATCTTCAGAATTCCTACATCTTGCACGGAAGGGATCCAAAAAATGGTGTCATCTTTCTGGTGGGGTGGATCAGATACAAAGAAAGGAATGCATTGGCCAAAATGGTCTTCTGCATGCAAAAACAAGGATGATGGGGGTATGGGGTTTAGAGATCTTGGATGCTTTAATCAAGCTCTCCTGACAAAACAAGTATGGTGTATACTCTAGAATCCTAATTCATTGGTGAGCCATGTTCTTAAATGCAAATATTATTATTATCATGAACACCTGCTATCAGAACATATCAGAAGACACGGGTCATTTTTATGGACAAGTTTTATGTGAGGACGTGAACTCCTTATGCACGGTCCCATTGGCGGGTTGGCAGCGGGACGTCTATATCAGTTTTTCATGATCCTTGGATTCCCAAAGTCATATCTTTTAGAGCCATGTCTCAACCAATCTAAGGGATTCACACGGTGTCTGATCTCATTCTGAATGGGAAGTGAAATCATATATATGTTTATAGAGAATATTTTTAACCCAATAGATAGGGATGCAATCCTGAGCAGTCCCCTTGGGAATTTTCCGACCTTGGTTCGAATTATTTGCCGTACAATAAATTTGGAGAATATATTGTGAAATCTGGATACTGGTTGGCATACTCAATTAATAATCCTAATTTTGAGGTGGGGTGCAGCCACAATCCCGACTCCAAGTGGTGGGAATTTTTATGGGCCTTGAATATTCCACCGAAGGTAAAAGTGTTTATGCATCGAGCCTTTAATAATATTATTCCTACCTCTGTTAATTTGAGGAACCATCATATACCGTATCCCATATTATGTGTCAGCTGCCATTCGGATTAAGAAACTACCTTCCATGCCTTGATAAGATGCGAGAGAGCTCAAGTCATGTGGAGAAAATCTGGAATGGATAAGTTGATACACGAGTTTGAAAAGGTGAATTCATGGATTTCATCTTATTTGTGTGGAACAAGTTGAAGAAGAATAATTTGAAAAGTTCTGTCTGGTTGCATGGAAAATTTGGTGCGACTGGAACGCAAAGTTATATGGCAGGAATATCTTACCCGCGCTTAACCAGTGCAAGATGTTGGATGAATATCTGTTGAAATTCCAGACGACCTAGTCTGTTCTGCAAGTGTCAAATTGGAACAGAGCAAATCAGCATGGTGCATC
Organism: Ligustrum vulgare; assembly: GCA_963555705.1. Classification (NCBI taxonomy): domain Eukaryota; kingdom Viridiplantae; phylum Streptophyta; class Magnoliopsida; order Lamiales; family Oleaceae; genus Ligustrum; species Ligustrum vulgare. The sequence goes on along the minus strand of OY743189.1, from coordinate 32,181,884 downwards.
TCGTAGAAGATTCTGGAAAGCACCACCTACTGGCACTGAATGTGGATGCTGTTGTGGATGAGGAGAAGGATCTGATCTCTTTTCGTGCAAATATCCGAAATCACAATGGGGAAGTTATGGGCTCAATAAGCAGAATCTTGTGCGGTAACTTCTCCCCCCTTACTGCTTAACTATTGGCTATTAGAGGGTGGATTGGATTTTGCAATTGAGCTTGGGCTACAGATTCATTTGGTTGAAACAGACTCCTTGTTATCTATTCAAGCAATACACTTTCACCTCCCTTATTCACCGTTGTGGAGTATTACTGAAGATTGTAGGCTTATCTTGAATCACATGGGAAACTGTCTTAGCCGCCATACTCTCAGACGGGCAAACCAGGTTGCTCATGAATTAGCACTATTGGCAAAAAATTCTGAAAATGATTTTATTTATTGTGAAGAGGTTCCACCCTCTATTGCTTCTTTTGTGGACTATGATTGTTCTCATATCATATGAATGAATAACATTTTGCTGGTTTCTCAAAAAAAAAGGAAAAAAAAAAAATATTTATTAACATTAATGATTAATTTTGAAGGTTATTTTTTCGATTCGTGTTAATAAAAAATACAATAAGTCTACACTCACAATCTCATTGACAATGAGCTTGAGAAAAGCTCTCACATGCGGTGTATGAGGTCCACATGTTGTGTGTGAACCCCACACACCACATGTAAGAACTTTGTTAAGCTCATTGTCAAGGAAATTGTTCAAATAGAATAATTCTAAAAAATATAGGGACAAAATATTTTATTTATTCTACACAACATAAATTTAAAAATTTGCATCATTTAATTTAAGTTTGAGTAATTATTTGAAATATATTTTGTCTATAACAATTTTCGTGCACCACACGAATGCCAACCACAATCTATACAAATAATGTAACATTTAAAGAGATTTTCCAAATTTTGTGATAATTCTAATTCATTTATATTTTGAGCATTCATTGACAGTTTGTATCGTTAATCAAAACAAATTTTGTTTTTTCATATTTTGTAATGATATTTATAGTAAAATAATTTCATGTTATTCTACTGTGAACGGATATAATACTAGTTTACACACAAATTTTACCCATCAAAAACAAGTTTATAAACAGTATATTTCTCCAAACTATTTTTTTAACAACACACATTTCCTCAAATCAGTTTTCAATCACATATTTTACCTTTAAAATATCATTTTCTTTGTTTATAAACAAAAATCTTTTATCAAACAAATGTCACTTTTCAACCGTACACATTTTTTCAAATTATTTTTCAACATAAAAACATAACCTTCTTTATTTATAAATAAAACATGTACATTTAGTAATATACATCCTTCTCCTAACACGCGATGTGCCCTGGGACCAAGCACGGACAAATCTTGGGCCCATATTAAAGTTTTCTTGTAACACCATAATTACACGCACTTAGTTGTGAGGTAAGTGGTACAGAATTTTGGCTGGTTCATTAAAAGAAAGTTTTTGGAGGGAGACAGCAGACATTAAGGCCTACAATCCACTGGCTTCTCAAAACATCAAATACATGTGCGACTCGTGCACACCGTGCATGTTTGGTTGGCGATCAGTTATAATCACTTTTTATCAAACATCGTTTTATTACGCATATTTCGTACCACCCACAATTACTACTCACTTATCGTCCACATATTCAAGTAATCACCAACTAAAAACACACGGAGTAAGCAGGAAAAAGAAAATCCCAAGTTCCATGGGCGAGGCTACGAAAAAGAATGCGGATTTTATGATTTTCTGTCTCTGGACTGGAGATGTGGCATCAATGGACATAACTACCATTCCTCGCCATCTATTGGACAAGTTAAATCCATTAATGCAAATGCCAAAATCAACCACACAGCCAATGTTTGGTAAATTTTGTTTATAAAGTTTGTTTTGTAAATGATCACGTAACAATATCTCATTGGACAATTTTTTTGAAAAGTCAACAATTTCGGCTGATAAAAAATTTCATCTATTTTTAACTTTATAAAAAAAATAGGTCAACGAAATGTTGACACATCTAAAACCAATATTTATAAATAATAGTTTATAAACAGTTTACCAAACAGAGACTAAATGCAGATGTACGAAATGGGAATAGCTGATTTCATCTGCCTGTCAGCAAATACGTACACCAAAAGAAGACATAAAAACAATGAAATAATGCAAATCATTTAGTAGCGTGACGAATAAAAGTAGGAAGTAATGCAAATGACACGAGTTAAGAGGAAAACAAGATTCGGCCCAAGTTGCCGAGATCTTCGATCATGAGAAGAGTGTAAATGGTCAGGTAGACAAGTAAATTACAGAAACTTAAACAATGTTTATTAACCAATAATTACCCAGTAAGCATGTGTTCCAACAAGAAAACGTGACATAAATTTTCCTTTGACATCCCAGGTAACTTTAAAAATAAAGAAGAAATTCATTGTATTTCGTAAGAGAATCCATTCCAATGCAAGAAACCAATAAAAATGCAACCCCTGTCTAAATTTCTGGACCTGCACAAATCATCAGTTTCAAAATTTCATTGAATGAAGATCTGCAAAAGTAGTTCCATCACTCCTGGAACTCAAGACACTGATGAATGGTACTAAAGCTTAAAACAGGATTGAAAACCTGGTAGCTAGTCGATACTAATCGCGCAAGTCTATTTTGCTCAATGTTTCTTATGCTCATCCAAAGCCATATTTTTATTCCTTACTTCTCTTCCAACAGAAACGAAGTACATGATAGAAGTGATGACAACTCATCTGGTGTTGCAAATCCAGACCCTTGCCATCGAATTCTACCAAGTTTATCGACCAAATAAATATACCTGCAGATCATTAATATGCTTATTATGCTCCTACAATGAACTTGATTTGCTAATCATGGTCGAAAGTTGTATAAATTTATTTAATATCAGAAAAAATAAAAAAATAAAGAGAACTCTAGATACCCAGTAAGAAGGTTCAATATTTTAAGCTCCTTTCTGAAGTAATAATGATCACCAAATGAGTAAACTATCTGCCGCTGCACTACATTGTTCCTCTCCACAGGCTTAGATTTCCTCATTATCCGAAGTAGAATCTTCTTTATGGGATTGCGAGTCAATAACCATGAATCTATAAAGGATACCTAGATGTGAGAAGCTGTTCATTAGGAGTTGTACAAAAAATGACCATATAAAGACGACAGTAGTTCACTACAAATATAACATTAAAAAACAAAATATGGAGAAATATCCTAGCCAATAATTGAAAAAGATGCATTCATTACAGATATCCATGCCCCATTCACGTCCCTTAGGATGACATGGATGAATTGTAGTAGTAAGCAAAAGCCTGGGCTTTTTCGCCTATTATCATAATTATTTCTTGGTTAGTTTATATCCAAAATTGACAATTTCTAGTAGAACATACGAAACTAATGTTGCCATTCTACCAAAAAAAAGTGTCCATTTTTACCAACAGAGATAGTTGTGATGTTAAAGTAGTTGCCAAAGGAAGATTAATCCTTTTCATTCATCCAACCATAGGGCATAAATGGTAAAAGCAAAGACCAAGCCCCGCCAAACAAATTTAACTTTATCATCCACACTTCATTAAAAAAATAGAATTTATCTCCCTTCTTACAAAATAAGTGCATTCCTGTTTCTTCTAGAAACTAGCTACCTTGTTTTCAACTAAAACAAAAAGTATCCAATGAAGCTCCAATAAAAGCCAGTTTTACAAACTAGTGAAATGTAAATGGAATGTGTGTTTAACTATTATACAACAAAAAACTATTGAATAAGAAAAAGAAAAATATCAAACTGATTTTTTTTTTTTTTTTTTTTTTTGCAAAAGATATTGTTTATGGTCAAGTAAAAATACCAAAGATGCTAATAAGCACTACTTCTGAGTACTCCAGAAACCAAGGCACTATTGTGCATCCTGGGGCATGAAATATAATTCCTCTGGCCATTGTTTTCCATCTTTAAGTGTTTTATTAAGTCATCCGAACTTTTAAGCATTAATGTTCTAATTATCTTCCATCTTTAAGTGTTTTATTAAGTCATCCGAACTTTTAAGCATTAATGTTCTAATTATCTACAGATTAATTGATCTTGTTCTAAATACATAATCATAACGTTTCACTTCAAATTGAAACTTTTAACTACTAAAGTAGACCAAATATGAAAACAGAGCAAATCTTTTGAATTGTGATAGATTATTTCTATCATGTAAAAATTGAGAATTACAATACCTCGTATAAAAGAACACTTTTAGATTGGCCAAAAGCATCAAGGAAGGGCATGCTCCAAGAATCAACCATTGCCTTTTAGGAAAAAGGAAAGTTAAGATACTAAATAATCCACTGATGATCTCAAGTTTCTACTAATTCTTTCCATAGTTGTTCAAAGAAAAAAAATATCTTCATAGTTGAAATAACTCAAGTGTCCACATTCAAAGTGTGATTCAATGAGTTTACTAGATAATGAAGAACTTATGTGATTTAAATGTACTTGCAGAAGACAACCTAAAAACTTGTATTTAATCAATCACTATTTTAACTTCATCATTGTAATTCTTTCACCTTTCAAATTTTTTAATCACTACTGATAAAACAACAGACATTTTTAGTCCTTATTACTACTCTTTCATCATTTAATTTTGCTTTTCATTGTAACTTTTTCATTACAGTTAAGGTAAACTGAATTTTTATGCGTTATATAATTTTGTTAATAATTAACCTCGTCAAAATCAAATTCAAAATCTAAATACAAACATTATTGAAATTTTTATTTTTCAAATATTGTTAGAATACTAGTCCTACGACTCAAAGTTGAAGAGCAATAGAAGCTTCCTTCAAATTTATAAACCATTAAACCTTGTCAAGTGCTTCACTCTTTTTTATTTTTTTCAATCAATAAAAAAAAAATCAACTTACTAAACCGTTGATCTTTCCTCCTCGCACCTATAAGATTATCTCCCAATCTTTGAATAAGGTTAAGTGCTTTCATGACTCAAAATCTAGTCAACTTACTAAATCGCCAATCTTTCCTCCTTAATATTATATCATGTTTAGTCGTATAAAAGTGAATGCTTAAAATCAATGACTAATTATGATTAACCAAATAGTAACAAATTTTGAGGTTCTTAGCAATAACAGACAATTTGATTTCAACACAATTTCTCAAATGCTTCCAAGTAGAGGAAATTGTATAAATGTTATGCAGAGGAAATAAGATGCCCTTATTGGCATCTAATATACTCAAACAGCTTTTAGAAGGCTTCTTGTTTCTCTTTTAATTCTATCGAAAAAGAGGGCCACTGAACTCTGCTAAATTAAAACATTTTTGTTTGTGGTTGAACGAAAACTGATTTTGTCACTGACATTCAAAACCAAAAAATCCTACATTCAGCTTCAATATAAAATCTTCTAACTGGCTTCGGGAGGTGAAAAGGAGGATAGAACTTCATGCTGAATTATGAATAAACTTACTGGCCTTTTTCCACACGTTGCCAAGTTTTAGGTGGCTTTCTTTTTCCAATTTTTTATTCTTGCTCCTTTTTTCTAGGTGGAGCTTAATGACCTTTTAGAGTTCATATTTTGCTCTTTCAATTTCATATTATAGTTTAGTTGGACGAGTTACATGTACAAACTGCAATAAGTAATTCTCTCTTATTGTATGAGTAAATAAAATATTCTTCAAAAAAAAAAAAAAAAAAAAAAAAGGAGAGCAACATACTGACATGAACTGAATATTTTTCTCACCTGCGAGCTCGCACGAAATGATAAACAAAGAACTGATGCCTTGGGAGCATCTGATTTTGCCATATTAACTTTCTCAGCAGTAATGGGCAGCTTAACGCTTATCCCATCAGGGTAACTAACTTCCGTTGCAGGAAACCTCATAGCTGTCATTGCTGGCACTATAATCTTATTCGCCATTGCAATCTACATATCCACACACAAAATTCATCATAACACCTCAATCTCAGCATCTTCAAAATCCACACTTTGTTCTCAAAACCCATATAAAAGATAGAAATCATATCCAAACCCCATCCAATTAAAGCACATTATTGTACCTTACCACCGTGTTGTTTCATTTCCGAAATATCAGCAAAGTAACCCCTATTCATCTCATCTTTACTGTCCTATATCACACATCAACACATTTACGTATAACTAAATGCAACTTCACAGTCTATATAAAATTCAAGAAAATGTAAACAAGTTAAGTTGGGAATCAAATTACTCACAGCCTGGCACGTTCTTTCTCAATGGCCTCCTTATTTCCAAACTGCAATCAAAGTAACCAAATGGGTCATTAATAAACAACAAAGTTGCATTCTTCGCAATAAATCACTCGGCACAAAAAAAAGAAAAAAGTCAAATAACCCCTCTTTGGCTTCTTAAAAATGAAAATAAAAAAATAAAACTTGAAGAGCATAATCTTCAATGACATATTAATCGAACCAACATGATCGTAGTTAACATTTTCATTTTCCTTTTGTTTTTTCCCCTGAATAACAAAATTGGTTACACATCTAAAATAGCAACCTGATAGATATCAAGGAAGCGTTTGGAGCTCCATTGAGATGGATCCCGTATAGGGATTACAGGAAATAGCATATCTTCTAGCTTGGATAAGTTTCTCGCATAGTGAATTGCGTGTCCTTGTGATAGCAGCCTCTTCAATCCCAGCATCTTCAATGCTCTGCCTCCGATTGTGTGTGCTTGATTAAATTTCTCGCAGTTCTTCCCCATTTTTATGAATTTTTTTCGATTGGAATGGAATTTGGGCTTAGTAGATATTGGGCTGGGTTTTTTTTCCAAGTTAATAGCGTGCACTTTTTCATCATTATCCAGGCTGGCCCATTTATTAGAAGCCGTACAATGAGGAAATTACACCTAAACCTGTTTTTACAAAATCAAATTCAAAAATCAGTCAAAACTTGTAAAATTTCAATTCTCAGGTGACAATTAAAATTTTAATAATAAAAATTAATATTATTATATATTTAAATTAATACACAAAACATCTCAACTTCCCTCATTTCAACCCTAACAGATCTGTCACATTCTATTCTCTCTCCATCGTCTCTCCCAAACCACACCAACTGGAAGCAGCGGCGGCGCCATTGCACACCACCACGACAGATCATTCGATGACAACCACCTCTGCCCTTTCACCCATGGCCAAACATCATCCCCTCACACCAAGGGAAGCAGCGAAGACGCCACTGCACACCGCCACACAGGATGTTCGCAGCATCCAAACCCCCAATTCCTCCACAATTTCACACGAAAACATAACCATAAATCTGAATTCCTTTTCATCCCCATCCCAAAATCCCCACCTCGATGAAGAGGCATCTGCTTTCAGTGTTGAAGTTTTGGCTCGGATGTTGTTGAGATTGAAGTCGGCGACACAGTCGCTGCCGTCGCATCCACTGGATACGTTAAAGTCGAGCACTGCCTGCGGCATTGCGCCCGATGATATAACTGTCCAGATCCTGAAACTTTCTCGATGGAGTTGAAACGCCCGGTAGTGGGGCGCACGTTGCTGGGGGATGCGCCGCGTTCCCCGGATCTAGTGGCAGAGCGATGTGGAAGGTTAGGGTTGGTGGTGTTGCAACCGTGCGAATGTTGATTTCACTGGGATGGTGGTGGTGATAGTTGCGATTTGGATATTTTTTAGTGGTGGTTGTGATTGTTGTGGTGGCGGTGAGGGGTGGTTCTGCTGTTGGCGATACTGGTAGCGGTGGTAGATGTGGCAATGAAGTGGTGGTTCTGATGATGGAGGTAGTGGTTATAGGTGGTGGTGGACATGGTGGTTGGGGGGGAGTAGGACGTGGTTGTGACCTAGAAGTATAAATGTGACCTACCATTTTTTACCTTGTCTTGCTTGTGACCTTAAAAAAAATTGAGATGTCGTGGTTGTGACCTTAAAAAATTGTTATTGTGACCTAAAAAATCAAGTAAATATGACTAATAATTTGATAATTGTAACTTAGAAAATTCGAGATTTAATAATTTGATAATTTGTGACCTGAAAATATGTTGGGTTCTATTAATTGACAGTTTTGTGACCTTGAAATCAGTTCGTGATTTAAAAAAAACATATTATTGTGACCTCAAAATAAGTTCAACTTGTGATCTTCAAATCATTTGTGACCTAAAAAACTTGTGTTTTGTGACTTGAGATATATGGTATTGTGACATTAATATATATAATTAATAAAATATTTTAATTATTTAATTTAGTTAAATGATTCTAATTACAACCTGATTTTTGAAATTCTATAGGTTTCACCTTAATTTTGAAATGGGTTAATAGCATAAAACGTCCTTACCTTTGACATGTATTGTGCAAAACGTCCCAACGTTTTGATTTTTGATGTTAAACGTCTCAATCTTTACATTTTCTTGTGGGAGACATCTTTTCTGTCAAATTTAACCCCATTTCACCGTTAATTTGAAATTGAACAGTAAATATTTAACACATGCAAAGACATTTTAGTCAAAATTAAAAGCAGCCCATTCATATTTGGGTAATTGGTACAAAACGTCCCTACGTTTATTTTTTTTGGCAAATAACGTCCCTACGTTTATTTTTTTGGCGAATAACGTCCCAACCTTTAAATTTTCTTGTTAATTAGTCTCCAAATTTTACTTTTCTTTCAATTTAGTGATTCCGTATTTGATTTAAAGGTAATTGTCTTCAAACGTGTATAACTTTTGATCTACAACTCCGAATTGCACTCCGTTTTTTGCGTTGAACTCCAAATTCAACCATCTTTCTTATGATGTATCATGTGCTCATTTATTAAACATTTCGTTTTGACTTTTGTATAGTAGATACTTATTTTGTTATGGCATAATTGATTGACGTAAATTGATTTCTGTAAATTTTATTAAAAAAGTGAAATTTTAATTTTTAGTATGTGTTCGGCGGCCAGCGAAATTTATAAATTGGATTTATTTGACTTTTTTATTTTTTTAAGGTAAAATATTTTGTTAAAAATTGGTATGTTTAGCCCCTGTTTGAGCCATATTATAATCTCTAATAACTTTTTGAACAACACACAATTTCTTTCTCCAATTTTTAAAAAGTGATTTGAAGAGAGAGAATGTGTGTTGTTTAAACAGTGATTTGAAATTATAATATGGCTCAAACAGAGATTAAACATAACAATTTTTAACCAAACATTTTACATTAAAAAAATTAAAAAATCAAATAAATCCAATTTATAAATTCCGCTAACCGCCGAACATACACTAAAAATTTCACTGTTTCAATAAAATTTAAAGAAATCAATTTACGTCAATCAATGATGTCCTAACAAAATAAGTATCTACTATACAAAAGTCAAAACGAAATGTTTAATAAATGAGCACATGATACATCATAAGAAAGATGGTTGAATTTGGACTTCAACGCAAAAAACGGAGTGCAATTCGAAATTGTAGATCAAAAGTTATACACGTTTGAAGACAATTACCTTTAAATCAAATACGAAATGACTAAATTGAAAGAAAAGTAAAATTTGGGGACTAATCAACAAGAAAATTTAAAGATTGGGACGTTATTCGCCAAAAAAATAAACGTAGAGACGTTTTTCCACAATAAGTGTCAAATGTAGGGACGTTTTGTGCCAATTACCCAAATATGAATTGGCTGCTTTCGATTTTGACTAAAATGCCCTTACATGTGTTAAATATTTACTGTTCAATTTCAAATTAACGGTGAAATGGGATTAAATTTGACAGAAATGATGTCTCCCACAAGAAAATGTAAAGGTTGGGACGTTTAGCGTCAAAAATTAAAACGCTGGGATGTTTTGCACAATACATGTCAAAGGTTGGGACGTTTTGTGCTATTAACCCTTTTGAAATTGACATTTATAATTACCTTACTTAAGTATTTTTCCCAAGTACAATTTACAAGATTCTTGCTTAAATGTTTGGCAAACATGTTTTTAAATAAAACAATTCTCAAAATTATTTTTCAACCACACACATTTTTATCTCTACTTTTTAAATAAAAGTTTTGCTACAACTTTTCAAACTCAATCTCAATCATCCATTCTTGGTTAAGCCCACAAATTTTGACTTTTTAAACATTTTTAAACCACACGTCTATCAAAAAATAAAAAACCAAAAAAACCAAAATTTTTTACATTATCAAATATGCTCTTAAACACAAAACTTTTAACAAACGGTACTGAAAGAATTTCAATGCTTGACAATAATAAAAATTTACTGAACATCCCTCCTGTAATTTTACAAGCTTCCATTGCTATAACATATTTTGGTTCATTTGCTCATATAATCTGTATCATTTTTATTAGGTGAAATCTACCTTTATAAATCTCGATTAATTAAACTTCTGTTTGGAAAACTTTAAAAAAGATGTTTTTAAAAAACACAATTCTTCAAAATACTTTTTAACCACACAAACTTTTTTTTTACACTTTTCAATAACATATTTTATCTCAAAAATATAAAAAACGTGTTCTTAAATATAAAACTTTTAACATACAGAACTTTAATATCATGTTTCATGTATTATTTCAGAGTGTTCCTAATAAGAATATCTTCAAATGGGTGATAGACCAAGTTATGGCCGACGTGATTAGTACCCGCCAAAAGGCAAAAAAAAATAGGACTACTTCGTGACTTGCGGACTCAAAAAAGTTGGAATTAAAAAAAAAAAAAAAAAATCGAAAGTATAGAAAATGATTTGAGCTAATCCAATAGATAGATGCATGAATGAATTGAACCAGGTCGCCAAGACCCAACAGTAGGACTTGAGCTACTAATCAGATAGATAGATCCACGACGCACTCCCACAAGAGAGTTTGAATAGATGTGTGTAGCACATTCTTGGTGCAATAATTGGCACTTAAAATTATTGCTTTTATATTATTTCTTGATACTGCAGTCTACACACCATAGAATGACATAAACATTGTTAAAAAAAAAAAAAGGGTTGAAAATTAAATTAGAAACTATTTTATTCCAAACAATTTCTCACTATAGATTGCGAATTTCGCTGCTTCTCTTACAATTTTTTTAGGTAAAATCATTTAAACGAATTCCTGTGGCTGTTATTAGCTTGGTTGTTGCCTTTCCCTCTACACCATTTCGAGCTACTTCAATTTGAAAGTAATATTGAGAACTTCAGTTCAGTGTTTATTTACTGATTCATCAATCGGTTTAGTTGTCTCTATCTTGATGCAGCTGGTGACCCTGTGATGCTGCCCACCATGTCGAGTGCCACGCATGGCTGATCAACCGGTACCTGAAAATTTATATAATAAGTTCACCTAATTTCACATTCTTGCAGATGACTATTCCCAGAAGCAAGAATTCATTGACAGATGGTTTCCCACACGGAAAAGACTACATTTTCTGACAAATTCAGTTCTTGATGTGAATGGGTGGTCAAGTAACATTGAATTCCATGCAAGTGCACACAGTGTAGTTGAAGTAAATGATATAGATGAATTTATAAAATATTTTCTATTCGTTAATTCTATCTGTCTAGACTAACAAGTATATCAATACAATATGCTTTCGTAATTTTTCATAAATCATCAAGTCTTCTATCTTGTGTTTTGGTAGGCGAGATTTGGTTTCGAAGCGTCGTCAAAATTTTGAAACATAGATCAAACCGTATTAGAAAGATTTGGCATATTTCAAAACTGTTATGTTAACTGGTCCATATAGCATCAAACCCACAATTTCAAAAAATCGATTCCGATTTGACGGTTTTTGTTTATAGCTCTAAAGGAAATAACCTTGAGAACTTGTAAAATAAATAACTATAATCTTGTGCCTCATGGGTACAATAATGTTAATACTATATCCTAAATAGAACATGTTGGATCACGGGACCACTAGACAAACTTGGGTTGCTTCCAATTGGCTGTACTTAAAACTGGAGAATCGAGACCATGCACCTCATACCTTTGACTTCAATTATAATTACACGAAGGCCAGGCTGTTTCAGCTCGGGAAGGGATATAAGCCATAAACCATGTTAGATCAGGTCTTCACCCAAAAATGACACCAAATTTTAAATATCTTTACACACAGTACAGTGTGTAATAATCATAATTAAATTTACAGAGACATTTGACAGAAGTAGAGAGAGTTTGATCAACTTACAAAGTGGCCAGCTCCAAGAATCCAATAAAAATGTAAATTTTTGTATGATTTTGTGAAACCCTTTGTGATTTTCTCATCTCCACAATACAATGGTGTTCTGTCCATGCTCAAGAATGTTTTTAGTCCATCCCATCTGAAAGAATAAATATTTACATGAATTTAATGTAGTTTTCCTCCTTTTTAACTTACTATTATTAGATTCTCAATGTTAGCATAGATGTGACGATAATAATTCTTATTTTGCGCAACTATACGCGTGTAATAACATCAATCTTACTTGAGCTTTTCGAGCCACAATTCAGTTCCCTTGGTTGAGCAGATCACATCCAGCTACAAACAACCAAACAATGTACATCATTTTCTGTAATTAGCTAAATTTCAGCTACAATTCGATGGATATTACGATGTTCTTATCGTTAAGAGTATCGTCCCATAATTATGAAGTATAATTATTGAGAATAAGTATAAGAATCCTCTTACTTGGCCACTGTATACTGTGATATTGACTCCTTTTGCAAGCAATTCATCAACCTCATTGATCCTTGGCCTCATGAAATCTCCTTCAAGTTCAGTGAAAACAAGATCTGACTGCCCTCCCCATCTGCAAATTAAACACGTTATTAGCCTTTAGTAATGATGGATTGTAAAAAAAAAAAAAACTAAATTTCTTTCGTTTTTTAAGACACGAATATAACCAAACTCACTGGACATTGTCCGGGATAATCTTTAGCTTCTTTTTAATAGGACCATTCATAAGGCTATCAACATCCCCATCGCCATCGGGAGTTGGCCTTAAAGAGTTCAAGTATCTCGAATAACGCTTTTTTGAAATTTCCCGTTTTAGCTCAGAAGCTGTCATGGATACTGGATCCATCCCTGAATCCAATAGAAAATTGTAGAAATCCTGTAAAAATACATAATCGGGCGTGTGATTTAGAACGCTTATCCTTCGAGGAAAACGATTTTACATGCAATTAAAGCAACCAAATAGTCATTGGATTGTGTAGGGATAAGATGGAATTTTACCACTGAGTTGCTGCTAGAACTAATGACACCCTCGAGTTCGCTCCACGTCTCTGTTGCCTCTACAAACTTACCAGCTGCAATCTCTTGTTTAATTTGCTTTGCTAGACTGTTTTTCGAAATAAATTTGTTAGCCAACAAAATTTTTCTCAACTCTAGCTAACTAAAGCACGATAAGAATTAAGAAACGATGACCTGTTGGACTTCCGCGCACCATTGTTGTCAAGCCTCGAGACGTCTTTAAGAAGAGGACCCCATGAGAACTACAATGAAGTGTTAAATTTAGTGCAATTCTCACTTTCCCTATGTAGTAAGAGAATTAAAATATATATCCCCTTAAACTGCATACCACAAAATCTTCAGGTGAAATCCAAGTGTCCCCCAATGCAATTCCTTCAAATAGAAACCGAATATATTATACGTCCGTATCTAGTATCAGACATGACCGTATGTATTATCCGATTCAATCTCCTACCGAACGTGTCATCGAAAGTTTAAAGATTCATACATGATCCTTTCATCACATCTATATTTGAATTCATCAACCTAAGATTCCAAAATAAGAAGGAAAAAATGATGATTACCTCCAAACTTGAGCTTTAATTTTCCTGCCTCTATTGCCTTTAGTGCTGATAATCCAAGAGTGACAGCATATTTTCCTCCATAGGACTCTGCCACTAAATAAAGAGGACTGTTTTGGAGGGTCTCATTTCTATTAAAAATTTCTATCAACAATGTAGTTAGATCATTTGCAGCTTCAACATCAGTTTTAACAAACAGATTTTTATCACCCTGCTCCACAAAACTATATCCAGTCCCAACTGGATTATCCTGTACAAATTTATTTTAAATAAATTAGAAAAACAATAAAAAAAAAAAAAAAAAAAAAAAAAAACCAAGATATTATGATTATGGATATTATAAAGAATTTCATTCTTACCACAAATAGAAGATCAGCTTTTCTCAGCCATGTAGAATTTCTTGGCTTCAAAAAAGTGTCTAAAGGCCCTACCTCTTCAAAATTCCCAATTCCAACTCCAGAAGCACCCTATTCATATTACAGAATCAATCATTTCACAAATCTACCAAACAAGTAATAAGAAACTCAATGTAAAACAGAAGTAACAATAATTAATCAATATATACAAATTATAAGACTTACAGGTCCACCCTGGAGCCAAAGAATGATAGGCCATGGTTTGTTTGGATCTTGAGACCTGAATGGACTTCTGTAGTACCACCAGAACATGTGAGCCTCTGTTATATCACCCATAAAAGAAATCAAATATAAGCATAAAAGAATGAACATAATGCTACATCTAAATCAAGAAATTCAGATCTGGAAAATACAGAAAATTCTGCTTACTGGGTCTGACTTCAACATATCCCCAAGCCTCTGATCCATCTTCTGTTCTTGCACCATTGGCTATTCCTCCATGAGCCCACAAAAGAACAAGAAGAACAACTACAATATACGACTTTTCCATTTTGATGAAAGGAAAAAGAAAGATGAAAAGTCGTGTGCAGAAATGGGAATATGAAGTGTTTTTATATATACAAAAGAGATGGTGTCCTTCAGTCCTTGTCTCTGATTCAACAGAAATAACCAACAAAAGTGGCAGCTGCCTGCAATGAAATAAATTCCCAGAATTTTGACTTTACAGATGAATTCCCATAATTCTGTCAATTAAGAAAATATTTCTTTATGGATTGAACAGTTTTGCACCGTGCACGGAATCATTGTGAATATATCTAAATAATATGGTATGAAAATGCTGCAAAGCTTTTACCAATAATATAATATCTATTAAGAACTGGAGTGAGATATTAATTACTAACCCTCTCCTTATATTATATAGAAAAGTTAAACAAATTGAATATATATATTCTGGGTAATGATTTTCAGTAGATATTTGTGATACTCTTTTTATATTCTACACTGAAATTGTGCTAAAGATCGTATTTGGTGGCATACAATTGGGATCTAAGGCTATGTTTCATTGGAAATATTTTCTAGGAAAATGTTACATCAATAAAAGATTTTCCAGCTTTTTGTGTTCGATTGAAAATTTTGCTTAGAAAATATTTTCAAGGTACAATCATTTGAAACACAACATAATGTATTTGCTTTAAAAATATTTTCTCACATCATTGTTTCTACTCTATATTTTGTTTGTACAAGTGTCAATTTTCTTTCTAGCATGTTATCATTTTGATGGAGTTTATGGGTATTAAATGGGTTTTATAACCAATTTATTGTCCAACTTTGAGGGACTTATTAGTTGGTTTTCATGTCTATATAATGATAATAATTATGTGGTAATTAATCTTTGTCGCAAGATGATTACAACGGTATAAATATGTTGTAACAAACTTTCACTAGTTTTATGAAGTGTCACTTTTCTAAGATGTAATGAAATTTAGTACATCTTCACAGCTACTCGATAGGCCAGTCACTTGGATCGATTTTGGGGGACAGTCTGTGCTTGCAAATGGTACTTTGCGCTCATACAAATAGGCCATTGAAAACTGAAATATATAAATTCAACCAATTCCATTCTAGTTTTTCATCTTAAATTAATTCAAGTACAATTGATTTCTTACTTAGTATCCTAAATTTGGATTCACTGGTTAGATAATATTATGTTGTATTAATTTTGAAAAATGAATGTTCTATCTTGGTAGACAAATGTTTGATACGTAGAACGAAACATCTTTAAAGGAGATTCAATATGACATATTTCATTTAATTTGTTGTTTGCCTCAAGTATTAATGCAATTGAATACGTCACTAAGCCTATGTTTGATCCACATTATTTTTAACTCGTCTTTTACCATACTCAATTTTAATCACACATTTTAATAATAATATATTCTACAATCCAAAACATTTCTCTTATTTTCAACCACACTACAATATCCTATCAATCAATATTTAAAACTTCCTTTTTTTTTTTTTTTTTTTGGGGGGGGGGGGGGGGGGGGTTTCAAATAATGACAATGAGACGTAAGCTAAATCCATCAAAATGACTAACACATATGTCCCAGTGACTTAATTGATAAACTTCGTAAGTTGGATAACCATCTATGCTACAAATAAATTTGATGACTAAAAGTAACACATTTTTGAAAGTTAGTGAGCCGTTAAGTTTTAAATTTTTCACCATTTATTAAAAAAAAAAAAATCGATTAACTTTTATCACGGTTTTATTTTCCCGTACCAACCAAACCTCTTCTATTTCCCTTTTTGGCAATTTAATTTATTTGTATAGTCAACTAATACAAATTTGCATGGTTTAGCGAATTCTTTTTCTATTCTCATTTCTAGACTTGTAGAAAAAAATTCGCAGCAAATTACTAAAATATAGGGCTCCACAAAAAAATCGCGAAATCGCAAACCAAACCTAAACCATTGGTTTGAAATCGCGTGGATCCGTGATTTTTTTCCCTCAAATCGAACCAAAGCGTTTCAAAATGGTTTGGTTTAGGTTTTGATTTTCGAAAACCGCAAAAAAAATCAAACCAAACCGCTTTTATATTTTTTAATTAAAAATTAATTTTATTAGATTATAAAGAAAATAAAATAAGTCAATATTATTAAAATGTGGACACACATTATGAACATATAATTGCCTAATATTGTCAACAATTTTTTCAAAATGTTTTATTCTATTAACTCTAACTTTAAGTCCCTGGTGATTGTGGAAATATCTTTACCTTTCAAGAGTAATAATTATATTACAATTCTGGGTGTTAAACCTATTGCCGTGTGACATCATCCGAGAGAGCTCAATTTGTTGTTAAATACTTTATGATTTGCTATATACTTGTATTTTCTT
Source organism: Ligustrum vulgare (assembly GCA_963555705.1). NCBI lineage: Eukaryota > Viridiplantae > Streptophyta > Magnoliopsida > Lamiales > Oleaceae > Ligustrum > Ligustrum vulgare. Next base: position 32,164,829 of record OY743189.1, on the reverse strand, counting down.
CTAGTTGATTTCATGGATGTAATATTAGATTGATTATGTTCTTCATTTCCTCATTAATATTGATTCAATGCATTATCCCAGGAAACCATTTTGAAAACAAGATTGAAACTGAACTGATACAATTCTGAGTGTTAAACATATATTATGTTCTTATATCTTATTAGTTTCCGTTTTATATCTTATATATTAACTTATTTTAGCTTTATAAATTAAAAAATACGAATTAATTTAACATTTAAAATATGTTATATTATGTCGATAGGTAAACCGCGATTTAAAACCGAACCAAACTGCAAAAAATGGTTTGATTTGGAAAAATGTCAAGCCGCTTGAAATGATTTAATTTGAAAATATGTCAAAAACCGTCCAAATCGGACCGCGTTCACCCCTATTAAAATATGTAAGAAACTAGGGCAACTTTCTAAACCTTTAGACTTGTTCAATTTCCAATTGAAATTATCTAAACTTATATTAAATTGATTTACAGTCTATATTCATCTAATAGAGTATTTTATCGAAGAATGTTAATTTTATTTTACTTTGTGCTTAGTAACTGTAGCTGCAAGATACCAAAACACCATATATATACATACACACACAAATAAATAAATACACACACATATATAGGGCAGAAGATTGTCTGCTAGCTAGGAACTTGTTTTCGAATGGTGCCAAGAAAGGGACATGAGAAACTTTTTTTCTCTTTAGTATTCTCTTCTTTATGATGAGAAAAGGACCAAAAGAAATAGACAAAAAAAATATCTTTGGCTGTGCATATATTTTCTTTGTGACTTATCTTTATGAGTAATGAGTTCAATCAATAAATATAATCTATTGTGTTACAAAACGAATCAATACTATGGTCTATTACAGAAATGACATTGTGACATCTTTTATCGTACTTACTATCGAATAAATATTGTCAAGTGTCAGATTAATGAGAAAATATTTAAATTGATGGAAATTATGTCTGACCAACATTTGGTTTTTGGGTGATGACATAATTGTCATTTTAATATGTTGGTATTGTTTGATTAGATTAGATGGAGTGACAAGGTTAATATTCCTATTGAGTTGTTTATTTCTATTGATATGGATCGATGATGGTTACTAACTTGATTACATACAAGTTTTCATTTAAATAGGTCACTAAGTCGTAAGACGTGTCTAATGTTTAATCACTCTACGCAACATGAAATGAGTACGTGTCTCTCTAGGTTTTGGTATATCCAAATAGGATTAATCGTGACTTGAAATAGTAGTGAGATTATGGTTAGTCTTGACTTGAAATAGTAATGCGATTAGGAGAAGAGTTCTTCATTTATTTGATTCATATGATATTTGATATGAGTGCATCGTTCGTTACGTCGATTCTTTTTTGGAACAATATCCAATGTACCTTGTTTGAAGGACATGTTTGATTCAACAAATTTTTTAAGAAAAAGGAAAATATTTTCGTACTTTCTCCAATTGACCTTCTTTGATGGCTCAAAATTTACTTGGAAAATATTTTCCATCTTTAGCCCCACGAGCTGGGTTTTCAAGGCAGAGGAGGAAAATCTTTTCTTTGCCATTTGTTGAGAAATGGTTTTCAAGGTAAGACAGAAAATTATTTTGCGTTACGTTTGATCAGTTTTGTTATTATTAATTGACTTATTTTTTCTAAAATATAACATTATTATTATTATCAAGTACAAATGTGTTAAAAAGTTAAAATAAAATAAAATAAAAAATTTGATTAAAATAGCAAAATCTTATTTTATTTTGTGATGAAAAATAATGTCAATCAAACAATAAAACTTGTAAAATTTCTTACTTTTTTCACCTAGAAAATTAAAGCAATCAAACACTTCAATTGACATTTTTCATGAAAATTATTTTCAAGCAAAATCATTTTCTAGAAAAATATTTTATTTCATCCATTTTCCACACTCGCAATCAAACGCACCCTAATGTTTTTTTACATATGAAAAACACTATGTTATTTTTTTATTACATGTTAGGCCAGCCTAAAAGTAGTTCAGCTTCGACGCAATTTCAAAACATTGGATCCCTAATTTTTCTCAACAAGAAGTAGATGATTTTGATGTACAAAAAAGCCAAAAAAATAAAAACATCCCAAAGCACATTGTTAACGTTAGACTCAAAGGAAACAACTGGCGTGGAAAAATAAGCCCATGTGCTTGGCGATGATAACTATTAGCAATTTATTACATATATATAATGCTCTTAATTAACCGAATAGCCTACTTCCAAAAGTATTCATAGCAAGAAAGTTGTTGGGTCACAGGTCCACAACTATTAATGCACACAAATTACTCAGTCGTAAGAGTTAAAAAAGTTGTACCCTCGTAGTTTGACTAATTTTTCATGTCTTTATATCCAAATATTCTATTTGTCTATGTTAATATTAACGAAGAAACTCAAACGATGAATATTATTTCGTAGATAGTCACAATAAATCTCTAATTTATCATAGATATTATTTTCAATTGTTTCGAGTATTTTTGAGTGGTTTTTTTCATAGTAAATACACGATATTTCTTATTGAGTTTAGTAACACAAACTTTAGTGACGATACTCCCAATTTTCTTGCTTGAAAGTAAAAAAATTTGCAAAAAATTTGGCCCCAAATATTGAACGCGTCATGGAATTTCTTCAGCCCAATAGTCATATATTTCATTAATACATTTTTTTTTCCCAATCCTAGACACGATCTTTGTTTTAATAATCTAGAATAATTTCATATATGAAAATCAATGAAGGCTAAAATATAAGAAGACAAACATCGAAAAATATTTTGCAACATTATTTTAGTTAACCGAGTTGCAGACCTCATATCACATATTGCGACCATATATTAAATCAGTTTCACGACAAGATGATTTTGCTATACCATATTGCTGTTAATCCTGTTGGGATTTTTTTTGGTCCCAATCAAGCCTCGGGGACAATGATAATAAACCGTGTCGGATTTTAAGCTTCGTAGGCCCTCGGCACATGATCGAAGTATTGCCCAATCTCCACAATTAGGCAGCCCACGTGCTAAGAGATTTACTGCCCACGTCAAGGTTTTAATTGAGTCTCGACCCTGTTACTCGATGGGTAGGCTTTGGAGGCGACCCATTTAATTAGGGCTTCCCTAATTAAACCCTAAACCTATATCTACCCACACCCCTCCCATTGGCCAAAGTTAGAACACTCTCTCGACATTTTCCTCTCCACTCTCTCGGTGCGGCCACTCTCCCTCTTCTTTGTGAAGAACCCGACCCTCTCCCCTTCTTCCTCTCGTGCTGGTTGTGCCTTCTTGCTTCGCTTGGTGTAGCTACTGTTTCGGTTGAGCCTTGTGTGGCTCTTCTTGCGACCGTGTCTTGGTGTAACCGAACCTGCTCCGTTCGGTCCTTGCGTGTGCGCCTTCTGCACTGTTCGAACCTTGTTGTGGCCGATCTTGTTGGGTCTACTCTTGTGCAGTCCCTTGACCGAGCCTTATTGTGGTTATTTTGTGCGGTTCCGTGTGGTGGTTGCTCATCTGTGCAGTCGGTTCGTAGTTGTTGTGGATTGGGTGTGTTGGCAGTGGGTCTTGGCCGGTTTGGGGGTTGTTTTGGAGTGTTCTCTAGCCGTTGTTGTTGGTGTTACCATTGTGGGGATTGGGCTGAATTTGAGCCCTCGTTTCTCATCCTTTCAGTCGGCTAATTTGGTGCAAAATGGATTATTTACTTGCTTTTGCTTATATTGTTTATGTGTTGATTCAATTACGTTGCTATTCATATTGTTTTCTTTCGCTGCATTATTGATTAATCTTGATTACTTTGTGTTTTGCGAGGTTGGATTATTCAACAATTGGTATCAGAGCCTTGGTGGCGTGATTGGCAGAATTGAATCGACATTGGAACTCATTGAGTTTTCTAGTTCCCTGATTTAATTTTCATTAACTGAAAATTAGTTTTGTTTTTGTCGTTCGAAATTATTTTGTTCCAATTATATTTTCAAATTCTTTGTGATTGAAAATTATCGTTTAATTGGTGTTTTATCGTTATTTGTTGGTTAGGCCCTATTTTGGAGGTTCTCGATCTTGGTGCTGATTTACGCTTCAAAATTGGCTAATTGCAAAACATAAAACGATAAATAATTTCGCATCTCTCCATATTACGGACTCAGAAAGGTCCGCTCTGGTAAATTGGCTGAAACTCTTAAATTCCAGTAATAGCAGGTCATCGTGTGGGGTGACCATTAGGCTTGCGGTTGTCTGTTACGGTTGTCTGTTACTAGTTGTAGGAATTATTTGACTTTACCTGTGTTTTTTTCATAGCTGTTTGTCTTGTGATATCTTTTGTGATTATTTTGCTTGTTGCACTATTATTAGAACTGTCATCTAGACTCCCGTGTCGAAAATTTCCTTGACCTGAGATCCTTGAGTCTCACGGAATCCTGGGAATTTAGAACGGTGCATATTGCGACCTTTAGGATCTTCTTTGTGAATTTCCGTGTGGTGCTTATATTGCATTGTGTGCTTCTTTGTAATGACCCAGCTCCCTCGCTGGGGCCTTCTCCGAGCCGTACTCATGGTCTTTCCACTCCCCCTGGCTCCCTCGCACGTGGTCTAATGGTAGCAGGATTCCATGAATCTTTGTACTTAACCTCTAGGTGCAAGGTTCGAATCCTACGGAAGGCAAAAATCCACTTCTGGAGAAGGCCCCAGCGAGGGAGCTAGGGGGGAGTGGAAAGACCATGAGTACGGCTCGGAGAAGGCCCCAGCGAGGGAGCCGGGTCGTTACAAAAAAGGCGCCTTTTTTGTAACGACCCGGCTCCCTCGCTGGGGCCTTCTCCGAGCCGTACTCATGGTCTTTCCACTCCCCCCTGGCTCCCTCGCTGGGGCCTTCTCTAGAAGTGGATTTTTGCCTCCCCCAGGGATTCGAACCTTGTACCTAGGGGTTAAGTACAAACTTCATGAAATCCCTGGTACCAATTGTAATACCGTTTTTCATTGTTACGTGCATCTTTAAATTTCACGTGACATTTATATTAATGTTATTATAAATTTTAAATTTGATAAATTTTATGTCAATGATTTGAGTTATTTTGCAGTGGAAGGACTTGGACGCCGTCTTGATCAATGTGTCAAATAGAAAGTTCATAACTTGTCTATGTGCAATTTTATGTGTGATTATTAACGTGATTTATTAATCTTGTTATTTTCTATTTAATTAAGTAGAAAGTAGCATAAATTGTGTTAAATGGGAATTTGGGGAGAGTTTAGTGGCACTTTGAATTTTATTTGAAGGTCGTGGACATAAATTTCCAATTTATGAGAGTTGAGGAACTAAATTGCAAATTTCCAAAACTTAAACAATTAAACCTAAACCCTCAATTTTCTTACCTCGCTCACGATCTCTCTCTCTCTCTCTCTCTCTCTCTTCCTCCGGCCTCTCACTCTCGCCGCAACAGCTCTCTCTCGGTCTCTGTCTCTCTCGCCTCACACTCAACCGCCGCTACTCGACCTGCCTGACTCCTCACCGGCGACCTCTCCTCTCACTCTCACCGGTAACCCTCCCCTTCCCTCGTTCCCTTCCCCGACTGCGCACACACCCGACCGAACACACACAGCGCACACGTGATTTTTCACACGCCACCCGATCTTTGTATTGATGTGTGTACATAAATGTGTATATAGGTTAAGTGTGTGTAAATATGTGATGTTTCTCATATTTTTCAGATTCAAGTTTACTTAATTTCGACTGATACCGTTAAATTGGGGTTTGGTAATGCATATGTATGTGGGTATTGATGTATATATGTATGTATGGATATGAAATTTCACAGTAGATTGTCATATTTCAAATATATGAATATGGATTTTTCATAGTATATGAAGGAATTTCAGATTTGGGGCTTAATTAGATTTTTTTGAATCTTGAATTTTTATTTGAAAATTTGAGATATGTAATGTCATACTGTATAATTTCAGATTTTATGGATTCATTGAATTAATTGGTTTTGTTGAATTTATAACTAAATTGAAATTTGTAATGTATTTTTGGAATTAGGAAATTTAGTTTTAATTAGTGTAATTGACAATTTACTTCGATTAGTTAATTTGGAATTCTGTTAATAATTTCAAAGTTTAGAGTAAAATTTTAAATGTGTACTAATTTCAAATTTCAAAATGTAGAAACTCGGCAGTTATTTCACCTTGATTCTTAAAAGTGGAAATTTAATTTTTCCATATTTATTAATAGTTAAATTTCTAGTTGTGATAATATTGAGTAGTTTGACTTTTGAATAATTTGATAAGTAAGATTTCGATGTTTCTTACCCTTGAATTTAAACACTTATTTCGAAGGTGATGGTATATGTGTTTGACATGATTTAAGGACACGTTTGAGTTAAATTGTGAGTCTAATAGAAATGTTAACCTCAGTTATTAGTTTTGTTTATAATATTGAATAGGATGATGAACGTGTTTGTTTCAAATCTAAAGTTATACCTTATTTATGAATGGATATAATTAGGAATTTTGGTACATTGACGTCACGGGCATCCGAGACTCTTCCACTTGCAAATTCAGAAACGGTAAATTACTAAGGGCTGCAAGTAAGTAAACTTCCCCCTACTTTCATCAGAGTTGAATGTTAATGTGGAATTAATGTGCTTAATTGACATTCGTGTTAATTACGGAATTTTAATGTTTTTGGTCTACCATATGCAATTATGTGTAGTTAAGGAAATGTTCAAGCATGCACGTTACATGTCATTGCATCATCAAGCATGCATTGGCATCGAAATGGGAAAGTCAAATGTTTTAATGAAAGGAATGTGTCAAAGTGCAAGTTTTTGAAAGAATGGGTGTACTTCTATGTCATGAAAGATGCGAGTGGGAAATGGGGCGCGGGGGACCGGCGTACCCGAATGTAATGAGCCGCTTTGCGGTGGAATGAAGTGAATGAGCAGCTTTGCGGTGGAATAAATGTAATGAGCCGCTTTGCGGTGGAAATGTGAAAATTAATCTGGTTCCAAATAAGAATTGCCCACTGTTATCTGATTGACTAGAAGTTACATCAAGTGAGCTCACGATGGAATGAAGTGAAAGTTTGAAATGTTAAGTGAAAGTTCGAAATGTTGAAAGTTTTGAAAGGTTAAAGTGAATGGGGATACATATTTCAAAGTTTAAAGCATTTCATGTCATAAGCATGCATTCATGCATAAAGTTTACTTACTGAGCTTTAGCTCACCCCAATCCCTCCCCAACATTTCAGGTGATGAAAGTTAGGTGATCCGAGGAGAACATTTGGCGGCTGACTCAGATAGTACCCGCTGTCGACATTATTTAATAAAGTTAAATTTATTAAAGTTATCATTTGAATTTATTCCTTAATTCATTATTATTGAGAATTGTTTGGTTGAAGTTAGTTTTGATTAAGTATGGGCGAAGTATTATGAGTTAAGTTACCTCTTATTTCATTTGTCAATACTTGTTAATATTTTGGAAAAAATCTTATGATTGAGGAGTTTGGGAAATGCATGAATTAGTTTTGGCGATGATGAATGTGATTGAGATGTGATGGATGTTTTAAATTTTTAAAATGGTTTTTTGATGTCCCTCTACAGGTTGGCTATGTCCAATTTATAGAGGAGACTCTGCCGAAATTTCGGTAAAATTTTATAGTAGATAAATGAACATTTTGATTGTGTAAACGATTTAAATTTTGCATGGTTTTAAATGATTTATTTCCGCATTAAAAGAAAAAGGGAAGTTAACACCTAGGTTTAAGATTCTTGAACTTGGGGTGTTACATTCTTATTTGTTAAGATGTTTGCACACCGTTTTGAATTGAACATCTTCGATGGTAAAGGTGATTTTTCTATATGGCAACAGAAAATGAAAGGTATTTTGGTACAACAAAAGATTTCAAAAGCTATTGACAATCACTACAAGAATCCGGCCCAACAGAGACGACAAAAGTCGTCTCTAAAGGACCTAAAGTCGTCTCTATTGGTTATTAGAGACGAAAAAGTCGTCTATGTAGGTCCGTGGCTGAAGATAATTAGAGACGACTATGTCGTCTCTGTTTCATCCGGGGCAATTGAGACGACCTTTAGAGACGACAATGTCGTCTCTATTTGTGAAAATATTTAATTAATTTTCTATTTATTTGTTTTGACCCGATTCAATCCCTTTTTAACCCGACCCAAATTTCGATCCGAACCGTCGACCCACGAATTTTCTTTAATTCATATGATAATTGTGCATGACAAGGATTCGAACTCGGGACCTAAGTGTTGGGTGGTGATGTCCCAACCACTAAGGCAATTGAGTTCTTGTGTTAAATTTTGTTTTAAATAATATATATTAGTTAACTTAATAATATTTTCTTAACAAATAATTATATAAATGTAAATAATTAAAAAAGTCAACAAAAAATAGCAAAATTTTAAAAAATAAGAATAATTTAAAAAAAAAAAACAGAATAGAGACGACAAAAAAGTCGTCTCTAATAGTCGACCAATAGAGACGACATTGTAATGTCAATGTCGTCTCTATTAATTAGCAATCAATAGAGACGACTCCATAATGTCGTATCTATTTGTCAGTCAATAGAGACGACATTACAATGTCGTCTCTATTGGTTGACAACGAATAGAGACAACTTAAAAAAGTCGTCTCTATTGGTCGACCAATAGAGACGACTTTATTGATTGACCAATAGAGACGTCTCTATTTTGTCGTCTCTATTGATTGACCAATAGAGATGACTTTTCGTGTCGTCTCTAATTTTTCGTCTTTTTCGCTCCTTTTTCTTGTAGTGAATTCTTTCCCAAATACTGTGACTGCTGATGAGAAAAAGGATTTTAACGAACTCGCATACACTTCTATCATTTTGCATCTATCTGACTCTGTTTTGCGTAAAGTGGGTAAACATGATACCACTAAAGAACTTTGGGACAAATTGGAAGAACTTTATGTGTCAAAGTCTACTCCTAATAAGCTTTACTTGCTTGAAAGTTTCTTCAGTTTCAAAATTGATCCCTCTAAGGACTTAGATGACAACTTGGATGTCCTTAATAAACTTGTGCAAGACATCACTAACTGTGGTGAAAAGGTACCCGAAGAATATAAAGCTATTATATTGTTAAATGCTATTCCTGACACTTATAAAGAGGTTAAGAATGCTATAAAATATGGGAGGGATACTCTTACACCTGAAATTGTCATTGATTCCTTGAAAAGTAGGCAGAGGGAGGTGAAAGCTGAAAGAGATGTGAGGGGTGGTAGTGGTGAGATCCATATGATGCGAGGTGTGCGTGGTAAAAACAGAGGTGACTCAAACCATGAGGGTGATAGATGGAAGGGTGGAAGTAGTTTTAAGTCACAAGGTAAGGCGAAGGGAAGGAAGTGCTATGGTTGTGGTAGGTCTAGTCATTATAAAAGAGGCTGTCCTGGAGAGAAAAACAAAATAGTAGATGGGGATAGAAATGGGATCAATATAGTTACTTCCTCGAAAGGTGATCCGAGTGGAGTTTATTGATGCTTTTATCTCACTTGCAGTTTCTACTGAATTATTGTGTGCATCTGATTGATTTTTTTACCCTTTTACATGTGTGGTCACTTGATTCGGTGCTTTTCTTATGTTGCATTTCATTTGTATTGATTTGAACATTTGCATGAATTTGAGTGTGATATGTTATGTTGTGTATAACATGGTTACATGCATGGTGGTTGAGTTTTGGTGTGAGGTTTTGATACTATGTGGGTTCTCACAATAGGTGTCAGATGTCGTTCCCTTGGTGGGGTGGGTATTCAGTAGTTATGTTAGAAGTGAGGGTTAGCTGGTAATGTTGGACTAGATGCCTAAGAGTGTATTTGGTGACATGCTAGGGGATATGTGTTTTTGACATGTAGATCACGAGAGGTGAGGTTGTCAAATGTCTTGTTTAACTTTATCTGTGAGGATCTCGATTAGGTGGAGGACGCTCCTATTATCTCTAGGTGAGGTGGAGAGTCGAGGTTTAACTTCTAGTGGTGAGGTTGTGATAGAGGTACATCCATTGTCTTAGGATCTTAGTAGTTTACCAGTTAGGTATGATTGTTGAGTAGTCTAGTGAGCATAGATGGCGATGAGAGGAGAGCTACATCGGTTTTGGAATGAGGTAATTGTGGTTATATTTTTTCTTGGGGGTCATTTGCATCTGTTGCTTGTATTGACCATGTTTTATTAACTTGGTGTTATGTTCTTTATGTGAACTTGGTGAAAAGATTTGTGGTTTACCTTTGATGTGCTGTTATCGCATTTGTGGAGTCACCTATAACTTTGTGTTATTAAATGCTCTTGATTGACTAATGTGGGAATGTAATTTGTTTACATTTTCCTTTAGAAAGCATGTGTTGTTTGTCTAAAGTTGTATTACTTGCTAATGTGATATAAATGCATAGTTTGGCTCGCTATGATTTAGTGTATTCTTGGGTTTTAACTTAGCTCTTTGGTGAGTACTGTTAGCAGGTATGGGATATGTTTCTAACGTGAAACATTGGAAAAGGTATGTTGAGTTCTAATTCGTTTGGAACTGTTTTGTGCAACTAATGACTAGGTGTTTTGGTGTTGCAGGTTCGATTGGAACCAAGGTGGAGGTTTGTTGGGATTTTTTTTTTGTCCCAATCAAACTTCGGGGGCAATGATAATAAACAGTGTCGGATTTTAAGCTTCGTAGGCCCTCGGCCCATGATCGAAGTATTGTCCAATCTCCACAATTAGGCAGCCCACGTGCTAAGAGATTTACTACCCACGTCGAGGTTTTAATTGGGTCTCGACCATGTTGCTCGATGGGTAGGCTTCGGAGGCGACCCATTTAATTAGGGCTTCCCTAATTAAACCCTAAACCTATATCTACCCACCCCCCTCCCATTGGCCAAAGTTAGAACACACTCCACATTTTCCTCTCCACTCTCTCGGTGCGGCCACTCTCCCTCTTCTTTGTGAAGAACCCGACCCTCTCCCCTTCTTCCTCTCGTGCTGGTTGTGCCTTCTTGCTTCGCTTGGTGTAGCTACTGTTTCGGTTGAGCCTTGTGTGGCTCTTCTTGCGACCGTGTCTTGGTGTAACCGAACCTGCTCCGTTCGGTCCTTGCTTGTGCGCCTCCTGCACTGTCCGAACCTTGTTGTGGCCGATCTTGTTGGGTCTACTCATGTGCAGTCCCTTGACCGAGCTTTATTGTGGTTATTTTGTGCGGTTCCGTGTGGTGGTTCCTCATCTGTGCAGTCGGTTCGTAGTTGTTGTGGGTTGGGTGTGTTGGCAGTGGGTCTTGGCCGGTTTGGGGGTTGTTTTGGAGTGTTCTCTAGCCGTTGTTGTTGGTGTTACCATTGTGGGGATTGGACTGAATTTGAGCCCTCGTTTCTCATCCTTTCAGTCGGCTAATTTGGTGCAAAAGGGATTATTTACTTACTTTTGCTTATATTGTTTATATGTTGATTCAATTACGTTGATATTCATATTTTTTTCTTCTGCTGCATTATTGATTAATCTTGATTACTTTGTGTTTTGCGAGATTGGATTATTCAACAAATCCAACATTTTATGATTGTACAAAATATTTTACAACTTGATTCTCATCTTTCTTGCCTATTTTATATATTTTACTTTCTTATCTTCTCCCTAACTTTATTTTAATCATGTAAATAAATTTTCATTTTTGGGTACTTATTATAGTTTGCGAAAATTCTATGGAATCAGGTACTTGGTTCTTTATGAAACCAGGTGATGAAATAATTGCATAGTCAGCTTACCAATTAGACATAATTTGTGAGCTTCAATTTTGATTTTAAAAACTCTAATTGAGCTGACTAAACATCTCTTCATTTGGTTCCATAAGAAATCAAGTACCTGATTCTATAAAATTTTCGCTACAGTTTGTAATGTATTAGTCATTGTATAAAAACATTCATATGAAAAATTGGAGGCGGTACCAAAAAAGTTCAAACGAGGTTCTTAACAAAAGTTCAAAAAAGAGTAGTACAATATTAATTAATATGATAACATTTGTGTTATTTGTGTCAGTTTTTCATTTTAATCGATCAGTACGTAATAGCAAAAGGCCGGCCATGTAGTTTCTGAGTTCAGCTTCTTTGGTTTTTTTGGTTTTTCTTGAATTTTGGTGGTACGAACGGCAATTGTTGTTGCGTGCCACTGTTTGGTTACACAAAATATCACACCACTTGTCCTCTATTTTGACCACTTCTCGATCGGAATCAACCATTTCCAGTACGTCCTTTTTGAAGTGTTGGGAGTCAAAATTCGAGCACATATAGTCAATACAAGAACATTTTTCTTGAAGAATAAAGATAGTGACCTGAAACAAAACATAGACTGAAACCCCAATTGGAACAAGAGGAGTTATGCCATGTTAATGAGCTTTGATATCCACTAAGATCTTGATAACCCAAACACGCGCAATGACACAATTATCAGGAGCGTGCTTTACCACTGAGCTAATAACCTGGTGTACGAGCCTCCCACATGAGGCCCGGTGTGCCAAAAGCAAGAGAAATCTCATCCCTCTCTTTTCTTTTTCGGCCCCCATGAAAACGTAAAAAATGAGATCCTGTCAAGTTTATTAACCTAGGATATAAGCTCATGAACTTAATTCCATTGTTTGAACACAAGCCTATTTGTTCTCTCTATCAAGAAAAATGCTCGAACTAGTATTATCCTTTTCATAAGGAAAAATATTAGTAAAATTTTCAACTTTCTTAACTAAACTCCTATTTATAACATTCAAATTTCATCATAGTATTAAACTTCACAAAATCAACAAATATTAGATTAAAAATTCAACATGTTTGTCAACTAGTTGAAGAAAATTCAAGATTGTGGCTGCCTAAGGATTGAAACTTGAGTGTCAGTTTCGATAATAATAGTTTTAAAATTCCATATCTATCTATAAATGTGTACGAGCTCTGAAAATTCATTGGTATCCTATGCAATAATAATATGCACAAAGACAAATTGCTAGAGAGAGATGATATGACTGCTGATTAAGAGAAAAATAAGGATATTTTTTGTTCGTCAGACACGGAAGACGTTTTCACAGAACCCGCCTAAACTTACTGCCTGTGTCTTTAGGAAATTCAAAAATTACACCAATCATACTATTTTTTCATAATAGTTCTATCAAAATTTGATGAATGTTACCATTTTGATGTTTTCCCCCCTGCTATATTTGAGTAGTAGATTTTTTTACCGGATAGAATAAGAAAGAACGTGAAGCAGGGACGAATGTAACTATTGGAGAGCTCGGTCGGTCGCTCGTGCTGGATTCAACAAAACAAAAAAAAAAATTTACCTTATAATTTAGACGTCAATTTTTTTTCACCCCTTAACTATATAGTGACCGCTCTTCCTGGATTTGTCCCTGACTTGAAGGTAAAGTATGGACCTTTTGATAAGGTTTTACTTTTACTTTTACTTTTTATCAAAGTTTATAAGAAAATTTTAAAATACGTTTAAACAATTATTCAAACATGTTAGAGGCTACTTTTGGCAAATGGACCCATAATTTAGGGTAAAAGTAAAATATTATCCTTCTTGAGTGTGGGATAAAACTTCTAAAAAATTGAAATAATAGTGATTGGAAGAGGACAAAAGATTTATTTGTTGTAGAACGTGCACTTGTAGTTGTTGTTCAACCACTTCCATATTCACCTAAGACGATATTTTTATTTATATTAAGACTATATTATTTAACTCAATCATTATAATTTGTAAATCAATTTATAAACAATACAATTCTTCAAAACATTTTTTAACAATAAACATTTTTTTTACTCTTTTTAATCATACATTTTTATCTTAAAAATATAAATAAATCAATTTATAATTGTTAAGATATCATGATTGGAGCCTAAGTAAAGAAAAATGTCGGAGGAGTAATGAGCTTGCTTAATTTATTGACAATTTCACTAACAAACTTTAAGCTCTCTTTGTGACAACTATTATTATTAAATCTTTTTTTATATATAATACTCATTTTTAACTAAACAATTTCTTATTAATCACTATTCAAAAATACTTTTTTCAAATAATGACAATCAAACAGAAGCAAAATCTGTTTTTACCTATTCTTCTCAGGACCTAGTTTAATTTTTGGTCGACTTATTCTAGTTTTTGTAATGAGTAGTTGTGATGTAATATGAGAATTTCGTTAATATTTTGAAAATGTTGGGAATTATATACAAATTCTTCCTCTAATTAACTCGCATGAATTTTAATGTTTAAAAAATAATTGAGCCAATAAAATAATTGAGCCAATAAGAAAATAAAACAACGCAAAATTTACGAACCACTAAAGTTTTTCACTGTATAATAAATTGTTACAATTATGTAGACTTTCACTCACCCAACCCACCAAGTATTGTAAGAAAAATAACACAACTTTACCACATCTACTAATTTCTACAACCCACAAAGAACTCAAAAAAAATCAAGATGTTAGACTACATTTTGACTTACAATATTAATCTCTAGTTAATGTGTTCTAAGCAAAACAGACAATAATTCGTGTATTTATAACAACAAATTCACGTCATGACCATAATAATTAGGACTGTAGAATTCTTCATCAACTGCACTTCTAACTGTTCGGAAACTCATCTTACCGTGATGCAACACGTAGAAACACACTTTACCTCAATTTCCATTCTAATCCCGTTAGACGTGCAATTGTAGAATGATGACAAACTTCAAACAATTAATTACTTGGACACATAATCATTTGGAAAGTCAAAATTCACTTAGAATAGGATTTCAATCATATTCAAATACTTATAGGACTTTTCTCCAACTTACAATTTAAGTCCTCCAATTTTTAATAATTTGAGACAATTATCCAACAGAAAATACAATTAATGTATTCAATTACACTATATATATAAGGATATCGTGAAGAAGAATGACTATAAGCCCTTGATTGATCCCCATTAAAATTACGTGGGGATTAAACAAGGACTGAAAGCATATTCAATAGGACATTATCAAGGCACAATGTCTACTTACTTTTTTTAACAAATGACAAAAAATGTTTATGTGACATAATTAATGCTAACACAATGTCTACCATTAATTTAATAATTTCTACACAATCAATATATTATCTCTTTCATTTTTCTAGGAAACTAATATTAATTTGTCACATTTACATATTGAACATTATTGCATTGGAGAAGTTTTTGATATAGTGTCAATGTTTTGTCACATGTACAAAGTAGTCATTGTCTCATTGGAGATGCTCAAGTTTTCTAACCTTATTAGAGCATCTCCAACCCAAATTGCTATTTTGGAGGTTCAAAAACTACATTATGGAGTTTTGCAAACTCCATTTCAAAAATCCTCTCCAACCTAAAAACTCTATATTGGGCCCCACACCTAAGAAAATATATTATTTCTTATAATTCTCAATATCCAACCATATAAACAATATATTTTTGAAAATATAAATTCTAATATCAACCATTTAATATAGTATTGAAATTTTGTTAATTATATATTGAAACGTATTATAAAAAATAATTATTTATTATTAGACAAAAAATAAATAATATATGATGTTTTGTTAATCACATACATGAATTGAAGGAAACATCGAGATAATTATATTAATTATTGTCACATAAAACGAAACACCAACAAACCGATAAACCCCATAGAAGAACGAAAAAGAAAAACAATAAAAGACATCGGGCAAAGGAAGCTCGCATAATAATATAACAAAGTACGGGAAACAATTATTATCATCGGCACTAGCCCTCGACGTTAATGTATTGCTAGCTCCTACAAATGTTCAATCAAGGCATCTCGTAGTACAAAGTGTGTCGTCTTATCTTTGATCTGCTTATGTCGTGCTAGAAATTCTCAAAATTCCTGATTAAGATCCCTTATTACGGTTCACATAGAATAGATTTACATAGAATACAGTAATATTTCCGCAAATTAATGTCATACACATGACATTCTCAGTAACTTCATCAATTTCGTAAAAAACTAAAAATATATAATATAATTACAGAAAAACAATACATGAACTACCTAAATCAAATAAATTCTCCAAAAAGATACATGGAAACCCGAGAAAACTAAAATATATATATATATATATATATATATATATATATATATATATATTAACTTTAAAAATAAAAAAATAATTAACTAACTTTGAAAAAACATAAAAATTAGTGAAAATGTGTTAAAGACCAAACTTGCATTCATGTAAATAAAATGAAATACATTTTTAGATGAATTAATTAAAGAGAAAAAAAATGAAATGTGGGGTCTAATGGCATTCTTGTAAATTATTTGGAATGTCATTTTGGCACCCCATATTCCATAAGACTTCCATAAATGGCATTCAAAATTCAAACCTCCATTTTGGCATGCCTAAATTGGATAATGGTTGGAGGAAGAAAAATTCCAAAAAATAGAGATTTCCCCAAAAAGGGGGTTATGGGTTGGAGATGCCCTTAGGATCTATTTGGAGGCTTCTATTTTAATTTCTTCATATTTATAGATCAAAAATTCTTCTAATAAGACAAAGTACTTTCAGAGAATTATTCAAGCATGTGCAAAAAGGGTTTCCAATATAGTCTCAAGTAGGGTTTTTTTTTTTTTTTTTTTTTTTGGAAAATCATATCAAACGAGCCCTTAACCCATGTTCGCTAACAATTAACCACATCTCGTAGGATCCGCAACTAATTTTAACCACATGTTTCATTAATTTCTATCAAAATCTATTAAAAATCTAATTTTAATTTCGATCAAACATGGGCTTAATATCCAAGAATAGAAAATAAATGAAGTCGATTGCATGCTAAAAAGGGCAAAATAAAAAGCAAGAGGGATTAGATTTTAGAAACGATAGAAGAGATTTTCTTCACAAGATAAGAAAGAATTCTCCACAAAATTGTCAACTTATAATCTTCATTTATTGCTCATCTTGGGGTTATTTTCCCTGCACGTTCGCCTTCTATATATCAACTCCAATTTTCATCTTTATATATCCGTAACATCTTGATCTTGGGCCTAATTCTTCAGCAACTTCATGTCTAAAGATCAAAAAACATTAGAACAAAGTCCAAAACAAGATGTGAAAGAGGAAGATTGTGATCCTAAGGCTTGGATGGAAAACGACGACGAAGGGTCCCGAACACCTACGTCTCAAGAACACAAGATTTCGATAACCATGATCTGTCCATCATCAGCACCATGGAAAAAGAAAACAGGGTTTCTTCATAAGAGAAGATTTCCAAATCTGAAGTTATTGGAGGTGATGATCAGGAGATGGAGATGTTCTTTCAATCATTCCCAGGTCGTACAAGGGTTCCACCACCAGGTACCACTCCAAGAGAAGACGTATTAATCAATTATTATAATTAGGTTTCTAATATATCTAGATATTTTTAAATAGATTAGCTAGATGCAAATGGAGTTTTGTTATAAAAAAATGAACTTACCTTGAGAGGTTGGAGACGAAATCATCGAATGCTACTTGAAGAATCACAAGCCAAAACACATGGAATCATCCACTTGAAATCATGATATGAATGGAATAACGCCGAATTAAGGAATCAAACGAGAGGCTTGAACACGTGATTAAACGTGTCCTAAAAGTACATTTGCTCCCTCTCGTTCGAGATGCTTAAAGGGTTAGATAGCAAATGCTTTAGCGGATTAATCAAGCCTTCAAACCATGTATTTATTAAGCAATAATAATCCATGGAAAAGGAACAAAAAACAATTGAAAAAATGAGTATTGATTTTGGTGGAAAATGGCTTCTATATTTTATGGATGTTCTCCCTCATATTTCATATATATAGAATTGATCAATATAACATCCTTTATATAGAGATTAATCCACCTTTTATGAAAGTACACACCTCTTAGACAAAAGGGCACCTTTTGGTGCAAAAACCAACTTAGGCACCAAAAGCTGCCTTTCGGAAACCACCACGCGATCGCGCGGTACAAGGCTTAGGCGATCGCGTGATGCCTCTTTATTTTGAACAGATTCAAATCCGTTCAACCACGCGATCGCTGGACCATGAACCACACGATCGCGTGGTTCATATTTTGGCCTCTTATGTTCCTGTTTTTCTCATTCTTTTGTCTTCCTTATCAATACCTCTTTGTATTGATTTAATTGTGTACTTCATCTTATCATCTTTAAATATTTGAACAACCATTTGGAAACACAATTTTCCAACAATCCCCCACTTGTTCAAATATTTTCACCAACTCATTTTATAACGGTGTTATGTATAAAGTAAGGTATCTTTCTATTTTAACCTTACCTTAGTGTAAACGTCGCAAAGTATTATCGAAATCCCGGGTAGCCTTAGCTTTGAACCCGTTATTCCTTGTGACAATACCGGCAACATCACACACACAACACTCAAAGTCTTTTGTTCCACACAAGTTTTTTCTTTAGCGCGTTAATGGCCTTGCGCCTATCCGATTCGGGAACTTTTCAGAAAGTAACTCCAGACTTTCCTTGAAGCGGCACCACTTCTAAGTTCATATAGGTAAAGTTCTTCCAGCATCTTTGTTACATTTAGAGATACTTGTAATTCTGAACTTCATTACGAGTTTTAAAACTCAGCCCTCCAACTGTAACAACCAACACTTTTAATCTAGAATGAGATATGTTTTGATAAAGTGTTGAAACTATCCACATATCGAATGACTTGTTGTTACCCTTTGAACCCGTGAATTACTCATTTCGTAATGACAGGTAAGGTTACCGTCATTGGCGGATCTTTTATAAAGGAGTTTCACCTCATCCTACTCGATTATGTTCTTATGATTTTACATAAGATATAAAGTCAAGTTTTAATTTAACTTTTTCATAAGTTATTAAATCACTCTTTGATTCAATTTATGTCTAGACTTCTTTAGAATATTTAAACGTGATCACTTCTCAATTATTTGACAACACTTGTCAAATATTTCACAATATTTTTGTAGTCTATTTTTTGCACTTTATAGACTTCAAAATAATATCACTTAAAACTTTATTTAAAGTTTAGTTGTACTACCCCCACACTTATAGGGTAGACTCAAAAATTATTCTTTCACTTAATGAAAGAATCTAACTTTAGATTACAATTTATTTACTTCATAAAATAAATTGTTCTTCGCAATTCTTTCACTCAATTGAAAGAAATAGAATCGTAATTCCATGAACACAATTGTTCTACCAATAATTTTATTGTCTCCTCAATGAGTACAATAAATATTTTACAATATTTGTTTGAGTGTTACCCCCACACTTTGGGATAATCTTCAAATTTCTCAATTTCATTTAAGTGAATGATTCTCTTTGTGAACTACAATGTTCAACAATAATTCATATTCACTTGTATGTTTCATATTAATACTCTCCATTAGTAATAATGCTTTTCACATATACATGATATAAACCATTGATATCAATATCAATTAGATAGACTCATTCTATCATATCATCTTGCATACTTTCTCAAATTATATAATAATCAAACTGGATTATATACAATAGTATGAAATAAGATAATAACAAATTTGAACAAAGATTTTATAAAATGTATTTATGTATAGTACATAAACTTCCATTTGTTCAAATTTCTCAAATAAGACAAATTGATAATAAATACTTCACATAAGTATTTGCAAATGATTCACATGTTTTAGGACAAATACTTTATTGTCGCGGGATAAATATTTATCATTTACCTCATATTAATTCCTTATAATTATCTCATATACCAAATCAATTTAGTATATAGCAATTTATACTATGAATAAATGTAGCATATATTTATTCCTCAAAGAGTATAAGCAAATGGAATTTACATGATTCGACATTTATATCATGTTATTATAAAGAGTAACATACTTATCAAAAATGAGAATTTAAGGAAACCACTAAGGTTATTAAAATCTCATGCATTCATGAAACTCTAATTTCATAAATTTCAATAAGCGATATGCAATAATCAAGATAGATTCTCACATAATCAATACACCAACAATATTATTAAATATGGTAGTTAATAACTAAATTCAATTTCAATGATATGTTATATGTCAAAATAAGGTATAACAATATAGTATTCTATATTGCAAATTTGACATACATTCCATGCATAGAATATATTATATAAATTTATAATGCATAACAACTTACTTACCTTTGTCACTGCATTCCATGATTTTTCTTCATCCACTGCTTGTATCCATCCCTTCGCAACTTTTAAAAGTCTCTTTCAAGACTTAATCATATTACCCCCATATTTGCGGTATAACAAAATTAATTTCAATATTCTTTTTCGCAAAAAGAATGAATTTACAAAACATTTTGTCAAATGTATTTTAGTGATTACACTTAATCACTTCTTCAATTGACAACAATATTGTCAAATGCATAAAGTGACTCTATCACTTTATTAATTCATACTTCTCTCTTTTAGAAGTATAAATAATTTTTTTTATGTGATCCAACTTAATCACTTGTTTGCATTTTAATATCATTTAAACTTGTCAAAGTTTCTGCTAGGATATTTGATCACAATCACAATATAATTTCACTAATTTCGGAAATTATAATTTGAATCTTTTGCCAAAATGTCACTCTACATTTTAGGCTAAATTCTTTTATGTATAATCTTTCAACTCAATTGAAAGAAATATTTTGTAATAAAACCTCAATTGTTTTATTTCTATTTTTTTTTTGTTACAAAAGATTATTGTCTCCGCTATGAGCACAATATAATTTTCTTTTGTAATGCGCCTTATCCCCACATATTTGGAATAAGCACAAGTTTCTTAATTCTTTCACTTCATTTGAAAGAAATAAATTTGTAATTCTTTCACTCATTGAAATACTTTGTTTTTCGGGATATGAGCAAATTTGTTTTACAAAACAAATATCAATGTCAATCAATGATCGTGATAAAATCATATTTGTGAACTCATCATCCAATTGTGTAAATATTTATCACTTTTCACATGACCATTATAATAATCACAATAAGTATAGACAAATCCAATCTCGTGTATTCTCAATGAAAATTCACAAATTTTTCAATAATTGTTATGCATTCATAAAAAATACTTCATGTAAGTATTTTATTTCAAAAGAGATAAACAATATGATAAATCTCAATATTCATCAATGATCTTCTTGATCATAGTTTGATCTCACCCCATAATTCCTTAATTAGGAAAATAACATTGCTTTCACAAGCAAAATATGGCATCTCCATAATTCGATGTAGAGTCATTTCACATTTCTTAATATAACAATAAGTATCAAGATTTTCACTACCACATTTAAGCCAACAATGGGCGTTTTTAATACAAGTGGTAGTCTCCAATTTACCATTGAAAATGGTCACTTTATTAATACTAATAACATTATTAGCAAACATGTCATGAGATAATTGAAATAAACTATCATATTTACTTTCTCCACAATATTTGATTAAATATTGTTAAAGCAACTTGTGCAAATACTCATACTTACATGCCTCAATATTTTAGGAACTCTATTTTCCATAAAATAAAATGGTATCACAAATAAGCATAATTTTATTCACCAATTTATAAAATTCTCATGTCATTTTCAAAAGTCTATTTGATTCATACATCAATCAATGTACTTGCATAATGTAAAAGAGAAATACACTTCTCATAAATGAATCAAATGGAAAAATATTATTGAAAGAGCATATACTTTCAAATTTCCACTATCATGGAAAATTTTCATGAAAACTTGCACAATAAAATATCATCATATCTCATGATAAAATAATGATTAAATTGCATAATTCATAATATTATATTATGCATCTATAAATCAACAATTTAATAACTTACAAAGCATTATGCATACTAATTTCATGGTACCTTGATTTTCATGAATAGACACTTTCGCAATTTAAAGTAAACATAATGAAACATTACATTCTTTCACTTGATAACCGCCAACATGAAATTAATATTATCATCCGTTAGTTTCTTGGATGAATAGACACACCTTTTCATTTTATCATGCTTTTCCCAAATAACATGGCAATTGGCAATTCAAAATATGCATTGTTTCAAATTAACACACTTTCAAAAACATAACTAATTAATGAAAAAACATATATAATTTCTTTTCATTTTCACACATAATTTTCTCCAATCAGCGAATTATCATAGATGAAAGAAATTAAATTAGAAAACTTATCTTTCATAATCCGAATGAAGAATGTTGATTATCTTCACAATAAATCTTGATTATCGTCATGGTTGTGTCTCTCTCCAAATAATTTGGTCTCCATTGAGCAAAAAATGTACTTTTAGATTTTTATAAAAAATGAACTTACCTTGAGAGGTTGAAGACGAAATCATCGAATGCTACTTGAAGAATCACAAGCCAAAACACATGGAATCATCCACTTGAAATCATGATATGAATGGAATAACGCCGAATTAAGGAATCAAACGAGAGGCTTGAACACGTGATTACACGTGTCCTAAAAGTACATTTGCTCCCTCTCGTTCGAGATGCTTAAAAGGTTAGATAGCAAATGCTTTAGCGGATTAATCAAGCCTTCAAACCATGTATTTATTAAGCAATAATAATCCATGGAAAAGGAACAAAAAACAATTGAAAAAATGAGTATTGATTTTGGTGGAAAATGGCTTCTATATTTTATGGATGTTCTCCCTCATATTTCATATATATAGAATTGATCAATATAACATCATTTATATAGAGATTAATCCACCTTTTATGAAAGTACACACATCTTAGACAAAAGGGCACCTTTTGGTGCAAAAACCAACTTAGGCACCAAAAGGTGCCTTTCGGAAACCACCACGCGATCGCGCGGTACAAGGCTTAGGCGATCGCGTGATGCCTCTTTATTTTGAACAGATTCAAATCCGTTCATATTTTGGCCTCTTATGTTCCTGATTTTCTCATTCTTTTGTCTTCCTTATCAATACCTATTTGTATTGATTTAATTGTGTACTTCATCTTATCATCTTTAAATATTTGAACAACCATTTGGAAATACAATTTTCCAACAAATTTTACATTTTAGGCTATATTTGTGAATTTTCTTAGCTAATCCTTCCTAATGAATAACAACCCATTTGTTAACTAATTTATTAGAAATATATATTTATGTTCCAATATTCAGGAGCTGAAAAAATATGCATATTTTGTCTTATAGAATTCATATTATCTTGACAATTTTTTCGTTAATTTTGTTCAAATTGATCTTGGAAACCCTCTTTCAGAACACTCACATAAATTCAAGCCGTTTGGTAATTAAAATAAGCAGTTTAAATCAGTTTATAAATTACACAATTTCTCAAATTATTTTTAAACATTAATACACATTTTTTCTCTCTAATTTTTAACAACTACATTTTACATCAAAGTTATAAATAAACTAATTTATAAATTAAATAATGTTAACAAACAACTGCGAGAATTCTCTTGACGTAAATATCCATCATTTTTACCTTCTACCGGGACCTGCTTTTTCTTCTTCTTTTCATCATCATTAGTAAAAGAACAGATCTATCAGTAAAATTGGCATATGACAACTTTATTACTGCGTCGTTCGTTCGATTTTTTTAATGTACAGCATTCAACATCAATCCAATCGAACATGTAGGTACAATGTTATATGTTTGTTTATACACGTAACATGACAATATTTGGTTAGATTTTTTTTTTCCCTCCTTAGAAAAGTCTATAAAAATTTGTGCACATTACTTTTGACTTGTCAAAAAAACAAACCAACGAAATAACATCACCCGGACAAACTTTTACCCAATGCCAATCCTGTGAGTCGTAAAATCTGAGACAAATTACAAATTAAGCGTCCCTTATAGACAAAATAGGAAAAAAAAAATTCTTATAGTATGGGGGCGGGAGCTAAATTTTCCCACTATCTAATTGACATAGAGTTTTTTTTTATAAAATTATTTATTTATATCAAATGTAATTGAATTAATTTTCACAAAATAAATAAATAAATAATTAACTATATTAATCATTAACATACATAAAGTAAAAAGCATGTATGATCGACAACGTCACAATCATATAAGTCAAGCTTTAGTCATATAAGCCGACAATGTCACAATCATTTTCAATTAGTTCATCTAATTCTTTTTCACTAACAAAGTTAGTTAGTTAACCGATTCATTCAAATTGAAATTGTTGTTATCATTCACATTTTGTTGTTCATTAATCACAACATTCTCCACTATAATTGTTGTTTCTTCCGATCCTCTTTTTTTGTTGATACATAAATACTTATCAATATCACCTGTTTGACTTTAAATTATTGCCACCTCTTTTCCCTTCCGTTTTCTTCTTTGAGCTCCAGACTCCTTCATTATATTTTAACTGTCACATACTTTGTATATTTAATTATTAGCCTAAAAAATTTAACAAATTTACAAATAATAAATATTAAAGAATTAAATTAGTAATTATTACCTTTTGAAATTTGAAGGACGATAGACAAATCAATTCACTAATTTTGTCCACTAATCCATCGATTTTTGTCGATTCGAACAAAATAATTCTCGTCTCAGTCCACTAATCAATTCACTAATTTGGAGAAAGAATTGGTCGACTTAAAAAGATGTAATTGATTATTTGATTTAGAGCAAAAATAATAGAACACGAATGGAACAAAAAAGATACTCGAACAAAATATAGGGCATAAATAATTCACTACTGCGATTTTCGTTTTAGGTTGCGGAATGAAAAACGAACGGTTGAAGATGAAGCAAAGTCACGATTAATTCATTCTAATTTGCTTTAGGCGTTTGATTGGGACATTTGGTATTTTAGTTAGCCGGCTAGGGGATATTGAGTCATTTCTAATTTCTTAACCTAATATATTAAATAAATTTCTTTTGTTAATTTGGTAATCTGTTTAGATTGTTAGTGCCCTTGTTTCATAAACCAACTTTCTCATAAAAAAAATACAATTTTTTTCTACAGTAATCAATCTCAATCATCCAAAAAAATCAAATTCACAATTTTTTACTTTTCAAATCATTTTTTTAGGGAACCTTTCAAACCACATTTTAATCATATAATTTCTCAAAAGAAAAAAAAATCCTTCCAAAAAGCATGTTTATCAAACACACATATGATGAGTCCACAACCAGGGACATACCCTTCAACCCTTCAAAGTTTATGTAACGTTTGTCTTTTGTTTCTGTTTTTGGTGCATTGCAATCTCCATAGATGTCACTCAATGAATGGTGTCGATGCAATCCGGCCACTGTTGGAAAAAAAAAAAAAGAAAATTGTGGACACCTTTACTGATCATAGACTTTTTTTCTGGAATTATTGATGTATTCAACACACCGACAGCTTTTATTCTATCAAACTTCACCTAGAAATTGAACAACCATTTTTTTTCCATGATATTCATAATATGGGAATCTTTGACGGAAATGTCAGTCGAAAAGACGTTTAGTGGAGATAATGGATTCACCCATCCATGCACAAGAATAAACACAGATGACATGTGACACAATGTGCAAAAACTAGAAATTTATACGTAATTATTTACACTATATTCTTTAACTCAATTGTTATTCCGCCTTTGGTAAATAATTTATCCTTTGTTTGATAAACCTGAAAAAAAAAAATTTAAAACACAATTTTTCAAATCATTTTTTAATTATACATATTTTTTTTTCCACTTTTCAACCACACATCTTACCTCGAAAATATTAAAAAAATATATTTTTAAATACAAAACTTTAACAAACAGGGGTATAAACCAGTTTATAAATCACATAATTTTCAAACTATTTTTTAACTACACACATTTTCTTTCTTTGCTTTTCAATAACACATCTTACTTTAAAATTATAAATAAATCAGTTTATAAATCATTACAGTATTACCATACATAGGCAATTTATGAATCAATTTATAAATAACATAAATTTTCAAATTTTCAAATTACTTTTCAATCACACATTTTCTCTCTCTATTTTCAACTATACATTCTACCTCAATTTATAATTACTATAGTGTTATCGAACAGAGCCTTTGGTAAATCTTTTTATACACTGTTATTATAAAAATAGTTTATAAACAACGACGAACAATATTTGGTTCATTTTTTTGAAAAGTAAAAAATGGTGGCGAAAATCTTTGATCGGTCAAAATTATTATCTTTTCAAAAATATTGTCCAATGAAATATTGCCACATGATCATTTATAAACAAAATTTATAAAAACTTTTAGCAAACATAAGCTTATAATAAGCATATAAAAATGTTCTCCTGCCAGATGTCTGACCCATTATGGTGACAGATGCAGATACAGGGGCATGGGCCTGCATTGGGGGGTCGCACCCCATGTGTCTAAGTCTTGCACCTTATTGTGCCGGCGTCTGGCAAGAGATTTGGTTTGTATAAGCATAATATTTTTCCAAAAATCACGCATATTTTTTTAAATCACTTTTCAAACATATATTTTACATTTAAAAACTCAAATTTCTTATTTATAAGCAAAAGTCAGCCGCCAACAGAGATAATCTCTAAAATTGAATCAACGGTCTTCGATTTATTTTTATTTTTTTAATTGCTTATAATCGTTGATCCTTTTTAACCATTCTTCTTGTCTAGACCAGGAACCCTAAACGATGATCTATCATGGGAACACGAGACTTGTTGGTACATGTATACAAATATCAAGTCTTCAAGTCTTTTAACCCCTCTTTGGTGGAGAGTCTTTGTGATTTTTTCAAGAATGTGTAACTTAAAATTGTTTGAAAAATCAAATTTGAGAGCTTGATTAAAAATGAATGGTTGAGATTGAGTGTCTTAATAGTTGTTTTTCAAAAAAATGAGACTTAAACAGATAGACTTTAATAAGTCTTATTCGATCAAGAGTTCGTAAGTAATTAACAACTTCAGACTTGAGTTTGTTTGGTAAAGTTTTTTTGTTGCTTATAAACAAAGAATGTGGTGTTCTCGAGATAAAATATATGGTTAAAAAGTTATTTAAGGAAATGTGTGGATAACAAGTTTACCAAATAGAGGCTTATGTTAAACTCTTCCTCTTAATTTAATTTCAAATTAGCAAGTTAATAATGCATAAAAACAGTCGACAGGGAGATAAAAATACATGTGCGTGCACAGAATAAGAAGATTAAACTTAAAATGTCTTAATTAGCTAGGATTCTAATAATAATCACAGATTAGATTAGTTTTAGTATCACACTATTATGAAAGTCAATATATTTATTAATGCTATGTTTGGCAGCGTTCTGAGATAAAATATGTGATTGAAAAATTATTCGAAAAAATGTATGTGTTTAAAATGTGGTATGAAAATATTACTTTAACTCGGCTAGAAAGGGGAAAATATATAAAAAATAAACTTAGCACACTCAAAGACGACAAGAGTATTATTTTTAAGATCAAAAATTACATTACGTTTGCGCTATTAATACTCCTTGTCAACATATATACGCCGACTAATGTCTCACTTGCTCTTAGACCTTAGTTACTCGAAGTCGAAACCGTCACCTTCGCTGGAATAAGAATAACCTCTTTCTTAACACCAACACCACAAATTTTCGTATCCAATCTCATATTACTTAAATAATTTTAAATTAATTGCCTTAACCAAAATATTCTCCACTAATGGACCCCAATAAGCCGCCGCCATGGAGTTGGGAATAAAGCGTAAATTGTTCTAATCAATGCAGAATGTCCTTTGACACCAATATCTCATGCAACATTGGTCATGTTTGTGTTGCTGAAGAAAGTACACAATACTTTGCCATTTTATTCGGTATTGTCCACTTTTATTGCGTTTCTTTTTACTTAAAAGATCACGATAACGAGCATTATATATTCACCATTTCAAGTTTTCGACTATGGGTACCAAACATATATAAGCATCTCCAATTAATAGAGCTTTTTTTTGATTTGTATCTTCAAGTTTGCTCGAATCATCTCCAATTAAGAGATATAAATGAGATGTAAATTACATTTTCAACTAAAAATATAAAAATATTATAAATTTACATTTTCATAAGAAATAAATTTCACCCAAAAATAACTATAAAAAAAAAAGGTGTAGCCCACACCCTGAGGGCCCGAACCGACCATGCCTAAGGCCCTTGGTTCGGGAAGGTAAATCCAGGTTATGCCTCCAAGTAACCAGGGTGGAATGGCTTATGGTAAGTATGAGCAAATCTCAATAACTCCCGCTTGCCACAAGGCCAATTCCACCTTGCGGGGAATCGAACCAAGCAGATAGCCGCGTTGAGCACTTACCACTCATCCCCTTTGCCACTTGTAGATATGCCCTGGGGGCCCCCAAAAATAACTATCAATTCATAAATTCTTGGTGTGTGACACACTTTAAATATATTATATTAATTTACACTATAATTTGAAGTTTTCATACTAGTTAGCACATTTTTTATGTTTTCGTTTTCTTAATCAAATTTCGAACATTTTAGTTCGATTTGTTCGTAATATTTATATATATATATATACACACGTATAAAAAATGGATTAATATATATAAAAAAAATTAAAGTTTAAAAAATATGTAAAAAGTCACGGTTGACACCTATGTTGTTATATTACAATTTGACACAGAGCAGATTAATGACTATTTTGCAGGCTAATTTCAACAGGTAATTCACAGGGGAAGAACCAGAGAGAAACGCCAAAATACAGAGATATTTATTTGATGTTCAATAGGGGTGGGAATCAGATGGTTCGGTTCGAGTATTTCAAGAGCTAGAATCAAATCATACTTTTCAATTCTTGTAAAATGGAACCATTCGGTTCCATTGAATCGCAAGAACCAAATCATTTGATTTTGATTCGGTTTCAGTTCTACAATAATAATTATTTTTCGAGTACATATTGAGGAGTATCAAGAACTTAATCATTTACAAATTATTTTGATTTTTAGTTTTAGGACAACCAATTAAAATCATCAAAAAAATAAACAAAGATCGAAGATCTGGTTCTAACTTCGATTTTTCGATTCTAAAGCCTGAATCGAGAACCAAACGGATTACCTATTTTATTTTTCTAAAACCTATTTTGTTTTTCTAAAACCATATTGTTCGAGTTTTTTCAATTCGGTACCTATTCGATCATATCGGGTTCCGATTTTTTGCCCACCCCTATTCAGTACAATATTATTAAAATTCCATAACGATGAAAAACAGTCAACAAGCCAGGCTTATATAGCTAAAATAAAAACGTCATTTTAGAAAGATTACAAAGAATAGGAAAATCCCAATAATCACACCAAAATAAAATACATGATTATGGAATAAACGAAATCTCGCCAAAAAGGAAGGAAATAACTAAAATTGGGAAACATTACAACAAAAATAGCCTTTTGCAACACTCAAAAAATGTTGTCAAAAGGTTTTTGCAACGTTTGGCAATTGTTGAAAATCGCAATGTTGCCGTAGAGAAAAAACTTTTTGCAACGTTTTTTGAACGTTGCAATAGACATTTTGCAACGTTTATTAAGTGTTGCGGTAGACACTTTTGCAACGTTTATTAGGTGTTGCGGTAGACCATTTTGCAACATTTTTAAAATGTTTTCGTAGACCCTTTTACAACGTTTTTTAAGTGTTGTCGTAGACCTTTTTACAACGTTTATTAAGTGTTGCCGTAAATCCTTTTGCAACGTTTTTAAAGTGTTGCAAAAACATTTAACTCAATCTTTTGCAACATTTATTCCGTGTTGCCGTAGACCCTTGTGCAACGTTTTTTGAACGTTGCTCTGTATATATATATTTTAAAATATTATTGAACAAATTATTTATAAAACCCAGTTTTTTGTAATTACTTCATTAAAATGGTACTTTAAATTAAAAAAAATACATTATGAATTTTCAAATCCATACAAAATAAAGTCTTGATAATGTCTAATAAATCCACAATACAAAATAACAAATCCACGAAAGAAAGTGTTGATAATGTTTAACAAATTCGCAAAAGAACATCACCATTTGACAAAAGAAATATTTTACTACGGGAATATCAACTTCATCCCGCAATATAACCGCACCTTTAGATCGCAAAATTCGGTTCATCTTCAAAGTTACACCTATAACAAATTTGAGCAAAGTCATAAGTGAATGTCACGCTTTACTTAATAAATGGTAGAAAAAATAAAAAATAGAGTTAAAAGCAAAATACATTTATATCTTTCAAATGTGATTTTATAGAAATTGATATGACTTGTCCTAAATCAATTTACTAGACCAGAGACGTGAAGTGTAAAATGAGCTTTCACCCAAAGTGTAAAACCTAAATTTAAACGTGTTAACTTTTCTTTCCTGCCCTTCTATTGTAAAAAATTCTACAGAAATTTCGAAAGAACCTCCCCTATAAATTGGACTTAGTCAACCTGTAAAAAAACATCATAACCAACATAATAATTTAAAAATCAAATCAACACCTCAAACAACTTCCAACATCAATCTCTAACTCCTCAACATCACAAATTCAACAATAAACTCTATCTAAACCCAAATCAAAT
Organism: Ligustrum vulgare; assembly: GCA_963555705.1. NCBI lineage: Eukaryota > Viridiplantae > Streptophyta > Magnoliopsida > Lamiales > Oleaceae > Ligustrum > Ligustrum vulgare. Next base: position 32,134,233 of record OY743189.1, on the reverse strand, counting down.
TTAAAACTAATTAATAATAGCTAACAAAAATCTTGAATTCAAATTAAGCTTGTTTTCAAATAGACTTATATGAAGTTAGTCATAAATAAGAATTACACAAGATCATTGAATAAATAAACGTTTCTTACCATAAGAAGCTCTTCCACTAGCATTTCCAGTACTTTTGTTCAGTTCATGACCACCTGAAACGTGGGAGAGAAAATATGAGTTTTCAATAATCAACTCTATCTATTATAATGTATATGCACAATAAATAAGTTACTTCTAAAGACTTCCTTAAGAAATATTTGTCATGTGAGAAAAAATAAATAAGATATAATAAAAAAATTTAAATAAACAATATGTAAAGCTAGATTAAAAAACCTGAGACGTAAAAGCACGTGAACTTCTGTCCTCCACATTCTTACTATTACTCTATAAAGTGACACAAAAATTACTGGATGTTATTCTGCATATTAAATTACTTGGAAATAGTCATAAAAAAACATGAAATGTTAAATAAACATATAACATTTAATGTCTAAAACAAGTATTTCACTATTGACAGAAGCTCCATTTAACATAGGCAACATACGTAAATACATATCCATTATGATCTAATGGATAATAAGTATTTCACCATTGATAGAAGGAGAATGTTATTACAAAGTTGTACCTGCCTGCCCATACCCTTATTACATGTTGAGGATAAGACTCTACTTATAGTCTAAGATTCAATTTCTAATGAAAAATTAGCCTTTACATTGCAAATAAACATGTTTCGCAAGAGGAAGCAAGCATAAAGCAAGAACAGATCGATTAGATAAAATGACAGGATCTCGTGCTCATATTCATGCTTGTGCTTTGTGTATAAACATTAGGACTACATTAACAAGTAGTGCATTAATCAATTGCTGCAATAGTATAGGTTAAACTTTGAAGACAATTAGTCCGTGACCGAAACAGTACATTCAAGAATTGTACACACATAATTAGTATAATAATTATGGATATGAATATTTCTCAATGCCAGATATACTGCGCATTGTTTAACTACAAACCAGTTCTTAATTATGAATTCTATCTTCTTCCTAAGGTTACTCAAAATCATCCATACATTAAACCACTAATCAGTTTAACAGCTATTCATAAAATCGATTTTTTTTTAACGAGTAATCCTTGATTTCGAATACGAAAATTATTTGTGTATATATATATATTTTCAGACCAATGTAGACAAATGTAATTACTATCCAAAACCCTTCTTTTCACAGTAAATTGAGATGTATTTTTAATAAAATAATCTACTAAGTACTGTTACTTTAGACTAGGCAACATGTGATAAAACAAGTTAAAGATAGACCTCAAAAATAATCCACCAACTAATTGATGTGTCATGTCATTGTTGCTTAGCATAAAATAAGCAATAAGGTTCATCATTTTTCATATCATACTAAAAAAAAGGTAACTTTTAAGCACGACTAAGAAACAACTATTCACACTAAACTTTTGTTTGTACGAAGAACCATTGATGCTTCCTCGTATCTCCATGGCTGAAACCTTGACCTAGATTTTTCCATAACTAAATGGAATAATCCAACATAATCAAGTAAACTAAGCAGCCAATTACTGCAAAACTAATCAAGAAGAAACACATTAAATTAATCCCTTAAGAAACTCAATTGAGTGTAATATAGTGAATTCTTTCCAAGGGACAAAAACAATTAAAATTAGATACACTTGACATGTATAGAGAAGAAAGCTTCTCCCAAATAATAGTCATCCGCGATGTGCTACCATTTGCTGCTTCTTTATTTTTTCGTCGTTCTTCACCATGCTAAATCAAAAGCATCAGATGTGAGATATACAGATTAAAAACAATAACTATGCACCATATTTTTACAACATAAAATTCAAATACATTAACCCTCCTGTAGAATTTTCTAATTGAGTAAAAAGTTCTTTGCAGAATCACCATGAGATCTAACACCTTTAACCAAGATGATGGAATAGGGGTAGTAGTTTGCAAGGTTTCCAAATGGGAAAGGGGTAAGTAGCATCACTCTAACCAAAGCGAATAGCATGTAGGATTCATAGATCACAGCGGGGTAATTTGCAATTTTCCACAGCAACACCACCGCACAGCTAACCACCTCCACTGCCCAACCTCGAACACCCATCTACCAGCCCCAAAATCAAACCAAAAACCCAATAATAGATGAACCCCAGTTACTTACCTCGACCGCCGACTGCTTGACCGATTTTTACCACCGAGAATCGCGATTTTGAGCCTCGTTTTTTCATGCCAAAATCGCCCAAAATTCATCTCTTCTTCACATATTCACATCGCACCTGTAACCGTCGCGTGCCGGCGGTGCAATAGCTGGCTGAACCGCCGGTAAACCCAGATCGACGATGGCCCCGTCGCAGCCCTTCTCTTCTCTCTGGTCCGACTTAGAGAAAGGGTGGAATCGAGGGTGAGAGAGAGTGAGTTGAGAGAGAGAGAATAAAAATCTGATATTATATTTTTATTTTCAAAATTTACAATTTATTCTCCAACTAGTACCCTTTTGCAACGTTTTTTAACGCTGCAAAAAGTTCAACATTTTGCAACGTCCAAAAAACGTTGCAAAATGTTGAACTCTTTTGCAACATTCAATAAATGTTACAAATGAGTCTCTTTTGCAACATTCACTTGACAAATGTTGCTAAAGCTCAATTGTTAACATCAATCGTAACATTCACTTCTTAAAATGTTGCGATATGTCTCTTTAGCAACATTCAACTGCCGAATGTTGTAATTCAAGTGTTGCAAAAGTCCTTTTTTATTGTAATGAAAAGAGGGTTTTACTTCCCTCCCCGTGGTGGAGAGGTGAGTTAAAAACCCCGCCTCTCATAAGGGGCAAGCCTACTGCCCCCCGTATGTTAACCCTGAAAATATTGCCATTGCTTGTCATATTTGTGTTCATCTGTCAACTCTTGATATCTCAATGTCATTAATGCGCTATCTGATAGCTTTGCGTCGCTTTACTCGAATCCTACTACATCACAACTTTGGCTCTTTTGGCCTCTGTTCGGATAAACTGCCCAATTTATAATCCAGATTTTTTGCAATTTCGAGGTAAGATCAATGGTTAAAAATTGAAGAGAAAAAATATGTGTAGTTAAAAAATAGTTTGAAAATTTGTGTAGATTGTAAATCTATTTATAAACTCTAATCATTACATTCCCGGGGCTTGATTGATGCAAGCACCTCCTCTAAATCCACGTGGGATTTCTTAAGCCAATCGCTTCCGTTGCTTCTTAGCAAGCATGTACGCATATAGAGATGACAATGAATTAGGTATGGGTCGAATTTAACAAACTCATATCCTACCCACTAAAGATTTACAACATTCATATCCTACCCATATAAACATTTAAGAATGACGGGTCGGGAATGGGTCGGAGGCGGGTATACTTCTATACCCATTTGAAACTCATTAATAATTATTTTTTATTATTTTTTTAGGACAGTAAAGAGGTTATAAGTTAGAGGTGTTCCGAATTAACTTGAATCAGTTCAATGTTCGACTTCACTTGAATTTGACTTGTTCTAGGTAGAAACTAAACATGCGAATTTGAACAATTTTTTAGACGTTAACAAATGCAATAGTTTAAACATGTTAATATTTATACGTTAAGAATGTCAATAGAAATTTAGATTCTATTTTTTATTTATTTATTTATTTTTATTTTTTTACACAATCACTTGTTTTAAATTCTATAATTTTTTAAGAAAATTATTGAGTATGTGGATCTGGTATGGGTATTGTAGTAAAACTCACACCCGTCCCATATTCATGTCGAGTTTTAAAATTTACCTCCATATCCTATCCACGAATTCATTTAGTTAGATAATTCACGTTCATTTATATCGAGTCTTCAACAAATATTGAGTCTGTGGATATTATTGATATCCCTACGTGCATTCAACCTCCATGGTGAAGTCATTAATAGATTACTAGATACACATCCAAGTTACTGCTACGTCTAAAGTGGTAAACGCAATCTAACCCATTAATTCGCAGCTGAATACAAGCCCCAATTTTTTGAAGATTAAGTGGTGTTGGTAGTTTTTGGAAATTGTGAGTTTTTAAAAAAAATATATGTGATTGAAAAAAGATTGAAAATATGAAAAGTGGTTGGTCACATATGATTGTGTGGTTGAAAATGAATTTGAGGGAAAAGTTGCAAAAAAAGTAGGAGCAAACTAGGCCTAAAATTAGATTTTTTCTGTAGATTTTGTTAAAAGTTGATGAGATATGTGATTAAAAATTTGTGAATCTCGTGAAATACATGATTGAAATTTATTATTAATTTTGACTTTAGATTAAAATCTTTATTTTAATTTATACCAAACAGAAACATAATTTTTCGTTGTCCTTAAATGTACAATCTTTGACTATTTTGATGTTGACCCGTTGGGACATATCAAATATTTAATATAGTGTATCAGTAGTGCTATTCGTACATACACGGATGCAGATAGTCATACAAATTTTACACGTGACATCATCATATTTATCTACACATTTTCATCTAACGAGCCTTACATGCCATGTCATTTTCTGGCCACCAAACAAATTTTTCCTAGTGTATATTATGATTTACATGAAACTTCCTATGGGTGAAGCATAAGGAACAATCCTCAAAGGCGCTTTCAATAATTCTTTCGAAAATTCTATGAAACCAAGTACCTTTAGTATCAGTCTCATTCATTCTATCTTATAAGGAGTTTAGCCACCGTTTGATAAATGTACTATTTTTTGTTTATAAACTATACAATTTTTCAAATCACTTTTTAACTATACACTTTTCTCTATCTAATTTTCAACAACTACTTTTTACCTTAAAACCATAAATAAGTCAATTTATAAATCAAACAGTATTGTCAAACAGGGATATTGGATTTGCTTAAAATGAAGATTTCCCTCCTTGGAATCCTACATGGCAAATTTGGCAAGTGTTTTGTCTCGGGTTTGATCACCTGCCCCTATTTCACGGATCGCAGATTTAACTCCGGAGATTTCTCGTCTTTAGGTAGCTTACCTCTCATTCATTGGCCGGCAAGGCAGAACAACTGGCACACAAGCACGTTGATGGGTAGGATGTAAGGGAAATACCTGCAATATGATCATATCATTAGAGCACTTCATGGTAAAATATGCCAACCTCCTAACTGTTGCCAACTTGCCGAACCGAATGGGGAGATAAGCATTTTCACTGCGTGACATTCTCCCCCATTCGAATCCGCTTACGTCCTCGTAGGGGAAGCGAGTTTCGCATCAACACGCACTCCTCAATTGCGGAATTAAACGGCACCACCCCCTCATGGACAAGCATTCACACGGTTGTACTCCTACACTTGCCCGCTGTAACATGTACATACCGCCTCCGATACCAACCTTCACCATCTGCCCCCATAAGCAGTAGTTCTTCGATGGACGGCCTCCAACCGCAGTGCCTCCAACACATGTCGAAGCACATACCCACTACATTCTCGTAGGCCCTGCAAAATGCGCTCCTCAAAACTCATTAAAAAGCAATCGCGCAACGCTGTTCAGCACACTCATCTTCCCCATAGCTTCCTTCTTCGTGTTCCGCAAGCTTGCCGACACGATCCGTGGCCCAAAATCTTTTCTCTGCGAAAAATCATGTCATTGATCTCCACAAGACCAAAAACGCATTCAAGCGGTCCCGCTCTGATACCAACTTTCACGGAACGCAGGTTTAACTCCCGAGGTTTCTCGCCTCTAGGTAGCTTACCTCTCATTCATTGGCCGGTAAGGCAGAACAATTGGCACACACGCACGCTGATGGGTAGGATGTAAGGGAAATACCTGTAATATGATCATATCATTAGAGCACTTCATAGTAAAATAGGCCAACCGCCTAGCTGTTGCCGACTTGTCGAACTGAATGGGAAGATAAGCATTTTCATTGCGTGACACCCTAACAGGTGATCAAAATAGTGTTTTGTCTATGTATGAAGCTCGGTTAAAAGCTATCTACTTATTCTTCGTGTCTAGTAAGATTTGCATTCTAAACCTTCTCCAATTGGGCATGTAAGGTTTAGTTTGCTAAAAATTTTGTGTTTAAATACATGTTTTTTTTTATATTTTTGAAATAAAATACGTGTTTGAAAAATTGTGTTTTTTAAAATATATATATATATATATATATATATATATATATATATATATATATATATATATATATATATATATTTGCCTAACAAAGACTAACACACAAATAAGGGGAGGTGTGTGCAAAATTTCGAGATCAAGATATGTACTTAAATGTAAATATTATTTCGTAACATTGTTTGATTTATAAATTAGTTTATTTATGATTTTGAGGTAAAAAATAGTGGTTGAAAATTAAAAAAAGAAAATGTGTGTGATTAAAAAATAGTTTAAGAAATTGTGTGATTTATAAACCAATTTATTTTGATTATCAAACGGACAAACTAGTTAATTAATGATTTTAGGAAAATATATGATTAAAAATTGAATAAAGAAAATATATATGACTAAAAATTAATTTAGAAAATTATGTATTTTATAAATCATTTACCAAACGTTGCTGAAACACACAATCAGTAACCACTAACAAGTGAGTGTTAGCGGCTTAGCGCATTGCATTACCAAGTTAAACGTGTTACACCTTGCAAAAAATATTGAAAAATTACGATTAAAAAAAATAAGAAAAGTATTTCCGCTCATAAGAAGCAAAAACCAGGTGACAGTCCGCTGCTTCTCTTGTCCAAATCTCTGTATCCAGACAAATTTCACGTTCACGTAATATCCAGATTCCATGAACACGTATCAAATACTTATAATTTACTAATCCAAGGCCCCACGTCTTTCATTTATTTTCAACCACGCCGCCATCCTTATCTCACTTTGCCTCTTGCTCCTTGCCTCTTTTTCTCTCTCCTTCAATTGTTTTTAGATATTACGCACGCACAGTGACACAGATTCAATATAATCATCAGTTCATCACTTCCTGATTACTGCAGCCGGCCTTTTAGAATTTGATGATTCAGAACATTGCTGAACAACAAACATATACACTGATACTTGCTTGTTGATTAGCGACGATGAATAGTACCATTCTGAATAGAAGGCTGCTCCAAGCAGACCCATATGCAGTAGACAGCACTTACTCACGAAACACTGCCTCAAGAAATCCCAATTCGCAGTCCATCAATGGCACCTCAACCACAATAAAAAGACCCTTCAGCTCCACCACACCCTTCGACTCGTCCATGGCCTTGACTGTTCTCGTCCTCCTCGCTGCCCTCTTCTTTATGGGCTTCTTCTCCGTTTACATCCGCCGCTTTACCGGTGAGGACCCTTCTTCGTCCTCGTCTTCTTCTTCCTCCTCCTCCGACGATGTCCGCCCCAGCAGAAGCACACCTCCGGCATCAAACCACCAGAAAGGTCTAGATCCCTCCGCAATGAAATCAATCCCTCTTGTGCCTTACTGTGTGGCCGCGAAGCACCAGTTGATGATTGAGGACTGCCCCATTTGCTTGAGTGAGTTTGAAGAAAGAGAAATCGTTAAGTTGATTCCACACTGTAGGCACGTCTTCCATCCCAGGTGTATTGACACGTGGCTGTCCTCGCACGTGACGTGTCCTGTCTGCCGGTCAACTCAGCTGTTCAAGAGAGTTGAGGAGGTTTGTTTGGCTGTGAAGCAGGACAGAAGTGACATTGGTGTGAGTGAGATTGGTGAGAGATCTACGGTGATTAATACTGAAACGTGTCGAGATGAAGGTAATTTGCAGGTAAGAAGGACATGTAGTTGTTCCGGTTTGGCTAACCAAGCGGCGTTGCAGAGAAGCCCAAGTCTCTGATGGTGTAGCTGTGCCTGTATAGATTTTTTTCTTTTTAATATATATTTACTGTAATATTAAACTTGGGAGAGTGAGTACTACAACTTACCTTTCTAATTTGATTTATTATGGGAGATTTGTTTTCTTCTATATATATATATATATTTTTTTTTTTTTTAAATGGAAATTTTTTTTTACGTTTCTTCTGTGTTCCGGTATGGTGATGTAAGGGCTCCCTTTGGTTGCAATTGAAATCAAGATTTTACTTCCAGTCAACAATTAATATTTTTATTTTTATTTTAATCACGTATTTTATAAGATACACAATTTTTAAATCATACATTTCATCAATTTCTTTAAAATTAATTAAAAATTCGATTTTAATCTCCAACACCAAAAGTAACAAAAAGTAATAAAACTATGTAGCAACAATGTAAGTGATTGTCTAAATAAAAAAAAATGCATGTCAATTTAAAAGAGACAAATTTGGGGGGTTGGGGGGGGGGGGGGGTAATATCAAACTTCGAAAATTGGGAAGTTGTTGATAGATATTCAAAAGGGTTCAAAACATTGATAATTGGGAACTTGTAATTGATAGGTAATCTAAAGGGTATAATCTATAATATTTTATTAACTACTCTGTTTATTAAATTTTTTGTATTTAAAAACATATTTTTTTTATATTTTTTAGGCAAAATATGTAGTTGATAAGTGAAGAGAAAAAATATTTATGATTAAAAAGTGATTTGATAAAATATATTATTAAAAACTTATTTTTAAACAAGTTTGTCAAATAGAGGCTTAATATTTATTTGTGGAATTTTCCAAAGATGTCATGTTTGCTGATTTCAAAATCTATTTATGTACGTAACAAGGACATGGCTACCACCATCTGTTTTTCCAAAAAAAAGGTTGTGTCGCCGACTTTAGACGCCTCCACCTCCATGCCTTAGGCTTAGTGAGGGATGTTGATCGTAGGTTATGTCTCAAGAGTACAGGGGGAAGGAATTGCACTTTTTTACTCCCACTTATCAAGGACTTCATTTATATTTCAAGACGAATCCTCACCCGACAGTTGCGAACGAGTTTTCCACTCTCTCCTTTCACCACTTGGAAATATGCCCCAAGAGCAAGAAAATCCACCATCTGTTTTTCTAATGCTAATAATGGTGCAATCTCGACGAGTTACAAACGATTATTAGTATTTATAAATAGTACTCGTCATTTTTTTAAAAGTAAAAAATAGTGAGCTCATTTTTGATCAATCGAAATTGACTTTTACAAAAAAAATAAAAATAAAAAAAAATCAATGATATATTGTCACGTGATCGTTTGGCATTTATAAACAAAATTTATCGAACAGAGGCCAAAGTTTAGGAATATTGCATTTTGGTACTCAATATATACCTCAAATGGTAAGTTGCCTCCTAAACTTTCAAAATAGCAAACAAATAGATTCTTATACCATTTTTCACAAAATGGTAAGCAGATCCACAATTGCGTAATATAACTGAAACTATTGAAACTTCAGAAAATGTAAGCCCCTGTTCTCTTTACTGTTTTGATGTCGTTTTCTGTTTTTATTTTCGAAAACAATAAAAACGCGTTCTCTTTACCATTTTCGAAAACGCATTTTGAAAAACAAAAAAAAAATTTGTACACAAAACGGAAAACGCCCGAAACATCGTTTTGGGCGTTTTGTGTGTATTTCGACAAAAAATGTCCAAAACGCGGAAAACGCGTTTTGGAATTTTTTTTTTTTTTTTTAGAATTATCTTAACTTAGAACTAAGCTTAATATAAAGTTTTTTTTTATTATTATTTTTTTTAGAATTATCCTAGCTTGGAACTAAGCCTAAATAATTTTATTTTATTTTTTTATTTTATTTTTTTTTTTAGAATAATCCTAACTTGGAACTTAGTTTAAATAAAGTTTTATTGAATTCAATATCAACATTACAAAAAAAAAATTAAATGAGAATTTTTGTTGTTATATTTCAAAAAATGTAATGATAAATGGACTCTGGTGGTTTTGAAAGAACTTGCATTTTCTGGATTTTAATAGAAGTAGAGCTTTCTCAAGTCTCGAACATGACCAAGCTGTGTTAATATAGACTCTTAATACTCACATTAGTGTGTTGCATGTAACCATATTTTTAGTGTATTGTGAAAGGAAATTTGAGTTGGAGTTAGTAGTATTCTGCAAGTAAATTAATTAAAAATCTTAATCTATATAATATATAAAAGTAGCTGAGTCAACCCTAGTCAACTTCACTGTTTCCCTCCAAAACTCTTGTACTATGTGCAGATTTTATTTATTTATTTATTTATTTTTCCAATTTTTTGGGACTTCAATATTTATCATGTTCACACTACTTATATCCCCCTTCCAATAATCAACTTCAAAACTCACTTCAAAAATAGTTGGGCCTTCAATATTTATTTATTATTTTCAAAATCGCTGACTTCTACTTACAGTTTTCAATATTTATTGTGTTTACATGGCTTCTATTTCCCGCCGCCTAATTACACTGGAAAGCCAGTTATTATTATTTTTTTTCCTTTTTCGCTTTTTCAGAATTTGTTTCATTTTTTCCCCTTTTTCAAAATTTGTTTATTCATTTTTATTTTCTATATCTTTTTTTTTTTTTTTTCCATTTCTCTATATACAACCTCTATCATTTCTATTATATATAATTATTATGAAGATATACACAATAATAAAAGATTCAATTAAATGGTTATTTCTTTGAAAAAAATGTGTACTGTTTAACATGACCGCTCCACTCCACCTTCTATTATGATTCAAAATTTCTGGTGCGGTGATAATGCTTATTAGTTATTAATATTACAAACCAGTTGAAAATAAAAAATCGTAAATTATTTTTTGAAAAGGTAAAAAGGATTGACACTACTCTTTTCTTCAAGACCTGTGATATTTTGAGTCATTGAACATAGATTTGAATTTCTGACAAAAAAGAAAAAAATATTAAAACAATAATATTGTAGAGAAAGCTTCGAAAACAATATAGAGTGCAAAATTATTTTGGACTAATAAGAGGATTTGTTAATAGTCTATTTATATTATATTCTAGATTTCTCTGTTGGGGTTGCAATGTGTTAACTAATGTTGGGCTATTTAGAATAGTTTTGGGTTGGATAGATATCTTAATGGTTTCGGCCGTTGAGTGAAGAAAAAAACATATTATTCATGAGTCAGTATATATATTTGATGAAATTGTATATCACATTGTATAAAAAATAATAAAAACAAGAAATTAGAATTTTTTTTTAAAAAAAAAAATTTGCTTTTACCGAGAAGTTGTTTTTTATTTTTTATGATATAAGAACGATAATTTGTTTGATTTTACTTATTTATATTTGACTTTTTTGTGTCAAAACCTCTCTTTTCATAAAAAAAAAATGTGTTCTTCTAACGTTTTCAATCTTACAAATAAATATTTGTGTTTAGTTATACAAATCAAAAGTAAAATTTTCAATTAAAAATTATGTCGAAATTTTATTAATAGATAATGCTCTCTCCGTCCTACAAAGATAGTCCACCATTTCTTTTTTGTCTGTTTCAAAAGATAGTTTCCTTTATTTTTTAAGAGTGAAATTAATATTTTATATTTCATTTTGTCCTTAATATGTGTGAAAATGAGTAGAGGACTATCTTTATGGGACGGATGGAGTACTGAATTATAAATCACATCATACATATAGTTTTTTTTTTATAAATAATCTTATTTTTAGTTATTTAGTACATCTAAAATTTGGAGCTCTTTTTTATAGCATATTATTAAATTATTAAATATTTTTATAGATAATTACATTTAATACGTAATTAATTTCTTATAATAATTGTGATATTTTATTAGTCTTAATTTTATGGATAAATATTTGGTTAAGTCATACAAATCCAATATCAAATTCTCAATTAAAATTATATCTAAAATTTATGCACATTCATATTTTTATAAATCACGATGTATTGAAATTTTTATAACTAAATCCTATTTTTAAGTTATTTATTATATATACATATTAAAGTTCTTTACTATATTGCATTATTTTTCAAAATTATTTCAATGATAACTACATTTAATTCTTAATTAATTTTTTATTCCAAAAAGTCTCATATCACATTTTTTAACATTAACGGTTAAAAAATTTATTTATATTGTTTAAAATGATATAGTTATTAATGGTTTTTGTCCTAATTGTTAATTTTAAAATTTCAAAAAGTAATTAACCATACCAAGATATTCTTTGCTATATTTTAATTTAAAATTTATGATATTTTTTCACAATAATATATAAATTGTCTCCCAATTTACTTAACTAAAAATTGAGATGATCAATACTAAATTATAATTTCAATCAGAAAATAATTACGTTGTATAAATATTGAAAACCTAAAATATCATAAATTTGATGCAATATCTTTGTCAACCTCGCAATTTATTATTATTATTATTATTATTATTATTATTATTATTATTATTATTATTATTATTATTATTATTATTATAATAATAATAATAATAATAATAATAATAATAATAATAATAATAATAATAATAATAATAATAATAATAATACATGATTTTCATTGTCAATTGTCAAAATATTGAATTTTATCTTTTATATGCAAGGTTTCTATTATCAACTTTTTCATATATTGTTTGAATATTCAGAGTACATGAATACTGGAGATCCTACATTTAATTGTTCATTTTAAAAGGCAAGTTTTTGGTTTGAGGAGATAGTGAATAATCGTTACAAAACTTGACGATCATATTCTATAAGGTCAAATTCTATCTGACAGTAATGCATGATGCAAGTTCTTTATTCCAAGGATATCGTTGAGCCATTCAAATTTTAGGATACTTATTAGATTTCAAAAAAAAAAAAAAAAAATTCATTGATGGTGTCATATGCTATAACTATCAATAAGAGTCAAGCACAATCATTTTCATATGTATGACTTCTCCCTAAAAGGTTGATCTTTATACATGAAACTAATAAATGATGAACTTATCTCTTATTTGTGAATGTTATTCATTTTGTTTAAAGATTCATTTAATTTCGAATAAGATTATTTTTATTTAGACGTTTCTTCCCGTGCATCGCACGGGATGATTCACTAATATATATAATAACAACATAGCCGTCACATAAATCCGCACATAGTTTCCCGCCATTTTTACCTGCCATTTTAGGAAACTTTGTAATTTTATTAATTATTTTAATAATTGAATTAGGAAACTTCAATTAATGCAAATTAATTATAGGTGACATGTAATAAATGACTTATTGATTTGTAAAAAATAAAAACACTATAAAAAGATCAAATTGTATATTATTTTTATTCTTTTGATAATTATTGTAATATTTTGAAGTAAAAAAATATGCAATATGGGTGTCAAATTCAAGATCTTAACGAGAAGTTTAATAAAAGCTAACAAATGAGAGCAAACTCTAAATATATCATTCGTAAAATTGTCTCAAAAAATAAAAGTAAAAGTTTTATTTATACTTTTAACTTTTTCCAATATTCAATTTTTTAAGTTTATGTCATTTAAGTCATAAAATGATATTTATCCTTTCTTACATAACTTCAATTTGACATAAATGATTAATTTCAAATCTTTTTTTTTTTAATCAAATTAAAAGAAATAATAAATATCCAATATTTCTAAGTAAATTCAATTAAAATATTTTAATTTCTACAACTTTAGGAAATTAATTTTATAAATTTACTCATTTTGTTCATTTATCTGTTTTATATATTTATAAATTTAAAATAACATCAATTTGTAAAATATATACTACAGAATTTAACAATTAATTCATTGAGTTCTATAGAAAATAAAAATATAAGCTTTTATCAAACTGATTATATTTAAAAATAAAATATGGTTAATACATTTATTTAACATGCACAAAAAAATAGTTTTGTTTGTGTGTGTGTGTGTGTGTGGTGTGTAACATGACTATTTTTAATACTTGGTGAAAAATAAAATGTCACGTTGTATTTGAAATTATTGAATAGGGGTAAGTTTGATATAGACTATAGAAATAATTTTAAATGTGTGATTGAAAGTGAAAGAAGGTAGTATAAAAAATAAAATAATTGTCAAATCAATCAATTGAGTGTTTGAAAATTGATTTTTTTTTTTTTTTTTAGAATGTGTGGTTAAAAAGTAGAATGTGCAATTGTGAAAAATTAGAACATTAAAAAAAATTATTTTTGAATAATCAATTCTATATAAATAAATAAATTAAGAAAACTAGAGAATAAACAATTAACTATTAAAAAAAATGCAATTCATAACTTTATTATTTACTTTTTTTTTTTTTTAGTATTTTGATTGTCAATTATATATTCCGTGCATCGCACGGGTGCGATTACTAGTAGTTTAAATAATGTTCTGCAAAATTTCAAACAGAACGTCGTGCATCGCACGGGTGCGATTACTAGTAGTTTAAATAATGTTCTGCAAAATTTCAAACAGAACGTGTTTTCCAGCTTTTCATTTTCAAAAACAGTTTTCAGAAATAACAAACCAAACGCGTTTTCAGCAAATTTGAAAACAAAAATGAAAACACAAAACATTTTCGAAAATGAAAATACAAAATAAAATATAAACAGAACGCCACCTAATTTCGCAAAATAGTATGAGAAGAACAAAACTTCATGTTATAAAATTACTGCTGTCATTCAGTAAAATAAATATTTACCTTACAGTCAACTTCTCAGACACATCACACACTATAAATAAAGCAATGCATAAATCAGGAATTGCAACTTTAATCCATTGTCTACATTCTCACCATATGATGAATATTACAATAAAAGACCTCTCAAAAACTAATGACTTTCTTTAGTCAAATGTATCCACAATATTTCATTGTACAAATGCAACAGTATCAGTCTCTTTATATGCGACTCGAGTAATTGAATGACTACTCGTCCAGGAATTTTATTCTGATTATAAAAACGAATCTAGGATGACATCGGAACCTACACTGGGAGGACCCCATGTAGTCTCTTTCCCTTTCACGCACTTTTCATCCTCGCAAGAGAAGAAAATAAACCGTACGAATATATATCTGAAGTTATATATGTTACCAGGACGAAATTCTTCCAGGAGATAGAGTCGTGTCTCTGTCTACATGGCGCCCTTCTTATTTCTACTTGAATCATTCTATGCGTTTCATATTTTCACCTATTTATGTTCTGTTACTGTATAAAGTATGCCTGGACCGCCTCAACGACTGGTGCCTGGCACATTGGACACTTCCCCGTGCTTTGGACCAATTTATGTGCACATTTTGAACAGGTGCACATGTGCCCACATCTGTATTAATAAAAGATGTACATGATGAGATACAACTGTTAAAATATATTAGAAACAAATATTCATTTAGGGTGCATTGTCATACTAGGTAACACTGAAGTTGCAGCAATCATATGTTTGGCTGTGCACAGAAGTTACTTTTCAAAAAAGTACGTTAAGATTGACTTCTAGTAAAGCAAGTTTTGTTAGTAGAAAAAGTAATTTTGAAAACTATGCTTGGGAAAATAAGTACATTAGTTTGACTTAGTTTTAACTTTTAATCACAGAAAAACATGTGCCATCAAATATACATACTGCAACTACATAATAACGCCCATAGCAACGCACTTCCACGAAATAACGTGTATAGAATCAGACGAGATATTAAAACCATATTTTAGCGTATAATATATACATGTATATCTATAGATCGACGTCATTATATAATATAATGAAAAAAATTTGTAATTCCCTACCTGTACAACAAGGAATCTATGTGGCCATCTTGACATAGGCAACATATTCCTTTCTTCACATGATTCCACTGAGATTCATCCTTAGGCACGGTGCCTTCAAGCTTATCTGCATTCATAATAATGTTGTAACTGATAAATTTATAATAGAGAGATTAAAAAAAGAAAAAAGCCATATTAATGTTAAAGAGACACTTTTTGCTAATGGAAAAAGTAGTACACAGGGAAAAAGCAATGTTAATATAAAAGAGAGATATTAAAACAGAATTATTAATGTTAACAACCACGAAATCTAACCTGATGAGAAACTTGAACGATTTAAGGCAGCAGAAACCTCTTGACGCAGTGCACGCTGCAATTCTATTTGCATGTCCATGCACGCCTCCAGCGTCCTCTGCATATTGTCCATCCTCTGCTGAAGCCTAGCCATATCAATTCTCAACTCATTGATGACCTCCCACTCCTGGGACGTTCAAAAGAAATATGTGCTTTTCATAAGTTAAGCATAAGCAGGGGGGAAGCTCCAAAAACTCAATAAACCAAACTAGGGACAATAGCTTATTAAAGTTTAATGCTTACAATAAGAAAACAGGATAAGTAACAAAATACAAAATAAATAAATAAAATTCCATGTCGAGTCCACGAGAGCAGAAGTAGCTATCAGGGCATCCAAAGGGTGAGGTGATCAAATAACCCAAAAAATGTATGAAGTAATTTTACTACATCCCATTAGATCTGAAAAATATGAATTTGAAGTGATCCAGGAAATTCACAAAATGGTACCCCAAAATGATACATGTCTAAAAACCTTTTGCCATGTTAAGGAGGATTCTTCAATGCTATTTATTAGGTTCGGAAATTAGCTAACATGATAATTACCCTCCACTTAATGGAATCAAGTAATATGACTAACCTATTCCAATATTTTACTCTATATGGATATGGATATTATTAAATAAGCAAAGCAAGTTCACCAATGGCGGAGCTTACAATTCCCAAGCACTGTTCAGAGTTGTAGCATTGCCAGTTTGCATCCTGCAATTCTTCATCTAAAAGTGGCAGTAAAGCATTGCCGAGTTGTGAAGAGAAAATAAATGGATTTCTTTCTGTGCCATCTTGAGCCGAGTCTTGATCATGATTTATCTGTTCTTCGACTTGTTCTGTAGAGGTAAGAGAAGAAGATGCATTGTCATCCCAATCACTAGAAGCAAGACCTTGCCTTTCCACGTGTGATTGTAGAATCTGGTTTAGACTTTCACGGAATCCACTTCGAAGAAGACTGGAAACACGTCTTCTGCAGCCCAAAAGAGAAGTTGAGAACAAAAACCAATAGATTACATGAAATTCATTCATTTAATTAACAGAAAAAGCTCAACTCAAGAATGACAAAATCATACCGGCTGAAAAGTTCCCTAAGTTCCATGCTGTAAACATTATCATCATCTGAGAAGTAAAACCCTCCAAATCTTTCAATGGTTGCACTGTCCTCTCCAGAAGGCACGTCTAACCAACTATCAATAGCCTCTTGCAAGTCATGACCTTGCCAATCTTCATGTGATTGTTGCATCTGACCATGCTCCACGCCGTCAATACCAGATGTTTCTTGAAACCGCTGATTAGCCGAGTTTCGCTGCCAACCTCTACCATCCGTCCATTCACTAAATGGAACACCAGTTAATTGTTGCCAGCTACTTTCTTCATTCTCAATTACTGACTCTTGCAACTCTTCCAATTGAGCTGAAGAATCTTGCCTATCAAATTCTTCATATGCATTTTGTTCCACGTGATCAGAATAACCAGCTACTTCATGGTCATAATTTACCTGAGTTCTATGTTCATAATTTTCAGCAAAAACTTCAAGGTGTTCACTGCCATCAACATCCACATTTTCCAATGATCGTTCATTGGCATTATTCTCTGCGATGGTTCCAGTGTCAATGTTCTCTATACCGTGTCTACTACCAGCCTGTTCAACATCTGTTGATGCTTCTTGCAAAATTTCTTCATTGTCCAAAACTGGCTCCTCTACTTCAGAAGCACCTTCTATAACAAACTCTTGTTGAATGATGTTTTCATCCGTTCCCCTTTCTGAGTCTCCTGCTGGATAATAAATCACAGTGCTCTCCCATTCCCCGCAAGTAGGCCCTGATTGACTATCGATCAACTCTTGTACATCTCTATGTTCGTTATTTCTGTTCATCAAAATCTGAGAAGAATTGTCCAATCTGGAGAGGAATCCTTCCCTGTATCAACAAATTATGATATTAAAAAAAAAAAAAAAACTCTGGAGAAAAAAGGAGTAAAAAAGACTTGCACGTGGCCTTAAATATTTTGAAATTCTCTTATTCCTAGACCAACAAAATTGAACAGATAAAATCAAGGTATGAGTAGTAAATAATTTTCTACAAGATTGTTATGTTCAATGTACATGACTCGCAGGACTTTACAATCAAAAGAAGTATTGGCGGGGCGGGGAGGTTTGGGTCTTAGATAATAGTCACATATATATCATTTAACTATTGTCTTCAATGTGCCTCGCGTGTAAACGAGATTAGTTTTTTTCCGTCAGAACCTAACACGTGCACAATTTTCATTAAATGGGTGGCATCGAGACTTGAACTCAAACATTTGCCTACTTTGTTATCACGTTGAATCATTTGATCTAATAGCTTAAACTCTCAGATAATTATCACGCATGTGTCATTAAATATTGAATTCAACATCTCCTATCTAAGAGCTAAATAATTTTGTATTTATGGATCCAAACAAGTATACAAGCATAAAACTATAGGGATCATTGATTTTATGAATTTAAAAATTATAATGGTTATCATCATTTAAATTCAATAAAAACAGGGTAGACATAGAAGGAAGGAATTGAAGCTCATAAAAAAAGGAGTCTGATGAGATAAAATATACACAGGAAAACAGCCAAATTCGATTCAGTAAATGGATATCCTTTTTCCCTCGACATCTTGGAATCTTTAAATATCTACAGCATATCACTATAATCTACCTGAGGTCAGATACTGCATGTCTTTGACTCAGCATACCCAACTCAGATGCAGCTAATGAACATGGTCTCTCATCCGAGATTGATCTTTCATTTCTAAGGAACCTACCTCGAAGTAATGCCTGCAAGAGACATATGTATGAGATTAATAAGGGTGATTTTTATTTATTTTTACTATTTATAGATATCACAATCACTGAATCCCCTACATTATGAGGTCTATGGAGATCAGTAAAGGTAGCTTGCATGGAAATGCAATTAAGCATGTTTAAGAAGTGTTTATAAACCGTTTAATTGGTAAAATGAGTAGAAATAAGTTGTGGATAAGTAGATGTTAATGTGTGTAAAAATGACATTTATAAACATTAGCCGAACAGAGGCAGATAATTATGTTGTAAGAAACATCAATGGTATGGAAAATTGTACATGGTTTAATGGACACTGCCGTCAAGCCATCTAAAATAATGAAAATACTAAGGATAACCAGTCACCTGAATGCGATTGCGATAAACAAATTCTGATACTGGCCTCTTTTCGGACAAACCCTGAAGTTCTCTTCTCCTTTCTCTTTGGGCCCTAAGAAGAAGATCAAGAAGAGTCTGTCTACCACATAATCTTCTAATAGGCCTCCTTGCACCAACCTCGAAATGATTGACTGCCAAGCCATCACGCACCTGCTCAAATTGAGAACCGACTTCAGCAACTCCATCTCTATGTGAGCCACAACTGCTTCCTTGTTGGGTATTCTTCTGGACCCATTCTCTTATGACTCTCACCCTTTCACACTCGTTCTCCGCAAGCCATTGTGGCCCTGATCGCTTGTCCATACATGAACCACTAGTAGAATGACTTTTAGTACCACAGTTCCATTCGCGAAAAATTTGTCTAACTCGTTCTCTTTCAAATTCTCCCAAATCAGTAGATTGCTCAGAAATAATGCTGTTACTATCCTCATGGTCATTCTCCAACCTCGTTCGGACTTGATTCTCAATTTCACTGGCATCTTCAGAGCAATCATCCCCATTATCACTCCTTTGTCCATCTGAAGTGATTGTACTCGAGTGGTCAGAATCTGAAACATGACTTGGTCTAGGAGAATGACCCGCTACATGCTCACCCTCAATCTCGCGCCACATTTGCAAAAGAGAGGATGCCCGAGAGCTAGGCTGATTTGGTTCTTCACCCCATGCCCTTGATACCGGAGACTGAGACTCCCCAAAGAAAGGAGGACAATATGCCAATACATTATGCATACCCGCAACAGCCATTTCTATGGAACTTATCACAGTAGGACAAAGTTCTATTCTCAATCTCAGCCGTGATAGTCAACTCCAAGACTAATAAGCCACACATATACGATTGTTATGCACCAATAGATGCTTTTCATTTGCAGAAACTTATTTCAGATTGCTGAAGCTGCAGATTAGATCTGCACTCCACTGGTACTCCAAAGTGAATAAATACATATCGAGAAAAAAAAACTGCAAAATATAATGAAAGGGTCAAGAAATAAATTGCTGGATTGTAAAATTACAAGGTTTATCAATCCCTACCAACAAGCAATCTAAAGATACAATATTTGGCATTTTATAAAATTAAAGGCAAAAAGATGAATGACTTGGAGATCTCTCTTGTCTACGACAAATGACAACTCACCCAATAGAAAAAGTAAACGAGAAGCAAAATGCCAAAAACATGAAAACTAAAACCCAGCACAAAATCCTTATGGATTCATTGAATAGACTAAAATCAATTTATTTCAACACAAAATCTTCTTCCAGATCTACCTCTCAACAAAGATACTGCTAAAAAATCTAAACAATAAAATCTCAGAATTTGTAGAAACATATACCCAGATGTTCACATATAAAAATAAAATTACATCATTCATTATTTCACAACCAACCCAGAGAAAAAATATCTAAGCAAACAGAACACAGTTACACAATCTTAACCCGTATCATAACAGCAAAGAAAAAAATATAATGAAAATATTACCTTTTTACAACAACTATGCAGCCCGATAATTAACTTCCAATCTAGAACTGCATACACAGAGAAAGTGAGAAGAAAATTCAAAGAAAGGGGAAGGTCTCGGTTAGGATTTATGAGTAGTAAATGAAAGAGAATGCGACACGTTACGGATGCGTATAATTTATTCAAAGCAAGAATTCCCCGAAATTTTGCCGTCACTCTAACGTCTATATGTTTTTTTCTTGGTGCCCTGTAAAACAGGAATTTTGACTTTAATGTACCGCGTCCGCGTGTTAAAAGTTCATTTGTAAATTGTATTCTTCTGATAATGAAATTTCGAAAGCTTATCACAAATCTTGAATTAAACGGTAAGAAATGCAGCTGCGGAGCAATATTATAGGAGTAATTATAGTGATTTGTGGTAGGTGATTTTTTCTAACGTGGATTCGAACCTTAGGCTTTTCCGAGCCTTAAAATAAAATAGAATAAAATTCTGGCTGTAGATATTCTGGAATTTAGATAAACAATTTTAAAAAATAAAAATTGTCACGAGAGTTGGATTTATTGCGGGACTCAACTCAACACCTTCAACTACGAGACATGTACAACATATGTTTGCCCCCAGAAAGGATCCCACTTTAGTTATACAGTATTGTTGTTATTATGAGACCATCTCTAATGATATATTAATTGGAAAAAAATAGATTGTCACATATGAAAAATAAATAAGGATATAAAAATTTAATCTCTAATGATTAGTTTGCATGCTTACGCTGACGTGGTAGAGACATTATCTTATATTATATCTAGATGTAGACAGCTTGCTAGACAATATATGCATAACAAATTGTAGATAAATATCATTGGGAATAAACTTTAAAATTCACTATCTATTTTATCAATATGAGTGAGATAATTATCTACATAAGTGTCACATAGATCAAAATACACATAAACCATTAGAGATGCTCTGAGCGCACAGTGAAATAATGAACTTTTAGTGCTGGGTCAATTCTGGGAAATCAAGGCTTTTATGCGAAATTTTAAATGAAATTTTGATTAAAAAATTATATAGCCTCTACTTGATCTTCATTATTTTGAACTCATTTTTCTTCATAACTCAATTTTAATAATACATTTTAATAACAAAATATTTTACACAAAATCAAAAAAAAATCTTCTCAATTACACAATATCATATCAATCACTATTCAAAACTATTTTTTTGCGAAACAATGGCAATCAAATCGCGACTAAATAAAATTTTTCAAAATGATAGCAATAATAATGTAAATCGTCAAGAGTTTAAATTAAATTTACTCCTTTAATATTTTTAGATGAAAAATTAACAATTATATTAATTGGTCATTTTTATTTAAAAAGTTTGATTATACAAAGACTAGACTACTGGACCTTATTTACTTTTTGTGGCCTTCACTTTTTGAGAGCCTTATGTGATTGCATGGACTGCATCCACATGAGGCCAGTGTTAGTCCTACTTTAACGATTTCAAAATATTTCGTATCACTTATATAATATTATAGAACGTATTAAATTACATTATCTTTTCTTGTGATTAATGATACAAATTTTCAATATTAATAAATCGATCATCATACTCCTAAGTTGTTTATTTTCTTGAAATAATATTAGTGACTGCATTTTCATCTAATTTTATTTTAAGAAAAGAACTACTAATGTCATTATAAATATATAATTATTATCTAATTATATTTTCCTGCGGGGTAGTTGAGTGACACTGGAGTTCATTCATTTATTCGTCCCTACTAGACCCTATGGGCAGACAGTCGATGTCTTGTTCTTGTCTATTTTCAAGAATTCAATTGAACTACTCCACGTGCATTGAATGATATTTTCTTTTTATTTTTCTTTCTAGAAGAAATTATAATTAATGTACAACTACTGCAGAAATCCAGAGCCAACATCTAGGTATATTAATAGTATATATAAGGCCATTCCTAAAAATATATTTTGAAACTTTTCATGCATCTTCCTTAAAATAAAAGTATTTCAATGAATGAGAATATTTTTGATAATTATACTATTATTTTAAAATAAAAAAATATACAATATAAATATCAAATCGAAAATCTTAACGAGAACTTTAATATGAATTCACAAGTTAGAGTCAATTGTAAACATATCGTCCTTAAAATCACATTAAAAATTAAAGGTAAAAAATTTATTATGTACATTTTACTTTTTCTCAATGTCCCTCTATTTCAAAATTATTTTATTTAAGTCTTATAATGATACTTATAATTTCTTAACTGATTTAATTTTTTCACATATAATTAATTTCAATTTGAGTTGTTTTTCTTAATTAAGTTCGAATAATTTTTACAACTTCATATTTTGATCAATTCAGGTTACTTAGTTTGTTATATTTATTTAAATATAGGACAACGCGTATTTAATTTGTAATGTTAAAATAAATATGAAATGAAATATTTATTTAATAAATTTAAATATCAAATTAATATATTCATATAGTTAGTACTAATTCTAATATTACTATTCCGTTATTCAGATTGAGATAAATTTATTTTAGATAATCTAGAAATTATATTTTGGAAGATTAATTACGTCATAATCATTAAAACTGAATAGTTATACAAATGGTCATTGATTTTTTATTTTTTTTTAATAGTAAGTCAATCAAGTTTCAAACTATTACAATTGTAGCTACTTGGTAAAAAAATAAAAAAATAAAATAAAAATAAAAATTGACCCTTACTAGGTACCCCTTATTCAAAACCTCATTTTGCTTAAACAAGGACGAGAAAAACGAAATACATAAAGGGAGAGCACGAACCAGTATTGACCCATTTTTCCGCAAAATATATTTCCTAAAATGGTAAGTAGTATTAATTAACTATATATTATTCATTTTTGACAAATTTCAAATTTAAAATAATTCAGTTGAATGCAACTTTTTAAATAGTCGCTTTTTTCAAGTCTTAAGTTTCTTGGTTCGACTTCCCCTCTTGAAAATCTATTACAATTTTTTTTTTTTTAAATTTGTAAAAAAAGGAAAAAGAAAAAAAATTGTGAATATCACATAAATATTTTCTTTAGAAACAGAAAATAAAAGATGATGTAATAGGAATGTTCATCGGTCTATTTTTTATTTTCTTTTTTCTTTTTAATAAAATTGTGAGCGTATATCACAGATATATCTATTTTTTACGTATTACAAATTATGTTTAAATGTAATTTTATGTTCTCATTTTACGCTTTAAATCAATTCAAATTACATTATTTAAAGAAATTCCCTGAAACAGTAAACATACTAACGGTAAAAAAATAATTAAAGTATGTGTAATTTGTACCTTTTATGTTTAATTGTCTTCATTTGTTTCTTATTTTTAATTTCGTGTTTGTTTGATTCCAATTATTTTGGAAAAAATTGAGTTTTTGGGAGATTGTGCGGTGTAGATTGAGCTGAAAAGTAAAAAAATTCAAAAATTATATGCCAGAAGTAAGATGTGTGATATAGATTGAGCATTGTAGAAAAATGAGATGAAAATAATAGAAACCAAACAGAGACTTAATATATTCATTTCATATTTTAACATATAAATTCGACATATGCGAGTAACAAATGATCGTGCATCGTATGGGTGTAATCCTAATTTTGTATAATTTAGCCCAATCACTTAATGATTTATATTAAGTCGAGCATGTTTACATATCATAACAAGATTTCACCTTAAAATGTTTACATTTTTAAGAATCGTTAACCATGTCTTATAATATTTAGAATAAACTAATATGGCCACCAGGACACATCTCCCAGTGACAAAGGGGAGGATCGGTAAGGCTCAGCGTAGCGGTGTGTAGTGTTCGAATCCTGAAATATTGAATTTGTGTCTTATCGTCAGCGGGAGTTATCCAAACTTTGAGTTTACCATCAAGTCCTCCTCTCTGACTCTGGGAGGCATAACCTGCGATTAACCTCCTCAACCAATGATTCAGGACAGTGTTAGTTGGGACCCTCAAGGTGTGGGGTTACACTTTTTAGAATAAACTAATATGAATTCTTACGCTTAACATACTATTGGACCCACTTTTTTTTTTTTCCCCCTCAACAAAAATTCTCTCAAAATAATCATTTTTCCTTAAAAAAGGTCGGTGCCAAACAAGTGTCAAAAGTGCTGATCTTTATAATAGACTACTCAATTACAAAATTCATAAAATTATCCAACTTCTTCACGGCTGGCGTACAACAAAAGGCAACATGTTATAATGCTTATCCAATGAAAATTTAGCGGAAGGCTATATCTTATTGCAAAAATTGGCAAAATCCATTGACTATAATGATTAACAATTTAAATAAATTGTTGATGTACATGGACGTGTAAGCAGAAGCCACATCTAACGTTAATCTGCATTTAAACAACCTTATAATACTCGAAAAAAGTGACTCTAAATCTGTAAACATTGTATTTTGCTAGAAAGAATGTGGGGTTGAGTAAATCTATAATACTTAGTGGTATAATTATATTCTCTTCGCGAGGTATTATATGGGCAATTGTCGCTTTAGAAGGTGACATAATTAGTAATTTTGCCACTGTTTGATAAATTGTTTATATATGATTATTTATAAATATTATTTAGGAAAATTATACGGAGACCTGCATTCTAAATTTCAAGTTTAAAAATCAAGCGTGTATGAATTTTTTTGTTAAAATCAGGTGCTAAATTCAATTTTTTAATAATAATAAATTAAAATAATATAATCATATTATTAAATATAAGAAATTAGAATAAACTATTCCCATTTCTCTATGTATCGCCCAAATTCCCCCCAACCCCATATGTCGGGAGACGAGGCGGCAGCAGCAGCACATTCGGCCCCAGATTGTCGCGCGCGCTAGATGTAGAGCTTCGGCCACTGCTGCGCTGCGAGAAAGAGTGATGAGTTCCGGAGTGGCTCGAAGAACATTGACCCGTTGCACGTGTCCGTAGGACCAATAACGAGACAAAGAGCCAAAAGAATCAAGTAGGCAATGCAAGGATTCATGCAAGCGTGGATGGACGAGTGTTCTAGTGCAAAGACTTCATTTACGTTGCATAAGAATGTGAAAGAAGAGCCAAAGTTATTGCAATGCATTTGGATCAAGGAAGAACAAGAAATTGGGCAGCAGCTGAGTCACGGCCGTAAAGAGTGAAATCACGGCCGTGACGGATTCACGGCCGTAAAGCCAAAATTACGGCCGTAACACTACAATGGCGAAATTATGCAGAAGAGGACTTACGGCCGTAACCCTCTATTTCACGGCCGTAACAAGTTTAGTAGTTTTAATTCAGAATATTGATTACGGCCGTAAAGGTCATTTTCACGACCGTAACACATGTTGTCCATTTTTAATCCGTAGCGTGATTACGGCCGTAAAGGTCGTTTTCACGGCCGTAACTTAGGTTCCGAATTTTAAGTTAATGTTTGGCGTTTTTAGCTTTTTAGTTTAGATTGAATTCTAGTTTATTTCTAGTTGTTTTATTTTCTTTGCCTATATATATGGCTATATTCAGCATTGTAAAACAACAACTTTTATCTTGAGATTAATGATATTGAAGGTGAGATATTCCCTTATATTTTCTTCGTGTTCTCGTCGAACAAATTAAACTTATCAAAGGATTTGACAACCTTTGTGGCGTTCCCCCTTTGTGGTTCTTATCTCCGCATCGTAACGGGTTTTGGGTTTAATATACCCATAGTTCTTGCGTCGTGAGGTCGGGGTTGCATTGTTACCGTCTACTATCTTGGATTTTAGAGCTTTCCGGCGTTTAATTCCGCGTGTTCTTGGTGATCCCCATAACGGATCACATCAAAGAGCGTGCGACAAGTGAATTAACGGCGGGAATGTCTACAACGAAGGCGATGGGAGAGTTTACAGCGAAGGATACATCGTAGCCTTCAAATTCTGGTTACTTCATGCAACGCTCAACTGCTGTTGCAGCGACTACGATGGCTCACGGCCTCTCTTCATCCTCGATCCACTCTTCCTCCTCCTATCTGTGACTTTTTGCGAATCTGTAGTTGGTTCTAGGAATTTGTAGTGTGAATCTGTGAATTTGTAGTTGTGTGAAAGACGATTTGGATTTGTATATAGGATTGAGGCGTTGGTTCTTCGGCGGTTGTGACGTTGTGTGGTGTGTGTTGATGTTGATGGATGTGAATTGTGGCTTCAATGGTTGTTGTATTGCCTTGATGGAGGTGGATTGAGACTTCGGGGTGTTGATGGTGATGGGTGATGTGTAACATGTGTTGGGGCTTTGGTGGTGGTTGTGCCGTTGCTTTATGTCGATGATGATGATGGTGAATTGAGGCTTCATTGGCGGCAACAGTAGTCGTACGGGATCTGAGACTTCTGATGCCAACGGTGAGGCGGCAGTGACATGGTTGACGCCTAGGGGAGTTGATATGGATAGGATTGGATGCTTCTGCTAGCACTCATGTCGGAGGTGTTTGGGGGTGGGGGTAAGGTTAGGTTAGGTGTAAGGGGAGAAGAAGGGGATAGGTTTGAAGTGCTTCCGCACACACCTTCCTCAAATTGGTATCAGAGCCTTCACACATATTAACATGTCACAATCAGACAATAATTGTAATGCTTGATATGCACTTCACAAATTGTTTATCTTCCAGTACGAAGCATTTTTATGGTACAAAGAAAGAATTGACTCAAAGAAATTTTGGGGAAATCCTTATTGTACTTTAAATATGGAGCAAAAATATCTTGAAACAAAACAAGATTATGAAAATAATTTACGTACATTCATCATACACTATGCAAATTGCCACCATAGTTATGGAGAACACTAGTACACAAATTAATTGCTATACATGTCATGCACATATTCATCTCATAAATTCTGAATTTCATATTTGCGAATTTTATGAAGAATTTTATAGACACCAAGTTTTTGCAGGAGTCCACAAAGACTCTTTAGAAAACTGTAGACAACAAAAAAATAAAGCTTTACAAAATTATTACGAATCTGTTTCTAATTTTTTAATTCACTACGTCACACAACATTACAAATCATGAGCATAAATCTTGCTAATGAAGGAACATCTCAAGAACATGAGGAGATTTGCGAACAAATTGAATCAAAAGGAAATTTTTCAAATGAAATTTTAATTTCTAACGAAAAACTTGACAAAATATGTAAAACCACTTTATCTTTAGATCCAAAATAAATTTTTTCACAACCAGGATTTATTGATAAATTCATGAAAAGAAAGAAACATGTGTATTACGGTGTATCGCATAAAGAATTTGCGATTAACGCTCAACATACATACGGAAAAGTAGGAATCTCTCTACTAACTAAAAAGGATATAAACCAAGCAAAACAAAAAATTGACCTTGAAGATAACAAAAATCTTTACTGGGTTACAATTGGAGCAATCAGAATCCAACTGAAAAGCACACTATCAGAAAAAACGGATCAACCAATCCGAATGTGTTTAATTGATGAAAGAATACAAAACCCACAAGAAGGATGTCTAGGATCCCTTGAAGGAAACCTAGCATGTGGTAAACTACTGTTTACAGTCTATCCCAGACTATCAGTAAGTTTACATGATCAAAACTTTGACGGAATACTCTCGTTTGTACACAAATACGGAAGAGAAGACTTAGTCAAAGACAATAATGTACCTTTTTCAATATCATACCTCGTGAGTTATGCAATCCATAATTCTCACAACATGGTTATAATAAGAGAACCAAAAGGAATCAAAATTGATCCTTTATTCTCCAATTACATAGAAAATAAAGAAACAAAATTTGACTGGTTAACGCAACCAGAGAGAAGATCTATAAATATAGATCTTAACACTAAAAGACCCCTAATCAGGGAACAACAACCACTTCTCATAAGAAGTAACTCACAAAATAAAATAAATCCACCAAAGTTGAAAGAAAAAGAAAACGATGAGTTGAGAAAAACTAAGATACAACTCAAACAACTAAGTGAAACTGTCAACAAAATGGCTGAAACACTTTATGGTGATCAAGAAGAAGAATCTGATAATTGAAATGTCAATACCAGAACTTCTAAAAGAAATTAACTCCATAAAAGAAGAAATCAGAGATATTAAAAGAAATTTTAACATATTTGAAAAACAAATTGAAATTTTACTTGAAAAGCATTCTGCTATCATTATAGCAGGAATTATTAACAATAATCAAAATAACAAAATAATTTCAAAGATTAAATCAACACAACAAATTGGAATTTTTGAAAGAAGGGGAGAACTCTCTCCAAAAACAAAAGCAAAACAAGATGAAATTCCAGAAGGAAAATTTGATATTGACCATTTAGTATAATGACAAGCTTCAGGAAAAATCTTGAAATCATTTACGAGACCAGCCAGGAGTTGGGACTCTTAAATGTTTTATTGGCATTTGAAGACAATGAACTTGACAAGATTGTTTCAATCGTCAAAAATATTGACATAAAAGAGAAAATTATGACAATTTCGGACAATGAAAACAATGAACAGCAGAATCAAGATCAACCTGA
Organism: Ligustrum vulgare; assembly: GCA_963555705.1. Taxonomy (NCBI): domain Eukaryota; kingdom Viridiplantae; phylum Streptophyta; class Magnoliopsida; order Lamiales; family Oleaceae; genus Ligustrum; species Ligustrum vulgare. Next base: position 32,105,011 of record OY743189.1, on the reverse strand, counting down.
ATCACAATATGAAACAGATAAAGAATCTGACAGTGAAGATGAAATCATCATTCATGAAAGATTTCACACTGGAAGAGAAACAGATCCTAACATGGGACTTGGACCGACAGTCAGAGAACCAAAACCAGAAACTTTTGAGATTAAAGATGACAATCCATCATCAAGTAATCCAAAAGGAGATGGGAAAAGACATATGTGTGACAACACACCAAGACCTGACCCCAAAATGCCAGAAAGGAACTTTGATCAGAACCTCTTAGTTTCTGATTTTATTACAAAAAGACAGAATATAAACCAACAAGTAACAATTTTGGATATAGATTGTACTCTAGATCCAGAAAAGATCAATGATGCATGGTATAGTTATATCATGGTTGCAATGATTGTCAACAAAGAAATAATAAAAAATGAAATAAATTCATGGAATTATGTACTTGCTAGTACCAGAGGAAATGCAAGAACATTCCTTGAAAGCTTTACATACGACACAAAAAATCAAATCTGGAAAGATTCAATGGGAGTCATTCCAAAATTCATTGAAAGAATTGTGGACCAAATATACAAACAATTTACTGGACAAACTTTTGAAGCATTCAAAAGTAAGAGATCAGTAATTGCAATTGCTGATGCATTAAATCACTTAGAGAAAATCTCTATCTGTGATATGTGTTATTTTGAAAATTATGCTTGCGAATTTTCAAAATATTTTTACATATGTCCACCTGACAAATGGATAGAATTAACAGAAAAAATCATACGTAAACTACCAGAACCATTTAATCATGAAGTCATGAGTGACTTTGATGAATCAATCAAAAAAAAAAAAGAAACCATTGATCCAAGAGTAAATGCTCAAATAGACATGTCCCTTGGACTAGTCATAACTACAACCAGAAATTTAATTGCTGAAAAATGCAAACAAAACACATTGGTAAGAGAAAGTGTTAAAACAGTTTACAAAAATCCAAAAATTTGTTGTAACAATTACCTTGACCAAATCCCTGGCCAATATGGTTGTCAACCAATAAACAACCAAAAGAAAACAAGGAAAAGATCTTTTAGAAATAAAAGATATATTTTTAAAAAATACAAAAAACCTTATAAAGAAAAATTTTTTAGGAAAAAGAAATTTTTCAAAAAATATTCAAAGGGAAAAATTCCATATAAAAATAAAAAATTTGAAAAAACACAAGACAAAAAGAAATTTTGTCCTCAAAAGAAAAAGAATTGCAGATGTTGGCTCTGCAATGAATCTGGACATTATGCAAACGAATGCCCAGCAAAAATCGGAAATGAAGACAGGATTAAACTCCTAAATACATTTCAAAAACAAGGCTTCTACCCAGTAGAAGATCCTAGTGATACAGAATCCCTGCATTACTTAACAAGTGAAACTGAATCTGAGTCATCTGAAACAGAATTTTCAGAGGATGAGTAATAAAAATGTTACAAATCCAAACTCAATCTACATACCTATAAAACTCAGTTTCGAAGGATATAGAAAATTTACATTACATGCTTACATTGACACCGGAGCATCATTATGTACTGCCAGCAAATTTGTTATTCCAAAACAATTTTGGGTAACAGCAGAAAAAACAATGAATCTAAAAATTGCTGACAAATCTGAAATCAAAACATCAAAAGTGGTAAAAGGATTAAACATTGAGATAAGTGGATACCACAAATCCCAATGGCAAACTTTTTATTTCAAAATTCCAACAGTATACCAACTTGAAACTAGAATTGATTTTATAATTGGAAATAACTTTTGTCAATTATATCATCCTTTCATACAAGAAATTGAATCCATAAGTTTTACTCTTAACGGAAAAAGACTTTGGATATCAAAACAAAGAAAAGCTGTTGCAATGAATTCTCTTCAAGAGAAATTCTTGGAAATGACAAAAATCAATTGCAATAGGAAAATCTTCACAAAACCTCAAGGAGAAAATATTACCCCAAAAAGGAATATTTTCATAACAATAGAAGAACAAGAAAAATTCAAAATCAACTCAAAAAGAGAAGAAATCCTAAAACTTCTTGACCAATGTTGCTAAGAAAATCCTTTGGATCCAACAAAGAACAAAGGAAATATGACTGCAACAATTGAACTACTTGAAGAACACAAGAATACAATAATAAGAGCAAAAGCAATGGCTTATTGTCCAAAAGATAGAGAAGAATTCTCTATACAAATCAAGGAACTACTTGAATTACAAGTAATTGAACCAAGTACTTCACAATTCTCTTCACCGGCTTTCATGGTTAGAAAAGAAGCAGAAAAAAGAAGAGGAAAAGCTAGAATGGTTGTAGACTATTCTCAGCTCAACAAGATAACTAAGGCAGATGGATATTTAATTCCAAATATGCAAAGCCTACTACAATTAATCAAAGGAAAGAAAATTTTTTCTACTTTTGATTGTATATCAGGATTTTGGCAAGTTATACTTGATCAAAATGCAAGACATCTAACGGCATTTAGTTTCCCGCAAGGACATTACCAATGGAAAATCATATCATTTGGTTTAAAACAAGCACCTGGTATTTTCCAAAGACATATGGATAATATCTTCAAGATACACGAGAAATTTTGTTGTGTATATATTGATGATATTTTGGTCTTCTCAGACAATGAGGAAGATCATGAAAAACATGTAATCACAGTACTTCAAACAATATGCAAATTAGGCATTATACTTTCCAAAAGGAAAGCAGAAATGTTTAAAGAAAAAATTGGATATCTGGGTATGGATATTACATATGGTTATAAGCAGTTAAAACCACATGTTCTTACTCATATTCATGAATTTCCAAACGAAATACAAGATAAAAAACAATTGATGAGATTTCTTGGATGTCTCACTTATGCATAATCTTTCATTAAAGATCTAGCAAAAATGAGAGCACCACTTCAAAAGAAACTCAAAAAAGATTTTAAATGGATTTGGACTAAAGAAGATACTCTTTATGTACAAAAAATCAAATCTAAAATAAAAAATCTACCATCATTATATCATCCAAAAAATAATGATAAAATGATAATCGAAACTGATGCATCTCAAGAACATTGGGGAGCAGTATTAAAAACATTTGACGAAAATGAACAAAAAGAACAACTTTGTGGATATGCTTCAGGGACATTCACAAATCCTGAAAAGAATTACCACATCAATGAAAAAGAAATTTTAGCAATGAAAAAAGCCATAACAAAATTTAGAATTTATATCATTACTAACAAATTTCTTGTTAGAACTGATTCTACTACATGTAAATCATTTTTGAAAAATCAGGTACATCTAGATTACAAGCAAGGAAGACTAATCAGATGGCAAATGTGGTTCAGTCACTACAATTTTGATATTGAAATCATCAGAGGAAAAGATAATTCTTTAGCTGATTCACTCACAAGAGAATTTGCTTTTTCAGGTAAAAATGACTGACATCCAGGAACAAATAGAAGACATTGAGACAGAAATTGAAACAAAAGAAATTGAAATTTCTGTTAAACAAAATGAAGTTACATTGTTACAACAAAGCATTAAAGTCCTCAAAAAGAAGTTGATTAGGCTTCAAAAACAAGGGGAGGCAGGCGAAAGTAGCAAGACTACTGGAGCAAAAATTACAGTTTCAAAAGAAACGCCTATTATCGAAAGTAGCAAGACTACTGGAGAGAAATTTACAGTACTTGCAGAAAATGTTACTGCAACAAGCTCGCAAGGGCTTAAGGGAATTCAAAACCCGCAACTTGGACCACAAATCCAATTAAATACAGGAGATTCTTCGGAAACTCAATGTTCTCAAGAACATACGGTTATTCAAAAACCAACTGAAATATATCAGACACAACTGGAAACCACACCATTGGTGGGGGTAAATACTTCCATTGCAGGTACAAAATTCTATACAATCTTTGATGGACCTCACAGAGGATTCTACACAAGTTGGGCAGAAGTCGAACTTATTGTCAAAGGAAAACCATACAAACACAAAAGCTTTAAAACCTTTTCAGATGCTCATCAAGCCTATCTGGACTTTTGTACAAAAAATGGACACAGCCTAATCCCACACAAAAATGTATTTGACCAACAAAACCTAAATTTGAGACCAAACTATTGTCAACCAGACATTAGATCCAGGCCCAGAATGCCTACATTCATACCACCATCCGAAAACCAAAGGATAAAATTCTTTTCCTACAGTGAAGCAGCCCAATCCAGCAAACCAGCCCAAATTCCAACCAGGTTCAAAAAACTTGGAAAAATCCCAGCCCAAAAGGAAGAAACCACCTTTCCGGGTATCAAACTGCAAGATTTACTCTTACTTGAAGAAGAAGCACGTACAATAGGAGACTCTGCACCAGAAGGAGGGTACTATGGCACAATTGAGAAAAAATTCGGTCAGTTCATCTTCTTTGCAGGAGCTGAGCCCAACATGGTACAGACAGCATTCCATTGCGGTTTAATTAAAGAAATCATTCCTGGAAATGATTTTGAAGAAATCAAATTACTTGATGAAAATTTAGTAAAAACAGTCAAAGATTTTGCTAATTTTGTAATTAAAGACAAAAACCTCAAAATCATTCTCAAGATCAACAGCACAATTCCTTTTTGGAACGAGGATAATATTCTTGTCAAAGGATATCATCATGTACAGATCAAGACAGTCCAAGAAGTGGAAATCAACACTCCAATTGCTGGACAACTCACTGAAGTAAACGAAGAAATTTTGCAAGACTGGAGATCCCTTTCATTTCAAAGGGTTATTACAGGATTAAAAATTTTTGACGGAATCTCAAAAATTAAAGTAAACTACAGTTCAAAGTTTATTTTAATTACTAGTAAAACAAGTACACTTATCAATGTAATGGTTACTAGAAAAATTTGTAAGTTTGAACAGAATTTCTATTATCTGCCAAATGCACCAAGCAGCTACAAAGGACATTTATGCAAAGCTCTCAGATCAAGTCTCGGGAAGATGCACCTTTGTCAATGGTGTAAAATTGATGAGACTCAACAACAAGAAAATGAAAAAATTGCAGACAGCAGTACATCTGGCAGCATTAGCAGCATCCAATCAGAATAAAAAGTTGAAAATACTTTTTGACCAGAAGTTTCCCGGTGAAACGCGTGTCAAAAATTATTTAATACTATCAACAAATTCTGAAAAAGAAGAGGAAAGAGAAGAAAGGACAAGAGAAGAAAAAGAAGGCAAAAGAAGACAAAAGAAGGAAAAATGAGGAAAGAGAAAAAGGAAAAGGAAATTTTCTCGTAACAAATGAAGAAAAAGAAGAAAGTTGGAAGAAAAAGTCAAAAAGGCTACAAGAGGATGGAAGAAAAAGTCAAAAAGGCTACAAAAGCTACCAAAAAGGCTAAAATAAAATCACGTGAACAATGAAGGCACTCTGCAAAAAATCAACAGGAAAAAGAACAGCGGAGGACTATAAAGAGGGGGAAAAACAGAAGAAAGGAGGAGGAAAATTTTTCGCTTCAAATTTCTTTTTGAATTTACTCTGAAAAATGTATCAAGGCTAAACATCTTCAAGACAGTGATCCACACTTGGATCAAAAATATGTAATTAAATAAGTTTAAGAGTTTTTCTCTTAAACCTTCTGTTTTCAATAAAAAGTGCAATGTTTTCTTCACTTTTCTTACTTTGTTCAAATACGTACGGATCTATTAAGAATTCAGGCAACTGGAGTACCGCTAGGCAAGTGGTCGCAAGGGAAACATAGCCCAGTAATTCAATATAGTGAGGCGTGGGATCAAAAAAGAAACGTAGGAAGCACCAACCAACAACGTACATCAAGAAGGTTTAATTTTGAAAGCTCCTTAAATTTATTTTTATTTACATATTTGGCCAAGCATGAGATCACATGTCTTGATTAATACACTTCCGCACACACCTTCCTCAAATTGGTATCAGAATTTGTAGTGTGAATCTGTGAATTTGTAGTTGTGCGAAAGACGATTTGGATTTGTATATAGGATTGAGGCGTTGGTTCTTCGGCGGTTGTGACGTTGTGTGGTGTGTGTTGATGTTGATGGATGTGAATTGTGGCTTCAATGGTTGTTGTATTGCCTTGATGGAGGTGGATTGAGACTTCGGGGTGTTGATGGTGATGGGTGATGTGTAACATGTGTTGGGGCTTTGGTGGTGGTTGTGCCGTTGCTTTATGTCGATGATGATGGTGGTGAATTGAGGCTTCATTGGCGGCAACAGTAGTCGTACGGGATCTGAGACTTCTGATGCCAACGGTGAGGCGGCAGTGACATGGTTGACGCCTAGGGGAGTTGATATGGATAGGATTGGATGCTTCTGCTGGCACTCATGTCGGAGGTGTTTGGGGGTGGGGGTAAGGTTAGGTTAGGTGTAAGGGGAGAAGAAGGGGATAGGGGTGGAGACTTGAATAATGAACTGTGTGTGACCAATTATTAGGTAATTGTGACCAAAATATTGATTAATTGTGACTTTGTATGACTAGTGCCAAGTACGAGATGTGATCAATTATTAGGTAAATGTAACCAAAATATTGACTTTGTGCAACTTGTGATAAATACATGATGTGACTAAAAAAATGAGTAAGTTATGATCAATAAATAAATAATATGTGACCAATAATGAATTATCGTAACCAATTATATTAGAGATAGTGATCGACTGTGATTGTGTAACTATTGGACGATGACGTGATGTGACATACAATTGTGTCAAATATGACTATGTGTGACCGAACTGTGATTTTGTGTGATCGAACTGTGACTGACCTTGTGTAATCGAACTGTGACCTTGTGTGATCGAACTGCGACTTTGTGTGACCGAAATGTGACCAAAATATTGACTAATTATGACTTAGTGTGACTTGTGATAAGTGCGGGATGTAACCAATTATATTAGAGATTGTGATCAACTGTGACTTTGTATGACCAATGGACGAGGACGTGATGTGACCTATAGTTGTGTCAAATATGACTGTGTGACCGAGCTATGATTTTGTATGACCGAATTATGACCTGGTGTTATTGAACTGTGATTTGATGTGACCGAACTGTAACCTAGTGATCGAACCGTGGCTTAGTGTGATCGAATTGTAACCTCGTGCGCCCAAACTCTGACTTTGTGTGATCGAACTATGACCTCGTGTGACCAAACCGTGACCTTGTATGACCAACTGTGACTTTGCCTGTGAGGGTGTGCGAAATTTGCAACTAAATTTGTTATTGTGACTGAACTGTGACTTCATATGACCAATTGTGACTTTACTAGTGGGGTGAGGGTGAAATTTGCAACTAAATTTGTAATTATGACTTGGTGTGACGGACCTACTATGATTTTGTGGGTCGGATTGGGGGTGGGGTGAAATTTGCTACTAAATTTGTAATTGTGATTTAAATCTGACTTTGTGTGACCAACTATGACTTGTAGTTTGGGTGGGGTGGGGTGGGGTGGGGTGGGGTGAGGGGAGGGATGAAATATGTGACTAAATTTTGATTGTGGACGAACTGTGACTTTGTGTGACTAACTATGACTTTGTAGGGTGGGTGTGTGACTAATTATGACTAACTATGACTTTGTTGACGAACTGTGACTTCGTGTGGATAACAGAAATTGTGGCTGTGCTTACAGTAGTGGCTTGGTAGGTGTTTTTAAGTTATGATGTGATTGTAGCGTGATTGTGTTGGTGAAGGTGGCTTGTGGTGCTAGCTTTGTGATGTGAACCCCTTCGGTATGTGGACCGAAAATTCCCACAACAATTTTAATACCAACCCAAGAAAGTTAAAGTGGTACAATAAAGGATAAACACCTTAACCCAAGTTTAAATCTAACCCAAAATTCAAGGATTAACAAACCCTAGCCCAATGGGTATCAACCAAACAAATTCCAAGGTGGCTGAAAATAAACAACAACACAAGAATAATAATACTCAAGCAAAGTTGATTAACTTCCAAGAATAATACAAGATCAAGGAGGTTTAACCTTACCTCAAAAGGAGTCTTCAAGACTAAGCTCTCAAGAGCATTTCATATGAACAACCAAGTTATCTTTACAAATGAAAATAAAAGAGTATATAATGTACAAAATTGGGCAAACGGTGCAAATTTCGAAAATTGCAACAAAAACCCCGTTTTTGTGAAACGGAGTGTTTCAGTCGACCGACACGGTCAACCGAACCATTTTCGGTCGATCACATGGTCAACAGAAATGGGACTTTCGGTCGACCAACCCTCAGCCGAAAGCGATTGAGGCTGCCTTCAAAAATCTCCTGCAGAGTTTCGGTCGACCGGTATGATTTTCAGTCGACCGAAATTGGCTGAGTCCAATTTCTTCTTCTTTTTGGCTCCAACTTGATTCTCGACTTGTTTTCTTGACTTTATTCACATTATTTAGCCTCGAATCTTGAACCTCTTCGACGTCGGATCTCGTCATGGGTCCCCACGGGCACCCGCATCGAGGTTTGACTTTCTCGGTTCTCATCATCCCCTCCCTCTTGAAAAGGATTCGACCTCGAATCTTGCTTGAATGCACTGTCGTGAAACTCCTTGAACTTTGATCTCGCAACATTGTGGATCATAGGTTCGTGCAATGAAGTTGGACCTCCGTGATTCTCATCATCTCCTCCATCTCGAAAGAGATTCGACCACGAATCGACACTTACAATAAAAATAGAAAATTCAGACACAATAAATGTAACTGAAATTTCATACTTACCGTGCAAAAATCAATTTGTAGGCGTTGCCAAAAGTTTGAGATGTGCCAACACCGCAGAGTAGCAATTTGGATTTTATTTGATCGGGGGTCACTCCTTCCACGAATGGGAACATATCCGGCCACCCGGGTCAAATGGAATATGCTTCATACCATGGTTGGCTTTGGAAATACATTGTATACCAATTCCTTCTGTAATGCCGCATTTCGATTTACATGCTTTCTTGATTTTCACGTAAAGTTTATATTAATATCATTATAAATGATTTAACTAATATTATGATTATTATGGTTTTATTTGAATACTTGCAGTGGAAGGGCTTGGACGCTGTCTTGATCAATGTGCCAAATAGAAAGTTCATAAATTGTCTATGTGCAATTTTATGTGTGATTATTAACGTTATTTATTAATCTTGTTATTTGCTATTTAATTAAGTTGAAAGTGGCCTAAATTGTGTTAAATGGGAATTGGGGAAAGTTTAGTGGCACTTTGAATTTTATTTGAGGGATGTGGACTTAAATTACCTATTTATGAGAGTCGAAGGACTGATTTGCAAATTAACAAGTTTTACATTTAAATCCTAAACCTAATCTCACGCTTGCACTCTCACACTCGGTGTCTCTCTCTCTCTCTCTCTCACCCTGAACTCCGCCTCACTCTCTCGCTCTGCCTCACTCTCCCGCTCGCCTCAGTCTCACTCTCTCGTCTCTCTCGCCTCTCAACTCCCTCGATCCTCTCCTCCCTCTTCGACTGCCACTACAATCTCGCTCCCACAACCAGCCGGCGGCGCCACCTAGTCACAACCACGATGGTTAGACCACCCTTTCCTCTCCCTCACCCGCTCACGGTCACGGTCACGCGCACACACACACCCCTGCACACGATTTCGCACACACATACACGGTATTACACATTTTTTGGTATGTTTCATGTATTTTCAGATTTTAATTCTTGAAAATTTATGAATTTTGTGAGTATGTACATATAAATATTTGTATTTTAAATAGATATAAATTTATATGTGTAATTGGGTTTTAGTATAAATGAGTATCTCGAGTTTATATATATATATATATATTTGGAAATTTCTAATTTCGAAGATTTTAAATTAGTTGAACTGAGATTTCAAAATTTGGATTATTACAAGTTTCGATTTTTTAATTGAAAATCAAATGTGTATGTTATATATGGGTAATTCTTGGATTTAAGATTTTGGATTATGTTTGATTAGTTTTAAGTTTAATTGAAACCTTATTTTGAATATTTTCAGATTTTAAATAGTTGAAATTTTAATGGAACATTTTTTCGTAAAGTTCGGCTAAGATATAATTTAGTTTGTGATTTCAGTAAATGGATTAGTACAATTCGTAAGTTGCATGAACCCTTATTTCAAATATGATTTTTGTGTGAACGTGAGTAATAATTATAATTTCTAGATTTTGAGAAAATTGTAAAGTCGTGTACATTTTTCAAACTTTGGTTTTGATTTAAGTACCTTAATAGTTAAGCTTATAATGTTGTGTCGAATGGTTTAATCTTTTGCTTTCGAGTATGATATGGAAGTATTTAATATATCTTAATACCTTGTTTGGAATAAATGATCACAAGAAAGAAAAGGGAAAGAAGATTTATTGTTTTAACTTGTTTAATGTTAAAGGACTGATGAATATATGAATTTGCACTGAAAGCATATTTTATTAAATGAATGGATACAACTAGGATTTTGGTACATTGACGACACGGGCAGTCGAGGCTCCTCCACTTACAAATTCAGAAACGGTAAATGCTAAGGACGTCAGGTAAGTAAACTTCCCCTATTTTTATAGAAGTTAAATGTAAATGTGAAATGTATAAATGACTCTTTGCAACTTACTTGCTTGATGAACTTCATTTACTTTATGAAAGTATATGTGTATTTAAGGAAATGTTCAAGCATGCACGTTATCATGTTATTGCATCATTGAGCATGCATTGGCATTGAAATGGGGAAGTCAAATGTTTTAATGAAAGGAATGTGTCAAAGTGCAATTTTTGTCAAAAGTTATGTATCCCAAGTTTTTTTTCAAAAAAGAATGGGTGTACTTCTATGTTATGAAAGATGCGGTGGGAAATGGGGCGCGGGGGACCGGCGTACCCGAATGTAATGAGCCGCTTTGCGGTGGAATGAAGTTGTAACACCCCAAGTTTCAGTATCTAAAACCTAGGCATGTTAACTTCCATTCACATTATATGCGGAATTAAATCATTTACACATCAAAATATTCATTTATCTATTATAAAATTCTTACAAAATTTCGGCAGAGTCTCCTCTATAAATTGGACTTAACCAACCTGTAGAGGGACATCAACCATTTTTCAACATAAAACTCAACTCAAATAAAAATCCAATACTCAACATACAAACTCAATTCTACTTCAAACTCCCACATCACCACACTATTTCAAATTCAATCCCCAAACTCCTCAACACAACATTTTTCATCAATAAGCTTCAATTAAATACAATAAGTGATAATATAACCAATATTAGGAATTCCATAACTAATTTAAACTAATCTCAACCAAACAATTATCAAAATAATGAATTAAGGAATAAATTCAAATGATAACTTTAATAAATTTAACTTTATTTAATAATGTCGACAGCGGGTACTGTCTGAGTCAGCCGCCAAATGTTCTCCTCGGATCACCTAACTTTCATCACCTGAAATGTTGGGGAGGGATTGGGGTGAGCTAAAGCTCAGTAAGTAAACTATATGCATGAGTGCATGCTTATGACATGAATGCTTTTCGAAAATTCTATGTATGTATCCCCATTTACTTTATTTTCCAGAACTTTCAAACTTTTCAAACTTTCACTTAACATTTCAAAACTTTCACTTCATTCCATCGTGAGCTCACTTGATGTAACTTCTAGTCAATCAGAATACAGTGGGAAATTACTTATTTGGAACCAGATTACATGCGCATTTCCACCGCGAAGCGGTTTAACATTCACTTTCCCACCGCGAAGCGGTGTAACATTCACTTTCCCACCGCAAAGCGGTTCATTACATTCGGGTACGCCGGTCCCCCACGCCCCATTTCCCACTCGCATCTTTCATGAACTAGAAGCACACTCATTCATTCTTTAAAAACTTGGGATACATAACTTTTGAATAAACTTGCACTTTGACACATTTCTTTCATTTAAAACATTTGACTTCCAAATTTCGATGTCAATGCATGCTTGATGATGCAATGACATGATAATGTGCATACTTAAACATTCTTCTCAATAACATATGCTTTCATAATGTAAATGCAATTCATCAAAGCAAGTAAGTTGCACGACAGTCATTTACACATAACTTTCACATTTACATTCAACTTCTATGAAAATAGGGGGAAGTTTACTTACTTGCAATCCTTAGAAATTTACCGTTTCTGAATTTGCAAGTGGAAGAGTCTCGGATGCCCGTGACGTTAATGTACCAAAATCCCTAATTATTCACATTCGTCAATAAATATGACTTTTAGTTGACAATTAAATTCGTTATTCATTTTAATACTCAATCAAACATTAACTGAAATTAAAACTTCAATTTAACTCACATATGATCTTATATCGAGACTAGAGCACATAAAACTAAAGAATTTCCTTTCATACTTTCAAATTCCCAAAATATATACTTTCATGTGACTCATAATATAACAAACACATTTAACACCACATATAATATCATATTCGAAGTAACACATTAAGTTCGAGGAAATTTTGAAATCTTACTTATCAATCCCACAAATCAAAGCCAAGCATTACTTATCAAAAATGATCTTGAACTAAAATTTATAACTTCGAAATTAGACTATAATCAGATATGAAATTATACAAAATATGCACACCTAATATTACATACTTCAATTTTAACAGTACAATTCGAAATTTGACAAAAACCTAAATCTGAAAAACTTGAGAACGTCACATATTTACACACACACTACTATCATAAGATTCCCAATTTCAAATCAACATTTAACATGTGAAATTCAATTTAAAAGTTCTGAATCGAAAATCATATATGCATACATATCAAAATCTGCAATTTCCATATGTAAATGCATATACATACTGATATATACATACATATATGTACAAAAATCAATAAATATATATATCTTTATCCCCAAATGTGTGTGTGCGTGAAATGTGGTGTGCGGGTTCACGTTTGTGGCCGCTCGATGGTGCGGGCTGTGGACGAAACCCGAGCGACTGCGTGTAGGAGGGAGGTGAAAAAGGGTCTTACCGTGGTCGGGAGCCGGCGAGGTGGTGGTCGCCGTTGAAGGAGGAGACCGAGAAAGAGGGACGAGAGAGGCAGAGGTCACGCGAGAGAGAGAAAATCGAGAGAGTGAGAGTCGGGAGTGAGAGCGGAGAGAGCAAGCGTGAGGAATGAGGGATTAGATTAGGTTTTATAATATAATTTAGGTAATTTGCAAATCAATCCCCCAACTCTCATAAAATGATAATTAAGTCCAAAACTTCTCATTGAACCCCAAAAGCCTCTAAAACTTACCCCCAATATCAAATTTAAATGTAATATGCCACTAACTTTATAAAAATAGAATTGGCAAGCCTAACAATTAAAATAAACAATTAGACATAGAATTGCATATAAGAAATTTATAATTTTCTAATTGGCACATTGAGCGAGACGGCGTCCAAATCCTTCCACTGCAAAATAATTCAAATAATTATCAACAATAATAATGTCAATAATGATTAATAGAGACATTAATAGAAAAATTACGCGAAATCCATGAAAGCCCGTAAAACGAAAAAAACGGTATTACAGAAGTGAATGAGCCGCTTTGCGGTGGAATGAATGTTAAACCGCTTTGCGGTGGAAATGTGAATGTGAATCTGGTTCCAAATAAGAATTGCCCACTGTTATCTGATTGACTAGAAGATACACCAAGTGAGCTCACGATGGAAATGAAGTGAAAGTTTTGAAATGTTAAGTGAAAGTTCGAAATGTTGAAAGTTTTGAAAGGTTAAAGTGAATGGGGATACATATTTCAAAGTTAAAGCATTCATGTCATAAGCATGCATTCATGCATAAAGTTTACTTACTGAGCTTTAGCTCACCCCAATCCCTCCCCAACATTTCAGGTGATGAAAGCTAGGTAATCTGAGGAGAGCACTTGGTGACAGACTCAGGCAGTACCCGAAATTTGTTATTTCTTCAAAATTTAATTAAGGAATTTTCATAAGTTTTCATTGGGTATTCTTTAATCTTTCATTATTTAAATGGTTTTGGTTGGAATTAGTTTAAATAAGTTATGATACTTCTAGTATTGTTTATATTATCACTTATTTCTCTGAATTGTAGTTTATTGAGATAAAATTTTGTGTTGAGGAGTTTGGGAATTAATGTTGGAGTTAAATTTTGGAATTTTGGTTGGATGTTGAATGTTGAATTTAAATGGTTTGAGAATTGTGTATATATTGTAGGTCTGATGTCCCTCTACAGGTTGGCTATGTCCAAGTTATAGAGGAGATTTTGCCGAAATTTTTGTAAAATTTTTATAATAGTAAATGAAACGTTTAAATGTTTTAAACGATTATTTCCGCATATAATGTGAATGGAAGTTAACACGCCTATGTTTTAGATACTGAAACTTGGGGTGTTACACCTTCAAATGGAAACCCGAGCCTCCTGCAAAGGGGCTTAACCAAAAGTGCATTCTCGTGCCCACCTAAACCAACTCTTTCTCCAATAAACATATACATAAAGTTCAACAGAGTTAATAGGTTAAGTCACAAGCAATTTTAAGTGGAGGAAACTTGCTAATATGATGAGCAATTAAAGTGCAAGCAAATTTAACAACCATAAAATTAGCACCAACTTCGTGCAAATGCACGACCTTCCGAAAGAAATGATTAGCTAGGTTGATGACCTTGTTGGTTTCGTGACATACAATCAAACGTGACATTTTAATACTCCTATCAACAATCACAAAAATAGCATCATTTTCTTTCTTTGTTCCAGGTAAACCCACTTTAAAATTCATAGAAGTAGTAGTCCAAGATTTACTCATGATGGGCAAATATGCATGGAATCCTTGGGGGAAAAACTTGAGTTTAACCATTTTACAAGTTCGGCATTTACTACAAGTGCAAACATGTTCAACACCAATCTTCAAATTAGGCCAATAAAATCGATCACATAATACCCCTAAACCCCCATTGATTTTAAATCGCCCCATCAAACAATCATCATGTGCTCCTCCCACTAGCAATTCACGCATAACACATTTATAAGGAAACAATCCAACTTTCCAAAACAAATAATCATCATGCTCATAGAATCCATCAAAATATTGCTCACAACATGATTCATGAATGTTTAACAAATTCGGATATTTAACATGCATGCTCTTACTATGTTCAACACGGAATGAGGGAGCATCTAGAAATGTTAGAAGCGAAGTCCTTTTATCATCAAGACATCCCAATAAATATTTCCCATGGACTCCCCTAACTAGCAATTCCTTTAGAGAGCCAATATGCAAGTCAAACATATTTTCACAAAATAAGGATTCAACATGCCCATGAAATGTACTGTATGCAACATTTTCACAAAAGGATTTGGTACTTATGCAATTGGGTACACGCAAAAAGTTGCATTTACAAATTAAGCACTCATCATGATAAGGATCCTTACCACATGTTACATTTTCACAAGTAAACAACACACTTGTCAAATCTACATCAAGATCATACAACCCTCTAATATATTCAAGACACAATAACCTTGCATTCAAGAAAATGTTAGGAGCATAACTCCTAGATGTTGCATCAGTTATGTCATTTTCTTTACCTCGGTTGTACTCTTTGTTGTAGGAAAATGTTTTCATGAATTTCTTCCATAAGGCATGCTTTTGGAGTTCTTTGTTGCCTTGATAAGTTGGCCTCACAATTTCTTGCAACAAAGAAATAACCAAACTAGGGAGGGCATTGTTAGAAAATTCAAGAGTAAAGAACATTTTTGTGTGATCTCTTCTCTCAATTTTCTTTGTGTCACTCATCACTCCCTCACCTTTTTCTGAGGTAAGGACTACAACTCTCGGTTCTTCTCTCGCCTCTCTTTTTTCTGGAGTCATGGCTCCAACTCTCAACTTCTCACCTTTTTCTAGGGTCGTGGCCCCAACTCTCATACTCTCATTTTTGCTTTCTTCAATTTTCTCAATTGAATTTTCATTTTCATTTTCTTTCTCCTTTTTCTTTTCTTTTCTTATTCATTTTCACTTTCTTTTTCTTCCTCTTTCTCCTTTTCTTCCTCCAACTCCTTCTTGAGTTTCATTTGATCTTTATAAACTTCCTCCAAATTCAAAGATAGGATCACAGCCTTTTTTTCATCCATTTGGAAGCTACATCGGTTCCTTCTTCTATCAAGACTCGCATTTCGCTCACATTGTCAAGGTTTTCCCAAAATTATGTGAGTATTATGTATTGGAACTACATCACATATCACTTGATCACTATAGGTTACAATGTTGAAAATAAGAAGAACTTGTTCACTCACTCTCACCTCCTCATCCTCACCCAACCCTTGCAATACATAGGGATTATGATGCTTCATAACCGGTAACCCCAATTTCTCCACCCTACTAGCACTCACCAAATTTGTGTCAATTTCCCCATTTATCATGAGACTACATGGTTTATCACTCACTGGCACCTAGTGTAGAAATTATCCTCCATATGTTCCCCCATCTCATTAGTATGGGCCAAAGATTGTGGTGACCTAGCATTCATCTCCTTCACTACTCTTCTACTTCCACTACCGTTTCTCCTATGGAATGATGAAATCTTCATTTGCTCAATATTAACCTTCTCATCCATCCCATCACCACTCCTATCTACTCATTCTCTTCTTCTTCTACCCATTCTCCAACCTCCTTCAACTTCCCCTTCATTATCATCCCTCATATGGAATGATGGACTCTTTATTTTTGTTCTATCAATATTATCATCAATTCCATCTCCACTCCTATCTACCCATTCTCCTCTTTTCCTATGCATGCTCCCATTTTGTTTACTATCCCTTTCATCATCC
The DNA here is from genome assembly GCA_963555705.1 of Ligustrum vulgare. NCBI lineage: Eukaryota > Viridiplantae > Streptophyta > Magnoliopsida > Lamiales > Oleaceae > Ligustrum > Ligustrum vulgare. Next base: position 32,088,204 of record OY743189.1, on the reverse strand, counting down.
CAAACATCCATTCTAATTTTCCTATTCAAACTTCCATTTTGTTTTCTAACTCCATCCCTATACACTATGTCCCCAAGATTATCCCTCACCCTTCTGCTACTACACATCATTTCTTCACCTCCCCTATTTGATGTACTCTCCCCTATTATTCCTAAATTTTCCAACTCACCCCCAATCTCCTCAATTTGTCTAGCCATGGTGGTTGAAAGATTTTGTAACAAGTACTTCAAGTCTTGAGTTTGAGTATTGGAATTTGACATGGTGTGCAAGTGTGAAAGTGTTTTCACAAGAATATTTTTCACTTGTGTTTCACTCAATTTAGGCTTTTACCCTCTAATGAGCTCACCACTCTTGTCTTTTTCCACTCAAAATCTCCTTTCTCAAGTTTTCCAAGGAAGGTAATCAACTAAACCACAAAGTATAATTCTTGTGGAGTTAAAGAAATCACAAACAAGGAAGAAGGAATTTATAACAAGTAGACATAATAGCAAGTGGAATTTGTGTGCCTGCTATACTCAAAAGGAACAATTAATATGTAGGATAAAATGTTAGGAATACAATTTTAGCAAGGGAATTGAATAACCACAATTATTAGACAAGGCATAGATGTAAAACAATAAGTACAAGAGTGTGAATTTTCAATGAGGCAATTTATCAAACAACTTGTACTTAATCTTTGAATGACCTTGAATGTAGATAATGTGGATATATGAAAACCTCCAACAACACAATTGTGGCAAGGAATGAATGATCAACAATTACCCAATGTATGGAGCAAGTGATATATGGGTTACAATGTTGATAACACAATCTCAATGATGAGAATTAGATAACCCCAAGTAATTAACAAGTTATGGGCATTGAATAATAAGGCATGAATGGAGTATTTTTCTTTGGGATAATTTATCAAACACTTTGGATAATGTAGGAAAGTAAATGTTTGGCTAATAGAAACCCCCAACAAATTCAACAATCAATATACCCAATAGGTAATGATCAATAAATACTCATGGGCATACAAATTTTCTCCAATTTTTTTCCAATTTTCGGATTTTTTTTTTTTTTTTTTACAATGACAAGAACAACAACAAGAAAGTAAAGATAAGTTTACCAAATCAGAGCCAAGCTCTGATACCAAATGATGCGAACCCCTTTAGTATATGGACCGAAAATTCCCACAACAATCTTAATACCAACCCAAGAAAGCTAAAGTGGTAAAATAAATGATAAACACCTTAACCCAAGTTTAAATCTAACCCAAAATTCAAGGATTAAAAAACCCTATCCCAATGGGTATTAACCAAACAAATTCCAAGGTGGCGGAAAATAAACAACAATACAAGAATAATAATACTCAAGCAAAGTTGATTAACTTCCAAGAATAATACAAGATCAAGGAGGTTTATGTTGGATAAAATTCAATAATGTGGGGCCAAACATGTATAAAATAAAATGTGTGGTGCTATCTTAAGGATTTAGTCAATAAAGTGATCCACTAAAGATTATTCAGGACTAATGGGTATTAAGTGTCGTGAGATTAAAGTGTAGAGACGGATTCAATGTTTTAAATTGATGAGGGGCCAATTTAATAATATTGAAACACGATAGCTGCCCTACAGTTATTTATACAGGTCATGGTCCCCAATTGAGCGTGACTTTTTATAATTCTCTGCATCTCCATCAACAGAGGACAAAATAAAAAGAAAACCACGAATCAGTTGGAAGGCCATAACCCCGTTCGATCAAACACAACAATGGATTCAGGTACGCTTTCGCTTCAGTTTCGATCCGATAATTACAGCATGATGTTTATGGATTTTAGATAAACAATCATCTATATTAAATTTAATTTTAACAAGTGGTATCAGAGCCAACATCGTGTTGAATTATCAGATCAATCTCGAAATTGAGAAATATACATATTTAGCCTTTTTTTTTTCTTCCGTGTATGAATTTATATGCTGAAACCAAGTTCTGATTTCAAAATATACATACACACTGTAAGATTCGAAATTGGGAAATATGGATTCGGTTTATTCAAAAAAATTGGAACATTAATTTGGTTTTATGAATTCATCCAGCCGATCGTTATCTGTATGTATATATGCGAAAATAATCTTGGTTTAATGAAATCTGATTTTCAGTTTTTGGTTTTGGTATATTTCGAATTGTGTTGTTGTGTATGGTTATGGATTCTATGGTTTGTGGTGGTTGTTTGTTGATGGAAACGAATGGAGGTCGGAAAGGGGTTGCAGCGGGCCAGCGACGCTGCACGCGACGGATTTCAGCATCGCCGCGCGCGATGTGGGTTGCGGTGGTACACCGCGTCGCGCGCAGCGACGTAGGTTCTTGGCTGCAGTGCCGGTAATGGCGCTGCAGGCGATAGGCGGCGCCAGCAATGGCGCAGCGTTCTTAGGGCTGGTGCGCGGCGGGGCTAAGGTTTGTTCCAAACCCTAGTTCTTTTCAATTTTGATTCAGAGGGCTCAATTGAAAATTTGAAGTTCTGAAGGGCCTGGTTGCAATTCTCGAAAGTTGCCTTTATTTCACATCAGGTCCTCCTGATTTCTTTTAATAATTAATAAAACCCTAAGTTTATAAAAAAATTTAAGTTGGCCCTTCAAACTTCTGAATTTACAAAATAAGTCCCTAAAGTTAAGAAATCATTTAAGTTGGGTTTTAAAAGTTCTGAATTTTACGATTCAGTCCCTAAAATTTCTGAATTTAATTAATTGGCCGCTAAAGTTTGGAAAAATTGTAATTTAGTCCTTCAAGTTTAAAAATATTTCATAATTGGCCAATCAAGTTTAATTAAATTGCAATTTAACCATCCAACTTAATGATTACTTAATCCTAAAGTATTGAATTTCATAATTCAAATTCTAAGGCCTTAAATATATGCAAAACAGTTGATTCAAGTTCAAATTTTGGTATGATAGACTCTTTTGAGAAATATAATATTTCGAAGTGAATTAATTAAAGCAACATGTTGCCAAAGCAACCTCTCTTGTGAAAATTAATTAACTTAGAATATTAGAAGGTTTCGTGTGTGTGTTGTTCATGCGGATATTGATCGATCAAAGGAAGGTCAATGTTTGGCTGGAATTTCACATGCACCTGTGGTGGTAAACACGTGACGATTATTTGGTTTAACATGTGATTAATAAATTGGTCCAAAGAAAGGTTTATTGGTTGACATGTCTTATTGTCAGTGCTTGATTACTACATCGAGAGTACCACTTACAAGTTAATATTTCTGTCCAAAGACTAAATATTGATGTTGTGCTGGGTATCTTGTGATGGGCCTTACCATTATTTGAAATTATTATTTGCATAATAAAGTCCTAATGTAAGCTATTTCCATCTTCTTCTCTATACAGTTAATTCATCTGCTACCACAATATCTGCAATCTTAATTCAATTCCCATGCTTGATGGGTCAAACTTCAAGGATTGAAAAGAGAACGCACTAATTGTTCTCGACTGCATGGATCTCGACCTTGCTCTCAGGGTTGAGCAACCGGCTTCTCTTACGGATGCAAGTTCACCTGATGACAGGAGGAACTTTGAGAAGTGGGAACACTCAAATCGCACGAGTCTAATGATCATTAAGCGCGGCATTCCGGAAGCCTTTAGGGGCGCAGTATCTGAAGAGGTAACTAATGCCAAGCAATTCCTTTCCGAACTTGAAAAGCGTTTTTCTAAAAACGATAAGGCTGAAACAAGCATACTTCTGCAAAGTTTGATTTCAATGAAGTATAGAGGCAAGGGGAACATAAGGGAGTACATCATGAAGATGTCTCATACTGCTTCAAAACTTAAGGCACTAAAGCTCGACTTGTCTGATGACTTGCCCGTACATTTAATATTGATATCGCTTCCTGCACATTTGAGTCAGTTTAAGGTCAGTTACAACTGTCAAAGGGAGAAATGGACTCTAAATGAGCTCATTTCATATTGTGTGCAAGAGGAAGAAAGGTTGAGGCAGGATAGAACTGAAATTGCTAACTTGGCAAGTACCTCTTAGGATAAGGGCAAGAAAAGAAAAACAGAATATGAAGCTGCTAAGGGTCCAGATCAAAAGAAGCCACATAAGGACAAAGAGGGTTGTTTATTTTTCCTGAAACCTGGATATTTAAAGAAGGATTGTACTAAATCTAACGCTTGGCGTGCAAAGAAAGGTACATTTCTTAATTTGGTATGTTCTGAGGTTAATTTAGCTTCAGTACCTAGAAACACTTGGTGGTTAGATTATGGTGCTACTACTCACATAAGTGTTTCTATGCAGGGTTGCCTGTTCTGCCGAAAGCCAAATGATGCTGCAAGATTCATCTTTGTGAGCGATGGAAAATCGGTGGAAGTTGAAGCAATAGGCACTTTTAGGTTATTATTGGGAACTTGTTTTTATTTGAATTTGAAAGACACTTTTGTTGTGCCGTCATTTAGACGGAATTTGGTTTCTATTTCCTTATTGGACAAATCTGGATATTATTGTTTTATTGAAAATTGTCAGTTTAGTCTTTCTTTAAATTCAAATATTGTTGGTACTGGTTCATTATGTTCATACGATAACCTATATTTGCTTGATACTATTGCATCTTATAATGAAACCTTGCATGTAGAATCACGTGGTACTAAGCGAAAATTAAATAAAGAAAATTCGGCAAAACTATGGCACAAGCGCTTAGGTCACATCTCAAAAACTAGAGTTGAACGACTTGTATCAGATGGCATTTTGGATTCCCTCGACTTTACGGACTTTGATGTTTGTATTGATTGTATCAAGGGAAAACAGACCAAAAACAAAAGGTTAGGTGCTAATAGAACTTCGGACATCTTAGAATTGATACACACAGATATTTGTGGACCATTCCCTACGGCTTCCTGGAATGGTCAACAATATTTTATATCATTCATAGACGATTACTCACGTTATTGGCATCTATATCTTATTCATGAAAAGTCTGAGTCACTGGACATGTTCAAAGCTTTCAAAACTGAAGTTGAGAATCAACTCAACAAGAAAATTAAAAACGTTAGGTCTGATCGTGGTGGTGTGTACTACGGCAGATATGACGGTTCAGGTGAACAACGTCCAGGACCATTTGCTAAATTCCTAGAGGAATGTGGAATCGTCCCACAGTACACCATGCCAGGTTCTCCTAGCATGAATGGTGTAGCTGAAAGACGAAACAGGACTCTTAAGGAAATGGTAAGGAGTATGATTAGTCATTCTACTTTACCAAAATCACTCTGGGAGAAGCATTAAAGACTGTAGCTTATATTATGAATAGAGTACCAACTAAAGCTGCTGCTAAAAACCTTATGAGCTTTGGACAGGCAAAAAGCCCAGTCTAAAACATTTCCACGTTTGGGGATGTCCAGCTGAGGCAAGGCCTTATAGGCCGCATGACGATAAATTGGACTCCAAAACTGTTAGCAGCTACTTTATTGGTTATTCTGAACGATCAAGGGGCTACAAATTTTATAATCCCACGCTTAAGTCAATTTTTAAAACGGGAACTGCAACATTTTTTGAGAATGTTGAGTTTGGGGGGAGAAATAAGGTTAGAGACATTATCTTTGAGGAAGAAGCTGAGGAAGGATCGATTTCGATTCCTACTGTTACTTTTGACAATGTGCAGGTTTCTATATCTGTCATTGATCAAGAAGTATATCCGGAAACTCGGCATGATAATGTTGAAGAAACTTTCATCCAAAATCCAGAAGTACAAACTCAACAACTTCAACAAACAATACCATTAAGGAGATCCACTCGAGAAAGGAAAAATGCTATTTCGGATGATTATATAGTATTTCTCCAAGAACATGAGGAAAATAATGGAATGATGGAAGATGATCCAATCAATTTTCATCAGGCCATGAAGTGTTCTGACTCTCAAAAGTGGATTGATGCCATGAATGAGGAGTATAAGTCTATGCAAGACAATAAAGTTTGGGATCTTGTCCATTACCAGAAGGTGCGAAACCCATTGGTTGTAAATGGATTTTTAAAACCAAAAGAGATTCGAAAGGTAATGTGGAAAGATATAAGACTCGTCTTGTAGCTAAAGGATTTACACAAAAGGAAGGTATTGACTTCAAAGAGACTTTCTCTCCGGTTTCAACAAAAGACTCTTTCAGGACAGTCATGGCACTTGTTGCACATTTTGACCTTGAGTTACATCAGATGGATGTAAAGACGACGTTTCTCAATGGAGACATTGATGAGACGATCTATATGGTGCAACAAGAAAACTTCGTGACAGGAGACTCTAAGAATATGGTTTGCAAATTAAAGAAATCTATCTATGGACTCAAGCAAGCTTCCCGTCAGTGGTACTACAAATTTCATCAAGTGATCATCTCATTTGGTTTTGAGATAAATGTTGTTGATGATTGTGTGTATCAAAAGTTCAGTGGGAGTAAGCATATTTTCCTGATTTTGTATGTCGATAACATACTGCTTGCCACTAATGATATAGGCATGTTGCACAAAACCAAGAGCTTTTTGTCAAAGAATTTTGAGATGAAAGATCTTAGGGACGCCTCTTTCGTATTAGGAATTCAGATACACCGGGACCGCTCTCGGGGTGTTCTTGGATTAGCACAAAAGAGCTATATCGATAAAGTTCTTATAAGGTTTGGCATGCAGGAAAGTAAACCAGGGGACACCCCTGTTGCTAAGGGAGACAAATTTAGTCTCAATCAGTGCCCGAAAAATAATCTTGAAGTTAAGGAAATGCAAAAGATTCCCTACGCATCAGCTATTGGGAGTCTGATGTATGCTCAAGTTTGTACACGTCCAGACATAGCGTTCATTGTTGGAATGCTAGGCAGATATTTAAGTAACCTTGGGATGGATCATTGGAAAGCAGCAAAGAGGGTTATGAGGTACTTGAAGAGAACAAGAGATTGCATGCTTACATACAGTAGATCGGATCAGTTAGAGATCGTAGGATACTTTGATTTTGATTTTACGGGATGCCAAGACAGTAGAAGATCCACATCAGGCTACATATACCTGCTAGCTGGAGGAGCCATTTCCTGGAGGAGTGCTAAGCAGACACTCGTAGCTTCTTCCACTATGGCAGCAGAATTTGTAGCTTGTTATGAGGCATCTAATCATGGGATATGGCTGAGAAATTTTGTCACCGGGCTGCGCATTCTGAATGGAATTGAAAGACCATTGAAGTTATATTGTGACAATAACTCTGCAGTGCTATATTCCAATAACAACAGGAGTTCAACTAAGTTAAAACACATTGACATTAAGTTCCTGGTTGTGAAGGAAATGGTACATAGTAGACAGATTTCCATAGAGCATATTGGGATAAACTCCATGATTGCGGATCCGATTACTAAAGGATTAGCACCCAAGGTCTTTCATGAGCACACTACTCGTATTGGTGTAATATTTCTTGAGGATATCATGATTTAGTGAGAGTTTGTATTTTGGTTGCTTTATGTTTTGGTTTTGGACACATTTGTGTATTTGGATGATTTTCTGTACAGAAATAAAGTATTCAATTCATTCTACTCTGTTACATTATGTTTGGTATTGATCTCACTTAAGGAATAAAGTCGGACCAATTGAAAATAGGCATGTTTGGATCACATAACATGTAATTTTCATACTACACTCTCATGATTGATCTATGTCATTTGGTTGTATTGGTATACGTGACCATTGATGGATTTAGTTACGATTAATGTAACGAAAGTCGCTTTGATCCTATATTGATATGATTGATGGACGAGATTGTTTGGAAATACCCTTAATAATGATAGCAAAATTTTGTGCTCATAAGGTTGTACACATTTGTAAGGATACATGTATGGACCAGAGGGAGATTGTTGGATAAAATTCAATAATGTGGGGCCAAACATGTATAAAATAAAATGTATGGTGCTATCTTAAGGATTTAGTCAATAAAGTGATCCACTAAAGATTATTCAGGACTAATGGGTATTAAGTGTCGTGAGATTAAAGTGTAGAGACAGATTCAATGTTTTAAATTGATGAGGGGCCAATTTAATAACATCGAAACACGATAGCTACCCTACAGCTATTTATACAGGTCATGGTCCCCAATTGAGCGTGACTTTTCATAATTCTCTGCATCCCCATCAACAGATGACAAAATAAAGAGAAAACCACGAATCAGTTGGAAGGCCATAACCCCGTTCGATCAAACACAACAATGGATTCAGGTACGCTTCCGCTTCAATTTCGATCCGATAATTACAGCATGATGTTTATGGATTTTAGATAAACAATCATCTATATTAAATTTAATTTTAACAGTTTAACCTTACATCAAAAGGAGTCTTCAAGACTAAACTCTCAAGAGCATTTCATATGAACAACCAAGTTATCTTTTCAAATGAAAATAAAAGAGTATATAATGTACAAAATTGGGCAAAATGTGCAAATTTCGAAAATTGCAACAAAACCCCGATTTTGTGGAAATTACAACAAAAATCCCGTTTTTGTGAAACGGAGTATTTCGGTCGACCGAAACGGTCGACCGAACCATTTTCGGTCGATCACGTGGTCGACCGAAAGCCCTCAGCCGAACGCGACTGAGGCTACCTTAGGGATGTCAACGAGCCGAGCCGAGCCGAAGATCAAGGCTCGAGCTTGACTCGAGCTTTTAGGGGTCGAGCTTTTTTTGGCCCGAGTCGAGCCGAGCTAAAGCTCGTCCCCAAAAATAAGGCTCGACTCGAGCTTTAGCTCAAACTTTTTTCGAGCCGAGCCGAGCCAAGTCCCGAGCTTTTAATTTTTTTAAATTTTTATAGCAAAAATTCATAAAATTTGTTTGAAAATGTGTATATATAGCAAGTTGGACCGAGTTCGAGGTCGAAATTAATTATTCAAGCTCCCATCGAGCTTTTTTAGCGGGCTTTTTTTTTTGCTCGAGACGAGCCTAGCCGAGCCAAAGCCCGTCTCTCAAAAAAAAGCTAGGCTCAAGCCGCGAGCCGAGCTTAGCCCGAGCTTTTTTTGAGCCGAGCCGTTTTGCCATCCCTAGGCTGCCTTAAAAAATCCTCTGCAGAGTTTCGGTCGACCGAAATTGGCTGAGTCCAATTTCTTCTTCTTTTTGGCTCCAACTTGATTATCGGCTTGTTTTCTTGACTTTATTCACATTATTTAGCCTCGAATCTTAAACCTCTTCGACGTCAGATCTCGTCATGGGTCCCACGGGCACCCGCATCGAGGTTTGACTTTCTCGGTTATCATCACTTTGTGTGATCTTGTGTGACCTGATTACGACATTGTGTGACCGAACTATGACATTGTGTGACCAATCGTGACTTTGGGGTGAGGTGGGGAGGGTGGTTGAGGTGGAGTGGGGTGAGATTTTGCAACTAAATTTGTAATTGTGACTCAATTATGACTTTATGTGACTAGTTATGAATTTACATGTCCAGTGAGGTGAGATGGTGTAAATTTTGCAACTAAATTTGTAATTGTGATTGAATTGTGAGTTTATGTGATCAAATGTGACTTCGCATGTGAGTTCTTTTTTCGAGCCGAGCCGTTTTGCCATCCCTAGGCTGCCTTCAAAAATCCTCTGCAGAGTTTCGGTCGACCGAAATTGGCTGAGTCCAATTTCTTCTTCTTTTTGGCTCCAACTTGATTATCGGCTTGTTTTCTTGACTTTATTCACATTATTTAGCCTCGAATCTTGAACCTCTTCGACGTCAGATCTCGTCATGGGTCCCACGGGCACCCGCATCGAGGTTTGACTTTCTCGGTTATCATCACTTTGTGTGATCTTGTGTGACCTGATTACGACATTGTGTGACCGAACTATGACATTGTGTGACCAATCGTGACTTTGGGGTGAGGTGGGGAGGGTGGTTGAGGTGGAGTGGGGTGAGATTTTGCAACTAAATTTGTAATTGTGACTCAATTATGACTTTATGTGACTAGTTATGAATTTACATGTCCAGTGAGGTGAGATGGTGTAAATTTTGCAACTAAATTTGTAATTGTGATTGAATTGTGAGTTTATGTGATCAAATGTGACTTCGCATGTGAGTTGAAGTTGGGAGGGGTGGAGTAGGGTGAGGGTGAAGGGGGTAGGGTAGGGTAGAGTGAGAAAACATCGAGAGAGATCGAGAAAGAGAGAGAGAGATCGAGAGAGAGAAAACCTCATTTTTTTGGGAGTAGGGTGGGGGCGGGGTTGGGGTGGGGGGGGGAAGCAGAAGAAAAAAATTCATTTTTTGGGTGGGGTCGGGGCGGGGATCGGGGTGGTTGGGGTGTGTGTGTGTGGGTTGGGGGACTGGTGGGTGTGTAGGGTCAGGGGTGGAGCTGTGATGGATGGACCCATGTTGTTTGATAATTTTTTATTTATTTACATGTTATATTAGTTTTAATTTAATATGTAATTGATAATTATTTTTATATTAAACAATATTATATTTATTAATTATTAATTAACACCTGATTTAAAAAAAAAAATCTTAAATTTGTTAGTTTTAAAAAGTGATAATTTTAGGTTTGTAGTTATGTAATTTTCCATATTATTGTTTATAAAAAATGACGTGTCAATATTTTGTTGGTCCAATTTTTTTAAAAGTAAAAAAACGGTGAGAGAGAATTTTTTAACAGTCAAAATTGTTGACATATAAAAAAAATTGATCAATAAAATGTTGACACGTGTTCGTTTATAAACAAAATTAATAAATAGATTTTACCAAACACAGGCTTAAATCATATTTCAAGGTCAAAAAAATTCCAATGATTCAATGTTCATCAAATATGGAGAAGCATAACTTTTGAGCAAAGAGGTGGTGCATCCGTGCATGTACTTTACATTGTCTATTGCATGAAACTAAGGGGACGTCCCCAACATAATATTTGAAAGATTCTAGGATTTCATAAAGGTAATTGACGCAAAATATCCCTATCTTTCACCAATCTTGTGCAAATCATTACAACCTTCAAAATTTTTGTATTTTCATCCTCAACTTCGCATTTTCTTGCCAAAATCATCCTTACCGTCTAATTCCGTTAAAAAATTCATTTGTTGATCATAAATCACTCATTAACCAGGAAACTGGAGAATTATTGATCAAAATCTAATAGATTTTTAGTAAAAAAATGGTCCTCATAGAGAGTATGCTGATTTTAATGAAATGTTCCAAGAGCTCTTGCTTAGTACTCAAGGCATTCTAGAACTTTAAATTGTTCTTTTTGATTGTTGAAGGTAGTTTATAGTTTAAAGTCTAAATCATAGTTACAAGCAGAATCGAACAATAATCCGGCCAAGAAGATGATCAAATGGAGAATTGACTCTCCAGTTTACAGCGTGACACAGGTAACTATTACTTGGATTTAGTCATTCTCGATTAGTTTGAATATTTGGACACAAGACCCTTCGGATTGCAAGCAGGATTGACAGTGAAGGATCTGCTGGGTTCAAATTCGATATTTTTTTTTTTTTTTTTTAAAGAAGAGTTCATATAAGTCGCCAACATATGTGCAAAAAGAGATGCAAATGAGCACCAAAGTTTGGTAGCAAGTCACAGTTGAGTTTATACTGAGAAATGCCTGGAAGGTTCAATAATCTTGCACTGCTTTGTGTAGATTTTCAATGATCTGTACAGACTGTACATTACTTTGATTTACATCCCCCATGAACATGTTTGGTACACTCAATTAGACATAACTGGACAAGATTAAAGAAACTTAGCATGTGAACAATTGTGAGTTCTGCAGCCTAATCCTCTTCCATTGGATGAACCAAACGTATTGCAAGTAAATTATTATCGGTGAAGGGGACTAATTAAGTACTGTCCTTGAGCTTGGTAGTAATTTCAGCAACATGCTTACCCTGATGGAAGGCTTGCTGAAGTTCAAGGTCTGTGGGGTGACGAGATCCATCGGCTGCATAGGTGCCTGAACCGTAAGAGGATCCACCCTTCACCTCATTCATCTCAAACATACCATTTCCGAAGGTATATCCCAACGGAACAAAAATCATGCCATGATGTGCTAGCTGTGTTATGGCTGTCAATCTGCATCCAGCAATCAAGAACATAATCAAATTCTGATATTATGTCAACATGCATTATATTCTTTGCCATCCATACTCAGGTTATGATTTCAAAGCTGTCAAAGCTTCAGTGAGCAATCACAGATTCACAATCCTGTATTTTCAGCTCTTTATCTGTTTGTGGGTGTCAAACCAGATGTGGCATATGGTTCATCTTTGATCACTAATCAGAATGGAGCATATGGCACAAGATGAGAAGCTTAAATGAAGCCAAGAATCTATTAGCAAGGTGAAGCAGCTTCCTAATTTCTTGAAGTTGTAGTTATAAGGGAGTTAATAGGGGAAAAAACTGCTGCTTATTCTGCACAAAGTGAGACTTCTAATTCACTTCCTGGTACAGTTGTAAGGTTCACACTTCACACACTTTCACAAAGTCTGCACAATCTTGTAACAACCTTCTGGTTCTAATAGAAATTTTTTGCGTTCAGTGTGGATTAATAGCAATACTCATAAAAAAAATTGACACTATCCAACTAACATCAGTGTCAAACAATTCTCTTTCTCTTGTTTAGGTTTATGTTCTTTCTCATAATCTCCATGATTTTTTTCTCTATTTCAACTTTAATTGAAAAAGTAGTCTACTGTTTTTAAAAGGGACGGAGCCAGGAATTTATGTTAGCGTGGGCGAAAATTTTTCTAAGGTGGGAGGGGGCTAAAGGGGGTTCAGGGACAGTGGCCTCGAAAAAATATTTCTTGACAAAAAATTAAAATAAAGAAAAATTTAATTTCATAAATGACAAATAAATAAATTCTAACTTACAAGTAACATATAGAACTTCAATTTCTCAAAAATTAAGTATAAAAAATTAACCTCACAAATCTCAAATTAAATCAATTTCACAGGACATTCGAGTATAGAGGCTTTAGAGTATGGGCTAAAAATCAATTTTAGTCAAATAATTTTGAAAATTTTTAAACTAAATTATTTGAATTGAGAAGTGGATCAATCCAAATATTTGAACTCGGTGAGGACCTTGACCCTCATTGGCCTGTTTCTTGACAATAATTGTGATGGAGAAAATGCCCTAAGATACATCCGTCGTGGTTTTTACCCAAGTTCATTGCTGTAAGATAACCATAAATTAACATCTATCACTTAGCTAATCACTGTTTGGTGGGGATTAAAATCATTAGATTTTAATAGAAGTTGATGAAATGTTTGATTAAAAAGTTTTGGGCCACAAAATGTGATTAATATTAATTGTTGAATTTAGCTTATAATCCTTACCAAACAGGGGCCAAATCTGCAAATGAAGTTCAAAATTATGTCCAGCAAATCAGAAAAACTCACGCAGTAAGTTCCTGACCACCTCCATGGAAGCCGGTGCTCCAAAAGATTCCGGCAGGCTTCCCAGCAAGTGCCTGGCTAGCCCATATTTCACCTGTGGCGTCAAAGAAGGCCTTGAATTGTGCCGCCATGACCCCAAAACGAGAAGGAAAACCAAAGATAAACCCATCAGCCTCCACCAACTGTTCAGGCCTTATCTCAGGCACATCATCAGGTTTTTCAGGAGCCTTCATCTTCTCTAAAATCCGCTCAGGCAGTGTCTCGGCCACCTTCCAAAGTTTAGCTTCTACACCTGGGATCGAGTTAGCGCCTCTTTGTATCTCTCTTGCCATGATCTCCACATGTCCATACAAGGAGTAATACCTGCAATATGAATCAAATTAACTTGGAATTGAAAAATTATAATCCAATTACAATTATTGAGAAAATATCCATATAAACATATAGAGGTCTGCTTGACTTACACTATGTAGATCTTAGTGATAGTCATTAGAACACAGAACAAAATCTCTCAGCCAAAGCATTAATGGAGAAACTAATTTGAGGTGAATTAGGAAGGGATTACGACACAGACAAACAACTGGATAATGAAAACCATACACATACGCTAAAGCTTAATACAATCTTGACTTGGTTCATGTTTAATTAAAAAAGTCGCACTCGAGGTTAGGTGTTCCACCATTATTAATAGTACAATAGTTGAAGGGTACATTTGGCAAGACTTTTGAAAAAGCTGTTTGGACAATTTATCCTCGTTCGTGTAACAAAATACTTTTAAAAAAAGGTTGAACGCCAACTCTCGGCATGAGGATTGGTGAAGAATGTAAATAACATATTATGCTACAAGGTGATCAGGATCTGGGATATCACTCACTGAACTAACAAAGTACCTAATAAATTTGAATGAGGATTCGGGCCTGCGACCTCTTCTCCTCAAGCGTTTGTGGATCCCAAATATTTTCCTTTAACAAGAAGTTGAGGATCTGTCAAACGAGCATGAAGTAAAGTATCTAATGTATGCTAATACTTGGTTCTGTATTTGCAAAATATAGTTGAACCTTTTTTATTCTTGAATTAATTTAATAGTGCAAGGTCTATCCCTATAAAATATTAAGTCCTTATTTGATGGTAATTAAAATTGAATTTATAGTAGATTTTGATATAAGTAAATGAAATTTGTGATTGTAAAATCGTGAGTCTTATGAAATATTTGATTAAAATTAAGGATTAACTTTGATTTAAATTAAAATTTTGATCGTACTAGATCTTCCGTTTGGTAACACTGTTTGGTTTATAAGCTGATTTATTTATAATTTTGAGGTAAAAAGCAGAGGTAGAAAATTAGAGAAAGAAAATGTGTGTGATTAAAAAATGATTTGAAAAATTGTGTAATTTATAAATTGATTTATAAAAAAAAAAAAAAGGTAGAATTACCAAGGGAGGCTCATAAATCTGCCAATTATCGGAAATGAAGCTTTTTATATTATAATTGGAGAACTATTTGTGTGCAAACAAATGTTGCGTGGACAATTATATTGATGAATGATGAGACTCCGCCACCTTGGAAACCTTATCATCTTATCTAGTTTTGCATTATTTTTTCTTTAAAATTTCTTTCTTATTAATGCCCATCTCTTCGAAAGTTATGTTTTTAGTCATTTAATTTAATGATGTGTACTCCGTTAGTCCCTCTTTACTGTTCTAACAACTACTTTCCAATATTTAAAGGATCACTTCCATCATACACGCTTTAACGAGTCATACTGTAATTGATTTGTCTAAAAATATACGAGGTGGAGATTTTTTCATCAAAGCTTGCATTTTGTGTCATTTCTCAGATTTACTTCGATTTGTATAGATGTGATCAAAGCAAGTTCAAGAATGAAAAGAACACGTTTAGATAAACGAATATAATTACCTAGATAAGATTCATTTCATTCTCCCTCTTTAGAAAATTTAGTTCACCCAATTTAACAATTCATATCATTTCTCATTAATTTAACTCTATTTGTTTAGATGTGATCAAAGCAAATTCAAGAATGGAAATAACATATTTAGAGAACGAATATATTACCTAGATAAGATTCATTTCATTCTTCTTCTTTAGAAAATTTAGTTCACCCAATTTAACACTTTGCACCTTTGATAAGCTCACTCGTCGAAAGTCTTCAACAATAGTTCAAGCTCAATCAACACGTAACTTCGCACTCTACACCCCTGATTAGCTCACCCACCGACAATCTTCAACGATAGCTCATGCTCAATCAACAAGTAACTTCGCATAGAATTCTTACCACACTTTGGTGATGCATAGAGAGGAGAGCAAAGAGGACCTAGAAATGAAAGTTGCTCCTATCTGAAGCTACTTGTACATCTTTCAAAATAACATTCCTTCAAAAATTTGTTGGGTTTTTTTTATCCAAAATAATTTATGGATCAAATTTATTGTTTTGGGTAATTAAAGTTAGCCCATTAGGGCACTTGTTCTTATTCACGCAAAACAGAGGCTTTGTCTTGGGACATTTTTCACGCACAGTAGCTAGCTGGGAACAAAAGTGGAAGGCCGCAACTGGAGTTGTCGGCCCATTTATTCACACATACATGCATACAATATTTGGTGCCATTTTTCTAGTATTATTTTGGAGAAGAAAGTATTGATTATTGATGGGTTTTTCTTCTTCAATGCTGGGTTTTTCTAAGTTTTATCTTAGAATATTTTAGGTGAGTTTTTATCTCCATAATATTATTATTGTTGTTGAGCTCCATCTATTGTATTAGATGAAGCATATTGTGGTTGCCAAGATTAATTCTTGAAGGTGTGTATTTTGTTACCTTTAGATTTAGGGAAAAAATCTAGAGTTGAAAATATTGTATTCCTATTATTTGATAATAGTGAAATCGTCGGTTTGCCTAATGGATTTTCCCTCCTCATTGAAGTGTTTTCCGATGTTAAATAATTATTATTGGTGTTATTGCTTTTGATATTTATAATTTCGGTATTCTATTGTTTGGATTATGTTATTTGAGTTATGAATTCTTATTTTAATCACACTATTACACGGAATTTGAAAGAAATATTTTTAGTGTTGCTACTTGTGTTGACAATCCTTGTAATCCAATTTCCCAACAAAATCAAACCTTGTGAATTAAAATTGAACATCAAAGCTTTTGCAAAGAGGATCTAAGTGCAGTAGTTTACAAAGTTTGGTGACCCAGCTGTAATTTTTCGTTTGGCGGATCCAGACGAAACCGTTTTATTCTAACGGGTCGGATATCCTGCCAATCCCCCAGAACACCCGATTACAACTTTACTATGGCGATTGTTTGATTTTTAGGCGAAAAATCCACGTCAATTGAATACTTATTTTCAGTGGATAATCCGCCGTCAGGTAATTCAACTCTCTCTTCTATTTCCTCGATGAGAAATTGGGACTTTTTCCCTTTTTGCCGGATAAAGTCTGAGTATTTTCGTGAATATCTATTAGGTTTCTTCAGTTTTAAGAGGAATGTGTAATTCTTATTTGTAGGTTGTAAGACTATCAGTTAAGAATTTTTAGTGTATTAATAAGTTGAAATTCTTCTTGTAAATCAGTTTTTCTTCGGTTGATTTCTGAAAAGTGTATAGTGGAGGCGCGTAGACAAGGAGTGATAATTTTATCCCGTATTGAAAAATCCGTTGCTTTTTTTTATCTATGTGAAGTGTGAAATTCTTTATCCTGCTTGGTATCTATTATTCAAAACCTTATTTTCTAAAACTTATTTTCAACCGCATATTATACTAATAAAATAATCCAAACTCCGTTCGGCGGCTTTTTTTAAGGAGGGGCACGGTTTTTTGTGTGTGTTTTTCACGAGATGATTGGAGGGTTAAAAATTGGAGAGAGAAAAGATGTGTGGTTAAAAAATTGTATTGGAAATTGTAGTTTTGAAAAACCAAAAAAAACCCAAAAAAAAAAAAAACCACTTACCGAACGGAGTACATAAACCCAAAAAAAATTCCCCACCTTTTAACCATATATTCTCAAAAATTTACTATTACTAACCATATTATATCAAATAATGGGTCTCAAACATGGGTTTAATGTTATACCTTGATAAACATCACCAAACAAAAAAATTGTATTTTTTTTATTTTTTCATGTATAGAGAGTGTAGTATGAGATAAAAGGTATTTCCGATTTCTCTTATCGGGAATCCATTTCAGCGTCAAAAAAGGGGTCGTACCTTTCAAGCCCTTTTTTTCATGCTTTTTCTTGGGGGGCCTGGAGTGGGTTGGGAGGGGTAGCAAGAAATTTAAACTTATATGAATAGCCATGAATATTCTATTTCAGGAGGATCTCCTCTAGTGATTGTGATTCATCCCTGGATATTGAATAATAACCTTGCTATCGATGATGTTGGATGTTTAACAAAACAATTAATTTACTATATACACTTCTTGGATTTAATAAATGAATTCTGTGGAGATTTATAATGTTTATTGTAATTTTTTCTTGACACTTAGCTTTTTAACCAAATCAAATCCAGGTAAACCAACACAAATCTGCTGTTATCTTTTGATTCTTTTCTACAATGTTTTCTGTTTTGAATGCTATGTGTGGTTTTTGAAGTTGGTTAGTATTATATTAAGGTTTATCTGTCATGTCCCCTTTCCATGTATTTTCCTTACTAGCAAGTTACTTGGAGGTGCCTATAGGCTATGATTTCCCACTTGTAATATGTTATATTCCTTTGTCTGGAAGACTAAAACCTTCTAAATAAAATCTCTGATCATTGGCATCTTTTTGCTATTTCTGCTTTAGAACTTAAAATCAATGTTGATGCGCTTTGAATAATATTTGACCTTTCTAAAATATTGTCCATTGTCACGTTTTATTTTCTTTGATATCTTATGCCTTCACCTTTCCCCAGGGGCAGTAGGCATTTAGTTGATTGAACTTCATTAAAAGTGATGCCTGGAGCGAGATGTATCGTTATTAGATCAATTTTTATGCTTTATGAACCAGAGTTCTGCATAATTCTGAAACTTGATGTGAGTCAAAGAATTTGTAAATTTTTAACTATCGAACTTATTTTCTAGGATTAAGAATAGCTTGTTGAGTTAACCATTCTGTCCTCTTAAGGCAGAACCATATCCTCCATGAGCTAGGTTCTGGTATTGTGATTTTACCCTTAATCAAGGTTCTTTTACATGTTTATTCCGGTATTCTCTTATAGCTCCCATGTGGTATTTATCTGAAGTATGGGTCTGGCAAGTCGTAAAAGCTGTGAAATTAACATGTAAATTCACCGAACTCATCTTCTTTTGCTATTAAATGGATTTTAATTAGTGCTCTGAAAACTATCCCAAAATACAGGGCTAGGAACAAGGTTGATATTATTTGTATCAGTTTAGGGTTTGTGGCTTTGGAGCCTTCAGCAACTGCCGAAGTCAACTGGATTCTAATCCCATCTTGAGTATTGTTTTTCTAGCGATACAACTAATCTAGCACAATCACGGATAGTCCGTATTGAATTTAGCTCTTTATCTCATCAATATTAGCTTTGTTTTGTCATCAGCATTTGTAAATGGCAGCTGGAACATTTTGATTATAGATGATGCCTTCTACTTCTAGACTCTTGAAGCCAAAATCTGGCCGACTTGAATGCCAGACCAAATCTCATCAATCGTTGAGCTATATGTCTACCTATGCAGCATAAATGTACCTTCAGATGGAGAGAGTTGATCTTCTGAAGATTACTCAGTAAGGATACTAATGGAAAATAGTAGGATTGAATTGGGGTCACGTATCATACCTCAAAATGGCTTGGCGGTCATAGTATTTATAGCCAGTGGAGAGAGTCTACGAGTGAATCCTATACAGACTGCTGAAGTTTGAGCCATGTATAGGTTGATTGCTATCCTATAGTCAATGTTAAGTAGTTGGAGTTGTACTCAATCACTGTGGGAGAGAGTCCTTATTGATGTGTGACTCCATTTGCAGCAGGGTTCTTGCTGTCGTACTTAGCAGGCCATTGAAGCTGGATCCGAGGTTCAGTTCATGGTTGTTCGAGCCTTACCATTTTGTCGTCTACGAACTTTATTATTTCCCTTGGGTGTGACTGGTCCTTTTACTAACCCATGCTAGTTTGTCATTTGTGATTATTCTGGACATTTCAAGATCTCCAAAGTCACACGCTCGATCTAGATGATGAATCTTGTTCACAAAGCAATATGTGAATATGGGATCTAAACAATAGAATAAAAGATATAGAAGAAGTTATTGGGAAGAACAACGAACAATTATTATTAATCAAGGAATCACGAAGAACTACAAAGCTCCAACAATGGAATTCTCACTCACTAGAAAATATAGAAAATCCACAATTTGGTCTCTCTATTTTTCTTTTGTGAAAGGTAATGTGTTGAACTGCATTAGATGTATTTACAGCGATCCTATATATAGTTTTATCACTAACCCAACTTGAAAAACTACCCAATATCATGTTATATGGTGATATAACCGGATATATCACCTTATATATGGTTATAACCGTATATATCACCTTATATATGGTTATCAGTAAAGGTGCACTTTCGGCTCCTTCCACACTTGTATTTGAGCCAAAATTCACAATCATTGCTATACAGACTAGTAGTAAATCTCCTATTTTCTTTTTTCCTTTTAGTGTGGTGCATGTTTGCTTTGTATAAGGCTTTAATTTAGCCTTTCAAGACTGGGAACGGGCTAGGTTGAGTAAAATATTTGTGTTTGAACACAATTTAAATTTTATTTCATTGATTATGTTGAGATACTTTGCATTATTAATTCCGCATTTAAATAGTGAAATTTAAAACCACGTTTTATTTATTTCTTTGGGTGTATTTTATTATGGTCATTATTTAAGTTATAAGGAAAAGAAGTTCATTTTTAGTGGCACTCGAACTGTCAAGAGTTCGGGTCTATACACTGTACTTTGAATCTGATAAGATCACTGTGAGATTGAAGTTGGTCAGAGGTACTTGTTGCTTTAAATATCAACTCATCTTTCCTTTGAGGTCTTAAGACTCTTGGGGAACTGATTTCTACACCAGAATGTGGTGGCTTTGTGCGCCCTGCTTCTCTGAAAAAGAACACAACTCATTTTCTGCCTTTGTCTGGATAGAAGTGAAGAATGGAATGCTGAATGTACAAGTAGGCATGGAGATAATTAAGATAGTGTGTTGTATACCTTTTTATAAACAAATTTATAAACATCTCATTTTCTCAAACCACTTTTTAACTACGCATATTGTTCGAAGCCACTTTTCAACCACACGTTATACCTCAAAAAACTCAAAGTCCTTGTTTATAACAAAAATCAGCCGACAAAGAGGCTAAGATACAAGTTAACTTATTGATTATTTACTTGTCTTCTTGTGCGAAAGGAATCATGAATTTTGAATAGATGATATAGTGAAGGACTTGATTTAATTGTGTACTATGATCCGAACAGGGCATTATATGCTATATGCTACATGCTACATTCCACAATGGTGGTGTTGTCAATGTTAACTGAAAGAACATCTTTATCCTCTTTAATCTGTCAACAGCACTTTCAGCAGTTTGCATATATGTAGAGACTCTCAGTGCTTGATACTTCTTCAGAATGCATATTATTTTGAAATGTGTAGTGTAAAAATTTTGATGCCTACTCTTGTAATAGTTCGTTTATTCTTTGTTTTCAGATCATTCTTGGTCTATCACAGCAATCTTGATGTCCAGAAAGCGCAATGCCATTGTTGCCACCGGCTTATTGGCTTTTGCATCTGCAGGCTTGGCATTTCCCTTTTATATGGCGTAAGTGATTTTTGTCACTGATTTTGTGCTTTATCATGCTGTTTGCTATACATGTTTGTTTCTTTAATTTCATACAATGGTCTATTATATTCAGATCCAGGTCATCAAAAACACCTGTTATAGATTCATCAAAGCCACTGCCACCTCAAGCAACTTTCCGAGGACCTTACATAAATACAGGCTCACGTGATGTTGGGCCTGATCATCAAACTTATCCAAAAAAGTAAAATTTTCATCTCAAAGAAAACTATTTGTGGTTTGCAAGTAATGTGCTGACTTGCTTAAGTGCAATTGCGTAAAGTAAGTTTCGATTCCCCTCAGTGGATATCTTGAGTGTGTATATAGTCAATCTAGTTTTTAATTTGGTTGAGCTGTCATTTTTGTATGGATGGATTGGTAGTATGAAATGACAAATAAGAACATAAATCGGTTACATATATTTAAGTTTTGATTCTATGGTTACATTATTTTCTTGCTGCAGAAACTCTCGCGTCTGTGTGTGTGAGAGAGAGAGAGAGAGAGAGAGAGAGAGAGAGAGAGAGAGAGAGAGAGAGAGCGAGCATATATAAATGTTTCTGTGTGTAACTGTAAAGAATAAGATGAAAATAATTTAGCTGCACTAATTTAACGTACAGAGAAATGTAGTAATTGTAATTAAGAACCTTTAAAGATTAGAAATAGAGTCATTTAATAAGATTAATTAGCTTTAATATTTTTAACATTTTTTTTATCAAAGCTGGTTTGGTTAAATGCATGAAGCGTGTTGCAGTTTTGATTTATTGTGCAGGTTATGCATCCACTATAAAAAAAAGGTACTGGTTTGTTCATTCCTTGGGTCACCAAATGCCAACCATGACTACTGCATATTCTTTTATTTTATTTCTAGGCCTCGTGCTTGTGTCTGTTCCCACTCATACTCTTGGTGAAGCGGAAGACTCAACAAAAAGGAAAAATACTCATGTTTTAGAACCGAAAGCAGATGCAGACTCTCTTTACCAGATGCATCCTTTCCCCCACCATCATATTCACCCTTCCCATCAAGACAGTACTCTTCACCACCTCTTCGGCAGCCACTTTGGCCATCACCATCATAATTTTCAGTTTCACCACCATCATCATGCGGATGCTTCTAAGCTTGGTCATCATGCGCATGCTCCTTTTGTCCATCACTTTTACCCTCATCAGCATAATACTCTTCACCACCACTCCCACGGCCACCATGGCCTCCACCCCAATGGTCACCACCATCATGCTCACGCTCCATTTGTACATCACGTTTGCCCTCCCCATCAGCATCATGCTATTCACCATCACCATGGCCACAGCCATCACAATCATCACCATCACCATGGTCACCACCATCATGCTGATGCTCGTAAGCATGGTCATCATGCCCATGCACCTTTTGTCCATCATGTTTACCCTCCCCATCAGCACCACTACCATGGCCCCCACCACCATCATGCCAATGTTCCTGAGCATGCTTAGGGTCCTTATGTTCATCAATCTTACCCTCCCAGCATGGTCACCTCCCTCCTTTGAATCATGTGCACCTTCCCCATCACTGAACTCATGCACCGAAAGTCTTTGGAAAGCCGATTTATTATAGGGCAACACAAAAAAATTTCAGTTTCTTGATGACTTATTAATACGTATGTTCTTGTGGAGGGTAGTTTGTTAATTGTAGTCATTCATCATAGCATATCAATAAATTTCATTAGTCTTCCACATTGTCTTGTTGATGTTATTACAGAATTCTATAAAATATGCCATATATTTAGCTGTATATACAATTTAAATACCATGTTTTATATTTATAAATGGGTAACATGAACACATTTTACAAGGAAAAATTAAGTATTTACAAATTTGCCATTCTTAGTAGTATAGACCAAAATACCTAATTGAAAATAAGAAACAACATCCTACATGTTACATTACCTAACAGTTACCATCTTATTATTCTCAAAGTTTAATTTCTATTATTCTATCAATACAAAAACTATGCTTTTTTCTTACATCTGTCTTTTTAATGCATGACACTTTTTTTTTTTCTTTTCCAATTTTTAATCAACAATATTATATTTTTCTTATCTTTAAGTTTTATCGTGAAAAAAGAAAAAAAGAAAAGCGATAACCAAAAACATTATGAACTCTTGAAAATTTATTTTATTGCAAAATTGTTTAAAGCTACAACATCAACTTAAAATAAATAGGAAGTTCATTTTAAACTGCAAACAAATATATTATTTTAATTAACTTTTATAGTTTTTAATTCTAGCATTTTAAATTGACATTTTCAAGTGACATTGTGACATGATACACATACATTGAGTGGTGTAAATAATGACCTCACTACTTACTTTTTTATCACGCAATGTAAGTGTGTCATTTACATCGTCACTTAAAAATATCAATTTAAAATATTTCTCTAGAATTATTTATTTAGTAATTGAGCACAAATTATTATTATATTATTATGACAACTAATTATTTTCATTTGCCTGTTAGATAATGTTAACAAATTGAACGAAGATTTTTGCTATATCTTTCAACAAATTTTAACTCTATTATCTATATATATATATATATATATATATATTCCCAGTTGTAGTTTAGAGAAAAGTGAAGAACTCTTACCAAAAAAAGGAAAAATAAATAAAGAAATATATAAAATAATAAAAATTGATAACATATTTAGGGATGACAATGGGTCGGGTTTGTGGAGGGTCAAGCCTGTCTTGCCCCGAGACCCGCAAAGTGGTGGAGCGACCTTTCGCCCCGATTATTATCCCGTTTTTGAATTATTATTATTATTTTGCAGTCTTTTTCTTCCCCTTTTTAAAAAAAAATGGAGGTTGAGGGGCAGGAAAGGCGTCCCTAAACCGCCTGCTAGGCATCCCAATTCCCACGGTATTAGCCGGGGCGAGTCACCCCCAATGGGTTAGGTACTTGAGAGTTTTGGATCCACCGAATGGTTTTGCCATCCCTAATCATAATATATAGCTCTAATCGTTTCACCCCCATTAGGTAATAATGAACCTCATATTAATAATTTTTAATGAAGTACACAAACTTCTAAGCCCTTATTTGATTGAGATTTTAATCTAAGTCAAAATCAACAATTAATTATAACAACATATTTCATTAGTTTCAAATTTTTTTAACTATATATCTCATCACTTTTTATCAAAATTCGTTAATAGTCTGATTTAATCTCCATCAAACAGGGAAGTTTACGTTGTACTATTATGATAAGTGTAGGACGGGTGATGGTGTGATAACTGTTGAGATGCTGTGTGTCCATATAGTATATTTTGTTATGATAAAATAACATTTTATAATACATAAATTCTAGTTCTATTTATTTATTGTATTTATTAATTAATGAGCAGGTAAATTAAAGAGTCTAGAAATGGTTCAGTTAAAACTTTAAATAAAGGAGCCAAGGATAAGAAATTGTATGGGATGGCGGGAAGATGAGTTAGAGGAAGAAAAAGTGATTGAATTGGAGTTCGATAAAGAGACGTTATCTTATTTTTATATTGTAAATTGTTAAATAATTATGCATTTATTTTTTTTAGACTTTTTGTTGGATTTTATAAATTAAAAGTAAGAATTGCCTAATTAAAAAATTTGGAAATTATCTAATTTTTGAAAATATGAAATAGTATAGTTATAAGATTGTTAAATAATTGTTTTAATTTAATATTATAAGTGTTATTTTTTATGTGCGTTTATGCATCACTGATAGAAATATAACAAGAAGGCCTCAAGAAACGGAGGAATCTTGTGCCAAATCATAGGGGTTACATATTGATAAGAACACTTAACTAGATTATGTGCTGGAGTATTTGCTTGACAACTGGAAAAATTAACCGTATAGTCCCTATGGTTTCATAAAAGTTGTTCGCACCCAGAAATAAAGATTTTGAAGTAGGAATGATTCGGCTTCACTGATTGAGTACCATTTGCTACTTGCTTTGTATCTACTTCGAAGATAACATGGTGCAAACCCAAATTTTCCACCCATAACAAAGTTTCACACAAGGCTATTATTTCTGCTTCTTCTAGACTGACATTGCCTTGCATTGATCTTGACAAGCAGTGCACACAAAAACAATGATCATTTTGGATAAGAAATTCGAAACCAAACACCCCTTGCGCTTGAAAGGTTCCAACATCTACATTACATTTGAAAAATCCCTCAGGTGGCTTTCTCCACTTCACTAACGAAGACCTCTGCTATGAATTATTCTCATTCTTTGTTGTTAATGCAATCTATTCATAAAGAAAGATGAAAGCGGAAAACACTGTTGTTTGAGGAGGCGTATTAATTCCAGCCCAAAGTTTCTCGTTTCGATGCTTCCAAATACTCCACATCGCCATACATATTTCCTATTTTTCTAACTCCGACACAAATGAGATAGAATGGAAGAACCAATCAACCAAATTGCTATGTCGTGACAAAGAGCTTGAAAGATTTGCTAATCTCCAACACTCCTTAGCAAATAGATAGATGAGAAAGATGTGCTTGGGAGTTTTCTCGTTGCTTCCACAAAGAACAAGAAGAATCCAACTGCAATCCTTTTTTATTCAAGTCTACACGTGTTAGAGACAATTTTTGCAGCAACGCCATATAAAATTCTGAACCTTAGGAGGGAGTTTAATTCTCAGAAGTTTTGTCCAATCACCTGCAACTCTATATGTTTCTTCATGTTCGAAAATTTCCATTGCTACTTTATAGCCTATTTTCACTTAGTAGAAACTGTCTTTAATGTAATGCCAAATAATCCTATCAGAAATTGATGTAACAAGTAACATAATTAGTAATACGACATTAGCATCCTTTGGTAAAAGAAGATCTTACAAAAGGTTAGAATCTCATTCTTGACACCCTGGAATAATCATACACCTTTACATCACCAATTTCCTGAGGCTGGGTGTTTGAATGTAAAAATTTTCAGCTTCTCGCAACCAAGGTTCTCCCCACACATTAATTGAAGCTTCATTACCAACACTCTACCGACAACCTCTTTTAATCACTGTTTGAGAACTATGAATGCTCTTCCAAGTGAAACTTGGTCTATAGCCTAAAGTGGTTCACAAAAAATCCCCATTTGGATAACATTTAGCTTTGAAAATTTGAGAAGCAAGGGCGTTAGGGTTAGACATTAGACTTCAACCTTGTTTCCTTAGCATAGCCAAGTTGAAGTCGGTCAAGTTTCGAAAACCTATTCCACCGAAGTCTTTGCTAATACACAATCTATCTTACTTAAACCAATTGATTCTTTTTCTCTCCTTTTTTCGAGCCTTGCCAAAATGAATTTATCATCTTTTGCAACATGTTGCATAAGGATTTTGGAATAAAAAAAGTATTCATACAATACGAATGAATTGCTTGAGCCACACTTTTAATAAGAAATGTTCACCTAACTCTAGATAACAATTTCCCTTTCCAGCCTTGCATTCTTCGCCAAAGTCTATCCCTCAAAAAGTTGAAGATATCTTTCTTCATTTTCCCAATTAGTGATGGTACGCCAAGGTATTTACTAGTATTAAGGGGAGCCGATACTTGAAGGTTTGTAGATATGCTCATTTTCAATTCTTGAGGCACATTTGTGTTGAAGAAGATTCCAGATTTTGCAAGATTTATAGCTTGCCCAGATTCCCTTTCATATGTATGTGTTGGGATGCAAACAACCCCACATCGATTGTGGGGAAGGAAATAAACCACCATATAACCCAAGTGAGCTATTCCACCCATTACCAATTGGTTTTGGGTTGGAACCTCACTTGGGCCTGGGGATTGGGCTTGTGATTGGGCAAAATTAAAATATCAATGATCCCAACAGTGGTATCAGAGCCGGAAAGATTGTCTGGTGGACGCACGATCGAGTGGATGTGACTTCCTAACAATGGCAGATGAATCGAGATGATGAGCCTCAAGATGAAGAATTCCTGTAGTTTCTCACGAGATGGAAAGATCCATGGTAACATAGTGTGCAGCGGCTATGGTGGATTATCTCGGTGAATGGTGATCTCTCTGGGCATGAGCAGATGTGACGGGATTTATCTTGAGGGAGGGCCAGGTGTACCTCGTGGGCCTTATTTGAGGGAGGGGTTGTTGGGATGCAAACAATCCCACATCGATTGTGGGGAAGGAAATAAATCATCATATAACCCAAGTGAGCTACTCCACCCATTACCAATTGGTTTTGGGTTGGAACCTCACTTGGGCCTGGGGATTGGGCTTGGGATTGGGCAAAATTAAAATATCAATGATCCCAACAGTATGCAAAATACCTTTTATGGCGTTGCTTTCCTTTTAAGTGTTAGTTATTAACCATATTATTTATTTTTTAACATATATGAGTCTTAGATTCGTAAATTCGAAATTTGACCATACCACCAGCCACACCAAACCGATCTACACAAATCTCCTTGCGATTTGACTTAATTGTGGAAGAAGTCATTTGTCCTAATTGCAATTTTAAATTGTTTTCCTAGAACTTAATTGCATAAAATCCTTTGTCACCAGATTTATTAGTAATGTTATTCATCATATTGATATTAAGCACTAGTCTAGTTGGCAATTACATAAAATTAAATGATATATTCCTTTTTACATGACTCATTTAATTGAACATGTAAATTGTAATCACCTAAATAGGTGTCCTGGAACAACTGCTGTGTAGATTCCACATTACATTATTTAAAATTTGTTGTCATATTTGACTTTTATTATAATTATACAACATTTTTTTACTTCTTTGAGTATAATACTAATTTGAGTCTAGTGTGAAGTTGTTCACCCTCACAAAAGAGGGTTACAGTGACCCTCTTTTATGAGGATGAAATATGTGTATAAAATTGATAAATGTGAAATTTTTCGTTCCATATTATTTTATTCATCGAGAGCTTTGATATTAATCTTGATATATAATTTTTATTATTTCAAAAGTTACATATTTTACAAATAATTAAGCAGTTTATCACTATAAATAAGTAATTTTTAGAATAGCAAACATTATATAGCAAGATTATACTCGTATCGAAACTCTCGGTGTATAGTATCTATATATAATATATAAAAGTAGCTGAGTCAACTACAGTCAACTTCACTGTTTCCCTCCAAAACTCTTGTGCTATATGCAAATTTTATTTATTTATTTTTCCAATTTTTGGGGATTTCAATATTTATCATGTTCACACTACTTATATCCCCTATTCAATAATCAACTTCAAAACCCACTTCAAAAATAGTTGGGTCTTCAATATTTATTTATTATTTTCAAAATCCCTGACGTCTACTTACAGCCTTCAATATTTATTGTGTTTACATGACTTCTATTTCCCGCCCCCTAATTACACTGGAAAGCCAGTTATTTTTTTTTTTTTCGCTTTTTCAGAATTTGTTTCATTTTTTTCTCATTTTTCAAAATATGTTGATTCATTTTTGTTTTCTATATCCTTTTTTTTTTCTCCATCTCCCTATATATAACCTCTTTCATTTCTGTTATATATAATTATTATGAAGATGTACAATAATAAAAGATTCAATTAAAATGTTATTTCTTTGAAAAAATGTGTATTGTTTAACATGACCGCTCCACTCCACTTTCTATTTATCACGTTTTATGATTCAAAATTTCTGGTGCGGTGGTAATGCTTATTAGTTATTAATATTACAAACCAGTTGAAAATAAAAAATAGTAAATTATTTTTTGAAAAAATAAAAAATGATTGACACTACTCTTTTCTTCAAGGCTTGTGATATTTTGAGTCGTTGAACATATATTTTGGTTTCTAACAAAAAAGAAAAAAATATTAAAACAATAATATTGTAGAGAAAGCTTCGAAAACAATATACAATGCAAAATTATTTTAGACTAATAAGAGGATTTGTTAATAGTCTATTTATATTATGTTCTAGATTTCTCTGTTGGGGTTACAATGTGTTAACTAATGTTGGACTATTTAGAATAGTTTTGGGTTTGATAGATATGTTAATGGTTTCGGCCGTTGAGTGAAGAAAAAACATATTATTCATGCGTCAGTATATATATTTGATGAAATTGTATATCACATTGTATAAAAAATAATAAAAATAAGAAACTAGAATTATTATTATTTTTTAAATTTGCTTTTCCCGAGAAGTTTTTTTTTTTTTTATATTTATGATATAAGAACGATAATTTGTTTGGTTTTACTTATTTATATTTGGTTTTTTTGTATCAAAACCTCTCTTTTCATAAAAAAAAAAAAAATGTGTTCTTCTAACGTTTTCAATCTTACAAATAAATATTTGTATTCATTTATACAAATCCAAAGTAAAATTTTCAATTAAAAATTATGTTGAAATTTTATTACTAGATAATACTCTCTCTGTCCTACAAAGATAGTCCACTATTTTTTTTTCGTCTAAAAAAGATAGTCTACTTTATTTTTTAAGAGTGAAATTAATATTTTATATTCCATTTTGTCCTTAATCTGTGTGAAAATGAGTAGAAGACTATCTTTATGGGACGGAGGGAGTACTAAATTATAAATCACATCATACATATAGTTTTTTTTTATAAATAATCTTATTTTTAGTTATTTAGTACATCTAAAAATTGGAGCTCTTTTTTATAGCGTATTATTAAATTATTCAATATTTTTATAGATAATTACATTTAATACGTAATGAATTTCTTATAATAATTGTGATATTTTATTTGTCTTAATTTTATGGATAAATATTTGGTTCAGTCATACAGATCCAATGTCAAATTCTCAATTAAAATTATATCTAAAATTTATACACATTCGTATTTTTATAAATCACGTTGTATTGAAATTTTTATAACTAAATCCTATTTTTAAGTTATTTATTACATATACATATTAAAGTTCTTTCTTATGTTGCATTATTTATCAAAATTATTTCAATGACAATTACATTTAATTCTTAATTAATTTTTTATTCCAAAAATTCTCATATCACATTTTTTAACATTAACGGTTAACAAATTTATCTATATTATTTGATATGATATAGTTATTAATGGTTTTTGTCATAACTGTTAATTTTAAAATTTCAAAAAGTAATTAATCATACCAAGATATTCTTTGCTATATTTTAATTCAAATTTTATGATATTTTTTCACAATAATATATAAATTGTCTCCCAATTTACTTAACTAAAAATTGAGATGATCAATATTAAATTATAATTTCAATCAGAAAATAATTACGTTGTATAAATATTAAAAACCTAAAATATCATAAATTTGATGCAATATCTTTGTCAACCTTGCAAAAAAAAAATTTATTTTTTTATTTTTTATTATTATTATTATTATTATTATTATTATTATTATTATTATTATTATTATTATTATTATTATTATTGTTTTTCATTGTCAATGGTCAAAATATTGAATTTTATCTTTTATATGCATGTCTCTATTATTAACTTTTTCATCTATTGTTTGAATGTTCAGAGTACATGGATACTGGAGATCCTACATTTAACTGTTCATTTTGCAAGGCGAATTTTTGGTTCGAGGAGATAGTGAATAATCGTTACAAAACTTGAAGATCATATTCTATAAGGTCAAATTCTATCTGACAGTAATTCAGGATACAAGTTCTTTATTCCAAGGATATCGTTGAACCATTCGAATTTTAGGATACTTATTAGATTTCAAAAAAAAAAAAAAAAAAAACAATTTTCATTGATGGTGTCATATGCCATGACTATCAATAAGAGTCAGGCACAATCATTTTCACATGTATGACTTCTCCTTAAAAGGTTGATGTTTATACATGAAACTAATAAATGATGAACTTATCTCTTATTTGTGAATGTTATTTATTTTGTTTAAGAATTTATTTAATTTCGAATAGGATTATTTTTATTTAGAAGTTTCTTCCCGTGCATCGCACGGGATGATTCACTAGTAATATATTAAATATATAAGCTGAAATTTTTAAATTTTACAAATCTTAATAAATGTATTTCGGCCTCACGAAAAAGGTTCATCATAACCCTCATTTGTGAGAGCGAAAAAATTCACACTAAGTCGAGTAACCCCAACAATATTTTTGGTGCGTTACATTAAAAGCCATTAATGCATACAGCACGCTGTTGACCACAAATTAATTCTTAAGGTTATGAATCCACTATAAAATGGTACTTCCTTCTTCATTCTTTCCATCACCAAATACCAATTATGAATACTGTATACTCTCTTGTTCTTCTTCTAGGGCTCGTTCTTCTGTGTGTTCCCATTCTCACTCGCAGTGAGGTGGAATACTCAACACCAACAGAAAATGCTGATGTTTTTGAACAAGAGGATGTAGAGGCTCTCCTTCCTTATAATATCCAACAGGCGCAAGCTCCCAGCCACCACAAACATGGTCATCACCACCACCACCACCACCACCATAAGGGCAGCCACAAGCACCATCATGCTCATCCACCCGAGTATGGTAGTCCCGATTACAATGCTCCTGGACCTGCGCCGACCACAGACTTATGAAAGCGGATTAGTTGCAGAAAGAAACAAGACTTCTTAATCTCCTGATGATTAATTGTCGTTTAAGTATTGAATCTACTGATGTATTGATAATTATCTTATGGAAAGAAGTTTTGTGGACATTGGTTACTCTGATAGCATGGCTAATAACTTTCAATAAATAAGGTTTTTGGTGATAAGATTATTAGATTATTATATATGAGCAAATGTAGAACTTAATTAAATTTTATTCTTTAACCATTATTGGGAAAGTTGATAAACAATAGGCAACAAGAAAAGAGAATTATTTGATGAGCTTATTTAAATTGTCATAATCAATCTACCACGATTTAATTTCTTTAATTCGTGACTTTTGGTGGGGTGGAAGTCCCGAGAAGAGGAGGATATCCTGGCTACAGAGGCAGAAGACGTGCAGGTCAAAAAAACTTGGCAGTCTTGGATTTCGGGACATTAAAGCTTTCAGTAGGCACTTGTTAGCGAAACATGCATGGAAGGTTCTTCAATCTACAGATTCACTTGTGGCCCAACTTTTATAGAGTAAATATTATCGCCAAACAAACTTTTTGGAGGCACATCTGACCAATGGATCTTCAGTTGTTTGGCGTAGTATTTTATGGGGACGGGAATTGCTTGGCTTGGGCATACGATGGAGGGTGGGGAATGGGAAGTCTGATTGTATTTTCCATGACCCCTGGCTGCCCTGATCACCCTCGTTCTTGCCTCTTTCTCCATGAGTATCAGATATCCATACTGTTGATAATTTATTAACTGTATCTGATGCTTGGAATGTTGATCTGATCAATAACATATTATGTCCCATTGACTGTGAGCAAGTTATGTCCATTCCGTTGGGAAATGATGATAAACTTATATGACATTATGAAGCAAATGGACAATACTCGATTCGTAGTGGTTATAGGTTGTTGCATTATGGTTGTTATCCCGATGAAGGTCGATCAGGTAGAGAAGAATGGTGGGCTAGTATGTGGAAAATCAATGCTCCTCCGAAGGTAAATGTTTTTTTGTGGTGATTTTATCATGATATTCTACCGACTGGTCCAATATGCTCTGAAGACGAATTCTTCATGAGAGGCAGTCACTGTGTGGTTTATGTGGCAGGGTGGAGTCAGGTGTGCATGTTATATTTTCTTGTAAATGGGCTAAGGGGGTGTGGAAGGAAGTAGGATGGTGGCATGTGATTAAGAGATTGTTGGGACCTTTGGAGGGGAAGACTTTGCTCTTTTAAACTCAATAGAAATTACAAGTCAGATCTTGGATGGTTAGGAGGATTAATGTGGGTCATTTGGGGGGAACGAAATAGAGCATATCACAGTGGCTCTCGACGGCCTTTCTTGATGATTGTTGAGGTGGCAAGTGGAAGTGGAATTCACGAGGGGCTATAGATGCATGCCTTTAGTTGGGGAGGGTCTCAGATAGTAGTGAGGCCCTGCTGGGTTGGAAGCTACCACCTTCAAGGAGGCTTAAATTAAGTACTGATGTCGCAATTCGTGCGGAGCAAGGCAGGTATTCGGTGGGGGCAGTGATCAGAGATGACAAAGGTGTGGTCGCGGGGGCTCAAACAAGATGCTTTGAGGGGGGTGTTGGCTACGGTAGATGCTGAGGCCATGGAGTGGTTGAGGGCATTCGGCTTGCGCAATCTTGTGGTTTCTTCATCAACCTTGTGGAGATGGACTCACTCCAAGAGGTCGAACGATTTGCCTCTGATTTTTCTTGTGCTCCTAATGCACACATCTTACGGGAGATTTCTTCATTCTTGCGGTCAGTTCATGGGACTTGTTGCCATATTTCTAGGGATAATAATAAAGTCGCCCACTCGTTAGCTGCGTTTGGGACTACTATAGGCATTGATTTTGTTTGGATTGAATTTATCCCCCGCTTTATTTCAGACTTTGTCTGTGCAGATTTGAATTAATGAAGTTGGATTTATTCTCAAAATAAATAAATAAATAAAGAAAAAATAAAGATATATTTCTTCAGAAAAATATGGTAAAAAAAAATAAATCCAAATTCTAATATTAAAACTCCAACAACAAAAATTTTAAGAATTTTTGCAAATATGGGTAGAGATCCTGCAAGTATGTTGCTTATACATTGGTGGTGTGGCTAAAAGTATTAAGACTACTGTAATATTTGTAATACATACCACTTCAATTGGTATTTTTTTCACGAAAAGCTTACATGAGATAAGAAATCCAGTTTCCAACTTGAAAAGGAAAGCTAGCAAAGCAAGAGGAGGGGGACGGCAGACGGAAGGTAAGACAATCATTACAATTTTTAAACTAATTTATAAATCATACAATTTTTCAAATTCTTTTTTAATTACAAAAATTTTCTATCTCCATTTTTTAATCACAAATTTTACTTCAAAACATTAATAAATCAATTTATAATTGCCAAACAAAGCTATAAATATCAATTATTTATTTATATCTTTTTAATAGTTTATTGCATTTAATTATAATAATTGAGCATGTGATTATATCAGGGTGAACAAACAAACTGTAAAAAACCTTCAAAACAAACTAACCCACAACAAATAGTTTGAAATTGCTTGATTTGGTTTGAAAAATAAACCGCTTTAGACGGTTTTGTTTATATTTCAATTGTCAAAATCTCAATTTCAAACTGTCAACCAGCCAAAATGTACAATTAAAAAAATGCAATACGCTTCTTTATTCTCGTCCATTTTCAATCCAATTCAAACCAACCAATTGTAAATATTCAATAATTAAATCCGTTGACCACAAAATCCGGCTGGATCTTGGACCAACACGTCTCAGCTCCTCCCTCTTGAACACGTGGATCTCCTGCGCACTGTGACAAACAATCAGTTTGCAAATGAGGCCGAATTGGCTCCCTTTTGCACTCCGATACTAAAGTCAGTGCCCATTTCAAGCAGATATAAATTGGGTGTGAGAAATATAAGTGTGTAAAAGAGAGAAAATGGAGTGAAAAAAATATTTAGTCAAGAGTATCAGGTTGCTAACCTTTTATCAGGTGGGAGGAGTGCTCTATTTATAGGAAAACTTATAATTTTGGATTGCGACACGTGGTAAACTTTACACGTGTATTTACCCTAACGGTTAGAGAGGAAAATCTTACTTTTTGACAGTAATCATTGCTATGTTTGGTAGGGGATGGGCGCCTGTCACTTTTGGTAAAGCCGGTATCACATCTCTGACTTCATCCGTTGTCCCATCACTCATCTGTGGCGTCACCGTAAAGCACCTCGGCTAAACGTAAAGCACATCGGCTAAATATAAATCAGTTCGGCCAAAGAAGTTCACGTGCTATTCTTCCTCGGCAGTTGGCCCAAGGTGATGCCCTAGACTTTAATCGTGGGCTAAGGTCTATTGGGCCTTCGCTGGTTGTTCAATGTACTATGTTTTTGGGCATGGTTTCAACACTAGTCCCTCAAATTCGATCTGGTGATTCATGGGCAGATCGAATTTGTCATAGTTTCCCAGCAATAATTTTGTTCAAGTTTCATCATTTGTTATATCCAATATTTTGTAATTATTCCGCCATCCGCCCGCTGGGAGTCACTATGTAGCGCGGCGATTTTAAGGTCAGGAATGACATTCCTTATGGAAAGTTCGGATTCAGAGTATAGTCGACCTCCTACTTCGGCTTTTCCCTCTTAAGCGAAGGTTGGGATCGCACTAGCACGTTTCTTAGGCGGCGTATTTAATAAAAAGGGGCTACTGATATTGGTTCCCAATAAATATAAAGGTGATGGGAGTGATATTTTTGCCGCGCGTGACACTCACTGTGGTAGCTGAACGGTTTCTTCCCTTCCTCCGACAGCTAGCGCCTTGATTAGCCCATTCCCCAAGAGGCGTGGGTTACCCGCATCAATCATGCGGCTCAAAGACCAAGGGTTCTAGATCATTAGGTTCCCTATAAATCCTCATTCGTCTCATTATCTTCCTTTTACCATTTTCTCAGAATTTTTGTAGTAATATTCTCGCAAGAAGTTGCAGCGCCTTTTCCTTTCTTACAA
Organism: Ligustrum vulgare; assembly: GCA_963555705.1. Lineage (NCBI taxonomy): Eukaryota > Viridiplantae > Streptophyta > Magnoliopsida > Lamiales > Oleaceae > Ligustrum > Ligustrum vulgare. The sequence continues at coordinate 32,052,484 of OY743189.1, read as the reverse complement.
GTCTTGCAGCGTCGTCAAGGGCTTTCTACCCAGCAAACTGCCTTTGCCGTTTTAACAGCTTTCATTAGCGTGTTTCTCACTTCGATTATACAATCTCGAACGTTCATTTTTTAAGGTAAATTTCTTTTCCTTTGTGAGTGCAAAGAAAACCTCTCTTTTTTTTTTTTTTTCTAATCTTCGAGTGTGGGTTTGAAAATTTTGTTTTGCATTTTGTTTTTCCTTTCAGTGAGTCTGGCCCATTTTTAAGAATAAATGGAAATAGTTGGGGGAACTGGTTCACATGAGCTGTTGGCAATGATGATTCCTGTCAGAGGTTTCTGCCCCTTGTCTTTGTCGGTTTTTAGCTCCCGCTTCTTTAGGGAGCAGATTAAGAGGAGGAATAAGAAACACAGTGGTATAATTTATTTGGATGATTCTGACAGCGAAGAAGAAAAGGACCAGAGCTACATGGGTCATCTATCATCCGAGGAGGAGGCTTCTTTGCGAGAGCTTCGAAGCAAGCGGGACAGGGATTTGGAAAGAGGAGAGGCAGTGGGCTCTTCTTCCGGTCACCAGGACCTCGGATTAATTATTAGGGCCCCATTTAGGGCAGATAGGGAAGAGGTGGGGTTTTCTAAGGAGGAAATAGCCTAGGTTGAAGGTTGGATAGACCTGGTAAATAAAATGTCAGGGTATCATGTAGACCCCGATCCAAATTCAGAGTCTTGGGAAAGCAGCGAGATTGCAACGAAAATTGGGGGAGTTGATTTGGCTGGAGCTTCAGCGAAATTCAGGATGCCAGAAGGGGTTCGATTGGTGCACCCTACACCATTTTTCCGACCCTGTAGCCCTCCCCCAGGTCAGGTGGCCGTGTGTTATGATGCTCTATCCTGCGGGATGAGGCTGCCCTTACACCCCTTTTTCAGGGCTCTACTTAGGAGTTACAATTTATGCCCCTACCAGTTGGCCCCAAATTTCTGGACGCAGGCGGTGGGTACTTGACTGGTGTGGCAGGAGGTCAATCCTGACTACCCCCATCTCCCTTCACATCATCCACACCTTATATACCTTGAAGACATCCGTTAGAAGGGAGAAGGATGCGAGGTCGGATGTCAAGGACTGGTACTACTTGTCTTCCAGAGGCTCATATCCTCCTATTATTACTGGTCATCCCACTTCGATAAAGAACTGGAGAAACCAATGGTTTTAGGTTGCGGGGGAGTGGCATAGCTCACCTGTGGACCCTAGTCCGAAAATCATCGTTCCCCGAACTCTTTCCCTACCTAGTGAGTCTTGTACGTGTCATGCGTCATCCACTTTTTATTTTCTGTTCATCTTTCTTTACTTGTTTTTTACACGTTATTGGTTTATGGCAGGGGACACTTTTGCTTACCTCCTCTCCGACGCGGACTTAGCGGCAGTGAGGTGCTTGTTTGCCTACAAGGGCACTTTTCAGGGGGTCATTCAACAAAATAAACTCTTTGTTAAGCACGGCCTTATGCGAGCTATGAGTAAGTTTGTTTCCTTACAGCCTTCATATCTTATGCCTCGTCCGTTTATAGTCTCATTCTCCTTCTTTTCTTGCTGGGTTCCAAGGACTTTCCGAAGATTTCCTTGAAGGGTCTTATGGCCAAAAAGATCCCTCCTGCCCTTCGCCACGGCAGCGAAATTGAAAGGAGGCAGAAAGAAGTACTTGCTAATTTGCAAGTAGGGGTGGAAAAGGAGGCATCCGAGGTCTCCACTGCCCAACTTGAGGGTCCTCTTCCTGCATTACTGCCACCACCCAGTCTGCTGCCGGTGGGTCCCCAACAGCCTAGCTTGGAAAAAGGGGCTGAACCTAAGAAGGTTACTATAACTGGGAATGAAAAAGGTCAGATAGAGGCGGCTCCAAGAGGGAGAGGGAGTCTAAGAATGTTTCTGTGCCATCTCCCTTATCCGAGGATATCTCTAAGCACGTATCCGAGGAGGAACCGGTCCCTTTGAAGAGGCACAGAAGGGGCAAGGAAACCACCTCCGTACCTCCGCCCCTAGAGACTCAAGACTTGGAGGATGAGCCTTCTGTGTCTATCCCAGACTTGGCTTACGAAGTGACACCCGCGGGAGCAGAAGAGCTCCAACAGATTAAAGCCAGTGTTTTCCCCAGGGATATTACTTTCAGTCCTTCCTTGTTTGACTCCCCCAGTTCTCCTCCTGCCAGGGCTGCCTTGGTCACTGAGCAATTTTGGATAGAGGGCTGGTCTGCCTTCTCTTCCAGTGCCACTCCGTCCCGAAAGCTGCTTGCTGCCAAAGCTATGAATGCTAGGGCATTAGCCCTTATTGACGAGGTGGAGTCTTCAGTGAAGGAGGCGTAGCGGGATAAGGACGCTGAGACTGCACTCCGTCATGCGGAAAATATGATGAGGGAGATTAAGGACCTCAAGGAGCATCTGTCCATCGCTCACAAGGCCTTCTTGGAAGATAGGGTGACAGCCAAATGTCTTCAAGAAGACAATGAAAAGTTAAAGCACGATCTTCATGCTTCCGAGGCAGATGTGGCGTCCCTCTGTATGAAATTGGACGACTCCAACCGGGCTCAGTCCATAACTTCTGAGGCCCTGACAGCAGCCAATGCGTCCAAAGCTAAGCTAGAGGCTAAGGTGGCAGCAGCCACTGAGAAATTGGGGAGAGAGGTGGAAGCTAGGAGAAAGGCGGAGGAGGATCTTGCCTCTCTGGAACGGCATATGCAATCTAGGATCACGGAGGTTCTGGAGCAGACCGTTATGACACGAGTGGAGAAAGCTCTGAGCGCCAAGGTGTCTGAGGCGATCCAGAATTTTAAAGACACTTTTGAAGAGACACCAGAGTATGAGGCTATGCAGAGGGTCTTCGGGAATATAGGGGTCAGGATGGCTTTGGGGGACGTGAAGGAAGCTTTTCCAACTCTGGACCTATCCTCCATCGAAGCCATGTACCCCAAACCTCAAGATGCAGATAAGGGCGATTCCCTTGGTGATCCCGCAGATTCTTTGGATGTACCTGGTAAGAGCTCTTCAGAAGATGTCCCTCCTCAATGATCCTCTTTTGTATTTGCTTTGGTCATTTTGCATGTTGTATATTGTTCTAATTCTTTCAAAATGTAAGTGCAATGACGCTTTAAATTGTAGATGTAATGACATTTTGAATTGTAAATACTTTGATTTATAAACGTAGTGATTTAGTTTAGCTCAATGTTTTGGTTTGTACAACATTATTTGTTTAAGTGTGAATAGTCCCTCAGATCTAAGTAGCTTAAGGCATTCATGTTTGCTGGTTAGATCTGATTTTGACAAACATTCTAACATTTTTGACTTATACTCCGTAACACCTGCATTTATTAGTTTGGATGAACTCCTATTGATGACATTAATACGTTTAACCCATACGCAGTGATCGCAGTGCAGGCTTATAAGAGTCCCTTGTTTTTAACAAAGTTCAAGCATAGCGGAGGTGTATTGTCCTATAAACAAAATAATTTAGGCATTTTTACTATCCATTATGGGTACCAACAACACTTGGTGCAATCCTTATCATAACTTGGTTAAGATTTTATTAAATTATATGGAGACGTTGTGACCATCAAAGAGGCATTTGACTTTATTGAAAATAGCGACGAAGGTGATCTGTGTTGCAAGGATTACACAAAGGTACCCCAGATAGGTCTTCGATCAGGTAAGTACCGGTACCACCTCGGAGACGACTCTGTATGGGCCTTCCCAGTGAGGACCTAAAGTCCCTACTCCTGGTTCTTGAGTAGAGAGAAGAACCTTTTTTAGGACTAAATCCCCGATGTTAAAGTGCCGACCCTTTACACTTTTGTTGTAGTAGCGGGCCATTTTCTTATGGTACTTGGTCATTACTATCTGAGAATCACTTCGTTTTTTCAGGAGGAAATCCAAGCTAGCCCTCTGTGCCTCTTCGTTTCCCACTTCGTCATAATCGATTTGACGAAGAGAAGGCACCCCAATTTCAATTGGACATACCACCTCGGATCCATATGCCAGGGAGAAAGGTGTTTCGCCAGTGGCAGTGCGCGAGGTGGTCCGAAGTGCCCATAATACTTGCGGGAGTTCATCTACCCATGCGCCTTTTTTGGATTCCAACTTCCTCTTTAGAGTGTTTTTTATGGTCTTGTTCACGGCTTCAACCTGTCCGTTAGCTTGTGGATGATGCGGAGATGAAAATAATTTCTTAATAAGTCGTTGCACAATTCATCTATGCTTCTGTTTTTGAATTGTTTTGCATTATCACTAACCAACGAGTGCGGTATTCCAAATCTGCATATAACATTCTTCCAGATGAACTTGGTGGTGTTGGCCTCGGTAATCCTCATCAGGGGTTCCGCCTCAACCCACTTGGTGAAATAGTCAATTGCCACTATTGCAAAGCAATTGTTACCAGCCCCCCTAGGCATAGGGCCAATAATATCAATCCCCCACTTCTCAAAGGTCAAGGGATAGTCACCACAGTCAACTTGTGATGTGGCTGATGCAGTATGGTTGCATGCCTTTGACATTTATCGCACTTGCGGACGAAGTCATGGGAGTCCTTCCACATAGTCGGCCAAAAATACCCCTGTTTGAGGGCTTTCCGAGCCAATGATAACGCCCCAGCGTGGTTGCCGAATGTGTTATCATGGATTTCTTTCATTATGTACTGTCATTCCTTCGGCCCAACACATCTCAGCAAAGGAGAGGAATAAATCTGTTTATAAAGCAGGTCATCCAAGAGTACGAAATTTGCGGCATATCTTTGCAATTTCGAGCTGCTTCGGGCTCATCTGGTGCTGTCTGATGCTTCAAGTATGCTAGTATAGGATTTATCCAGGATCCTTCTTCCTCTATCGCCAAAATCTCCGTTCCTGGCTCACAACAAATGCTCAATTGGGATCAGATTGTGGAGCTCGGAATCATTACTGCTTGCTAATTTGGATAAAGCATCTGCATTGGAATTTTCAGTTCTGGGAATATGATGTAACTCCATTTTTCCAAAGTTCACGGCTAGATCTTTTACTTTTTTCAAGTAAGCAACCATGCAGGTTCTTTTGCAACGAATTGTCCGTTAAACTGACTTACGACAAGTTGTGAGTCACTATTTGCCACCAAGGACCTGATCTTTAAGGCTTTTGCATGTCTTAGCTCAGCTAAGAGTGTCTCGTATTCTGCAACGTTGTTTGAGGCTTTAAAGCCAAAGCGGATGGCACTGTATAGTTTGTATCCTTCCAGACTCATTAGTAGTATACCTGCCCCGGATCTTCCATCAGCCGAGGACCCGTCAACGAACAACTTCCACTCACGGCTATCCTCTGCGTTATCAATCATCTCCACCTCCGACGGATGAGTAAACTCCACTATGAAATATGCTAATGCTTGACCCTTTATAGCAGTCTGAGGTTCATAATGCAGGTCGTACTGACTGATTTCTATTGTCCACTTCATCAACCTCCCAGATACATCTGGTTTCTGTAACACCAGACTCATAGGAAAGTTGGTGAGAACATGTATGGAGTGTGACTGAAAGTAGGGGCGGAGTTTGCGAGCTGTTGTGATCAACGAGAGAGCAAGTTTCTCCATATCTGGGTAACGTGTTTCTGCATCCAGCATGACTTTGCTTGCATAATACACTGGGAATTGATTCCCATATTCCTCTCTGATCAACACTAAGCTAACAGCCTCTTTTGACATGGCTAAATATAGATAAAGTGGTTCGCCAGCTCTTGGTTTTGATAACAATGGGGCTTGCCCCAAGAATGCTTTCAGGTCGGAAAAAGCTTGCTCACATTCTAGCGTCCACTAGAATCGCTTCCCTCCCTTCAAGATCTTAAAAAATGGCAAGCATTTGTCAGTGGACTTAGAAACGAATCGATTTAAAGCCGCAATTCTTCCCCGTTAAGCTTTGCACTTCTTTTGGGCTCCGAGGAGATCGCATGTTCAGCAAAGCTTTGATTTTATCGAGATTGGCTTCAATCCATCTTCTGTTTACCATGAATCCCAGAAATTTTCCGGATGCTACTCCAAAAGCGCATTTTGCTGGGTTGAGCTTCATTCGATATTTCCTCAAAACATCGAAGGCCTCTGACAAATGGCGGATATGTTCAGTGGCGACCATACTTTTGACCAGCATGTCATCAATATATACTTCCATGGTGTTTCCTAATTGTTCTGAAAACATACGATTTACCAACCTTTGATAGGTGGCTCCAACATTCTTTAAGTTAAATGGCATAGCTTTGTAACAATAGAGTATCCTATCCATAATAAATGAGGTGTGCTCCTCATCTGATTCATGCATGGGGATTTGATTGTATCCGGAGTATGCATCCATAAAGCTCAGCATCTCATGTCCCGCTGTGGAGTCAACTAACTGATCAATCCGAGGTAGTGGAAAACTGTGGACACCTCAAATATAAAACTCGAATTATCTATATATTAAAATTTACCCAATTTTTTTTTTTTTTATATATATATGCTAAGCAGATAATGTGCTAAGTCCCATGCATGTATTAAAACATTTTAATTCCCATAAATTTAAACAAGTAGGTTGCAGGAGGCTATGAGTAGCATAACATTGCACTGAGAAACAAGCTGCAGACCGCTACTGATAGCATCCTGCAGGGTACTCTCTAATAACCCATACCATCACATACCCAAATTCCATATGTAGCAGGGGTAAAGGGAAACATAGATATCCATAATAACTGAAACTTCATTAACATAACATAAGGGATTACACTGCACTTCTCCAAAAGAGTTTAGAAGTTTACATGTCATGACTTAAAAGATTACAAAAGTTTACGTGACTTGCCCTTTTCCCAACATGATGCATTCCATTCCCTAATCATCAAGTTTCTATTCAATCCAAAATCTGGCTTCTTGATGAATGTGTGTGGCCCAAGGTTAAGTTACCTTAATTCTTATCAAAACACCACACTCTTACCCTTACATGTAGATATAACTAGTAGGGTGATGGAATCCTTCCCAAAAGTAAGTGTCCCAAAACCACTCATCTCTTAAGAAAGAAACATGATGGTTCTCAAGGGCAGGAGGCTCCGGGCATCATAGACATGGATATACTTATAGCTTCTATCCCTTACGTAGACTGTTGGACTGGTGGGGAGTTCAGCCCATATGGTCTTCTTAGTAATGATATGATATTCCCTTCCATCAGTTGAGGTCCTTCCCCATGTGCGCACTGTCTCTATATACCGGGTGTCCATGATCTACAAGATAGTCATAATAAGACTGTAAGCCATGAGGCTTAGTGAGTAAAGCTACAAACAAGCACATAAGAATATGAAACATCATTCATATCAACATGGTTTAATGTAATTAAAAGCATTTTACCTTAACCTTGAGAGAACAATGAGATAGTTCACAAGTTGTTCGCAATCATTCCAAATACCTTATCAACATGAAGTCCACAACACATAATGAAGACTTATCATAAGCATATTTATCCACATCTTATCTCATAACCTCAAATGACACGATGATCACATTTAACATGCACTTCTAGGGTGCACTTATCTTCTAAATGCAATTACTTGATTATTTGGGCCCCTACCCTAAGAGTAAGTATTCACGGCGCGCTCAATATAATTCATGGTACCATTAAGGTACAAGGTCACCTATCACGTAACTTGTCATGACATAAAAATGGAAAGATGTAAACATCTCATATCGTGATAGTCATAAAACTTACTGTAAACTGTAAAACTTGTTGGAAGTAATAGAATCTAGACTTGATTCACTTCCGTGACCTTAATTATGGGAGAAATCCCTTGGGCATCTAGAATCCCAACTGGTGAATACTTAACTACTTAGGGTTCTGCTTTCTTAATTATGCACATGTTTAAATATTATTTGTAGACCTAAGTGCATACATGTTGCATCACAAATGAATGCAATACATCCAAGATGTATAAAAAGGAACTGCATGCTTCATTTCTTTCTCATAGAACTCACAACCTTATTCAATATTATACATGCAAGGGTAGTTCCTTCAATTTAACATAATAAAAATAGTAGCAACTATATGTGCCAAATAAATTCCCATATGCTCAAGAATAACTTGATCTTAAGCTTCATAAAACTGTAGTAATTCATAGACTGAAATGATTAAAATCTGAAATCAACTTTAAGTCATATACATAGGCATGCAAATGAACTAAGAAGCTGATAGATCATTATAGAAATGCATCATAGCATCCTTGAATGAGCATGGTTAGAATCTGAAAATACTTTACTATTAAAGGAACATTATTCAAGAATCTGAAACGGCATTTAGATACACTTTCTAATGTTATACTTAATCTAAGTGAAACTAATAATTGCAGGAGGCTGTTAATAGCCTGATTCTATACTAAATAACTAGCTGCAGGCGGCTATCAATAGCACTGTACAGAGACATTTTCAACTGACCCAAAATCCGAGATTTTGGTAAATTAATAAAGTCTATGCCACTTCTTAAGTCATAAACTTATTGTAGTTTAACTTTACATGTCTGCATACTTATCCTTAATATTAGAAATCCGCTTTTGAGGCATGCATGTATGATTAAGTTAGAATCTTGAATTTAGGTTGATCAAATCTCAATCAAACTTAGATTTCAGCCTTAAAGAAAAACCCAGATTCTTATTTCTAATAGATTCAGCATAAAAAGTCATTTATAGTACTTAGATGTACAAAACCAAGAACATAGAATGTGGGTAGGTCTTATTTCACCATTTCTAAGATTTTTAAGCCCAAAGCTTTACATTTTCACATATTCATCATAATCATCAAACATCTTTGATAATATATAAAAGAAGCTGGATCTAAATACTAAAAACAGATATAGTTGATTTAGAACAACAAGAATCACAAAGGAAACACATATTGCTTTACTCACAGCTTTTGGATGAGTATTTAGAAATGGTTCCTGCATTTACATGTTATTTGGTAGTTAGAAACTTATAAGAATGAGTATATATGAATTATATTGCTGCATAAACAGGTTTACATCAGATTTTTGCCCAGAATATGACAGATTTCATTTTTCTTTAAAAACAGGAAACTGCTCTGTCCAGGAGGCTGTCAGTAGCATCCGGCAGTGAAGGATGAACGCTACTGATAGCATTCGTATCCCCAGAAATAGTGAACTTCCGAAATCTGCCATAGTTTTCTGGTTTAAAACTTGTTTTTCTTCATAGGTTTAACAAGTGAGAGTGATGAATTTTATTTAGAAACAAGAAATCATCATTCTTACTTGTTAAATAAAGAAATAGAGATGAAAAATATGAAGTTTCTCCCCTTACCTTCAATTCCCAGCAGAAAAATCTGGTGCAAAATGCACTAAGTGTCCTTATTTATAGAATTGAAGTTAAGGGCATGTTTGGTCTCTTTAGATTTCCAAGTTTTTAACTTATAAGTGTTTTTTCGAATAATTTACAGTTATAAATCAGTTGATTATATTTAAAATGCATTCTGATAAATCTACTGATTTAAACAGGAATAATAAGTCTTGCCAAACAACCCTTAAGAACCCACTAGTGGAGTTGCCAAGTGTCCCACTAAGATTATAATAATAATAAAATTCCAAATTTTTGTACTTCATCGAGCCCTTTTTGACTTAAAATTTGAGGGTCGAGATGACCTCCGAATTCAACAAACTTTATATCATCGGGAAGATCGCATTACGAACTTTCTAAAGATCACGCATGCAAAAGCATATTCTTAATATGTAGCTCGTACGGTCCTTGTAAACATGGCTGCTCGACCATCCCCATCATACTTAGAAAATTTTTTGTAGGGTTTTGACAATTTTCATATTGCAACTACCCTACCTTGGCTCGATATTCCCGGCACATCCGGACTCGAAATCACACATACAAAACATCGATTTAAACGTCACACTACGAACTACGCGATGGTATAGCATGCAATAACTTCAAATCAATAATGCATTCGTACGACTACGACAAAGATTGCATGATGAAGTGGTAAAATCGTAATTAACTAGTTTTTCCAAAATTTCTCCACTAGCCCCTAATTTACCATGTTGGGGGCATTTAAAGCTTCCTTGTTTCATCTACTATCATTCATGGAACTATAGTCCCCAACTTTGGTTAACACAATATAAAATAACTAATTGGATATCTATTTCAAAATTAACGATAATATTTCACCCAATAAAGACGTATTATTATTTCATATATATCATAGTAAAATACGAAAATTTCAGGGGCGTTACAAAAACTGTCTTTGGGGCATGCCTGATTTAAATTCGAAAAATCAATACATACTCTCAGTTTCCCATTCTGTTTTGGTGCCAAAACAGGGTTTGATACCCACTTCGAATACCGGGATTCTCTGATGAAGCCATTTTTCAATAGCTTCCTTACCTCTTCTTTCAAGGCCTCGTATTTATCAGGACTCATCGGTCTTCTCTTTTTCCTGTGCCCAGGACTTCTGGGATCAAGCGGGAGTCTGTGACAGGCCACTTTAGGATCAATTCCAACCATGTCATCATGTTTCCATGCAAATACATCGAGGTTCTCAAGTAAGAAGTTTTTTAGCTGATATTTGTATGCAATCGGGGAATCTAATCCAATCTGTAACTCCTTGATTGGGTCAAGTGGATCTACACCGAAGCATTCTAGCCTTTCAGCTGGGGTAGAACAATTGTCTCCAGCCATTCTTGGGTCTAGATCTGCCAGATCTTCTTCCGGCGTCATTGTAACATCCTCATTTTCCGAGGGCCCTCCACCAAGTCTTTCAGGGTCTGGAGCAGCCTCAGCCATTGCCACATCGCTAATCATGTTCAAGCTCTGGTCTTGAAATTTTTGGATAGCGTTTGTGTAACAGGCCCGAGATTCAGTTTGGCTCCCCCTAACAGTTGCAACACCGTACTCCGTGGGGAATTTCATGCAAATATATTTCGTATGGGTTGCAGCCCCCAAGTCGATGAGACCTGACCTTCCAATCGAGCTATGATAAGAGGAGATCTTGTCTACAACCAAGAATTCCATGGAGATTCTGGATAAAGTTGGTGCTTGCCCTACTTCAGTCATAAGGGTTATGGATCCTCTGGGAGTTATGTTGTCCCCCGTGAATCCATATATTGGATCTGGAACTGGAATGAGTGGGGTGATAATCCTCATCTTATCAAAAGTTACTCCGTAAATTACGTTTACCGAGGCACCATCATTCGTGACAACCCATTCCGAGCCACTACTACCCTGATAACCAATGCATCATTATGCGGAAAGTGTACCCCAATAGCGTCGTCTTGGGTGAAGGTGATAGATTATGTTCGAGGCATCTCAACAGGATGTGAATGGATGTGATAATTCACGTTGGAGGCCTGCTTGGCCTCTCTGATATATCTCTTTTGGGAGTTATTTGTGCTTCCACCTGGATGGGGGCCTCCCAATATTATGTCGATTTCACAGATCGACGGATCATTTGCAGGCATAGGTGGTTCTCTCGTGTCTTTAGCGTGTGCCAAGGAGTCATCCTGACCCTTGCTCCTATCTCTTTTTCGACTGTCAATCCTTTCTTTGGTTGGGTTCTTCCATGGAGCTCGCCTGTCAGTTCAGTTGAACTTTTGACTACCTGGTTTTTGTGTTTTCCCCTTGTCAGGAGAGAAATCACTCCCCCTTCTTCCGTGTGCCTTTTGGTCCGCTAACATGTGGATTTCCCTACAATCTTTTGTTGCTGCCCATAATACCTGTGGTAGGCGAAGTAAGCCCCAATCATGGGCTGTTTTCCACTTCGGATACTTTCCATTCTTCCTTGAGCTATTGGGGGATTCTGAGAGGGAGCGTTGGAGTGCAAGTTAGGGATAACTTCTGTGATCTCTGCTGCATAGCTGGACTAGGTTCCTGTAAATTGACATGGCGCTCCACTTCGGTTACTGTCGAACCTATCCTTATTCCCTCCTTTCCTGAGGTTCGCTTCATTAGAATACCCAAGATTATATCTCCCTTGAGGATGATTGTCTCTGGCCCAAGCCATTTATTCTGAGATGATCTCTTCCTTCATTAGATCTACCAGCACATTGTAATCCCTCGAATTTCTGCTTCGGACATCCCTCCAAAACATGCTCGTCATATCTAGCCCTCCTATTAATGCGGAAAACATCTCCGCCTTGGTGATGTTCTCACAAATGTGCATCTCTTCAGTGAACCTGGCTAGGTAACTCTTCAGAGATTCCTCCCTTCCCTGCCTTAAGTCCTGAAGGCGTTGGAGTGGGAGCTAGCCAGGACTGGAGGAAACAAAGCCATTTTTGAATGCTGCCTTCAAATCTCTCCAACTGTGGATGCTACCAAGAGAGAGTTTTTTGTACCATCGTATCGCACTTCCCTCTAGGGTTAAAGCAAAGGCCTTGCATTTCAGTGATGGAGTGGCTCCGGCTATTTCCATGCTAGCGCGGTAGTTTAACAGGTGATCGTCAGGGTTACCTCGGCCAGAATACTTTGTTATTTCTGGAATTTCAAATTCATGAAGCACTGGGCACCTACGGATGCCCTCCGTGAAGGGGCTTATTTCCTCTTCGTCATCTAGCTCGTATGACGACAATTCATTGTTCTCGTCATGACCGGGATACATCTGGTCATGGTGTTGGTCGTAGGGCGGTGGAGCGTACTCCTGTCTTTGTGGTGGCAAAACTCACCCATAGTTTGTCCTTTCGAAGGTCGGAAGATCATTACGAGATTTGGTTCGAGCTACTTATGCTCTCCTTTCCTGCCTATTCCTAGGCTCATGTGTGGGGCTAATTTTTTTGCCCCTATGTCATGCCGGCCTCTATGCATTTGGCTTTGCGACAGGGCTTCTTCAGTGCGTTGCTCCCGCCTATTTCTAGGCTCAGCTGCATGGCGTTTTCCTTGGTCAGTTCGGCCCCCTTGCTTGCCTCTGAATAACCCTCCTATTTGGCTGAAGACACTGCCAGATTTTGAGGGCGAAGCCTCCATGTGTCTAACTCGGGGTTGGTCTTGTTCTTTAGGTGCTTCATGCTCCAGGCCTTCTTCGTAGAGAGGCACGGATTCCACCTCGGCATATGCCTAAGGATCTTGATAATAGTAGGAGGCAGTAGCTGCATCGGATGGTGAGTAATGTGGCTGTGAATATTGCGAGGGCATAATGGGCTCGTTCATAACATACACTCTAGCCATGTAGGCATTCATCGCAGCAGTTTGTTCAATCTGCTGTTTCTGCATTTCCAGCATTTGGGCTGTCATGCGAGTCATGTCTCGCAGCATGCGACGGTTTCGGTGCCTGCGTGGAGGGTTAGGTTGGGACATTCCCTCGTTTGCATTCTCATGAGGCCTCTGAGGAGCCTCTTCCTCGCTGTGTTGGTCATTTCTACTCCTACGAGGGTTAATATCACCGTCGCTTTCATTCATGTTCAGAACCGTTTCTTGGTTTTATCTTTTCTTTCAAAGATAGGTGAACTTTTATCTCAAAGCTCCAAGCCTTTTTCAAGGTTAATAAACTTATGTTTTAGAGTTTCATGCCTTTTTCAAGGGTAATAAACTTATGTTCCAAAGTTTCACGCCTTTTTCAAGGGTAATAAACTTATGTTTCAAAGTTTCACGCGATTCTCCGCTCTTTTGCAAGGGTTATTCGTCCCTTTTCAGGATTTCCTTTATGTGGGTGGTTTTTTATCATGCGTTTTCGTGGTTAGCAGTATGGTTTCTCACAGACGGCGCCAAAATGTTGACCACAAAACTCGGCTGGACCTTGGACCAACACGTCTCAGCTCCTCCCTCTTGAACACATGGATTTCCTGCGCACTGTGACAAACAATCAGTTTGCAAAGGGGGCCGAGGTGGCTCCCGTTTGCACTCTGATGCCAAAGTCAGTGCCCATTTCAAGCAGATATAAATTGGGTGCGGGAAATATAAGTGTGTAAAAGAGAGAAAATGGAGTGAAAAAAATATTTAGTCAAGAGTATCAGGCTGCTAACATTTTACCATGCATGAGGAGTGCTCTATTTATAGGGGAATTTATAATCTTGGATGGCGACACGTGGTAAACTTTACACATGTATTTACCCTAGCGGTTGGAGAGGAAAATCTTGCTTTTTGACAGTAATCATTGCTACGTTTGGTAGGGGATGGATGTCTGTCACTTTTGGTAAAGGCGGTGTCAAATCTATGACTTCATCCGTTGTTCCATCACTCATCTGTGGCGTCACCGTAAAGCACCTCGGCTAAACTTAAAGCACATCGACTAAACGTAAATCAGTTCGACCAAAGAAGTTCACGTACTATTCTACCTCGGCAGTTGGCCCAAGGTGATGCCCTAGACTTTAATCGTGGGCTAAGGTACATTGGGCCCCTATGGGCCTTCGCTGGTGGTTCAATGTACTATGTTTTTGGGCACGGTCTCAACAAAATAGATTACTAAATTACCCAACTCAAATTCTTAATTATCTAATGGTCCCTAATCATCTCTAAATTTCAAACCCTAGCAGTGAGCACCCGATTCAATTTATGTACTACAGTTCACATCTTAAATTTGCAACAATACAAAAAACACTATCAATTCATAAAATATAGTGAACATTCTAATTCAAAATTTTAGACGAATATGTATCTTTGTGTTCATTTGGAATTTATTAATTTATTTGTTAGCAAGCCGCGATTTCAATCCGCATCAGATCGTAAAAAATGGTTTGATTTGATTTGGTTTAGAAATAATTCAAATCATTTAAATGATTTGATTTAAAATTTTATTATAAATTGCTCAAATCAAATTGTATTGACCCTAAATTAAGTGCATCAATCACTTCGTATAAGAGTAATACCAATGGTGGTGTAAAATAGCTCCGATCATTGATTTATGTCCCCAAATTCGTCGGAATGGTTTCCAATGATGGGGTGTAAACGGGATGTAAATTATCTTTTCGGTCAAAGATCTAAAAAAAGATCCACAATTGCGTCTTATTTTACACCTCCACATGGAACAAAATTCACATAAATTTAGCTATCAATCCATAAAATTTTGATGTGAGATATAGAATTTAAATTTATTATATTAATTTACATTACAATTTGAATTTTTATATTAATATGCACTTTTTAAATATTTTAATATTTTTATTTTCTTGACCAAATTTCGAATTTTTAGGTCGATTTGATCGTAATGTTTATATTTATGCACAAATAAAAAAATAGATTAATATAAAATTTACTAACTAAAAAAATTGTACAAAAACTAAATTTAAATCTTATAATTTACATCTCACCATTGGAGCAAAACTTTAATGTAGATCTACTGAGATGTATATTGAGATGTAAAAGTAATTTTTTTAGGGTGTAAATTACACCACGATTGGAGTTGCTCTAAGTTATAACAAAAGAAGCACCGATAAATATGACTGCCCCTGTTTGATTGTTTGAGCCCCATCTTTTTGGAGTAATGTATTTTATAATAGTAATTTTTAGGAGGGTGCATGATTAAAATATAGAGAGAAATTTTGATTCATGTGAAATTATTTTACGAAAGAATGTATGATTGAAAACGATTTTTTAAGAAATTGGGTCTCAAACAAGGGCTCATGATTTATTCTAAGAATTGATCATGTTTTGGATTGTCACTTCTGTTTGTGACTCATTAGCCTCTGCTTGGCAACCTTTTTCTTAAAAATTTTTATAAACAAAAATATTTATTTTTTATTTATAAAAAAATAATGTGATAATTTCGAGATAAAATATGTAATTGAAAAAAATGTTGGGTGGATTTGTGAATAGTGACGCCAAATAATGAAAATTTGTAAATCCGTGCCGAAATTTGGACAGAGTAACGGCAAGGAAAATACGAAACAAGAAAAAGAAGAAAAGAAGGAACAATGCCGAGGCAAGAGTTGGACTCTTTGTCCTTAAGTCGAATTTGCCCCGCAACGGTGCCTACGGATAACGGCAATCGACTCCCAAGATACAACGGCAACACTTGTGTTTGTAGCACTCCAAAACACAAGTACAACGAACCAAAATTAGGCTTATGTACTCCAAAGATGAAATGAAAGAAATCAAATCATTTGAATAAATGAATGATGAATTGATAAAATGAAAAAAATAATACAAGCATATGGGGTCTATATATAGATGTTGGAAAGTTGTATCTCAAAAGACACAACCCTTACAAGAGACACATCCTTTCAAATTTGTCTCTAATTGAAGAGACACAATTATTGAAAATTATTAATTTCAAAAGTCACAATCTTTCATATGAAAAGACACATCTTTTCATTTAAATTAATTCTAGAATATTCAATAATATTCTTTTAATTTTCCAATATTGTCACAATTTTAAGTGGCTTAATTTTCCATTCACTATTAATGGTTCCACTTAAATAATCACATAAATTGGTCAAAACCAATTTTTCCAACAATCCCCCACATGAATGAAAATTAATGCAAATGCAATGAGAATGAAATGCAGACTCTAACAAATGGAGTACACACGACAAGTCATAGCATCAAGATAGGTAGCTTGTGGCCTTGAACCTTCTTTAGTTGAATACAATCGGATTTACTAGGCTAGTTGGTGAACGCGATGTCTTGAACCATCCAGCCGTTCGTGTAAAACCAAACAACTGTACCAACACCATGACTCATGTAACCTATTCGGTTCTCATGGTTGAGTCCATTTTGGCCCTGGACTACTCTTGGTTTCATTAGTGCTCTTAAGAGAATTAAGCCTCGAATTCTCGTAGAAGCGGCCCCACTTCACACTTATATAGGTGATCTCATACCTTTCTATCTTAAGGTTATTAATCATTAAAAGTATATATGTATACTTATCCTTATACACATTTTACATAGCACTTTAAATTTTAGGAATGGGTATAAGTGCTTTATTCTGAATCATTTATGACTTAGTTGTCACATTGAACCAAGATCTTGGGATCTCCAATCTACAAGTTGGGTTTCCATCATAGTAATTCTATTCAATAGGCTTTAGGCCCATTCCCCTCGAAAGATGGTATACTTGATCTCTTGCAAGTCCTTTCGTCAAAGGATCAGCCAAATTTTCTTTTGACTTCACATAGTTAATAGAGATTATACCATTCGATATTAATTGTTTAATGGTATTATGTCTCCGACGGATATGTCGAGACTTGCCATTATACATACTGTTTTGTGATCTTGCAATTGCCGACTGATTACGCAATGTATATTAATCGCAGAAACCGGTTTTTCCCAACATGGAATTTCTTCAAGAAAATTACGAAGCCATTCTGCTTCTTCACCGGCTTTGTCTAACGCAATAAACTCAGATTCCATCGTGGATCGAGCAATACACGTTTGCTTAGACGATTTCCAGGACACGGCTCCACCTCCAATGGTAAATACATAACCACTTGTGGATTTTGAATCCTTAGTGTCAGATATCCAATTTGCATCAGTATATCCTTCTAACACCGCAGGATATTTTGAGTAGTGTAATCCATATTCAACCGTGTGTCTTAAATATCTAAGAACTCGGTTTAATGCCTTCCAATGTATAACACTTGGATTACTAGTGAATCTACTCAACTTGTTGACTATGTATGCTATATCCGGTCTTGTGCAGTTGGTAATATACATTAAACTACCAATGACACGCGAATATTCCAATTGAGATACGGGCTCACCAGTATTCTTGGCTAAGTGAATACCTAAGTCAACTGGTGACTTAACCGGTTTATCGTCATACGCCTTAAATTTCTTAAGTATAGTCTCAACATAATGTGATTGAGACAATGACAAACCATCCGATGTTTTAGAGATTTTAATCCCTAATATTACATCCGCCACTCCCATATCTTTCATGTCAAAATGTTTTGTTAACATTTTCTTAGTCGAGGAAATGACTTTGGAGTTATTTCCCATAATTAGCATATCGTCAACATATAGGCATATGATTACATATTCATTAGGTGTGTTTTTAATGTAGACACATTTGTCACATTCATTGATTTTGAAGCCATTTGACAACATCGTTTTATCAAACTTTTCATGCCATTGCTTCGGTGCTTGTTTCAATCCATACAATGACTTTACAAGTCTACATACCTTCTTTTCATTTCCTGGTGCAACAAACCCTTCAGGTTGTTCCATGTAGATTTCTTCTTCTAATTCACCATTTAGAAACGCGGTTTTGACATCCATTTGATGTATTTCAAGATTATGCAATGCTGCGATTGCAATCAAGACACGTATAGACGTAATTCTTGTAACGGGTGAATAGGTATCAAAGAAATCTAGTCCTTCTTTTTGTCTATACCCTTTGGCTACTAATCTAGCCTTGTATTTATCAATTGATCCATCCGACTTCAATTTCTTTTTGAAGATCCATTTACAGCCTAAAGCTTTGTTTCCCGGAGGGAGTTCAACCAATTCCCAAGTATGGTTACTCATGATGGATTCAATTTCATTGCGTACAGCTTCTTTCTAAAAAGGAGCTTCAGGAGAGGACATTGCTTCATCAAATGTCCTAGGATCATTTTTGAGTAAATTGGTTACGAATTCTGGACCGAATGTCTTTGGAATTCGTTGCCTTTTACTACGTCTCGGTTCTTCATTTACTTGAAGATCATCATTCTTTCCATGTATATTATCATAAGTTCTTTTATTTGAACTTATTTCCTTTTCTTTACACGGAAATCTATCTTCAAAGAAGACCGCATTTCTTGATTCAATAATTGTACCTACGTGTACATCAAGTACTTCGGATTTATGAACCAATAATCGATATGCACTACTATTGATAGCATATCTAATAAAGACACAATCAATTGTCTTTGGTCCAATCCTAACTTGTTTAGGTTTGGGTATTTGTACTTTCGCTAAGCACCCCCACACTTTGAGATATTTGTAGGAAGGTTTCCGACCTTTCCATAATTCGTAAGGCGATTCAATCTTATCTTTGTGTGGTATTTTATTTAGGATATGATTTGCAGAAAGTATGGCTTCCCCCCACAAGTTTTGAGGTAAGCCCGAACTTATCAACATTTCATTCATCATTTCCTTTAACGTTCGATTTTTGCGTTCAGCAATTCCATTAGATTGTGGTGAATATGGTGCCGTTGTTTGATGAATTATTCCAGATTCAGCACAAAATTCTTCAAACGGTGCAACATATTCTCCACCTCTATCACTACGAATCATTTTAATTCGTTTTCCAAGTTGATTTTCAACTTCATTTTTGTAGTGTTTAAACACTTCCAAAGCTTCATCTTTGCTTTTCAACAAGTACACATAACAGTACCTTGTACAATCATCTATGAATGTGATGAAGTACTTTTTACCACCCCTTGTTGGTACGAACTTCAAATCACACACATCCATGTGAATTAGTTCTAATGGTGTGGTGTTTCGTTCAACCGAATGAAATGGTGTTTTGGCCGCTTTTGCCTCTACACATGTTTCGCATTTTCCATTATTAAAATGCATATTCGGAAGTAAACTTAAATTCATTAACTTTCGTATTGAATTAAAGTTTGCATGTCCTAATCTATGATGCCATAGATTACATGACTCAAGCATATAAACTGAAGATGACGTTTTATTGATTGTAGCATTTGGTACAACAGTTAGGACATTCATTTTGAATAGTCCATCTTTTACATAGCCTTTGCCTACATACATATCATTTTTGGTATGTACAAACTTATCCGATACAAAGACTAGTTTAAAGCCATTCTTGCTTAATAAAGAACCCGACACAAGGTTCTTACGAATATCCGGTAAGTGAAGGACATTATTGAGGCTAAGTTCTTTTCCCGACGTCATCTTCAAGACCACTTTGCCTTGTCCTTCCACTTTGGATGTAGAGGAGTTCCCCATAAACAATTTTTCTCCCTCGGTTGGAGTGTATGATGTGAACATTCCTCTATCGGCACAAATGTGACGGGTTGCACCCGTATCAACCCACCATTCCATGGGATTTCCAACAAGGTTGCATTCAGAAACAACCGTCGATAAATTCATATCGGACATGCCATTTGATATGGCATCAGATTCGAAAATGTTGGCTTGGGATTGCTTTTTCGGTTTGCGACAATCAACCGAGCGATGTCCAGCCTTTCCACAATTGTAGCAATTCCCCTTGAACTTCTTTGCACTCTTCTTTGTAGATTCAACGGAATGCTTTCTCTTCTTTCCTTTGTTGTTGCTAGATTCCACCACATTTGCCTTTGCTTGTGGTATGCCATTGCCAACTCGTTTTTTCGAACTTCGGTTGTCTTCTTCAATGTTCATCTCCTTGCGCTTGTGCTTGAGATAGTTTTTGAAGTCCCTCCACATGGGTGGAAGTTTCTCGATAATTGCAGCCACTTGAAATGATTCGCTCACGGACATATTTTCCGCATGAATGTCATGGAGTATGACTTGCAATTCTTGTACTTGACTGATGACGGTCTTCGAATCTACCATTTTGTAGTCCAAGAATTTTCCCACAATGAACTTCTTGATTCCGGCATCTTCGGTCTTGTACTTCTTTTCCAAGGTCTCCCATAGTTCCTTTGCAGATTTCTTATAGCAATACACACCGTATAAGGCGTTGTCCAAGCCATTAAGAATATAATTCTTGCATAAGAAATCCGAATGTTTCCAAGCATCCAAAGCAATCAAAGATGCCCTATTATTTTCCCCTTCTTGTATGGCGGGAGGATCTTCATTCAAGAATTTCGCCAAATTGAGGGTTGTGAGATAAAACAACATTTTCTGTTGTCACCTTTTGAAATCAACCCCAACAAATTTCTCCGGTTTTTCCCCATGTGAAACGGAGTTTGAATGAACGATAGTAGGGGCACCCACAACCGGAGGAATCACATTAGTAGTAGTTGTATTCACAACGGGAGGAATCACACCGGTAGGAACACTTCCTTCAGAAGTTCCCGTATTCGAAGTTTCATTCGAAGTAGTATCGGTATTAAGAACCGTATTCATTTCCGTTTACGTAAAACAGAAGATCAACCAAAACAAAATAGAAATGAAGAAGATGTTAAACTTAACAAGTTTAACCAAACAAGAATGTCACTTTCACAAAATATAGAGAATTCGACTTAAGATTGTGGGGTGGATTTGTGAATAGTGACGCCAAATAATGAAAATTTGTAAATCCGTGCCGAAATTTGGACAGAGTAACGGCAAGGAAAATACGAAACAAGAAAAAGAAGAAAAGAAGGAACAATGCCGAGGCAAGAGTTGGACTCTTTGTCCTTAAGTCGAATTTGCCCCGCAACGGTGCCTACGGATAACGGCAATCGACTCCCAAGATACAACGGCAACACTTGTGTTTGTAGCACTCCAAAACACAAGTACAACGAACCAAAATTAGGCTTATGTACTCCAAAGATGAAATGAAAGAAATCAAATCATTTGAATAAATGAATGATGAATTGATGAATTGATGAATTGATAAAATGAAAAAAATAATACAAGCATATGGGGTCTATATATAGATGTTGGAAAGTTGTATCTCAAAAGACACAACCCTTACAAGAGACACATCCTTTCAAATTTGTCTCTAATTGAAGAGACACAATTATTGGAAATTATTAATTTCAAAAGTCACAATCTTTCATATGAAAAGACACATCTTTTCATTTAAATTAATTCTAGAATATTCAATAATATTCTTTTAATTTTCCAATATTGTCACAATTTTAAGTGGCTTAATTTTCCATTCACTATTAATGGTTCCACTTAAATAATCACATAAATTGGTCAAAACCAATTTTTCCAACAAAAAAGTTTGGAAAAATATATGTAGTTAAAAGTGATTTAGGAAAATATGTTATTTATGAAAACAAAATTACCAGAGAGAGGCTAGCCATATTTCCATGGACACCTTGTTCTTTTGTTCATGTTCCCTCTTCCTTTTTATCCCCTCCGATCTCTGCAATAATCAATGCCCACAGCATTTTAATCAACGTTGTTAAAATCATATTTTTAGGTCGAACCGGTAGAGGGGGCTTGAGAATTAGATTGGCGGAACGAATCATAAGATTCTACTAAAAAATAATTTAAAAATAATACAAAAATAAAATTCTAACAACAAATCAACAACTATAAGCCCAATAACTAGCATATAACATGATCTAAAAAGAAGCCCAATAACTAGAATATAACATGATCTAAAAAAAAAAAAAAAAATTTGGGTCAAAACATAAGATTACTTTAAGACTCACCGTATACCGTGATTTAGGAGTGATTTTAGTCGTCCTAATTTGTTTAGGCCTCGTAAACAACTTTTTAATATTCTAGTGCTATTTATGTCATTTAATTTATTTTGAATTCTTTCAATTTAATTGATTTAGGGATGTTTATTCAATTGGAATTTTGAAAGACATTTAAAAACTTTTTTTAATGGACTTTTTAATGGATTTCATTGGATTTTATTGATTTTTATGGATTTTTATAGACTATCAAAGACTTTTGTGGGCATTTATTTAAAAGATTTTCATGGACTTTCAAAAACTTTTGTTGATTGATTTAAAAGATTTTCTTAGACTTTCAAATACTTTTACAGACTTTAATTTTTTAATAATTGAAAGACTTAAACACTAATAGATTAATTTTCGTATGGTGTGAATATTAATCGTTAATAATAATTATATGTCAAGTGAATTACAAAAAAATACGGAATGAGAGATAAATAGTTTTATGACAAAAAAGTTTGTGATTAAAAAATGGGGGAAAAATAAAATTATGTTTGATATCGATATGAAAATTGTACTATGTGCATAATTTTTTTTGAATATACAAATTTTTATAAATTTCGATTGACTTTTAATTAATATTTTTGAATATACAAATCTCTCTATAGAAAATTCTAGAATTATTTTGTTTAATTATTATTTTTTTTATACAATTTAATTATTATCTTTTTATAAAATCTTATAAAATTTTAGTTGGATTTATTTTCATAGAAAAATTGAAAAAAAGAGAGAAAATATAAAGAAAAAATATAACAAAGTGAAGAGAAGAAAAATAATAATTTTTTAGTCATAGGTTTCTAAAAATTAGCATGAAAGTAAATCACAAGTTAAGGTTTCTAAAAATAACATAAAAGAAGGGAGAAAAATATAGAAAAACAAAATTACAATTTAAAAGTTTTTGAAAGTCTTTCAAAATCTTGGAGGTTAATGAGAGACAAATTAAGAGATTTTGTGGTTGTACTTTCTGTTTAAAAGTTCGTACATAAAAGATTTCGTAAGAGTATTTAAAAATTATTAATATTTTGAATAATACAAGATTTTTAAAGACTTTCAAAAGTCTTTATATAATATATCATGACTTTTATGAATTTTTAGAATGTCCATTAAAATCTATATTAAATACCTCAAGATTTTAATGGAGTCTCTAAAGTTTAAATTGAATACACCCCTTTAAAATCTTTAAAAGTCTCACAAAATCTACATTGAATAAACTCATCTAAAACTAGATTTTATGTTTTATATTAGTTGATTAAAACTATGCTTTATGATTTAGAACCCCATAAATAAATGACTGAATCTATGTTTATCATATCTTTCATTTAATAAAAACTTGAGTTTATCTCCCAATCGTAGTGAATTTCAGATTTCTTGTTTCTTTTAAGGATATCCGTTTGAATTCTTTGTTCCGTCAGGTAGCCTCATTTAGGGGCGGTAAATGAACGACCTTCAGGAGCGAGCCAATTAGAAAAAATTTCACGCAAACTGCTCGTTGTGTTGCGCTCGCGCAAGTTGACTAACAATTCGAGTTGTTATAAGAGTATCTCCAATGCATAAAGTGGATTGTTGCTGATGTGACGATAAAATAAACGGACTTCTAAAGAACGCTAATAAATAGACAGAGCAGTTCAAAATTTACTATCCATTGGTGCTTTCTACATTTCAATAATATTGATTATGTGACTTTTTTTATAATAAAATTAAAATTAATTACGACATTATTTCTAATTTACTGCGTAGTCCAAAAGGAAACTAATTTATATTATACAACTTATTTGGGCAACGTCCTTATCTACAGTAATTAAATAATTATAAAATAAAAATTAATGTTGAGTCAGAATGTCTCACGGAGCGTCTAAATGTAGACGAAACACTTTACAATGTCTATTTTTTTAGCGTCACGTCAGCGTAACATCATAATCCACGTTGTGCATTGGAGATAGATTTTTATCATATTCCATCTATTTTCTTGCGTATCAAATGTATTTTCTCAATTTACGAAATGTATTGAAAATATTCTAAGTGAGTGAAAAACCCATTTTAGCAATAGAAAATTGGAAGCCCTGCGAGTAGTGAGTTTGTGGGGGCAAGCCCATCACTAGATGCTAAAAGCTTAGGCTGCGTTCTCTTTGTATTTCAGTTTCCTGTTTTCATTTTCGAAAATGTTTTCTGTTTTCCATTTTCTGTGACTTTTTTCGAAATTGCTGAAAACGCGTTTGGTTTGTTATTTCTGAAAACTGTTTTCGAAAATGAAAAGCTGGAAAACGCGTTCTGTTTAAAATTTTGAAGAAAATTATTTCATATTATTTGTGAATATAAATGAAATAAAGATATCATATTTTGAGTTACACAACAAAAATAAATGAAATAACCCCTATCACACAATTTGGTTATACAAAAAAAGTTCAAAAATTCATGTTGCCCTTCTAAAGTAATCTTTCCACATTTGAGTAGTGATTTTCCCTTCTAAAGTAATCGTTCCATTTAATACTTTATATAGATACATCCTTCTAGTAAGCACTCATAACGTTTAAAATTTAAGTTTCAATAAAATTTGCAAAAATCAATTTACGTTAATTAATTATGCCCTTACAAAATAAGTGTCTACAATACAAAAGTAAAAAATAAAGGTTTAATAATTAAGCACATGATACATCATCAGAAAGATGGTTGAATTTGGAGTTCTACGCAAAAAACAGAGTGCAATTTGGAGTTGTACATTAAAAGTTATACATGTTTGAAGACAATGACCTATAAAGCAAATACGAAAAGAACTAAATTAAAAGAAAAGTAAAATTTGTGAACTAATGTACAACAAAATCTGAAGTTGAGGGACCTAAGTTGCAAATAAATTAGGATATTTTCGAAAGAAATTTCAAAATTTGAGGATTAAAATGACAAGTTTTGAAAATCAGGGACCAATAATGTAATTAAAAATGATAAATTTTGACAAATTTCAAATTTTTTTGATTATTTTAATTTTTTTTTTTTTTAAGTGGAAAACGCGCGTTTTCCGCGTTTTCCACTTACAAGGCAAAAATTTTGGAAAACGCGGAAAACGTGATTTTCACGTTTTCCATTTCCTTTACAAATTTTGAAAACGTTTTCCGAAAACGGCTCAAGAGAACGCGTTTTCCGCGTTTTCGGAAATGGAAAACGGAAAACGGCTGGAAAACGCCAAAGAGAACGCAGCCTTAGAGTTTGCTTCTAGCTCCTAGATGCCTGAGGCATGTTGAAGGCCGTTTAGAAATTTAAAAATCGGTTCGAACCAGAAAAATCAATGAGTCAAGGGTAAAAATTCCGATCGAAACTAGTTTCAATTAAAAATAAAATATAATTTCAAAAATCACATAACTTTCCAAAAAAAAAAATAAGTTATTTTATAAATAAATCAACATTTACTCATTTAGAAAATAAAATCCTATACAAAAGTAGTTTAAAATAATTTTAAAAAAAATTCAGCAAAAAAAAAAAATGAAAAATCGGGTTTTAAAACCCAGCCTGGTCAATTGGTTCCTGAGTTAACCGAGAAAAAATCGGATTCTCTAACCGAGTTTTCAACACCCGTTTTGAGCTCGAACCGGTCATATTTTCTAAACCTTGGTTAAAGGTTGATCTCTCGATACAAATATTATATGAGGTTGGTTGAACTCGGTAAAATCGATAAGGTCAGCCTCATAAGCACCGACTAAACCAATCCATTTTTTCATTAAATTTTTAGTCCTTGTTTGGTTTTCATTAAAAAAAAATTATTTTTTTTCTACAGTACTCAATCTCAATTATTTATTAATTCTCCTAAAAAATATTATTCATGTAATTTTTAGAAGAATAAATAATTGAGATTTGGTTAAAAAGTCAAATATTAATATTATGGACCTGACTTTTAATTGATGATTGAGATTGATCCCTTGTTTGATTCTCCTAAAATTTCATAAAATATATTACTTTTTTCTACAGTAATCGATCTCAACCATCCAAAAAAGTCAAACCTACAATCTTTTTCTTTTTAAACTACTTTTTAACTACAGGATTTCTCAAAACGACTATTCAAAACTAACTTTTTCAATTACTATGAAAATCAAACAAGGACTGAGTACCATAGAAAAAAAATCTTTTTTTAAAGATAACCAAACAATGGCTATATTTGCTTGCGAATGCATAAACGTATATGCGTACTAGTATAACGCTATATAAGTTTGAAGCATTTGTGCAATGTCAAATAGAACTTGAATCATTGATATTTTAAAAATCCTTACTTGCTCAGAATACAAGAAAAGAAAGACCTCGCTCTTTTTATTTTTATTATTATTATTGACTTTGTAGTTTCAAAGCAAAACTGAAATTATTGTTGCCCATAATCTAAGTTGAATCATTAGCATACCTCTAAATGCTAATGCTATTATATATATGTGCACATTTAGCTCAACACTTACTTTATTAAAAAAGGTATATGAACAATTCAAGTCAACTCATAGCTCTTGAGCCTTTTTATATTGTTCAAGTCATCGCCATCTTTAAATAATTTACTTGCTTATTCCTCTTAATTATTAAAAAATAAAAAAATTATTGGCCCGTAATTCAACCATTAATTATTGAATGCAACGACTTCAAATCGCAATTATTTGTACCTATTCAATTTAGCTGAAACATTACTTAACTATCGAAGCATTTTCTAGTTTAATATTTGTGTGTTGAAGGTTCGGATTCACTCCTAAACTGGCGAAGGATCCAAATGATAGGTAGTTGGGACCGAGCGGGGGGAAAAAAAATGTCTCCACTCAGTTAAAACTGTAATAATTTTAATTTCTTTAATTTTATACTCTCTCCGTCCCACAAAAATAGTTTACAATTCTTTTTTCGTCCGTCTCAACAAGATGATCCACTTTCTTTTTTTAAGAGTGAAGTTAATCTTCTATATATATCTCATTTTATCTTTATTTAATGTGTTTTTTATTAGCTTAAATAAATTTATACTCTTTAAATTTTATGGGAAATTATAAAATTTATTAAGGGTATATTAGGAGAAGGGAAAGGGATTGTAAACTTTTATTTTTTCAATAACATTAATTGACATTTCTTAATCTGTATAAAAATGGATAGGAGATTATTTTTATACGACAGATGAAGTATTTAGTAGCTAAAATGGCCGGCAAATGTCTTTCATTTAGATTTTGGACAAATCACAGGCTGCCCCAACATCAAATTGTATTGTTTCTATCAATACCAATTACTCCATCATGCACTGTCTCATACATTGTAAACGTCGAACACGCACCCACACGTTGGTATTTGTGTTTTTTGTTCCATCCTTAATACTTTGCCCATGTTTAGTATTTTGAATCAAAATCAACAATTAATTCTAACATATTTTGTAAGGTTCACAATTTTTAACCACACATTTGATTTCATCAACTTCTACTAACAATGTTATCCAAACGGGACTTTTACAACGTTACAAATGCTTAGCATCAATCTATATATAGAAGTTGTATTCAATGCTTACATTCGGTACTACACAATATTATTTTATTTTGCAAAATTAACAAAATAGTTAGGCTTTTTTTTTTTTATCACTTACAAGCTCAAATTTTTTACAACCAACCACGTGTCAAGTCGTAATGGTTGCCACCTTAAATATGCATTTTGCTGACTTGTCTTAATTAGAACGAGCTAAAAATGCACACTCTAGTGGTAGAACTTGATAGTGACTATTAATTGAAGTATGATATGCCTAAATTGGGCCAAATATTTAACGGCCAAGTTATTGGAAATACCCAAATGGGGCCTTCATTCGCATTAGGTTTTATGTACAAGTCCGAAAGAAGTTTAATATGGTTAAAAAAGATTATTATCGTGACATGTTTAATATGTTGTATTTAATAATGTTTGTACATTATTTCAACAAATCCAACGTACCTAATATTCATTCAGTGTTTGCTTTCTTTTTCAAAAAAAATAAATTTAGCCCCTATTTGGTATTTTTTTTTTAGATTTTAATATAATTCAAAGTCAATATTTAATCTTAACAATATTTTATAGGGTCCACAACTCTTCAATTATACATCTCATCAGCTTATATCAATATCTACTAAAAATATGATTTTTATCAATACCAAACAGAGACTTACTGTAAGAAGAATATTAATTAAGAAGTATATACTGGCAAGGTACGTACGTACGTAGTACCCAACTTCATGTGCTTATTTTCAATGAATCCTCTAATCACTTCCCCTTCCTATGTATTTAGACATGGCCACATAACAATAATCAATGAAACGTGCACATAACAAACACTCAACAATTATTAGCTAAGCCCACCTAAGAGTATCATTAAATTACAAAAATTATCAACCAATTTATAATGGCAGTTGACAAAATATTATAAATGGATCCTTAATCACATTTAATTCAATCATTATCTAGTGGAACTCTAAGGTTATTCTCTACCTAATTTCTCCTAACATATAGACTCTTTATCCTTTTTTAAAAAAAAAAAAAATAATTTCCATTTAGATTTTAGCTCATTTCACCCTTAAGAAAAAATCAATCATCTCAATAGTCGAATTCGTTTAGCATTCTGAAAGATCTACTAATTAATTGGACAAAAAGCTTAAAAAAATTTATCAAATATGTTCAAAAACATCTTCCTAATCTCAGAAGCGGTTTTTGACGTTTCAAAAGTACTCTTGCCAAACAGGTTTAAACCTATTACACCACCCTTTGAGATTGAAATGAGTGGACATTAATTTATGTAGTGTGTTAGTTAAGAAACTTGAAATGTTAGGAACAATTCAGTTGAATATGTAGGTGTGAATTGGTGGGATGAGAGTAACTTAAAACTGTCAAACATAACAAATAAGAAAACCTTAATTAAAATTGAAGTATTACATAGAATAATATATTAATACAGGTGGATACACACATGGATAGGCAGTTACCAACCCATCTTTCCTATCCATTTAATTCTTTGTCATTTAATGAAAAAGACGGACAAAGGAAGTTTTTATTTAACTTTATTTGTAACGAAAAAAATAAAGACAACCTAATCCACGAGATCAGTTGTGGTGCTGGTTATGCCTAACCATGTCCATGCTATGCCATCACTTTCTCTATCTCACTCACACTACACGTTCTTTAACACTTTGGAGGGTTAGAAATCCCTTTTCCACTCAAAAAAATAAATATAAAAATTCAAAAAAATTAGGCTCATCACTAACTTTTCGTGAATGAAAGCAACCGTGAACTGTATTTTTGTTACTTACTCAAAGAATTCAGCTTTCGACGAAACATAAAAAGCAAGAAAGAATTAATAACAACAATATTAATGAATTATGAAGTATAACAATTGATAATTATGAAAAAAAGAAAATGTGAAACAATTTTTTAGCCGTTGAATCAATGTCAACTCTTGTTTTCTAGTAGTGGCAATCGACTAAGGCGGGGGAGGAGAAGATAAGAAACTTTTCGTCCGGTCGGTGATCATCCTCCAGTGGTGCCGGGAGGTTAAGATCCAGATCAAGAATATTTCTAGGTTTCTCAGAATCATCGGTGCCAATTCTAGTAGTATTTGGTGCTGTCCTATGCCTTCTCATGTGACCTCCCAATGCTTGTCCTGATGAAAACTCTGAACCACATATTGAACACTCATGGATTTTAGGCTTAATATCAACTTTGCTTGATGATTGGATTGAAGATGGTGGACTAAGCCTAGTGATGATCAATCTCTTTTCTTCTTCGTCGTCGTGAATGAACGGTGATGATTTTTTCTGATCTGATGAAGACTTGGGCTTTTTGTGACTTGCTCTGTGCCCACCTAAAGCTTGAAATGATGGAAAAGTTCTATTGCAAGTTTTGCATTCATAAACGTAGATGCCAACCTTTCCTTCTGTTATATTGGCCATTTCTTTGAATTTTCGGCTGCTAAATTTCTCCACCTTGTCACCACTCTGTGCCAAAAGAATTAGACAGTTGGCCATGTCTTCATCTTCCTCAGTACTTGTAGATATTCCACTTGATGTTGTTGTGGTTGTGGGAGATGAAACCAATGAACGGAACTCATTTCCACCTCCTCGACCGCCGCCACCACAACCACCACCACCGCTCGAAGAGCTTGAGTTTGATGGCCTTAGCTGCTTTGTACGCTTTCTTTTAAGGATCATCTGATCCTTGTACTTTGTAAACTCTTCTAACATCTCCATTTCCATATAATCAAAACAGGCTGCAACTTTCAATATATAAGAGAGGAAGTACTAGAATTTAGAACAAGACTTGGAAAGGACACTAAGTAGTAGTGTAAGAAAGTGGAGAGTGAGATGATAGAGA
The DNA here is from genome assembly GCA_963555705.1 of Ligustrum vulgare. Lineage (NCBI taxonomy): Eukaryota > Viridiplantae > Streptophyta > Magnoliopsida > Lamiales > Oleaceae > Ligustrum > Ligustrum vulgare. Next base: position 32,021,977 of record OY743189.1, on the reverse strand, counting down.
AACTGTGAATGAGTTTTATATATATGTTGGTTTATGTATATATAATCAATTGTATTAAAGTGTTTGGAGTTCAAATCCACCCTGGTCGACAGTTACCATGAATTAGCCTGTGGCCACCAATATTCCTTGCGTTTCCAACTTGAAAAGTGTTTTTCAACAAAGTGTATTTAAGATCGATCTTGGAAGCGTTATAAAGAATAATATTTTTATATGCCCTTCTTTGGACCAAAGTTTTGGAGGAAAATTGTGGTTTGAAATAATATTTTTGAAAATGTGTAGTAAAAAAATATTTAAAAAATCAAATATTGTAGTTTGACTAAAGTTGATGGCTAAGATTGAATATTTTAAAAACTTGATTTTTAAAAAATTGGAGCCAAATAGGGGCTATATCTTGTTTTGTTTTGATAAAAGTCAAGTTTTTAGTATGTTTCGATAAATGTTGTTATTAAAAAGATGTACATCTCATGAATACGTGATTAAAAATTAATGATTGAGTTTGATTTACATTTTAGCCCGATAAATCATATTTTTAATAAATTTAATTAAAGTTGTTGAGACGTGATTGAAAAGTTGTGAATTCAATAAAATGCATGGTTAAGACTAAGCGAAACAAAACATGGGCTATATTGATTGTATTTGGTACATAAATATGCCGTGTAAATAAATTACGTCACAATGAGTTTTTTACTTTTAGAGGGACAAAAAATGTCATAATAATATTTCAAATCATAGAGAAAATTAAGAATGTCTTTTCTTATTCAGGGGGAAAAAAAAAAAATTAGGTATGTTGTAACACTAATGCATCATCACTTCATGTCCTTAAACTTAAAGAAAAGTATACTATTTTTAGAGAGATCTAGAGAGTAGGAAGTGAGGCAAACCAACAAGATTCGGTTGGCTTCCAAGCAAACCCTCGAACTCTTTTTCATTAACTATTCCCCTAAGGCTGTGTTTGATAGTTAGGATGAAATTTGGGTGAAAAAAAAAAAAGAATTTTAAAGAATTAAATTCTAAGGAGTTGAATTCCTAAAAATTGAAAGTTTAATGTATTTGATTTGTTTAATTTTTAAAGTGAAAAAAGTGAAAAATTTTCTAAATTTTGTTGTTTGATTGACATTATTTTTTATTGTAAAAAAAACAAAATTTAGTTATTTTAAGCAAAACTTTTTTTTTTTCATATATTTATACTTGATAATAATAATGTTAATTTTTGAAAAATAAATAAATCAATTAACAACAACAAAAAGGATCAAACGTGACGAAATTGATAAAATATTTGGTCAAGAAAATAAAACCTCCTATATAGGAAGTGTTGGATATTGGTTAATAAATCGATAAATCAAGAAATTGATTAAGTATCGAAAAACTGACCAAAGCGACTTCGGTCAAATACTGAAAAACTCGACACAATCCGTTTAGGAAAAATTGTTTGACCGTGCGACCGTATGGTTAAGAAACCGTGCGATCACACTTCAATTCATTTCTGGTTTTTTGCATAAAGTCGTGCGACCGCACGGATTATAACCGTGCGGCCGCACGGTTGTCCAGTGTAAAGACACATTTTCATAAAGGTGCATGATTTGGCTTCAACCATTTCGTCAACACCCTTTCATGGTCTATAAATAGGACCCTTTGTGTATCCTATTCCTCACAATTTGATATGCAAAACATATATTATCCTCTTTTCTCTCCAAAATCAAAATCATAGCATTTGTTTTTTGATTTTCTTCCATTTCATCTTTGGAGTATATACACTAAATTTTGGTTCGTTATACTTGTGTTTTGGAGTGCTACAAACACAAGTGAAACCGTTGTATCTTGCGAGTCGATTGCCGAAATCCGTAGGTACCGTTGCTGGGCAAATTCGACTTAAGGATGAATAGTCAACTCTTGTCTCGGCTTTGTCCCTACTTTTCTTCTTCTTCTTGTTTGTATTTTTCTTACCGTTACTCTGTCCAATTTTCGGCACGAATTTACAAACTATTATTCTACTTATTTTGGCGTCACTATTCACAAATTCATCCAACAATCTTAGGAAAATGAATTCCTCACAAATGAGGAATTAGGCATCACGTGAGGGAAAGTGGGAATTCATTTTGCCTAGTAAATATTGTCTATTAAACACAAGTAAAGATGGAAAATTAGTGGAAAATTTGCATTTTCCAAGGATAACAGGGGCTATAAAACATAGCCTAAATGATATAACTTGGATCGGTTGTCACATACTCTATTTTTTTATTTTTTTTAAAATGAACCACCCCTTAATATTGGTACCGCATATTAAATTGGACTAAAATAATCTTTATCCAGTCGACTCTAGTGTGAAGACTTCGCTAAAACAAACAGTATTAAAAAGGAAAAGAAGTTATAATTTTTTTCTTCGCATATATATTGTTTAATTTATTCTATTGTTAAAAGTATAAAAAATATTCTCTTGAATTTTTTTCATAATGGAACAAGCTCGCGTATGCCACATATGAAACAATGAACGCGCTATATATGTTTTGAAATAATTTTGATAACATTTCTTCGCCGGTTGGAATAAGGTTGTAAAGAGAGGAATCAACATTATATTCGGTAATAAAGGTCCAAGTTACCACATTGATATCTTTTGGTCAGGAATCTTATTTACTTCAGAAATTGAATAATTTACAGAACTTTTTTTAATCCTCATCTCATCTTGTTTTAAAATTTTTAGTTAATCGTTTTTTTTGTGAGTATGACACTTTAAGAGATCTCTAATCATACACTAATTAAGTTAAACTATGGTCTTGATTTAATGCAATTTTATGTTATCTTGCTCTTCAACTGCTCTCATTAGCCTTGAGTCAAAGTGGGTCTTTAATTTTACATCTCTTTCTATTCATTATTTTTAAGGTATTTTGCAAGGAATTTCTAGGTCACATTTATGCATTTCAACCTATAGGCATTGTGTTTAATGTTGAGAAAATTCCTTATGAAATATCCATTTTGTTGAAGTAAACACAAACTTGAAATCAAGGAACCAAGAAAATAATAGAAAACTATAAAAAAGAAATTAAAGACTTGCATCGCAATGATTACAATTTGAAAAGTTAAATTTTTGCCATCTCGTAAAGAGAATGCTAGAGGGCTTTCAAGCAGAGGGCTTTCAAGCAAAATGCTTTAGCGGATTTCAAGTCTCAAATCAAGTGTCAAATAACATAATTAAAGAACTTTAAAACTAGGAACAAGAAGAACAATGAAAAGATTCTAAATATGAAGAACAAAAATTTGAGGGTTATAATCTCAATGTAAAATGTTAATGTTATGTTGTAAATCATGAATTATATCTCTATTTATAGAATTTCATCACCTCTATTTGTTGTTCACACAACTCTTCACCAAAGAATGCAAAATGTTGATGAAAGATGCATGCAAAATTTTGAAAAATTCTGCCAACGGTCGAATTTTTTAATCATGCGATTGTTTGGTTTTAAAGATCAAGCGATCGCTTGACATTAAATTTCTTAAGCAGATTCCAAATTGCATATACCAAGTGATCTCCGACTGTGAACCAAGCGATCGCTTGGTTCATCTTACTTACCAGACTGGTTAGTTCGGTCCGTCAGGTTCGGTCCAACTGATCTATATGGTCCGATTTTTTATCTTCTTGGACCGGTTCTCATCATTTTAACTCGATTTTTGTACTTTTTCATCTTTATACTTATATATATATATATATATGGAAATGATCTAGTGTCCATGATGGGCACTAGTTATAAAACCCATCCGCCATGTGGCGGATGGGGGTTGGATAATGGTGGGCTGGCCCCACTGCCCACCCACCATAGGGGGGTGGGGTGTGGGTTTCTTAAGAAACCCACAATGGGTTTTAGATCGAAACCCACAATGGGTTTTAGATCAAAACCCTATATATATATATTTGAACAACATTTTTACAACAATCTCCTACTTGTTCAAATATATAAACTCAACTTAGAATCATAAACAATGTCACGCATAATTCATCTTAAGTTTCTTAAAAGGAATCCTATTATTTATGTAACATGCGGTAAGTGAGGTCTTTCCCCATAAATTATTAGGCAATTTAGACCTTGTTAGCATAGCATTTACCATCTCAACTAAGGTCCTATTTTTTCTTTTTGCTAGGCCATTTTGTTCCGATATTCTAGGTGCACTACATTGATGTATAATACCATCCTCTTCACAAAAAATATCAAATTCTTTAGAAAAATATTCACTACCTCTATCACTTCTAAGAATTTTAATCATTTTATTATTTTGATTTTCTACTTCATTTTATATGCTTTAAACATGTGAAAAACCTCATCCTTAAGTTTCATCAAATAAACATAACAAAATCTAGAATAATCATCAATGAAAGTGATGAAATGTTTATTGCCACCTTTACTTAACATGCCATTAAGTTCACAAATATCGGTATGAACTAAGTCAACAATATTAGATGATCTTTCTATATTTTGAAAATGTTTTTTAATCATTTTTTACTTGGTGTAAATTTCACATTTTTCATTCTTTGTAAATTCACAAGATAGCATGCATTTCTAATCATTCTATGCAAAGTAGTATATCCAATGTCCCTAGCCTATCATGCCATAAATTTAAAGTACACACAAAGTAAGAAGAATTTATTTTATTGATAGCATTGTCAATAGTACACAATTTGACCATTCCATTAGTAGAATATTCTTTTTCAACCAAAAAAAAAAATCATTGTGGGATAATACAAGTTTTCCAGACTCAAAAATACACTTAATGCCCGATTTTTCCAACAAATCACCACTTAAAAGGTCTCTATTCATATCCGGCACATGTAAAACATTTGTGAGTGTCACAACTTTTCAGGATGTGCATTGTAAATCAACATTCCCTTTGCCTTTGATTTTGACTTTTGAACAATGCCCATTCCCCATTTGTATTTGTTAACCATCATCGATTTCTTGATAGGTCTTGTAAAGAGATTTTTCATAGCAAACATAAACAGTTGTACATGTATCATAACACCATCCCGAAATTTTTCCTTTGACAGAATTTACCTCGCTTATGGTTGCAATGAATTCATCATTGTCAATGGAATTAACCTTACTTCCAAATTTGCTTTTTTTTTATGTGGACAATCTTTCGCAAACTGGCAGAATTTTCCACATAAAAAGTATTCTCCTTTGGGCTTCTTTTTGAATTTGTTGTTGTTCTCCTTAGTAAAATTTCTCTTATTTAGTTTGGTCACTTTTTTATTCTTCAAGACATTGGCTTTAGAAGTACCAACATGAGAATTTTCAATCCTATCTCTTGCCCTCGACTCTTCCTCAATTCGGAGATATTTTTGAATTTGCTCAATTGAAAAGTCTTCGGAGTTGTAAAGAATTTTCTCCCTATATTTTCTCCATGTAGAAGGCAATTTTGCAATAATTGATCCTACTTGAAATGATTTCGGAAGTTCTATCTTCACCACGCAATTACTTGTAATTCATGCACTTGGGGTAATAGGGGAACATTTTCCAAAAATTTGAAATCAAAGTACCTTGAAATTAGAAATTTGGTAGTGCCTTCTTCTTCGGCCTTGTATTTATTTTCAAGTGCTTTCCAAATTTCTTTTGCAAATTTTGTATTGATATACAAGTCATAGAGGCGATCCGATAGCGCATATAGAATGTGACCACAACATATAAGTTCATCTTCTTCTCACTTCTTTCAATCAATCCTTACTTGTTCTGTATCTTTGTCGAAAGGTTCGGGTAGATCTTCCAAATTAGGATCAAGAATGTAGAAAATTTTCAGCGCTGTTAAGAGGAACTTTATTTTGTCTTGCCACTTTGTGAAGTTTGAACCATTAAAGCAATCCAACCGTACTAAATCTTGATTGTAGTCATAGTTGTGTCTCCTTCGGTTGCCATATCAAAACAAATTTAGCTTTTAGATTGTTGAGAAAATTCATTTCTCGTAGTGAAATATCCGCTTTGTTGAAGTAGATACAAACTTGAAATCAAGGAACTAGGGGTGGACAAAAAAATCGGAACCGAGTAAACCGAATCGAAATCGAACTGAACCGAAAAACCAAAATATTTCGGTTCTTGAAAAAAAAAATTCAAAACCGAAACCGAAACCAATTTTTTTTTAAAAAAAAAAAAATCGAAATCGATCGGTTCTTAAAATCAAAATCGAAAACCGAAATCAAAACCGATAAAAATATTTTTTTTTGAGTTTTTCATTGAATTATATAGCAAAATATACTTATGTTCACGCTTTAATGTGTAGACAGTGGATCAGAGGAGTATAAATTTACTCACAATTTTTTCATTTAAGAAATGTTGTCTAAATTGGTAGTATTTTAATTAGAAATCCTTTACTCACAATCTTATACAAGTAGAACCACACTTTAATATATACAGACTTAGACAGTGTATGAAATGTTGTCTGTTTGATACACTATTATTATAGAATTTAGTAATTTACTTTTAAGTCATTTCATATACTATTATAGTATTATTATTTTGTAGAATTTATTTTTAATGAGATTCAAATGTTCTTGCTTCCTCGACGTGATTTTCTTTTCAAATTAGAATGGTTTTAGAATGGAAAAAAGATTTTAACTATCAAGGTTCTGATATTCACATTCGTGGTATATTATACATGAATTTGGACTTTAATTTTAATTGAAAGCTTTATTTGGTTGTATTACCTTTAATTTTTGCAAACAATTAGATTTTTTTTTATTTGCGTCAATTTTTTTTTTAATTGGAACCGAACAAAAATCGAAAAATAAAAAATCGAACCGAAACCGAAACCCGGTTCGATTTCGGTTCCTTTACTAACCGAACCGAACCGAACCGGTAAACGCCCAGCCCTACAAGGAACCAATAAGATAATAGAAAACAATGAAAAAGAAATTAAAGACTTGAATTGCAATTTGCTATCTTAAAAAATAAATTTGGATCCTCTCGTAAAGAGAATGCTAAAGGACCTCCAAGCAAATTGCTTTAACGAATTTCGAGCCTTAAATCAAATATAAAATAGGAAAATTGAAGAACTTGGAAATTAGGAATAAGAAGAACAATGAAAAGATTCTAAGTATGAGAACAAAAATTTGAGGGGTGATAATCTCAATGTAAAATATTAATGTTATGTTGTAAATCATGAATTCTATTCCTATTTATAGAATTCCATTATCCCTATTCATTGTTCATACAACTCTTCATCAAAAAGTGCAAAATGTTGGTGAAAATGTGCATGCAAAATTCTAAATTTTTTTGCCAATGGTCGAGTTTCTTAACCGCTCACTTAACGTCAAATTTCTTAAGCAGATTCAAAATTGCCTATCCCAAGCGATCGCCTGACTGTGAACCAAGCGTTCATCTTATTTACCGGACTGGTTAGTCCGGTCCAATCCACCTGGTCCGTCCGATCCAACTGGTTCGTTCTGTTCGATCCAACTGGTCTATATGGTCTGATTTTTGCTCTTTTTGAACCGATTCTCATCATTTTAACTTGGTGTTTACACTTTTTCATCGTTATACTTAGGTATATATACTTGAACAACATTTTTACAACATTTAAACGGTTGACATTTAAATTACATCTTAGTTTTAATGAAAAATATTCCATGTTATTCACTTCGGGTGCTTGGTTTTAATTTTCATAGAAATTTTTCCAAGCTGGATAATGTTTTCTTAAAGGGGTACTAGTTGATTTTCCATGTTACATAAAATTCATTTTCTTTTTCATCCATTCCCAATTAATAAACCCTTAGATTTTAGATTATCTCTCTTTTCCTCGTAATGTCTCGAGAGAGATGGGTAATTCTTGATTTTTGTATATTTTAATCTTGACTACCATTTATCACAAGTGGCGTACAAATGACTTTATATATGTAGTCCTTGTTTGGAGAAGATTAATATAAAAATTTTAGTGTGTGTGTGTATATATATATATATATAACACACACAAAAGAATTGCTCTTTACTAAGATTTTTGTAGATAGGGTGATTAATATTGCGATATTAAGCCCATGTTGGTTCTAAATAAAATTTTATTTTAATTTAAATCAAAATTAATAATAAATTTAATCACATATTTTATGGGATTACAACTTTTCAACCGTGTCTCATCAATTTTTATTAAAATCTATTTAAATTTTGATTTTAATTTATACCAAACAGGGGCTAAATAAAAAACAAAAAGGCTAAAAAAGAGAGAAAAATTATTGCCATGTCCACCGATCTTAGATGAGGCCGTCTAACTCAAATGCAAAAGTGAAGACACTAGCGGTAGTGCAAGTTGTGTTGGTAATAGCGTTAATTAACAGTGTGTAGATAACAACTCGAGGAATTAGTTGTACAAGCCTACTCTGTTGTTCGATGTGGACATGTTGTCTACCTCCAATGGAAAAGTGTCAAGTATTGTTGGGCTTAAATATAAGTTCCAGCCCATTTTAAATTGACAATAATACATGGAGGACTTTGGTGCAATTTCTAAAAAGTAAAGCCTAGTCTAATTAAAAGCAAAAGGGAAATGATCATTGCAATATACAATTCAAAAAGAGAGAGGCTGAGGGCTGGGTCTTCAATTTCTTCAACGCACGAACAGAGGCTTTTTCTCTTACGCAGAGACCAAAAATATTACGCACAGGGGACTGCAATGGAGCTGTAAATTTCCTCATTTTTGGTATGAAATTTCAACACAAATGCATACAACATTTGGAGAATAAAAGGTGCTATTTTCTTGTTATATTTTGGAGAAGAAAGTGTTGATTATTGTGTATTCTTCTTCTTCAAGATTTGAGTTTCTCTAAGTATTATCTTAGAATGGTTTAGGTGCCATTTAATCTCCATTATTGTTGTTGTTGTTGGGGTTCCATCTATTGTATTAGATGATGTATGTTTTGGGTGCCAAGATTAATTCTTGAAGGTGTGTATTGGTTACTTCTAGATTTAGGGCAAAAATCTAGGAAAGAAATATTGTATTCCTATTATTTGATAATAGTGGAATTGTCGGTTTGCCCCGTCGATTTTCCCTTCTCATTGGAGGGTTTTACGACGTTAAATAATTATTGGTGTTATCGCTTTGGTATTTATAATTTCGATATTCTATTGTTTGGATTGGCTTGATTGAGTTGTTGATTTCCTATTTTAATCACACGGAGTTTGAGGGGAAATATTTGGCGGTTGCTACTTGTGTTGGCAATTCCGTTTGTGGTCCGAATAAATTTTTCCCCAACAGTGGTATCAGAGCTTGTGTTAGATTGTGTGGATTAAAATGGATGATCCAGTTGGTTGTGCTATGATTAGACTCACTAATCATAATTGGGTAACTTGGAAGCCTAGGATGGAGGATATCCTTTATTGCAAGGATTTGCATGACCCCGTTGAGGGTGACACGGCTAAACCGATGGATATGTCAGACAGTGATTGGACCAAACAGAATAGAAAGACTATCGGAACTATAAGACAGTGGGTGGATAACAGTGTGTTTCATCATGTTGCACAGGAAACTGACGCACATAAATTGTGGTCGAAATTGGAGTCTATGTTTGAGAAAAAGACTGCATCTAGGAAGTCTTTTCTGATTAGAGACTTGGTCAACATGAAATACAAAGATGGCATGGGTGTGACAGAACACTTGAACAATTTTCAGAATATTGTAAATCAGTTGACTACTATGGGTATGAAATTAGAAGATGAATTGCAGGCTTTGTTACTTTTGAGTTCTTTGCCAGACAGTTGGGAGACATTTGTTGTGACTATCAGTAATTCTGCTCCCGATGGTGTTTTGACTATGGAGTCTGTTAAAGACAGTATGCAGAATGAGGAATCAAGAAGAAAGTCCTCAGGTGTACATGCAGGGTCAAATCATGCACATGCTCTTGTTGTAGAGGACAGGGGGAGAAATAAAAATAGATGGCAGAAAGGTCGCAGCAAGTCAAGAGGTCGGTCGAAATCAAAAGATAAAAAGTCAGCTTGCTATCATTGTGGTAATGTGGGTCACATTAAAAGAAATTGTCGGATTTGGTTGAGAGAGCAAAGGGAAGGTAGCAATCAGAAGAAGGAAGATGAAAAGAACACTACAGCTATTGTTTCTACCAGTGATGAAGTACTTTCTTGTGTAGATGGTCATTGCCTACATGTGGGTGATCCTAGTACTGAGTGGATTGTTGATAGTGGTGCTTCCTACCATGTTTGTTCGAACATGGACTTGTTTGCAAATTACACAGCTGGTGATTTTGGTATTTCAAAGATGGGAAATACTAGCCAATCTAAAATTATTGGGATTGGTGATATTTACTTGCAAACAGAACTTGGCTACTCCTTGATACTGAATGATGTGAGGCATATTGATGATATCCGCCTCAATCTAATTTCAGTTATGGCTCTTGACAGACAGGGTTATTATAGCAGATTCGGTGATTTGAATTGGAAATTGTCAAAGGGCACTTTGATTGTTGCCAAAGGAAAAGCTTGTTGCACGCTTTACAAGACTTATGCAAAAGCTTGTAAAAATGAGGTGAATGTTGTTGAAGATACTTCTCCTGATTTATGGCACAAGAGACTTGGTCACATGAGTGAAAAAGGTTTGCAGGTTCTGGCTAAGAAGACATCTATTCCCTTAGCCAAAGGTATGTCGCTAAACCAATGTGATCATTGTTTATATGGTAAACAGCACAGAGTTTCTTTTAGTGGTTCATTTAAAAGAAAACATGATATTTTAGAACTTGTGCATTCTGATGTGTGCTCTCCTAGCGATGTAGCTTCTTTGGGTGGAAATAAGTATTTTCTCACATTTGTTGATGATGCTTCTAGGAAGCTTTGGGTTTATATGTTGAAATCTAAAGATCAGGTATTTAAGAGTTTTCAACAGTTTCATGCCATGGTAGAACGAGAAACAGGTAAGCCATTGAAATGTCTCAGAACAGATAATGGTGGAGAATACACTTCACATGAGTTCAGGAATTATTGCTCAAAATTTGGGATTCGACATGAGTTTACAGAAGCAGGTACTCCTCAACATAATGGTGTGGCAGAAAGAATTAACCGTACCATTCTTGACAGAGTCAGATGCATGTTGAAGACAGCCAAGCTACCAAAAATGTTTTGGGGTGAAGCAGTTCAGACTGCTTGCTATTTGATCAATAGATCTCCATCTGTTCCCTTGGACTTTGATATTCCAGAAAGAGTTTGGACAGGAAAAGATGTTTCCTACTCTCATCTGAAGGTGTTTGGGTGCAAAGCTTTTGTACACGTGCCTAAGAAACAGAGATCGAAGCTTGATGACAGAGCTACTCCTTGTATATTTCTCAGCTATGGTGATGAACAGTTTGGGTACAAATTTTGGGATCCAGAGAAAAAGAAGATTGTGAGAAGCAGAGATGTGGTCTTTCATGAAGACCAAACCATTGAAGATTTGGATAAATTGGAGCAGCCTAGAGTGACTGCAGCTGTTCCTGATCTCGCATCTACTAGCACTTCAACATCACAGCCTATTGTTGAAGAGAATTTAGCTCCTATTGATGAGAATGTTGATGACATTGCTCATGATGATATACTAGCCGATGAGAATGCTAATGAGGGGGAGCAAATACCTGAGACAGAAGAAGACGAAGAAGCACCTGTCAGAAGATCTACCAGAGATCACAGGCCATCTACTAGGTATCCTACTTCTGACTATATTTTGCTTACTACTGATGGGGAGCCAGAAAGTTTTTCTGAGGCACAAGATAACAGAGATAAAGTTCAGTGGATGAAAGCAATGACAGAAGAGATGAATTCCTTGAGGAAGAATGATACTTATGACTTGGTGAATCTTCCTAAGGGCAGGAAAGCATTGAGAAATAAATGGGTATATAAAATCAAACGGGAAGTCAATGGTGATTTGATGAAGTACAAAGCTCGTTTGGTTGTTAAAGGCTTTGGGCAGAAATATGGTGTTGATTTTGATGAGATTTTTTCTCCTGTTGTGAAAATGACATCCATCAGAGTTGTTTTGGGGTTAGCAGCCAGTCTAGACCTAGAAATGGAGCAACTTGATGTGAAGACTGCCTTCCTACATGGTGACTTGGAGGAAGAGATTTACATGTTACAACCAGAGGGTTTTGAACAAAAGGGGAAAGAACACCTTGTATGCAAATTGAAGAAAAGTTTGTATGGACTCAAGCAAGCACCAAGACAGTGGTATAAAAAGTTTGATGCTTTTATGGCCAGCCAGGAATACACAAGGACGACTGCAGATTCTTGTGTTTATATCAGATCTTTTCCAGGTGACAAATTTATTATTTTACTGCTTTATGTTGATGATATGCTTATAGTTGGCCAGGATGTGGGGTTGATCAAGAAATTGAAAGAAGCCTTACATAAGTCATTTGATATGAAAGATTTGGGGCCGGCTAAACAGATATTGGGCATGGAGATAATTCGAGACAGAAAATCTAAGAGGTTGTGGTTATCACAAGAAAAATATATTGAACGAGTTCTTGAAAGGTTCAGTATGAAAGGAGCTAAATCAGTTAGCTCACCTCTTGGGGGTCATCTCAAACTTACCAAAAGATCTTGTCCTTCAACGAGTGAAGAGAAGAAGAAGATGGAAGTAGTACCCTATTCTTCAGCAGTTGGTAGTTTGATGTATGCTATGGTATGTACTCGTCCAGATATTGCACATGCAGTTGGTGTGGTAAGCAGATTTCTGTCTAATCCGGGCAAAGATCATTGGGAAGCAGTAAAATGGATTATGCGGTATCTCAGGGGAACTTCTACTTTGTGTTTGGGCTTCGGGGGAGCTCAGCCAGTTTTGACAGCGTATACAGATGCAGATATGGCAGGAGATCTTGACAACAGAAAGTCTACATCTGGGTATTTGTTTACTTTTGCAGGGGGAGCTGTTTCTTGGCAGTCAAGATTGCAAAAATGTGTGGTTTTGTCTACAACTGAGGCTGAGTATATTGCAGTTACTGAAGCAGGTAAAGAGATGATATGGATGAGAAAGTTTCTTGAGGAGCTCAACGTGAAGCAAGGTGAGTACGTCATTTATTGTGATAGTCAGAGTGCTCTTGAGCTAAGTAAGAATTCTACTTTCCATTCTCGTACTAAACACATTGATGTGAGGTATCATTGGATACGTGAAGCAGTTGACGAGAAGTTAATGCAGTTGGAAAAGATTCACACCGATAAGAATATTGCTGATATGTTGACCAAGGTTGTTACTAAGCAGAAGCTTGAGTTTTGTGCCGAGCAGGCCGGGATGGATTCCAAGTGACTGGAGTCTTGTGGTGTACCTCCCTCATGGGCTGGAGGGGGAGATTGTTGGGCTTAAATATAAGTTCCAGCCCATTTTAAATTGACAATAATACATGGAGGACTTTGGTGCAATTTCTAAAAAGTAAAGCCTAGTCTAATTAAAAGCAAAAGGGAAATGATCATTGCAATATACAATTCAAAAAGAGAGAGGCTGAGGGCTGGGTCTTCAATTTCTTCAACGCACGAACAGAGGCTTTTTCTCTTACGCAGAGACCAAAAATATTACGCACAGGGGACTGCAATGGAGCTGTAAATTTCCTCATTTTTGGTATGAAATTTCAACACAAATGCATACAACATTTGGAGAATAAAAGGTGCTATTTTCTTGTTATATTTTGGAGAAGAAAGTGTTGATTATTGTGTATTCTTCTTCTTCAAGATTTGAGTTTCTCTAAGTATTATCTTAGAATGGTTTAGGTGCCATTTAATCTCCATTATTGTTGTTGTTGTTGGGGTTCCATCTATTGTATTAGATGATGTATGTTTTGGGTGCCAAGATTAATTCTTGAAGGTGTGTATTGGTTACTTCTAGATTTAGGGCAAAAATCTAGGAAAGAAATATTGTATTCCTATTATTTGGTAATAGTGGAATTGTCGGTTTGCCCCGTCGATTTTCCCTTCTCATTGGAGGGTTTTACGACGTTAAATAATTATTGGTGTTATCGCTTTGGTATTTATAATTTCGATATTCTATTGTTTGGATTGGCTTGATTGAGTTGTTGATTTCCTATTTTAATCACACGGAGTTTGAGGGGAAATATTTGGCGGTTGCTACTTGTGTTGGCAATTCCGTTTGTGGTCCGAATAAATTTTTCCCCAACAAGTATCTCATTTAAAAATTTATCCGACACTTAGCTCATTCTCATTGGAGGATGTGCAACAGAGCAATTTCGATTAGTTGTAACAAATTTAGTTTAAATAAATAAAAAGCAAAAGATAAAGTGGGTATTGAAGTCTCACACTATGGAGTATGGATGATAATGACTTTATGCCAACTTCCAACCCAAATTAGGTGCTTTCTACTCAACTCGATCTACAACTTGCAAAGCTGCAACTCTCACACTTGCCTTGTGACTTGTTCATTCTTCAACTAGCCTTAAACTACCCTTTCTAATTCTGTCCCATGTCATGTTCCATCACAAGGAAATGTCATCTCTATCGAGTTACGTGTAACTTCTTTCCGTTGTTTTTTTTTTTTTTTTTTTAATCATAATTCATGCACGTCTAGGTGATATTTGTATATTACATAGTCGAAAAGTACATTAAGGAGTAAGATGTACACTACATTACCTCCAAAATTACATGATAGGAGGAGGAAGGGAAGATATTATGATCTAAAGCAAACACGGAGTCCTATCGCAATTACAAAAAAGAGACCAAATGAAAACTAACGCCTGTTTGATTGGTAACATTTGCCTAGAAAATATCTGTCCAAAAAATATATTTTACATCTTTTTCATTTGGTTAGTGTTTGATTGGCAAATTTAAGTAGAAAAATATTTTCTAAGGTACAAGCACTTAAAGCACACTTTAACTCTTTTGCATATTTTCTTGCCTATTTGGTAAGAAAACATTTTCAAACTTAAGTGGAAAAGTCTTTTCGTCACGTTTGATCATTTTTGCTGTTGTTAGAGCCTATTTGGTAATGTGAAAAATTTTGAGTTTTGTAATTTTTTTTAGTTTTTTGATAGATGTGTGGTTTAAAATTGTTTGAAAAGTCAACAATAGTGGGCTTGACTAAGAATGAAGGGTTGAGAAATTATGCTAAAATATTCACCTTTATCAAACAAGCTCTTAATTGACTTTTTTTTTTCAAAAATTAACATTAATATTATCACAAGTACAAATAAGTGAAAGATTTATATATATAATCAAAATAGCTAAATTTTACTTTATTTGACATAAAAATAATATCAATTAAACAATAAAATTAGGAAAATTCTTCACTTTTTTCACTTAAAAATTAATCAAATCAAACACTTCCAATTGACATTTTTCAAAAAAATAATTTCCAGAAAAATCACTTCCCTTGAAAATATTTTATTAGTACTCATTTTCTATCTTTCCAATCAAAAAATTTCCATCTTTATCAAATCTAATCAATTTAACGATAGGTTTCTATTAGTAAGGGGCTCGTTTTATGAAGTAATTTTATTTCATAATTGAGTTTTGATAAAGTACTCGTAATAGATCTCAATTCGATCACTTAACTTTTTAATCAAATCGTTGAATTTCATTTTACTTTCAACGTTAGTCATTGCATTGGCCTTGTTAGCGTTACTTGCTTTTAGTCAGACCGTTTGGCGGTTCTGCAGATTTTTTTTTTTTTTTAAGTAAGATGTGTGGTTAAAAATTGAAAAGAGAAAATATGTCTAGTTAAAAAATAATTTGAGGAATTGTGTTGTTTATAAATTAGTTTATAAATTGTAATCATTGCGTAAAAGAAAGGTATGTTGTGAGTAATTATATTACCACTACGTTATTTACTTATTACACCACATTATAAATACACAACAAATAAAACAAAATTTAATAAATACACTACCATAAATTTACAAATATGCACATTGTAATTCAATTTAAGAAATTAAAAAAGAAAAGATGAAGCACAATGTGCACCACATTTGATTGCCTTCCATTTCTCTTCATCTCAATTATGGAAAATCTTCCACCTTTCTCTTCTCAATGACGGAATTTTCCATGATCATCGAAGCTTTAATTTCAACAACAGTTTCAAAATCTCAAAATAATAGAGAAAGAATTAATTTCATTTTTCCATATTAAAATCGATAGATTCATTCGAAAGTGAAGAAACAATGGTGCATCGGCATGTTCAGAAATTTACCTTTAGACTTATTCCCATCTTTAGACTCCATTAGATCATCAATTTCTTTTATATCAATATTTAAATTTTATAACCAAATAATCCCTTAAAATTAGAATATCCTTTCAAGAATCCAAACAATGAATGCAACGGATTGTTGAAGAAAAAATTGAAACTCTAGAAGAATAAATACTCACGTGAATTTATCTCTTCTTCAGTAATGATGTTCATTTTGCGTTTTGGAGAAATTTTTCGTGAGAAATGAACTCACAAATTTCTTGTAGTTATGAAATCATCCAGTGATAAACGCGGGTTTGGATAGGCTGCTTGCCTCAAATGTTTTGTCATAATTCCTAGTTATGAAATCATCCACTGATGAACGTGATTTAGATTATAGGATTATTTGCAAAATTCTTGTCATCGATAATTTTTTAAGGATTTTATGATTCTTAAGTATTTGAATTTATTGCATTTTTTGTAGTCATTAATTATTTTCAAGAAACAATTTTTTAAGATGAAGATGGTGACACTTGAGGAGGAGATGGAAGAGAAGGAGGAGGAGGAGGGTTGTGGTGTGGATAGTGATGAATATAAATTTTATTCATACTCGAGCATTCGCAAAAGTATCAAGCCTGAGCTCTTTGACAAAACATAATCTCATAATCAAATATGTAACCCCGAGGACCACCATGAACTCGAGGAGGACCTCAACCCCAACCACATGAATATCACCCTATATTATATTTTCTATCCCCGAGGATGACCTATAGCCCGAACACATGATTATTATCACATATTACATCTTGATACCCCCGAGTATGTCTTCAACCCCGACAATCATTTATACCCCAAGCATATCCTTTGTTCACATCCCCGAGCACTTGAATATTTAGTCACGTCATATCTTGGTACCATTTATCAACATATGAACATCGAGGCCGAACACTTGAACATTACATCATACATCATATTGAGAACCCCGAGGACATGAACAACCCCAAGGAGAATATAACTCCGATCACACTCAAAAATGTCCATAGTGAAAACGTTGTCCCGACCACTCATAATTCCCCCGAGGAGATATATCTCACCAAAAATGTGTATGATGTGCTCAGGGCACTTGATGCTCGAGTCTTGCCTCTCGTTGGTTTGACATGACTTGATCTGACACGTGGAATTTACAACCTCCTATTCACAATAGAACTCATCTTCCAACAGAACCCTATGTAGGACTTATAACCTTATCCCTAATAATTAGGAAGAGAATTCCCAAAAGGACTCATGCCTAGTTTCAAGTACATCAATCCTACAAGGATTCAATCACACACCTCCATAAATACTCGTCTCTCAATCACAATTCAGGTACACAATTATATCTACAACTAACATAAATATTTTTCATTCTCTTTACTGACTTAAGTATCGGAGGGACGACGAGGACACACCTCATCGCCTTTGTTGCGGGTATTCGAAGATCCAGTTCATGTTTATTCGTTGCTCAAGCTCAAGAAATTAAATGTGTGAATTTTTCTCATTAGGAAGAAATTAGGAAGAGATTTTTAGCATCATTAGGAAGAAATTAGGAAGAGATTTTTCTCAAAATACAATTGGTTAGATAAATTTAAAAGGTCGTTTATGTCACTTTATCAATGTCTATATTTGTAAATAAAGACTATTTTAAAAAATGTGGTGTAAAAAATAAATTTTATGATGGTAACATAGCTACCCGATTAAATTGTTCAGGTAAAAATGGTAAAAGTTCTTCCTATAATAATAATAATAATATCGTCAAATTGAAAGTATATAAGAAGAATTAAAAAAAAAAAAAAAAAGTAGTAATAATAATAATAATAATAATAATAATAATAATAATAATAATAATAATAATAACAACAACGTCAAATTGAAAGTATATAAGAAGAATAAAAGGTAAAAAAATAATAATACCATTTAACACTGCCTGTGCAGTATTAAACAAAATTAAATTTTTCCGCGGCAAAAAATAAATAAATAAACTTTCTAATTTCTTTTTCCTGGTAGCATCTCAAGTGTTTTATGCATCATAACGTAGCATATGGATATAATAACATGTGTCTCTCTCCTATCTTAGTGTTTTCACCAAGTAACTAATCTGACTACCTGATTCTGTGAATGTGAAACACATTACCCAGCCACAGAATTAATCCTGAAAACAATTTAACTGTAAATGACCTTTTCGTCATGAAAAGCGAGCCATTCAACCTTATCTGTATTCGACATGCAAGTGAATCGAATATAACTTCTACAAACATGATGATGCATCACGTCCTAATTCACAATGTAGAAGGTGCTGAACGGCATTAAGAAGCAAAGGTACGCTGCGTTCAGAGAGTGCATACAATCTCAAATTATAGCACATACATAACAGAATGGCTGTTTCAGTACAACTGAAAACTACAGTCGCCATACACCTCAATAGGAAACATATAGTGAGAAATGTGTCGCTGTAAAGAACAGGGTGATTCCAATTATCTAGCTTCCATTATATGGGAGTCAAACCAACTACACCTGCAATATATACATATAAAATGAGCATATATATCGGCATTTTAACCGATAAGTGTAGCATGTAAAGTTAGTGAGGTTATAATGAATTCTCAGACTTTAACACATCCCATATTAACTCCAAACAACCAAATAAGAAAGGAAACAAATTCTGTCAAAAAAAAAAAAAATAGCTCAGGAATTTGATGAAGGGATGCCTAACTCAGCACCAGTTGAAGAACTTGACCCATTCTTAAATAGTTGCATCTTTAGTATTATTGTAAGACAATGGTTTTAACTACAATATTCTTGTAAGACAATGAAATCATTCTCTCGAAAATCAAGAAATATGTATTTCTTATCGAAGACAGCCTGTTTTTACTATTTGGAAGGAAAATCTTAAACTTGATGTGTTGATTGATGAAACATTTGGTGGATAAGTACAAAAGTAGTTTGATTGACAAGCATAAAAGATGTTTCATAAAATATGTTACAAAAAAGTGCCTTCTAGAGTTCAGTGATTGTCAGTTATTTAAATACTAGTACAAGTGATGCTTTACCTATCAATCTATCATCAAAGCAATCTTGACATAGTATCAAATAGTTCTTAACATTATATCAATTAATGCTTGAAATAACGGTTTGGTCATGCCTGAAGCATCGGTCAACTGCTTCGCACGATGTCGAACATATAAAGGGTATTTTCATCATCACACACTAAAAAAAGTCTATATCTAAATTATAGTTTGGGACTGAGTATAACTCTTCAACCAATCAAGAGTTGCATAAAAGCTCTTCCCTCTCGATATCGGGGTATTTTAAACTCTATTTAATTAGTATTATGCTCATGTTCTTCTCCCCGCTGGAGGGTAGGATATCCTACCTACCCTCTAGCAGGTTTTCCAAGAGGCTGCAGCGTTTTTTGACCTTCGCTTTTTTTGCCTTATATATATATATACAGAGAGAGAGAAATAACCATTGCAATTGTACCGTTGAAAACAACGGTACAATTGCAAAAAAAAAGGGGTCCAGTTTTTTGTTCTATATTTATTTCTAACAATTTTATGTTGAATTTTGAATGATGTTATGAAAATAGTGTTGGTTTTATTTGGTTTATATAGATTAAAAAATTGGACCTTTTTTTTTTTTTTTTGCAATTGTACGGTTATTTCTATAAAAAAAAAAAATGGTCAAAAGGCTGTGCAGCAAAGAAGAAAAAGTAAAAAAAAAAAAAAAAAAAAAAATTACAATAGGCTGCCGCAAAGAAAACTCGCTGCGGGGAGGAGAACAGGAGCGTTAATTATTATATCCAAGAATCCAATAAGATGGTTTTGGGGTTCAGTCATCAAATATCCCAAGATAGTTCGGTATGGTTTTCTGCCTTTAAACCCAATGGTACTAACCAACACAGAGACGCACACCCAAAAAAGGGCAAACAACGCAAAAATAAATAAATAAATCTCTCTTTCTCCTTCTAGTTCCTTTACTTCTCCTCTATTTCTCTTCTGCCCCCTTCTTGAAGAGATTTTCTTGTATTTTTATGGCGTTGATCTCACTAGATATTCTTGAGGACTTGAAAAGATTAGATACGTATTTAGGAAGAGAGGTTATCATTTATTTTAAGGGGTTTTCTTATATTTGATTTTACTTCCTTTACATATTATTAAAGTTAAATTAGGAAATATTCATGTTGGTAGTTTTACTAACTAACTAGAGATTTCAACTATAAAGAGTAGGTTTTAATGTAGTTTGACTATTTATGAATTGATTTACAAAGTTTTCCAAAGGGAGGCATATTTTTCTCCCCTAATTTCTCTCGTCTCTTTCTAGTTTCTCCCTCTAATTCTTCTACTTCTCTTCTGCCCACTTCTCTGTATTATGTTGTCCTTCGTATTGTGTGCATCGCTTGATTACACTTGTCTTGTTATGTCATTCTACTTTTCCTAGGATTGTAACACCTCGAAGTAAAGTTGGCTTTTCCTCCTTGCATTTCCCTATGTACAGTACGTAGATGGTATTCATCACTGTCAAACAGAGCCAGAGGTATCTACAATTATGATTTTCCTATGGCATCAATTTGATTATTCTACGTAAAAGTACTCATGCCCCAATTGAAAATAAAAATGAGCCATCACGCACAAATGTATATTAATAACTTCCCAAATTACTAGAAATGTGTGTACAGCCTAAATTTGCAGAATTACCGTACAGGTTCTTAAAGTTGATCTATTTAAGACATATTTTGAAAAATAAAAGGCACAAAGAGGAAGTATTAAGGTTGAATTTTTCCTTCATGGCCTTTAAATCTTAAGATAAAATATTTTAGTCTTAAGGAATTCCTTGCCTTCAACCACATGATTCTCAGAAAGGTAAAGTAGGATCTTGATATTAACCTTTAATCAATGAGCATCAAAGAGCTTGCCAAGAAGACTTATGGTCAAAATATTTACGACCAGCCTTACAGTATGTATAATAGTAGGACGTGAATTGAAGCTTTCAAAAGTTAAATCATTATTTTTTAGCTTTACAATAGTTTTCAACAAATGAGATTCTTGTATGAATCACATATTATAGGCATAAAATACATGCTCAATAAAACATTCTTCAGTCTGTAACACAGACCCAGAAACATGAGAAAACCAACATCAACTGAAGCCGAGAACAACATGGAATGTAATCCACATTCAGCAAAGATAAACTTTAGCAGAACCTCCCCATCATGCACGATACTGAGATCTTCTGATGTTTTTGTTATCAGTTCAAGAAGGATTCTGTGCTTTGATACTAGAGAATTTAACCACCCTAAATTGCATTTTTCAGCAAAATTTTGCCAAGTGCTCAGGGCCAGTCCCTGCGATCACTTTTATAAGAGCGGAGATGTTGTTCGAGCTTGCACAATGATATTCTTGACAATTATAACTAGGGGTGGACGTGGTTCGGTTTGATTCTGGTTCTAGAAGAACCAAACCAAACCGTAAACCGATGATTTTTTTACTAATGGAACCAATTGGTTTTTTCAAAGATATGGAACCAAACCGGAACCAAACCGCTCGGTTCTGGTTTGGTTCTGAGACCATTACTTGAATTTTTAAATAATAAATGTAAATTAAAACCTGTTTATATCCGCTTCTTCATTAGAATCCATCTACATCATTACTAAATAGAAAATGAAATTTTTAGTTAACAAAACAAAGATTTAGAAAAAGTAACATATTATTCTAAGTCAAAGAAGAAGAAACTAGCCTGAAGGAAGCTCTTCGACCTATTGAAATTTAGAGAATCGAACATAAAGGCAATTTATACTTATAGTTACAGGTTACGATAAAGTTCTGAGTCTCATTCTACCGTGGTGCCGTGTGAGTTAGGGATGAAATTTGCAATTTGAGTTTAGGTTAACTCTTGAGAATTGATGAATTGGGTCGAGATTTATATATACATAAATTTTAAAAAATAAACATTATTGTCGTCGATGGTAACTAAGGAGTGCAACGATTGTTGTGTTATAGGAGTGCTAGTAAAGCAGTGTGAATGCGTATTTATAATTAAAAAGAAGAAAAAACGAATTAGAATTAGAATTTAGATTTATGATTTAAAATCTTTGTCTAATATGAAATGAGATAAAATGTATGTTAAATAACATTTTTTTACATTTCACATTTTATAATTTTAGATTTTAATTTTTTTGTGAGATGAATATTCACTAATTTGTAAAATATATATATATAGTTTGGTTCTTGGTTCTGGTTCTGGAAAGAGAACCGGAACCAGAACCAAAACCGAATAGTTCTTGATTCTAAGAACCAAACCATAATTTTTTTTATGTAGAACCGAACCAAACCGTTTGGTTTGGTTTGGTCTGGTTCAGTTATTTTGTCCACCCCTAATTATAACCAGTTGAAAATCATTAAGTTATTTTAAGGTTAGAGCTCCTAATGTGGTAGTACAATTAGTATCAATGCAGGCACCCTTCTAGTTATGACCCTTATTGTGAACCCAAAAACTTGGTTATGGTTACTTCCGGGCTAATTATTTGAATGATCATTGAATTATACCAAGTGTCACTACTTATTTGAACTTAAAAATATATATCAATGATCATTGAACTATGCATCTTGTTAATCATTCATCAGGGAAAATCCGTTAGATTCAATAAACGATATCGAATTAAGCGATAGATGGATAACACGGTCCATAGTTTAGTGACCAACTGGGGAAGAGAATTGTTTTTATGGGCCGTGCTAAGAATCATATGCTTCTAATTAGTTGAATGATGGCTGAACTATACCATTGTCACTACTTAATAACTGAACTTAAAATTGCATCTTTATGGGCCGTGCTAAATCAAAGTTGTTTGTTAAACCTAACGGATTCTCCCACTTGAGTGCGATGCATAGTTGAGTGACCTTTTAGATACATTCTTAAGTTCGATTATTAAGTAGTAGTACTTGGTACAATTCAGTAACTATTGAACAAATTAACCCCATTACTTCCAGTAGAAGATCGTTTTGCATAGTCACCTAGATGGAGTATTGGCAACCATAGACTTTAGTTCTAATAGGAGTGAATTGTAACAACCCAAATTGCATCCAAAATTGTTATGTTAAGACTAGATACTTTGGACAATGATGATAGGAAACAATGAAAATAAGTTAATTATCTTCAAATTGAGAAACAAATGTAACCTCTTCAACGAAAGCATGAACGGGGTTATACGACTATGAATAACAGAGCCTTTACTCAAAGCAACAATAGCAGGTCAAAAATTAAATTATGTGCATGGTAACATATAGTAATGAACAATGATGAATATGTATACGCAAATAAAACATAAACTACGCCAAGGGAAAATGACAAAAAAAGTGAAAAAACACATAAAAAGCACATACCACATGCCAATCTTCCACCAGCATTGCCAGTGCTAAGACTAAGTTCATGACCACCTGCACATGAAAAACAAAAGGAATGGAGGGAGAAAGACAAAGAATTTGAACACTGCAAGGGAAGAATGAGTATCATTTAAAATCCTTTTAAATTAAGATTGTGAAAATTTACCCTTTCCAAGGTCGTCCTCAAGCTCGTGAACTACAAAAGCTCTTCCAACAACAGAATCAGGACCACTCAGTGGTATCTACAAAAATTTAACCACGGATATCTCATTAAGAATAATAAATCCTTTGATGGACTATAACTATGATGAGACAAGCACATGCGCTAACAGAAATAGTTGCTTCAGGTAGAGATGTAAAGAAAACAACCTGATTATCCACCATTGTAGCTTCAGCCACACCTGCATCAATGATTCAAGAAGCAACAATAAAGATATTATGATTACCAACTTAGGTGAATAAATCAACAATTAAAAATGCATTAAGAAATTACCGTTGGCATCAGCAACTATGTTTCCCAGGTCACCCGCATGGCGAACTTCATCCTCAGGAGCTCCATGTGTCAAACCATTTGGATTAAAATGTGCTCCTGTTAGAAGAAAATCACATCATCATTTATAATCTATATAAAATGCCATTTACTAGATTCTTTTGAACAAATAAATAATCTCAAAATGTAATCGAGTCTAAACCTGTTGAGATACACCCATTTGTTGTGTCGCCGAACTCATGCTACAAAACCCAAATAAAATGACAATAAGATTCAAATTTTCAAACCTAGTTAATATTTTCCCTCATTGTCAATGAAACGAGAAAACTGATGTCTACGAAATTATTAGGATTAATAAAGTTAGGAAAAGTACATGTCAAGGTTGGCTTAAAGTAAAGTGAAATTGAGAAACATACATCCAAAAATGGATTAAAAAACTTATGTGGTTCACCCACAGGGTAAGTATAGGAGAATTGTGCTATCATAGAAAATTTACAATAACCTTCTCTCTAAGTACAAGAAGATAACAATTAATCTCTCCTTTAATAGGAGAAACTAAGTAAGAAATACTCCGGATAAATCAATATATTTCTCTATATAATTTTATGATCTCTATACTCACTATTTTTCTCTCTGCTATATGTAGCACATAGCTCACTCTTCTCTTCCTCTCTACAATTGTTGTACTTCTCTTCAATGCATTCCCATATTTATAATGAATTTTTGTCACTCATCCCATTAATTACACCACAAACTTTCAACACAAACAGTAAAAGGTTGGCTATCTTTAATGTACATGTTTCAGCTAAAGATTGAAATTTTACCAAATTCAATCTTTAGCACTAGAAAATTGCTGTCCCCTTTATTCAACAAAAATGGCTTTGAAATTAACAGGAATGAGTGTAGAAATTGGCTTACAATTGAAGCATCGCAAGATTTTGCTCAAATATGAGTCCTAGTAACGAAGTAGAGAGATATGAATGTCTAGAGTACCGTATACTTCAGTATTCAGTAGTTTAATGCTTGCTATGATTTGTACATACCAGTTATTGTACAAGCAATGGGAGTGGTTAGTTGATACACGCGAATCATGGTAAAGAGCATTAGCCAAAAAGAAGATCCTAAGATATGTCTAGGGTATCCCAAATGCTATGATATGGAGGACAAAATTTTATTGTAGGCTATGTTGATTCAGATCAGTAGTTATGTGTTGATTCTAGCTGGAGGAGTTGTAAATTGTATGTCAAAACTACAGTCTATCATGGCTACTTCTACAATGAAATCTGGTTGCAAATGTTAACGGTGGAGCTTGAACACAAACAAGAGAAGATTGCTCTATTTTGTGATGGTCAGAGCACTTTGCACTTAGGAAATGATCCAAAATTTCACCAGAGCACATTAGACTTCAATATCACTTTATTCGAGAGAATATGGAATGCCTAGCTGTTAACAAAGCCAATTAATACTGACAAGCTTATATAGTGTAGATCCTCTATCGGTCTAGTGAAAACGTAAGTAGCATGAAAACGACAAGTGTAGGAATGATAGAAAGGTTACAACAAAAGCGACTTCAAGTGGGAGAAATGTTAGGTATAAAGCCACTTTTGTTGGCTGAAGGGGACAAATATTTTTTTCTTCTTCATACATTAAGGGCCCGTTTGGTCCTCTCTTTTTTACAAATATTCCTCACATTCATTTTTAACCACATATTTTCTCTGGGACCCATCACTTTTCAACCACACATTCTCCCAAAATTAAAAAATTCCTCAAAGATTTGAAAAAAATATATGGTACCAAACGGGCTCTAAGTCATGTCCACTTTTGTATTTAATGCTAAATATTGAAAGGTGGTGAAATTTTTCAATCTTCAGGAAAAATAATTTCAGAAAAGGCAATCAAGATTTTGCTGTTTGTGTTGAAAGTCTAGTGCTATAATTAATGAGGTAGATGATAAAATTTCATTATAAATAGAGGATGCATGGAAGAGAATTTTTTGTCCCTTTAGTCAACATAGGTAGCTTTATAGCCAACAAATAACACTTATAATACTAACTAGATGAAACCATATGTTTACCTGGAGTAAGTCCAGCCACACGTGTGCTGGAAGCAGTAAGGATATGGTGCTCATTGTGGGCACCATAATCCTTACCCACCTTGTGTGTGGATCTGACACGTGGCACAAATAATATTTTTGTACAACGTGTCACTGTCACATATATGATGAGTAAGAATTATGGTGCCCATTGTCGGCACCATATCTGCCCTGGAAGGATAGAATGGTTACAAGAGAAATGTTGGGTATAATATAAAGCCACTTTTGTTGACAGGAGGGGGCAAGCAATTTTTCTTCGTGCATTATACCCAAACCCAACTTTGTTTTTAATGAAATTGAAAGATGGTGAAATTTTGTACATAAAAGGCAGCCAACATTTTATTATTTGTGTTGAAAATGTGATGCTATAATTAATGACGTAGGTGATTTCATTATTATAAATAGGAGAGAAAATTTATCAACGAAAGTGGTTTTATAGCCAATAAATAACACTCGTAATACTCACTAGATGAAACCCATGTTTGCCCGGAGTAAGTCCAGTCACGCGAACTTTCACGGTAGTCGGACCTAAAAACCGAAACATACAAAAAGAAATATATTTTCAGGGTACAAACATACATCACAATCCTAAAAACGTTGGATATAACTATACAGGAATTGCAAGCGCGATATACACAAGCTGTGAATTATGCCTCTGTTCGGCTACTAAGTTTAAAGTTTAAACCAAAAATATAAAATACACAATTTCTCGAACCCCTTTTTAACAAATCACATTTTCTATCAACAATTTTTAACCACACATTTTACATAAAAAAATAAAAAAAACCCAAATAATCAATTTATTATTAGAATCTAAAACCTAAATTAGCACATAAAAAATTGAATTTGATTATCTAGAGTCAGTGCGTGTAATTACTAATTAGTTCAAAATGGAAGAGATAGAGAGTTGACCATCAGCTTCTTGGGTGAGTGTAACAACACCCTCGACATTGGATGTGCCCTTGAGGACCGCGACGGCCTTCCTGGTGGCGGTGGCGACAATGGCAATAGGCTTCGGGGCGGCGGATGAGAGGAAGGACAAGTATGGGCGGGCGGTGGTGGCTTTGAGTGAGAGGCCGTGGAAGGAAGAAGTAAGTGGGAGTGACGACGAAGATGTGGCTGTGGAATTGGTGGGATTGAAAGAGATTGGGAGAAGAGAGTGGTGGGGTGTTGAAGAGAGAATTGTTTGTGCGGCCATGAACGCGAGTGCTGCTTGCATCGTCTAGGATTGGATTGGATAATGTGAGAGTGGTGGAGTTTGACTGTTTGAGGGAATTTTTGGGCTTCTTTAGCGCCTTCGATCTCTTCTGTGAAAAAACACACGCAGTCTGTGGTACTTTTTTGTCTTTACTCTGTCATGCCCAGTTCCTACGTTTTTCTGGGTCATTCATTCACCATAGTTGCAACTGGATCATTTTACTTCTTGGAAAAAGATTAACCTATGCGTTCGGCAAACATATTATAACACACAATTATAATCAACACAATTTTTAATACCACTTTTTAATTACACACATTTTAGAAATCACTTTTTAACCACAAATTTCACCTCGAAAAAAAAAAAAAAAAAAGGCGCATGCTATAAATAGCTCTAGGATATCGTGTTCAACGTGAACATATATTATGGTGCCCATCGTAAATAAGATTTTGATACGTGTCCACGTGTTGGGCTCTGGACTTTGGCATTCACATCGATAGGATTTTCCATGATTGTACCATTTCTACGTCACCACCATCCACTACTTCCAAATGTGCGAAAAAAAAAAAAAAAACTCTTCATCATCTCCACTTCTTCAGCTCCCAGCGTGAGATTGACGCTAAGAAGTGCGTGGTCATTACGAGCATGGGCTTGATCTCCGTATTCGGAAACGAAGTTGATGCATACTAAGAGAAACTGCTTGCCTAGGAGAGAGAGATCACACCCATAGACCGTTTTGATGCATCGAAATTTCACACCATGTTTGATGAACATACTTTGGGATGCAAATCTGAGGGTTACATTGATGGGAAGAACGATCGAAGACTTGATGATTGTCTCAGTTACCGCATTTTTGCAAGGGAGAAAAGCCCTCGAAAATTTGGGGAAGGTATGTGACTTTATGGGAATAATTGAGCTGAATTTTGATGTTTTTAATTTTGTTGGATTATTGGATAGTGTTTTATCTCTTGTTTTGAGCTATTCTTTTATTATTGTATGTTGTTTGCAGTGGAAAGAAGTATAGCCAGGAAAAAATATTGATTTAAGTATCAAGATTAAAGATTTTTCTAATTTTATAGGTTCAATGGAATTAGTAGCTGCTCAATGTGAAATTTCATAATTTGGTCTTGAGCTTCTATCCATAAGCAGAACCAATATCTTTGTTTATATTACTTTGAGTTCATTTCTTCTTTGATTTATCGATTAAATTAGTTGAATTATATTTATGGAACGATTGAAAGAGGTAATGTTTCTTCCATCCCGTAACCACCAAAGGTACATCCCCTATCCTCCCCAGCGATTACTGAAAATTCTCACTCTTTTGCCAACAAATAACACATCAGCATGCCTCGCATGCGTCGGTGCCCTAGTAGTGATCAATAAAACATTTTGTAATATGATTCATTTCTCAATCGTGTCTTGCATGCTTGAATTAAAAATGTATACATATGAGCACGTGCAATGTTCAAGAATAGCAAAACAAATGTCTAATACATATCCAATCATCGTGTTCCCAATAAGATATGCAATATACTCAATAATTGATATTTTGTAAAAGTCACAACTATGGTCAATAGAAAACTTTCCAATTATTACTATGTTCTTGCATTGTAGTTGTAAATGAATTTTTACTTACATTTTGCCTTTGTGTGTGTGCGCTCTATAGGTGTAAGTCGAGTTCCTCTTTCCACTTGTATTGTTGCTTAGTATCAAACACGATTATCTATTTCATATGCTTAATACGCACATTCTTTTGTTAAGACTATTGATTCCAAGATAATCTAGATAACACTAAGACTTCAATTTATCAGCCCAAAGCTTCCCCAAATTATCAAGTTCAACTATAAGTCTGTTTTTCGTACTTATCTTGATCTTAAATTTCGACAATTGTAAGCTTTTTAGGATATGATATTTCTAATTTATGTGTTGATTTTGTTTGTTTTAGAAAATTTAATTTTGGATGCATTTAGAAGCTAAATGAAGAAGATGGACCAAAACCTACAAATTTGAGGACCAGATTGCAAACATCCAATGGTTATTTGGACCATAAGATGATACTTTGAATATTACTCGGAGTCGATTTGATGCAATTAGAATTCAAAAAGAAATTGAATGGTTGAAAATATTACCATAAATTGAATCCAATCACATAAGATTTTGATGCGTGTCGCAATGCACCAAAATAATAAATAATTTCTTACTCGTCAAATATTAATTAATAATGTAGTAGCGAGAGTAAGGGTCGATCCCACGAGGAACGGTGAACTAAAAATAGTTGTTCGATCAATTAGAATAGAATTTGGGGGTTTTGTTGTTTGAATTTTTTTAAATGAAAACTATGCATAAAATAAATAATTAAATAGGATTAGAGAATTAATATGAGAAAAACCTTGTTCTCGGGTTCGGTTGTGTCCTTAATTAATGTTATACATTTCCTTGTAATGTGTTTCTATCCCTAATTCAATTATCAATCATAAATAATCAACAAGTTCTGATTGTCTAAATTCTTCCTTATGTGTATTGATTCAAAACAAGTTCTTCGAACCAATTTTAGCCACAGAAAATCATAAACAAACTCTTAGGATTTAATGCACGACTAGTATGAAAATTTAGAAGAATATATTGAATTGGATCGTTAATTTCACAAACTCGAATTAATCAATACAAGTTGAATTATTACTAAACCTGCACGAGATTTATTTGCTACTAAAGTAAAGATTCAATGACAAATACGGATCAAGAATCTAAACATAGCATATTCATGAATCCAAAGATCAATAATCCAATTGGCCAAATTAAACTATTAATAAAATAAACTCAATTAACATTCAAAACATAATAATCCAACAATTGAAATAAAGGAATAGATACAACGTTACTTGTTTGTAGGAAAAGAAAAGAACATAATTGAATTAACACAATTTCCCCTTTGAAAAAGACGAGGAAACTTAGCTCATCATAATTGTTGCGAAATTTTCAATTTGCTCCATGAATTCCATTGATACTTCTTGCTTGAATCCCAAGAATTCTCTCTTTTAATCTCTAATTTTGCTTTCTATTTTCTTCAATGTCCAGCCTCCTTTTTATGGTGATTTTGCTCCTTTTATATTCTCAAAATCGTGCCCTAACTTTATCCACAAGATATACCAAAATTATGCAATGAATCGGATAAGAAAATTTCTTGACAAGTAAATTACGGCCGTGAATAATTTTTTACGGCCGTAAGTCAGTTTCTGCAGTTTTTCCACATTTCAAGGTTACGGTCGTAACCTTTTGGTTTACGGCTGTAAGATAGTTTCTGCTGAATTTTTCGTCTATTCCTATCAAAGAGTTACGGCCGTGAATGTTTGGTGTTGCGGCCGTAACTTATTTGCACCCAAGATCCCCAAACTTCAGTTTTAGGTGCATTTTGATCCTTTCTTCCTCTTTTCTCTTTCTTTATGATCCTATACAACATAAAATATAAAATTCATTAATAATACTTAAATAGGATCAAATAAACAATAGGCTAATGCTATAAGTGCACAAAATAATCGTTAATAATGCACTTATCAGATTTCAGCCACATTTTTTTCCGATATTGAGACTTGTTTTTGGCATAATAATGTCCGAATTCGAAAACATAATATTTAAATTAAAATTGTAGCCCTTTGCATTATCTTTCCAACGCACTTTGAATCACATCAATCGAATATCGGGAGAAAAAGTTATAATTAAAATACTGAATACAGTACAGATACAAAAACATGCGTGCGAAAATAATTTTCCTTATTTGATGAGAACTCTCCAATTTGGACGTGATTTTCAACCATTTTTCGACTCCTACAATTATAATACAACAGAATACATTGAGGTTCTTCTAACATCAAAGGGAGGCAAAATTTAGAGAGATTTTGGCAAAAAAATTCAAGACCATATCAAGAATTGAAGATTCAAAATTCGAGTTGAAGATTCAAGAATTAGAAATTGATTCAATTAATTCCTTCCATCCATTGTTCCAAATTCCAGGTGATGTTTTTCCAGTTGCATTTGTGTAATTTACATATCATGATGTTATGCTAGATTTCTCTTATGTATTGGATGAGATGAGACATATGTTTTATTTATTTTAATTCAAGATTCTAAATTTTAGTATATTCTTGCGGTTCTTGATTTATCTTGCATTCTCATTGTATTATTTGATTGCTTGATCACCAATTAAATAATTAGTTGTTTGTTACGCAAACACTATTTGTGGTAACAATATGACGTGTGCAATCTGTTTTGAATTTTTTTATAATAATATGATTTAATGCATCATGAATATTCACATTTAGACTAGGAATAGATTCGGGTCATATTAGTGGTAGATTTAATTTATCTTGAAAAAGATGATTAAATATGTTAGTTTTATCGGTTGTCATGAACGCATGAATTAGCTAAATTACTTAATTGAAAATTGAAATAGATATCACTACGTGGATTCAAATTCCAGTGCATTCCTTGTACATTTATAAATCGTTTTTCATAGTTGCAATATTAGTTTTAGTCAAACAAAATAAGATCACTTCTTTTAAATTTTTTATTTTAAAATTTTTGGTTTAGATGTAAATTCTAAACACCACTTGAATTTTCTCATTTCGGTTAAGATTAGTAATCTAGAATATAATTTATTTCAATCATCGTGAGAATGATACACTGATTCATTATCCACTTTATTATTTGTGCGATCAGTACACTTACGGTAGAAAAAAGTGCAATATTCAACGGATGTAAAACCCAATTTATTTGGATCATTAATGTCCTAAAACTCATTTAAATCAACTTTCCAAAATTTAGGTGTAAATGGTAAACATGCAAGGATGAACCTATATAAAATCTAAACATGGACAAATTCTGTTTTTGTGTTTCGAATGCCGCAGATGTTAGTTTCATTCGAGTTTTATTGCCCTTAATTATATCCATTCATTCCAAATTTACCATACATCTATGACATATATATAAAGGTAATAATGTCCCAAAATTACACAAAGTGCAAGATTTATCAATATTAGTTAGTCTATAGTACACAAACCAAGAATTTCACTAAAGTTGTTTTGAGTTCCAGTATAATTATCATGGTTCAAGGCAGGTTCTACCCCCAAGCCTTTCATTTCAACGCCTTTAAGGCTTTAACTCATATATAAACACATTCAAATGGATAAATATGGTATTCCTCAAGATCAGTTATGCTCTACTGGGCGATGCGCCCATTTCTTATAATGGGTGCAACACACTTGGACATCCCATGTCAGCTTTCTTTCAACCCTGAGAATTTAAGCCTCCGTTTGGAAAAACATGTTTTTTCCTACACAATTCTCCAAATTACTTTTTAACCGCATATGTTTTCTCTCTCCATTTTTCAACCACACATTTTACCTAGAAAACATAAAAAAACATGTTTTTAAACCAAAAACTTTTAACAAACAGAGTCTAAAGTTGTCTAAATTTGTTATCAAACGAACTGACTGTCACAGATTTATCTGGGCAATTGAGTATTAACAGAACACGTGAAGTTTTGTTTAGCACAGATCCAGATGAATCCTGTTATTCAAGAATGTGAACAATCTAAATAAATGATGCAGAATTGTAAAGAGACAAGAACACAATATTTGACTTTAACGTGGGAAAAACCCTAACAGGGAAAACCTACATGCCCATACCCTGCGGACAAAAATCAATCACTAATAAAAAAAGAGATTACACAGTTCAATCCAAGCTACAGGAAAAATTTATGCATAAACTTATCAAACACCCATGAATTAAATCACTTCCTGATTCTTCTATGACGTGTAATATGAGCGGCGTCCCACCACTCTTCAGTAACTTCCTTTCACACTGCAACGATCTTCAGAAAATTCGTACTTCCTTTCGATCTCGATCCAAACCTCTCATTTGATCTTCTGGTTGAAAGTCTTTTCTTCTCGTAGTGATTGAAAAACCCCTCCCGGAGAAATGAAGTCAAAATTTTGAAGAAGCCATGTATTTTTAGCACCACGGGAAATTATTGGCTTCAAGATTTGAGAGAAAATGTCCAGGTCTTCTCTCTTTATAGGCACACGAATTTTTTGTCCATCAAGAGACCTAGATATACACAATCTCTATTTCCTGCAATAAAATAATTACAAGTTAAATAGAGATAATGTAAGAAATCAAAGATAATAATGAATTAAAAGAATCTTACCACAAGTGAAGTACTTACCAACCAAGTGATATATACAAACTTGGACACCAAGAAATAAAGCTATAATTTTCGGCCAATAGGAATATTTTAGCAAAATTATCACAATACTTATCAAGATTAATAATTGACAAACATTATCTTCAAATATTAAATCATTATCACAAACATATAGGAGATAGAATTTTAGGCCAAATAAAACATTATCACAATTCTTGATCCTTAACATAAAAGATAAGTGACACAATTTATCTCCAAACATTACCAATTACATGAGATAATTATTCCAAGAAATTTGGAAGATAAATATAATCATAAGTCCAAGAAATTATCAAGTAATTTAATTAAAATTAATAAATTACTAAATACACGTATTTAGTAACTAAATTAAATTTCACTTAAATTATGAACATGTAGAAAAATATAAAATGTCAACTTAAATAAGTTAACAAACCCAATAATTTATTTATAATTATATTCCATCCCCAACCACCCACCCTGTCCACATTATAATTTTTTCCTCTCTTTCTTTTTTCTTAAATATTATAGAATCAATATAAAAAATAAAATTTTTGTTGAGTTCATATCATTCGATTTAACAAAAGCTTCGATTTAAGTATAATATCAATATATAAATTTTTGTCATT
This sequence comes from Ligustrum vulgare, assembly GCA_963555705.1. Classification (NCBI taxonomy): domain Eukaryota; kingdom Viridiplantae; phylum Streptophyta; class Magnoliopsida; order Lamiales; family Oleaceae; genus Ligustrum; species Ligustrum vulgare. Next base: position 31,987,835 of record OY743189.1, on the reverse strand, counting down.
TTAAAAATAAATATTTATCACATATAATAATAGTGTGTTTGGTAATTTTTTTAATAAACAAGTTTATAACAATCACTTTTCAACAACACAATTTTTTCTAAATCACTTTTTAACCACATTTTTTAACTCGAAAATATCAAATTCTTTAATTATAAACAAAATTGATAATTTATGATTAAATTGAACTTTTGAAATTGATAAATATATTTGCATGTACAAATTCAAATTAGCTAAAAATTACGCCAAATATCTTGTGATTATCTATATCTATATATTATATTAATAAATCAATTGAGATTCTGGCCAATTAATTTTGACCAGAATCTCAATTGTCAAAAGATTCTTAATTTCAAGAGAACCTTAAATTTTTACATTATTATTTTAAATTTTTTGACAGTTACCATAATCTTAAATTTTTACATTATTATTTCAAAAATAATAGTTGATTTGACCTACATTAAGGTCTAGCTTTCAACTTCTATCAAACGGGAGTATTGTAAAAAAATTATCATTTGCCAAGAAGGGTTTATTGAAAGGTTGGAATTGGGACGATAAAATAAACATGTGCATATAGGCGTGTCAAAACGGCTCGTCGGCTCGGGTAGCTCTGGCTCGACTCGTTAAAAGCTCGGGCTAAGCTTGGCTCGAGGCTCGTAGGATCGAGCCGAAGCTCAGGCCGAGCCCAAAAATGTTCACTTGGCTCGAGTCGGGGCCGGCCCGTGTGGCGGGCCAATTTGGCCCGTAAAACAGGCCAAATTGGCCCGAAGACTCGGGCCATTCAGGCCCGTGTCTGCTGCCTGCGTGTTGTAGGCAGCTTGCTGCCTGCAACACGGGTTGCTACACTTTTATCTGATTTTTTATCTGATTTGAAATATGCAAATTTTTTTTTGAAAATTTGAAATTTGAATTTTTTTTTTGTTTTCCCACATTTTTTTCTATAAATAGGTCGTATTTTGTTTGTTAATTCACAATTCACTTACAAGTTTTTTCATTTCATCATAATATTCATTTGTTTGCTATAATTTCTATTCAATTCTCTATTTCTCTATATTCTTCAATTATTGTGATAATATTTCTCTCGATTTCAAGTTTCAACTTTCAAATTTGAAACTAACTACATTCTACACTACAATACTGATACGTATGAAGTTTAACAGCGATGAAGTTAACCAATTCAGGGGTAGTTCTAGTACTCCCTCTCATATCGATGTCTCCGAAAATGCTCCCATTGACTTGGATGATATCCAAGAGGAGGAAATTGTTGAAATCAAACGAGTTAAAAAAGAGTCATCGGATTGCTGGGAACATATGACAAGGAAAAAAGTTGGTGTTGAAAATGGAGTTGATATATGGAAAGCGTGCTACAATTACTGTGGTAAGGAAATGAGCTGGAAGCTCGGATCAAGCACGTCACATTTGAATCGGCACATAGCAAGGGTGTGCAAAGCGAAACCGGTTGGTGACCCAACACAGTCCCAGCTTGTTTTTGGTGGTTCTGGACCTTCTGGTACTACTACTATTTCAACATTTGTGTATTCGCAAGAAAGATTTCGCGAAGGTGTGGCTGCATATGTGGCGGCCGCTGAGATGCCCCTTTCCTTAATTGACTCTGTTCACTTCACCCGACTTGTGCAGAATTATCTTCAACCCAGGTATACTCCTTACTGTAGAAATACACTTCGTGCAGACACCGTAAAATTATATAACAAAAGAAAAGAAATTACCATTAAAGCTTTAAAAACATATGAGACTGTTATTTCATTTACATTTGATTTATGGACTGGTGGTAACAAAAAATGTTATATTGCTGCCACAGCTCATTACATTGATAATCTTTGGATTTTACACAAAAAAATTATTGCATTTAGATTAGTAGAATATCCTCATAATGCCGCTAACATACATTTAGTTTTAAAAGAGATTATACAAGAATTCAGTATGCAAGATATGATTCGTAGTTTTACTTTTGATAATGCTAGCGTTAATAAGGTTGTTATTGATAAATTTATTTCTGATTTTAACCCTGCATTTGATAGTTTATTTTTTCACCAACGTTGTGTTTGTCACATTATCAACTTAATTGTTAAAAGTGGTTTAAAACATATTGAAAAATCCTTAGATAAAATTAGACAAGCAATAAATTTCATAAATGTATCACCATCAAGAAAACAAGCATTTAATAGTTTGTGTGCGGAGTATAGTTTAGAAGAACATTCATTTGCTACGGATGTATCACATAGATGGAACTCTACATACCTTATGTTACACTCATGTGAAAATTATGATAAAATTATTTCAATGTATTATAATGGTAGACATACGTATGGATCTGACAATAATTTAGAAGGGTGGGAATAGGAAATTGCATTCTGTGTAAAAAGATTTTTAAAAGCCTTTTATGATGCCACAAATGCATGCAGTGGTGTTTACTACCCAACATCTTCACTTGTTTTACAGCACTTTTTTCATATTGCACAAACATTCAATCAATATAGAAATTTGCCAATTTTTAATGTTGTAGTCAGTTCCATGGAGTTAAAATTTTGCAAATATTGGGAAGAATTACCTTCTTTATTTGTTTTATCATCGGTGATGGATCCTCGATTAACTTAATGGGCACTAAGGCTATTATAAAGGGAATTTCACAAAATTTAAATATAGAATTATCACATGTTAATGTGGAATCTTTATTATGTGAAATGTACAATTATTATACTGCAAAAAAAGATCAATGTAGTTCTAGTTCCCAAACTAATGTTTCCCAAAGTACTCCAATGCATTCTAATTCTTTATGGGACTTTATTAACACAAATGCAAGTGCTCCCTCAATTAGTTCCAGTGGAAACACATCTAGATCGATAGGTGGTACAAACGTTGAAATTACATCTGAATTAGCTAGGTACATGTGTGTGGACGTTCGCAGTGTTTTAACACCACAAGAATTAAAGAATTTTGATGTTTTAACTTGGTGGAGGTGTAATGAAAGGCAATATCCAGTTGTAGCAAAAATTGCACGTGATTTACTAACACCTCCGGTGTTCACCGTGGCATCGGAGGCTGCATGCCTGCATTTAGTTTAAGTGGTAGGATTTTGTCAGACTAACGATCAAGACTGAAGGAAGACATATTAGAAGCTCTTGTATGCTTGAAGGATTGGGAATGTGCAGATTTACGACTTCAAGATAAAGTTGATAGCATCATGGCCGAGGACTTGAAGCAATATTTAAGATAGAAGAAATTGTAAGTTTTTAAAAATTATTTTGTGTAATTTAAATTATTATGTTTTTTAAAAAATTGTACACGAAATTTTTTATTCGTGTACAATTTTTAACTCCGCCTATGTTGATCTTGATCATAGCCGGTCTCAAGCCCGGAAAAAGGAGGAGGGTTGTAACTTGTAACTTTTATTGAATATATATAAAACAACTAGTAATTTAATTTTAGTATAGATAGACTTTGCGAAATCTACGTTTACATTTTTATTAAATCTTATGTTTGATATTTTAACTACATTTATTGTGTATATTGTATAATTCATTTAAGTAATTACTAATTACAAATATAATACATATTCATTCGCCGTAAAAAAAAAAAAAAACGGGCCGGCCCGGCTCGGGCTCGAGCTCGGCTCGATGAAGCTCGAGCCGAGCCTCAATTTTTTGGCCGAGCTTTGGCTCGGTTCGGCTCGGGCCAAAAAAAGGTCGGTCCTAAAAAGCTCGAGCCTTGATGTTCGGCTCGACTCGTTGACATATCTATGTGCATATACTTTCAATATGTTATTGAAGAATATTAAGTATGTAATGATCATATATAATTTATATGATGCCACAATCATCTTCGTTTGTTATGAAATATATTTATGCACATTTTATAGGATTTATAAAGAATTTTCTTTATAAATAAAGGATTTGATAATCTCGAGTTAAAATATATGGTTGAAAAGTGATTTTAAAAAAACGTAATTGAAAAGTGATTTGAAGAAATGTATTTTTAATAAATTTGTTTATAAACAAATTACCAATAACACTATTATTATATGTGAAATATTTATTTTAAAATCATAAAAGTTTATATATTGATATTATATTCAAATCGAAGCTCTTGCTAAATTGAATAATATGAAATAAAAAAAAATATTTTTTGTATCGCTTTTAAAGGATTTAAAATGAAAGAAAGAGAGGAAAAAGTTACAATAAAAGTTGGAGTGGGTGAGTGGGTGTTTGGAGATGAGATATAATAATTATAAAGAAGGAAATGTAAATTGATTTGGGTTGAAAGAAAGAGGACGTGACACGTCCAAGTGTGCTGCACCCATTATGAGAAATAGGCGCAACGCCCATTAGAGCAACACACTCCTGAAGATATAATTCAAAATCAATGGCTAAATCATCAAAGTCCAGAAATGCCCAACTTCTGCCTACGAGGTTTTATTCACTTTATTTCAGTCAATTATCATTCGCTTGTCATTATAAACTCACCAAAACATACCAACATAATTTTAAGCAAGTTCAAAGGTTCAAGTGGTCATAAAATAATCGAGTAATAATGGAGTAAAACCTCAAAATCGTGACACTTGTGCATGATTTCAATTTCCAGGTTCTTGTTTTCCTACTTATCTTCAGCTTCCTAGCTTTCTCTTTCACTTGGGAGCATTTGGCGACGAATTTAGGGAGTTATTTATGTCTTAAATCACAGGGATAAAATTTATAAGAGTTGGAGTCGTGAGAATTACTTAGGGATTAAGGAATGAGCTACTAAAAGACAAGTTTATGTAAACAAGTGGAAAATCACGTGCCCTTGTCATATTTCAAGGTGTTCACAATGTAATTTAATAAGCATAAAATCCTAATTTAATTTGTTTATAAAGTAATTTCATTATCCGTTAATTCGAATCATTTTCCAATTGACACCCTATCCTTGATCGATTTCTATAATAATACTCACTTCAGTGCTCATCACTTCACTTGAGCCTAATAATATTACGTTGTGATCATACCGTCTTTTACCTAATGTCCAAAATGTGCTACTTACTTATCTAGGTTAGGATAGCCTTAATCAAACTGAAACAAAAGTGTAAGATCTCACCGATCATAAGTACAATGCTATTCAAATTATTTTTGCGTAACAAATCATTATCCACCCCTCGATCAAACTAATTTTCCACCATAGCTCAACGTGAAATTGATCACCTAAGTCGGGAAGGTTGTAAACTAATACCTTAAAACTTCAATAATTGAATGTATTATTTCAAGAGAAAGTAAAATGAACTATCTATGTAAATGCTAATGGCAATATCAATAGTATGTGATGCACGAATGATATTGATCAAGTTGTAGTTTTAAGTTAGACATATTACAATGGATTTAAAAAATTAGGAACATTTACAGAACATTCATAACGCACTTTGCATTATGCAGCCTTTGTTTTTTTTTTTTCTTAGTTTATATATTTTATAATGTTAATGCATAAAATATATTTGTTGTTCTTTCTAAATTCATTAAAATAAATCACGATTTTAGTGGGAGAAGAGGCTGCCACATGAGGCTCATTAAATTATGCTCTAATGATCTTTAAATTGAATAAATAGATAGATTGATCCCACTTAAAGTAAATCACACCATGCTCTGATTATCGAATATTTAGATAGATCCCACTTAAAGTAAATCACACCATGCAAAATTGGTCACAACTTTTCAAATATTTATATTCATATTGAAAAGTCATGATGTTTAGAATTGGATGTGACTATTCAAAAATTGAAAATGAAAAGTCATAATCTTATGAATAGGTGCAATCTAAACCATTAAAAAATGAAAATGTATGATATAATGGTTTAAACTAGTTTTGCCAAAAGATGCAACATTTTGAAGAAACACTTGAAAATCTATAAATAGGACCCTCCTAATTCCATTTGATTCACTCCAAATCAATTCCACATAATTGATTTCTAATTCTTTCTTTCTCCAAATTCCGTCAAAATAATTTTCAAATTATTTTGAGTTTCGTATTTGATATTTATTATTCGATGTCAATTTTGTTCTTGAATAGTATAGTCAAGCGTTGGTTCGATGGACGAACTTAATAATGTGCTATATTAATTTTGGAAGAAGCGTTTTATCTTGGGAGATGGATGCCCATTTGATCATGTTAGCACCAGTGCAGGGGGCGAAATCCGTCTTAAGGAGATTTGCATTCGCATACCTCGCTTCATTTTATCTCCTTCTAATTTCTCCATGTTAGTAAGTTGAAATTATATGTGCATATCATGATTTCGGTAAGTCAAAATTTATTCGATATTTTGCATGTGTAAGTCGTTATTTGATCATCTTTGTATGCACGTATTTTTTCATTAAAATAATATAATTATGCACAAATTTATCCAACAATCTTAAGACGGATTTCTCTTTTTGTTGTGCATGCTATATTCTATTTTAGTGCATGGATCGATATTAAATTTTGATTAGAAGCATTTTATGAACCTCTATTAGTAGAAAGTATATAAGTTTTATTACTTATGTTATTTACGTTGATACAATTTTGTTGTATCCTAATTATGTAGTCTTGCTTATCTTGTTGAAGATTATGTTACCATTTGTTGGTAGAATTACCATTTATCTTAAATGATAATTTGGAAAGGACAATGGTCTATTTCATGAAAAACCTCACTTAATTTGATAATATTGTGAGATGGTACTTGTGCAAATTAGATGATAATATTATATTATATTATCATGTTACTTATAATTGCAAAACAAGTGTATTTATTCATTATGAGGTTTGCCTCTATAAAATGAAGAATATGAATAGTGTTGATGAATATTAAGATTAGTTTGACCAAGATATCGTGGGGGTATAATAATTCATTCTCAACATAAACTTGGATCTATCCAAATCTTTATGGGGATAGTAAGGTCTACAAGTCACATTCTTAAAATTACCTTTTGTGAAAAGGTGGAAAGGTTGAAAGCCCTTTTATACAAAAGAATACAAGAATGATATATTAAATGTCATGGAACTTAAACAAAAAGTGGTTATTATTGACCGTCTTAAATATGAAAGTACAGAAGCTTTCGCTGATGTTTCTAGCCATTTATGTGTTGATTAGAAGTGAGTGGATAAATATAAATAAAAACATGATAGAACTTTAAAAGAGATGATGAACTCTAAGTTCTAGTCTAACCCAGTATTATGGGGGTACGATGATTGTTTGTATAACATTCTCAATCGAAGTTCGAATGCAACCCAAGATTTGTGGGGGATGTTGTTGCTTTCTTCAAATTAGAATATTATGATATTCGAAAATATTTGAAATGATAAACTGCACTGCAATGCAATGAATGCTTTATTAAAAGTAATATGCGCATGATGTTGAAAATTGGATATCCAATGCAAGGATTCAAAATCTACTAGTAAATATATTTTACTATTGATGGTGTAGTTTATTTTGTGAAAATTCTTAATATAACTTAAGAATTGAAAGAAATTAGTGCTTTCAATAAAGTTAAAACGAAGCATGATGGCTTCATACGTTTTCGAAGGATTTTGAAATTGGTGACATTTGCACCTGTTATATCATTTGATTGAGATTGATAGCTACAAATCATATGGCACAAAATGTCGTGTATAACAGTAAGTCTCAAATTTACGCGTTGACATAATATCATTTGACAATTACTCTTAAATGGAACAATGCTGATTGTTACTCTTAAATGGAACAATGCTGATTGTTTTATCAAAGGATAACCTATCAGATCCGTTTATAAATGAGTTATTTTGAGAGTAAATTGCGCATTGAGGGAAATGGGTGAAAAGTCTAAACTAATTGGTCAGCTTAATGGAAACCTAACCTGGTAACTGGAGATCCCACGAACTAGGTTCAATAGGAAAACTAGTTATGATTGACTTGATGATAAGCATTTCAGAGTTTTTACTACTTCCCATTTCTATAATGCAAAAGTGCTGCCTACAAAGAATGTTAAGGATAAGTTTTTACTTTTAATGATAACTATATCTTGTAATTAGTACAAGTGGGGTATTGTAGGATACTCTTTATAGAATATCACCTATGTTAGTGTGAACGTGGCCGGTTCTTTGAGAATTTTTCTTAGGCGAATTTCTCTGAAGCACTCGCAGAACCCAAGTTGTTCAGGGCCGAAATAATGAACACAATAGAGAACCAAGTTTGATATGAGAGATGATGTGTTTGATCTATTGTCCGAGCTTACAATAACGACTGACAGTTCAAAACGTTGCATTCACTGATTAGCCAAGAGAGTTCGATAGATTCTTACTATGAAAGGTTCAAAGCGAAAGCCTCCTATCTTGATGCGTTATCTTTCAAATTGTACTCTTCTTCATCTTCCTTGTTTTGAGTCGACTTCTTCCATTCATGTGGGGGATTGTTGGAATAATTGGTCAATTATTTATAGTATGATTGGAAAAGTCTCCAATTGGTGCAATGGCTGGTCACAACTTTTCAAATATTTAGATTCATATTGAAAAGTCATGATGTTTAGAATTGGATGTGGCTATTCAAAAATTGAAAATGAAAAGTCATAATCTTATAAATAGGTGCAATCTAAACCATTAAAAAATGAAAATGTATGATCTAATGGTTTAAATTAGTTTTGCCAAAAGATACAACCTTTTGAAGAGACACTTGAAAATATATAAATAGGACCCTCCTAATTCCATTTGATTCACTCCAAATCAATTCCATATAATTGATTTCTAATTCTTTCTTTCTCCAAATTCCGTCAAAATAATTTTCAAATTATTTTTAGTTTCGTATTTGATATTTATTATTCGATGTCAATTTCGTTCTTGAAGAATATAGTCAAGCGTTGGTTCGCCGGACGAAATTAATAATGTGCTATATTAATTTTGGAAGAAGTATTGTATCTTGGGAGATGGATGCCCATTTGATCATGTTAGCACCAATGTATGGGGCGAAATCTGTCTTAAGGGAATTTGCATTCCTATACATCGCTTCATTTTATCTCCTTCTAATTTCTCCATTTTAGTAATTCGAAATCGAAATTATACGTGCATATCATGATTTTGGTAAGTCAAAATTTATTCGATATTTTGTATGTGTAAGTCGTTATTTGATCATCTTTGCATACACGTATTTTTTCGTTAAAAGAATATAATTATACACAAATTTATCTAACAGAACTTCAAACGTGTATGACTTCAAATTGTAGCAATTTAACGTTGAATTTCAAATTAACATTTCTATTATAGTTAACATTTGGAAAGAGTAATATTTGTCCATAAATGGATGTAATTCAAACATAATTAAACCTACTTTACATTATTTAAAATGTTACAAAGTCCTTGTTTGATTTTCATTATTTACAGAAATGATTTTTGTAACAGTTATTTTTGAGAGAACATGTGGTTAAAATTGAGGTAAAATGTTGGATTTATATGTAGATTATTTAATGTGAAAGCTACATGCAACATTACATTTTACGCTCTAATCTTAAATAACAAGTATATATATAAAAAATTATAAGGTGTTAATTCAAATTAAATAAACTCATTTAACTTATCTCACCGACCCTGCACCCACATATCAAACCGTAATTTCATCTCTTTCTCTAACCCCCTCCCTCCCTCCCTCAGCCTCATTTCACTCTCAAGTCTCAACTATCTCTCTAACCCGTCCCCAAGCCGGCACCAAACCCTGGCAACAGTAGTAGTGCCATCGTACAGCTACCGCCAGCAACATTCTCATCAAAAAATATCATTTTCGGTCATTTATTAGATCCACTTTTGAAGAAACTCACGTTGATATACTTTTTAATTTTATCTCATGTCATTCATAAATCCATTGGCATTGGCGGCACTGGGCAGTGACTCGTAGCGCAAGTGAGTTTAGATAGCAGTCGCAGGAGACAGCTACTTCCAATTATGTTAGATCGCGAAGTAGGGTACCGCCAATGGAGATCGCTGATGCCTTTTCTAACGAGGGCACTGTCGCTTCTCACGATGCCTCTCCTATGTTGTTCTTTTCTCTTTAACAATGGTGGTAGGAGATCTGGGTGTTTTGCAGATGAAATATCTTTGGGGCTTAGGTTGATGTGATGGTTGTGGATGGTGATGGGATGAGGTAGTGGTACAGGTGTTGGAGGTGGTTGGTGAGGCGGAGCCAGCCCATTTGTTTGGGCTGGACCAAATTTCATTTGGGATGGACTTTACCTAAGAATTTTTTTATTTTTTTATTATTTTTTTTTTATTATTTTTTTTTTTTTCTAAAAGAAATTTTTGGGCCAGGGGTGGGCCAGGGCCCAGTTGGCCCACCCCTGGCTCCGCCCCAGGTGATGCAGGTGTTTTTAGAGAAGATCGGTGGTACAAGTGTTGTTAGCCGTGGTTGGTAGTGCAACTATCGGTGGTGGTGGTGATGGGTAACTTGAATAGTGCATGCGACCAATTATGGGTAATTGTGATAAATTTTTAGGTAATTGCAATTAAAATATTGACTAATTGTGACTTAAAGAAACCTTTGACGCGTAGGATATGTCACCAGTTTAATTAAATTATCGATCACAAAATTTGACTTGCGACTAAATTGCAATTGGAACCTACAATTTGTGTCAACTGTAACTTTATGTGACGATTGCGACTTTGTGCGATTTGTGACAAGTATGTGATGTGAGTAGTTTAATTAAATTATCGGTCACATAATTTTTATTTGTGACTAAATTTGCAATTGTGACCTACAATTTGTGTCAACATTGACTTTGTGGAAGATTGCTACTTGGTGCGACTTGTGATGAGTACATGATGTGGCCAATTTAATTAAATTATCAGTTATAAAAATTTATTTGCTATTAAATTTGCAAAGGTCACCTATAATTTGTGTCAACTGTGATTTTGTGTGACGATTGTGATTTTATGTGATTTGTAACAAGTACGAAATTTTCAAGGTCTGAGCTCTTCCCAAGCTCCGAAATCGAATTTTTCAGGACCTGAATTCGGAGGTGAGGTCCTAGCTTGATTACATTCTCATGATGACTTATATTTATTCTCTCGCTAACCTAGAACTTAAAGTAGATCTCTCAAGTACTTTGGGTAAAATTGAGTGTCTCAAATTAGATGACCACAAGCTAGAATTCACTAACTTAAAATCTCAAAGAGCTTTATCAAACAAGGGTTAAGAATGAAAATGAGATTAAACGTGCAAATACGTGAAGAGAATTGGAAGATTTGCTGCAACTTTACAAGTGAAGGGTTGGCTATACCAAATACCTAGCACGTGAAAGAACTCTAATAAAAGCAAAGCCAGGCTGGAAGCCTGGAACTAACACCAGATTGATTTCGATATTCAAATCTTCATTCATAAATGCTGGTTTCCCATCACTTATCCACTATTACTCGTTCTGTCGTTCAACCTTCAACTTCTCATTTTTATATTCCTGTACATTTTTTTTTTATAGCAGCAAATGCTCAGGGAATGGCGGACTAGAGAAGTGAATGCTAAGTATAAATAGGGGATACTTTTGATAAAGAGGTTGACAAAAATTGAGGTGGCAACTTTGTTTGTATTAATTTAAGAGTTGATGTGATTTGTGAAATGATAAGATTGTGACAGACATACATTATCTCAATTTTCATGTTAAAGTCCACATACGAGTTACATCCTACGACCGACATCTCTCATTTTTATTGTTGGATCTTTTCTTTCATTTCAAGAGAACTACAGTAGGTTGGGCAGCTTGGGCTAATTCAAACCCTCTGATAAAATAAGTACAGCCCAATGGTAGATACGCAGCTATCAAAATGAAAATTTTTCGGATGGAAAGAAAGGGGGAAATAAACAATTCTTGCCATGCAATAAAATTAGACATAAAATTTTATACCCATACTTACCAGTCATATGTTTTTTTTAGGATAATTGGCGCAAATGGTCTCTACCTTTGGACATTCTTATGTAATTCATCACATGGTTTGATTTTTTAGCATTTTCACACTCACCTTCACATTTCTTTGCCGAAAGTCCCTGCCGTTTGATTTCATCCAAAGAATCATTAGTTGACTCAACAATTACATATTGACCACTTTAATTTTTGACAAAAATGTCATTTTGTATTGGGTAATTGGCACAATTGGTCTCTACCTTTCACACTTCTTGTGGAATTCGTCCCAACGTTTGTTTGTTTTTTTTTTTTTTTTTTACAAATTCACCATTACCTTCACTTTTTCTTGCTAAAGACGTCCTTACCGTCTAATTTCATCCAAAAATTTGTTACTATTGACTATTTTTTTTTTTTTGATAATCTTATTGACTATTTTAATGAAGGACAAACAAGTCATTTATTATTATTTAATTTAAAATGATGTAAAAGAAAGAATAAAATAAAAACAAACAAAAACAAAAAAAATATCTGTTACTATTTATCTTCTCACTCGTTCAGCTCAATTAAATCCTCTTTACTTTTTCGCAATTGGTGTAATTGGTATGGTAGAAAACAATTATTTTTATGCATTTAATTTATTGGTGGAGATGATGAAAATTTAGGGTTTCATATGTTTATGTCTGAAATTGACGCAAAGAAAATGACAGGCTCTAGGGAGACGATTAGGGTTCCAGTCTGAATCCTTTCCTACCTTAACACCAAAAAATGCTCCGGGCGCAATTACAACAATTGAAAAAAAATAAAGAGGGTTTAATTGAACTGAACGAGTGAGAATGAGGTTGAGAAGAAGATGAACAGTAACAAATATTTTTTTGTTTTTTTATTTTATTCTTTTTGTTACATCATTTTAAATTAAATAATAGGAAATGATTTTTTTGCCCTTCATTAAAATAGGCAACAAGAGTATCAGAAAAATAGTCAATAGTAACAAATTTTTGGATGAAAGTAGACGGTAAAGAAGACTTTAGTAAAAAAAAAAAAAGGTGAAGGTAAGGATGAATTTGCCAAAAAAAATAAACGTTGAGACGAATTTCACAAGAAGTGTGAAAGGTAGAGACCAATTGCGCCAATTACCCAATACAAAATGATAATTTTTGCCAAAAATTAAAGTGGTCAATATGTAATTTTTGAGTCAACTAATGGTTCTTTGGATGGAATCAAACGGTAGGGACGTTTTCGGTAAAGAAATGTGAAAGTTATGGTGAAAATGCCAAAAAATCAAACCTTTTGCGCCAATTATCCTTTTTTTTACTCATCACATCATCTTAAAAACCAACAGCTTACTTACTTCAAAAAAAAAAAAAAAAAGTGTACAACAATTCGATTATCCAAGGTGACACCATTTGGGTGACACATCTCCCAGCGGTGAAAGAGAAGGTGGTTTAAAGATCAGCCTCGTTTGGTCACGAGTTCGAATCCGACCCTTACCAAGTTAAAAGGTAAGCCATCACCCTGCACTCTGGGATGCATAATTTGCGATTTATATTCTTCATCAAGGCTCAGGGTAGGGCAGGTGGGGACCCCTAAAGTTGGAGTTCAACATTTTTAATAATTTTTAATCAAACACTTCATCAATTTCCATTTTATTAAAATCTCTCCCAAAGGGCAGGTGACGATTCTAAGTGAACTTCGTCATTGTTTGATTTTCATTAAAATATTCTCATTTTTCTACAATATTCAATCTTAATCATTCATTAATAGTTAATCTCACAATATTTAACTTTTCAACTAAATTTCAATCATTCATTCTCTTAAATATTAATATTTATTTAAAAAAAAACTCATTTTAAATAATGCCAAACACATTCTTCTTTTAAAAATTACTATTTATTTTAAAAGAAAAATTCATTTTAAATAATACCAAACAAACTCTTAAGGCTGTGTTTGATTCATGCATATTTTCCAGGAAAATGTCAAATCATGAAAAATATTTTCCACCTTTTGCATTTGTTGGGTGTTTGGTTGGAAAAATTTGCATTGAAAAATATTTTCTTAGGTACAACCATTTAGGCTGTGTTTGATACAGCTTGATTTGCCTGGAAAATGTCAAATCGTGAAAAATATTTTCCACCTTTTGCATTTGGTTGGTGTTTGGTTGACAAAATTTGCCTTGAAAAATGTTTTCTTAGGTACAATCATCTAAAACACAACTACGTCATTTGCCTTGAAAATATTTTCTTACCTATTTACTGGGAAAACATTTTCCACCTAAGGTGGAAAATTCTTTTGCGTCACGTTTGATCATTTTTGTTATTGTTAATTGACTTATTTTTTTTCTAGAAATTAACATTATTATTATCAAGTACAAATGAATGAAAAATTAAATTTTTTTAATTAAAATAGTTAAATTTTGATTTATTTGCCACGGAGAATAATGTCAATCAAACAACAAAATTAGGAAAATCTCCCACTTTTTCACCTGGAAAATTAATATAATCAAACACTTCCAATTGACATTTTTCCAGGAAAATAATTTTCAGGCAAATCAATTCTTAGAAAATATTTTCTTACCATTTATTTTCCATCTTTTCAATCAAACAAAGCCTTAAAGCACAATTACCTCATTTACCTTGAAAATATTTTCTTACCCATTTGTTTAGAAAATATTTTCCAGCTAAGGTGGAAAATTCTTTTGCGTCACGTTTGATCATTTTTATTATTGTTAATTGACTTATTTTTTTTTCAGAAATTAACATTATTATTATCATCAAGTACAAATGAGTGAAAAATTTAATTTTTTTTTATTAAAATAGTTAAATTTTGATTATTTGTCACGGAAAATAATATCAATCAAATAACAAAATTAGGAAAATCTCCCACTTTTTCACCTGGAAAATTAATCTAATAAAACACTTCCAATTAACATTTTCCAAGAAAATAATTTCCAGTCAAATCAATTCCTAAAAAATATTTTTCTACCATCTATTTTCCATCTTTTCTATCAAACACAGCATAGTGCCTACTGGAGATCTTGTCCCCCTTCCACCCATAAGAAAGATTCCTCCTTCATTGAAAAACCCAATCTTACCCGGTCGAAAATTTTTTGTCGTCATCACTTTGCACGATTACTGATTTTCAATGATGAAAATCATAAAGGTTGGGAGAATTTCATCCTCCTACTTTATCATGATTCATGGGCTAATAATTATTATCGATCATCAAAAATTTTGAATATACAATGATAAATTATCTGTAACTATCATTGAATATTCGTTATCGACATACAATGAATGTGGGTTAAATACATGGATGGTCACTAAACTTTAGCCTAAATTACTACTTAATAATTGAAATTTGAAACGTAATTAACTCATCATTCAACTTCATTTAATGCTGTCCATCCATCACTCAAACTAAATCCATCTAATTTATTTATTGGATTTGTCCACGTGGCCGGCAAAAATCGATGTGGCACGTTTGAAATAATAAAATATACAACATGATCAAAATTCAAAATGAAGTCTGACTAAACATGTCCTTAAGTCAAAAATTTTGCCAAACATTGCTTTTAGCATCCACCTTCACCACCACAAAAGCAGTCTCCGATTCGGTGACTCCATTATCCTTTACCACTACCATAAATCCGTGTAAGGTTTTGAGTCACCAGAAGTCACCACAAACTAATAATCAGAAACAATAATTGCAAGAACATACAGAATTTTACCCAAAGGGTCCGGAGATTCAGCGACTACTTCCAACGCCTACATCCCCCGTTGAGTCTCCACAAATGTGGATCTGACTCAAGAACTTTATTGATCACACCAAAATTCAAATTACACAACTCACAAGAAGTTCTTCCTCTTTCAACCCTAAATCACACTATACAACAGACTTTCAGAACTGAAGACAACACTTTACAGTACAAATGTCTCTCAATAGAGACTCTGAAAGATAACGAGATTATATCAAGAAAAGGGCACCAAACTGGTTAAAGAGAAGAAACAAGATGAAGACTCAAGCTTCGAATCAGAGAGTGCAGAGAAAGGAGATGAAGAGGCGTATCAGAGCAGAGTTCAGAATGAAACCCTAAGCCGGTGACAAGCCTTTTATAAGGCTCAGCCAATGATCCGTTCAGATTGCGCCACGTGGACATTGCTGATCAAAAGAGAAGTTACACTAATTGAAAACACGCCTTTGGTATCTGATAAATTGGCACACGACTTCACAATCTCCACCTTGCCAATTTGAAGTTCACCTAATAGTTCTTGAATCAGCCAAGTCAGTATCATTGACTCCTTAATACCTGTAAAGAATTCAACACAAAAACTAATAAAACATATTCAAATATTTGCACGTATAATGACCAGTTTCAGCACAATTCAATTGTCAGTAATATTCAATATATCCAGAAAGCTTTTAAATTTGTTCAAATGTACAACTTTTGTGCCAAAATCAGAAGGGTTAAATTGAGTAGGAATTTTAACCAATTTAACAACCCCCTTTTCAACCATATCCCTAACAAAATGAAATTATCATGATGCACATGATTTTTACGAAGATGTATAGCACTTTGATTATCAGTATACAGAGTAAGTTCAACATTTTCAAAGCCCATTTCACTTAATAAACCTTTAATCCATATTCCTTCTTTAACAGCATTACAAGCAGATATATACTCAGCTTCAGTGGATGATAATGCAACCAGTTTCTGTAACTGAGATTTCCAACTTATACAGGCATTACAGAGAGTAAAATTATGTGAAGAAGTTGATCTTCTCTCATCTAAGTCTCCTGCAAAGTCAGAATCACAGTAACCCTTTAACACAACACCTTCAAAACATTTCTTAAATTTTAAACCAAGTTTAGATCCACAAAGATATTTGAATATCCATTTAACAGCAGTCCAGTGTGTCTCACCTGGGTTTGCCATAAACCTGCTTAGAACACTTATGCAGTGAGCCAGATCAGGTCTAGTACAGACCATCATATACATAATAGAACCAATAGCATTAGAATAAGGCTCATTTGACATTCTTTCAAGTTCAGCTTCACAATTAGGAGATAAGGCTGAAGACAATTTGAAATGATTTGCCAGAGGCAGAGACACAGGTTTTGCATTAGACATAGAAAAATTTTCCAAAACTTTTTCAATATATGCAGATTGATTTAGAAATAAAGAGCAGTCATATCTATTTCTACAAATTTCCATTCTAAGAATTTTCTTAGCGTTTCCAAGGTCTTTCATTTCAAATTCAGCACTCAATTTATTTTTCACATATTCAATTTCAATTTTACTTTTGCATGCAAGTAACATATCATCTACATACAGTAACAAATATACAAAATTTGGACCTCCAGTACCTTTGCAGAATAAACAAGAATCATATTTTTTTTTATGAAAGCCAAGACTTTGGATAAAGGTATCAAACCTTTTTATACCATTGTCTTGGGGCTTGTTTGAGTCCATATAAAGATTTTTTCAATAAGCACACATGGTCAGATTTATTTTTCTCAATAAAACCTATTGGTTGATGCATACAAATGATTTCTTCTAAATCTCCATGTAAAAAGGCAGTTTTAACATCAAGCTGATCAAGTTCCCAATCAAATTGAGCAGTTAAAGCAAGTAAAATTCTAATAGAGGTATATTTTGCAACAGGTGAAAAAACCTCATTATAATCAACTCCTTCCTTTTGAGAAAAGCCTTTAGCTACAAGTCTAGCTTTAAATTTCTTTTCAGTTCCATTTTGCCCTATGTCTTTGATTTTATAGATCCATTTACAATCAATAACATTTTTATTTTCAGGTTCTGGAACAAGTAACCAAGTATTGTTCTTATACAGAGATAGCATTTCATCTTCCATAGCATAAATCCAAAGTTTAGAATTTTAACAATGAACCACTTTATCAAAAGATTTAGGTTCAGCATTCAAACAGTTTTGAATAGCACAAAATGTCACAAAATCATCATGATTATATCTAGTAGAAGGAATTCTATGTCTTCTACCTCTATCTCTAACAAGTAAATAATCATGTAAAGGATTCTGTTCCAAATCAAATTCAGGTATATCATTTTGATTTCCAGTTTCAGAATCAGAGTTACCTGCAATGTGCTCACCTGTAACCTGAGGATGCTCCACCTCAATTTGAGTATCATTTGGTAAACCAAAATCAGTTTGTACTTCAGAAATAATCTTTCCTTCATCAAATGTATTGGATTTGCTAAGAGGTTTTTGAAGACAAGGCATAATATTTTCATTAAAGATAACATTTCTACTTATTATGACTTTAAAACCTTTTATATCAAATAACCACAGCCTATAACCTTTAGTGCCTTCACCATAACCTAGAAAAATACATTTTTGAGATCTGGGCTCAATTTTTCCTTCACTTTGATGTGCATAAGCTGCACAACCAAAGATCCTTAGGTGTGAATAGTCAGAAGGAAGATTAGACCAGACAGATTCAGGAGTTTTAAACTTTAAAACACTTGAAGGACTTCTATTTATAAGATAGACAACAGTTTTTGCAGCTTCACCCCAGAAAATTTTTGGAAGTCCAGAGCTGATTAGTATACATCTCACCTTGTTTAAAATAGTTCTGTTCATCCTTCCAGCCACTCCATTTTATTGAGGAGTGTAGGTAACAGTTTTATGTCTGAGTATGCCACAGCTCTTACAAAGTTTATCAAACTCCAGATTACAGAACTCAAGATCATTATCAGTTCTGAGTGCCTTAATCTTTTTGTTTGTTTGGTTTTCTATAAAATTTTTCCAAAGTTTAAAATGTTGAAAGGTATCAGACTTAGCTTTTAATAAAATGATCCAAACTTTTCTGGAGAAGTCATCAACAATGGACAGATAGTACCTGAATCCACTAAGAGTACAAACAGGAGAGGGTCCCCACAAATCTGAATGTAAATAATCAAGAATTGATTCAGTCTTGTGAGTACCCTTCTCAAAGGAGGATTTAATTTGTTTACCCAAGACACTTTCTTCACAAAAACCAATGTTTTTGATAAGATCTTTACCAAATGCTCTTGTATTTTGAAGATGTTGCAGAGATTTTATATTTATATGGCCAATCTTTTATGCCATAAAATAGCTTTGTCAGAGTCATTGTCAGCATGGGCAGCCAGATTTTTAATAACAGGAGAAGCCTTAAACAGATACATGCCATGCTGTTTTGGTACTTCAAACAAAATGTTTGAATCTTGCATGATCCTACAGCAGTTCTTAGCAAAATATATATCATAGATAGAATTTAATTCACCAATAGAAATCAAATTCCTTCTAAGATCTGGATGTATCTAACATATTTCAAATTGATCACATTATTATTATTTATTATAAGATCAATATTACCAATGCCTTTTATGTCACAAGACATGTTGTTACCAAGATGTACTCTACCTTCATTTACAGAAGTAAAGTCAGTAAACCAATTCAGATTAGGACACATATGAAAAGAGCAACCAGAATCTAATATTTATTCACAAACAGTATTATCAGAGGTAATAGAAAACACCAAACCATTTGCTTCAGTATTATTGGTATTGTTTGTAGCTATCATAACAGCTATTTCATTACTGGATGCCTCTTTCATATCATTTATTCTTTTGAAACAATTTTTCTTTAGGTGTCTAGATTTCTTGCAATAGAAACATTCCTTGGTTTTTGATTTAGATTTAACCTTTCCTTTACCCTTCCATTTTGTTTTATCCTTTTCTTTTGACTTAAAGATATCTCCAATATTACTATAATTAGTGTATCCTTTTCCTTTAGTAAACAGCCCTACTCCTGACTTAGAATCTCTCATATCTGATTTTATTTCCAATTCTCTAGTTCTAAGGGCACTAATAACATCATCAACAGTAAGACTCTCCCTACTATATTCAAGAGCAGTCCTAAGTTCTTGATACTTATCCCCAAGTGAATTTAGAAGAGCAACCACCTGTTGATCTGCAGAAATGGTTTCATCACGGGATTCTAAGTCTTGTACCAATTTAGTAAATCTATCTATATTCTCTTCTAAACTTAAGGTATTATCAAACCTAAAATTATAAAAGAGTCTCAGCAGATAGCATTTATTGGGCATTGATACATCTAGGTAAAGGTTCTCAAGTTTGGTCCATAATCCACCAGCAGTAGTAGTATCACCTACCTTTCTTGTTACACTATCAGATAGATGTAAGAAAATTGAACTCCAAGCAATTTCATCAAGTTCAACTCTTCTAAAAGCACTAATTTCTGCAGCATAAGTATTTGTTATAGCACCTCCACATCTTTGTTGTAAAAGTAAAGCCCTCATTTTACGGCGCTAGAGACCAAAGTCTCCAACCCCAGTCCATTGTTCTACTTCAAATTTTTGTGCAGTAGTCATTTTGTTTAAAAAAGGTTTAAACAAACTTTTGCTACAGAAAGTGGGCCAAACAGATATAATACAAGATATCATAAAGATTTCAAGAATTTTGAAGAAATCAAATATGGACGTATATGCTCAAAACAAAGTAGTAGAATACAAAATTTGAGAATATAGCAAAGTATAGAATCAAAAGAAAAATAGAAATAACAACAAAGGATAATAAATCACACAGGATTTGTCTAAGGGCTAAAGGGCCTTGTAGTCCCTTATCCCTCAGATTCCCGGGTCCTCGCAGGAGACCCTGGACAAAGGAAATAAGGGGACCCTATTACCTTAACGACGAAGGAGGAAGGAATTTCACACAAAAGAAGAAAATATTTTACCGTATGTGAAACCCTAGGTTTCACAATTTTTACCAAGAATGAATATATGTCGTTCCCAACCAGAAGGGTTTTCAGATCAGTTGAAAAATCACAGATCATGAACAGAGAACCACCAACCAGTCTCACGTATCAGTTTGAGGAAGGCTCTGATACCACTTGTAAGGTTTTGAGTCACCAGAAGTCACCACAAACTAATAATCAGAAACAATAATTGCAAGAACACACAGAATTTTACCCAAAGGGTCTGAAGGTTCGGCGACCACTTCCAACGCCTACATCCCCCGTTGAGTCTCCACAAATATGGATCTAACTCAAGAACTTTATTGATCACGCCAAAATTCAGATTACACAACTCACAAGAAGTTCTTCCTCTTTCAATCCTAAATCACACTATACAACAGACTTTCAGAACTGAAGACAACACTTTACAGTACAAATGTCTCTCAATAGAGACTCTGAAAGATAACGAGATTATATCAAGAAAAGGACACCAAACTGGTTAAAGAGAAGAAACAAGATGAAGACTCAGGCTTCGAATCAGAGAGTGCAGAGAAAGGAGATGAAGAGGCGTATCAGAGCAGAGTTCAGAATGAAACCCTAAGCCGGTGACAAGCCTTTTATAAGGCTCAGCCAATGATCCGTTCAGATTGCGCCACGTGGATAGTGCTGATCAAAAGAGAAGTTACACTAATTGAAAACACGCCTTTGGTATCTGATAAATTGGCACACGACTTCACAATCCGAAATTCTCACTTCCCTTCACCAAATTTAATGGATTTACATTTGAAAGACTACAATAATTGTTTAAGAATTGGACTTATGGATTCTCAAAAAACTGTATTCTCTTTCATGTTTGAAATAGATCTATTTACTGCATTTTCCAATTGAAAACATCTCTTTTGGAAAAAATTTCAACAAGTTTTTTTGGCACTCCATTACTATTTTCTTAAAAAAATATGTTTTTTCCCCAATCTTATTTGGGCCAGAACTCTTACTTCGCAGAGCTACAATAGCTCGTAGAGAATACAAAGGAGAAGTCACCTTCTTTCTTGAATTTGTATATACCAGAGGCCTTAATTTTTTTTTTCATCCTCTACTGAACAAGAGAAGACAAACCAGGAGTGGGATTTGGTAACTGTGGGAGACGTGTGTGGGTGGTTCAGACTCGAGGTCATATAAACTTTTTTATAATTTTTTTTTAAAAATAAAATATTTCATTACGTGGCATATTTTGTTATTTCAATCGTTCCACGTCAATTTCCATCAGCTATGTGGACAAATCCGTTAAATAATTTGGATGGAGTTGTTTGAGTGACGAATGGGTAATGCTAAGTAAAGTTGAGTGATGAGTTAGTTACGGCTCAAAGTTCAGTGACCATTCATGTATTTAACTCAATGAATGTTCTAAATACATTTTAAGAGGTTTCATATGCCCCTATTTAGTAAGGATTAAAATAAATTTTGTCGACACAATTTTTTTACCAAATTCTATCAAAATTTACTAAAAAATTAATTTTAATCCCTACCAAATTAGGACTATAACGAAAAAGTCACAAGCTTATCCATGGGTAAGCATAAAATTTATATCGCAACTAAGATTTACTATTTGTTCATAAACAATCACGTAACATTGTAACAACATTTCATTGAATAAATTTTTTCAAAAGTCAATAATTTTAATTAATCAAATATTTTCATCCACCAATTTTTATTTTTAAAAAATGATTACCATTTATAAACAATATTTACGAACAGTCTTTATAAACAATTTACCAAATAGACGCGAAACTGAAGGAAAAAAAGGTACGGAGGTGACCACCTGAAATGCCTTGTCAACAATTCACTTTCCTCTGTTTGATAAAGTGTATATAAAAATACTTTTCTACAAGACATATTTTCTCAAATCACATTTCAATTATATATTTTATTTCAAAAACATTATATTTTTTGTTTAAAAGGAAAAAAAAAAATTACCAAACGGAGGTGATGCGAACCCCTTTACTGTTTGGACCAAAAATTCACAACAATTTAAAATCAACCAAGAAAACTAAAAATGGTAAGAAATGGATGAATTTGAACCCAAACTCACCCAACCAAAATTATAATGAAAATAACTCTAACCCAATGAAGAGAATAAAGCAAATATCAAGATGTTTATGAAATAAACAACAACAAACATAAGAACAAGATTCTCAAATATAAGTTGAAGAAATTCCAAGGATAACTACAAGATAAGAAGAGATTTACCTCTTTACATGTCCCCAAAGAGTCTTCAACAATCAAAACTAATGAACTAGGGTTTTCCATTCTATTTATAGTACAAAACAATAAAATGGCAAAATGGGTCGAGTTTTAAAAATGAGATCCGCAAGTCCGTCTCCCTGCAAAGCCGAGCGGCCGCGTGGTTCAAGGTCGCGCGATCGCGTAGTTCATGCGTGAACAGTAACCCAAACATTCTGCCAAAGATATGCTCAAATGGCGCACGCGGTCGCGTGGGCTTCTGGCTGGCCTTCCTTTTCAACTTTGATGTAGAGGACTTCGACTTGGGGTCATCTCTTAATTGGGCTCGACTCTATAATTTGTGAATGTGGCCCACCATATATTCTTGAAACTCCTTGGCCTTAAACCTCGTCATGGGTTCCATCAACACGCTTAATGAGGGTTGACTTCCTTGATTCGTGAGTTGATTTCCTTGATTCTCATTGAGAGGCTTTGAGTAAGAAAATGGGACATAATGGGTGCTTAAATAGTTAAATTAATAATTTTACGAACTTCAAAAAAGAAGCTTGATTTGAAAGGAAAAAAAAGGTGTAGCCCACACCCTGAGGGCCCGAACCGACCACGCCCAAAGTCATTGGTTCGGGAAGGTAAATCCAGGTTATGCCTCCAAGGAGCCAGGGTGGAAGGGCTTATGGTAAGCATGAGAAACGCTCAATAACTCCCGCTAGCCACAAGGCCAATTCCACCTTGCGGGGAATCGAACCAAGCACACAGCTGCGCTGAGCACTTACCATCCATCCACTTTGCCACTTGGAGATGTGCCCTGGGGGCAAAGAAGCTTGATTTGAGACTGTTACAAGTTCAAGTTCTACGAGTAATTGTTATTTCAATTAAGCATCTTTGTGTGAGTTGTCCACCAAACATTGTCCTTACAAAATTATTATGCAGAATACATCATGCGCTCAACTACATTTTTAATGGCATGTGGACAAGATTTCATATTATAAATAATGTTAGGTACTCTTTCTCGTGTATGGTAATAATCACTGAACATGTGTTTGATATCAAAAATTGAAAAGTGGTTTTCTAAGCCCGAGGGGTTCTCTTATTTTCCATGAACAATACAGTCAATACTTGGATCCTCTTGCCATTCTGACCTGTCAAAATTTACTTCTTGATCAAAGAAAAAGAATATTATGCATAGCGTTTGTGTCAGTGTGATTTTTTAAAAATTACTTTTACGCAAATTTTTTTGTATTCAGTTATATTAAATGTGATTTATTTTATTTTTGTTTATCTAGAGAATGACAAATGTGTCATTTAATTGCCAAAATAGTGAAAATAACGAGTTTTGCTCCAGTGAAAGGTTGGAAATGGATTATTTATGCTTAAAAAAAAGGGTGATGAGAAGATTCGTTACATTTGCAAAGATTAGGGACAAAAGGAGCAAATTTTCCTAACAAGTAATGTTTGATAGTGATTTTTATCCGGGTTAATAGCACAAAACGTCCTTATCTTTAACATGTATTGTGCAAAACATCTTAACATTTTGATTTTTTACGCTAAACGTCCCAACCTTTACATTTTCTTGTGGGAGACATCATTTCTGTCAAATTTAACCCCATTTCACCATTAATTTGAAATTGAACAGTAAATATTTAACACGTACAAGGGCATTTTCGTCAAAATCAAAACCAGCCCATTTATATTTGGGTAATTGGTACAAAACGTCCCTACGTTTGACACTTATTGTGGAAAAACGTCCATACGTTTATTTTTTTGGCGAATAACGTCCCTACCTTTAAATTTTCTTGTTGATTAGTCCCCAAATTTTACTTTTCTTTCAATTTAGTCATTCCGTATTTTATTTAAAGGTAATTGTCTTCAAACGTGTATAACTTTTGATCTACAACTCCGAATTGCACTCCGTTTTTTGAGTTGAACTCCAAATTCAATCATCTTTCTTATGATGTATCATGTGTTCATTTATTAAACATTTCGTTTTGACTTTTGTATAGTAGATACTTATTTTGTTAGAGCATAATTGATTGACGTAAATTGATTTTTGTAAATTTTATTGAAACAGTGAAATTTTAATTTTAGTGTGTGTTCGGCGGCCAGCGGAATTTATAAATTGGATTTATTTGACTTTTTTATTTTTTTTAAGGTAAAATATTTGATTAAAAATTGGTATGTTTAGCCCCTGTTTGAGCCATATTATAATCTCTAATAACTTTTTGAACAACACACAATTTCTTTCTCCAAGATTATAATATGGCTTAAACAGGGGCTAAACATACCAATTTTTAACCAAATATTTTACCTTAAAAAAATAAAAAAGTCAAATAAATCTAATTTATAAATTTCGCTGACCTGTTGACCTATGGTCAATTTGACCTTATTGTTTTGATCATAACAAACAAGAATTTATTATCTTGCTAACAAGTGTGCTTCAAGTGCTTCATGTAATGATAAATATTCAAAGCACTCTATATTCAAATCGTCTCTCAAAGATATAAATCAAAAGTATGTGATCGAGAACATGAGACGCAAAGAAGATCAATGAAAGAATTAAAGATATTCAAAGATCAAAATTGAGGTCGAAAAGCATGATATGAAGATCAAGAATTCGAGCATACAATATTAGAGTTGATTTAACATATGTAAAGGTATAACACTCTCAATCTTTAGCGATGAAATTCAACGAGCTCGAAAATGATTTTTATGCATCAAGAAACATTTTTAAAACCATTAAAATATCATTTTCAAAATCAATCTTGATCAAAAATTCTTGCAAAATCAAATATAAAAAATCTGTAGGAACCGGTCGACCTCAATATGAACCGGTCGACCTCATGATTGATACCGGTCGACCGCATGAATGAACCGGTCGACCGCATTGCTGTTTTTTTGAACTCAACGACTATTTTCTTGCAACCGATATATTGAGGTCGACCGCATGGCTGAACAGGTGACCGCAAAAGACAGAATGTGCGAAAATTGATCTATAAATAGCCTTCTCTCTTGCATTCATCAAATACACTTAGAAAACATTTTATACAAACTTTCTTGTGAAAATTTAGTGTTCTTACTTGGTTTATATTTATCTTTTATTTTCATAAAACTTTGATTGATCTAAACTTTGTTTTATCAAATTCATCAAAATTTTTGGAAGAAAGTTTTGTGAAGATTATTGATTTTATTTTGTTTAAACTTCTTTAAACATCTTCACACTATATTGGAATTGAAGTGTAAGTCTCTCTTTG
This sequence comes from Ligustrum vulgare, assembly GCA_963555705.1. Taxonomy (NCBI): domain Eukaryota; kingdom Viridiplantae; phylum Streptophyta; class Magnoliopsida; order Lamiales; family Oleaceae; genus Ligustrum; species Ligustrum vulgare. Next base: position 31,961,738 of record OY743189.1, on the reverse strand, counting down.
CTCTAAACTTGTTTTAATCTTTTACAAGAGAGAAATTCCAATTGAGGAACTTTGATTATTTGTGCTACATTTTTCATCATCATTTGATTCATCAAAGTTCCATTGCCTAAACACTTTGAGCTTAACTTATTGTTAATTATTCAAGTGTGGCATCTCTTGGTACTTAATTTGATTCAATATTTTTAACAAGAGATTATTTGAAAAACTTTGTTTGATTGCATTGAACTTTTCATTATCATTTGCATCAAAGTTTTTCTCTAACACTCGAGCTTAATTCATTGCTATCTATTGAAGTGTTAGCCTAACTCTCTCGGTACTTAATTTGAGTATATAATTTGTCAATAGAGTTATTTCAATTGTAAATTCAATTCATTATATCTTGTGGTTTCGAGAGCCTTGTGAAAACTCGATTGTTGGTTTCGAGAGCCTTGTCAAAACTCGATTGTTGGTTTCGAGAGCCGTGTGAAAACTCGATTGTAAAGGATAGGCGCTCCTTGTTTTAAGTCGCCTAAGGATTTGGTACTCCTTGTTGTAAGTTACCAAAATAGTGGATTTGGCCTTGCTCGTGACGGAGAGTTCGGTAACGGGGGACGTAGATCACGTTGGTTGATTGAACCTCCATAAATCGCGTTTGCACTCTCTTATCCCTTTTACTTCTTACATTGCACTTACTCTATTCTATCAATTTATATTGTGCAACACTATATCTAAGTGCTATACTTGCTTTATCAATTAAGTTTACACATATATAGCACACTACATTGATAGTTTAGTTACTTGTAACACTAAGTGCTAATACTTGTACCTATTGGTTTTAAGTTTGAGATTATTTATCGAAAAAGTTTTATAAACCAATTCACCCCCCTCTTGGTTAGTTTACTCTTGGGTCAACACGCCGAACACACACTAAAATTAAAATTTCACTGTTTCAATAAAATTTACGGAAATCAATTTACGTCAATCAATGATGCCCTAACAAAATAAGTATCTACTATACAAAAGTCAAAACGAAATGTTTAATAAATGAGCACATGATACATCATAAGAAAGATGGTTGAAATTGGAGTTCAACGCAAAAAACGGAGTGCAATTCGGAGTTGTAGATCAAAAGTTATACATGTTTAAAGACAATTACCTTTAAATAAAATACAGAATGACTAAATTAAAATAAAAGTAAAATTTGGGGACTAATCAACAAGAAAATTTAAAGGTATGGACGTTATTCGCCAAAAAAATAACCATATGGACGTTATTCGCCAAAAAAATAAACTTATGGACGTTTTTCCACAATAAGTGTCAAACATAGGGACGTTTTGTGCCAATTACCCAAATATGAATGAGCTGCTTTTAATTTTGACGAAAATGCCCTTGCACGTGTTAAATATTTACTGTTCAATTTCAAATTAATGGTGAAATGAGGTTAAATTTGACAGAAAGAATGTCTCCCACAAGAAAATGTAAAGGTTGAGACGTTTAGCGTCAAAAATCAAAACGTTGGGACATTTTGCACAATACATGTCAAATGTAGGGACGTTTTGTGCTATTAACCCTTTTTATCCAAATCTCTTTCTATAAACAACACACATTTCAAATCAGATTTTATCACACATTTTCTTGAATCACTTTTTTCAATCACAAATTTTACCTTGAAAATGTCATATCTCTGTTCATAAACAAAAATATTTTACCTAACGGAGGAAATCAACAATAATTTAAATCACATATTTTATGAATCTCACAATTTTTTAACCACACATCTCATTAATATTTATCATCAAAATCTAATAAAAGTTTGATTTTAATCTCTACAAAGTTTTCAAATTTTATTTTTTTATCACTTTTTTTAAGAATAATTAGGTCCATGTTTGCCTCCATTTTTTAAAAATCAAATTTATTCAACACTCAATATCAGCCATCCATTTTAGTCAAACCAACTATTTTTTTACTTTTCAACCATTTTATTCTCCCAAAATACTATTCAAAACCACCTTATTTCCCAAATAATAGCAGCCAAACAAGGGCCTATACATTATTTTTTCATTCCCATATTTAAAAATACGTAATATTAATATTATTTGTAATATTACATAATATTATGTGTAGTTAAAAAATAGTTTGAGAAATTATATAATTTATAAACTAATTTATTTTAGTTACCAAAGGATAATACGAGAACCTTATATTTATGGATATTAGAGAGAGAATATAATTAATAATTAATTATGATAACTTTAAATTTAGGGATGTAGTTTACATTTAAAATAAACTAATTTATAAATCACATTCTTTTACCAAACATAAGTTACACAATCATTACATTACAATTTATAAACAACACAATTTCCTAAATCACTTTTTAACCACACAAGTTTTCTCTCTATTTTTCAACCACACATCTTACATGAAAAACATAAATAAATCAATTTATAATTACTACAATGTTACAAAACATAGCAACATTAAATTATTAAAATACGAGTTAAAAATAATATATATGCAAAATTAAAAATCATTTAACACTTAGTTCTATAAAGCAATTATTTCCTAAATTATTTTTTAATTACACAAATTTTATTTTACCACTTTTTAAACACATATTTTCCTCAAAAATAACAAAATCAATTTATAAACAATACATTTTTCAAAACCATTTTTTAAACGTACAAAATTTTCAAAATAATTTTTCGATCATATATTTTACCTCGAAAATATATATATATATATATTTTTTAATAAACAAAAGAATCTTATCAAATAAAGCCATATTCTAAAATATTGAGGTGAAGCCACCTAAATGTTAAATATGAACTTTTGAAATCAGTAGTATGTTAATTTTTTATTTTATTTTTTAGAACAAAAAATATGTTATTTTCGAAATAAAATATGTGATTAAAAAATATTTTGGATATATTTAACAGATTGTTCGGCTGCATAGCGCCTTTTATTGTTTATTTTGATAGTTTCTATGTAGATGTGTGATTAAAAATTAAAAATAAAAAATATGTGTGATTTAAAAGTAGTTTAGCCTCTGTTTGTTAAAAGTTTTTTTAAAAAAAATATGTTTTTTTTGTTTTTTAGGTAAAATATATGATTAAAAAATAGAGAGAGAAAATATGTGTGATTAAAAATAATTTGAGAAATTGTGTATAAAAAAATATGTTTTAAAATATGTTTGTCAAACGGAGGCTTAAAAGCTTAAAAAATTATGTTATTTATGAATTATAATCATTCCTAAATTGAATAAAAAAAAGTTTGCCAAATATAAACTCTTGGTTCTAGACCAATCTTGTGGGCATCTTTCCGAAAGTAGTATGAAAGACTAGACGCCCACTCCATACCCGTCACATCATTCAGACCATGTGACGTGGCCCTTATCTTTTATGTACACAGTATCCTGTATCATTAAGTATAGACGTGATCAGTATCCTGTATCATTAGCTGTCTCTTGGTCCCACTACGATTTTGAATCTCGTAATCTACGATGCCACCAGGTACCGGATACACAAGTTGCCATGCATGAATTTTCCAGTATAAAGTACGGGCACATTCCGTGACAGACCTTAAAGTGAACCCTATACAGTGTGACCCAAAATTTTAATTGTACGTCCCACCATGCCTAGCGAGTACTTTAACGCGCCGTTCACCCGTATTGCCTTCGGACACCGAGATGAGTTCCGCCAGCCCGGCGCTATCAAGGCGGCGCTGGCCGAGTTCATCAGTACCTTGATTTTTGTGTTTGCCGGTGAGGGTTCTGGCATGGCATACAACAAATTGACTGGGAATGCTCCTACCACCCCACCCGGCCTTGTGGCTGCGGCGGTTGCTCATGCTTTTGGTTTATTTGTGGCTGTTTCCACCAGTGCTAACATCTCCGGCGGGCATGTCAACCCTGCTGTCACTTTTGGTTTGTTTCTTGGTGGAAACATCTCTCTCTTCCGAGGCATCCTTTACATCATCGCTCAGCTGCTGGGCTCTGTTGTTGCTTGCCTTCTCCTCTTGTTCTCAACTGGTGGACTGGTAAGTTTTAGAAAGTAAGCAAATTATGGTCCCAACTCCCAAACATAAGTAATAACTTAGGCTCCTAATTTATGGACTGAATCACTGAAACTTTGATGCAGGAAACATCTGGATTTGCTTTAAGCGCCGGCGTGTCGGTGTGGAACGCCTTTGTTTTCGAGATTGTGATGACCTTTGGCCTGGTTTACACCGTGTACGCCACCGCGGTTGACCCGAAGAAGGGAGAACTTGGCATTATTGCACCGATTGCAATTGGTTTCATCGTGGGGGCTAACATTCTTGCTGGTGGTGCATTTACTGGTGCGTCAATGAACCCTGCAGTTTCTTTTGGTCCAGCTCTGGTCAGCTTCACCTGGTCCCATCACTGGGTGTACTGGGCTGGACCGCTCATTGGTGGTGGACTTGCTGGTATAGTTTATGAAATCTTCTTCATCAACCATTCTCATGAGCCCCTGCCCGGTTCAGAGTTCTGATTAATTAAAGGAAAATCGGACGGGTATTTTATGCTTTTGTATTTATTTTATGCTGCTTGGTGAGAAGACTTTGTTGAGCTTGTTCTCTTTGCTATGTTGTTTGTACCTTTGTAATTCTCTTTCAATTTCTGTGGTTATAATAATATATATGTTTTCTATTTTTTAATATTATAAAGTTCGCATCACAACATTCTGGGTACTGAAAGTGAAAGTTGGCATCGAAGATAGCACTCAATTAATTAATTGCGTACGTAACTATAGGCCCACACCAAGGTATTTCAATTTTTTTTGAAATATCAATTTTTTTGTAAATCTCAATTAATATTAGCGCTTTCATTTTTTTTTTTTTTGTAAATCAAATTTGTTCAATACATAATTTTAATCATCTATTTTAGTTAACCTACTATTTGTTACTTTTCAAACATTTTTTAAAAACACATTCTTCAAAAATTACTATTTCAAACCATAATTTTTCCAAAATAATGGTCTCAAACAAAGGTTTAATATGTTTGATTGTTTATAACACACCGTTTTTTTACGCAATGATTATAATTATAAACAAATTTATAAATAACACAATTTCTCGAATTACTTTTTAATCAAAAATATTTTATGTCTCTAATTTTTAACCATTGATCTACCAATAAAATACCAAAAAAAAAAAAAAAAAAAAAAAAACGACGTGAGACGCCGAACACTCCGTAAACTAAACAATATTATCCACATTTAATATAATCATTTAAATTATAATTTGTTGATTCGGATCTGATTCGAGTTCTACTGTTTCCAAGTTCTTAAATTCATTAACTTGGCCTCGATGTCAATTTAGGACATTAAAATGTTTGTCGTAATGAATTAGGGACTGAAGCTATTGTAAATATATTTTAAAATGGTTGTAGTAACTTTTTGTTATTATCTTTATATTTGTTCCCACCTTGCTCGTGCTGTCTTCCTCGGGCATGAGATGATTTATATAAATGAAATGTTGTTATTTTCGGTGTAAAATATATGGTTCAAAACAATCTTTTTCCAAAATAATATACATCAAACATACACTTTCTTTGTAAAATTGTTTATAGACAAATTTATAAAATATGCATTTCTTCGAATCATTTTTAGTACATATTTAACTTTAAAATATCACATTCTTTATTTATTTTAAAAAAAAAAAATCTACCAAAATCAAGATTAAAACCATATAGAAAATTTCAATGGATGCAGCTTAAAAATGCCCATCAATAAGCAGTGAAAATTCCTTAGGGGAGAAGTTTTTGGAGAGTAGTGTTTGGGTCATACGATGGTGCAGATAAAAGTTACTAATCATCGGAACACGTGGATAAAATAAGGTTACGATTTTTTTTTGGAAAATTGACTAGGACATTCAAAAGAAAAAAATTAAGCCCTGTTCGATGGCTGAGGTAAAAAAAAACCTTTTTTGTTTTTTTGGTTTTTAGATAGATGGATGATTAAAAATTGGAGAGAGAAAATATGTAGAATTAGAGATTGATTTGAAAAATTGTGTTGTTTAAAAATTAATTAAAAAATTTTAAAAAATCCAAAAATAAACTTTTTATAGTTAAAATGAAGTGATGGGCCAATGCAAATGGAATGGATCACCCTCAACCATTTGATTACGTCTTTTTTTTTGACCCGATCTTTCGATGTAAAAAGGAAAATTTTAAAAAGCAATTATGCTTTTAACACATGGCATCTCCATAAACGTTAGATTGCGAGTTCGAATCCTATCTTTGGTATAAATGATGTTCCTTATAAGTACAGTTAAACAGCAAGTTCTCAAACTTACTCCAGTAGGTACTTCTCGTGATTTACATCCACTACAAATCTTTAAGACGGTGTCTGTAAAGGGTATAAACGATTTGGTTTGGGGTGATTTTTGATAAATTTTTAAATCAAACAATTTTAAAAGGTTTTGACATTTTCCCAATTCAAACCAAACTATTTAATTTTCTAAATCAAACCAAATTAAATCATTTTTTGCGGTTTAGTACGAGTTCAAACCAAGATTTGTAAAACGAAATTAAACTAATATATTTAGACCGATTTGAAATAAATATTGGACTAGAATATTGAGTTAAGCACAGTTACGATAGGTTTATTTTAAATGTTTTCTCAAGAGACCATGTTAAGTAATCCAGATCCACGATAAAAAATATTATTAGCGATCTTAAGAATTTTTTAACGTATAATTGAAGAAAATGATCAACACCTTTAGTTAGCGGTAAAATTCTAATGTGTACGATCATACCATCAAATATGTGAAATAAGTAGATAGCTTCTAAGCACAAGTGTTGCAAAGTGCATTTCATTCAGATATTACTTAGTATTTTTTGTTTGACGATAAAACCTTCTTTCTTTAGATCAAAATTATATTTCAAATGTAGAATTTTCTTTCCATCCAATATCTATTTTTCCTAATCCCTGAAGAGCCCTATAGTTTGTATAAGATTGTCATATTTGTTAACCGATTCAAAAGTTGTTGAAAGTTTCTTTTGAGAATTCCTACCTCCTAACCTCAATAGATGCAGCAAAGCTACAATATGGCATCACTCAATCTACAAAAAGAGTTGTATAATTTGTTATGTTGATTATTTTAGCATGGATGTTTTAAGTATTCGTTGATTGCTTTTCCCGAATTAATTTGATTTTAATGTTGAAAAATTTCAGAACTACAGTTACTGCTTCAAAGCTACAAGATTGGTCTACAAAAAGAGTTGCATATCCTCTTCCTCGTCATTTTTTTGTATTAAGAACCAAGGTGTAAGCACGTTCGAAGAACAATTGTCCTTTTAAGTGCACCAATTTTCATAAGACAATTTTCACTTAGCTACCTAGGATCATGGTCATTTTGAATGATAAAGATGTCATTCTTCTATCATAAACTCAACTATAAATGTTCATCTCCTCTTATCTTATAATTTTGACCATCAAAAAAGATTAACTGCAAATGGGGGAATAAGGAAAATGTAATTAGTAAAAGCATACATGAATATCCTTTTTACTCATCCAAGTTCCCTGCTGCCAAACACGTTTCAAAAGAGACTAGGATCTTTAGCCTTACTTTTTGTTCACTCAAAGCTGTCTGCTGACTACAAAATCTGGTAGGATCTTCATGTTTCAGCTCCTCCCTTTTGAACACGTGGACTTTTGCGCACTAAGACAAATGATCAGCGTGCAAAGGGGCCCGGAGTGGCTCTCGTTTGTACTTCGACGCTCAAGTCAAGACCCATTTCAAATAAATATATGTTGAATACGAGAAATATAAGTGTGTAAAAGAGAGTGAGAGTAGTATATTGAGTTAGAGTATAGAATTGTCAACCTCCCCTTTGAAGAAAAATGAATTCCATTTATAGTGAGAGTGATTTGTATAATATCATGACACGTGTTGTTCCACGCGACAGGCCCAAAATCCACTATAAAGGTAAACTATATATTTGTTTATAATCATTGCTATTAAAGTAAATATCGCATCTCGCTAAAGGGTTTGTCACATTCAGCCACAATTAGCAGAAATGTCATATCCTTTTGACGTAGTATTTGACCTGCACAGTGAGTCACTAGTCCGAGGTCTGTGCCCCGGATAGATGCAGCTCGACAACGTGGGTTCTACTGCGTGATGCTTCGACTGCTTGACATCTCGACCAACAGTAAATGACGTATCACGGGGTTCTGCTGGCTGCCAATGAACCTTATGTGAGCCCTTACTAAAGACGTGTCAAGCTTATTTGAGCATTGTCGTAACACTGTCCATTAAAATTAATTTTTTTTTGTGGGTTGGCGGTTTGAAACAGATTTTGAAAAGTGAAACATAAACCAAACCATTTAAAAGCGATTCGGTTTGAATTAAAATCAAAACGTTGACTGGTTCGCGTGGATCCAAACCAATAGTTTAAAAATCGCTATTTTAATTCGGTTAAGGGTTATAGAAGGTCCTAAGGTTGGAGTTCAACATTTTTTTTAAAAATAAATGTGAGTCTTTGAATTGAAACTTGTCATGATTTTGATAACTAATAAAGCAAACTGTCTGAATAAAATATATCGGTGTTGTAGGGACGCATTACCAATTTATTATTATTATTATTATTATTATAAAATATATTATAAACGTAGATAAAATATATATATATATATATATGATTGTTTTTTAAATTTTCAAATATATACAAACCTGTCTGTTTACAACAATTCCACTTGGATTAATTTTATTTGACGATTTTGGATGCGATAAGCACAAAATATATAATCCAATAATATGCAGCTACGCGTAGTCTTTTAAATAAAATTATTTCTTCGATATCATCATAATATATATATATATATATATATATATATAGCCTTTTCAACATTAAATTACTGTTTGTGATAATGATATATTTGTTTGAGTTATTCTTAAATTTTGTAAATTATGTACAAATTAAATTCAAATTCAGTGTACGCAAAATGATAAAATTGATTACCAAATGATGGAGTTCAAGATTTTAAATTTTCATTAACCAAAAAATTATTCACTTCATCAGTCTTGTTCTAATACCAGCGAAGGGCACATACTATAATGTCATTCAAGGCGCAAGAATTGGGCCACCTTCGTTAACATCTGATCAATTTTGTTCACTTCTAATAACAAAATATATAGTATTAAAATAAATAACTTACTTGCGAGTGTAATAGAATGTTGTGTATTTTTCGTAAATTGTTGAATTATTTGTTTGGCAACCTGTTAATGGAAGCGTGGCTTTGTGATAAATGTATTGATTTGATGGTACGATTTGTCACACCAAAAAGGCCAAAACCACATGTAGAAAAAAATCAACCAATCTACTTAACCGACCAAATCAAGAAAATAGATCATTTTTTTTTTCATTTAAAAATTTAAATAATTTGTTTGGTTATATTTGGATATTGAATAAGAAAATTGAGTTCTTTTCAAAATTTATTAATGTATTTTGTTATTTTTTTCGTGAATCAATAAGGTGGGGTTTTATAGTGTCTTCTCACACTTTCCAACTGCATCGTCAAATGGGAATTATGAGAAATATAATAGTTTTTTCGCATATTCATTGTTTATTATATATTTCGGAAAGCGACAAAGTCCAAATAGCAGTATAGAAATGGATCACAAAAGCCAAAAAATAAATAAAAGATAGCATCTTTCAATTTCTTGGAGGATTACATATTTTTGTAGTGGAGGTCAATTTCTTGGAGGATTACAAATACCCAACTAAAAATGCTCAATGTTTTTTGAAAAGTGACATGCCCTTGTGACTCACATGGTGTGGGCCTTGTTGATTGCAGTCTTGGCCGATAAACCTAAAAATAGATGATGAGAAGAATCTCCGGGCCCGAATAGTCGTAGTGTCGGTATATAGGCCAGACACGATTGTGAAGTTTTGAATGATTGATCTTGACAATATTTCATTAGACAATTTTTTTTTGAAAAATTAATAATTTTGATTGGTCAAAAATTTTCGTTCATTATTTTTTACTTTTCAATAAAATTGACTAACGAAATATCGTCACGTCGCTATTTATAATCAATATTTATAAACAATCGTTTTATAAATAACTGTTATATAAACGAGTTGACAAATACGCTTCAGGAACCTTTTGATAGACATGAACGGCGACACAATCTATTCGTGAAAACGAGTTCAAACAACATATCGCAAAGTGGACGTGTGCTTGTTATATTGAATCTTCAAAATTCTATCATGCCTTAAATGTATGAACGAAATACACTGCTTTTTGTATCTAATAATACTCCTCCATATGGACAATTTTGATACCACAATTCTTCATTGCCGTCTTCTTTTTTTTTGTTGGGTTTCCAAGATTTGATTAGAAGAAATTTATAATACGATAAATTTAAAATTTTCTCTTCAATTAAAAATTTGTTTTAACATTCGGCATTATGCTTATATGAATACTATTTTTCATCTTAGATTTTATCACTTGACTTTGGATTAATCCCCAATCTTATTAGGAGTATGACTAGATAAACTATACGATTTGTAACTTAGAATCAACCAACCGGCGATGAGGTAATTGACGGCAAAAGTCACAGTGTTTGGCAGCTTGGGTTATAATCAAAATTATAATTTACATAATTTTTCAAACTACTTTTTAATTATACACATTTTTTCTCTTCAATTTTTAACCATACATCTTACCTAAAAACAACAAAAAACTCATATTATAACCCACACCAAAGCCACCGAACATGGTGTTAGCTACTATTATCTATCATTAAGAAATGATGTAAACCTCAATATATATATATATATAAATTTTTTTTGACAAACATGTCACAAGCAAATCGTTTGGTTTTGATAAAGACAATGCTATCTTTCACTTCCCTTCTACTTTATATATCTAGCTAGTAAAAGAACCATTGTCACAAATTACCAAAACAACTTTTAGCGAATTCCAACCAAAGTTATTATTATATTTTGATGTTACATTAAGTTAAGTTAACGGTCATGATTTATTAAATTTATTTGTCAAATTTATTTGTAGGCGGAAAGGTAACTATATTATTGAAGATTAAAGGACGGAAGAATTTAACTTATTTTTTCTTATTTGCAACGGTCAACTTTAGTGTTAAATCACAACTAAAATGTAGATAAATTGGTTTATTTATGATTTTGAGGTAAAAAGTAATGATTTAAAATTGGAGAGAAAAAATATGTGTTATTAAAAAGTGATTTAAAAAATTGTGTATATTATAATTTGGTTTATATTCTAAAAAAAAAGCATGTTAACGAACACAAGCAAATCATTTTGCTATCACTTCATGCGACACCTATCTTAATTTCATCTTGAATTTCTTTAATCTTTACAATCACTTCGATAGCTTTTCATAAATTTGGTCGGTTTATGATTTATTTATTTTTTTTTAAAAAAATTATATTGAAATCGAGATGTAAAAGTTTATGAATTACTGAAGAACTCTTTGATTATACCTCCATCACTTTCTAGAATCTATGTACTATTTTTCTTCTTCCAGATGGATCATCGAGAACAAATCACGTTCTTTTTCAATTGAAACTCCAGCGATATCTCTCCAATTCCAGAACTTTGAAAGCTTATTGGTACTGATTTTGGATTTGATGTTTTATGATTTCAACAATATTGAATTAACAATCAAGAGTTGTGGTGATTGATTTTGAATAATCAAGGAACGGATAAGGAGATTAGTAATATGTATTTCTATCGAATATAATGACAACCATAGTCCATACCTAAATCCGAAATATGGCTTGTGTGTAACACTAAAATTTTAGATTTTAATCTATTTCAAAACCAACATTTAATCTTAACCTACTTTTTATGAGACCTACAAATTTTCAACCATACATCTCTTCAACTTTTTATCAAAAATTGATTTTTATCAATACCAAACAAGGGCATAATATGAAGTGTTTTAAGGCTTTCAGAACTATTTAAAATTGCAAATCGGCGTTGCCTATTTGTCACTGCTGCTTCAGCGGTACTCAAGTGATTTCATTATTGCTAAAGATGTTCGAGCGTCCATGAAGTGATTATACGCAAACTTTTTCTACTTGGTTTATAAGAGCCTGTTTGCTAAAGAAAATATTTTTACCCAAACTTTTAAAATTCAATCTCAACCATCCATTCTTAGTCAAGCATACAATTTTTGACTTTTCAAACCTTTTTAAACCACACATCCATCAAAAACTTCAAAAAATTCACAAATTTTTTTTTTCCACATTACCAAACGAGCTCCAAGTCTTCATCTTCCACCTCAAACACATATCTACTACTTTGACTCTAATTTTCATTTTATAAACGAGTTATTTATTCACATGATTGTCAATTACTGCATCAAAATCAAAACCTGATAAATAATAAAGTCTTCGCAAAAACTATATTAGCAAAAACTATATTAAATTCACTAATATACTATTTGCCTCGATATCATACACTTACAATTTAAGCAAACAAGATCCGTCAATATACTCTCATGTTATATCTTGATTAACCCATTAGGTTAAGGAATCTATGTAGATTGTAGCAACTTTATTATGCCCATAAAGCCTATATATATGGACCTAACCCATAAGCTTTACATTTAGATAGATATCTGAAAATAATACACAAACAAGGTGATTATAATATCATATTTCAAGCTTAAAGAAAAAAATTTCAAAATACATAAATCAAGGGGTAAATATTATAATTAATATATTATAAAAATTCACTGACCCCACCTTACGTTCCCACCGACCCCACCCCAAATTCAAATATTCTGGAAACTACACCTCATCATCGTTGTCACCACCACCTATACCACCACCACCAACCACCACCTCTTCCACCTCCACCTCAACCTTCACCGTATTGTCACCATCACATTATCATCACGATATATCTCCGCCGCAACCACCATCATCTCCATCGCCGCCCCCGACTTACAACCACTTCTTGAAGATGTAAAGTTTTTAATTAAAAAAAAAAAAAACAGAGAATTAAGAAATGAGAACTGTATAGATAGAAATTTAAAAAATGTTAAGATCAATAAAAATAAAATTTATTACTTACTTATTGCTTATGATCAATTTCCTTGGATCTCTAACTTGTTAAAATTGATATGTGTGACAAATGTAAATGACTAGTGACGTGTTACTATTACTTGAAACAATTGTGACCTCGAAGAGCGACATATGACTTTAGGTATGAATTGTGATTTGAAAATGTGACATATGACTTGAATATGTGACCAGTAACCCGTGACTTAAACATGTGACTCGAGACCTGTGACTTGTTGTACCATGAATTGTGACATGTGAATTCAAAGTGCGACATGTGACCTAAGGTATAAACTGTGGATCTGTGAATGCTTAAAATTGATATGTGGCCTATGTTTATGACTAGTGACATGTGTTACTGTGACTTGAAACATATGAATTGTGACATGCATGTGACTTCAAAGTGTGACATGTGACCTAAGGTATAAACTGTGAACTATGGCTTGAACATGTAACATGTGACTTGAACTTGAATTTGTAACATGTTAACATTTTTGAAGTGTGACATGTTTCCTGTAACCTGAACATTTGAAGTGTGACCTAATGCATCAAATGTGACATGTGATTTAATACATCAAATGTGACTTGAACATTTGAAGTGAAACCTATGACATAATGCAACAAACAGATTGTTCACTAGATTCTTTTAATGTGATTTGATGAATTGAGACATGTGACCTAATATATTGTAGTGCGACTTGAAACGTGACCTATAATCTATAATATGTGACTTGAATTTTAACATGTGACTTGTAACCTGTGACGTGTGACTTTAACATAAAGTACGACATGTGACTTGACTCTCGCACCATAAACCTACGCAGTCACCACCACCCCCGGCACACGTCACCGTCAAACCAAGCTTTGCTAAAATCATTCCATTGCCACCAGTTTTTTCACCACTTCACCTTTAGCAGCTCTTGAATTAATCTCTCTATCACACAATACAATTTTCCATTGCACAATATTAGGGACTAATTAACCTACTAATGAGAAGATTACCCCAAACACCACCTCTTTAAACGAACAATAAGCACTGCTGCTACAACACAAGACCGCCTGAGCATATTACTCTTCAATGCAGCCAAGATTTATGGGAAAAATTCTATCTCGGGCCCAATCAAGCCAAAGGCAAACCAAATGATAAGAAAAGGGACTGATCTGGCCGTGGGAGAAGGAGGTTGGAGGTGGTGGTCTGTGGGAGTGGGGGAAGCAGCGACATCACAACCCCTTCTACTTCAGTTCACTCCAGTAAGCTCAACATTCTCTTCCCCTTTAATCCCCAAATATACAAATGTGCACTCATCCTCTGAACTGCACCCTTCTCGGACAAAGCAGTCTCACTCCATTTTAAAGGTCATATCGCCATCCTCATCACCATTTCCATTTTCAACTTGCTTGATCACTAAGCCCTCTCTCTGTGTAAACAACTTCGAAACCAATCGTCGCCTGACGCGCGTCCCCACCATAGCGACGTTGATGGCAGTCAGTGTTAATAAAATGACTCACCTCGAGAGGTTGGAGACGAAATCATCGTTTACCGAATGAAGAATCACGAACCAATCACATTTAAACATCCACTTGAAATCTTCAGAATTATGATAGAAGAACACCAAAAAATGGAATGAAATGAAAAGCTTAAATAGGTGAAAACACGTTGTCCTAAAAGTACATTTGCCTCATCTCGGTCGAGATGATAGGGTTTGATAGCAAATGACTTTAGCGGATTAATCAAGCCTACAAACCAAGTGTTCATCTAGCCCAAAGAATACATGGAAGAAGAAAAAGAACAAATGAGAAATTGAGTTGAATCTTTTTGATTTTGGATCAACAATTGTTATAATTATGTTATTGAAAATTGTATTTCTCTTTATCAACACCTCTATTTATAAATATGGAAGTTCCATTCATGAATGAGTGTAAAAAACAAGTGAAAAGGTGCCCAAACATGCCAAATGTGCCAAAAATCAAATAACACAACGGTCAAAAAAACTTAACCGTGCGACCGCGCGGTTCAATCATCGCGCGGTCGCATGATTATAACATTTAATACACGTCAAAATTTGACGTGTGACCATGTGATTTTTGTATCGTGCGGTCGCGCGGTTTTCCAGTAGGCACCACCTTTTATTTTTTCACTCATTTTCATGTTGATATAGATTCAAAATAATTCTTTAATCCATTTATATGGATTCTTTCTTTCATAATCAATATTTGAACAATACATTGGAATTAAAATTCCAACAGTCAATGGAACAAAAAGGGAATCTGCAATGAGAGAGGGGGTTTTGCGATGCTCATGCATCACCATCGTCACCCATACTTAGCGAGGCTTACCACTGGCAGCACACGATAGAAGCAGCGGGTTCACCGCACCACTGTTTCTACCAGTGGCGAGCACCACTTCTTAGGAAGTTAGCGCTCGTTGCCGCCACTGTCGAAGGAGGGAGTTTTTTCCATGATTCTCTTCGCCAGTCACCGCCATTTTCTCCGGAGCCCCGAAGGAGGGAATAGCCATAGTTGGACGAAATGGGGGAGAGAGTGTGGCAGTAGGTACTAGGTAGGGTGTGGTGAGCTGGGTTTATTTGAATGATGCGTACTGGTTGTATTTGAATTGCAACAATATTATTAATTAATATTTAATTATGAATTAACACATGATTTATGTACTAAAAACTTAAAAACTTGTTTTATGAATTGTTGATTATATAAATTAACCTGTTGTAGTGTAATTACCACTAGGTATGCAAAGGCTGTTTTTCTTTCTAGGTAAGCATTATTTTGTTACACATATCCATGTATGAAAAATACAATATACATGGATTCTCTCTAGCTACATGAGGATCTTGTAGCCCAAACATAAAACCAAAAGAGAAGTGACACAAAATATAAATAGGACATCAAGAAATATATATTTATCATTTTCAATATTCAAGAGACTCAGATAGTTTATGCTGATAAGGTAATGTAATTAGGCAGCAAGGCAGAGGGTGAAGTTCCAAAATCAAATCCCTGATTAATAAAAGCACTAGCAATCCACAGCTTCAAATTTGGCAAGTTCATGTCCACCTCGCTGTCTCTTACCTGTTTCACATTCATTACCAGTTTCATTATATAAGAAAGAAAACTAAGTAAAATGTAAAAGAAGGATGTGCTAATTAAAGGAATGCTTACATGCAAAGTGAATGTCAAAACAAAACTATCAGAAGACGTAGCCAAGTTGGAGCTTTGAATATTGAAGCTTATAAGGGATTCAAGAGCCTTGAAAAGGGACACTGCAACACCTTTCCCTTTGTTGCAGACTAATCTCACATAAAACCCTCTTTCCTCAACTTGAATTACATCCATCTGCAAATATTTACGTTATAGATGTAATTTTGATTCAATATAATAAGCATTTTTAAGGATTTTTTTAGTCCAAATATTTTAATAATGCAAGCACGTAACGCCTAATACCTTCAATATTTTCTTGATTATAATCGGATAGAAATTTGTAGCATTCATCTTGTTGGTAGCTTGAATGTTTCCCCCTTGACATTTATCCCCTCGTGTCAAGGATGATTCGAGAATCGCTACCTCAGATTTTAGCTTCTTGGCCTGCATTTGCAAATCTTGCAAATACACTACGGCATCTCCAACTATTGAAGCTTTATCCATCTGCATATATGGATGCCACATCATCACAAAAAGTTCATGCTTCACTAAACCGATCCATTTGGCAAATTTATAAATGCTTTAAAAATAGGAATTGTATAAGTTTGAATTTCTAAACTTAAGAGAATTAAGTGAGTACTGCTTAAAAGTTAAAACTCACCTTGGTGATGTTCGGAACCATGGAACGCAATGCATAGAGCTTTTCCTTCATTCGACCTCTCCTTTTTCGCTCGGAAATCAAAGTTCTTGATCTATCAGCTTTTGAGTTCCTCTTGGTTGACTTGGTGGTGGTGGCTGAAGATTCCTCGTCATTTTCCTCCTCCGCTGCCTTCGTGTCCTGGGGGAACGAATCAATCGCACAATCCTGATTAGGGTTAGTTGCAATGTCGAAATCAAACAGCTCTACTGGGGCTGGTGCAAATTGATTCTCAGCCAAACAGACAGCAGTATGTAGCTCATAATCATAGTTTTGGCTGAAATTAACAACAGGGTCATTATTTTCACCCCTTATAAGCTCAATAAATTGATCAAAATTGGCTTCATCCAAGAAATCTATTAAGCCAAAATCTGTGACATTTTGAAGTGGGAATTGGGATGCCATTGATTTTGACAATGTGATGATGAGAGGTGCATTTCATATTTATAGAAGGTCCGTATGAACGGAATCGAATATGTTTCTGTTAATATATTTTAATACATGAGGGAGTTGACAAACTAAAGCAAATTAAAAACAGATTATTATATAATATACCTTAAAACTAGTTAATTTCCTTCTTTATTATTTGAAGTATTAGTTTGTTCTGGCACTGATGATGATCTTTGATTCTCCAAGAGAGTACTATATTATAAACATGATAGCTAGCAAGCTGCAGATATAGGCCTCCCACAAACAATTTATGTTGTTCAGCGGTTGGCGTCCAGTTTATAATTTTTTTTTATTGCTTTTGAAATAAAATATGTGATTGAAAAGTAATTTGAAAAAATATATGTGATTTAAAGGGATTTAAAAATATGTGTTATTTATAATATGATTTTTAAATAATTTAAAGGATGGATGGTAAATTTGGTGGTTGATGCAACATAATAAAGAACAATTATTTTAGAATTTATTGAAGTCAGAAAAATGCTGTACTCAAAATTTACAAAAAAGATGACAAAAAATGAGGTGACAAATTTGTGACTGCTGATGTTTAGGTTGATATGATATATGAATTGTTAAGATTATATTAACAAAGCATTGTATCAACCTTTTGAAAAACGTTCTTGTACATATTGTAGCCTGATTGTTGAAGTTACATAGCTCTCAATTCATTGACTTCTATTATATCATCCCTAGCTACTCTAGTAACTAGGTCAAGCACCTAATATTGATTGTGATTAGCTACAACTCATCAATTACCAGGGGATAATCACAGAGGTGGAGAGAGTTTAATCTGTTAAAATCTATTTTTCTGATATACTATTTTCTTTTTATTCATCAGTAAATAAGTTATTTAAAGCCTGTTCGGCTCCTATTATTTGAAAAATAATGTGATTTTGAATTATATTTTTTGAGAGAATGTATGGTTAAAAAATATTTGAAAAGTAAAAAATGATAGACTTGACTAAGATATATTTTTGAGATTGAGTGTTGAATAAATTTAATTTAAAAAAAAAAATGGAGGCCAAATGTGAGCTTATTTTGATTTTAAGGGATTCATAGATTACTTCAACTAATGAAAATGGCATTTAGCTTCTGTTTGGTAATTTTTTATTTTTTATTTTTTTAACAAAAATTGTGATATTTTAAAGGTAAAATATGTAGTTAAAAAATGTGTGCGGTTAAAAAATAATTTAAGAAAATATATTGTTTATAAGCTTGTTTACCAAACATAGGCTTAATCTAAATCTTATCTATTTAACTATAAGAATTTTTTTAAGCTTAAGAGCATTATACATTCGGTTCAAGTATAAGAATCTATAAAAAAAAAAAGAAAAAAAAAATGGCGGCAGAAAGCAACCGAACACTCCGTTAGGTGAAACTATTGTACAAATCTGAAGAAAACTAGCCTGGCTTTGGTGAGGATGTTCGCGCACAGTTTTATCATGAGAGCAACACGTGCATCAAAGGAAAGTACATTGACGTCAAGTTTTCGAATGTAATGACAGTCGACCTCAATGTGTTGCTCAATTAGTTTTAGGAAAAACCACCTAAATCATTATAGTATAATTTGAGTCGTATTTCTCAAACCACTAAATTGGTGATTTTTGCCCTTTTTTAAAAATTTCTTTCAATTTTATCATTTCTAAAACAATTATTTTGAATTTGAAGTCTACTCTAAAAAGGAACGAAAGTTGGACAAAAAGAAAATAAATCCTTTTCTCCAAACGCACCTGAAGCATCTCTCAGGAACCCACACTCATATTGAAATACAAGGAGTGACATACACAATTATTTCATATTATTTGTGTATACGTACCTTTTTTATATTGATCTATATATAATTTCATTCTTTAAAAAAATTTCAAAATTGCTGGATAATAAACTCAGACTATTTTAAAAATCGCTACTGAAAAACCATTAAATCGAATCAACTTCCAAAATCGATACTTAAAATAAACTTAACTAGTCCCCCAAAACTTCCAAGCAGCCCCTAAGATCGATTTATCTAACTACTTGATGGTGCGTAATCGGTGACAAATTAAAGCATAGATTAAGACAGAAAGAGACTATAACTAATCACATACAATACAATACAAAATGAATTGAAAATAAAAGAAATGAGATTGAAGTTTCAGCATAAGGGCATTATCTACTTTATCTACTTGCAGAAGAGAATCTCAACTACCATTTATTATCAAATATTTTCTCAATAATCTAGAACAAAATCTAATGGAGCAAACATTTATGTTTGAATTGTTTGCATACTTATTTGTTAGAATGCGTGACACATGGTGCGTGTGTGCGAAACTGTCGATTGAACCATAGTAGCACGTGCCCTAATCGAGGAATTCATTTATTTATTGATTGCTACCATACATCCACAGGCATGGCTTGTGTCCTAATTCCTTAGGTTCTAAATTATAATGTTAGAAATAGTTGGATTAATTGGATTCATAATTTTTTTTTTTTTTTTTTTCTCTTTTCATTTTTCCTTTGTTTCACTGTGTTCGCTCAAATCGTAAATATGTTGAGTAGAATTATATATATATTTTTTCCTTAAACTCTAACGTGAAATAAAGAAAAAATGTTTAATGAATTTTGAAATAAAGAAAAAATGTTAATGTATTTTGTAAATTTAATAAAAATATTATTTTTCCCATAAATTTTTATACTAATAAATATTCATAGTTGCTAATTTCTAATTAATAGATTTTGTGCAATGAATAAAAATTAAAAAAAAAAAAAACAAGTAAAGTAAAATAAATTCAGATATTATTTATTATTTTGCATCTAATAATGAAATTTGTATTCTTTTTAAGTTGGGGACATCTTGTAACTTGGTTGTGATTGATAGAGTAGAATTGAGTGGAAATGAATTCATTTTCCATCAAAATTTTCCTATTTAGGTGATTCATAGCATTTTTTTCATGGAATTCGTTTTATGGCTTTTCTTGAAATCCGTGCTTTTCTAGCTTGTTAAAGAATTGGTTTTCCGTTTTCCAACGAGTTGAGAATGTTTTATTTTCTAGGCAATTTGTCCTTGTCATTTGCGTTACGTTTGATCCTTTTTGTTGTTGTTGTTAATTGATTTATTTTTTGGAGAAATTATTATTATTATTATTATTATTATTATTAATGTGTGAAAAAATATTAATTTTTTTTTATTAATTAAAATAACTAAGATTTGTTTTATTTGTCATGAAAAATAATATCAATGAAACACAAAAGTTGGAAAATTTTTCACTTTTTTCACCTAAAAAATTAAACAAATCAAACACATAAAACATTCAATTCTCTGAAATCCATTTTCCTTCCATTCAAATTTTACCATCGTTACCAAACGCAACCTTAATGAATTGTCAAGAATGCATGCGTAATTTTCTTTCTTCCTGTTTATAGTTAATTTTTCTCTCTTTTTGCGAGAAACCTTCATAAAGCTCGTGTTTGATTTTGTTAAAAATGAAAAAAATGTAGATTTTTAAACCAAAATTAAATTAGTGTTTAGAAAGTTAATAAACACTACAAGAAATAAGAGCAACTGGAGCGACTTTGTATTGTCACCCATATTGGTTGCAAGTTAATAAAGACTACAATAAACTAGAGCAACATGAGTGATAGTTATGTCGCCCTTATAGATGTATTATATTTTATCTACATTGAGTCATGACTTGAACGTCGAAGTGCAAATGAGAGTCATCCCGACTTCCTTTGCCTTTTGACCTGTTTATCCAGAAAAGCTTACATGTTAAAAAGAGAGGAGTTGAAACGTGTTGATCTAAGGTTCAACCAGATTTTATGGTCAACATAAATAATCTTATTAAAACTATATAATTTCGTGTAAAAGAAATATGGAAACCTACATAATAATTGATATAGTAAAAAGAATCCGTTCACAAACAGAATGTTAATTCTTGAGTGATTGATTAGAGAAATAATTCTTTTATTAAGAGCCTGTTTGGTAATGGAAAAAAAATTGAGTTTTGTAGTTTTTTTTAATTTTTTGATAGATGTGTGGTTTAAAATTATTTGAAAAGTCAACAATGGTGAGCTTGACTAAGAATGGAAGGTTGAAATTGAGTTTGAAAAATTGTGATAAAAGATTCACCTTCACCAAACAAGCTCTAAAATATCTAGACAAAAAATAAATAGTAAATAGATTTTTGGAGAATATAAATAGTTAAAAAAAAAAAAAAATTGGAATTTGAAGTGTTGCGTAATGATGGAAATTTTTGTCTCTTTAATTAGGGAAAATTACGTAACTACCTAAGTTTAATGTTCTGTAATTGAAAAATACCGACTTTTGAAATTATTCGTAATATTACATAATTTTGATCCCTAGTTTTAGAAAAATACCAGAATATAGGAGAGAAAGTGTATTTTATTTGATTTTTTAAATAGATATGAAACCTATTAATTATGAGGTAGTTACCATTTGTGTATGGATTAATTTATGCAGTTATAATATTCCAAAAAACTTCCAACGTAATTTCTCTCTTTTGGCAGTCTGTAATCTTCAACCTCTCCGATCGTCATATTTTCGAAGACCATTATAGGTAAGATAACACCAGATTTTCCGGCAAGTACAATATGTAATGTCTTGTAATTATACAGTTCTGTAATGTTATGTAATATTACATATTACAGTCATTAATTAATAGTTATCGTTCTGTAATGTTGTGTAACGTGTTGTAATTTACCATCACAGTTGTGTAATTTTTTTCGTGTCGGTTCAAATTAAAGCAGTGTTACAGTCATTATAATGTTGTGTAATTGTAATTTATGTAACTTTACAATCCTTATAATGTTGTATCGTAATGTTCAGTAATACTTTGTAATGCATTGTAATGTTCATAAAAATTTAAGCACAAAAACATGATGCAATTACAATTAAGAACAACAAGAAATTACAATCAAATCAACACTTCAAATAGGGGAATTAATTTCTAAAACTTGCTATAATGATCTGTTATATTATAAAATCCAAATACAAAATAACACTTCAAACATTGAAAATTTCTTT
Source organism: Ligustrum vulgare (assembly GCA_963555705.1). NCBI lineage: Eukaryota > Viridiplantae > Streptophyta > Magnoliopsida > Lamiales > Oleaceae > Ligustrum > Ligustrum vulgare. The sequence continues at coordinate 31,939,367 of OY743189.1, read as the reverse complement.
TCCTATTTGATACAAAATTCATCCACTTTCTGTCTTCGATTTTAACCAGTAGGAACCTCAAGTCCAGTGCCACTCAAACTGAGTGAAAGTGAAATGCAGATAAATGCACATAATGACAGTAGAAAAACAAGCAAACAACATGTGAAGCTTGAGTGGAGTCCTACGCCACCGTCGGAGCCGCAACCTGCCATCGCCGGAAATGGAAGATCTCTACTGGAAGTTGCTCCTCTGCCTCGACACCACCACCGCCTGTTGCAGTAGGCGAATTAATAATCCTTAACACATTCAGATTTGAAGCACCATCGTAGAACGTGACAGCCTGTACGGCGGATTGCCAACGACTGCCTTCTAAGCGGTTACCTTATGTGCGGTGAGACCTTTTGCATAATAGTCGGCCTTCTACGAGCGACAGACTTCCTTCTGCGCAAGCAGTCATCCTTTTGGTCGCGGCGGCTGGCAAATAGATTATAGAAATAAATCCTAAAACTTCTCTTAACATCTCCTTCCCCAAAAGACAAAAATATCAAAACGCAACGGCGAGGACGGCGGAAGCATTTGTCGGTGGTGACATGGAGGATCAATCAGGGAGTGACCACTCCCCACCGCCACCAGCCACAACGATCTAGTTTCCAAACCTTCCGGCATGAAAACCCCTTTCTCCTGCTTCTGATGGGTAATGGGTGTGTTGAGTTTTTCATTGTTAGAATTTTCACAATTTCAGATCTGGATTCATTCGAATATTGAGAGTTTTACACTTGATAGGGAATTTTTTAGAGGTATGAAAGAGAAAAGATTGGAAAGAGAAAAAATAATATTGATTGAGAGAGAATGTAACGTTGAGAGAGGAGAGAGAAATATAATATTACGTATAAATCTAAATACTTTAAAAACTTGGTATTTTTCAATTGAGGGTGAAGATAACTAGTGTAGAGCCTAATTTTTCCATTGAATTATGGGAAATTGTATTTGTACAGGACCTTCATTGTAGCAGTGCTACAGTGAGGGCCTTGTATGTATAGGGCCCTCTACCTGTAGCACTGCCATTTAATTATTTATAATGACATATTCATCAAACTTTAAGCAAAAGTTGTTTTTGTTACCTATTGTAAAATGCAGAATGTAAAATGTGTAATTCAACAAATTATGGTTGATAAATGGTAAATATAACCTAAAAATAGAGTGCATCTCAAAATATCTTATTATTAAAAAAAATAGTAAATCATAATCTAAGAGGTAGCAATCTTATTATGTAATGGAGAAACTAAGTATCTGTTTGATCCTAGTTAAAATGAGGTTTTTTTAAATGAATAATGATTTTTAGGAGAATTGATGATTGAGATTTGGTTGAAAAGTCAAATATTATGGACTTGATTTTTAATTAATGGTAGAGATTGAGTACTGTAGAAAAATGAAAAAATTTAATGAGAAACAAACAAGTGCTAATTTTGATAGAGAGAACAATTACAATAGGAAAATCTTGTGTGACTACATACATACATACATACATACATACATACATACATACGTGGTTTGAAAGTTCATTCAAATCACGATATGTTGTGTTGGTGCCTTCAATACAAAATTTCGGGTTCAGTAAACTCTCCAAAACGACCATAAACCTTCAAGCTCGACCCAATAACAACCTCACATTGGTTGCTCTATTATTACTCTAACTACATCTTAGTAGAGGGAGATGAATAATAGATGAAGAATGCAACAATGGAAGACCTCTAGCCTCTTCCCTCTCAATCTCTATTCAAACTCAAATGACAAATGAGACTTAGGATAGGGTGAGTGTGACATTTGAACCATGAGTTGAGATATGATTAAATGTATAGTAAATCCTCTATCTGAAAATCTTGGTCGGGTGGAGTGTAAGAAACACTTTGATCAATTCTATTAGGTGAAGACTCATTATCTACTTAGGTTGAGAGAAGTGAGAATTGATATAGGAGTATCTCATAGACTTAGATTTATTCTTGTTTATCAGCTAGACATGTGGGGCGATCAATCTAGTGAGCATATGTGGTGGTGCGTAGGAATGACAATGGGGCAGGGATGCTAATCCCCGTCCCCTCCTAGTATGAGATTTACCCATCCCCATCCCCATCCCCGTTTATTATTATTATTATTATTATTATTATTATTATTATTATTATTATTATTATTATTATTATTTAATTTTGACCATTAATGTCTTTTTATAATGGTTATTTAACGTCTTAATTATACAAATTCTTTTCTTAAAGTGCGATTATTTTACAAAATTCCCATTTGATAGGTCTAAAGAATGATTAACATTAATTAAAAAAAAAAAGACTTATAATAACTTTTCTAGAGTGCAAGTTTAATTATGTTAAGAAGTGTGTTTTGAGAGAAGGAGATGAGACCTGAGAGTGAGAGATGAAGAGTAGTATAGAGTTGAAATGTAGGGCTTGATTTTAAAAGTATATATTTGGGCGTCAGGTGGTTTATGTCACTTTTAATTTGTTTGAATTTTTTTTAATTGAACTTATTAATCGGGGATATTTTTGGCGGGTCTGAGGTAGGGAGCAATCCCCATCCCCGATCGGGGATACTTTTTTTATCTCCGTCCCCGCTCCATCCCCATCATTGTCGGGATTTCCCTCCCCATCCCTAGTGATGTGTGTGATATGTGTACTCGAGGAGCGAGCTATATGGAATGAGATATGATAATTGTATGAGATCTTTTCATGGAGTCATTTATGCATTATGTTGTATGTGTTAGCCATTGTGTTTGATTAACTTGAAGCTAGTCATATATTCTTTTATCATACGGTTATATTTGTCATCGCATGTGTTATATGTTCTTGATTGATTATTGTAGTTATCTGTCTTCTGCTTGGGTATTCTTAATCTCAGCCCTAACGAGTAAATGGAGCAAATATGGTGTGTGTTTCGAGTGCGAGATACGATGTAAGGTCTTCGAGTCCAATTTTTATTAAATTGCCTTGATTAGGCAAGTATTAACATTGTGTTATTTGCTTGTAGGTTGTTGGGTATCAAAGTGTAGATTTGTTGAGTTTTTTGTTCTCCAATAAATTAGGGCTATGATGTTAAATCGGTTGTGAGAATATATCGACACCAAATCTAAGTGCTTGACTCGATTATGGCTCGCTTGGGGATGCCCAATTGTGGTGGGCCTATGCTAGTCTTTGGACTTGATTTGTTTGCCCATTTGTTGGTTATTTAATGTACCCCAAGTCTCATTTGTCATTTGAGTTTGAATAGAGATTGAGAGGGAAGAGGCCACAAGTTTTCCATTGTTGCCTTCTTCATCTATTATTTATCTTCCTCTATCAAGATGTGGTTAGAATAATATTGGAGCAACCAAGATGAGGTGTTTATTCGGTCGAACTTGAAGGTTTGGGGGAATTTGGAGAGCTTACTAAGCCCGAATTGTGTAAGACACCAATATTTTAAACATGTTGAAGATCAAATCATTCTAAATGACATGAAAAGTCCAGGTGATGTTTGATCATCTAAGATTGTAATATGCTCTTCAATTATTCCTTCTACTTTTCCGCCATTCAAACTCTTCAATAAATTTTAATAGGCGAAAAAATGAAATAAAGTTGATATTTTTATTTTGCACGCGCGAAGAATGTTTGCCTCATTTAAAATCCAGAAAGGAAAAGGAATAACGGAAAGGAAAATATTGCTTTATTTCTATATTTTCCCCATTTATTTACTAGTGATTTCTTGTAATCTGGTATAGACATTCTAACATGGTGCGAATTTAGTCAAATTGTGTCTACCTATAACATCTATCCCCTTTACAAAAGGTCGAGACCAGGAAGAAAATGGGAAACGGAAAAAGAAGACTTTAAAGAGAGAGAAACTCCGAACCAAAATGACGGCCAAAAAGAACGGAACACTTTTCACACTGTCAAATTTGGATCTTGAACTCCTAATTCCAACTACTACAAATGCAAAATTAGTTGCACAGTCCAATTGCAATACCATTCCTCTAATCTTAGTAAACATATACTGTAAAGTGATAGGAGTACTAAAAATAACCGTGTTTCTTGTTTACCTTGTTACAATCCTCTTTTTTTGTTTATTTTGTTACAGTTGTTAACGTCGTAAATCGTCGGAATGATGTTGTGCAACGAGTCTTTATAGATGAGATGAGTGGGCATCGCTGGCGGTGGAATCTGATAGGTATCAAGTGGTGGCGGAGGGTGGCGCCACTGTGGAAGAGGGCCAGCCAGGAGGAGGTTCTGTAGGAGTGGACCTGCTTTCATCACTGCTTGTAAAAGCTTGCCCTTTTCTGGCAATGGCCTGTCAATCACTATTGGTATTGGTAATGGTAACTCCAGTTCAGGTTCTGCTGCTGGCGATTGGAATGGTGATGAAACGATGCTCTCTTCACAATCTGATGAAGAAAAACCATTATTGGTGGGGTGATCAGTTTCATCTTCAATGCTGGAAATCCCAGAATGTGGAGCTGATTTTTGTTGTTGAAGCAAAAGCTTGTGAAACAAATTTTGTGCTACATCCCTTTGTTTGATGGCTCTATAAAGCATATATTTCAGTTGGGCTATTTCACAATCTCTAACTTTGATCTCTTCTTGTGCCTTTAGTTTTGTATCTTCCAGTTCCATAGTCAGCAGCAGTAGAGATTGCCTCATCTCATCCATACTCTCTCTTTTTTTTTTTTTTCAATAAACAAGTGATTAAATAGTAAAATGGTACAAAGATAGAAAAGAAGTACAAGAATTATGGATCCATGCTTCTTCTCTTCAATAAGAAAAAGATGGTTCGTTTGGAGTGAGTGAGTGTGAGTGAGAGATCTATGCACCTTAATAAGGGGTGGGATGGGAGGGTGGAGAATTGGACCAAAACGGAAAAGGACAAGATTCGAGAAATCCTATGGTGTAATAATATATGGACTCACTGAAGAAGTAAGAAAGACGGTACTGAATGGATTGTTTGATAGTGATTTGAAGCGTATACAAGTTGTGTGGTCCTATGTAATATGCGAATAATAATTAGTATTTTGAAAGTTATCAATCTTATAGAATGTGTGGATAAAAGTATTTTTAACCACTTAAAATTAAAATTCGAGCTTTGCCAAAGATGCAACGACAAATTGTGATGGTCTCCAACTTCGAGGTATAGTTTTCCCATCTATATTAACATATTTTGTTAAGAAGTTCAACGCTAGTTCAATGGCTAGTTTTGAAGAAGAATGGAGTTCGTACTTGTTAATCTACATAGATGGAAAAGATCGTTCAGATGTTTTACGAATTATTGGAGATACAATCGAAGAGTTCTTCGATAATTTACAGTTGTGGTGTCAGAGTCTATTAAGATTTAGTTGTGTCTGAATCAAATTCTCACACATACACATACATCTTAATCTTAATATATATATTAATTAAAGTAGAATAGTCGTCACGAAAATTCGTACATAGTTTTCCATTAAAATAACTTTCTAAATTTGGAAATTTTTGTAAAAAAAAAATATATACTCCATTTGTCCCAAAAATATAGTCCTATAGTTATTTTCACACGGATTAAGAAATGATAGTTAGTATAGTTAAGGTATTAAATTTTATCAATATTTTCCATTTAAATTCTTTATCATTTATTTATTATTTTAAGTGAACTCATTTCGTTTCCCACAAAAAATTGAAAATGCAATAGTTAACTAGTTGGTGTGTATTGTACCAAGATACAATAAATAAGGGTATATGTGAAAATGAAAAATTTATTACATGCTCAATATGGAAACAATACTATCTTTTTGGAACAGATAAAAATAGTATACATGACTATCTTTTTGAGACAGATAAAAATAGTATACATGACTATCTTTTTGGGACGGAGGGAGTATTATATTAAATATTTTAGCAACTGTTGACCACAAAATCTCGTAGGACCTTGGATCAACATGTCTTAGCTCCCCCCCTCTTGAACACGTGGATCTCCTGCGCACTAGGACAAACGATCAGCTTGCAAAGGGGGGGCCGAGGTGGCTCCCGTTTGCACTCTGATGCCTAAGTCAGTACTCATTTCCTGAAAAATATAAATTGGGTGCAGGAAATATAAGTGTGTAAAAGAGAGAAAAGGGATAGAGTAAAATATTGAGTTAAAATAATGAATTATCAACATTTTCTTTGGAGGAAAGTGTGCTCTATTTATAGGAGGATTTATCGTCTTTAGATGGTGACATGAGGTGGACTTTACAAGTGTCTTCAACCAAATTGTAGGAGAGGTAAACCAATTTCTTGGTGGTAATCATTGCTACAAGCCTAGGGGAGGGGCGCCCATCATATTCTCCATAAAGGTAACGTCTTGTCAAGTCATAGTCAACTAGAGAAAGTTACGTCTCTCTGACACCCTCCATTGTCCCATCGCTGATCCGGGGTCGTACAACAGAACACCTCGACTTATTGAAACCAGTTCGGTAAAAGAGGCTCCAAGCGATATACCACCTCGGCTAATTGGGTCAGGGAGATCCCTAAGCTTCATCCATAACTGGAGTCTGTTGGGCCTCTCTTGGGCCTCTCTTTGATGATCAGTTGCGCTTATTTTGGGTATGGCCACAACAACAACTATTATGGTACATATGCATAATGACATTAGCATTGACATTTGTACTATGTTATTAATGACATCAATATGTTAATGTATAAAATATTTTTTTTTTACAATTATTTTTTTTTATAATTATTATAATATTTTGAAATCAAAAAATATGTAATATGGATGTCAAATCTAAAATTTCAAATGAGCAGTTTAATTCAAGCTCACAAGAAAGAGCAAACAGTAAATATGTATTTTCTGTAAAATTGTCTCAAAGACCAAAAAGTAAGTTTAATTTTATATATATTTTTTACTTTTCTTCAATATCGCATTAATTATAAATTATATCATTTAAGTCTTATAATATTATTAATAATTTGTTGCCTCAATTTGATAACACTGTAGTTGTTTATAAACTGATTAATTTATGATTTTGAGATAAAATTTGTGGTTGAAAAGTGGAGAGAGAAAGTGTGTGTGTGTAGTTAAAAATAGATTTAAAAAATTGTGTGATTTATAGTTTACCAAACGAAGGCTCATAAATGATTAATTTCAGTTCGAGTTCATTTTTCTTATCAAATTAAAATGAATAATAAAAATACGAATTTTCGAAATAAATTCAATTAAGTTATGTTAATTTTCACAATTTAAGATTTAGATCAATTTATTCATCATTCTGACATTATTTTTATTTATTTAGTGTTTATATTCATTGTCTATTTTTATTATAAACTTAAATAAATACAATATGCAGAATATATATAACATATTTAAACAAATAGTTATATAATTTTTATTAAGCAATTGATCGGTCATCAATTTTTATTAAAATATTAAAATAAGAGTGTAATAACATGAATAAAGAAATTGTCAATATGAAGAAATAAAAATAAATTCATGTAACAATATTTATTAAAATTAATGATTAATTTTTTAGGAAAATATTTGAAATTAATAATTAATACTTAAAAAATCAAAATATACTAAAAATGTCTATTTTACATATGTTTTTGGGAAGAATATATTAAAGAACAATATATAAAAAGAAAAGCGTCGGTCCTAAGGAGAATATGTAAATTGAGTCTTCTACATGTATTGTATTAGTATGAGCTTAATTTTGTAGTTCAAAAACTTTTTTTTTTTTTTTTTGAAAAAAAAAATATTTAGCCTCTGTTCGGATAAGGCATTTTTTTATTTTTGTTTTTAAACTAATTTTTAAACTACACAATTCCCCAAATCAATCTCTAACCCTACACATTTTCTCTCTCCCCTTTTTAACCATCTATCTACCTAAAAAAAGTGAAAAAAAAAAACTGATTTTAATCCTTAAAAATGATCCGAACAGATGCTTATTAAATGTTAAATTCAAAAATCGAGTTGATATATTTGCGGCACACATGGTAAAACACTTAATTCACGGTCAATTTCCTCAAAAAAATGGTAAAACAATTTATTGATCCGCAATTTTATTAAAATATTAAAATAATAATTATATGTCGTAAAAAATGGTAAAAAAAATTTTAAACTTTTTTTTATTAACATATACAGCCTATGTTTGGTCTCCATTAAATTTTTAACACATTTTTCTCAATAAAATAATATTAGACATACTTAACTCAAAAAAGATTCATTACATTTTAACCACACATTCTACTAAAAATCACTATTCAATTAATATAAACACTTATTAAACAACATCAAATAGTGGCATAGATAAAATGTTCATTATATATATATTTTGTTAGATTTTCACTAATAATTTTCTTTTTTTAATTTTACTGTCATATAATTAAATATGCATTTAATTATATTCAATTAAATTCCTCGGTCCTCGCATTATAAAAAGGGTCTCTTGTGTTGAATTTCACTTTCTTACATTACAAATTTTGATGTTGATTTTCATTTTTGTGCATCGTCAATATTGTTTAATTTGTGACATTCATTTAAATATCAATGTTTAGAAAATCGAAAACGGTTCGAATTGGAAAAGACAAAGGGTTAAGGGTCAAAAGGTCCTATTGGGTCGAACTGGTTTCAATTAAAATATAAAAATTATTTCAAAAATCACAAAATTTTCTAAAAAGTAAGTTATTTCACAAATAAACAAATATTTACTCATTTAGAATATAATATAATACACAAAAGTAGCTTAAAACAATCAGAGAAAAATAAAACAGGGTTAACAAGATCGATTTTTCCTATCGAATTGGCTGGTCCGGTCCGATTTTCTAAACATTGTTAAATATAGGACCGCGTATATTTTATTTGTTGCAATTACTTTATTTTGTGTAAACTATAATATTTTGAGGGTTATTATTTCTATTCATGGTAGTAAAAAGTATTTGGACAAAATCTTTATTTATTTTATGCAAAAATTGCATTATTTAATTTAAGTTTGAGCAATTGTTAACAACTTTCGTGTATTACAAGGATTTGGACAACCACAAATTGTACAAATAATTTAGCTACTATTTGATACCCATTATTTCAAACCTAATTTTTTTCAAAACTTAATTTCAACTTCACATTGTATCAATAAAATAATCTACACTTAAATCCAAAAAGATTCTTTATTTTTTAATAACGCATTCTCTAAAATTTACTATTACAAATCACATTATTTTGATGTAATGGGTATTTTCGAAAATTTATAGAATTCTAATTCATTTATACTTGGAGCATTTGTTGACAGTTTTAATCATTAATCAAAGTAAATTATGTGTTCGAACTTTTTTTTTTTTTAATTTTGAAATGACATTTACAATAAAATCATTCATATTATTTTTTCGTCCAACGTACAAGTGTGATACTAGTATATTATATTGATGGAGGATAGTTGCAAAGTTTTTCCCACCAATGGTTTCCCGTCGAAATGGCTTTTTGCCCCTAAATGATTGCAAAAGGTTTTCACTCCAACTTTGCTGGCCCCTCCCTGAAGTCAATGTTCAACCATTTTCATTTTTATATGAAATTGTTGTATAACTAATTTGAAGATATTGTTGAAAACTCTTGATCATAAATATAAAATTATATTATAAATGTATTGAAATATATTTTACTAGTCTTGTTTAACTTTAATTATAATATGTGATTTTATAAATTTATTTGTGTTTTGAGAAAATTTTATTAGAAAACGTGAGAATTTTAAAAAATGATGAAAAAAGAATAAATATTAATTAGTTGTTATGTTGAAGTCCAAATAAAATATATATAAGAAATACATTAAAAATAAATTTAATCAAAAGTTAAGAATTAAGATATATTATGTTAGAAATCAAATTAACTAAAAATTTATTTTATTTTTTTTATCATTAAAAATTTCCTTTGATTGCGTCATACGTCATGACCATTAACAAAAGTTAGGGACAATCACTCTTGCATGTTGGACCATATTTGAAAAAAATCGTATGCGTAACTATTAGTATTAAAATGATTTTTTTAAAAAAATATTAATTAATAGTTCACGCGGGTGGAACATGTATGAATGAAATAATAACAACTCAGGATCGTTGATTCAAAAGAATACCAAAATGAATTGCATAAAATTGGAGAAAACTCCAAGAATAACAAAGTTCTATGTCAAAACAACTGCCTCATAATGTGAAACAAAGAAGAATAAATAGTAAATCCTAACCCTAAAAGCAAGAAATAATGAAAAGACGAAAAGAACAATTCCAATCATCCAAATAAGCCAATGATGGACTATCAACTCCATCAATAGTTATATTAAAGTTCGAATAAAATATATGTAAGCAATACATAAAAAAAAAAAGTTAAACTATATTATGTTCGGAATCAAATTACTAAAAAAAAAATTGTCATTAAAAATTTCCCTTGATTGCATCATATGTCATGATTATTAACAAAGCAAATTGACAATTACTTTCACTTGTTGGATTGTATTTGGAAAATTTATTTGTGTAGTTACGAGTATTAAAATTATATTTTAATTATTAATAATTAAAATCATTTATTATCCTAAAAATTATAAATTATATTTTTTGAAATTTATTTTATTATTAAGAACAAACTTGCCTTCAGACCCAGCCTCTGCTTGGGGATCGGCCTCTGCTTGGGGATCGGTAGGAGGTTGGTCTCATTTCTGTTTTTGAGTTGGAGTCCTTCAGGTGACTTTTAATGCTCTCTCGATAAGGAGGGGAAGTCATCTATTAAGCCTCCGCTCGGCAACTATTTTTTTATTCACAAAAATATTATTTTTGTGAAAAACTATATTTTTTCCCTTAAGAGACGAAATAAATATATTCTATAGGAATGTGTTACGTTAGAAATGAAAATAAAAAATTAGATTAATATATTTTCAAAATAAATAAATCTTTGAAGTTTTATTTCCTAATATGTCAATTAAATGAATATTTTATTCAATGTGCATATTACAAGAATCATTAATTTGTCAATTTCAATTTTTTGTTACCTATGCATAAATTAAATAAAATTTTATAATTTCTTTAATTTTGATAAAAATTGGCATATTTAAAAAATGATGAAAAAAGAAAAAATATTAATTAATATATATTCAATTTGAATAAAATATATATATGCAATACATTAAAAAATAAATTAATCAAAGTTAAAATATATTAAAAGGAAAATTGGTAATGAGGTCAACAATTTTTTAGCGAAAAACATAAATAAAAGGCAAAATAAATTTAATTTAAAAAATTTAATTAAGTGTCAAATCTTAATATGCGTGATACATTGGGATATTGTTTATTTTCCTTTTTTTTTTTAATTTCAAATTCGATAACATTTTGTAGTAAAATATTATTTGTTTGTATTTTTTATTTGATATGATTATATAATTAACATATTTTCATAAATTTTCATCGAAGTCATTATCATTGATAGAAATCTTGTGCATCGCACGAGAGAAAAAACTAGTGCAATTTATTCTTTTCTATTTGAGTTCACCGGCATGTTTGCTTCAAGTGTTTTTTTATATCCCTTTGAAGAGCTCTTCAAGGGATTTTCATTCGTTTCCAATTCTTGATATTATTTATTGCTTTAGATTGATTGATAATTCATCTCATTATACACCTATTCAGCCCTCTAAATGTTGTTAGATCAAAACAAGTCATTTCAAGAGGCGTTAGAGCCTAAATTCGATCGTTGATCCCTTATTTGTCAAGATGAGTCAATCACTATCCATTCCTCCTTTTGATGTTAGTAATTACCCAATACTGGAAGTTTAGAATGTGATATTTTTTTGAGCTTATAGATAAACAAGTTTGGCATAGTGTCATCCACTATTGTTGTTGGTGTAATAACTTCCTCTAATATAGCAAGCTGGACTAGAAATGAAAAAGAGTGTTACTGGAATAGCAAAACAATTTATGTCATCATTATGGCTATTTATCCTGAAGAGTTTGAGCGTGTGTCCGTGTGTGAATGTGCCAAAGAAGCTTATGATATACTAGAAACTACACACGAGGGGATTAAAATCGTTAAGAACTCTAAATTGCAAATGTTGACTATTGGATTTGAAGAAATTAGGATGTTGGATGATGAAACTTTGGATGATTTTTATGCTAAACTGAATAATATAATCAATTCTAGCTTCAACCTAGGCGTGATTGTTCCAGAAACCAAAATTGTTAGAGAAATCTTAAAATCTCTACATGAGAAGTTTAGACCTAAGGTCATTGCAATTGAAGAAAGTAAAGACTCGGATGTTGTTAAAATAAAAGAACTTGTAGGGTCTCTCCGAACCTTTGAATTTAGCCTACCACAGTCTAAGAATAATAAGTCTATTGCTTTAAATATTGCTAGAGATGAAGATTCTGGCACTACTGATAAGAGCCTTAAAGATGAAGATGTTTCTTACGCTATTAAGAAATCAAGAAATTCTTTAAAACAAATAAGAAACTGTTTGAGAAGTTTTAGGGTGACTCTAGTAAATATAAGAAAGGTAAAAGAGAGAGAAGAGATACTAGAGGTACGAGGAAGATGCCTCAATCTATTAGGTGTCATGACTCTAGTAGTAAATATATGAAAGCTAAGTGTGTATTGGACCCCAACTGTTTGGAAAATAAAATTGTGATTTTGAATAGTATTTTTGAGAAAATATGTGGTTAAGAAATATTTGAAAAGTCAAAAGTGGTAGGCTCGACTAAGATAAATAATTAATATTGAATGTTGAATAAATTTAGTTTTTACAAAACGGGAACCAAACAATGGCAGAGAGAGAGAGAGAGAGAGAGTTCAAAATCTATCTTAGACCCTGTTCGACGGTATTGAGGGAATTGAAATTATTTTATTGATTTATTTGTGCTTTCTAGGTAAAATGTAGAGTTAAAAATTGGAGAGAGAAAATGTATGTGATTAAAAAGTAATATGAAAAATTGTAATTAATAGCTTGTTTGGTAAATGTAAAAATTTTACCACAACTTTTCAAACTCAATCCCAACTATCCATTTTTAGTCAAGCCCACAATTTTTGACTTTTCAAATATTTTTAAACCACACATCTATCTAAAAATCTAAAAAAAACTATAAAAATTAAGACTTTGTTTGTTAAAAGTTGTATGTTTAAAAATTTGTTTTTTTTATATTTTAGAGGTAGAATATGTGGTTGATAAGTGGAGAGAAAAAATGTGTGTGATTAAAAAGTAATTTGAGAAATTGTGTTGTTTAAAAACATAAATAAAAAAAATATATTTTGCCAAACAGAGGTATGTCCTTAGTCAGAGATGAGCTGAATACTGATTGGTCATCGAATCGAGACTCGAACAACTTTAGAGGTCAATACCAATCATCGTTTTATTGCGGCATAACCTAGTGCTTAGGTCGTCGATCGAGATTGGTTCTAACAAATTTTTACCTCATATGCTTGTGTATGCAGGATTGTATCGACCATAAGAGCTGATCATGCATGAGCTACGAATGTGGAGCTGGTACGTCATACGTGGTACAACCCAAATTGACATAGCTATCTTATAATGATTATTAAATTAAAATGTAAAACACTATCTTCTTTCTCATTATTATAACTCTATTATTATTTTTTAAAATAACTCAAAAATCGTTCTCTTGCTTGCTCATTTTTGGGCTCCAGTATCTTAAAAGTTTAAGTTTTGGTATTCATAATTAATTCTCTTAAGAGAACGTCTACTATTCACTATTCAATTAGACTTAAATAATAAAATAGATAAATTTTTAACTTATTTTTCTTCTAGCTATGTGACACTAAACCGGCCACATATGTTACTTTTGACATTGATTACATTTTTTACTTTCTTTTGCAAACAATCGAGTAAAGCAAAGTTGGCCGGGCCTACTGGCTTTACTAGCCTTTAAGGTTCTTCCAATTGACTAACGAATTTTAGGGATTCACGATTGTTGAAATAATTAGTCAATTATTTACTGTGTGCATTTAAAGTATCCACTTGGTGCAATGATTGATCACAATTGTTCAAAATCATATCGAAAAGTCATAAGGTTTAGGATTGTACGTGATTATTTTAAAGATTGAAATGAAAAGTCATCACCTTTTGAAGAGGTGCAATCTAGATGATTGAAAATAAAAATGTACGATCTAATGGTTTAAACTAATTTTGTCAAAAGATGCAACCGTTTGAATATACGTTTGAAAATCTATAAATAGGGACCTTCATTTCATATTTCATATTCGAAATCAGTTCCATATAATTGATTTCTAAACCTTTCCTTCTTCAAATTATGTCAAAATAATTTGAAGAATTATCTTGTAGGGGACGAAATGCATCTTAAGAAGATTTGCATTCGCATGCTTCGCTTAATTTCTTCTCCTTCTAATTCTACATTTCAATAAGTTGAGATTATTGAGCGTATCATGGTTTCGTAAGGTCAAGTTTTATTTGATATTTTGGAAGTGTAAGTCGCGATTTTATCGCTATTCTATGCATGTATTTCTTTCTTTATTAAACAAAATATAATTATGCATCTTAATTTATCAACGTCTCCCTCCAAATTTTCCTTGAAACTCTATATCTTAAATTTTAAAAACATATATAAAATGCTTCTCCTTTTAAAATGAAAAACTTCTGTCCCAACTTTATCAATATTGAATTAACCTTTTGATTTGTCATTTTAGCGGTTACATTAATTTATGGTTTTGCAAATGGAGTTAGTCCAATGTGCTATATGTCCTTGTTCCCATTGTGGTCTCATAGAATATCTCCAATGCATTCTATGAATACTTAGTTAAGTGACATGTAAGTTGAAAGATTTTGGATTTATATATACATAACATTGATGTCTAAAAAATAAACATTAATTTTTTTTAAAAAAAAAAAACTATAGTGCATTGGGGGTGAATTTTCAAGTTGGATCCTATGTTACACATATGATATCACCTAAAAACTTTAGAGAAAGCAATTGCACGTCCCCTACGTCAATTTGAAAACACTATCAACCAATTAACAGAGATCGTAACTAATTTTTTACATTTTATCTTTATTTCTCGGTTTAACGGTAGATTAATTTTGACTGTACGTTTCTGGCCTCATTCTACATATGCTTTCTTAATTATGAGATGATTTATTTGACAGTCTACCAACGTTGTTGAAACGTGAAGAGGACTACATTGAACTGCATGAAAAGAGTAATCAAATCACACATAATGGAAATTAGGTAAGATTCTTTTACTTTTCTATACAAATTCGACACGTATTTCCCGTTCTTTACTTAAGAAGAAAATCTTCTTCCTTTTGTCTTGAGAATATTTGGACACATCCTTGTTTGTATGCACTTTAATAATGAAATTGCTACATAAAAATAGAGTCGAGATATCTCCTCCTACCTAATTAATATAAAGTAATTATTAAGCCACGCGTTAGTATTGGATTTCTAGATATATACATTTATTTATAACATAATTAACATTAAAGAAAGATTAGTGGATGAATTGACTTTGCTCGAGTCTAGTTACATGAGCCAATGGAACAACCTCCAACCCCGAACCCCGAACCTCAAATAAAAATAAAAATAAAAAGAGTCAAGTATCTGAACTTATACAAATTATATCACTAACTGAACCAAATATAAAGTATTAAAGACATGATGAGGAAGTGAAATTCATATTTGATACCGTGTTGGAGTTTTTCAATTAAAAAAAAAAAGTGCCAAATTATTCAAAAATACTTGATTTGTAATGTTTCAAAAGAAAAATGTTTACGGTGAATGACTACTTTGACTTGGACAAAACATGTGCCATGCACACGCTATAATATGTTCTCGACTTCAAATTATTTCTTCTTTTTAAAGTGTTTTTGTTCACAATAGAATGGAAGTAGGGTATGTCACTAGTACATACTTGCCCAAAAAAAATAATAAAATATACGTCACTTTTTGGAACAACAAATTTCTATAAAAAATTGGTGACATTTTTTTAAATATTTTGTTTACTATATGCGTCGGTTACTTAAGAACAACCAACTCCTATACGCAACTAAAAGGAGTTGATTCTCAAGAACCGATGCCTTTCAGTTAAAATATGTGTCGGTCTTAGAAAAAATCGAAGCCTATACGCGAGTAAAAGGCATCGGTTCTCTCCAGAATCGATGCTTAAATCTCTTTGATATTTATTTTTCACTCCCCTTTCTCTTTCCTTTTGTTTTCTCTCTTTTCTCAGAATCTCGAAAACCCTACAATTGGTGTCACCGTCCCCCGTCGCTTGCCATCATTATCTACGCTCCTCCACTACCTACCTACACTATCACAACTCTCTTGCGATTCTCGAAAACCTAACCACCGGTGTCAATTGCTCTCGGCTGTCGCGTCTGCCGACTAGCTACCACCACACCTCGCGGTCACCAACCACCTCTATGGTAGGACCCCTTCCCATTTCTCTTTTCAGAGTTCAAACGCACCCACACCCATACACTCATGAACTCACACACAACACACTCACCCGAACCCCTACACACATTCTCGTCGTTGAATATATAAGTAAGTATTACATTGGTCATGTTTTTATTGTTCAGTCTCTCTACACTCTACAGTTCAATTTATAGGGTAGATTCTACCAAAATTCTTTTAAGTTTATTATTATTTTATAACTTATTCATATTTATTAAAACTTTAGGACTTTTAGAGCATTTTGGACATGTGGAGGCAGAAAGACAAAAGGTCGTGTAACTTTGAAAAAAGTTTCGGTCGAAAATTAAAATTTAAAAGTTACTACAAATTTTTGAATTTGTTCCATATTCTATGTTAGATTACTAATATTAGTTTTCAATGTGTAAATTTCAGTGTTCTCAGCAATAAGGAGATTTTGAGTATGGTTATTATGTTATGATAAACATGTATGAGATAGTCACAAACTATTATCTACCCACTTCTTTAGATAAAGTATAAGTTACTAAATACTAAGAATTATTTAATTATAAATTTATATTTTATTAACAAATAACCAATAATTCATTTTAATTGTTTGTAGACATTTAAAGAATATTACTCAGTGGAGGAAATCGACGAGATTTGACACTTATGGGCCTAATACTTTGTTGAAGAGTATATGTAATTTTTGTTTTTTATGCAAACATATACACATTTATATAACTAATTAACAATATTGTAAATATAAAATTAATTTAGTATTCAATTTGTAGATTTATTTAACTTTATTGCGCATGTCGATTATTGTAGCGCCCCGAGTTCCGTATACCCGATTCACTACGTCATTTTCTGTCTAAATTTTTCGAATAATATTTTTGCGGAAGAAATAATTGAAATTCATTTTTGGCAACATTAAATAAACTGTAATGGCCGCTAAAATTGAAAACATTTATGAAACCATTTGAAATAGTAAATCGAACCATTAATATTGTAAAGAAATTGCCAATATCATAATTTCTAAAATAAATGAACTTCTCTAAATTATTCGATTGTTTGGAAAATACGGAAATCATTAACGTCAAACTTTCAACCGTTCAACGATTATTGCCACCATCATTCATCGCTCGCCACCGTCTCCGAAATCTGCAAAACTGTTAAAAAGTAGGGTGAGTATTTCATGGGGGAAATACTCAGTAGACTCATCGCAAATTAATTTAATTTATAAGATGATTAAACACATAAATCCCGGCTCTTTATAAAACGGGCATTAATAGAGCTTCTTTATAAAACAGCTCTTTGATAAAACTCATATTGTGCATTACAGCACGGGACATATTTAGCAAATCATAGGCTCTTTGAAAATAGCTCTTTGAAAACATCTCTTTGAAAACCATATACTTATAAAAACATTTTAATTATGCCAAGCATAATTTCTTTTGAAAGCATAACATAAGATAGGATTGAAATCCTCATAAACATAGGGAGACACAAGAACTTTACCGAACTTAGGTGGCAAGAATTCTTATGCAGTAAAATCATAATAACAGTAAGTTTTCATCATAACATAGGATAAAATCGAAATCCTCATAAACATAAGAATTTTACCGAACTTAGGTGGTAAGAATTCTTATGTAGTAAGTATACCAAGCATAATTTTCTGAAATTCATAGGGATCAATTGCATCATAACATAAGATAGGATCGAAATCCTCATAAACATATGCGACAGGAATTTTACCGAACTTAGGTGGCAAATCCTCATAAACATATGGAAACATAGGAATTTTACCGAACTTCGTGGCAAATCCTCATAAACATAGGAGACACAAGAATGTTACCGAACTTAGGTGGCAAGAATTCTTATGTGTAGCGCTACTAAAACTCCGGTCCCCTTAACATATCATAACTTATCATATGGGACCCAAAACAATCTTGGTAGATTGATTTCATAGCAATGATCCAAAAAAACATTTTCGTGAAGCATAGGGTATACTTACTTTTCGTAAAAACATAAAGTATATTTTCTTTTCATAAAAACATACTTACTTTTCATAACAACATAAGGTATATTTACCTTTCATAAAAACATACTTGTTTTTCTTAAAAATTGACTTTCACAAGTCACATGACATTCATATGAAATCATAATTTAAATCAATTAATAAGTGCGAGTCTACCTCAAATCCGACGAGTGCAAAGTTGAGCGGGAATGACTTCAATTTCTTTAAATTCTCCGTACGCTTCGTCTTAGCCAATAAGTCACTTTAGTCTATCGAATATATAGTTCAAAATGATAAATTATAATTTTTGAGGACTAAAATTGATGTTTTGAAAGTTGAGGGACTAAAATGAATACTTTTGAAAGTTGAGGGATTAAAATGAATACTTTTTGAAACTTGAGCTTAAAATCAAATAAAGTAAATCGGCAGGGACTGAATTGATCAGAATTTTAAAATGAAAGGGCTGATTAAAATCATTTAAAACTTAAGGGCTGAAATTGATGATTTTAAAACTAAAAGGACTGAATGGAAACAAATTAAAATGTCAGGGACTGATTTGCAAATTCTGGAAAGTTAAATATATCAGATCTTTCTCTCTCTCTCTAACCATTCTCTCGTTATACTCTCTCTCTCACTTCACCAAGGCGAAAAAAAAAAAAAAAAAAAAGAAAAGGCAACGGAGGTGCGATCGACTGATTTATCAAATCCGCCGGCGATTCGTCGGCGACAATGCGGCGCTATCACCGCCGTTGGGTGGCGGTGACTAAGGGAAAGAATTGGTAGCAAAAAGACAGAATTTGGTGCTGATTTGAGTGTTTTGATGTGCGAAACCGAGGCTTCAAGGTCGCGGTTTAGGTCGTGATTTCTCCGGCTACAATTCCGGTGTTGGTCGAAGGTAAGTCTTGGCTTGTTCTGGGTTTTGGGTTTTATTTTGATTTGCGATTTGGAGTTGGGTTTGATGTTTTGGATCGGAGGTTAGGTGGTGATGATTCTGGGTAGTAGGCTGGTGGTAGTGTTGTAGGTAGAGGTTAATTGGTGGTCCAGCTGTGAGCTGCAGGCGGCTGGAATGGTTGCTGGAAGTGGGATTGCAGTTGATTTGGTTGGTTGCAGTGGTGAATTGCAGAGGCAGGGAAAAAGTGTGCTTGGTGGTGTTGCTGTGGTTTGGGTGGTGATTGGCCGGTTTGAAGTTGAGGCGTGATGGAGGTTGGCTGTTGAAAATGAAAGCTGGCCATGAGTGATCTAATACAGATTGGTGTTGATTGATGATGATGATTAAGATTGTTTGATTTGGAGATCAAAATGGTGATAAACGAAATGGGAGGTGGTGATGCTGCTAATGATGATTGGTTGAGTTTCAGATGATGGTTGCTTGTTCATGATTCAATTGGCGTTGAAAAAAAAACTGCAGGGTGCCAACTGATGATGAATGATTTTGGTTGCAAAATGGTGATGAATGGAAATGGTTCAAGAGATTGAAATATTACATGGTATGTTGATTGAGATTCTTGGCAAATCTGCAGGCTCGATGGTTGGATTGGCAGAATGATGGCGTAAATGATTTAGAGTTCAACTTGGGCAGAAGGTAATGGTTATGGCAGTGATCCTGATAATGATATAGGTGATGTGGGAGTGTGGTAGATGAAACCGTGGGTGGAGACATAATTTTGTGTTTGTGATAATGTTTTGTGATGATTATGGAGAATATAATCATTATGTTCTTGCAACATAATGAATGCTTACGGGTGGTGGAGTTTTAGGTTGGGTAGGAATTAGATTAGGTGTAAGGTTTTAGAATAAAATGATTAGGTTTTGTGAAAAGAAAAAGGAGATGTGTTGTATAATGAGATGGAAAGAGGAATAAAGAAAATGGTGTAAAGATATGAAAACATGGGGAGAAAATTTGGTTTAATTAGATACAATCAAATTTTAAAATAAATAAATATTGATTATAAAAATTGAATTACGTATTTGGACTTGAAATAATTTGAATAAGGAAAATTGAGATATTTTAATAAATTTGGAATTCAAAATGATTTTGAAAATAATACTTTGAATAAATAATTAAAATAACATAATTTTAGAAATTCGGATTTTAATTTAAAATCGAACAAATTCGATATTTCTTGACTTGGCTAGACGAATACGTCGCGGCGTTAACTTCAAAATAATGAGTGAAATAGTAGCGATACAATTTTCTAAATATTAAAATAATTATTTATTTCATAAAAATTCTGGGTCGCTATAATTATATATATGTTGGGTGGTGATAGATTTGGAGATTGTGGAGAATGTGGTGTTATAGTAGAGCTTTGGTGAAATTATTATTATTATTATTATTTTTTTTTAATGGAACAAGCGTCGGTTGTAGGAATAAAACCGATGTGTATAGTTAACAATACGTGTCGGTTGTGGACCAAAAATCGACGCATAGATCAAACAAAAGGCGTCGGTTTTTGCCTACAATCGACGCATTTTGCCAACTTTAGACGTCATTTTACAATCGACGTGTATTGTCCAGACTTTATGCATTGAAGTCAAATGCATTGCTTTTACAATTGAGCGGCGCCTTTTGAAGCCTTTTAGAACACTGATCTGTACTAGCTAGTGTGGGCCCATATGAGAGGCAAAATCTTATTAGATGGTGAAAATATACGCTTCCACTTGACTAATTTAAAGTTCTGCTACTATTTCTATTCTTTTTGTTTTCTAGTAAAAAAGATTTTCCCCAGCTTAATACAAACAATTCAACTTGCCAAATTAAGAATTTTCTTTCTTGATTGCAAGGAAAATATAGGAAGGAAGATCAAAGGTTCAGGTCTTTGTCATGCCATAATACAATTTATAATTCCAGTTGATTCTTAACTTTCCGATTTTATACAAAAAAGTAACAGCATCGATTACTAACCTCATATATAAAATTGAAAGAGGTTATTTGTTAATATAAATTCGTTTATACATGCCAATGTGATAATTTTCCAATGGTTGATTTTGTAGATGCTGCGATATGTGAAAAAACATATTTATATCAAATGTATACCTGTCAAACTTTCTGTACATATAACAAATCTCTATAAAATTACGTGTCTTCCTTTTAATTATTACTCATGCTTCATATTAATGCTGGTGCTTAGTACCAGTTTTGTAGACATTAATATTGGCTTTATTAATTATTGACGTAAAAAAATAAGTGACGTGCATACGTGTCCCAATGTCAACTTAAAGGGGAAAATAAGAAATATACGCGAGAAAACTCGAACATACGATAGAGCCCGACTTAGCTATCCGACCAAAATTGTTTTTCTCTTTATATATCAGGAGAAAATTTGAGAGAATACATTGAGTTTTTCTTTTGGAGGGGATCATTTGGTATTAGAGCATCCGCATTTGATATGTTAAATTTAGTTAGCCACATAGACAAAAAAATATATGTTAAATGACATATATATATATATATATATATATATATATATATATATATATATATATATTAAAGTTAACACAACAAATATTACTACAATAGATATGTTATTTTCTAGTTAAGTCCAATGAATATGATAAATACTTCTTTTAAAATCGCATAATTTATATATTAATATGTTACTTATTTTGAAGATCTCATTAAATCATATAATATGAAATCAACAAAATTTTTTTTTTTTATATTTTTATGGATGTTAAAAAAATTAATGAAAAAGAAGAAATGAAAACGAATAAGTAAGAGACTGAGTGTGTGTGTGTGAGTGAGTAAGTAAGGGTTAGGTGTATTTACCATATTGGAGAATTTTAATACAAAAGTGATATGTCACGTATTAAAATACTAGCTAAATTTAACAAGAAAGTTAATCTATTGTTAAAAGGATTCATTTAGCAAATAAATTGACATATTTAATGTAAACATAAAATTAACTATTATTTAACATCTCACATTAATAAACACTTTAATACATCCAATGTGGATGATCTTAGCAACTATTTTCCCTATTTGTAGGCTTCTACATAAAGCAACTTCCGCTCAACTTCATATTAGGCTGCGTTTGATAGCGAGTGCGGAATTTGGATGGAAAGAAAATGAATTCTAGGGAATTGAATTCCAGGGAATTGAAAGTTAATGTGTTTGATTGGTTTAATTTTCTAGGTGGAAAAAGTGGAAAATTTTTCAACTTTTGTTGTTTGATTGTCATTATTTTCCATGACAAATAAAATAAAATTTAGCTATTTTAATTTTAAAAAAAATTTATTTTTTTACACATTTGTACTTAATAATAATAATGTTAGTTTTTGGGAAAAAAATAAATCAATTAACAATAACAAAAATGATCAAATGTGATGAAAATAGTTAAAAATTTTACCTAGAAAATTAATTCTACTAGGTAGGCTAGAAAAAGGAATCCTTAAAAAACTGGAAAAGCCGCGCGTGGATGGAAAATGTGTAAATTGGATTGCCTAGAAAATCATGCAAATCAAACACCCAAAAACTGGAAAATGAATGAAAAATAGTTGAATTTCATGGAAAAAAACCTTATCAAACGCACCCTTAGCTAAAATGTCAACAAATGTCATCTCAGGACATAGGTCATGATTACCTGTCATCTAAGTAATCATTGCTGATTTTTTATGATTAAGCATCTGTTTGATAAACATATTTTTTACAACATAATTTTTTAAATTATTTTTTAATCACAAATATTTTTTCTTTCTATTTTTTAACAACACATTTCACTTAAAAAACATATTTTTAAATATAAAACTTTTAACAAACAGAGCCTAAGATGTCATGAGCCGAGATGATGTTCAAGCTAGGCATGACTGACCTGACCTGCTAGGGATGACAACGGGTCAGGGAATACCCGAAATCGAGGGGGATTCGCCCCGAATGGGGATGGGAATCCCCGACAAAGACAAGGATGGGGCGGGGATGGGGATGAAAAGGCATCCCCGAACCGGGAATGGGGCGGACACGAGGATGACTGTTTTATCCCCATCCCCGCCCCGTCCTCGATCCCCATCCCCATCCCCAATTAACAAGTTCCATTAAAATTTAAAAAGTCAAAAAAAAAAAGTAATATATTATCAATACAAAAATCCTATGATGTCAAATTTCTTGCACCAAGAATTTATTAATTATCAAGTTATAAACTTTAAATGTTTATTTTGAAAAAGTTACTGATTATTAGTTATTAACCCTATCGAGTTGTATTTTCTTATCTAATCAAATATAAAATAGTGACACAAACAAAGATATATATATATATATATATATATATATTAGATGAATGTCCAAATAATGTGTAAAGATTATTAGATTTAGAAAATCTTAGGTTACCCCTTACATGTTTCCTTATATTGTCTGCATAAAATTATTTTAAAACTAAAAAAAAAAAACAAATGAGGATGTAAACGAGGATATTTCCATCCCCGCCCCGTCCCCATCCCTGACCCGCACCATCCTCGATAAAATGGGGACAGGACGGGGATGAGGATGGTAAATCACTAACGGGACGGGGATGAGGATGGTAAATCACTAACGGGGAAAGACATTCCTGCCCCATACCCGTCATGTTGTCATTCCTACGATCAACTATGGGAAAGATGATGTGCAAGTAGATCATGTGCCGACTGGATATCTAACCTGTCATGGGCCGAGCTGATGTCTGAAATGTACTCTGGGCCAAGATGATGTCCAAATTAACCATGGACCGACCTGATAATCTCTCCTTCTTTAATTAAGGTGAGTGACTTGAGTTCATGTTGATTTGTGGGTTCCGACACCAACTATCAATTCCTTTAAAAATTAGCCCCTGTTCTCTTTGCTGTTTTGAGGTCGTTTTCTGTTTTTATTTTCGAAAACGCTAAAAACGCGTTCTCTTTACCATTTTCGAAAACGCATTTTGGAAAACAAAAAAAATATTTGTATACAAAACGGAAAACGCCCGAAACATCGTTTTGGGCGTTTTGTGTGTATTTCGACAAAAAATGTCGATTTTTTTTTTTCTTTTCTTTTTTTTTTTTTAAAAAATTATCTTAACTTAGAACTAAGCTTAATATAAAGTTTTTATTTTTTATTTTTATTTTTTTTAGAATTATCCTAATTTGGAACTAAGCCTAAATAAAGATTTTTTTTTTTTTTTTTTTTTTAGAATTATCCTAACTTGGAACTTAGTTTAAATAAAGTTTTATTGAATTCAATATCAACATTACAAAAAAAAATTAAATGAGAATTCTTGTTGTTATATTTCAAAAAAATCCAATGATAAATGGACTCTGGTGATTTTGAAAGAGCTTGCATTTTCTGAATTTTAATATAAGTAGAGCTTTCTCAAGTTCCAAACCTGACCAAGCTGTGTTAATATAGACTCTTAATGCTCACATTAGTGTGTTGCATGTAACCATATTTTTAGTGTATTGTGAAAGTAAATTTGAGTTGGAGTTAGTAGTATTCTGCAAGCAAATTAATTAAAAATAGTTTAAATAGTGTTCTGCAAAATTTCAAACAGAACGTGTTTTTCAGCTTTTCATTTTCAAAAACAGTTTTCAGAAATGACAAACCAAACGCGTTTTCAGCAAATTTGAAAACAAAAATGAAAACACAAAACACAAAACATTTTCGAAAATGAAAATACAAACAAAACGCCACCTAACATTCGTCACTCCTCGACTCATCAATGTCCACGACTGTAAAAAATATTTAATCACCACAGTACCTCTCTTCTCATCATTAAGATCTCAACCCACCATTAACTTTACGTTGTTTCAAAAAAATTTACACCACACTTTTGGCCCATAATAGAAAATATCTTGTTTGGGTTACTTTGTTTGGTAAAGATTTTTGTTTATAAATAAAAAAAAAATAATGTTTTCGAGATAAAATATTTGATTGAAAAATTGTTTGAAAAAATGTATATGATTAAAAAGTAATTTAAAAAAATGCATTAATTGTTATTTATAAATTTGTTTATAAATAAGTTATCAAATGGAGGCTTAATATTCAGAAATTATTCATTGAAAGATTGAATGCACATCTTTAGTGCTTTTATTTTTATTTTTATATTTTATAAATTTCGTGAGTTATGGGGCAGCTTCTTAACCTTTTTCTTAAGCGATAAACACAAAATGCTGCGAAGACCAGTTTGGTGTTTGTTTAATAGCAAAATATATAGGCTCTTTATCTATAATTAAATCCACTTGACCAGATCTTCTCATTAAATAAGACTTCCTACATGACAGCTTTTTAATTTAAAATAATAGTTATCAAAAAGCCGAGACCCCAGTGAATAATAATATTATTATTTTTATTTATATAGTCCTTGTCAATAGTTCATCTTAATTGAGTTAGATTGAAATCCAGCCTAAATGTAAGACAAAAAAAATAAATAATATATAGTCCTTGGATGAATTGCATGTGAATGATCTTCACAATTGTCTGCTTCCACGCCTAATATGCTTAAAGTAACCTGGCATCTTGCCAAGCACAGTTCAAGTCATCCGCCAAGTCCACTGGGGATTAACAATAAAAGTAGATTCTATCCAACTACAAATAACATAGTTGAGCATATGAAATACAATTTATATAAATGGCGTTGAGCCTGATCGATGGCACGTCTTAGCTTGGACTGACCATGGTCCTTCAGTGCACCCTATTTGCGGTCGATAAAGCCATTTCCGCTTCAGTTGCCTCAGCTTCATCCCTAAACTTCTTGTAGATATCTCCTTTGTAGAATTCTCGGGTTCTGGCCACCAATATCAGAGAAGTAAGAGCTCCAAAGAAAGTGATGCTTGTTAAAATAATGAAGGCCATCCGGTAACATGGAGCGCCAATGCAAGTCAATTCCTTGACCGATGATCTTGTCATGCCCTTCTTGGCCAAGTCCTTCAGTGCCTCTCTGTCATAAAGGGGTCCTGTAACTTTAACATTTAGTATGTAGGATCCAAGTGGACTAGCCAATTGTCCACAGTTGAACAATGTAGAGTAGTATTTCAGGCCAAAGAGCTCAGAAATAATTGCAAAGATCAAAGGCAATTGCGCTCCAAATGAGAATCCGATAATGACAGATGAAACATAGACCGAACCAGGGAATGGAAATGCAATGAGGAGAAGGCCGATGCACGACAAGAAAAGGACTAGCGTCATCATAAGAGGGCGCGGGAATTTGTACTTGGCAAGAAGACTTTCAGAGACAAATCCTGAGAAAATTCTCCCAAAGTAATTCCAGATACTAAGAAGTGACACAAATGATTTTATGGTTCTTGTTGGATATCCTAATGACTCTCCAATCTGTCCCAAGTTGTCCACAGCAGTTAAGCTTGATCCCAGCCCACAAAATGTTGCTAAAAATAGAATGAGCATATCTGTGCTAAGAAGTGCTTGTAAAATAGTGTAATCTTCTCCTCTTTCTGGTTTATTGAAAATGTTCTTGAAACACGACCACGTTTCCGTTTTCTCTTCTATCTTTGCAGTTACAGGTTGGGGTGTGGATTCTGGAGGAGTTTCTACGGTTATTTTAGGAGGATTTGTGGGCAAT
This sequence comes from Ligustrum vulgare, assembly GCA_963555705.1. Classification (NCBI taxonomy): domain Eukaryota; kingdom Viridiplantae; phylum Streptophyta; class Magnoliopsida; order Lamiales; family Oleaceae; genus Ligustrum; species Ligustrum vulgare. The sequence continues at coordinate 31,912,461 of OY743189.1, read as the reverse complement.
TTCCTTTGATTCCAAGAAACTGATTCTTCTCTAATGGCAATAAACAGAGGGACAAAGAGTAACACACTAACTACAGTAGCACTTCCAGCATATGCTGCCTGTGAGAAAGTTACCAGTTTCTGAAGTATGGTCATAACCATGATAAACAAAGCTAGGACAATTGAAATATACAGGAACTGATAAAAGATTTTTAGCTCATTGGGTTGCTTAACAACCTTCATTGCACGAATTGTATAGACGAAAACCACAGATAATGCAGCAGGAAGCCAGGCTATGAGAAGAATAAGAGCCTTAGAATCATTTCCATAGACAGCCAAATAGATTTGTGTCAAGATGGCACCACTCAATCCAGTAAAACCCTTCAACAGACCTAACATAACTCCCCGGCTTTCGGGGAAATTTCTTACAGAAGTAACAAGAGCACCTGTATTGGCAAAATTCTGAGAATTGGCTCCAAGGCATATGTAAATGCACATCTGCCAAACTTTAGGCTTGGCAATTTTGCCAGTTACAGCAAGCCATATCATAAAGTAGCCAGCGAAATTCATGGCTGAGCCAATTAATAGAACGAACCATGTTGGAGTTACTTCGGCAATCAGGCCTGAGAAGACTCCAACATTTGCACCGAGATCCTTGAAGAAGCCTAAGAGATTGAGCGTGGTTTGATCATATCCAAGAGAGGCCTTTATCTCCTTGGAGTAGACTCCAAAAAGATATGTTGCTCCAGCTCCAGCCATGATGAGGAAAGAGGCGAAAAGAGAGAACCATCGACCTCGAATCACGTGAACGGCGAAACGGAGCAGTTCACTGCCTCCACTGGTGCTGATTGGTGATGATGCCTCACCCATCTTAATTTGCTGTATTTTTTACAGAAACTGATGAAAAATGAGACTGAAAAGTTTGTTTATACAGTGGCTCAACTTTGATTGCCGCATAATAAGGCGTCTAGATATTGATTTTGAAGAAATATTTGAATTAAACTAATTGTACAAATTAATGCACTAATTACTTATCCTAATATGGAGGTGGGATTTACACAGAATATTTTATTCCCGTTGAAAATATTTTCACTGTTTCCCAGCAATTATTTATGTTATGTTTATCTGAATAACAAATGATAAGCTACAATACCAATGCTCATCACTTGCTTAGACAAGTCAACGTTTTTCTGAGACATGTGACTATATGCGTCACAGACTCACAGAAAGATAGCCACCACGGCATGGGTATACTGTAATTTTGGTACATTTTTATTATTTGACAATTTTTTTTTTTTTTTTAAGGAATTTTATATGACAAAATTAAACAATACTAATTTTCCAATCATATATAAAATACAATATACCCTTCATTTAGGGTATATTTATTATTTGCGTGCCACATTTTGTAAATTCATATTTTGCATACTGATAACAAAAAATGCTATTATATTCACATCACAATTTTTATTTATTATTTCATATTGTATTCTCATTTTAACATTTATTTACAACCTGTTCTGATTCTTTTTTTTTTTTTTAATCATTCAAATTTCTAATACAACTTATTAAATAATAACCACACATTTTTTCTCTCTTCAATTTTTAACCTTTTATTTACCTCGAGATTTGAAAAAAATAATATTTATAATCAAACCACCTGTCGCCAAACAAAGGCTATATATATGCCCGTAACTTTTCTTCGTCGAATTCCTATGTTCAACATTTAACTAATCATTACGTTCCATCTTAGATGATGATTTTTGTTAAAATTTTTAGTATGTCATGTGCTTTGGAATGAAGAAAAAATTACTTTGCTATAATAATTTAGGCAAGTTGTTTCACGCTTTCCTAATGGACTTTTTGGACGAAAATCACTTTTTAAAAACACGATATGTCAATTAATAAAAGTTAGAGAATAAAAAACACTTGTTTGGTGCTCATCCTTAAGTTGAGTCGGGAGGTTTTACGAGACTGTATGTATGTTGGATTGATTAATTTCTTTTCTAGACGTCATCCCATGGTGATATCATCATTTTATATGAAAATTATTTGTATCTAGATCTTATTGTCCACTCATTTTGATCGCCCCGTTTGTGTGAAAACAAATGTAATTAAGATATATATATATATATATACACACTTCGTCACGTCTTTCCTATCAATATTTCATTAATTAGCATATCATACAACACGTCTTTCCTATAAATATTTCATTAATTAGCATATCATACAATTTTGTCCAAAAAAATCGTTATGGAATTAGTTATATATAGCTACTTCTATGGCACTTTTTCACCTTCTCTCCGCTTTGGAATGGAAAGCTAGTGGAAATAGGGAGGTAGCAGACGAAGCGTATCGTTCGTAATGAAAAGAAAGATACCACTACTTCGCCTATTTGTTTGACTACTTGATGCTAATGCACGAATTAATTTTAAAATTTATTTATTTTTATGTTTTATTTGTATGGAGATTAAAATTAGTTTTTTGGTACATTTTGATAAAATTTGATGATGTGTGGTTAAAAAGTTATGGATCCCATAAAATATATATTTAAGATTGATTATTGACTTTGACTTAAATTAAATTAATTTTTTATTTGTTCCAAAATGGGGAAAAAATAACTTTACTCTTTGTCTCAAAAAGTTTTAGACAAAAGTATAGTCACAAAACTTTTCTTTCAATATTTATACCTTTTTTAATTTTTTTTCCTCCAAATGCGTGGACCAATGGCAGTAATATTCACTTATCCAAAACTCGTTGAATACTCGACACAAATTGACAAAAATTATCCAATTAAATGTATTTGTGGGTAGAGTATGGAAGTAAATTTAAAACCCCGATATAGGTATAGATCAGTGTGAATTTTTCTACAAAACCCTATCCAACCCATATACCCATTAATTTTTCCTTTAAAAAAATTATAGTATTTAAAAGGGAAAAATTCTTTTAACTACACTAATGCATGTTTTCTAAAAATAAAAATAAAAATAGACAATGTGTTTCAATTTTCAAGTGTGTATAAAAGCATATCCGTCCAAACTCGTCATTCTTAAATGGATATATAAGTAGGGTATGGAGATTATAAATGTGTAGGGATGAATGTTTCAAACTCAATTCATACTCGATCCATTGCCATAACAGCACAAAGATAGTTTCCATGGTATTTTTTTTTCGAACTTTGCTATTCTTACAATGAGTGTCACAACGAGGATGGCAATTTGCTTACATGACACAATCCTCTTTTTTCACACATCATATCATCAAATTGTCATCTACATTATCAAAATAATTGTACGAATAGATTAATTATTTTCTTAATTACGATGTATCAAACACACGTTACGCACCAATTAAGGTTCCCATCATTACATCAGAAACAGTAATAAATACCAAATATCGGATACAAAATTCTTGTATGGTAGCTGGTTTGCCACCAAATCACGGGGTCTTTGACTATGTTGGCAATTGTATAGGATTCACATGGTTTGCTTAACATTTCAAACTAATAAAGGTTTCAAGAATATGATGACAGACTCACGAGTGCGTCTCGTAGGGTCGGTTGGTCCACGACGGGTGCGCACTTTGATTTACTTATACAAGTTTTTTTCAATAATATTTTAAATCTCCTGGTCAATTTTGCCTGAATTTGGTACCTTTTTTTCATAAACTTATTTTTAAACAAAACATTTTCTCAAATTACATTTTAATCATGCACATTTTTTAAAATCATTTTTTAACGATCAAATATGATTTTATAAGATTTAAATCGGGATAATTGCATTTGACGCCCCAAATCTTTCAAACATTTGCTGGTATTACCATAACCTTTGTTTTGTTCAAACCTCACCCAAAATCTTACTAATTATTGGAGTGGAAGTCCAAATGGATAGAATCCGTTAAAAATTCCGTTAATTGACCCACCTAATGATTTTTACCATATTTTAACAATTTTTTAAAAGGTAGAATGATAACTTTATATTTAAATCACATTATACAAATAAGGATAATTTTATTTGCATAATATTTTTTGAAAAATTTGTGGTTGTCTAAATTTTATAAATGGACTGTCACAGATGAGTCTGGACAGTAACCAGTTAACAGTAAATCGTTAAATTTTGTTTAGCGCAAAACTAGATAAATCTTGCTAATGCAGATTCGTCTGGATAGTAAAACGTAAACAACCAGAATAAATTGTGCATAATTGTAAATAGACAAGAACACAATAATTTGAGCTTAACGTGGGAAAACCCTAACAGGGGAAACTTACGGCCCGCTTCATGCGGACAAAAATCAATCACTATATAAGGAAAGAGTTTATACAGATCAATCTAAAATACAGAATAAATCTATGCATAGACTTTATCAAACATTCAAGAAATAGACCACTCCCTAATCCTTCTATGACATGTAATGTGAGTTGGCGTCCCACCACTCTTCAGTAGTTTTCTTTGACTCTGCAACACTTTTCAGCAACACTAACTCTCGTTCGATCTTGATCCAAACCTCCCGTTTGATCTTCACGCTGAAATTCTTTCCTTCTCTAAGTGATTGAGTCCTCCTCCCGGAGTACCGAAGTCACAAGACAATTGAAGCTTTAATTATTTTTGCACCACACGAAAAATAAAGGTTCAAGACTTCTAAAGTGGACGTGTATTTGAGAAGCTCCACACGGATTTCGTATCTTTTCACGTCACCAAGAAAAACATCCCGTTTTTCTCTTATTTAAAGTGCAATCATGTTTACTTGACTCCCAAGTTTTCCTTATTGCATAAGATCTCTAATACTTGCAAAACATGGTAGAGATAATTAGTAAAAGGGAAGATAATTATTCTTTAAATAAATCTTATCATAAAATAAGATAATAATAAATCTTGAAAGATCATACCATTTACCAACCATATTTTCGGCCAACACAAGATTCTTTATAATCAAGATTTTTGACCTAATAATCTTACAATATGCAAAAATAAGATTGAAATATTCTTGACCATATCAAGAAGACACTTACTATATCTTGGATAAGCTTGAGTGTCAAGAATAATCACAAAATATTATCAAGAATTTTACCAAAATAACAAGATCAAGATTTCGAAATCAATATCAATATTTTCGAGATTATGATAAAATTAATATCAATGTTTCTTGATCATTATCTTTCCAACAATAAAATGTTTTTCTCGAAAATAAGAAATATTTTTTTCAATAAATATTTGCATAATTTAATTAAACTTAATAAATTGCTAAATACACGTATTAGTAATTAAATCAAGTTTTCTTAAATTACACATTCGTGAAAAATTGGAAATGCCAATAATATAAAATTAACAATTTCTTATATCTACGCCACATTTTAATTGCAAGAAATGTCTCAAATATTTGTTTACTTTTGTTCTTATATCCTCAACCTTTTTTTTTTTCGCATTAGTATTCATAACCTTCAATTTTTGAATATATCTTGTCTATATTCATGATTTCTATTCAATTATTCTACTAAAGTGCATTACAAAAAATGTGCAAATATTTTATTAAATTTGTGTATTAGTTATTTATTTCGATTAGTTATATTTTAACAAAAATTGTCTCTATGGACAAGAGTTGAAAATTAAGTCCTAATTTGATAGAGATTAAAATCAGATTTTTCGCAAATTTTGATAAAAATTGATGAGATTTGTGATTAAAAAGTTGTGGACTTATGAAATATATAATTGTGATTAATTGTTGACTTTAACTTTAATAAAAATCAATTTTTTAATAAAAAACAAACAGGCAGTAATTTATGGGTTGATGATTAAAAAAAATTAAAAATAAACTTGGCAAAATAAATGTAAAAAAGAAGAAAAACTTTGGCTTATTCATTGCAATTAAAATTCAATTTACTTAACAAAAATTGTGGTGTCAATATATTTACCCTACAAATAAACCAAGGACAAAATAATAATAATAGTAATAATAATAATAATAAATATTCATCTTCTTTTTGTTTTTTTTCTTCTTCTTCCTCCACCCCAAATTAGGCAAAATAAAGATTGAAATCCTTTATTATTTTTCATCAACTCAAGAGTAGATTGCCTAATCCCTCCCCGCCCCCCCCCCCCCCCCCCCCAAAAAAAATTTACCTTCAAGAACACACAGATCGAAGGGTATTTTCCTTTCAAGTAAACAAACAAAAATCCGAATCTAACGATATACTTGACACCAAAATATGGCTCCAACTACACAGAGAATGTTATCGTTTCCCCATCTCCCTCCGTCTCCCCCTTTTGGGCCGCTATATTCAGGTCGTTCAAGGGACATAATCTCGAAGAGGGTCGGGCTATGGTTCGGATTTGGGGTGCAGGTCTTGCTAAGGATCGATTGAAAAGTTGGGGGAGGAGAGAGAAATGAATAAAAAATGGGGGAATTAGCTGGAATAACCTTGCTACACAAAATTTTTGTCTAACTAACCCCTTGACCAAAATAAGAATATAAAAGAAAAAGAAAAACATTTTAAAGTATCAAATGATCTTTTTACTCATAGTAAAAAAACTAAAAAAATATCTTTCCTTCTTTAAAGATAAAAGTTTGAGAATCGATCACTTCAACCAACAACTTTATGTGTTTTAAATTATCTCTAATAAATATATATTGTATTCTAAAAAATTGTATTTCCTTTTCCATAATATAAGGTTGTAAGGAATTGAACCTTGAACATTTTAAAAACTCAACCACTTGAACCAATAAGATTTTATATAATGAATTATATCCAACAAATATATATTGTATTCTAAAAATATTTTAATTTTAATATTGCAAGAAATTGAACATTTAACATCTAGTAAATATATAAGTAGTGATGAATACAGACAATTAGTAATAGTGGGGCACAGAGATAAACAAGTATTTTTTGCGATGAACATTTCGAGGGTTCGGGAATAGTGCCCCCGAATTTTTTTTTTTTTTTTTTAAAGTGACCGAAAATAAGAAAAAAATTCAAATTCACACAACACAAATGTACTAAATAATATGCAAACTCACCCGTACGTATAAGTTTTTTATCATGAAAATCAGACCTCTGTTTGATGATTTTTTTTTTTTTTTTTTTATAAATAAGGAATGTGATAATTTCGAGGTAAAATATGTGGTTGAAAAATTGGTTTGAAAAATTTGTGTAGTTAAAAAGTGATTTGAGAAAATGTATTATTTATTGCTATATATGAGTTTTTGTCGCTATAGGTACCTTGTAACAGAACTCATAACGAAATGAAAACTATTTCGAGGTCTAAATCTTTACTTTGCACATGTAATGAGTTCAATGTCCTTATAGTTTAAAAAATGTAGTTACGAGATTGCAGTTGTTAATATGTATACATAACGAGTTCAATATCGTTCCAATTGAAAAGTTCATACTACTTCAAATCTGTTCGTAATGAGGTCTAAGTCGTTACTTTATACTCATAACAAGTTTAATGTCGTTCTAAACAAAAAAGGTAGTAACGATCTTGAAGTCGTTACTGTGTACAAAGAACGACTTAAATATCGTTATAGTTACTGCTTCAGATATATTCATAACGAGGTAGAAGTCGTTACTTTTTACGCATAACAAGGTTTATGTCGTTACGATATATTTACAATAATGCTCTCGTGGTTCATAAATCCGAACTGTCAACAAACTAGCACAAGTTTTGTCATAATGATGTTTAAGTCGTTGTAACGACTTTAAAGTCTTGATCGTTTAGTAAATTGTTCCAATGTAACAATAAGAATTTTGAGATCGTTGGGTTGAAAATAAAACTAAAACGATATAGATGTCGTTTCATTTGTTGTATAAAGAGTTAAATATCGTTCAAATTCAGTCTCTGAAAATAACATAACGGCATCCATGTAGTTACTGTAAAAAATTAACGACATCGAGATTGTTTTAGTTGAAATTTTAACTAAAACGATATTTATATCGTTTCTTTGCAAACGTAACGACTTTAAAATCGTTTTGTCAAAAATCGACTAACCATCATAACGTCTTCCATATCGTTCTAGTGTAAAATTAACGAAGTACAACTCGTTCCAATATGAATTATAAATATAACGGCTTAGATATCGTTTCTTCATGCGGAGCACGACTTGTGTATCATTATGGATGAAATCGATGAATCGATCGTTCTTTACTATCCGAAATGCCTCCGATATACGTAATTTAATAAAAATGGGTCATTGAAAGTGATTCAAACACTTTGAAAATCGACATGATTAGAAGATTTGGTCTTTTCTTCCTAATGTAGAAGTTTCAAGGTAATAGATAACTAAAGGAACTTCATCTCATATTGATCACGTCTTTCTAATTATGTCGATTTACAAAGTGTTTAAATCACCTTCTATGACCCATTTTTGTTAGATTACGTCTATTGGAGGCACTTCGGACGGAAAGAACGATCGGATGGACGATTTAAGCCATAACGATATACATGTCGTGTTGCAATTGAAAAAACGATATAGACGATGTTGTAGTAATAATTTACACTAAAACGAGATAGAGTTCGCTAAACTCACGAAAGAACGACATTTAACTCGTTCTGATATTTATTCGGTTATGAACAGAACGATTTCAATATCGTTTTATTATCGAAGAAACGACATTGACATCGTTTTCGTAATACAATACACTAGAACGAGCTTAATGTTGTTAAATTTGTAAACAAACGACATAATCATCGTTACGTAACTTACTGAGCCTGAAACATAATGATCTCGAACTCGTTCTACCGAAACAGTAACGAGCTCCACACGTTTTAGTCTATTTTTCACGCAAACGAGCTCGATATTGTTACGATTACAATGGAACGATCTTCCAAACGATAACGAATTTGAAGTCCTTACAAAGACTTAAACATCGTTTTTGAAAAGTTAGTGCGACTTTTTCGACCTTTGGGAATTTTGGACAGATATGAAGCAGTAAGGTCGCATCAAAAGGAATGACATTTATGTCGTTATGAACAACACTGAAACAGTAAGGTATTTTCAAATGTAATGAAATTAATATTATTACGAACAACTTCGAAGCAGTAACTATAACGACATTGAACTCGTTACCTGTACACAGTAACGAGTTCAATCTCATTATGGACAGATATGAAGTAGTAAGGTCGTATCAAAAGGAATGATGTTGAACACTTTATGTTTACAAAGTAACGATTTATACCTCGTTACTATCTTTTTTTAGACAGGAATGATGTTAAAATCGATATGTGTGCAAAAGTAATGATTTCAACCTCGTTATAGTTTAAAATCAAATGAACAACAACCTGCTAAAAACAAATCATTCTCATTCCAACAAATATTGATAAGTTACGAACACTTCCACATCTAAAAAGCAATGTTTATTGTCTGCACAACTAACAAAAAATTCAACCTCCAACTACACAAGCATAATTTCTAATACAAATCAAGTATCCTCATTCCAGATAAACAACTACTCAAAAAGATTTATGACTAGACAAATAAAATCCAGATTTATCAATGTACACTAAGGCTCAAAGTTTCATGCCAATAACTCTGCAGTCAATCTCTTCCTCCACATTGGGACACATTTCGAGCGATTGCTTCACGTCCATATTCCCTTGGAGAAATTCAATGTACTTCAAGTTCTAATCAACTGGAACGATATTGGGTGAATCAATATGGATGACAATGACAGATTCATGATAACAACATCAATATACCCAAAACGACTTCGAACTCGTTACCCGCGCAGATTAACAGCATAAAGGCAAAATTACACCCAACAGGCATTGATTCAGATATTGCTTGAAGAAAATGGTTCAGAATTGTTCAATTTCATCTTTACCTTCTCTTATTCTCCAAATGCCCAATATCAATGTTACAAAATGGATTTTCAATCTTCAACGAGATTAATACTCGATGGAGTGACAATGTATTTTGTGGTTTGGAGAAGGAATAGCAGAGATCAGTGACCTATTTTGGAAAAAAAGAAAGAGCAGGAAGAAGAAGGAGAGCATGTACCGATTTTGGAGGAAGATTTTCGATCGGAAGAGGAAGAAGACGACAATGAAACCAAAGCTAGGTTTTGTTTAGCAAATGCAATGGACATATTTGTAATTCTATATATCATTTTCTGTATTTTTTTTAGAATGAGGTTATTGAACTAAAAATCATTGTTGTGGCTCTTTTTAAACAAATGTTTTTGTTGACTGCATCATTTAAATGAAGCGGCCTAAAAAGTGAAGTCTTGCTTTATCATTGTGGAAAACGAGTTGTTGTTGTTGATTTATTGAAGATCGAAGATGATTATGGTTGGATCAATTGACCAATTTTTTAATAGATTATATCGATTTGGGCCTTTACTACAATAGTAAGAAATGTTTGGGGGTGAAGATTGCAACAAAACAAAGATTAGGATAATAGGATAAAACCTGCAAATATCTGAAGAACCTCAGATGCAATTACTATTTTAATATGTGTAGTTCATTTGATCAAATTTGTAGGTAGGATTTCCATACTAAGGCCTTCTTCGGCGGCTAACAGTAGGGAAATTTTAAATTATTTGATTGATTCATTTGTGTTTTTTAAATAAGATATGAGGTTAAAAATTGGAGAGTGAAAATGTGCGTGAAATTAAAAAGTGGTATAAAAATTATGTAAATTAAATTTTGTATCTTTTTCAATTTAATTGGCTCAGTCTACATAATAAGAGAAATGTCAACTCATCTACACCTCAACATTTTGCGATTTACACCCTCTATTAATTCTTAGTACTTATGCGATGGGGACGCCTAAGGTTGGCGGCTTAATTTGCGCGTTCAGCCTTATTTATTTCAACAGCTTTCCACATAAATAGACCCATTTCACATTTTAACGAATTCATGACTCAAGCCCAAAGCACATGAAAAGTAAAAATTGAATTTTTATTTTTACCTTAGTTGAGAACCTGCAATGAGTTTTGAGGACCCGAATTGTATGAGTGACGGGAGAAACTGATGTGGTGGTGCGAATAGTGGCGACAGTTTGAGATGACGGTTGAGGTGCCGATGCTGGATAAGTCGTGACATGATGCAAAGTATAGTGATCATTGAAACATTTAACTAACCGTTCTACAACAGAGTATATGTGCAAGCGGATATAAAAAAATACTAGGGTTATAACATTCTTGTGGCCTCGCCATTGATCATAAATACAAATATACAATCAAATTTTAACCAATTAGACTGCCACTTTGATAGTCATTATTTTTGTAGCACTCACAATTCACAAACTGTTCAAGTTTGAATTTATATTTGCATTCACAAATCCAATTTAATATGAAATTATTACATTGCATACCATGATTAATAAATGATATATTTACTTATTCGTACATTTACCTTAACTAGTAGAAAGCACGTGCTTTGCACGTTTATGTATATGATGAATTTTAAAGTAACGTCTACTAATACCCTTTTTGAAAGTAGTTTACATAGTTGATATTGTTAGAGGAGAATTGTTAATAGTAAATTAACTTCAATTATTAATGTATTAATATTTTATAGAAAACTTTTGTCCAATTCTTCGAAATATATATTAAACAATTATTTAAAATTTCATCTTAATAAATAAATCGTATATGATACATTAAGAAGTAATCTGATATAATAAAATATTAGGAAAATCAATAATTTTTTTATAAAATATTTTTGATAAGTTGCGAAAAAATATGAAAAAATTGTGCAGAGATCAATTAAATTAATTTGTAAATTTGTGAGCATGTTTTTTATATTTAAAAAAGGTTTAATATTATGCTCTTGTTTGAGAGAAATTAAAATAAGATTTTGATTCAAGTCAAAGTCAATAATTAATTTTAATCACATATTTCATCAGACCCACAACTTTTTAACTATTGGATTTTTTACCCAAAATAATTTATGGGCCAAATTTATTGTTTTGAGGTAGTTGAAGTTGGCTCATTAAGGCACTTGCTTGGATTTTAAATGTGATTTGAAAGTTTGAGGACTATTGATGCAATTTCAATTAAGTTTAATGTCTAACCTAATAAATTGCAGAAGGTGTACAATTGCTGGGAAGTTAAAAAAAAAAAAAAAAAAACAACATAGACAGAGGCTTGGCTTTGAAGCTAGGACTTTTCTAGCCATTTTTGGGGAAGAAATTGTTAATTATTGAGTGGGTTATTCTTCTTCAATGTTGGGATTCTCTAAGTATTACCTTAGAATGATTTAAGTGTTATTTATTCTCCATTATTGTTGTTGTTGGGTTCCATCTATTGTATTAGATGATGTATATTGTGGTTGTCAAGATTAATTCTTGAAGGTATATGTATTGGGTTACCTATAGATTTAAAGCAAAAATTTAGGGAAGAAAAATATTGTATTCATATTATTTGGTAATAGTGAAATTGTCAGTTTACCCCGTCGATTTTTCCTTCTCATTAGAGGGTTTTACTACGTTAAATAATTATTGGTGTTATCGCATTGCTATTTAGTATTCCGGTATTTTATTGCTTGTGGAATGACATGTTTGTGTAGTCTAATTTCCCAACAGTGGCATCAGAGCTAAATGCTCAAACTTTGGGATTATTGTAAAGATGATGATGGGTTCCAAGTTTGAGGTGGAGCGATTTGACGGAAAGAATAATTTAATATTTGGAAAAGTATAGTTGAAGACGTTCTCGTGTAACAGGGATTTTACAAAACTTTGTAAGGTAAAATGCCAGAAGGGATGAAAGATGAAGATTGGGAAGAGTTGGAAGTGAAGATCGTCAGTACAATCAGATTGGCTCTTGCACCTGAGGTAAAGTATAGTATTTTGAACAAGAAACCTGCTTCTAAGTTATGGAAAACGCTACAAGATTTATATATATCTGAGCCCCTAACTAATAGACTTTATTTGAAGAAACAATTATATGAGTTGAAGATGGATGATGACACTGATGTTGGGGACCACTTGAATAAGTTTAATAAGTACGTGATTGAGTTGTTGAATGTGGATGTGAAAATTGAGGACGAAGATAAAGCTGTTATCTTGTTGTCTTCTTTACCTAAATCATATGAGACATTGGTAACCACGTTGTTAGTTGGTAAATCTACTTTGACAGTGAACAAGGTTTCGATTTCTTTGTTAGAAACATCCAACATGAAGAAATCAAGTGGTAATGTGAATGGTGATCGGGTTCTGTTGACTACTTCTAATAATAGGTATGGCAGATGTGAATTGCGAGGAAGAAATTATGGCCAGAGGGATTGTTCTCAATCTCGTCCAAGGAGAGACGTAGAGTGCTATTATTGTCACAAGAAGGGTTTTGTTAGAAGAGATTGTGAAGAATTGACAAAACATCTTGAATTGAGGAGAAAATGTAAAGAAATCGTAGAAAATTCATATTCTACAAATGTGATGGAGGAAAATTATGATTATTAAGATGTTTTGTGTTGCTAATGATGAGAATCTAGTTAGTGATTAGTTTTAGATTTTGGATGATTTTATCACATATATCCAAATAGAGATTGGTTTGAGAATTATAAATTATGTAATGAGCGTTATGTTTTGTGGCTGATGATCAAAAACTCAAAGTCAAGGGTTCCGGTACTGTGGAGGGGAAGATGTTTGTTGGGGGCGGTGAGAAGAATAACAGGTGTATTGCATGTCCCAAGATTGATGCGGAGTTGAATATCGTTGGGAGCATCGACACATTGACTTATGAATATTCTGCAAGAGGTGGTGTGATGATTGTGGATAAAAATTATGTGCCAATAATTAGAGGTGAAGAAATTGGTAATTTGTACGAGTTAGTAGGGAAGACAATTTCAGGTGGAGCTGCCAGGTTGGAGTCGTACTGAGGGGAGTCTTCTACTATTGCTAAAGTTTGTGAAGTGGCCAAGATGAGATCTGTGGCCAATGACGCGAAAGTTGAATAAAGTAGTTCAAAAATGTCAAAACGAAATGTGATGTTCCACGAATCTTTGAATATTGTTCATGTTTATTATAATTTTGGGTCAAGGTGGAGATTGTTAGGTTTTTGACCCAAAATAATTTATGGGTCAAATTTATTGTTTTGGGGTAGTTGAAGTTGGCCCATCAGGACACTTGCAAGGATTTTAAATGTGATTTGAAAGCTTACGAACTATTGGTGCAATTTCAATTAAGTTTAGTGTCTTACCTAATCAATTGTAAAAGACTTTCTGGCCATTTTTCTCACACACACACACAGACGCACGCACGCAGTGATACATAGAGTAAAAATGTGCCTTTTATCTAGTTTTATTTTGGGAAGAAATTGTTGATTATTAAAAGGGTTCTTCTTCTTCAATGTTGAGGTTCTCTAAGTATTATCTTAGAATGGTATAGGTGCTATTTATTCTTCATTATTTTTATTGTTGGGTTTTTTCTATTGTATTAGATGATATATATTGTGGTTGCCAAGATTAATTTTTAAAAATGTGTATTGGGGACCCACCTCTAAATTTATGGTAAAAATCTAGGAAAGAAAAATATTGTATTCCTATTATTTGGTAATAGTAAAATGTCGATTTGTCTCTTTCGATTTGCCCTTCTCATTGGAGGGTTTACGACATTACATAATTATTAGTGTTATCGTATTGTTATTTAGTATTTCGGTATTTTATTGCTTGTGGATTGACATGTTTGTGTAGTCTAATTTCCCAACATTAACCACATTTTATTAATTACTATCAAATTTTATTAAAATTTTGATTTTAATCATTACTAAATAGTGACCATATAAATTTGTATAAATTAATTGATGGTTTTATAATATAATTCTTTGAATTAAAAATAAAAATATATATATTAAACGCATAAACGCACTATTTGAATTGTTCGATGTAGTTATCATGGAAAATTAAATTTGATGGGTCAATATTCTAAAAGTAAATAAAAAAATAATGACATTAAATTAATATTAATTGAATAACTAATTTCTATTTATTCAACGTAGATAAATTAACGTTTTTGAAATAAGAATTAAAATAAACGTAAAATAAGTTTCAATAAATGAGCCGAGAATATTATTTAGAAAACGAAAAAGAATGTGAGAATAAAATAGGAAATTCCGCTCATACACACTTTTAAGATATTTTAGATGTAGATTGTAGATAATTGAATAACTAATTTCGATTTAATCAACGTGGATAAATTAATGTTTTTGAAATAAGAATTAAAATAAATGTAAAATAAGTTTCAATAAATAAGCTAGGGATATTGAGAAAACGAAAAAGAATATGAGGATAAAATAGGAAATCAAAAGCTTTCCACTCATCCACACTTTTAAGATAAAAATGTAGATGTAGATTGTAGAAGATTGTAATGTAAATAGATGTAGATGTATATATAGATTGTAGACGTAGATGTAAATGAATATAAATAAATGTAACAATGAAGTTTACAGGTTGGTGTGATTAATCAGTTTTAGGGCTTTTATGGAAATTCTAGTTCCATCTGCCGTAGCTTTGCTATGATCTCCGGTGATGGTTTTTTACACCCCGCGTTCGCGGAATTAATCCTCCCTTTCAGGACTGTCCATTTCCATAATTGACTGTAAAAGGAAAAAAAAAATGAAAAAAGAGAATAATATTAGGAGAGAAGATAAATTTATTTATTTTATGTGCATATATTTTACGAGACTTTTTTATTGTGTTCTTCGTAACTTAACGGTTGATTAAAAACAACACAACATATACGTACATCTCACACAGTTCAGACTGTAACATTGGGAATTTGGGGAAGACAAATAAGTCCAGGATTTTGAATTACGCGACACAACTCCACGCAGTTGTCGAAACAGTAGGCTTGCACCTCATGACTCACGACCAGGGAAAACAAGAACATAGAACGCAAATAACCTTAATGTTTTCCCCCATTTTCTTGCACTCCAGTTTGTTGTGGGGAAGGTGAAAATGATAGTGCAAGATGAAGAGGGCTCATACTTTGGCTATTTATTATTATTATTTTTAGCAATTGCGTTTGTAGCCACCCAAATAAGAATAATGATATTTATCTCAATTTTGAGATTGATCTATACCCAGTTGATAGATGACACTTTTTTATTGAAAAATGAGGAGGTGTCTTGTGTACATGAACACCTTCCTATTCTTCAATGAATGTGTGGCAACTCAAGTAGAGATTTCTACTTGATTTGAATTTTCATATTTTTCAAACTTTTTTTATAACACTAGTTTTTTTGAGAACGTGTTATGTGCAATTTGATCGTTACTGAATTTTTTAAGTTTTTAACGTAGTATGATGTTGAGGGGTTTGTTGGAGGATTTGTTCAACATTCACCAACCACGTCTCTGTTGATTCTAAGTTGGTCTAAGCCCAAGAAATGTGTGAATCCATACAGAACCAACGCACCTAAAAAATTTATGGGCCTACATTATAAGCTTACAAGTTTTAGCAGCCCAACGGGCTTGATCTTATAACAGTGTTTGCTAACCTCAGTATGTACTTACCAAATGCCCATCAATGTGTTGCATTAGGAATGACAATGGATCGGGTTCGGGATGGGTCGAGACCGACCCACCCCGAACCCAAAATGGCTTAATCCCACCCCGTCCGACGACTGTTCGCGGGGCAGGGCTGGACGAGTCGACACCCCTCCCCGCCATTGACCCGAAATTAAATTAAATTAATTTTTTTTTTAAAAAAAATTGGTAATAAAATTTGAAAAACTTAGGAGTCGAACTAGTTAAAATTTTTAAGTTTGAACTTTAAAGATAATATGTATATATTTGAAGGGAAAAAAAAATCAATAAACAACATAATGATATAGTTATTGTGTATTCTCATACCTTTAAATCTCATCAATATTCAATTCTTCTACACATCATTAAATTTATTTTTTGTTTTTCATTCCAAAAAAAAAAAAAAAAATCATCTCGGGTCACGGGGCGGGATAGGTCCTCCCAGAACCCACCCCGCGGACCCGACGGGACGGGCCGTTTCGGGTCCTTCGAATTTTTTTGACATTCCTATGTTGCATTGCATCACAAGTTACATATATAAGCACTTTTTGGCTTTTGCTGGGAGGAGTTAAAATTAATTTTTTATTAAATTTTAATAAAGGGAAAAATACATAACAATAAAGTTTTAAAGATCACTTTTTAAAATTGACAAACTCAAAAAATCATTTTAAAAATTCAGGAGTAATTAAATATATTTTATTAATGAAATAGATAATTAAATTAAATTAAATATGTTAAAGTCACAGTAATATACAATTTATGGTCACGATAAAAAATTAAAAATTTTATATTACACAAATTATTTATCGATCAAAGATTATCAAATTAATCAATCACAACTTATTTCTCAATCACAAATCATAAGTTTTATAGGTCACAGATTATTTTTTTGTTACAAATTACAAACTTTATCCGTCACAACTAATTTTTCAATCATAAATCACAATTTTTTATAGATTTGATACCCTCCCAGCCACGGGGAGGGAATTAATATGCCCACCCCTCATAGGGGGGTGGCAGTGGCCCCCCCATGAGGGGCGGGCATTTTGTTACCCTCCCCGCCCCAGGGAGGGTAACAAAATTTCAAAATTTTAAGTTACAATTATTTTTTGATCAAGCATTTTGTTACCCTCCTCGTCCCGGGGAGGGTAACAAAATTTTAAATTTTTAAGTTACAATTGTTTATTTATCATAAATTATCAAATTAATCGGTCATGATAACAAATTACAAATTTTATATTTCACAAATAATTTATCGGTAAAAACTTATCAAATTAATCGATCATGGCTTATTTCTCAATCAGAAATCAAAAGTTTTATAAGTCACAACTTATTTTTCGATTTCAAATCACAAACTTTATAGGATACAATTAATTTTTCAATCACACATCACAAATTTTATAAGTCAAAATTATTTCTGGATCACAAATTATCAAATTAATCGTTCATGATTTATTTTTCGAACACAAATCATAAAATTTATTGGTTACAACTTCTATCCCGATCTCAAATAGTGAAAATTAGGATCACGACTTATTTTTCAGTCACAATTTATAATTTTTTTAGATCGCAACTTATTTCTCGATCACAATTTTGAATTTTAATTATAGGCCACAATTTATTTTTTCGGTTACAAATCTCGAATTATATAGATAATAATTTATATTAGATCACTAATTTCAAATTATTAGGTCACAACTTAACAAATTGTGGGTCGGGATTATAAATTTATTCAAAAATCTCAAATAATTTTTATCATATATTATTTATCGGTCGCAACTTATATATTTGATCAATCACAAACACTCATATACAATTGGTCACAAACACTATTTAAGTCACACATCCCTCCACTCCTTCTTAATCTAATCAATTTCCTCCACCATGACCATCAACTCATCGTCGCCGCTGGGTATCACCACTAGTACTACCACCTTCACCTTCATCTTCATCTTCACCACAATGACAACCACATCACAACCACGTGTGTGGATGATTGAGATGAATTTATTTTAATTTTTATTGTAATTAATATTAAAAATTTTAGTCAGCACATGATTTATGGATAAAAAAATTATTAAATCTTATTTTTGTAATTGAATAGTTAAATTTGTAGTGGTCCATGAAAATTTTCCTTTAATAAAAGTTTATAAAAACGTGGTTGAAGATTGTGGGTCTAATGAAATGTGTGATTTAAATTAATTTTTTTTTTTTTTTTTTACTTTGACTAACTTTACAATCTTGATTTTAATTTTCACAAAATAGGAGCATAATATTTTGTTTGAAATTCGACTAGGCTACTAGAAGAACAAAACACAAAATTCAGGTTGAAGTTATAATGAAGTAAGGATTGCGATGATTTATAAAGAGTTAATATTATTTTAAATTGAAATCTTTAAAAATATGAAGTCCTTAAAATAAATATTAATAAAAAAAATTGAAAGGTGGTTATATTATTTTAAGATATAAATTATAATGTATTATATTTGAAACACGACGATAGTAGTTTTTTAAGAGTATATATTACTTATAAGTTCTGGTTAAGATATATTTCATTATTAGATATGGTTATTTTATGAATAGTAATAAAAAAATTACGGAATGCTAAAATAATTTTATCAAAACAAAATTTAATACGAACTTAAATGAATATATGAGCTAGGTGGATTGTTATTCATGCATAAAAATGAATTGCAAAAAGTTCAGATATATGCTTTTGTAATATAGTATGTGTTATTGTTTTACGTTTTCGTCCGCATCAGCTAGATCAGAAACCAATCTACCATCCTGACAGTGGATTAAAGAGGACATGTTAAAGCTCGTGGTGCCGAGGTTGATAATGGGAACCATAAGATGATTTAATACATGTCCACCAAATTTTTAAGGCTTTGTTTCACGGATCGCGAGATTAGCTCTCGAGGTTTCTCGCCTCTAGGTAGCTTACCTTCCATTCATTGGCGACAAGGCAGAACAACTGACACACACGTACGCTGATGGATAGGATGTAAGGGAAATACTTGCAATATGATCATATCATTAGAGCACTTCATTATAAAATAGGCAAATCGCCTGGCTGTTGCTGACTTGCCGAACCGAATGGAAAGATAAGCATTTTCACTGCATGACATTATCCCCCATTCGAATCCACTTACGTCCTCGTAGCGGGAAGTGAGCTTCACATCAATACGCACTCCTCATTTGCAGAATTAAAACGGTACCATCCCCTCATGGACGAGCATTCACACGATGGTACTCCCACACTTGCCCACTGCACCTTGTACATACCGCATCCGATACCAACATTCACCATTTGTCCCCATAAGCAGTAGTTCTTCGGTGGACGACCTCCAGCCGCAACGCCTCCAGCACATATCTAAGCACATACCCACTACATTCTCGTATGCCCTACAAAATGCGCTCCACAAAACTCCCTCAAAGGCAATCGCGCAGCACTGCCCAGAACACACATCTTCCCCACAGCTTCCTTCTTTGTGTTCTGCATGCTTGCCGAACCGATCCTTGGTCCAAAATCTTTTCTCCGCGAGAATTCATATCATTGATCTTCACAAGACCAACAATGTATTCAAGCGGTCTAGCTCTGATACCAACTTTCACTGATCGCAGGATTAGCTCTCGAGATTTCTCACCTCTAGGTAACTTATCTCTCATTTATTGGCCGGTAAGGGAGAACAACTAGCACACACGCACGCTGATGGGTAGGAGTAAGGAAAATACCTGCAATATGATCATATCATTAGAGCACTTCATGGTAAAATAGGCCAATCGCCTAACTGTTGCCGACTTGTCAAACCGAATGGGGAGATAAGTATTTTCACTTCGTGACACTTTGGCACAAACTATGGCTCAATCATGCTACAGGAACATAATCTTTGACATAAAGTTTTACATCTGTACACATGACAGCAATATATTATTTTTCCCAGCACATCAATTCCAAAATCAACAACTCACAAAAATTCGGTCATCTAAGATGGCAACGAAGGGTGACAAAGTAACATTTTCCAAATATGGCTAGACTGGATGCCCGTCAACAACAAATGACGAGTGACCTCTTTGACAATGTGCGAGAGGTAAGAAATGGTGTGCGCATTGCAGCTAGAAGTGGTCGATGGCAAATTTGGTATTGGTCATGAACTCAACACTTAAACAGCATGGACAAGGTTTTCTATGGGGAACTCTAGAATTCCAATTGTTTATCGACGGCCGCCACCAATTACGTTACAAGATATGTTGTGGGAATGTCGGGGAGGATGATTATTCCGACTCTTGTATGGACGTTGAGATAGTATGACACAAATATCTCTCTTTAATTTTAGTTGAATGTTAACTCAACTAGAGAGTACGATGTACAGTCATTTTTATTTTATTTTATTTTTATTAAGAAAGTGAAATCAAGAAAATTTTGGATTTGGATATTCACATATTCAATTATCACAGGCATGTCATCACGCCAATTTTGGACAAGAAGATCGAAGCTGAGGAACTTGAAATTTACATTGAAATTGGTGATTACAATATAATTGCATCACTGTCTCCCAACAATGTTTTTGTGAACCAACGGAACAATCAATTGCAATTGGATGAGGAATCTATGATTATGCAGCCGAGATATAGTGGTGCATATTTCGTGAAATGGAAAATAATTCAACATTTGGTTGAGTGCAAGATTCGAGGGGAAAACTTCTTTAGAGGAGAACCGAGAATGGCAGAGATAAATATTTCAATATTTTTTTAATTATTTTAAAAGTATAGTCAGTAACTCTTGTTTAAATAGGATGGGATATTAAGATTTAGCTATAAGGTGGTGGTTTTATGAATGCTAATTATTGCGGTTTTTTTTAGTAACCTTGTGGCGTACTTTGTTGTTCCCTTTGAAGGAATTTTTTGTCCCAACTGTTTGGACGCGTTTCAAGGATTCCACTTTCAAATCCCATGAGGTTTAAAATTCATATCCTGGGGACGCGCCCAGCTAATTAAGACAAAAATTTCCTTTAAATAGAAACAATTTGTGTATTACTGAATACGTCACAAACCTGTCAAAAAACCGTAAGACTAATTAAATTATAGAAGATTGTTCTTCAAATATCTACCAAATAATTTATTCAATAATGTCAACAATATTAATAAAATAAAGAATGAGATGCCGTTATGTTATGTTTTGCACATTGAAAGCATTTGTGTTGAACCGGCCGGATTGGAGAAGGGTCCGATTAGTTGGATTTATGGTCGGATAGGCCGACCATGTTGGAATTATTCAAAGTGGATTTTCTTTTGTGGTAATTAAACCTCTGTCACATGCACATGGAGATATGGCCTCAACCCACATTGGTTTCTCCTCCTTAGTGCAATTGATCACATGTCTTCTGTCCCTCTTCCTATCACTTTACATTAACACCCGAGGTCTTGTCATGTGCTCGCACAGCTCATATCCCAGCCATGTAGGGTCAATGTCCTAAAATCAATTCCAGGGCTTGTGTTGGTTCTGTTTAGTATTTAAATTTTTTTAATTTTTTCTTTCTTTTAATATTGTTTGACGCTATACAATTTATCCTACTAAACTAGTTATTATTCATGTTGCAACCTTCTTTTTTAAGGATCCGCGCTTCTTCCCTTTATATTTTTCAATTTTTACTCTCATACAAATGTTCGAGTTGTTGCTATTTCTCACCATTCAAGTTTCGACTTATTTTCAATTTAGTTCTAAAATGCTTTCAAATATGTATCTATATATTATATAAAAGCAAGTAGGTCTGCAACATTCTCCCGCCAAAGTTTCCCGCCTAATCCCAAGCTTAAGGAAAAAAAAAATCTGTAAGTTTCCCGCCTAATCCCAAGCTCTAGGAAAAAAAAAAAAATCTGTAAACAACATTAAAAAAAAAATAATCTAATTTCAGCTCCTAAATTTTCCCGCTCAAAAGAAAAAAGAGAAAAAATTTGCTTTTTGATTCAAATTCAAATTTCAAACAAAAGTTTTTACGATAAGCTTATTTTGCCTTACACGAACAGTTTATGCAGAATGTCAGATTCTGATCCCTTACAAAGACCGACACCAAGACTGTACGAAAAAACCTTCGGCCTCTCTCCCTCCCTCATCTATTGAAACAGCATCTGGAGGGTTTCTTCTTCTTCGGCGTAGAATGGTTTCTTCTTCTTCTTCTTTGGCTACTGCTGGCATTTGTCTCAACTTTCTTCGATGAAGCCTTCGTTCTGGATCCAGCTTCTAGAGGCGGCGTTGGCTCCTTCGCCGCATATGGAGGTTGCAGTAGAGCTCAAGGCACGTTGTTTGCTTCATCTCCGGCGGTTTAAGGAAGTTGCTGATATGTTACAGGATTACGTTCCAAGCTTGAAAATGGTAGCTTCTGATGTTGAATCGTCGTCGGATGAGTTGTCCTTTCAGCCGTAGAGAGAGCGATTCAAGCTTCTTTCTGACTCATTGGGTCGTGTCGAGCTGGCGTTTAAGTGTTTTTCTGTCACGAATTTGAAAAGAAGGTCATGGCTGGCCTCTGTAAAATGGTGACAAAGAAGGGGAATGGAGGCAATTTCACTATTTTCAATCTCTTCGAGTTAATTGATGCAATTTACCAGATCTATCCAGGCTAAATTTTATGTTCAAGAGTCAAAATCTGTTTGTAACTTGAATTAATAACAATTTCCGAAAACCATAACTTCAATTAAAACTCTTTTCTTTGTCTCGAATATTCAACGATTTGACTGGGTTGAGCTATGGAACGAGTTGGAACTGATTCCCTTTTTTCAAAATTTTCCTTGCAGGTACTTGGTTTTGGGGCAAGCCTGTTGTCATTTAGGCTTAATGGAGGATCCAATGGTGCAACTCCAGACCAGAAAACGCCTCGCCACCGCTGCATCATGGACATTAGATATTGGATCCTCTATTATGTGGAGTCATCATTTAGACTCTAATGACCTGGAACAAATTTTGTCAAATTTTATTTTGGACCAAAGCACTTGGTGCAATCTCATGTGTGTATCCTTCAGATTACTCTGTGTTTTAAAATTTTTGGCACCTTCTTCGTTATCATGATCTATTACTCCTGCTAATTATTTTTTTCTTTTTTGCTACTTTCAGCTCATAACAAGGCTGGGATTTCTGCATTTCTCCTTGCAAATGGTTTTGGAATTGTTTTGGAATTTGCAATTTTACATGGTTTGTTTTGAATCACTCGGCAGTTACCTTTTGATGGTGATGGAGCTAATAATGTTTTGCTGATAAACAAAAAGGAATTTTTGCTTATTCCATACGTTCATCCTGCTGCAGTCACCATCTACTTCAGTCTTTAGGTAAGTTCTACAATGTGATTTTTAGTGATTTTTTTGTATTTAGAATGATGATTTTAGGACCTTTGATACTTCTAATGCTTTAGGATGCAGATATCAGAAAGAATGATATCTCTTGATGGAAGCACTGTCAGTGATATTAAAGGTGAAACTGAGATATATCGATTAACACGACAGGTTGAGCATGATAAAAAAGGTCTGGTCGACCCTTTTATCTGTTGAGGTTTTTGCTTTGTTGCTTATATTTGCTGGTGATTGAAAGTGCTGGGTTTGGGTTGAAAAGTTTTTGGCTTTGTTGGGTTGTGTTGTTGATTGAGGGGTGTTCCTGCTGCTTTCATTTCCCACTGAAATGGGTAGAAAAAGGAACAACAAACTTTTAGCCCTCTACCTTTGAAAAAGGATTCTGTCCAATCACCCGCAGGAAATATAGTTCTCTTAACAAGGATTTTGTTATAGTTCTCTTAACTTTTACTGATAATGTCTTTTTCAATCTACAGCAGATGATGTTTTAGTAAAATAGTAGAGGGCATGCTAAAGAATGGGATAAAGGCAAACGTCACCACCATGTAATGGTAATCACATTCCATTCACTTATTTTCATAATTTCTTCCACTTAACTTTCATCTGCACATGCCCATGTAATATGCTCATGTTTAAACATAACCATACAAAACCCATATTTTTATATTTTCTTCAAATTTACAACTTTTGGGTTAGATAAAATTATTTGAGCCTTAATGTTTAATAATGTTTTGTTATACATTCTTTCAAGTGATAAATACTCCTCCCCAAAAGCACATCTATTTTAGTTTTCATATAGTGAAGCATTGTTGAGCTTTTTTGACTATTCTTTTGCAATTACCACAGCTTAATGAACAGAAAAACAAGGAGTTTTATGTTTGTTATGCCCTTTTCTCTATTATCTCTTTGATATATTTTTGTTATAGTTTCTTGATTTATCAATGTGATACATACATAAGTATGGGAATCCTAAAGTTTCTTTATTTGGGAAAGAGAGACTCAAAGTGTCAAGATATATTAAGAGCTCTCTACCTGACTCTTTTAGAAATAAAAACAGTTTTGCATAATTTTGCACTCAAGATGTCAGCATACTATCATATGAGAACATTTGGTACCTATGCTATTGGGAGCAATGAAAATGAATAGAAAGAGAATGCGGAGGCAGTTAGCCGGTCAAGAAGTGTCTTCTTTGATCCCCTGTATAGAAAGTTTCAATAACAACGATAACTTTACCAATGTCTCTAGAGGGAAACTTTGCCAGTGCACAAGTTCAGGTCCAAGCAATGGACAGGTAGTTATTATCTATAACTCCCTTGCTTTCTGTTTAAATTGAACTTTTAATCCTCTGCAATTGAACTTTTAAATTGGAAATAATATTTTATTAATGTTTGCTTTAGCAATATAATTTACCTTTCTCAGTTGCTCAAATTTCATTTAATGCTTATAATATTCAAGAAATATATTGATTTTATTGCTAATACCATAAGAAAGTGTTATACATGTAAAGTTTGAATTTTCAAGCTATGTTAAGATGTATCTGGTTTTATCTCTTCTCTGCAATTTTAGTTTAGCATTTATCAATTTTTAATGGTTTGTTTTGAGTCAATTTATATGTTAAATTTTCTTGTGATCCCTTTTGACTATTCTCCCTTCCAGCACAAATTTTAGCATTTATCAATTTTTAATGGTTGGTTTTGAGTCAATTTATATGTTAAATTTTCTTGTGATTCCTTTTGACTATTCTCCCTCCCAGCACAAATTTCCCAGAGGCTTATGCTAATGGGAATAGTGAGGATCAGGTGATTATGTAATTTAATGAATTCAATTTTATTCATCAGGGTTTGTGTTGTTTATGGAGTTACCTTTTTTTGTCCAAGCATTTATCAATTTTTAATGGTTGGTTTTGAGTTAATTTATATATTAAATTTTCTTGTGATTCCTCTTAACTATTCTCCCTCCCAGCACAAATTTCCCAGAGGCTTATGCTAATGGGAATAATGAGGAGTAGGTGATTGTGTAATTTAATGAATTCAATTTTATTTATCAAGGTTTATGTTGTTTATAGAGGTACCTTTTTTTGTCCAAGCATTAATTTAGAACGTGGCATTGTTTTTCACATCCTTTTACAAGGTAATCATCCCCCTTGTGTTCCTCATCTTGAAGAATCCAAAAGATAGATTTTTTGTATTGGTCGAAAAAAAATAACGATGATGAGCATGAAAATGGATGACAAAGGCATATCATTATAGCATATTAATTTATCAATCATAGTGAACATGTAAGTATAAGAGTTCACAATAGCTCTTGCAATCATTAAATAAGCATCATCAGACGTTGGTTAGGTGATTTAAACTTCTGCAAAATTATTTTTCATACTGAGCCTTTGAAATATGTTCCTACACTTTCAGGATGCAGCATCTTCTGTGACTGAATTCGATTGGTGTTAACCTCTGGAGTTTGGCGAAAAACGAGATACCTCTTTTGTTTCCCTTGATAGTTGATACTAAGTAAGACCCTGATCACTTTATCAGTGGAGTCTGATTCAATGTCAATTGGCATTTTATACCTTTGGTTACTCGAGTCAAGAATGAAAGACAGCACATGTAGCAGCGCTGATTAGGAAAACTGATTCCGAGGGCGATGATTTGGAAGCCACAAGAAAATCATAACCTCACAATGTTTATGACGCAGCTGTCAAGTTGGATTTAGTTGAAGAAGATAATAGTACCTGTTAAGTTGATGTAGACGTGAACTTGCAGGCTTTGAGACTTGCTAGCAACATATTTTTTTTCTCAGATTTCAATTCTCTTTAACAATTCGGATTAGAGATTTAAATGAATCAAGAGTGATAACCTTGAAGGAAAAAAAAATTATGTGTATCATGTCATTATTATCATATATCTTTATGCTTTAACACTTTGAGGCTTTACAATTCTAAATGTATCATTTTGAGGCAAACTCACAACAGGAACGAAAAGTTATGCAATCCATGTTTTGGGGGGTAAAAAACTGTAATGTATTTAGGGGAGGGTCAATTGACCAATTTTCTCTTTTGTGAATTTCAAACTTCTAAATTTGAAGAAAGAAGTGGACGGCCTCATTTTAAAAAAAGTTCAGAACATTTTGATTAAATGAGCTCAAATATTGTGCCCTTAAAATTATGGTAATTAAAACCAATAATTTTTTTTTTTAAAATTTAATAGTTCTTTTAAAAGTATGAATATTGATTTTAATAAAATGTTAATCTGTTTTGGTGAGTTTTATTTTAATTTTTTATAATCAATAAATTTGCTTTTTTAGATCACTTCGCCGTGCATCCCACGGGTAATAACTAGTATTGTATAAAAAATTATCATATTAAAAGTTCATGCACACGTTCGATCAAGTGCCCAACAGATTCCAATACTTTCTCGTCACTTATACATTACATGTACATTGGTACATACAGTTAAGGAGTAAATGTTGATATCCCAATAAAAAATTCGACTATTAGTAAAGATGACAATTTTTTCCACGAGACTCGATCCCGACGGGGATCCTCCCCGAATGGGGCGGTGATGGTAATGATTTTATCCCTGTTATGGGATGGAGACGAGACTCATTCCCGCCCTGTTTATAATTTAAAAATTACAAACTAGTAAAAAATTAAAAATTCAATATATTTTGAAAAATTATATATTCTTTTAAACCAAGTTGAATGATTCCAACTTAGATTACTAACTTAAATGAATAGGATAATAAATTTTAGTCTTTTTTTTTTTACATAATAATAATAATAATAATAATAATAATAATAATAACGGAGATTTAAACGAGGGATTTTTAATCCCCGTTCCCACCCATCCCCCCGGGACCCGACCCAACCCTTCTCCGCATGTAATGGGGATGAGGTCCTCGATCCATTGTCATCACTAACGATTAGTTATACTTCAATGATCAAGTCAACTATCGGAACGAGAAGAATGAGTGTAAGAGCTAGAGAAGGGTTAGAGAGGATTTCACTTGGGTTTTAATGAACATGTCTTCAGTGTACATAAACTCACTGACGAGTCGTTGAATCAGGCAAAATACAAGAACAAGTTGTTAAATGTGATTTGACACAATTCAATTACTATAACCAAAATCAAGTCAACCAAGGTTACGTTTGATAATAATGGTGAAATTTAGGTAGAAAAAAATGAATTTTAAAGAATTGAATTTTTGGGAATTTGATGTTTTATTTGTTTAATTGATTTAATTTTTTAGGTGAAAAAATTGAAAAATCTTCCAACTTTTATTGCTTGATTGATATTATTTTCTATGACAAATAAAGTAAAATTTAGTCATTTTAATCAAAACAATTTTTAAATTTTTTTTTCACACATTTCTACTTTATAATAATAGTGTTAATTTATGGGCAAAAAATAAATCAATTAACAACTACAAAAATGATTAAACGTGACGAAAATGGTTAAAAATCTTACCTGAAAAATAAATTCTACTAGTTGGTTAGGAAAATCAATTTACCAAAAAGAGGGAACACGCGCGCGTGGAGGAAAAAGTGAGAATGAATTGCCGAGAAAATAATACATTTCAAACACAAAAAGTTAGAAAAAGTCTTGAAAAATTTTATTTTCCATGAAAAATAAGACCTTTCAAACACACCCTAATTTAGAACTCTCTTTCCATCATCACGTACATGTCACATAATTTATAAATATATAACGTGAACTTACCTGATGAAGGACCTAATTATATTTGAATGATAATGGGGCCTTTGTAGCTTCAATTTTCAATTATTTGTGGTAGGACTGGTCTCATATTCATTCGTAATGCTAATCATCACTCACAAACAAACCGGTTTAAACCTGCAAAATAATTCAGTGTAAGGGTCCGAGTCTGGTTCCCCACATGGGCAGTGTGGTGCTGGACGTAGAAAAAGGGAACGGGGTGGACCACGGCGTCAACTCGCCCCATCCTTCATTTCTTTCCCAAGGCAGTGCACCAAATAATTTATTGGGGTCATCTAAATTAGTAGAAAATTTGTCTCAATAATAAGCTTATTATAGCCATGCCCATGACTTTATTTAGACCGGAAAATTAACAATTTTGGGTACAATGATGATTGTTATTCTAGGTTGTGGAACGTGGAAAATGAAATTCAAATGGGACACCAAGAATTTGAGTATCAAGCTGCATTCGTTACTTAACCAAGAATAATGAATATATTGAGGAATTACGTTTTCGTAAAACAACCAAGAAATGATAAAACCTGGTCATTTACTCATTAAAAGTTATAATGCAAAAAAAATTAAAAAAAAATGCCCATAAGCTACCTATAATATTAAGAAATTCATAATTTAAAGACAAAATAACAAAATATAAAGCGCATATAGTATTGATAAAAATCAGATTTTTAGTAAATTTTAATAAAAAAATGATTAGATATGTGGTTACTGTGGGTAGTCACAACAAGTATGGGCTTAGGGCTCCAAAATTCATAGGCCATATTTTTTATTTATTTATTTATTCTCTTTTCTGAATATTAATTTTTTAGTTGATTATTCTTGACGAGTCTCATTGTTTGACTTCCTTTTCATTTAACCATTTAAGTAGTTGTTTTGTTTGGTATTATTATTGATTAGTTTGTACTATTCTTAGTTTTTCGACCCTATATTTAAATGAATATTTTTTTTAAAAAGTCATTGACTAACTATAGGGCCCCATTTTTTGAGCCTTGCTTGAGGCCCTACTTATTATAGGCCACTATAAAAAGTGTAGTTAAGATTAAATATTATTATTTTTTTAGTTTAAAATCTAAAAAAGTAGTGATACAAAACAGATTTAAATACTACGATAAAAGAATATAAAAATTTACGGATGTCATTATAATTAGCTAACATAACAAAATGTCAAAACCCAATAATTGAAAATAATAAATCAAATTCTATATATTACGTTATTACCACCTTTTAAACTCTTTTATATTCTTTAAAATTTTATACATTATTTTTTAAACCCAAAATATTGACTTCTCTATCTTTCTTTCATTAATATATATTCTCCTCGAATTTTATGTCGGGTTTGTAAGTTACATTGGTAAAATATATATATATTTTTTATTTTTTTTCATTCACTACAAAAAGTTATTATTATTATTTTTTTTAACAAGGTTTATATATTCTTTCTATAAAGTTCCACATATAAAAGGGTTAGACCATCCATAGAAAATTACTCGGCATTCTCCGAATGTTTTAAAATTGTAATAGGATGTAAAGTTAATATTCCCAACTTCATACGAATAAATAATAAATATATAAATCATTTTTTTCATTCATTCAGCGTGATTTATTTAATTTCAAGATGACGACTAATTTTGTTTCTTCCATCCATTGTATGATGTTGAAAACAAACCTAATGAAGTGAACTGTTTTTTTTTTCAATACATTATTAACTTATTAAAATTTATTTTTTTATTCATTCTAAGTTGAAGTTCAAGAAAAATGAATGCGATTGATACCCAATTCTGAACCTACTTCATGGCTAATTAATACTCCTCAAGTCCCATTTACGTAGGTTGCATTTCTTTTTTCTCTTATCTCAATTATATAATCTTGTTTTTTTATTGAAAAGTATTTATTTTATTTATTTACTTATGTACCTCTATTTATTACTTCCAATGATAATAGTTTTGATACTTAAATAAGGGTAATTTGAGAATTTTCTTTACAAAAATTACATTTTCAATAACATTAAGCCCTTATTTGATTCTATTTAAATTTTTCTCTTTTTTCTACGGTACTCAATCTCAACCATCCATTAAAAATCAAGTTCACCATATTTGATTTTTCAACGAAATCTGAATCATTCATTCTCTTAAAAATAACTATTCATTTAAAAAAACTCTTTTTAAATAATATTAAACACATACTAAATATGTTTTTTTAATCTGTGTGAAAAGTCAAATCAGACAAAAAAAAAAAAAAAAATTAGCCTCACATATTTTCTCTATCAAATTTTTAATTTCATATTTTACCTAAAATAAAAAAATGGATTGCAGTTGCCGAACGCAAAGTTAACAAGATAAAATGGTCTTGTTCCTTATCTATACGGCAAAAAAGACTTCCATTCCACCGAGATATTAAGAAGATTAATGATTATTACTTATTAGTAATCACAAAGTCGTCAGTTAATTCTGGTACAAACAAACTCAAAGCAATAATTCTACTTTTCTTTATTGTATTTTTTTTATGGAGATGCCCCACTAAACCCATTAGATTCATATTGAGTGGTTTGAATTGAGTTTATTGCACGTATTAATTATAATTTTAGAAACAATCTTTTTGAAACAATCTTAAATGTGTTTGATATTGTTTAAAATGAGTTTTTCTGAAATGAATCGGCATTTTTATGAGAATAAATTATTTAAATTTGGTTGAAAAATTAAGTATTATAGACTTGATTTTTAATGAATGTTTGAAATTTAATACTGTAGAAAAATGAGAAAAAATTAATGAATACCAAGGACTTATTGTCCTTATTTTGTTCTGGATCGAGAAAAATCTAGATGAACTTTGGGAAAAATGAGAGTATAAAGTGACCATTTCTGTGTAGTAGCGTTTATTCGTTAGATGTATTACTATTATAGCACTAGAAAATATTCTTTACGTCCCAATTATATGATCTATCTTTCTTTTTTCTCTTATCTCAATTATAAAGACATGCTTTTTTATTGAAACAAATTTATTATGTTTATTGATCAAAGTACTCATATTTATTACTTTTAATAATAATAGTTTTAATATTTAAATTAGGGTAAGTTGAGATTTTTTTTACAAAAATTACATTTTCAATAACATTATATATGTTTTCTTAATTTGTATGAAAAATCAAATTAATCTATATAATTGAGATTGAGGGAGTGAATGAAAGAAGATTTACAATTATGCATGGTTAAATGCTTCTTGTACAATATTGTCGACAACAAGGTTTACAAAATTCGATTTGCCAAGAATATTTGGGGTCGTTTTCTTTTTATTTCGATTTTGAATTTTGAGTTTTTGGATTTTGGATTTTAGTTGTTTGTTTTGGAATTGTTGAAAAGACTATCTTTGTAATTTTGGAAAACTGTTTTAAAAAATAGAAAACTGAAAAATGCGCTTACCTTGTAATTTTCTGATATATTTATTTTGTGATATTTTATATGTAACAAATAGTTGATTTGTTGAATTACATTAATTTTAATGTCAATAAATCAGTTAATTCTCTATGTCAATAAATTCATTATTAATATTGTTTCAGCTAAATAAAAATTTAACTCCATACCAATAAATTCTTAACATGGATCTATATATAATGGTAAAATAATATAAGAATTTTAAGTGAAAGAACTGTCTTACATTTACAAAAATAATAATAATAATAAAATAAAAATTTACAAAAAAATAATAATCTTAACATAGATCTATATATAATGACAAAATAATATAAGAATTTCAAGTAAAGGAAGTGTCTCACATTTACAAAAATAAATAAAAAAAATAAAAAAATTACAAAAAAAATCTTAACATGGATCTATATATAATGACAAAATAATATAAAAACTTCAAATGAAGGAAGTGTCTCACATTTGCCAAAAAAAAAAAAACTTTACATGGATCTATATATAATGGCAAAATAATATAAGAACTTCAAGTGAATGAAGTGTCTCACATTTACAAAAAAAAAAAAAAGTTTTGGACTTTTTAATATAAAATATTCAAAACGCAATAAACTCGTTTTGAGTTTCCTTTGTATTTTTTTTTTTTTTTTTGAAAAACGAATTTTTGAAAATGGACAAAGTGAACGGGTTTTTGATATTTTCAAAAATTGAAAACTCAAAACGGGCTGAAAATAACAAAGATTATTGTACAAGTAGCAAATATAATGATTTGATATTTAATAATATAATTTTGTCATCTATTAATGTTGTCAACATTATTATACAAGTAGCAAATAAATTTTCATTGCCTTAGTAAAGGCTTGGTAAACAAAATAAAATGATTTATAGATCATTTTTTAAATTATACTACAATTTCTCAAATTAATTACACGCATTTTCTCTTTAATTTTTGACAATTACTTTTACCTCAAAATTATAAATAAATTAATTTATAAATTATACTATTCGGCTTACTACCTGACCTGGCCAAGGATGAAGGACCCGGGAGAAATAATATTCATATAAGTAGAAAGCATTTAAAAATTCACAAGCTTTTAAAGACAGCAAATGCCTAATACGAATATCGAAAAGCTCAAATGAGCTGAAAATACCGAGACAGGTGCCGATTCTTTTTCTGCTCCATCCATCACAATGTGACCTCTTTCTCTGTCTGTGCAATATTTTTTTTCTTGAAATTACAAAACCACATTATTTTATCAATATACAATTGCAAAGTAGATCAGACTTGTAATTTTTATTCATAATTTTGAAGCAAAAACGAAAAAAACATCAACGAATCCAGTTGGCCATTTAAAGCTCTGTTTTTCACCTCTCTCTCTCTCTCTCTCTCTGTAGAGAAGTTCAATAGAGAGGAAAATGAATATTTTTGACCCTAAAACTCCCCACAGAAGCCGAGGCTTCTATGTGAGGATGAGGCTTTTGCACAACGCAAGACGCAGCAGAAACCCGGAGAACAATTTTTGGTACAGATTTTTCAAATGGGTTCTTTGGTTCTCTCTTGCATTTTACTTCTTTTCGTATTTCTTTATCACCGAGACCAAGCCCACAATCGCCTTTATTTCAAAAGCCACCGTTACTTCTTCCAAAGCCAGTCGTGCTCTTATTGAAGAATTGTCTCTGAAGCCCAAAGGCCCCGAAGGTACAGAAAAGTTTCATCTTTTCTATCCACATATTGTGGCCGGAATTTAAAAGATTGATTTTTTATTTTTATTTTTTATTACAGGTTTATTGAAGGGGATGAAGGTATATGTTTACGATTTACCGTCAAAATACAACAGTTATTGGCTTTCAAATGAGCGGTGCAGCAACCATTTGTTTGCATCAGAGGTGGCTATTCACAAAGCACTGTTGAATAGCGAAGTAAGAACATTGGATCCCTGGGATGCTGACTTTTTCTTTGTGCCTGTTTACGTTTCGTGCAATTTCAGCAGAGTCAATGGCTTCCCAGATATTGGTCACGCACGTCCTCTTCTATCCTCCGTAGTGCAGCACATTTCGTCTCAGCTTCCATTTTGGAACCGCAGCCTTGGCTCTGACCATGTTTTCGTTGCATCCCATGATTTTGGTTCTTGTTTTCACTCCATTGTACGCAAAAAATTAACCTTTTTTGGGCAAAAAAATATATATTGCTTTAATTGGGGTTTTTTTTGATAGGTGAGTGAACTTGCAGTTTGAATTTGTTCACAGGAGGATATGGCAATGGCTGATGGTGTGCCAGAATTTTTGAGGAATTCAATAATATTGCAAACTTTTGGAGTCAAATATAAGCATCCATGTCAAGAAGTGGAGAATGTCGTGATTCCTCCGTATGTTTCGCCGGGAAATGTACACTCCACCCTAGTGAAGTCGCCGCTGACTGGCCGGCGGGAAATTTTTGCGTTCTTTAGGGGCAAAATGGAAGTACACCCTAAAAATATCAGCGGTCGTTTTTACAGCAGGTAATGGTTCATTAATTCTTCAACAAATCATTCATTTCTCATTACTGTTCCCTGCGAAATGACTATTTTAACCCCGCCTCCTTTCCCTTTCAGGCGAGTGAGGACGATGATATTGAAGAAATATGGCAATAACCGGAGGTTTTACTTAAAAAGACACAGATTAGCCGGTTACCAGTTAGAGATTGCAAACTCAATCTTTTGTTTGGCCCCATTGGGGTGGGCCCCTTGGAGTCCCAGACTTGTAGAATCCGTGGTTCTGGGATGTGTTCCTGTCATTATTTCGGATGGTATCCGGTTACCCTTTCCCTCCGCCATACCATGGGCGGAGATATCGCTTAGGGTGGCGGAGAAGGACGTGAAAAAATTAGAAAAAATACTTGACCATGTCGCAGCCACCAATCTCACGACAATACAAAAAAAACTTTGGGACCCAAATGTTAGGAGAACCCTACTATTCAACAATCCAATGGAAAAGGGCGACGCCACATACCAAGTTCTTGTGGCCCTATCAGAGAAGCTGGACAGGTCCCACAAGAGGTCAAAGGCTTCAAGCCAATGAAATTACGAAACGTGGCACGCTTTTGATTGAGTAAAATGGGCTGCCAGATAGGCTCTTTTTTGACGTGGATATTAAGGATGTGTACAGTGGGGGACAGCTGTGAATTATTGGACTCGATATTTCGTATATTGCAGGGTTGTGCAGCTGAGTTGGCTTGATGCGATCGGACGTTGCTCTGGTGGCCTGAGCCCTTGGGGGTTAATGTTGAGCATGTGAAAAGATTGGTTTGTTGGTGAAATAAATTTGTACATAGAAGGGATCGGAGGTTCATATTGAAGTATTCTTTTGTTCCATTTAAACTAGGTGTAGTCGTGGTTTCATATGGTTCTGATTCCTAGAAAATCGAATCAAATCAAGAATCGATAGTTCTTTTGAAAAAGAACCGAATCGTAATCGAACCGTTCGGTTCTTTTGGTTCTGGTTCTGGTTTCGATTTTCTAAACAAAATTTGTCTAACTTAAGCGATAAACCATGATAAATTCCGACTGATAAGATTCGTAAGACAGTAAGGTTATCGACCTTGATCAAAATGCGAATACAATACTTAAAATTCTTGATATCAAAATATACACTCCCTTTCAAACAGTAGCGCATCTCCTCATCCGTGTGCGTGTACTTCTCTAAAAAGTCTTTAATTTCTGTCGTAATTCTTCACCTTTTAAGGAACAGTCGCACAAGTTCAATAAATTCTTGAAAACAAGAAAACAATTAATTGTAAGATGAAAAGTACTAAAGATTTATTGTTTGTTGATTCTTGAAGAATTGACGACTGCAGACTTGATTACTGAAGGCTTGAAGACTTGAAGTTGAACAATATAACCATTGAAAGAAAAATATTTTTGATCTATGTTTTTTGTTTATTACTTGTTTTGTTTATAGTTATTTTAATGTTGAATGAGTTAATAGTTGTTGAGTAATTGATATTGACTAATGGATCAGATAACATGCATTAAGATTAAGAATTGATGATTTTCTTTTTTAATTTATATTTTAAAAAATTTAAAAAATCGTGTTTTGTTGATTCTTGGTTCTGGTTCTGAACCAAGAACCGGAACTAGATTCGGAACCGATGAATTTTTATTTTTAGAACTAGAACCGTTTAAAATTTTGATATAACCGAACCGAACCGGGACCAAACAGGAACCGAACTGAACCAAACCGCAGGTTCCGGTTCTTTTACTCAGGCCTAATTTAAACCATCTTAAGAAAATGTGAATTTTATCTATGCAATTGCAGATTAAGCATTCGGTTGCTAAATTAAATAAATTAGTTTATAAATTATACAATTTTTTAAATTACTTTTTAACTACAAATACTTTTTCTCTCCCATTTTTAATCAATATATAGTTTTTATCCCAAAAACATAAATAAAATTTTACATTGTGTTCGGCGGCTGCGCAGCCAATTTTTTTTTTTTTTTTTTTTTTGTATTTTTAGGTAGACGTGTTGTTAAAAATTGGAGAGAGAGAATGTGTGTGGTTAAAAAGTAGTTTGAGAAATTGTGTTATTTATAAATTTGTTTATAAATTGTAATCATTACATAAAAGAACAATTATAAATCAAATTCTGTAATAAATTTTTGAAATTGTAGATAGGGAGGCAGGCCGGTGGCACAGTAGAAATTAGTCAGAGCTTTTAATGGGGAACATGACCCTAGCAATAGGTATAGCCGAATTAATCTATTTGTACATACCTCTTATCAATTATCTGTTGACAATTGTGTAGTGATTGATATGAAAGATGATGTGATGAACAAAATAATTGATATAATCCAAGTGTGATATATGTGACACAACTTGTACACCGTTATGTACAAATAACATAACTCGGCATAGCCGTTGTCATTATATAACGATGTTGTCATTTGAATCAGCTTATAAATACAAGTTTACAACAAAGAAAATGTTTATTGGCACAAAACCCCGAGCCTTTAATCCTGTTGAAAAAATCTCCATTCTGGTCCGAATCCCCCTCCTTCACGACTTTTTAGGTGCTAATTATCACATATCGTCCCACTTCATTCTTCATTCGCTGTGGCACTTAGGTCCATCTCCAAGAATTTACCCTTTACCCCAAATTTGTGGTCAAGTGAATTGGATTATCATTGGAGAGGATTTTCCCTCAAATTTGGAGTATGCTTGGAGATGACTTTATTAAAAGCTCAAAATGCCACCACCTAATGCAGTGTATTCCAAGGTCACCAAAGAAATCTCCTTTGAAGGTCATCTTTCACAAACATTACCTAGAATGAAATATGAATATACACTGTACGCCTAACATAATTTGCACAAGCAGTAGGTAGGTGCATATTCAAATTTTCAATTTACTTGTATCACATGTGTTCGCTCAAAATAGTATGTACCGCAAGCGCACGGATCGCGTACAAGTAATAAAGTGAACTTTTTGAGTTTGGATTATCGATCCCACGAGAAATGTTTACTTTAGATTATACAACTTTAATTAATTTAATTATAACAATAAAAGATATACACAATTAAAAGTTGGTTTTGGAAAATTGTAAATTAAAGAAACTAATTTTAAACCAAATTAAAATAAGGAAAATGAAAGATAAAATAGTTGGGATTCATGATTTCACTTAACTCTTGCTTAAGAAATTTCTCAACACATGCAAATTAATAAATTATCCATTTACAATGTTAGACCCGATTTTCCAAGCTTAGCTAATTACCTCTCTCGAGTGAAATTAACTATAATCAATTGATTTAACCCATTATCTCTCTATATCGATTAAAGCCTAATAAATTGCATTAACTCTTTGTGAAAATAGTTCAATGGATTATCTAGGGTTTAAGGTATATCTCTATCCTTAACAAGAACATAGAACATTTGTTATTTGATCTTAAATGCACAATATTTCTCGATTATCATACACTTCACAAAAATATATATTTGGTGATCAATCAAACACATGGAATAATCTCAATAACAAACACACATGAAATAAGCAAAAAATTAATAAACAAACATTAAAATTACTTAAACTACGTTAAGCTACACTAATCATCCCAACATAAAACAACTAGCTCATTGTATAAATATTGCACAAAAGTTGAGATTTACAAAAATACATCATAAAATATAGAAATCAAAGATTAAAAATACAAGATAATGAAATAAATCACTTCCCTTGATTTTTGCCCCAAAATTTCTTGAACAATGCTTTGAATCTTCACCTCACTTTTTGCTTCATAACTTCAATGGAGACTAGCAACATGGAAACAAAACTAAACTACAAACTAAATTAGAAAATAAAGCAAAAACAAAGAAATGAAATGAAATGAAAGAAGAAGAAAAATAGATAAGAGGCTAGGGTTTGGGTAAAGAAAACTGTATTCTTTTGAAGTGAAGAAATGAGAGTATTTATTGTTGACATATGGTTAACTTAACCTTAATGTTTTGATCATAACAAACAAGAATATATTGTGTTATTAACAAGTGTGCTACAAGTGTTTCATGTAATGATAAATATTCAAAGCACTCTATGTTCAAATCGTCTCTCAATGATATAAATCAAAACTATGTGATCAAGCACATGAGACGCAAAGAAGATCATGAAAGAATTGAAGATATTCAAAGATCAAAATTGAAGTTGAAAAGCATGACATGAAGATCAAGAATTCAAGCATACAAGATTAGAGTTCAAGTTCAGGAGTTGATTTAACCTATGTAAATGTATAACACTCTGAATCTTTAGCGATGACATTTAACCAGCTCGAAAATGATTTTTATGCATCAAGAAACTTAAAATATTTTTATTAAAGTCAATATTGATTTTCATATGTTATTTGATTTTAAATCATGATTATACTATGTTAAACCACTTTGAAAAACAAGTTAGAAACCTAAAAATCTTAGGTGGCGTTCTGTTTGTATTTTATTTTGTATTTTCATTTTCGAAAATGTTTTGTGTTTTCATTTTTGTTTTCAAATTTGCTGAAAACGCGTTTGGTTTGTCATTTCTGAAAACTGTTTTTGAAAATGAAAAGCTGGAAAACACGTTCTGTTTGAAATTTTGCAGAACACTATTTAAACTATTTTTAATTAATTTGCTTGCAGAATACTACTAACCCCAACTCAAATTTCCTTTCACAATACACTAAAAATATGGTTACATGCAACACACTAATGTGAGCATTAAGAGTCTATGTTAACACAGCTTGGTCAGGTTCGGGACTTGAGAAAACTCTACTTCTATTAAAATTCAGAAAATGCAAGTTCTTTCAAAACCACCAGAGTCCATTTATCATTAAATTTTTTGAAATATAACAACAAGAATTCTCATTTAATTTTTTTTTTTGTAATGTTGATATTGAATTGAATAAAACTTTATTTAAACTAAGTTTCAAGTTAGGATAATTCTAAAAAAAAAAAAAAAAATTCTTTATTTAGGCTTAGTTCCAAGCTAGGATAATTCTAAAAAAAATAATAAAAAAATAAAAAAAATAAAAACTTTATATTAAGCTTAGTTCTAAGTTAAGATAATTCTATAAAAAAAAAAAAAAAAAAAATTAAAATTTCCCAAAACGCGTTTTCCGCTTTTTGGACATTTTTTGTCGAAATACACACAAAACGCCCAAAACGATGTTTCCGGCGTTTTCCGTTTTGTGTACAAATTTTTTTTTTTGTTTTCCAAAATGCGTTTTCGAAAATGGTAAAGAGAACGCGTTTTTAGCGTTTTCGAAAATAAAAACAGAAAACGACCTCAAAACAGTAAAGAGAACAGGGGCTTAAATTTTCATGTTTTTCAAAAGTCAATTTTCGGTCAACCGAAAGTCAACTTTCGGTCAGCCGAAATTGGTCAGCCGAAAGTTCAACGGTTGAAAATCTGTAACGGCTATATGCATGTTTCGGTCGACCGAAACTCCAGAAATGGTCAACCGAAAGTTGCTGAACTTGAATATCTTGATCTATAAATAGTCATCTCATTTACATTCATTTTCAACAACATAGAAAAGATTTTATAGAAACTTTCTTTTGAAAATTCATTGTTCTTACTTTGTTTATATTCATCTATTATTATTATAAAACTTTGATTGATCTAAACTTTGTTTTATCAAATCATCCAAAGTTTTTGGAAGAAAGTTTTGTGAAGATTCTTGGTTTTATATTATTTAAACTTCTTTAACATCTTCACACTATATTGGAATTGAAGTGTAAGTCTCTCTTTGTTCTAAACTTGTTTTAATCTTTTAAAAGAGAGAAATTCCAATTAAGGAACTTTGATTATTTGTGCTACATTTTTCATTATCATTTGATTCATCAAAGTTCCATTGCCTAAACACTTTGAACTTAATTCATTGTTAATTATTCAAGTGTGGCATCTCTTGGTACTTAATTTGATTCAATATTTTAACAAGAGATTATTTGAAAAACTTTATTTGATTGCATTGAACTTTTCATTATCATTTGCATCAAAGTTTTTCTCTAATACTCGAGTTTAATTCATTGCTATCTATTGCAGTGTTAGCCTAACTCTCTCGGTACTTAATTTGAGTATATCATTTGTCAAGAGAGTTATTTCAATTGTAAATTCAATTCATTATATCTTGTGGTTTCGAGAGCCTTGTGAAAACTCGATTGTTGGTAAAGGATAGGTGCTCCTTGTTGTAAGTCGCCTGAGGATTTAGTACTCCTTATTGTAAGTTACCAATATAGTGGATTTGACCTTACTCGTGACGGAGAGCTCAGTAACGGGGGACGTAGATCACGTTGGTTAATTGAACCTTCATAAATAGCGTTTGCATTCTCTTATCCCTTTTACTTACTTACATTGCACTTACTCTATTCTATCAATTTATATTGTGCAACGCTATATCTAAGTGATATACTTGCTTTATCAATTAAGTTTACACATTTATAGCACACTACATTGATAGTTAAGTTACTTACAATATTAAGTGCTCATACTTGTACACATTGATTTTTAAGTTAGAGATTATTTATCGAAAAAGTTTTAAAAATCAATTCACCCCCTCTTGGTTAGTTTACTCTTGGGCTATCATTTATAGTCCCCAAAATTTGACATAAAATAACCTCAAAAATGCGTCCAAACAAAGCCAAACACGTCCTAAAATTAAAAATAATAAAAACAGAAAATTAAAATCGGAATCGGGCCGAAAATTGCCCACGCGATCGAGTGGAAAAAACTCATGCGATAGCGTGAGAGGCAGATAAAAGAACTACCTCAAATTGAGCGCCCAGCATATTCATTACATTGGCATGGGCGCTAAAGCCCATGCCATATTATAATAATAATTTTTTTTTCTTTTTTGTTTTGTTTTCTTTTTATTTTAACAAATTGCTAGTCAAGTCTTTCGTTTTTTGACCTTCTTCAATTTAATTCTCGAATTTTGACTTTTATTACAAATATGCCCCTAAAATATTTGCATCTCTAGTCCTCCAACTTTCTGAGATGTTGCAATTGAGTTCCAAAACTTTTGATTTCTTTCAATTAGGTCCTTGAACATCAAATTTGTTTCTCTTTTAGCTCAATTGCACTCTAATCTTGCCCATTTTCTTTCCATTTGAGATTGTACTTAATTGTACAAGATAAACACAATTTATAAGTAAAAATTCGCTCAATTTGTCAATTAAACACATGTTAGTGGATGCTTTTTCGTCTAGTAAGGTTACCTTTATGCCATTGATGGACAATTATAAGTCTATAATAGTTGGCATTGGCACATATGAACTTAGCTAGTGAGATGTTATGATTGATCACGTGTCAAGCATTCAATAGATATCAATTCATCTCTCTTGATTATAAATACTCACACACAATGACATCTAAAGTTAATTGCAAAATTGTTGTTTTCGCTTCAACTTGTCACTCATGTTCTCGTCATTTGTGTGTTTCCTATACCAAAATATCTTCTTTATCATTTGACTTAAACATCGGAGTATTTGTGACTATCGCACACTTCAGCTACGATCACGAGTAGTCTAACATGACTATTCAGGCATGTAATACATGTGCATGGAAGTAAAGTTGAGATCATTTCACCGTTCAACACCATCTAATTTCGAGGCCAAGTTAATATTTAAAATTAATTGACTCAATTAACTACACGTGAGTCATAGCTATGTTCTTTAACATTGTGACACTTATAAATTGGTTTTTGATTTTTTTGATAAGATGTGTGATTAAAAAGTGATTTGAAAAATTTTGTTGTTTATGAATTGTAATGATGGCATAAAGAATGTAGATGACTTCCCAAGATGCCATTCCAAGAAATACGAAAATTTTGGTTCAAAGAAAGTGAAGTTGTTAGCTTAAGAGCGGCTTTGCGACTTGTAAATGCTTCCGCAAGTTTTTATTCGGTGGAGATTGTTGAGACTGGAAATGTAATTGCAAAGAAAACCAAACTCAAACTAGATTAAAAACCATGATCACGTTTTGGCTACATACAACCACGTGCAAAACAGAAAACAAATACAAAAACATAACTAAAACTGAATCCTATAAACTAGGACATTATTCAACAGAAGAGATAAGACTTTAAGAACTAGTCAAAACCCTTTAATTCCCTCCCTTTAGCTTAATGCAGTAAGGAATTTAACTTATATCAGTGACATCACACATCCCTAACTTGCTCCTGAGCCTTTGAAAGGTGTCGAACTTCAAAGGTTTTGTCATGATATTAGCCAACTGATCACTACTTCCACAATGAACAAGAGAAATTGAACCTTCTTTAGTGAGATCTCTGAGGAAATGGTACCTTACATGGATGTGTTTGCTCCGACCATGAAGCACTGGGTTCTTGGAAAGCTTGCTGGTGGAGCTGTTGTCACAGTTGATGCTAATGCATCCCTCCTCATGTCCAATCTCCTTCAAGTTCTTCAACCATATCGCCTGACACTCACACATGGTTGCTGCAACAAACTCGGCTTCGGTTGTTGACAAGGTCACAATTGGCTGTTTTTTTAGAACTCCATGAAATAGCTCCAGAGCTTAACAGGAAAACATAACCACTTGTGCTTTTGCTATCCTCCATGTCCCCAGCGTAGTCACTGTCAGTGAATGCCATGAACCTGTCATCTCCACCATTCTTGTAATAAATGCCATAGTTTACAGTTCCTTTCAAGTATCTAAGAGCTCTCTTTGTCGCCTGCAAATGCAGCGCAATGGGTTTTTCCATAAATCTGCTTATAAGGCTGGTAACAAACATTAAGTCTGGCCTATTTGCTGTCAGGTATATCTAGTTGCCTACAAGAAGCTTGAAGTAGGTCTCATCGATCAAAACTCCATATTTGTCTCTTCCAATTTTGAACCCCGGTACCATAGGACTGTTAACTTCATTGCTTTTTATCATTCCGAATCTTCTTAGAACTTCCTGTGCATATCTCCTCTGATAGATGAAAATACCTTCTTCCTTTTGTAAGACTTCGATACCAAGGAAATAACTCATACTTCCCAAGTTAGTCATGTTAAACTCTTTCTTCATAGAAATTTTAAACTCAAGCATTAAATCAGCATCATTTCCAGTATAGATTAAATCATAAACGTACAAACTTACACTGATGATTTTACCTCCACCTCTTTTCTTTGTGAACAAAGTTTGTTCACTCTCACATCTTAGAAATCCTTCCTTGACAAAATGGGACTCTACACGGCTGAACCAAGCTCGAGGAGCTTGTTTCAGACCGTATAAAGCTTTGTGCAGTTAATACACCATGTGCTCCTTGCCTTTCTTCTCATATCTTTTAGAGTGCTTAATAAACACTTTCTCATTTAAATCTCCATGCAAGAACGCAAATTTAATGTCTAGTTGAGAGATCCTCCATCCTTCTGAGCAGCTAACGCAATGATGGTCCTTACTGTATCTAGTCTTGCTACAGGTGCAAAGACTTCTGAGTAGTCAATCCCCTCCTTTTGTGAGTAACCCTTTGTTACTAGGCGTGCTTTGTGCTTGATCACTGCTCCTTGTTCATCATGCTTGGTGTGGAATATAGTGGTGGTCCACTTAATCCACATGGCACCCTATGATTGGGACTTCACTTACCCATGGGATTTGAATTTTGAATAAGAGGGGGAAACCTTTCTTGTTTCAAGAGACTTGGCACATTCTTGGGTGGAGAGGTAGAAGTGGGAGAGGTCCAATATCTCCGGCGAAATCTTGCTACCTCCGGCGAGCCTAGATCCGGTTGCCATTTCTCGAGGACGACGGTGCCATGTTCCGGTGTGTTTAAGTGGTCATAAACTGAGCTCAAACAAGGAACAAGCAAACAGGCTGGGATAGGTTCTTGCTGGACATTCTTCTTGTTGCTGGTTCTTCTT
The DNA here is from genome assembly GCA_963555705.1 of Ligustrum vulgare. Taxonomy (NCBI): domain Eukaryota; kingdom Viridiplantae; phylum Streptophyta; class Magnoliopsida; order Lamiales; family Oleaceae; genus Ligustrum; species Ligustrum vulgare. The sequence goes on along the minus strand of OY743189.1, from coordinate 31,868,190 downwards.
CTTCAATCTGTGAAAAGGAGCTTGGGAGCTCAACAAGTGGTATCAGAGCCGGAAAGATTGTCTGGTGGACGCACGATCGAGTGGATGTGACTTCCTAACAATGGCAGATGAATCGAGATGATGAGCCTCAAGATGAAGAATTCCTGTAGTTTCTCACGAGATGGAAAGATCCATGGTAACATAGTGTGCAGCGACTATGGTGGATTATCTCGGTGAATGGTGATCTCTTTGGGCATGAGGAGATTTGACGGGATTTATCTTAAGGGAGGGCCAGATGGACCAGGTGTACCTCGTGGGCTTTGTTTGAGGGAGGGATTGTTGGGATTCAAACAATCCCACATCGGTTGTGAGGAAGGAAATAAACCACCATATAACCCAAGTGAGCTACTCCACCCATTACCAATTGGTTTTGGGTTGGAACCTCACTTGGGCCTGGGGTTTGGGTTTGGGCTTGGGATTGGGCAAGATTAAAATATCTATGGTCCAAGCTCCTTTTCACAGATTGAAGAAGAAGAACCAGCAACAAGAAGAATGTCCAGCAAGAACCTATCCCAGCCTGTTTGCTTGTTCCTTGTTTGAGCTCAGTTTATGACCACTTAAACACACCGGAACATGGCACCGTCGTCCTCGAGAAATGGCAACCGGATCTAGGCTCGCCGGAGGTAGCAAGATTTCGCCGGAGATATTGGACCTCTCCCACTTCTACCTCTCCACCCAAGAATGTGCCAAGTCTCTTGAAACAAGAAAGGTTTCCCCCTCTTATTCAAAATTCAAATCCCATGGGTAAGTGAAGTCCCAATCATAGGGTGCCATGTGGATTAAGTGGACCACCACTATATTCCACAAATCTTCACCTTGGGCCACCTTAATCCATTACCAATTTCTCCGGTTACAAGTACTATCCATGTGTGTGTGGTCTAATAAATCATCATCGCTCACTCCAGCCAAGTACCTGCAAAACAACTAACCATTATCAATAGCAAGAATTGATAAACACTTGTTGAATTTACCTGCCGCAAGTACCTTTGTCCCGACATCTGCAGGATTATCATCAGTTGCAATTTTAAGCAATGTAAACTCACCTGAAGCTAACTTCTCCCTAATGAAATGATACTTTACCTCAATGTGCTTAGACCTTTCATGATAAACAGGATTTTTACATAACATTAAAGCACTTTGACTATCAGTAAATATCATAGCAGTTTCATTTAAGAAGTTCAATTCACACAATAGTCCTTTTAACCACATGCATTCTTTTACCACTTCAGTGAGTGCAACATATTCAGCTTCAGTGCTGGAGAGTGTAACAATAGATTGCAACTGTGATTTCCATGTGATACAATTATCACCCAAACAGAAAAAATAAGAAGTGGTAGATTTCCTCTGATCTTTATCACCTGCAAAGTCAGAATCTACATATCCCTTAAGCTCAAGCTTATCACTTCTCCTTTCAAACACTAACCCCCTTTTAAGAGTTCCCGCTAGATATCTTAATAGCCATTTTAATGCAGCCCAATGAGGTTTACCTGGGTTAGACATAAACCTACTCAATAAACAAACTGCATATGCAAGGTCCGGTCTAGTGGTAATCATAGAATACATCACAGACCCAATGGCATTAGCATAGGGAACATTACTCATTTCTTGCTTTTCAACTTCATTTTTAGGACATTGAGCAGATGATAAATTTATGTGTGCAGCTAATGGTATATTGACAGACTTAGCAAGTTTCATGCCAAATTTGGTTATCACCTTGTCTAGATAAGACTCTTGATTAATAGTCAGTCTATTATCAGCCCTATTCCTTTTAATAACCATGCCAAGAATCTTTCTTGCCTCTCCCAAGTCTTTCATGTCAAATTCCGATTTTAAAAGGTTTTTCATTTTAACAATTTCAGCTTTACTAGAACTAGCAAGCAACATGTCATCCACATATAACAACAAATAAACTTCACAGCCTATCTTACAGTTATTATAATACAAACATGCATCATATTCACTCCTTTTAAAACCAATTTTAAACATATAAGCATCAAATTTCTTATACCATTGCCTAGGACTCTGCTTAAGGCCATACAAGGACTTTCTAAGCAAGCACACAAGTTCCGACTTACCCTTCACCTCAAACCCTTGAGGTTGAGCCATGTAAATCACCTCATCCAATTTTCCATGAAGAAAAGCGGTCTTAACATCTAGTTGCTCTAATTCCCAATCATATTGGACAACTAAGGCTAAAACTAACCTGATAGTTTTATACTTAATAACTGGTGAAAACACCTCATTATAGTCTATCCCTTCTCTTTGAGTAAATCCTTTAGCTACCAATCTAGCTTTATATCTTAAAGGGTCATTAGCTTCTACTCCTTCTTTCAACTTGTAGATCCATTTACAATGGACTACCTTCTGATTCCTTGGTTTTTCAACCAACTTCCAAGTCTCATTTTGTTTCAGAGACTGGATTTCCTCCTTCATAGCCTTTTTCCAATTTTCAGACTTTTCACAATTGATCGCTTCCTCAAATGAAGCAGGTTCAACTGAATCTAAGGCTTCACCTGAAACTAAGACATAATCAATCAAATTAGAAGAGACGTACTTCATATTTGGTCTAACTTGTCTCCTCTCCCTATCTCTCACTAATTGGTAGTTTTCCAAATTAGTACCTGCAGATGTTTCTTGATCAGGGACTTCCGTTTCAGGAATTTCAGGAATTTCAAGTTCAGGTTGCTTTACCATGACTTCTTGTTCCGCTTCTACTTGAGGTTGGGTTTCACTACCCTCTGGATTATCTTCACCTAATCTCTTCACCTCAAAGTCAATCTTCTTCTCAGTACAAGATTCCCCCTTCTCAGTTTGTCTATTTATGGTCTTAAGACAAGGCATATCGAGTTCATTGAACTTCACATCTCGACTGTTGATAACTTTCATGCCCTTACCATCTAAAACCCATAACCTGTAACCTTTCACTCCCTCGGGATAACCTAACATGACACACTTAGTAGCCCTAGGGTCTAACTTACCCTCAACCTGATGTGCATAGGCCGCACAACCAAATACTCTAAGGTGTGACAAATCTGGAGGTTTCCCAGTCCACAATTCTTGGGGAGTCTTAAAGTCAACAGTACTAGAAGGTGACCTATTTATCAAATAGGCAGCGGTACAAACAGCTTCACCCCAAAAGCCTTTAGCTAACCCCGAACTAATCAGCATGCATCTAACTTTATTCATTAAAGTCCGATTCATCCTCTCAGCTACCCCATTCTGCTGGGGGGTAGATCTTACAGTCCTATGCCTTCTGATACCTCTATCCTTGCAAAAGGTATCGAACTCAAAGTTGCAAAACTCTAGACCATTGTCCGTCCTAAGAGTTCTTACACTTTTCCCCATTTGTTTCTCAACCAAGGCAATCCAGGACTTGAACTTACCAAAAGTGTCAGATTTGGATTTAAGGGGATACACCCAAACTTTCCTCGAGTAGTCATCAACAATAGATAGGAAAAATCTACTACCTCCATTTGTAGGATGTTTTTCTGGTCCCCACAAATCAGCATGAATGTATTCTAAGGGTCTGTTAGTGTTGTGTTCACCTATCCCAAAGCTAACCCTGTGTGACTTTCCTAGAACACACGTCTCACAAAAGCTTAAAGGTATAACACTATCCTTTCCTAGTAAACTCTGATCACTAAGACACTTCAACCCCTTGTTTCCTATGTGTCCCATCCTTTTATGCCAAAGATCTGATCTATCTTCATAAGTTGTAGATAATGCAGACTCGTAGGCCTTTAACGCTTTACCTTCAAGGATATAAAATCCATTCCTCTTGGGACCTTTCATAACAACTAGAGAGCCTTTACTCACTTTCATAGTACCGAAATGAGATCTGTACTCATAACCCTCATCTTCCAAAATGCCCAAGGAAATGAGGTTCCTCGCAAGGCCCGGGACATACCTGACATTCAGAAGAGATCTGATCATGCCATCATGCATCCTAATAGCAATATCACCAACTCCTTCCACAGTCTGTGTATAGTTCTCCCCCAAGTACACTTTCCTAGGCTTAACTTCTCTATAGTTATAAAACCAAGATTTAACAGGACTCATATGGACAGTGGCACCCGAGTCTAAAACCCACTCACTGTCAAAATCAATTTCAGACACATTCATCGCTTGTGGTCTATCAAGGGTATTGTCGACATTATCATCATCAAATGTCACAGTCATCATATGAAGACTATCAAAAGCATCACCTACAGCAACTAGGTTCTGATCATCACTCTGCTGAGGTCTATGTTTTTTCTTAAAGTCATCACAGTCTCTTTTGAAATGTCCAATTTTACCACAATAGTAGCATTTCTTAACACTCTTATCCCGAGACTTGGACCTACCCTTCGATTTTCCTCTACCCTTCTTCGTTTGGAAGTGGTTTTCTCTCGACTCTCTCGACTCATTTCTCCCTCTAAAACCACTAAACAAACTCTCTTCCCTCGAGCTGCTACCCCTTGACTCCCTCTTCATCTCGAGCTCCCTAGCCCTTAAAGCCTCAACTACAATATCTAAGGTCACAGTGTCCCTAGCATATGTAATAGCATTCCTAACATCTCTATAAGATTCAGGCATGGCATTTAGCATAATAGCAGCGAGATATTCATCATCAAATTTCTTTCCATTGTGGGTCAAACACTTGACAAGACTGTTAAACTCACTCAAATTAGATTCAAGATCCTTTCCTTGATCCAATTTATAGTTGAAAAGTTTTTGAATTAAGTGAATCTTCTTCGTTAAAGATTTTGTCAAAAAAAGTTTGTCAAGTGCTTCCCACAAATCTTTAGCAGTCGTATGTTTTTCAACTTGTCCCACTATATCATCAGATAAATGCAATATTATACAACTATGTGCAATTTCATTCATCTCAGCAATTTCATCAGGTTTATCTAACAATGCTTTTGAATAAGTACTAGGGTCCTCAAGTGCTTTAGAAACTCTTTGTTGAATTAAAATAGCCTTCATTTTTTGCTTCCAAATGGAATAATCTCCCTTACCGTTAAATTGTGACAATTCAACACGAGAACCCATAATGCAAATAATGAAAATTCAAACAAGTAAACACAAAGCAATTACCCACACTCAAATGCAAGATCAAACCAATTTCACCAAAATTACTCTTCAAGATGATCACACAAATAATATAATAACAAGTAATACACGACAATTTCAAGAAATTAAGCACGTAGTCAAATTCCAATCCTATGTGAGTTCTACCAACCAGAGCAAGACCAACACCAAAAGAAGTTCCAAAAACCGTGAGGTAGAAACCGCTGGAAGCAAGGAGGAAAGGAGAAAGAAAAAATCACTGTCCATTTTTTCAAACAATCCCACATCGGTTGTGAGGAAGGAAATAAACCACCATATAACCCAAGTGAGCTACTCCACCCATTACCAATTGGTTTTGGGTTGGAACCTCACTTGGGCCTGGGGTTTGGGTTTGGGCTTGGGATTGGGCAAGATTAAAATATCTATGGTCCCAACACTTGGTTTTATAGATCTATTTCACCCCAATTTTCTTGGCCCCTTCTGGTAGGTCTGTGAGAGTTCAAGTCTTGTTCTTTTCAATTGATTTGATTTCAGAATCCATAGCCTGCCGCCACTTTTCTTCTTACAATGCATCTTCAAAGAAAGTAGGGTCTTCACCCGTGACATCTTGCACCATATAAGATTCATTCTCACTCAACCATTCACCACTCATAATTCAAGCCTTCTTCTCACCCTCCTTTCATCTACGCCACTTGCTACAGACCCATCTATTCCTCTGCTAGCCTCATTAGGATCACATCTCCCTTCATTTCTTTATCTTTTTTTTTCTCGCTCACTCACATCATCATCATCACTCCATCATATGTGTCACCCCATTCCCACATCTTTTCTTCTTCGAAAACAACATCCTTGCTCACCACTATTCTTTTTGTACTACGTTCAAACAACCTGTTCCCTTTAGATTCTTCACTCACCCCCAATAGAATACATGTAAAGCTTTTGTTATCTAACTTACCTCCTCTTGCATCCGGAATGTGCACATGTGCAATGCTTCCCCAAACTCGAAAGTGATCTACAGAAGGTTTGACTCCACTCCATGCCTCTTGGGGTGTGACATCTTTTACTGCCAATGTAGGACATCTATTCAGTACGTAGAAGGTCCACATTATAACTTCCTGCCAAAAAGTTTTTAGGACTTTCTTGGTGGATAACATTGATTGAACCATGTTCAACACAGTTCAATTCTTCCTCTCGGCCACGCCATTTTGTTGTGGCATGTAAGCTGTGGTGAGCTGCCTCCTGATTCCTTGCTCCTTACAGAAGTTGTTGAAGTCATAAGATGTAAATTCTTCTCCCCTATCTGTCCTTAAGCACTTGATGAACATCTCTGCTTCCTTCTCAATCATCTTCTTGAAGTTTGTTAAATTGTTTAGTGCCTCAGACTTTTCACACAAGAGATGCACCCATGCCTTACGACTAAAGTCATCAATAAAACATAAGATATACCTCTTGCCACTATTGGATGTGGGAGAAATAGGCTCGCAGATATCTGCATGGATCAACTTGAGAATTTGACTTTCCCTCCAAGTGTTTTGTTTTGGTAGGATGTTCCTGTGTTGCTTCCCAGTTAGGCAATATGTGTAGGTAGTCTTTGAATCTTCTAGCTGGGGAAGTCCATGAACCATCTTCTTGGTTTGTAAGATTCTTAAACCTTTGTAAATCAGGTGCCCGTACCTCTGGTGCCATAAGTGAGTTAAGTCTGAGCTGCTTGTATGAAGACATTCTTCAGACTGAGCATTTGAGGCTTGAGTTTCAGCTACCAGGATAAACATGCGATTCAAACTCATTTTGCTTTGAGCAATCAGCCCTCGGTTTTGAATTAAAATAGATAGGCCTCTCTCTTGAAGTTGCCCGATGCTCAAGAGAATGTTCCTAAGGTCTGGAACAAAAAATACTTCTCCAATAATGTAAGTAGCACCATTTAAAACAAGTTTCACACATCCCTTTCCAGTAACATGCATTCTAGAGTTATTTCCAAGTTTTACTGAATGTTTAAAGTTTTCATCCAAACTTGAAAACATACTTCTATCTCCACATATGTGGTTAGAGCACCCGGAGTCCAAGAACCATGCATCATGTCCTTTTGCACTATGCATCTTCACTTATGCCTTTAAGAGCAGGTCATCATCATCATCATCATCGTCATCTTCTTCTTCTTCCTCTTGTTGGGCGTAGTTTGCCTCCTTGTTCCATTTTGGGCATTCATATTGAAAGTGACCAAGCTTGTAGAATTTGAAACATTCCATTGTTGCCTTATTGAATGTCTGCCTTCCTCTCCCTCGACCTCTTCCTCTGAGAGCTACCCTTCCTCTGCCTCTCATGTTTGGTCCGTCTTCCACTTTTAAGACTTGATCGTAGTCTTCTCTGTTCAACCTCTAGACCTTTTGCTCGTGAACGACTAACGAGATTTGCAATTCATCAATGGATATGGAGTCAGTATCTCTTGATTCCTCGATGGACACCACCACATAAGTGAACCTCTCTGTTAGGGTTCTTAAAATCTTCTCCACTATCTTCGAATCTGGCATGTCTTCACTGTTGCTCCTCATTTTGTTGGAGACAGTCATCACTCTAGCAAAATACTCCGTGATGGTTTCACTATTCTTCATCTCAAGCATTTCAAATTCTCTTCTTAGTGTCTGACAAAGGGACTTCTTCACTCTGTCATTACCTCCGAATTTCCTCTTCATGGAGTCCCAAACAATCTTGGCAATGCGTCGATCCAGGATCTATTCAAAGGTTGTTCTATTAATGGCTTGCTGTGCCTCGGTCAGTATGACTCCTTCTCCGGCTCCTCGAAGCCATTCTCCACCAAACTCCATAAGCCCTTTGCTCTGAGCACATTCTCCACTAGCTCGATCCAGTGATCATAATGACTGTCGAAGTGAGGGATTTTAGTCAAGCTCTTTTCCTCTCTCATCTCTCTCTATGTTGCTGATTATCACACCTTTTTCACAACCCAGTGGGGGCTCTGATACCAATTTGTTGAGACTGGAAATGTAATTGCAAAGAAAACCAAACTCAAACTGAGTTAAAATTATATCTTTTATTCAATCAGTTCAGGCTTCATATATAGCCTCAAGTACTAACAACTTAAGCTAAAACCTATGATCACGTTTTGGCTACATACAGCCACTTGCAAAACAGAAAAAAAATACAAAAACAAAACTAAAACTTTATCCTAGAATTTAGGACATTATTCAACAGAAAAGATAAAACCTTAAGAACTAGTCAAAACCCTTCAGAGATATGAGAAAACCCTTATTAATTGACGAACAACTTTATCTTGAGTAAGACGAAATTCAATTTTGATACGTTTATTTGTAAGCAAAAAATGGAATTTGCGCATTGCTATGTTGTACTGAAGTTATCCTCATAGATAACTGATTGTTGAGTAACAAAGACACCAAGTTCTCGAGGTAATAGTGACAACAATTCGTTACTCTGCTTTAGCTGATGATCGAAGAATATATTTTCATTTTTAGAGCTTCGGGAGGTTGATTGTAACCTCGAAGGCAACATATGAGCATATTCATCTATTCGGGGATGTCCATGTATTTTCTTGCTCAATATGTCATTAGAATATGCTTGTAAACGGAGAGAATGCATTGGTGAGGGATGGCAAAGGAGCGGGTACCCCATCTCGCGAGAAGAACCCCAAACCCATATCTGCCCCACGACAAGCCAAATCATAAAGGGCGGTGCGGGGCATCCAGTATTCGCCACGCCTCATTAACGCCCAATTTATCATATTTTTCTTTAAAAAAAGACTATTTGAACAACTTTTTCACTTTTATTGTTACATTTCATTCGTCCTAATTAAACAACATGTTTAAACTACACAATCATTAATCAAATAATATTTTTTCAAACAAGATCCTACAATATATTCAAATACTCATCATAAATAACAATTAACAAAATATAAGGTGACGTTCTGTTTGTATTTCATTTTCTGTTTTTATTTTTAAAAACATTTTCTATTTTTTGTTTTCATTTCCCTTTTTTAAATATGCTGAAATCCCATTCTGTTTGTCATTTCTGAAAACCGTTTCTAAACAAGAAAAATTGGACAACATATTATGTTTGAAATTTTGCAGAATGCTACTTTGACTATTTGTAATTAATTTGCTTGTGGTTTAAATTATAAAAAAAAAAAAATTAATTTTTGAAGATTTACTTTCTATTATAAAAAATTAGCTTATCTAATTTTTATTGGACTGATTTAATAATGGCTAAATATTATTATAAAAATAGATAAAGTAATTAATGATTAAGTCCCAAAAATATTATAAAAAATTAGTTTATCTCATTATTGTTTCTACATTCATGTTCAAGTCACATTAAATATGAGTCAATGTAAACAAAATAATCACAAAAAGAGTTTGACTCAACAAAATAGATGCAAGTTGTTCTAAGCCAAAATAATCACACATAAAGTCCATGTCCAAAGCATTTTTAAAATAATTACCCTGAATGTGGAGTTTATTGATCCAACCTCATACATAGAAGCAAAATAACTAATGTTTATAATGTTGGGAATTCTCTGTCTTTTTGCCAAAAAACTTAGCCTCTGTTTGGCAAAATATGTTTTTTAATGTTTTTAAACAACACAATTCTCCAAGTCACTTTTTAACCACACATATTTTCTCTCTCCACTTTTAACCACATATTCTATCTTGAAAATATAAAAAACATATTTTTAAACATACAACTTTTAACAAACAGAGGCTTAATGTTTTTTGCCAACACAATAATAACAAGAATTCTCACTGAATGATTTTTTTTTTAATGTTGATATTAAAATCAATAAAAATTTATCCCATGTTTAATTCCAAGTTAGGATAACCCCCCCACCCAAAAAAAAGAAAAAAGAACCGTTTTCTAAAATATGTTTTCGAAAAATGGTAAAGAGAACGAGTTTTCAGTGTTTTCAAAAATAAAAATAGAAACGGCCTGAAAAACATTAAAGAGAACATGACCTAAGATTTTTCCAAACTATATAGTAAAAGAAATTTAATTATTACTTTTTAAATTTATGGAACGGGGGGGGGGGGGGGTTGCGGGGGCAGCGGGGCAGGTCAAACAGAACCCACCCCAAACCCGCTTCAAGTTTTTCATTTCAATCTCATACCCGTCCTGTCCCGTTGACTCGCGATACGACTTTTTTACTTCCCATTAAGGTCGAGGTTCCATCGAATTCGGGACAGGGCAGATTTTTTTGCCATCCCTATCATGGGCCAATCCACAAAGTGCCTTTAAAGTAATGGACGACTGTTTTGGTTGTCCTCCAATGAATTTAAGTCAGTTCATTCGAAAATTAAGAAAGGTCATTAATAGCATCTCCAATTGGCTCTCTAAACTTGAGATGCTCTTTATTTTGGAGAGCCAATGTAGCGACTGAGAAATTTCAAAATTTAAAAGCTAGTTTTAATGAACTTGTCGCTAGACTCTTCAAATCCTAACGGTCAAAATTAGCGCTCTCGTCTAGCTTATTAGTTATTTTGAGATTTTAAGAAAGAAATTGATATTCATAAGTTTAAGTCCAAATTGAGATTTCAAAATTTGTCGAAAATTGTTACCCATTTTTTTGAACCCGAGAGCTTATTTTAATTCAAAATTCACATTTCTGATTTTATTATTATTATGATTATTATTATTATCATCATCATCATCATCATCATCATCATCATCATCATTAATATAGAAATTAATTCTCAACCCTTCCAAATTTATAACCCCAATCTATTCAACTTCCCAATCAATGATCGGTTACAGAGAAATTAATTCTCAGCCCTTCCAAATTCATAACCCCAGCCTATTCAACTTCCCAATCAATGATCGGTTACAGAGAAATTAATTTTCAGCCCTTCCAAATTCATAACTCCAGCCTATTCAACTTCCCAATCAATGATCGGTTACAGAGAAATTAATTTTCAGCCCTTCCAAATTCATAACTCCAGCCTATTCAACTTCCCAATCAATGATCGGTCACAATTTCTTCAAATTCCATGGAGTTACAGGCTGTTTCAGACTGTATAAATTGGCCCTCATCCTCTTAAATTTTCTCCCCATTTTTGAAAACTGGCAGCTTGGGTAAGTTTCCTTCATGTTTGCAATACACAAGTTTAAGATTGTCAAACACCTCCAAATCGAGCTTCACCAAGACACTGATTCACGACAACTTTCAAAAATCCACACTACATACATGTTTTCAGAAAACGCACACAATCAAGACACACACCATCAGCACTGCCGAACCCATCAACAACACGAACTCCAACATAAGCCCCTTTCGAATTCACCATTGCTGAAACAACTTCAAGCCCAACCAGCCAATTCACAACCCACAAACTGAACCTCCATCACTGAATTCAAGAGTCACAAACAATCTGAAATGATTTCATATGAATGAACCCAACTCCATCGAATCATCACCGCATCGCCACCTCCAAACCGAGGTTGCCCATTCAAAAATGAAACCAAAATCGCCACCTTTTCACCGACCAAGTCGCCTCCATATGATGGTGGCACCACCTCTGGTTGAGCGCCGGTGTTTGGCGTCGGCAGCCTCTGGTGTTGTAGATGGCCGATTGCCATCTCACTCACTCACTCACTCACTCTCTCTCTCTCTCTCTCTCTCTCTCTCTCTCTCTCTCTCTCTCTCTCTCGTCTGGCTCCCACGAAATGAGAAGAGGAAAAGAATTGGTTTTTATTAAATATCTGATTTTTGAAAATAGCCTTTCAGTCCCCAGTTTTTTAAAGTATTTAATTTGGCCCCTAAAGTTTTAAAATCAGTTAACTCGGTCCTAAAACCATTTATTTCAGCCCCTCACGATTTAAAACGTTTTATCTTAGCTCTACAGTTTCTGTTGAAAATCTTATTTGGCCAGAAGCTATCTAATTTTGTAAAATCAGTCCCCAAATTTATTTAAATCATTTAATTCAGTCCTACAGTATTCAGTCCCAAGTTTTAAATGTTAATATTCTAGGCCCTCTAGTTTTAAAAATATTTTAGTCAACCCATGATTTCTCACAATTATCTTATTTTAGTCCCTAAAGTCTTTTAAAAATCCTATTTTATACAAATTCATCTTTTTAAACCTTATTAATCCAAAATATAATTATATTTATTTTATTAGACTAGACGAGACGCGAGAAAATTAGAAGTATTATTCCCGTTTGCTCAATACTCGAGAAATAAGGTAGACTCAAATCTACAAACTTTATTTTCAAAAGTTTGCATCAATGATTATTTGGATTATAAGTTTAACATGTACGATTGTGTTCATGAGAATTACTTGCTTTACAAGCATGAGACTATGTTACGAGAATTGACTTGCTTAAATGCGTGAGACTTGGACTTGTATTTATTTACTTGTTCATGAGATTACTGGTGATCGTTAGATACCTGAAACTTGAATATCATGATTATGTGTTTTAATTTATAATTTCAATTGATTATTATGCGCGAGTCTACTGGGTATTTCTTTGAAATACTCACTTTTTCCAAAAATCAATTTTGCAGATGACGGAGTTGGCGACGAGGCGTACAATAGTGGCCATTATTGAGATTTTCGAAATGTTTTTATTTGAAATTGAAACTCATTTATTTCAAGTTTGTTTCGTCGAGTTATTTTATATAATCGAATTGTTGACCATTTGAGTCAATTTTTATAAAATTACGTGATTGACATTTCAGTTATTTTCCGCTTAATCTTATTTAGAAAGTTATTTGAGACGATGAAGTGACGATCCGAGTATTTAGAACTCGGGGCGTTACAGCCAACCCTTAAAACCTCACTCTAATAGGCCCTTTGCTTTAACATTTTAATTTAGAGAGTGGATTTGACTCTCCAAATTATAAATGCATTCAAAAAGTTCTAATTTTCAATATTTCTACATTAGCTTTCTTTATTACATACTTGATATCATTGGTCACTCACTTTTAAAAAAAATAAATATTAACTAAAAATAAAGAAAGACAATAGGCATTTTTATGAAAAAAATAAAATAAAGAGTGTGTTGGGCTTGTAAAAAATTTTACTCTTTAAATTTAAAGATACTTTCTATTATGTAGAATATGTTCTTTAAATATAAAAAGTCTATTGGAGATGTTCTAAGGACATCTCCAACTATCAACAACATTTTTTTGCATCATTTACATCAAAATGGTGCAAAACCTACACCATTTTTTGAACACATCTCTAGCTGTGTGCACCAAATTTTATACAAAATCTAAGTTTCATTATTTTAACATTAAAAAAAAAAGATTATACATAATGTCATATTCCAGACGTCGAAAACCAAAAAAATTAAATGAAAAAGATAAATCTAATTTTCATTATTTTTTAATGCATAACTCACTCAATATATGATATGTCAGCGTGGGAGAGACTTAAATTTATGGACCAAAAAATAACTTCATAATCACTTTTCTTACTTTTGGCAAAAAAAAAAAAAAAAACACAAATGGAAAGAAAAAAAATTACGAACATAATACAAAGTTAAATTACATTCTTGTAAATAATTATTAATTCAATGACAATTTTGTTAATAAACATATGACATTTTGGTAAATATGCCTTTGTTTGACAAAGTGTTTAAAAAGACATATTTTTAAGTAACACAATTTTTCAAATTACTTTTTACCTATACACATTTTCTCTTTCAATTTTTAACTATATATTTTACCCTAAAAACTTTAAAAAATATTTTTAAACACAACTTTTAATAAACATTTTACTGTTGATGAACATTAACAAGCCAAATTTGGCGTGTTACTTTTGGGAGTACCATTTTGCTAGAGCAAATGGTGCTCCATTGGAGATGAGCTCTACACCAAATTGGTATTTTTGATTCATGGTTGGAGATGGTCTAACTATGAAGGCGATCTCACGATGAGATTGAGACATTTTAATACTATAATTTTCAATGACTTGACGAAAAATAGTAGTAACATTTGTTTGTGAGAGTTTTTCACGAAGAAAAGTATTTATTTTAAAAAAGTACTGTTGAAAGTCGATAGGAGTTATTGGTCTACATGATTTTTCTTTAATATATATATTTAGAGTATGTTTGATTGAACAAAATCTTACAAGAAAAATGAAAAAAATAAAAATAAAAAAATTCACACTTTGCGAGTTTTACTTGTTTGATTGGACAAATTTTGTTTGGAAAACATTTTCTTGCTTTTACTCACGAACTTACTTGGAAAATGAGTGACAAGAAAATGAATTTGAAAAATTCCTTCCCAAACAAGTTCTAAGTTATAAGGTTGACAAAGGTAAAACTTATGCAAGATGAAGGTAAGATGATTTCTTAAATGAGACATTATTTGTAGGAATGACAATGGGTCGGGTTCGGGACGGGTCGGGGCCGACCCTCCTCGAACCTGAAAATGGCCAAACCCCGCCCCACCCCGACCCATCTCGGGACTGTTCGCAGGGCGGGGCGGGGCGGGTTGGGCCGGGGTGGATCGCGGAGGGGCGACATCCCGCCCCGCCAAATGACCCAATTTTTTTTTTTTTTTTTTTGGTAATAAAATTTTAGGTGAAAAACTTAGGAGTCGAACTAATTAGAGTTTTTAAGTTTGAACTTTAAACATAATATGTATATTTGAAGGGAAAAAAAAATCAATAAACAACATAATGGTATAGTGGTTATGTATTCTCATACCCTTAAATCCCACAAAGTTTCAATTCTTCTAGACCTCATTAAATTTATTTTTAGTTTCTCATTCCAAAAAAAAAATTCTCGAGTCACGGGACGGGGCAAGTCCGCCCCGAACTCGCCCCGAAATGCTGTTCAAGGCGGAAAATCGGCCCCGCGGACCCGACGGGGCGGGTCGTTTCGGATCCTCCGGGTTTCGGGTCATTCAGGTTTTTTTGCCATCCCTAATTATTTGAGGTAACACCTAAATATCCAGTTTCGATCTATTGTGCCACTTTTGCTATCTTTTAACTATCTCGATAAAATCTTGGCATTTGATAACAATTTAGAGATTTGAAGATATTTTTCACAAGTGCTAATACCCTTCCACAAATTTGGTCTTTTGCACATTAATTGGTGATCATTTTGATCTTCATACATATAAAAAATTAATGAGGACTATTTGAGCAAAACAAACAAATACAAATTAAAATAAACATTATACAAATAATCTTAGTTCATGAAAATCTAATTGAAATGAATACAACAACAATGCAACTTAATGATAATCATTGTTGCCCAGGTGTCATTGCTAGCAATATTAGTGTACATATCATTTTGATTATCATTCCATGAAAACTATGGTTCATATTGCTCGCCTACGAGTTGCGTCCTGATGGCATTGATGAAAAAAAGATTAAACACACCGTCGGTGAAAATTAAAGTTTAAACACGGTATGAAAAAAAATTAAAGTTTAAACACAATATCGTTAATCTATTAACCTCGATTTTAAGGTCGGACAAGTTCTTTTATCATGTTCCCTATGACTACATCCAGGAAAATTTCTGAATAATTATGACATGACTACCTTATTTGACGACATCAATCATTTTTCGCACCCTTTCGCCCTAATCAGAGTAGGATCAAACATATGTTGGGTACCCTAGTTACTCTTGCTCTTCATCCTACTCATTTTGTATATCACTACGGTCTTCGACATCTTTAACCGTAATTCCAAGTCCAAAAACTCATCCATTAGAAATGTGCAACGAGCATCGGTTAAAGCACCCTCATCTACAAACACGTTAGTATCTCGAAATAGACGCATGAGCTCCTCAAATAAGAATTAGCCCAAAAACATCGAACAAACACTCCATCCTCTTCAGTGTATATGCATAGTAGAAGCCCAAACAAATTGTCGAGACACATCATTAAAAAGATATTTAAAAAAAAAAAAACTAACTAAATAGACAACTCAGTAAAAAATATATTAAAAATGAGATTAAAGAGACAAGTCATCAAGAGAAAAAAAGGGGAAGCGAGAAAGAGAGATTGACGAATATATATATATATATATATATATATATATATATATATATATATATATATATATATATATATATATATGTGTGTGTGTATGTATACTTCCAATTTTTGTCTCCTACCTCGCAGGATAGTCCTACACTCCGAGCACAAGAGACCAAAATTATCCAGTGGCCTTTACAGACCCCTCACTGTAGAGGGGGGGTGGGTCTACAGTGAGGGGGCCTGTAAGGCCCCCTGTAATGCTCCCCTGTACGGGGAGCATGACCCAATAATTATACAGTTGTTTTAAATCTAATGGTATAGTATTTACCTAACAAAAATATCAAAAAGTAGAGGTGTCAATTCGGGTAGAGTTTGGACCGGATCATCCCCCCTATGCATGAGTCCAGTAATGGTCCACATTAAAAGCCCATCACTATGGGTTTATGGACCTATTCTGATCAGTCCACGAAATTCGGACCAAATACAAGGCCACCCCTTGGCCCTTTCGGATCGAGCCCGTATAGGTCTTGGTTCAATCATTTGTATAATTATAGTTTAAGTGCATCCCTACATAGAATTTATATTTTTGGAACCTACTTTAAAAGGGCCGTTGAATGGTTCTTTATTTTAAATTTCTTTATAACCTTGTTCTTTGTAAATTTTTAGTGCCACTTTTTTAATGATTTTGTCACTTTTTTTAAAAAATGACACTGTCATTTATTTTTTTTAAAAGTGACATGTATGTTATTTTTTCAATCAAATATAAATAAAACCTTAGAATAAATTCATGATTTGTTAATTTTATTCGAAATATTAGAATAATTGTACATTTTTTAAATAAATAAAAATAAGTAACATAATGCCACTTTCTTTTTCTAAATGACATCATGTAACTTTTTTTTTTTTTTTTTTTTTTTTAACTAAAAAGTGACATTTTGTCACTTTTTATACTTAAAGGCCATTTTTCCATTTTTGCAATTGTTAGGTCAAGCCCAAAATTAAACTTGACACGTCATGCATAGGAGCCAACGTAGGACCCAACACCAACTTGCAAGTTATTGTGAGGCTGAGGCAGTATAGGAACCGAATCACTTGCGATCGAACTACTTGTTCTGAGGTAATGTCATCCGAGGTATATGCCTGGGACACGACACAGTTGGACAATTGTGCCAGTAGCATTGGACTTGGCTGCAAGTTGCAACTTGATAGGACAACACTTTTACTAGAGATGTCGTAGTAGCCGTAACACTATGGTAGACTGTAATGATTATGACCAATTAAATGGTTAATCTGACTAGCGACTAGGGCGAAGACACGTGTAAAGTCAAACACGTGTCATGATCATAAGATATGATTCCAACTGTAAATAAGACACATTTGCCTCCTTTAAGGTTAGAAACTTAATACTTGAACTTGATATATAAAATCTCACTCTTTTTTCTCTCTTTTACATACTTGTATTTCTCGCATCTAAATCATATTAACTTGGAATGAGTACTGACTTAAGTATCGAAGTGCAAACCGGAGTCACCTCGGCCCCCTTGTATACTAATTGTTTGTCCTAGTGCGTAGGAAGTTCACGTGTTCAAGCGGGAGGAACTGAGACGTGTTAATCCAAGGTCCTGTCAGATTTTGTGGTCAACAGCAATATTCATCATTGACTAACGAATTACACAAGTTCACAAACAATAGTAGATACATTACACATTTTTCATTCTCCATACAAAAACATAATTTCACTTTTTACCTTTTCTTTTAACTAAAAAGTGATAGTGTCATTTTTTACTTGAATGTTACTTGTTCAATTTTTGCATTATATCCACCATTGACTATCATATTATACAAGTCCACAAACACTATTAGATACATTACATATTCTCCCTTCTCGATACACAAATATAATGTCATGTTTTTACTTTTTCTTTCAACTTAAAAGTGATACCATGTCACTTTTTTTATATTTTAACCTTCTAATTAGTGAATGTTTAAACTATTTCGTTTGTTTTTGAAATATGGTATGATAACCACCTGTGATGATTTGTTTATTCTTCCCATCCAGTTTTTTGGTAAATGTCTCGTATAAATAGTGGGCTCTTTGAGAGTCCATGTACATATCCAAAGCTAAACAAAATGTGAGCCTGATACCGTGGCCCGCTGTTTAGCCTACAAGTTGAAGTACGAACATTCATTGGATATTTTGAAGATGAAGGACTATGTCTATAATCTTGAAAATCAAGACTTTAGCATCATTGAGATTCCATCATTAGTCCAAGAAGTCGAAAAATTTATGACTAGATTGACGCGCTCTAACCCTTAATAAGAGACTCCATTAGATGCTTGCTTTATTCATGAGCCTTTCTTTGGTAAAAGTACGTTTATAATTTTTTTTTTTCACGATCGGTTAACATTTTTTTTTGAAAGTCAATAATTCCAATTGGTCAAAAAAAAATTTCTCATCATTTTTTACGTTTTTTAAAAAATGAACCAGCGAAATATTAACTCGTCGCTATTCACTGCCAGAATCAAGAGTTATAAACGTTGTTGACGTTGTCATGCCCTTGAGGTGCTTACAGGTCGTCAACACAAGTATTGTCCAACTTATAAGTGATTTTGTTCCACGCCAGGTGCGTGAGTTCCCAGGAAATTTCGAATCTTGGACCTATTGAATATAAGATTTCGAAGTAGCCCTCTGATACTACTAGAGCAACTATTAAATATAGGATTTTTAAGTAACTCACTGTTAGCAACTATTGAATATAGGATTTTCAATAGAAGTTACTTGAAAATCCTATATTCAATAGGTCCAAGGTTTGAAACTTTCTGAGGACGCGTCCACCTAACGTGAAATAAAATCATTTATAAGGTGGACAATACTTGTGTTGACGACTCGTAGGCACCTCAAGTGCATGACAACGTCAACAAATGCGATAAATAAGACCATTTTTATGCTTTAATTATGTTTGTCTTTGTTTGGTAAAAGTTTATTTATAAATTTTGCTTATAAACGATCACATGACATCTTATTGTACAATTTAAAAAAAAAAAATTGAAAATCAACCATTTTGAAGAAAAATTCCTTCCGACCATTTTTTACCTTTAAAAAAGGGACCAACGAAACTTTAACAAGTTGCTATTCACCATTGTAATCGGGAGTCATAGGTGCAACAAATAAGACAATTTTCTAAAAAGTCAACCATTTAGACGGATCAAAAATTCCTTCCTACCATTTTTTACTTCTTAAAAAAAAAAAAAAGAATCGATGAAATGTTTACACGTCGCTATTAATTATAGATAATATTTATAAATAATTGTTCATTATCGGGTAGTTATTAACCGTTGATGTCAGCTTTCAAATACAATTTTTGGGTAAATGATATGACTTTTATTGAATTTTATAGTAAAAATTGAAAATAAATTATGCTTTTCAAGTTTAATAAGTCTTCGACTATGGATATTTCAGTTAGGGTAATTTCACATTACAATAATCATTTGATTAGAAAACTTAGTGGAAGTAGTTGTCGTTGATTTAATTACAAACCAAACATTCTTGATGTCGACTATTTTATCACAATGTTTCTCTTTATTCGGTTTTTGCTTGGCTTCTCTTCTTTTGTTTGTAAAATATCTCATGATTAATGGTGGATGCCATTTTTACTTCTCTTTTTTATTTCTTTTAGAGGATCTAACAAACGAC
Source organism: Ligustrum vulgare (assembly GCA_963555705.1). Classification (NCBI taxonomy): domain Eukaryota; kingdom Viridiplantae; phylum Streptophyta; class Magnoliopsida; order Lamiales; family Oleaceae; genus Ligustrum; species Ligustrum vulgare. The sequence continues at coordinate 31,848,448 of OY743189.1, read as the reverse complement.
ATATTTTTATTTTTTTTCATTTGCAATTTAATATATCTTCATAAATATATTTATACCATTTCCAAAGTTTTCATTACTAATATTGTGAACCTTTGAGTTATTTCTTTTATCAGAACAAAAGAATTTAAATTATTTTTTGTTCATATTTGAAACATTTCCTAAATTTTTATCGAGATCTAATTTTCAAAACATAATTTACTTGATAACAGTAGACACTAGCTAGCCTTTTAAAAAACTCACACTTCATAGGGACAAAAATGCAATACATAAACTTGCTTACATTTAATAACTTGACACAATTGGTCCCATGTATTACTACAAAAATTCTACTTGTACAAATAACTCTTACAAACTAGTGTACAAAACTAATTTAATACCTATTTTACCCTTTAGCTAAAAATATAAACAATACCTTATTTTACATATTATCTTATTAAGTTTAACACATAATAAGTTCTAAAAATTAATAACTTTAAAATTTTTATAATTAAAAAATTATTATGCCTGCTTATGATCCCCATATACTTCACGAAAAAAGAAAAAATTTAATTAGAAGTTTATATAGAGAATATTTAGAATTAGAAAGATCAAGAAGAGACTTAAATATTGATCATATTGCTATAGAAAAATATAGAGAAATTAAAAGGCTAGTTTTACAACATATTGAATATTTAAAATTAAAAGAAGAAAACTTAATTAGACAAGAAGATATAAGATATATTGATGAATTTGAAGAAATTTTTTTAAGGAGAATTAGACAAAGATTATAATTTCGCAAAATTAAATTTCAAGATCACGATCCTATCCACAGTGATATCAGAGTTAGTAGTTATACTTAGAAATATATTTAGAAAAATGTCTAAAAAATTACTAATAATAGAACCTAGAGTATATAATTATAAATCTAAAGATTTACCAAATAATAGTCATTGGCCATTAATAACTGAAACATATGAAAAATTTATACCATTTATACTATTAGCAGAAGGAGGATATGGAGTACATAAACAATTAAATTGGACAAATTTATTTTTAATAAATAAATTAGGAATAAGTTTAGATAAAACTACAGAACAAAACTTAGAACAAGCAAAAAATCCAGAACAATTTCAAGAAATTATCAATAATTTACCATTAGAAATAAGACAAATGATAGAAATAACTAATGATTATAAATATATAAACAAAAATATACCTACACAAATATTAGAAGTAAAGCAATATGTAAATAACCTATCAAAACAATTAATAACCTTAGAAAACCAAATAAAGCAAATAACTGATAAAATAAATAAAATAGGAAATATGGTAGGAATATATGAAAACCCAATAGAAATTACAGAGCAAAAAACTATTATAGAACAAACAAATATGGTAAGAACAATTAAAGAAGAAGAAAGAGGAAAAAATGATTTACATAAAAGATTAGATAATATACAACAAAATATTGAAATTATAAATCAAAATATAACAATAATATATGATGAAATGGAAAAAAGAAAACCTAAAAGAATAATAATTGACAAAGAATTTAAAGTTATCAATAGATTAGGAATAAATATGATTACTGAACAAATAAAAAAATTTATGAAAAATCATAAAGAAGAAGGTGAAGCAGATTACATAATAGAAGAAGATTATATAGAAAAATCTTAAAATAGAAGAAATTAATATGAATGAACAACAAAGAGCTTTAATACCAGCATGACAAAATCCACCAGAGTATATACAACAATTAGGAACTAACCAAGTTAAAAAAGAAAATACAAGTAATACTAATCCACAAAATACACCAGAAATCTATATGAATCAAAGACAGAACACAAATTTTAAAACAAATAATTTTATACCACAACAAAAATATTACACCAAACCAAGTAAAAATTATCCTATAGAATACACACCATGGAGAAGTATTGAAACACAAATTATTTCAGAAGGAAGATGGATAGATTTAGGATGTGTGCAAGATGTAGATCATGAATTAGAATTATGGATGAAATCTATGGCTATGATGACCTATACTAGGGAATTAACAGGAAAGCAATTACAATTAATGTTAGAAAATACATTTATAGGAACTACTGCAAGATGGTGGGAAAATTTAACAGAAACTTATATATGACAAGTTAAAGGAAATGACCAAGATGAAATAGGAACTATTTTAAGCAGATATGAGGATGCATTAAAAAGAGAGTATACATTAGTAATAGACAGAGATACCAAAATTAGTTCGAAACTAAGAAATAGATATTTATTAGAAAATCTATCAATATTTGATGTGTTATTTTAAACAATTTGCATGTGAATTTAGAGAATATTTTGAAAAGGCAGAATATAATCAGGAAACATATGGTATGGAAATTATGAACCAAATATTCTTTAAATTACCAAACCCATGGAATTTAGAATTATTTAAGGACTGGGAAAAATTAGAAATACCTTTAAGTAATAATAATTTAGGAGCAAGAATACAATTTATAGAAATGAGGCAACAGGAAAAATGTATGGAAGCAAATAATATGATAAAACTCCATAAAACAAGTAAAAAATCATTATGCTGTAATAAATTACAATATAAACCAACCCAATGGGGATGTCATCTAGAAAGAAAATATAAGAAAAAGAAATATTATAGAAAAGATAAATTTAGAAACAAATTTTAAAAATTCAATAAATACAAAAAGCTATATAATAAAATATTTAAAAGGTATAGAGTACCATATAAGAGATATTTAAGGCAAAAACAAAACAAAACTAAAACATACCCTAAAAATCCTAGAAAATGTAAATATTATTCATGTGGAGAAGTAGTGCATATATCTCCAGAATGTCCTAAAAAAGATAAAAAGAAAAATATGATGTATATCTCATTAATAGAAAAAGAAAATTATAACTTATTATCTATTGAACAGGAAGAAGAATGGGAAGAAATTCCTGAAGATGAAGAATTTATGAATTAGAAGAACATGAAGTAATAAATACAATAATGGAACTAGAATCTTCAGAAGATTGTGAATCTAATGAATCTAGTGAAGAAGAATATTTATATATAAATATGATTAGACAAATTAGTGAAGAAAGTACATCTAAAGAATATGAATACCAATTAGAAGAAAATGAAGAACAACTAAATGAAAGATTAATATTTAATCCTAAAATGTATGAAAAGATCTTAAAATCAAAATTAGATGTAGAACCAAAAGAAATATTTAATTTACCATTTTGGCAGGAAAAAAAAAGAAATAGAATATGTAGCAAGAAACCATAGTAACCCTATAGACATAAGAGATATTACATGAAATACATTAATACCTATAATAAATGAAGAAATTATAAGATAAGAAATAAACCTATTGAATCCTGAACTAAAAGGAAAAATAAAGAACATATATTTAGGAGCCGTACAAATTATAGCAAAAGCCTATTTTAGAGAAGGAATAGATACACCTATAGAATTCTATATTATGGATGATAGAATTGTAAGTTCAGTACAAGATACTCTAATAGGAAACTTAATGTACCAAAAAGTAAAATTTATAATAAGATCAAATTTCAGCATAAGTATGAGAGAACAAAATAAAAATAAAGCCTTAACATTATATTACAAATTAAGATGAATAGATATGGAACAAGCAAGTAAAACTATAAGTTTAATTATTAGAACAATATATGCTTTTACTAGTAACCATGAAGTAAAAATTAAGAATGCTACGAAAACACACATAATAGAACCCATATTTAAAAATTTATTGGAATACAAACCAGCTAAAGAAAATCCAAGAATGACAATACCAGAAGATATAGAAATAGATTTTAATCAAGCTAGAAGCTTAGTAAATATGGATAAACCACAAATAGAATTTGGAAGAAAATCAATTAGCCTAAGAAGAAATACTAGTACAAGATCATTGCCTGAAATAGAAAATAGAAATGATTCAGAAAAACAAATAATGACAAAAATACATAGAAAAATACCAAGAATGAATCTATCTAAAAGAAATGATACAAAACAATTTGAAGTTATGATAGAAATTAGAATAAATGGAGAATGGAAAGAGCAGAAAGTATTAATAGATACTGGAGCAACTGTATCTCATATAAAAGAAAATATAATAGGAGATTTAGAACTTAAAGTAACAAATAATCTAATCCAAATACAAAATTATTTTGGAAATATTCATCCCATGGATACTTATGTAGAATTACCAATAAGAATAAATAAAAGAAATGAAATAATCATAAACATGTACGTGGAACATACAGGAACGGTAAATACGGAATTACTATTAGGAACAGACTTCTTAGAGCAAGTAAACCATATTACATAAAAAATGATAAAATGCTATTAACAATACAAAATGAGAATCTAGTTATACCAAGGTTATTATGAATAAAATACAAGGAGGAAGAGAACATATTTATATACTAACCAAAATAAATTACAATGGATATCTTAGCAGAAATTATCATGCATTGTTTGATACAAGAGCATCATCCTGTTTATTTAAAGAAAATGTATTACCCCCAGAAATGTGGAGTAATAAAAAGGATAATGAAGAAAGAGTAATTCTTGCAGGATTTGATGGAAGCACAAACCTAATAAATAAAGTAGCAATGAATGTTAAAATATAAATAGGAAAATATGAATTACAAATACCTTATGTATATCAATTTGATGATATGCAGGGGATATATTATTAGGGAATGACTTCATAAAACAATATTATCCAATAACTATAGATGAAAAAGTTATACTTTTATCTACCCCTTTTCATCATATAGCAATATCAATAAGAATTAATGATCCTTACTGTAGAGAAAAAATGCCTCATATAGCAGCTCAGCGTGGTGAGGATAGACAAAAATTAACACAAACAACACAATTTATACATAATAAAAATAGAATAAATCTAGTACAAGAACATTTTGATCAAATAATAAAAAAAAATATTACAGAAAAATTATTAAAATTATCAGGAGATAATCCTTTGGAAAAATGGCACATAAATAAACATATGACAGAAATTATATTAGAAGATGACACTAAAATTATTAGTATAAAACCAATTAAACATACACCAAAAGAATTACCTGAATTTGAAATGCACATAAAAGAAATGCTAGAAAAGAAATTTATTGGAGAATCTAATAGTAAACATAGTAGTCCAGCCTTCATTGTAATAAAACATTCAAAACAAAAAAGAGAAAAATCTAGAATGGTAATTAATTATAAAAGGTTAAACACTTATACAAAAGAATTAAAATATCCAATACCAAACCAACAGGTATTATTTAACCAAATTAGAGGAAAGAAATATTTCTCTAAATTTGATCTCAAATCAGGATTTTATCATATTATGTTAACTCAAGAATCTAGACATTTAACAGCTTTTACGGTACCACAAGGATTTTATGAATGTAATGTATTACCTTTTGGATTTAAAAATAGTCCAGGAGAATTCCAAAGGTACATAGATAAAATATTTAAAGATTATTATCATTTTATTATAGTATATATTGATGATGTTCTTATTTACTTTGAAACTAGACAAGTCCACCTAAAACATCTTAATATTTTTATAGATATTGTAAGGAATAATGGAATTATATTATCGGCTACAAAAATGGAGATAGCTAAAGAAAAAGTAGAATTTTTGGGATCTATAATAAGCCAAGAAGGAATAAAACTCCAAAAACATATAGGTATAAAAATACAAGAATTTGACAATCATATAAAAGATAAAACACAATTACAAAGCTTTTTAGGACTTGTAAATCAGACTAAGAAATATGTACCTAACTTAGCGAAACATTTAATCCCATTACAAAAAAGACTAAAAGGAAAAACTAGATGAACACCATGGTCTAAAGACGAAGAAGAAGAAGTACAAAAAATTAAAGACCTTTGTAAAAATTTACCAGAATTAGAATTACCTAAAAAAGAATGTGATTGGATTATAGAAACTGATGCATGCGAAACTGCATGGAGAGCAGTACTTAAATATATTTATCCAAATGAGGATGAGGAAAGGATTTCACAATACACTAGTGGCAGTTTTACCAAACTCAAACTAATTATCATATAAATGAAAAAGAATTATTAGCTGTAAAATTTACTATTAAAAAGTTTGAATTATTTATTGTTACTACAAAATTCAAAATTAGAATTGATAATACACAAGTCATATATTGGTTAACTAAAGAAATTGATCAAACTATTGCAAATAAAAGGTTAATTAGATGGAAAGTAGAAGCCATTATGATTTTGAAATTATTCATATCAAGGGTACTGACAATGTTATTGCAGATTATTTATCAAGACATAGAAGACATACTTAAGAAAGTAGAAGAAATTAACTTGGCCATGGGTCAAATGAATATCAACTATTCAAATCTATTCAACCATGTGAATAGTTGCATGGCGCATATTGTACAAATTAACAGTGAACTAGCCTTTTACAAGTCAATGGTTAATTCTCTTGAGGAAATGTACAAAGGGGGATCTCAATCCTCTCCAGTGAAGAAATTATGTGTAGGACTTCCTATTGAGGAAGAAGTATCTAATGTATCAATTATTGGAAGTTCATCTTCCAAAGCTATTAGAAAAACTATTGAACCATCTAAAGAAACTTTTTTAGAAGCTGTGAAGAAACCAGCAGTTGTAACAAAGGAACTATCAGAAAAGGAGAAAGTTATGAAGAAACTAGAAACATTCTTGAAGTATGTGGAGTACCTAAACAAGAGGACAAAAGAAGGAGAATGGCTAAGGACAATTAGCCATCAAAAAATCAATAAAGCAATTATTTTTCCAGGAGCAGAACTAAGAACAGTCAGGGGACTGTTTGACCAAGGACTTATTTAGTGCATCTACCCTAGCAAGGATATGAGGGAAATATCATTATTACCTAATTCTATCAAGACAGCAGTTAAAACATATTTTGGAATCACCAAAGCTGAAAAGATCTATGTCAGGATTTACTCAGCCATTCCAGAATTTATTGATGAAGAATTCCTAAGGGCATAACATATTGTAAAACTTGGAGTAACTAGCAAAGCTATTCTTTCAGAACCAGAAATTAAATCATTTAACAAAGAAGAACAGATACAAGTTATTCCAGAAAAAAGGGCATTGGGATTTAGAGTAATGTACACAGAATTAAGGGATACCCTTACACAAACTAATGTTTGGGTATATGAATTTAATGATGACAAATTATTAATCTACAGCATTGTTAGAATTAATCAAGTTAATTGTCAGTTATGGAAATTAAGAGAATATGCTGAGAATATACTTATTATCAGCAATATGGATCTTAGCAAAGGAGCCTATGAATATCTACATCAACTAACGGAGGTAGAAATGGGTCACAAGTGTAATAATTGTGGGGACCTACTCAACTACAATGAAGATGAAGCCTACCTTATCTGAACATGAATTATTCAAGGCATGAGGGTCCAGACCCATGTGAAACTTTAGAAAAGCAGTAAAAATTATTGTAACTTTAGCTTTACTTTATCTACTTTAATTCTTAGCCAAGTATGAAAAAGATAGGGAATATTATCTTGTTCCCCAACTTTACTTTTACCGATTATAAAAAGAGGAGTCTCTCCTCATTGTAAGCATCCGAAAATCATATTGATTTTCAGCAATAAAAATGTATATTCTCTCTATTTATTGTCTTTCTTTTCATTCCTAGTTCAAAATTTTCTTTTATCAAACAAATCCAGAAACAATTAGCAGAAGGTATGAGCAACTAAACTTTATATAGATATATATGAAACTATAAAATAGTTAGTAATACTCTATTTATTTATGAGTCCATAAGTTTATTCTTTATAAAACTTTCGTTAAAAGAGTACGTTCAGAGGTAGGAAACGAAACTGAATTGTGCTAAACCTCTTTGAAGTGTTTGTTTAAGTGTTAAACAGAAAGTATTGAAGTAAGTCTTTCGAGCATCCATTAATGCGTAAGTCTTTCGAGCAGCAAAGATCTCCTCTGAAGAGGTGTTTAATACTTAGATAAATAACTGAAGAGTATTTGGTCAAAAATCTTTTAAAATCAGATTTACAAAGAAGCGTGATGGACCCATAGATAGAAAGAAGTATTATTAATTATTTATGGTGGATTATATATAGTCTTTTTTATTATTGATATTATCCAAGTATTTTTATCATAGTCTTAAATTTATCATTTTGCTTATGATATCTCTTGCATATTTTTACATATGTTGAAAATTTATTTTTACTATTCGAAGAACTAACTATTTGAAGAGGATTTGAATTAATAGCTTAAATCTAAATATTTAATTTTATAATTTATGAATTCAGAACATTTAATAGAATTAAATCCTTCAGAAGTAAACGACTTTAAGTACTTAAGAGAAGAAACAATTAAACAATTAGAAATTATAAGAGAGGATTTAGGAAAATTTTATAATTTATTAGATTACGCAATAAAAGAACCCTCATTTACAGATTTTTCACAATTTACTAGAATTATAGTAAATAAAGGAAGAATAATTAGTGATCTAGAGAGAAAAAAAATAGAAGAATTAAATATAATTATTGAAGAATAAACTTTAATATATAATAGTATATATTATGTATTTTATGTAAACAATAAATTTAGAGATATAGGCATAACATCAGAAAATTAAAGGAGTTATAACGAAAAGGATAACATAGTAATTAAACATTCAAAAATTTTGTCTTTTAGCTATTTGTACAACTGTTTGTACAGTTTGTTTGTACAAATAGCAAGGTCCATATTACTATAGTGTATCAACACCATGAGTTTATTTTAAATAAATAACACACACACACACACAAAAATACACACACACACACAAAAAATACACACACACACACACTCTTCCTTATCTTAGAGTCTTGGACGCTTCACCCACTTTTTTCACCTATTCTTGTCAAGTGGCCCATCTCAAGATGCTCCAAACAAAATGAGTCATTAACTTGGAAATTTGTCAACCATCCATGCACCGGCCTTAGCACTCAGGTGTTTGAGTATGGTCTCTAGTTGGATCGTGACAATAGTCATAAACCTTTTGATTTTGTTGCACCCATGCCATGGCCTCATACTGCTGGCTGCTCAGCCCACTGGAGCCGGATGGTGAACCGAATTCTAGGCGACATGAGGCACGGCCATTATCGTCACAACCAGATATTTTGAAATTTTTGTACCGTCCTACAAAGGGTTGATAGCTGTAATCGGCTTTGTATTTTCCGCCCTCAGTTGCCCAAGAGGAGGCATCCCATATTGATCCGTACACCCATAGATTTCTTGTTGGGAATGTGGCATCGCTTTTTCTCGAGTACCTTCTAATTGGCACATCATCCACGAAAAATCTGCATAGATCAACATCATATGACAATTATGTTTTTATTGTCTGTATAACACGTACCTATCAAGACATCATTGATTTGCATGCATGGGACAAGAATTTACGACATTGATATTTGTTCACATGATTTCTAGTTTTAAAACGCTAGCCATTAGGTAATCTCCTTCATGATTAATAATTGTCCGCCAACTGAAAAATTTGTCACATAATTCAAATTTTTGAAAAAAAAAAATTGTTTGCTCTTAATTAAATATTTTACTTCACTTCTAAAAAGGCTCTTGACTACCCCTTTTTCAATGAAAGAACCTAAGATGATGAAGAGGGTAAATAAAATTTCACCAACATGATCTCTTCGGGGTTCCACAAAATCGCATAATTGTGGAAATCTCGAGTTGGGTCGAACCAAAGATGAAATCTCATCTCTCTTCCTATGATATTTCCGTCTCCACTTCCTCTTATATAAACATTTGTCTGCAAAGTATAAGGCTTGTCCTCTGTGGTTCCAAGGAACTCAATATCTATCTCATCGTGGTTCCCTGGGTAATCTTCATTGTTCGAAAGCTGCCACGCATTTCAAATATCAGACAAAAATCTGAATTCATCAAGGGATCGAGAAGGTTGGACTATAAGTTCAAATTAATATTTCTCACATAGAATGATGTGATCACTCCTGCAGTATAGCCTGGTTGGAGCTTCATCGCCGTTGCAAAATAACCAGATTTATAAGGTTTAAGAGATTTGAAACCACTCCCTGAAATGGCAAATGAAGAAAATTGAGGACAGTTAGGGTTTTAGAAGTTTCCGTGCAACCTTTGTTGTAAGAATTGGAATAGATACGTACCTGAGGTTCTGTCAAGCCAAATAGTGAGTTCCCCTTGGTCTAGTCTTTGATGCTGAGGACCCCAAAGATTGGTATATCCTTGGTTGAACCCTGTTGAGCCAATTCTTGAACTGGGGTAGTACCCTGGAGAAGGTGGACCCTCAGCATTATTTCTTAATGGGAACACAGAAATAAGAAAGAGAGAAAGAAGGATAGCCATGGAGGAACCGGAATAGAGAAGAAGCTAACTACGTAGTATTTTTATATAAAAAACGAATTGTGTATTGTATGGCAATATGTCATGTATAAATAAGATAATTCATGGGATTCAAGAGTTGTCCCAAGTGATTAGGATGTTCGAAAGTCCCCTACGCTGTTCAGGGTTCAAATTTCATTCACATCCCTTTCAATCCCTCCCCTTTAGACCACCATGTGTAATAAAAAATAAATAAAAGATTCATGGATCCCCACCAAATTTATGGAGGTTGACGGGCCTCTACTTGAAGACGAACAAAAAGTGAAATTTGTGATACCTACGCAACAAGAAATTACCAATTTGAATAATAATATTCTTTTATGAAAAGGTAGACACCAATCTTAGGCGTCCTATCGTCCCTGGGATTTGGTGGATTATGTAAATTACAGGTTATGTCTCAAGCTGGTCAGAATCTAAGTATCATCCACTAAATCGACAAAATACCAAACAAATTTTAACATGCGACCTAGCTCATAGTTTATGGTTTTCTCCTTTTGGAAGAACGTCGGATTCACATATGGAGAAAGTTATTTATTGCCTATTTTTGTTCTGTAGTGGTATTATTTTTTTTATTCTATTTTTTTCAGATTTTTAAATTGATAAATTTTATTTTAATCTCAAAAACCTTTATCACGCAAAGGAGCAGTTGAATTTATTAGGAGGTTTCATATATAAACTAGATACATATTAATTAGGGATAAAGAGTGCAATTTTTAATTAGGTTTCGCATTGGGTTTCAAATTTTTTAATAAATAATTTCTCTTAATTTATTTGCGGATTCATCCATATTGTGTATGAATCAAAGAAATCTTGCCCTCTTAAATTAAATTCAAAATATTTGTTGTTATAGGTAAATTCTATTTTACTCTCGTAATTAATGCAAAGCATTTGTTAGGATTAGAGTTCCGCCGCTTCCGCTCTACTTCTTTAGATTTGTATAATTCAAATGATACATGCATCTTCTTTGTGTAACAAGGATAAACAAGTGTGATGAATCATAAATGGTGACAAGTGTTGACGTTGATACAAAATTGCAGTTGATTTACTAAAGTATGCAATTACAAGGTATTTGATGAAAACATGACTTAAAATTTGAATGCAAACCTTCTCCAAAATAAAAAAGAAAAAAAAAATGATTCTAGCCCCAAAGTAAAGCTTGCTATGTACATTATTCTCTAAAATAAGCATATTGCAATTCAAATGATTAATTTGGTGGGCTACAGCCTATATTTTCAAATGCATGCATCATCTCTCATTTGTTGTCTTTTTCCCTTTCACGAGCAATAAAGATTGCCACGGGAGACAATAGGGTCAATTTTCTTGGGGCCTCGTGCCGACACTTTCACAAGCCTAACTACTGTGTTGTAGGTGAATTCTACTATTCTCCGCGAGGCTTTGAAAAATTAGAAAAGTGCAGGTCTATTCTAAATAAATTGACTTTAAATGGAGATTAAATTTGTCCACCCTCGTAAAAAAAGTTATGGTGACCCTCTTTTTTGTGAGGTGAAATACATATATTAAAATTTGTAAAAATTATGTTTTTTCAGTTTATTTTTATTATACTATACATCAAGAGTTTTGATATGAGTATAATTTTGTTATACAACTTTTATTTTATTTTAAAAGTTACTTATTTTTAGTGTTAAATTACGTAATTATATGTAAAATAAGTAATTTTTGAAATAACAAAAATTATATATCAAGATTATGAAGCTCTCAATGAACAGAATAATATAGACAAAAAAATTTCACATTTATCAATATTATAAATGTATATTTTACCCTCACAATTATTTTGTTCCTTCTCGAGCCTTGTGGACATGGAGGGGGTTGAAATTTCTATATTCAATGAGACCATTTAGTCCGTCCATTTATCTTTTGGTGAGAATGTTTAATCATTTGAACATCACGAGAATTCGATAGAATAAGTCGGTTCGGGAACGATTTTAATAGAATTTCAATTTGGTTGTTAAAGTATTAATTTATAATCTCGCAATATTATGAACTATTATAACTACATACGAAAATCTGCACGTACAATAGTTCACTTTGCAAATTAAAATCTGAAGCATACAAACTGGACTGGACAAAAATAGAGCATATGTTATTTATATTTAATGAAGATGAAGACAAACTTTTGAGTCCTAATTTTTGGTATGTTTCTGCATGGAGCCCTTTAAAATGGAAAATTTACGTAACTACTTAGATGTAATGGCTAGTAATTGAAAAATACTTAATTTTGAGACTATTCGTAATATTACAGAATTTCAATCCCTAGATTTTGAAAAATACTAGATTCTATGAGAGAGTATGTATTATTTGATTGACCTTAATTATGTAATCTATTATTTAGGGATGTAATTACCATTTATTTAGGAGATTAAATTAGGGATATAGTTACCATTTATTTAGGAGATTAAATTATGAATGTTATTACGTGACATAAATTGAACCAATTATAATAAGTCAAATAAAAATATTAATACACGTGACATTACAAATAGAAATATCATTACAAGTCTGGTATTACAGTGTACGTAATATAGTTATATGTTATAGCATCAAACATGTTCAGTAATACTGTAATATCACAGTACCTGTAATATAGTGATATTTTATTACCTACAGCATGTGTATAATAATGTCGTAATATTACATTATCTATAATAATTGCTTAATTCATAATTTTAAAGTGATTACTGAGCATTTACAGATGTGGTAATAATAAGTATCTTATTAGTACCGGGCACTTTACACATCGTGTAATTTAAGACATTTGTAGATTTCAGTTGGTAATGATATGTATTTCATTACTACATGAGGCGTTATAAATTTGAAGTGATTACTTAGCATTACAAATGTGGTAATGATATATTACATTGCTAAATGAGAATTACACATCTTGCAACTTATGGTTGTTATATAATCCTGTTGGCATAAATTATAATTCCCGATGGAGTGATATTGTATTACATGGATTATAATATAATCATGCAGTGTTAAATGAATTACACATATTGTTATACTGGATAATTAGGTATTACGCAGTACATTACATATTGTGTATGTTATAGATGATATATAATCGTGTTGTAATATAATCATGTAGGAATTACACTTACACTAATTGTAATATTTGATAACTAAATATTACACAGTACATTACATATCATGTACGTTCATGTCGTATAACCTTATTTATATGACACATTACATAAACAACATTCCCGCACAACTCATTTTCTGCCTCTACAATGGCGATTGAGATTTTGGTAGTGGCTTGATTGGGAGAGGGAAAGAGAGATAGAGAGAGTAATTTAATTTTGGGAGAAATTGAAGATGGATTGATAAAGCTAATATAGAATAATAAATACGGTTTGGAGAGAGAGGAAAGAGAAATAGTGATAAATTGAAGATGGATTGATAGAGCTAATACAGAATAATAGATATAGTTTGGAGAGAGAGAAAAAAATATTGGGAGAGGAAAGAGAAATAATGTACCTTATTTTTCTAAATACTAAAATACGTATTTTTCTAAACTAAGTAGATGAAAGTAGCATAGGGTTTAATTACCCCCTTTGAAAACATTGCTTTCAAATTATCTCCATGAAAGATTCTTTTACTGTTGATTTATAGGTTTTATTGGTTTGCATAATTTATGAATACAACAAGCTGACAATCGAATCCGAACGGATATTTATCTACACTACTTTAAAAGTATGGATAGAGAAGAATCTTTGACATCACGATTTTATCCTCACATTTTTTGTTTTAAACCAATTATACCCTCCTATCTTATCCATTAATTAATTAATTAAGTAAAAAAAATGAAGGGACTCATTTTGTACACTCCTCATATTCTATTTTCTACAATATATAAAAAAAAAAAAAGAAGAGGATTTAGGAGAAACTTTTGATTATTAAATTTTATTCACACCATTAAATATTTTATTTTATTATTATAATCTTTCATATATATATATATATCTTCAAATTGTTAATGATTCGTTGTTAGAGCTCATATTTTTTATTTGTAAAAAAAAATTATCTTAAAGTTTTTTACATCGTCCTTTAATAATAATTTATTCAACATTTTCAATTATACACAATGATTCCATAAAAAATAATCTTTCATTTATATATAAATATATATAAATCCACAAACATTTCTTCCGTCTATTTTTACCGGTCATTTTAGAAATTTTTGATTTTGATCAACTGATTTTAATAATTGAATTAGGGGAGTTCTATTAATGCAAAATAAATTTATATGTGACATATAATAAATGATTTATGGATTTGTGAAAAAGAAAATATCTATAAAAAGTTAAATTATAGAATATTTTTATTTTTTTATAATTACTGCATTATTCACTTTTGTCAATAACGCTCTAAATTTGTTAGGTTTTATGTAAATATTTTCCTTAATATTTTGTCTTTTATCAGTCAGTAATATTAATCTACAATACATTTAAATATTCTGTAATAATTTTCTTTATAAGGTCTGGAGGTAAGTGTTTGAAGTTATTGAAAGGGGAAAATGGCTAAAATGAGTGGTAACGAAGTTTTTTCACAATTTTTTGTGACCATCCAAACCGCACAAAGTGTGTGTCATGGTAAACTTTTCCCTGCATTATCTTTTCTCAATTCTAAATATGGAATTTGACAGCAAGTTCAATAATATTTTGTGAAATTTATTGAAAAATCTGCAATATTGAATTTTCCTTACAAAGCCTGCAACATGTCATCGGTATTTATTTCAAGATTATTTGTCGAGTACACTATTTATTATTTCTTTATTCGAATTTACACTTCAAATTGATATTTTTTAGCTCAACGACTTTCAAAAAATGCTATTACTTCTATGAAGACAATATGTATCACATTCATTATACATGTAAGACGTGCAACGCACGTGCTTAATACTAGTGTTGTAGAAAAGGTGGGAAAAATCATTTTCATTCATGTTTTATATGTAATTAAAAATATATATAAAAAATTTCACGCATCAATATTAAAGTGAGGATATAAAGATGGATGGGTATACATATATATGTATATATGCATAATAAAACAGATATATCCCATGAACAGAACTGTGCATGATCATTATTTAACACAATACAAAATTCAAAACATAGCAACAATTAAGCTTAAAGATAATTGTAATTAAACTAATTTTCCACACTTCGAGTGCACAAGTGTGTAATGTGGGCGACAAGTTCTAGGTTTACCCCAAAGTCAGAAACCTCGAGTATTAAGTCCATGTTTGGTCGTCGTTTCTTCATTTTTGTTTTTCTGACTCATTTAAAATCACACAAATCACAATTTATGAGGCTCACAGATTTTATTAACTTTTTAATCACATATCATCTACTTTTAATATCAAACCAAATTGGGGCCAAGTATGCCCTACCGACAATTAAATAGTGTCTTTGAATAGGATGTAGGACTAAACCATAACCTGATAACCTTAGAAGCCAAAAGGCCTTTCTTGTTAGTACGTACTCAGTATACTATTTTCATGTGCGTCGTGATCTCAAAAACTCGGATTTTCTTACTGTTGGAAACATAATAGGGCTTGATTACAACTTTAATGATTCATTTGTTCATACTCTTATATTCTAGAATAAAACTATTTATCATGAACAAGAATAAATCTCTACTCAGTTGACACATTTTTATTGAAAACTGAGGATGTGCCTTATACATGTTGCACATGAGCGAGCACTTCTTCATTTTCCATTAAATATGTGTCAACTAAAGTAGAGACATATTTCTTACTAATGACAAATAACATTGCTCTATATTCTAACACGAGTCACAACATGGTTGTGTTCGGCGGCTATCTTTTGGATTATAAATTGATATATTTGTGTTTTCTAACTAAAATATGTGGTCAAAAAGTCGAGAAAGGAAATGTGTGTGATTAAAAAATTGTTTGAAAAATTGAATTGTAAACCATAATCATGTAAACGTGCTACAAGAATATCTTCCAACAGCGACGACAAAAGCGGTCTCTGAAAGTCCAAATGTCATTGTTATTTCATATTAGAGACGACAAAACCATCCCTTCAAGTCCGTAACTAATGCCGATTAGAGACAACAACATTTGACTCCCTCTCACAAGGGAGTCGACTATTTCCGTCTTTAATACTTTGACACCTACAGAGACGACTTTGTCATTTCTAATTGTGAACCGCCGATCCTCGAAATTTCTTTAATTCATATAATAATTGTGTGTGGCTTGGATTCGAACTCGAGATCTAGTGTTGGATGGTCATGTCCCAACCACTAAGGCAATTAAATTCTTGTGTTAAATTTTGCTTTCAATAATATATATTAGTTAACGTAACGAATATTTATTCTATTAAATTATAACTTAACAATATTTTTTCTCAACAAATTAACTTTAATATTAATTCTATAAATGTAAATAATCAAATAAATAAACAAAAAAAATATAGAAATTGAAAAAAATATAATATTATAAAAGCCTGTTTGCTAAAGAAAATATTTTCATCTAAACTTTTCAAATTCAATCTCAACCATCCATTTTTAGTCAAGCCTACAATTTTTTATTTTTCAAACCTTTTTAAACCACACATCCTTAAAAAAATCAAAAAAATTCACAAAAATAAAAAAATTTCACATTACCAAACGAGCTCTAAATCACATTAAAAAAAATCAAAATTAAAAAGATTTAATAGGGACGATTAGGTCGTCTCTATTGGTCCAATAAATAGAGACGACAAAAAAGTCGTCTCTATTGTTCCAATAAATATAGACAACTTGAGATGGTTGTCTCTATTGATCAGACCAATAATAACAACAAGAAAAGTTATCTTTATTTGTCAAATCAATAGAGACGTCTCCATAATGATGTCTCTATTGATTGACTAGTGGAGACAACTTTTCTTGTCATCTCTATTGGTCCACCCAATAGTGATGTTTCTTGTCGTCTCTATTTGTTGGATCAATAGAGATGACATTAAATGTCGTTTCTATTGATCAGATAAATAGAGATGACTTTTCTTATCGTCTCTATTTGTTGTACCAATAGAGACGACTTTTCGTGTCGTCTCTAATTTTCATTGTTTTTGCTCACTTTTCTTGTAGTAACTACAAAGGCTTTCATGATTAAAATTGTGTTGTGTTGGATGAGTAATAATTTGAAGGCTGCCGTTGGTAGGGAGAGCATCTCTGATGTCACATTATCACAGGTCCGCTCCCTTGTCAGACGTGGCACGTGGGCAACGTCCTCCAATGAAAATGGGCCAAGTGTCCACTACAAGAAATCGGACCAACAGCGACGACAGAAGTCGTCGTTAAAAGCCTAAAAATCGTCGCTATAGATCAATAGCGACGACATTGTCGTCTCTAATAGTCGTCGCTTTAGGCCCGTAGCTGAAAATCAATAGCGACGACACCGTCGTCTCTATTTCTTCGGAGGATATTGCGACGACATAGTCGTCTCTAATAACGAAAAATATTTTATTAATAATTTATTAATTTAACTTGACCCGATCCGACCCATTTTGAACCATGCCCGAATTTGAACCCGACCCGAACCTCAGTATTTATTTTTAATTCATATGATGATAGTGTTGGCTTGGAGACTCGAACTCTTGACCAAGTAGTTGGGTGAGTGATGTCCCAACCATTTTGGCAAATAAATTCTTATGTCTTATTTTGTTTTAAGTAATATATAATAGTTAACTTTAATGAATCACATTTTAATAATAATAGTATATAAACATTTGTTCCAACACATTGACTTTAATATTATTTTTATAAATATCGAAATGTTAAAAAAAAAAAAAAAAAAAAAAAAAAAAAAAAAAAAAAAAAAAAAAAAATCGAACCTATAGAGACGACATAGTCGTCGCAATAGGGTATGTTTTTGCAACGACAAAAAATGTCGTCGCAATAGTATCTCTATTGCGACGACATTTTTTTTGTCGTCTCAATTTTTTGCGACGACATATTTTTGTCGTCGCAAACAAAAAAAGTCGTCGCTAGGTATTAGCGACGACTTTTTTTGTCGTCGCTAATGACTGAGTATTAGCAACGACTTTTTTTGTCATCGCTAATTTTCGTCGCTGTTGGTCCGATTTCTTGTAGTGGTCTGATTTTAAACATATTGCGCATTCTCATTGGAGGATGACAACAAAGCAATTTTGCACATTATCATAGGATGCAATTGTTTAATCATGTAGACCAGGGCAATGTACCTATTTTATATTTTGAATTTTTTCACGTAAATCTTGTATATTTTTCCATTTCTATTTTATATTTTCTCTAGCTTTTAAATAATTTTCTAAACCAGGAACCTATGGAGAAATCGATAAATTATTCTCAAATCTTAACATAAAATGCAAACTGACAGAGACTTTTAATAACCAATCATTCAAGAAACTTAGAAGCCATATGCTTATTTTCTATAGCTTAATTTATAAAGCTTTGAACTCAAATTCCAACAAGATACGTATTTAGTCATTGCAATAAAATTTTCTGATATACTTTAACTATCTCGATACTTTAATTATTGCCTTTCAAAGATTAAGAATATTTGTCTAGCATACTAATTTGGAAAATGCTACTTTGCCACTCATCCTTGCCACCTTGGATAACCGAAATTTTGTAGGTTATTGATTTTGAAGTTGATGAGATGGGTAAGAATGGTTTTAAAGGATTGGTCATTGTGTGACATCACATACCAATGTCTTCAGGATTTTAACTGCAAAGCTATAGTTAGGTCTAAGGTGTATTGACAGTTCTTCTGTATCCAAAAGTCGTGTTATCGAGATGTATTTGGAGTTGAGTTGTTTGATGGTAGATTATTCACAGCTATAGTTACGATGGACAGGATCTATTCTTATACCAGTTAGTGCTGCGCTAAAGTCACAGAGTGTTCAATTTCACGAGGTCAGTGTAGTGCAAATACTTCACACAAAAATTTTACATTTATCACATTCACTTCTTGTAAAAGCCATTGGTGTGAAGCAAATCCTTCACACAATTACTGTTTCTTTCTATCGATTCAAATCTGCAGGAGCATTCCTTACGAGTAGTACCAATTGAAAAACGAAAAATAAAACAATGTTTTACCTCTTGTAGCATCAGCAAATGCATGTGATTCACGCTTCACAGTATCTTAGATATTTTCTTCTGATAATATAATGAATGTACAATTTTGTTTAGGAGATTTTGCACAGATGTCACTCCTATGCATAATATACACAAAATTTGACACTTCCTCCAAATGTGTTAAAAATGATTAATTTTGGGCTTGAAATGTAAGTTACCCCTAATTTCACTTTTGAGAAACTTTATGATTGTAATAATGAAACAATTAATACTTAATTAGAAGTATATCACATCACACAAGAAATTAATTGATAAAAAATTAAAACAATGGATAATAATAATACCATTAGACAAAAATAAATTCTCAAAAATAAATTAAAAATACAACAATAATTTTTAGTTAAGTCAAAGAATATATGATAAGTACTTATTTTTAAAATAGCAAAATTTATATATTAATATGGTACTCATTTTGAAGATCTCATTAAATCATATAATATGAAATAAACAATTTTTTTATCGATATTACAAAAAAAAAATTAAGAAGGAAGAAGAAAAAGAAAAATAATAAATAAGGGATTGGGTGTGTGAGATGTATTTACGTTATTGGAGAATTTTAAGATAAAAGTGGCACATTAGATATTAAAAGACTAGTTAAATTTAACAAGAAAGTTAACATGTTACTAAAAAGATTTATTTAGCAAATAAGTAACATATCCAATGTAAACATAAAATTGACTATTAGTTAACATCTCTCACGAACAAATACTTTAATATATTCAATGTGGATGCTCTAACTATTTTGAAATTGTTAAATAATGCATTCCTATAACTAATTGGATTTTTTTAGGAACATTGATTTGGACTATGATATCAACCTACATTCCTCATAAATGCCCGAAGATCCTCCATTATTGTAATAATCTTCATACCATAAAGCATTCTTTTCATATTTTGTCATTTGTTAGCTGAACATAGATGAACAACATTAAGGGTCCGTTTGATAGCGATGGTGGAATTTGGGTGGAAAGAAAACGAATACTAGGGAATTGAATTTTAGGAAATTGAATTCTTGAGAATTGGAAGTTTAATTTGTTTGATTGATTTAATTTTTTAGATGAAAAAAGTGAAGAATTTTTCAAATTTTCTTGTATGATTGACATTATTTTCCATGTCAAATAAAAAAGAATTTAGCTATTTTAAACATATTGTTTATTTTTCACATATTTGTATTTGATAACAACAATGTTAATTTCTGAGAAAAATAAATCAATTAACAACAACAAAAAAGATCAAACGACACTTTTATGGTTTGCCATGTATAGGTAGAAACTCATTATCACCTATTAGCTAAGAATTCATTTACCTTGAAAACAAGGAATTGCACAACTTCCAACAAAAGTAAAAAAATCAATTCCAAGACAAAACTTGTCAATCAAACATTATCTAATTGTAGATGGAGAATTTGAAAACAACTATTGCATTTAAAGCCCGAACACACAGTGCAAATTGTCAATTTCGACAAGTCATCTATCGAACTCAACATATTTCAAAGTCGACACCGCATTTGAATTGTCGATACATAGTACACCATGCACTATCTTGGACGAACGTATGCATGGTTGTTTAGTTTATGTTATGACTTATGACAGTCAGACATTTGAAATTTGTGAATCAGTGACGTACTTATATCATATTTTCAGGAATTAGTGTTAATTTGAGATTTATTGTCTCGCATGACGGACACTTTGTACACTTAAATGATGAATGGAAGTGACGAGGAAATAAAACTACGTCTATTGTAGTGCCTAACTATATCACGGTTAAGTGACTAATTCAATGGGTGAATGTAAAACTTCCAATTTGTGGTCCACACAATGATATCCTAATTCAAAGTGTCGAACATGAACATACACTACAAGAAAATTGACCTTTACCGACGAATATTTTCGTCGGTAAAGAGGAAAAAATCGTCGGAAAAATAATTTTCCGACAACGAAATTCGTCTGAAAGTTGTCGGAAAACCCTTCGTCGGTAAAGGGTATTCCGACGGGTTTTGTATTTCATCGGAAAATTTCCGACGGAACTAAACCGCCGGAAATATTTCCGATGACTAAGTCAGTCGGAAACATTTTTCCGATGAAAAGAATCCGTCGGAAAAATTTTCCGACGGTTTATTTCAATCGGAAATTTCCGACAAAAATAATTCGTCGGAAAAATTTCCGACGAAAATAATCCGTCGGAACAATGTTTCCGATGAAAATAATCCGTCGGAACAATGTTTCCGATGAAAATAATCCGTCGGAAAAATGTTTCCGATGGTTTATTTCGGTCGGAAATTTCCGACGAAAATAATTCGTCGGAAAAATTTCCGACCGAAATAAACCGTCGGAAACATTTTTCCGACGAAACTAAAAACCGTCGGAAATTTTCCGACGGTTTCCGACGACATTACCGACGAATTTTTAATGAAAATTTTTGAATAAATTGTCGATTAATATTTAAAATTTTCTTATTTACTTACTTATTTTTAATTTATGAAAATTGTTGATAAAATTGTCAATTAATAGTATGAGCATTCACAATTTAACGATACAAAAAATAAATACATGTACACGAATACTTGAATTCAAGTTATACTTAATAAATATTTTACGTTATCAAACTATATCAAAAGATAAATATTACATTTACTACCATACTTGAATTCAAGTTCATAATTAATAGTATTACACTACCAAACTATATAAAAAGATAAATATTACATTTATATACTTAATGCTGAGTTCCAGAACCGGAGGGGTAAATTGAGTTAGGCAAATTTAGTTGTCGAAGCATATCTCGAATCCTTGCTTCAAATTCTGCTGACATCGACGCCTTCAATTCTTCCACTTCTTTACGTCGTAACTCCTCTTGCTCTACTTTGTCCCGAAGCATTTTTTCTTCCAACTTCTCTAAATCCCGACGTCTTGTTTCTTCAACCTCCGCTAATTTATTTCGTAATTCATTTAGTTCATCTTGACTTGATTGTGTCCTAAAACGCTGAGAGGAGTTCAGTAGTTGTGTGGCAGCTTCAGAAGTACCTAGCCCGTACACTTGACCTTTCCGTGGGCAATTTGTGACATCTTTCCACACATCTAAGTGAAATACATGAGGATCTGGTGTATCGGGACCATCATACATCTCCTGCACAGTATTGACATATTTCTCCTACCAAAATAAATTAATATAAGTACATATAAGCAAATATAATTAATTTATATTGTTAATCATAAATTAATCTAACTTACATATACTTCTTTTGACTTGTCATCTATGAAAACTCCATCTGGCTTTCGATGCGTATGTTCAAAAAGTTGTAATGGAGTTGGTTTATCCCCATTCTTCTTCGTCTGTTGGAGATATTGAAAAATGTCAACGAATTAATGAATAATGATTTGAAATATATAAGTTTAAGATTAAAAATACTACCAGTCGAGCCTCATGGACAGAATATGACACTGAACCAGCCGTATGTTTTGGTGCCTCACCATTTGCATGACGATTGGTCGCATTAACCTTAGACATACGTTGCCAATCTTCACGTTTCCATTTTCTAATACAAGTAACCCAACTAGGCTTGGTCAACCAATCTGGAGGGTAGTTCTTCCAGTCATCCATATTTTCAGATTTGCTGTTCTCTTTTGCTCTTTCTCTAGCATCAAAAAACATTTCTCGAATAGTCTTCTTTGCAATACGATTCCATATGACTTTTATTTCCCCATCTGAATGATCAGGCCATTGGAATCTCTCCTGAAAAATTAAAAACACAGAGTTAATAAACAAACAAATTAACAACATTAGCAAACATCTGGCTTACAAACATCCTTACTTGACGAGTTTTTATGAAGTCAAATGCGAAGCAACCACGATTAACTTTCTATTATAACAAACCAATTAGTTTGCTCATTTGTAATGATAAATGACAAAATCCTACATAGTTTACCTGAAATCTAGCCCACATGCCGTTCTTAACATGCTCAGGCACATATTTCCATAAATAATACGGTCCACCCAAAAAACCTCTAAGTGTTACCCCGATCTCTCTTGAGGGAAAGTGTTCTGTAAAGCTGCGTATAAAATTAAAAGAACGACATTTAATTGATATCACATTTAATTGATATCATAATTTAAAGAATTTACCTTACCTTTTACCGCCGATATTAATTATCATACGCTCCGACGGGGAATTAGGACGAGCAGTCCCTCGATTATGACCTCGTCTCCTCACTGTGGACTCATTCTCTCTATCAGATGAGTGCTCCTCTTCTAAACCATCGTGGCCTGCATAATCCTCGCTGCTACTTAAACCATTTTCAGATTGGGTTCCATCACTTGTTTGTTCTCGATGACTATTTTGTTGACGTTGCCCTCTAGACCGGCTACCGCATCCTCCAAATCGGCTACCACGCCCTCGCGTCGGTTGGTATCTCATCCCTAATTATCATAAACTAGTTTTTTAATTGGTTTAGAAAAAAACAAAATCTCTTTAAAATGAACAAAAGAATTGATAGAGATGAATCAAAAACATGTTAATATAATTCTTACTTCACACTAAAATTTTCTAGCATACTTAGATTCCATAAATGAAACAGTATGAATTTTGAAGGAAAAAGTCTGACACTGATAAAGAATCATGATCAACTTGACTTGATTAAAGAATAAAGCTCATATGTATTGCTTAGCAAAAAAATCCCTCCATAAATAATTCTTCAATTGGTTCTGGTATTTTTGTCTTATTCCTACAATCAGTAAACTTACATGTATCGGATTCCAGCACGGACTTGATGTTTAGGGGACATGAAGAGAGAGAGTAAAAGTGACTATCAACTAAATGAAAAATCTGCTTCGCTGTACTACCTTAATTGAATCGAGACAAGCACTATTCCTCAGCTAAAAGACGTTAATATCCTTGAACTATTTGCATAGAAGAATAGAAATGCTAGAAAAGAGTATTTTAATATGTCTAATATGCTGGTTTATTCGAGTTGCAAAATTAAATCAATTGTAAACGAGAAAATCTACAAGGTAAGAAAATTGAAATTTCAGAATTCTTAAGAGGAAATAAAGAAAACCAATTGTAATGCAAATATTAAGATTTAGGAATTCTCTTCTTTGATGCGGAGGACCGTGGAAGCAAGAGAGAAGAGGTGACAATTCAAGATTTTTATCTTAAAGGAGAGATACACTCAAAAACCTTTTTTAGCATCTGGAAGTCGCCCTTCCTTAGGAGAAGCAATTGAATCCTGAAAGAAGGACATCTAGCGTCAACATTGTTCTTGTTGCCATTAATAAAACATGCAAATAGAAGGGAATCCAAGTGGCTTAGAAATTAATTTCAAAGCACGGATAGCCAGAGTTGTGAGAGCAGAGTCTAATTGATTTCTCAATAAGGCCCCCAAGGATTACAATTAATTGTGGGGCCCCCAAGGATTACAATTAATATTCTTTTTCACATGCCAAACTTATCTCTTGATGTGTTTCCATCATATCAGAAAGTTGCTCATATTAGCAGCCACGGTCATATTTAATTGTGAGTCATCAAATAACAGAGGAGTTTTCTTATATGGTTCTTCCTTTTAGTAATTGAACTAAAACAAGGACAACAATCTTGCATAACTGAATTCTATTTAAATGCAAAAGAAATAAAAAAAATGTGGATACCCAAAACAATCTGGACAACTCTCAACTGATATGATATAAAAGTTCCACTCACACGAGTTGGCAGCTTCTTTAAAACTCTTCTCAATACCTGTCAACAGGAGATAAAGATGGTGTAAATTGTAAAACTGTGAAGGAAGCTAGCTGATGACGATTGCTAAGAACAAGAATAATTAAGAGAGAAGAAAAGAGAGCAAAGAGAAATCAGAGGAAGATTGTATTTATTCAATAATTTAAGTGTCTCATTACAATCAAACGAGGGATATATAAGAATGTCGCATGATAAACTGTCTCATTTATGCCAACATATATGTGATCATCATAACAATACATGCTAAAAAAAATACATAAGAAGGTGGAAATATCAGAGAGCCCATCATTAACCAATAAGGAACTGATGCTGATTTAATTGGGCATTATGTCGACTTTTTAAAAAATCGATGTTGAAAAGTGGAAACAACTCGTCAATGTAGTTGAGGCATCCGTGTAAAAGCTCCAAAGGAGAATGTATATTTTAAGCACAACTCCCCACTAGCTTTAGCCACCAGAGTATGATACACGTAATCTACCATTATGTGTGAAATGAATCAAGATTAGAATGAAATCAATGTGTTGGAAACAAACACGTTAATCACAGATGGTACCTGTAAGTAATCTTGATTCCTCCTCAAGAAAATTATGAGCCTGGTGAAGACAGGAAAAAGGCACATTAAATTGATAAAGCATAAATTTAATGGAAGTAAAGATAAATAGATAGTGATGATAATAAGTAAAACAAAGTTGATCACATATTCACGTCCACAGACACTATTCAGAAGACTAACAATCACAACTTACAATTTTATTTTAAAGAACTGAAATGATAAGATATATGTATCGTCTTATGCTCAGAATAGTCCCCCACAATTTGCACACATCATAGCACACACCATACACTCCCAGTTTGGACAATTTTTTGCATGTCATTCTTCAAAAGGAAACATATTAGGCATAAATTATTCAGAATTTTAGTCCTCAGTAGTCAGCACAATAAGAATCAGAAATCAGAACACCCGGCAAATACACACTGGGGGGCAGGGCTGTCGAGTGAAAGAAAATTGGAAGGACAGCTACATAAACATATACACACAGTAGAGAGTAGGAAAGAAAAAAGGAATTGCAGCTGGTGACAGCAGCTGCTGTGTTTACTGGGAAAAGGAGAAACCGGGGGTGAAGTTGAAGAGCTGGTGACAGTGGCTTTTGATAACCACCGGGGATTGAATTACAGAGGAGGAAGCTGGACATTGCGAGGAGGAAGCAGGTTGACGGCAGTTGCTGGTGACAGCAGCAATTGCTACTGCTGGAAAAGTGAAATTGCTGGTTCGATTCATTAGATAGAGATATATACACATAGACAAAAACGAGAAGCAGACTGAGAGGAAGGCAACTGGGAGCTGCTGACTGCTGGTGACGCTGCAGCTGCTGTTACTGCTGCTGGGATTTACTGCCGGTTGGAATCTGCTGGTTGCTGATGCTGAAGAGTTCCTGCTGCTGCCTTTGCTGTGTTGCAATTGCTGGGCTGCGTTGAGGACTGCAGCTGGTTGCTGCTTGTTGGAAATAATTGAATGAAAACTATAACTCCCTTCATCAGCCGTTGCTCTTCATCAGTTTTGAATGAAAACTATAACTCCCTTCATCAGCCGTTGCTCTTCATCAGTTTCAATTTGGTTTATTGTATCAGTTTCCTCAGTTTCAGTTTCAGCTGGAAATTATTGCTGTGATTAAATGGAATTCAAGGTTGGTGACCTATATATAGCTAACCTCTCTTCTCGGTGGAAACACAGGCAACAAACAAGTGAAAACCAATATTTAGCTTCCTCCTCTCTTTCATTTTTACAGCAAACTTCACCCTTGTTAGTTTCTTCCTTCGCTAAATTTTCTTGAGAGAAATACACATCTAGTTCGATAGGCGGTTAACGTAGTGCAACGCTAGCCGACAACCGATTGTATCCTGGGAATCGAACACCGATCAAAACCTCGTGCACCCCGGTGAGGCGGCGAATTCGATTTAAGGAAACCGTGTGAACACGGGCCTTTGGTTTGATTTATTTTCTTTGTTTCTCTAAATTTTCCCCAACAAGCTTAAATCGAATTCTCATTTCGGGAAACTTTAGAGTATTTTTTTTCCTGTTTGGTTTCTGTCTGATATTTTTTTTTCCTGTTTGGTTTCTGTCTGATATTTATCCTTTTAGTTTTGTTTACTATATTATATACATAAATCGTATGGGTTAAAAATATTTCTGTTTAATTGCACACAGTAAGGTTATTAGGTCTGAATCAGTAAAAGAAAAAAAAATTGGTTCACAAGAAATTTCGTTTTTTTTTTTTCAGTGTCCTGCATGGTTTTCTCTACATGAGAATTTAAATGGTTTTGCATGGATTTTAGGTGGATTTGCTTGGGTTTAAATGGTTTTGCATGGTTATGATCATTACTTTCATTATTTTATAATCATGATTTACTCATTATTGTAATAAGAGCCTAATAATTTTCATATTTAGCTTCTCAAGGAAATGACGATATTAACAATGGAAGCAACACTATCGGTACCGGTGTACCAAATCCTGCAATGACTTCGGTTAACCCTGTTGAGACCTCGATTGGCGTTTCTCCCGTTGATGGGACATTTGGTGGTGGTATTCCTCATGTTGGAGTGAACCCCACTTTGCCTACGGCTGCGGCCTCGGAAATTCAATTTGGCGCAATACCTTTGCCAGTACCTAGGGCTGCGGCCTCGGTACCTTTTCCATCGTTTCCGGCTCCATTTCCTGTGAATCATGCGATTCGACCGGACAAGTTTGCGGGGACTGATTTTAAGACATGGCAGAACAAGATGATTTTTTATCTTACAACTTTGGGCCTTGCACGTTTCCTCACCGAGGATGCCCCTGTTGTGGCTGAAAACGACACTGATTTGCATAGGCGTGCTGCTTGGGATGCATGGAAAAGTGCTGATTTTCTGTGCCGCAACTATGTCCTGGATGGCCTACAGAATTCTCTGTATCACGTGTATGTGGTAAAGAAATCTGCTAAGGAGCTTTGGGAGTCCTTAGAAAAGAAGTACAAGACCGAGGATGCTGGGTCTAAGAAATTCTTAGCCAGTCGGTGCATGGACTTCAAAATGGTGGATACACGTTCAGTGGTGAGCCAAGTGCAGGAGTACCAAGTGCTTTTGCAGGAAATGCATGCTGAGGGTTTGACTATGTCAGAATCTCTACAAGTGGCTACTGCTATTCACAAGCTACCTCCTCAGTGGAAGGCTTTCAAAAGCTATTTGCAGCATAAGCGGAAAGAGATGTCTTTCGAAGATTTAATTATCAAGCTGCGGATTGAGGAGGATAACAAATTGGCTGAACGTAAATCGGAGAATTCTTACTCTGAAAAGGCTAATGTACTGGAGCACGGCCAGAGTTCTGGTACCAAGAAAGGTCAATCTTTTAAAGCCAAGCAGGGTAATGGGAATCGAAATGATAAAAAGCAGGCCATGAAAGGGTCTCAGTTGAAGCCTACTGGTGGCGTAGGAAAGAAGGCCAAGTTCCAGTTCAATGGAAAGTGCTTCAATTGTGATAAAGTTGGGCACCGATCAGCAGACTGCCGCCAGCCTCGGAGGGATAACAAGCAGCGTCCTCAAGCTAATATGGTTGGAAATGAGAGAGATCATCTCTCAGATGACATGTCTGACCTAAACCTTACAGCGGTGATTAGTGAGGTTAACTTGGTGGGATCTAACCCAAAGGAGTGGTGGCTGGACACTGGGGCCACTTGCCATGTCTGCTCTAACAGGAGCATGTTCACTACTTTTACACCAGTTACAAATGGTGAAAAATTGTTCATGGGAAACTCCGCAACATCTGAAGTGCTGGGTAAAGGCAAGGTGATCCTGAAGATGACCTCTGGTAGAGAGCTTACTCTGACCAATGTGCTGTATGTGCCAGAGATTCGCAAGAATCTGGTTTCTGGGTCTCTTCTGAGCAAGAATGGTTTCCGCATGGTCATTGAAGCGGATAAGCTGGTGATTACCAAGATAGGAGTTTATGTTGGGAAAGGCTACATGACTAATGGCCTATTTAAATTAAATGTAATTGCTGTAACCCCAACTGTTATGAATAATGAGAAAACTCCTTCTGTTTACTTGCTTGAGTCTCCTAATCTGTGGCATGGTAGATTAGGTCACGTGAATTATAATGCAATTCGTAGGCTAAGCAAGCTAAACTACTTGCCTAGGTTTCAAATTGATTCGAATCACAAATGTGAAACCTGTGTTGAGGCAAAGCTTACAAGGTCTTCGTTTCATAGTATTGAAAGAAGTACCGAGCCGTTGGGACTAGTCCACAGTGATGTGTGTGACTTGAAATTTGTCCAAACAAGAGGCGGAAATAAATATTTTATTACTTTTGTCGACGATATCACGAGATATTGTTATGTGTACTTGCTTAAAAGCAAAGACGAAGCTATCGATAAATTCATTCTTTATAAGAATGAAGTTGAAAATCAACTTAGCAAGAAAATAAAGGTGCTGCGAAGTGATCGTGGTGGTGAATATGAATCACCATTTGGTGAATTTTGTGCTAAACATGGAATAATTCACCAAACCACTGCACCTTATTCACCTCAGCAGAACGGAATCGCTGAGCGTAAGAATCGAACGTTAAAAGAAATGATGAATACTATGTTGATTAGTTCTGGATTACCACAGAACATGTGGGGAGAAGCTATTCTTTCTGCGAATTACATTTTGAATAAAGTGTTAAGAAAAAATATGGATAAGACTCCGTATGAACTTTGGAGAGGCCGAACACCTTCGTATAAATACTTACGAATGTGGGGGTGTCTTGCGAAGCTAGCAGTGCCTCCTCCCAAGAAGGTCAAGATTGGACCTAAGACAGTTGACTGTGTGTTCATTGGCTATGCACAAAATAGTAGTGCATATAGGTTTCTTGTGCATTATTCGAATGTACCTGATATTGATCCAAACACGATCATGGAGTCTAGGAATGCACAATTCTTTGAGAATATATTTCCTTGTAAATCTCCTAAACAGTTAACTCCTATTAAACGGACTATGGAATCTTCTGCTTCTGGTAGCAGTAAAGATCCAGTTGAAGAAGGTGAGGATGAGCCTAGACGGAGTAAAAGGACCAAAACTTCTAAGACTTTTGGCCCTGACTTTCTCACATATTTGATGGAAAATGATCCTCAAAGCTATAAAGAAGCTATATCTTCTCCCGATGGTCATCTGTGGAAAGAAGCCATCAAGAGTGAAATTTATTCTATCCTACAGAATCATACCTGGGAATTAGTAGATCTTCCTCCGGGCTGTAAGCCTTTGGGCTACAAGTGGATCTTCAAGAAGAAGATGAAAGCGGATGGATCCGTTGATAAATATAAAGCTCGACTAGTAATCAAAGGTTATAAGCAAAAAGAAGGCTTAGATTACTTTGATACTTATTCTCCTGTGTCGAGAATAACTTCTATCCGGATGATAATTGCTATTGCAGCCTTGCGAAATCTGGAAATACATCAGATGGATGTAAAAACAGCTTTCCTAAATGGAGATTTGAATGAAGAAATCTACATGGAGCAACCAGAGGGGTTTTCGGCTCCAGGTCAAGAAAGGAAAGTCTGTAGACTGGTTAAATCACTTTATGGGTTAAAGCAAGCGCCGAAACAATGGCATGAGAAGTTTGATAATGCTATGCTTTCTAGTGGCTTTAGAATCAACGAGTGCGACAAGTGTGTATACGTTAAGGACACTAATGATGGATATGTCATATTGTGTCTATATGTCGATGACATGCTCATTGTCGGCAGTTCTGATAAGATTATCAAAGCCACTAAGAATATGTTAAACTCAAAGTTTGACATGAAAGATATGGGTCTCGCGGATGTCATTTTGGGAGTAAAAATTACTCGAACTCCGAATGGACTTGTGTTAGCTCAATCTCATTATATTGATAAGATACTAGACAAGTTCAACAAGTCAGATACCACTGTGGCCAGGACTCCAGTGGATCTGAGTCTCCATTTATCCAAGAATACTGGTGACGGCGTGTCACAGTTAGAATATTCTCGGATAATAGGGAGTTTAATGTATTTAATGACTTGTACGAGACCGGACATAGCATACTCAGTCAGTAGACTGAGTCGCTACACGAGTAACCCAGGTGCTATCCACTGGAAAGCTATTTTTAGGGTGTTACATTATTTGAGGTACACTCGTGATTTTGGACTGCATTATTCTAGATACCCTGCAGTAATTGAAGGGTATGCTGATGCAAATTGGATATCAGATATGTCTGACTCCAAGTCTACTAGTGGATATGTCTTCACTCTTGGTGGTCCAGCTGTCTCTTGGAAATCGTCCAAACAAACTTGCATCGCAAGATCTACAATGGAATCAGAATTTATCGCGTTGGATAAAGCAGCTGAGGAAGCAGAGTGGCTTCGGCAGTTTGTTGAGGATATTCCAAGATGGTCAAATCCTTTGCCTGCAATTTGCATTTATTGCGATAATCAATCAGCAATTGGCAGGGCACAGAGCAATATGTATAATGGTAAGTCTCAACATATTCGAAGACGACATAATACCATTCGACAACTACTCTCACAAGGTATTATCACTCTGGACTATGTGAAGTCAAAGGATAATATTGCGGATCCGCTAACCAAAGGGTTAACTCGAGAACTAGTGGTCAAAGCATCGAGGGGAATGGGCTTGCAGCCTATGACGTTGAAAGGTGTCATGGTGGAAACCCAACCTAGCTGAATGGAGATCCCATGATCTAGGTTCAAAGGGACAACTAAACCATGTATATCTGTGTAAATCACTGAGAAGGTTCTCCTTCTGCTCATTCCTATGGTGCTCACAGTGATTAAAAGATGTAGGTTAAGCTATGCTTTTAATGACTCTTAAGCGTGGTGGTGAAACGCTGAATTAAGAGGTCACCTATGTGAGTGTGAAGTGGGGCCACTTCTATAAGGATTGGGAAGGCTACATCCTTGAACAAACACTTGCAGAACCAGGCGACGTGTTCATGGCCAAAACGAACACAACATTGAGAACTACGTTGTGTCTAGAATAGTCCTGTGTGAGATCTATTGTCTTGGTTTACACAAATGGCGAAACAGTTCAAGGCATCAGATCCACTGGTTCGCTAGTAATACCGAATAGGTTTCACAAGGGAAGGTTCAAGGTTAAATGCTACCTATCCTATGCAGGATTGATTCGTTTACTCTCTCTTTGACTCCTAAGTCTTCAATTTCCGCAAATTTTCATTCATGTGGGGGATTGTTGGAAATAATTGAATGAAAACTATAACTCCCTTCATCAGCCGTTGCTCTTCATCAGTTTTGAATGAAAACTATAACTCCCTTCATCAGCCGTTGCTCTTCATCAGTTTCAATTTGGTTTATTGTATCAGTTTCCTCAGTTTCAGTTTCAGCTGGAAATTATTGCTGTGATTAAATGGAATTCAAGGTTGGTGACCTATATATAGCTAACCTCTCTTCTCGGTGGAAACACAGGCAACAAACAAGTGAAAACCAATATTTAGCTTCCTCCTCTCTTTCATTTTTACAGCAAACTTCACCCTTGTTAGTTTCTTCCTTCGCTAAATTTTCTTGAGAGAAATACACAGCTAGTTCGATAGGCGGTTAACGTAGTGCAACGCTAGCCGACAACCGATTGTATCCTGGAAATCGAACACCGATCAAAACCTCGTGCACCCCGGTGAGGCGGCGAATTCGATTTAAGGAAACCGTGTGAACACGGGCCTTCGGTTTGATTTATTTTCTTTGTTTCTCTAAATTTTCCCCAACACTGCTAACCTGCTGAACACTGCTGAAAGCCATTGCTGGTTGCTGATAACCTGCTGAAGACTGCTGGAAGCCAAAGCTGCTGCTGCTGCTGCTAGGGAGGCTGAACTGAAAACCAGTTTGCTGGTTGCTGAAACTGCAGAATGCTGGAGCTGCTGGAAATCTGCTGGAAATTTGCTGGAAATCTGCTGGAGGTGCTGGATTGAATTGCTGGTTCAAACTGATGTAGGGACTGAAATGGACAGAAAACATTGTTAGGGACTGATTTGCACTTAGCTTGAAAGTTGGAGGACCAAAATGCAAATTCCACAATTTTCTAATTCCGGGTTTTTAATTTTAATGCTTATTGTTATTTTTACTTTTCAACGCATGTTTAGCTAAATTTTACATGTTGGGATGATTGACGTAGTTTAAATTGCACTTAGTTAATTTAAAGTTATTTACATTTTATTTTATTTTATTTATTTATTTATTTATTTTTTATATGTAAATAACTTTAAATGAACTAAGTGCAATTTAAACTACGTCAATCATCCCAACATGTAAAATTTAGCTAAACATGCGTTGAAAAGTAAAAATAACAATAAGCATTAAAATTAAAAACCCGGAATTAGAAAATTGTGGAATTTGCATTTTGGTCCTCCAACTTTCAAGCTAAGTGCAAATCAGTCCCTAACAATGTTTTCTGTCCATTTCAGTCCCTGCATCAGTTTGAACCAGCAATTCAATCCAGCACCTCCAGCAGATTTCCAGCAAATTTCCAGCAGATTTCCAGCAACTCCAGCATTCTGCAGTTTCAGCAACCAGCAAACTGGTTTTCAGTTCAGCCTCCCTAGCAGCAGCAGCAGCAGCAGCTTTGGCTTCCAGCAGTCTTCAGCAGGTTATCAGCAACCAGCAATGGCTTTCAGCAGTGTTCAGCAGGTTAGCAGCAACCAGCTGCAGTCCTCAACGCAGCCCAGCAATTGCAACACAGCAAAGGCAGCAGCAGGAACTCTTCAGCATCAGCAACCAGCAGATTCCAACCGGCAGTAAATCCCAGCAGCAGTAACAGCAGCTGCAGCGTCACCAGCAGTCAGCAGCTCCCAGTTGCCTTCCTCTCAGTCTGCTTCTCGTTTCTGTCTATGTGTATATATCTCTATCTAATGAATCGAACCAGCAATTTCACTTTTCCAGCAGTAGCAATTGCTGCTGTCACCAGCAACTGCCGTCAACCTGCTTCCTCCTCGCAATGTCCAGCTTCCTCCTCTGTAATTCAATCCCCGGTGGTTATCAAAAGCCACTGTCACCAGCTCTTCAATGAAGAATTCTATTCTAATCAATGAAAAATTCTTTACTGCACATAAGTTCTGGATTTTGAAACATGCAAAATCCACCAAGTAGACATTCCTCGGCCTTGTCGTCAAGGATGAAAACGTGGACAGCAAAACTATTAGAACAGAACATGCAACAATCACAAGATTTAGTTTCAGCTGGTTCGATAAATCCTCCAAAGAAAAATTAGTGAGATAAGCAGAAATGACCTAGAATAAGAAGAAATATATAGCATATGAGACTATGTAATGGTAACCAAGTTTCGCATATTTGAGCAAAATAGAAATCTTCTGCTCATTCCCCATTTCTTATCACAGATTTTTGAACAAAACCCACAACCCTGTATGGCCTAAACACCAAAGAACTTAAAGAAATTTAAGAAATGAATGAAGAGCTGTTAGAATTTATAGAAATTTAAGAGATGAACTAGAGGAGGGGCACAACTATCCCAAATATTTCAAATTTGATTAGTTCCAACCATTAACAAGTAAATAGAAACAACCATATTAACAAGGGTACCTTAAGATCGTTTGGAATATGGCTTCACTGACAGTATTTAATCTACTTCTGCAAGAAATATAATCCAAGCTTTGTCAAATTTTGCAATAAACCCAGCAGAAATCAAGAAATAGACAATAACAATTCTCAGAAACAACCATTAAGAAGTAAATAGAAATAGCCCTTAACAAGTAAATCAAAACAACCATTAACAAGCTTTGTCAAATCCTAGCAGAAATCGACAAATCCTAATTTGACCATACTCAAAATATACCCCAAATAGAAAAGAAAAAAGAAAATAAATGCACTTACAGGAAGAGTTTTGAGAGGGAGATGCTGATTTTGGGTCACCCACTGGACGTGTTTGGGGAAGGAAGTCTGATCGTACTTTGGAGAAGACGAATGTGTTGTGTTAGAGATGAGGGAGTCTGGATTTTGGGTATTATTCTTTCACTGCCAAGAAGACGTATGTAATTTGGCGGGTTTGTGAAAATTGGGCGCTAATTTTACATTCAGCGTTAATATGATCCGATCACTTTTTAATCACATATATTTTCTCTCTTCAATTTATAATCATACATTTTTAATTTGGCTGGTTTTAATGGGCGGGCATTACACGACTAAATGGGTTAGTGGGTAGGGTATGGAGGTAGACTTTAAAACCCGACATGGATATGGGTAGGGTGTGGATTTTACTACAGTACCCATTACTTTTCTTCAAATCTCGTTTAAAATTTAAAACAAGAGTGATTGTATAAAAAAAATAGTAAATAAATAAAACATAGAACAAGCTTGTTTAAATTCGTTTGTTTAGTTTCAACTTAGAACAAGTGAGGCGTACCGGACAAAGTGCTAGCGTTTTTGGATCGTTGGGATCGATAAGCATGAAGTGTTTGGATTTCATAGTTTCAAATGGTCATAACTTTGTCATACGGTGTCCGTTTTGGGTCCATAAGTACTTTTCGGAAAGGTCTCGACGAGCCAGACAAGACTCACATCTTCGCCGTGACGTATGATGGTTTTTAGTCGTTTGAGGTCGTTTAGAGCCTCAAAACGTCAATTTTCTATCTTTATTTGTTTATTTTTTGTTCTCGTTTATTATTATTACAAGCTTTGTCCGTTTATGGACCATGGTCCATTAGATTTTCATTATTTAAGACTATCGTACTTTAGTTGTGAAGGGATTTTCGACATTGTTCAAAACAGCGTGTGATTGATTCGTAGGTGCGCCTAATTCATCACCCGGGCTTTTTCCAGACCAAATTCAAATAAAGCTCAACATTTTACTTATTCAAGTTAATCCAAAGCACCTATAACTTATTTGCAAACCTAAGAAAATGAACAAATAAAAAAAAAATCCGATTTTATAATGTACCTTTTCTGCACACTTCTAAAAACTCCATTTCGTATACCAGTTAGGTCGATCATTAGTCATCCTACAATTAAGACAAAGTGAATTCGTGAATAATAACATTTCTAGCGGATCACTGAAATGGTAAAAAACAAAAAGAAAAGGAAATCATACCATGTCTTCAGTGAATTGTGCTTGATTGTCTCCATCATAATCATGTGGATCACCGTCATTGTCTTCATCTTCCATAATATCTTCGACATCTGGGATTCCAGCTTCCAAAACTTCAACTTCATCTACTTCTTCAGGATACACATTGTTCTGTACCAACGGTTGCTCATCTAATTCCATGGACAAAGGAGCGGCTTGCAGAGCACTTAATGGGGGGTCCTCTTGAAAGGCAAGTTGTACTAATAAATTACATTCTTGATCTCTTGATATCACTCCTTCTATCTGTGTAAGATGTCTAGCTTTTGTTTTCACAACTGCCCACCAGTCAAGTTTGTCTCTACCCATTGAGGGTACACTTGTAAAGTATACTTGTCGAGCTTGTTGCGCTAGTACGAAGTTATCTGATGACACTAATTTTCTTTTATAGTTGACCTCCACTAGGTTCAGTTGTCTATCCACTCGAATATATTGGTTGTCAAACCAATCACACTTGAATAAGGTAACACTATTTCCTGCACCAAAATATTCCAACTCCAAAATCTCGTTCAGTACGCCATAGTAGTCTTGATCATAATCATTGTAACAACTTCCCAAAACACATACACCACTATTCATTGTCTTCTTATAATGTTCGTATTCCAAGGTGTGAAATTTGAAACCATTTACATAATATCCATTGTAATATTTTGCTATACGACATGGTCCCGCTGCCAACTGTGTTATGCGGGGATCAACTTCCTTGTTATGTATCACCTGAGATATGAAAATCAGTCAATCCACAATGCAAACTATCGGCATAGGTAAATAAACTGCGATATGTTCTTACATATTGACTCAACCATGATGCAAAATGGTCATCACGCATACGATCCAGTTCTGCAGCATCTATTTGGGGATAAGAAAATCTCATCTGTCTTTCGAACTCACTACAGTATAATGATAAAATGTAAATTATTCATTATATTCTTGGAAAAAAAATATTTTCATGAATAAATTATTACAACTTACGTGACGTATGGGGTTATTTCTTCACAGTTTAAGAGCACATATCTAGAAGCAGCCTCAAATTCCTCATCAGTTAGGCATCGTATATTTTCGGTTTCTTTACCAAGAGGTCGTCCAGGGTAGGTAAAAATTGACAATCGTCCTAAAGGATCGACCAATCCTCCATCGTCATTCCTTGGGGGATGATTCAATCTCGTTTGGACATTATCATCAAAATATAGAGCACAAAAACTTGAAGTTTCCTCAACTAGGTATGCCTCCACTATAGATCCTTCCACAGAAGCACGATTTTTCACCTTTCTTTTTAGATGGTTGAGAAACCTGAAAAAAATGTTATAAAATTGATCCAAAGTCAATGATAATATTAAGAATAACGCATCTTTACGGTATAGAAATTGCACACTAAGAGTACCTTTCAAAAGGATACATCCACCGATATTGTACTGGACCTCCCACTTGAGCTTCAAAAGGTAAATGAATTGGCAAGTGCTCCATTGAATCAAAAAATGCAGGTGGAAATATCTTCTCAAGTTTGCATATTGTTACAACAATATTTTTTTTCAAGCGCTTCATGTCTTCAACCTTTATGACTGTTGAGCATAAATCTCTAAAGAACTGACTGAGCTCCGTCAATGCTTCCCAAATAGGCTTTGGTAATACATATTTAAATGCTATTGGCATCAATTTCTGCATAAAAATATGACAATCATGACTTTTCATTCCATAGAAATCTGAATTACCTTTAACACATCGCGCAATGTTGGAGGCATATCCATCGGGCATTCGTAATGTTGTAATCCACCTAAAAACCACTTGTTTTTGTTCCTTTATCAAGCTGTATGAAGCTTTCGGTTTATAAAATCTCCCTCTCTTTTCAACTATGTGTAACTCTGGACGATGGCAGTAAAGTTCCAAATCTTTTCTTGCCTTGATATTATCTTTTGTCTATTCTTTAATATCCATAACTGTGTTTAATATATTTTCAAACACATTCTTCTCGATATGCATCACATCTAAATTATGCCTTATAAGATTCGTATGCCAGTAAGGCAATTCCCAAAAAATGCTCTTCCTCGCCCAATTGTGTCTATGTCCAAAACCTTCAATTGAGTCCCTCCTAAAAGCTTTCCCAGTTGGAACATATGGAAGTCTTTCAATAATAGGTCGCAGTTGCTCACCTGTTGGTGGATCTTGTTGTGCCTCATCCTTCTCTATTTTGCCTTTCAAGAATTTATCTCGTTGTTTTCTGAAAGGATGCTTGCGCGGCAAGAATCTACGGTGGCAATCAAAAAAGATACATTTTTTACCATTTTTCAACCTAAAAGATTTAATGCCATCCATACAGTAAGGACAAGATAATGGACCATGTGTACTCCATCCGGACAACATACCAAACCCTGGAAAATCACTAATAGTCCACATCAATGCAGCTCTCATCTGAAAATTTTGTCTTGTGTGTATGTCATAAGTTTCGACCCCATCTTCCCACAACATCTTCAATTCATCTATCAATGGACGCAAATAAACATCAATGTCTTTTCCTGGACTTTTAGGTCCAGGGATAACCATAGTTAAAAACAAGTTATCTTGACGCATACACAAACCAGGTGGAAGATTGTACACGGTGATGATAACTGGCCAACAAGAATAATGTGAGCTTGTCATGTTGAACGGGTTAAAGCCATCCGTGCAAAGACCAAGACGTATGTTGCGAGGCTCAATAAAAAATTCAGGGTAAGTTCTATCAAAATGCTTCCATGCCTCACCGTGTACTGGATGTGACATTTCACCGTGCGTAAATGCATTATTTGCATGCCATATCATGTGTTCTGCAGTATGTCTCGACATATATAGTCTTTGAAGTCTCGGAGTTAGAGGCAGATGTCGCAGTACCTTATGAGCAACCTTGCGCCCAGATCGAGAGACTGCATCTGTATATCGTGGATGCTTACAAATGATGCACTCCGTCAAGCTCTCAGTCTCCTTGTAGTACAACATGCAATCATTGATACATGCATCAATCTTTACAACACCAAGACCTAGACTGGATAACATTTTCTTTGTCTTGTAAAAAGTAGTTTC
Source organism: Ligustrum vulgare (assembly GCA_963555705.1). NCBI lineage: Eukaryota > Viridiplantae > Streptophyta > Magnoliopsida > Lamiales > Oleaceae > Ligustrum > Ligustrum vulgare. The sequence goes on along the minus strand of OY743189.1, from coordinate 31,808,950 downwards.
CAACTGGTTATCTTCTGGCAACATGTCCTTAATGGTAGACATTAGACGATCATAACATGCTGCAGGCATATTATATTCAGATTTGCAATTCAAAAGTTGTGACATTGCTGACAATTTGGTATGTTTAACGCAACCTGACCACAACGGTGTATCGGCTTCTTCTAAAAATGTATAGAAGTTTGCAGCTTGTGCATTAGGTACATGTTCCTCTGCTTCACCCTGATTGTTATTAGAATATGTGTTGTGCATTTCAGGGCCCATTGCATCCATCACCATTGTGCTAAGAGTGTAGTTCTTTCTGCCTTGCCTGGATGATGACTCACATAAATCTGGTGAACTGACACTAAATTGTTCACCGTGTACAATCCACTTAGTATACCCACCAATAAATCCATGTTTGCACAAATGAAGTTTTACATCGTCGTAATTCAAAAACTTTCTATTGGCACATTTAGTGCATGGGCACCTTACAGTGTCGACAATATCTGGTTGTGAAAATGCAAATTCGAGAAATCCTTCAAGCCCAGCAACAAATCTTTCTGAAAGAAAGCCATTAGCCAATCGAGCATACATCCAACTACGATCGGATGACATACTATACCAATATGACAACAATTTCAGCATAATCACAAAAGTAATAATCAAAATTAAGAATATTGAATTACACTCTAAATGTAACGTAAGCAATTACATTAATTTCATTTAGTATTTAATTAAATGTACACTCTTAAACTATAGTAAAACTACGAATCTAATTCGACATTATTAATCTAATAACACATTTAAAGTCTAATTTTCATATTACATTCGACATGCATATTAATTTGCATAATTACACTAGCATGCATATTATTATCTTAAGTCTAATTTTCATATTACATACAAAATCTAATATACATATTAAATCTAATATACTTTTTTCAATCTATTACTTCAAATCTACAATAATATTTTTCTTAACTAACATATTTTGTATACTTTAAACAAATAATAAAATTGAAATATAATTTTACCCCAATTAATTAAACTATTAAATATAATATAAATAACTTAATTTGACATGCATATTAATTTGCATAATTACACTAGCATGCATATTATTATCTAATTTTCATATTACATACAAAATCTAATATACTTTTTTCAATCTATTACTTCAAATCTACAATAATATTTTTCTTAACTAACATATTTTGTATACTTTAAACAAATAATAAAATTGAAATATAATTTTACCCCAATTAATTAAACTATTAAATATAATATACATAATAAATTCTAAATCTAATATAAATATTAATTAATATTCTTTCAAATGACAAATTAAGTATACTTCAAACACACAAAATATATAATCAACAAGTGAATAGCACAAAAAACTCAAACATATATATATATATATGATTACAAAATTATAGAACTATAAAAAAAAAACAAAAAAAATTGTACCTTGATTTCAATGAATAATTGTTTCTCTCACTTGAATAATACCTTCCACAACTTCAAAAATAATTTTTTTGTTTTTTGAGATAAATAATAGTAAATAAAGAGTAATAAAAGTGAAAATGAAAGAGAGAGGCCGAGAGGGGTGAAAATGCAGATATAATAGAAAGTTGTTTGATATAAAACGATTTCGCGTACTATTTTTGAAGAATCAGTGGCGATATTTCCGACAGAATTTTAATCGTCGGAAAATTTCCGACGGAAATCAAAATCCGTCGGAAATTTTCCGACGATTAATATATATCGCCGGAAACTTTCCGACGGATTTTAATTTCCGTCGGAAATTTTCCGACTGTTAATATATATCGCCGGAAATTTTCCGATGATTAATATATATCGCCGGAAAATTTCCGATGGATATAGAATCCGTCGGAAATTTCCGACGCATAATATGTATCATCGGAAATTTTCCGACGATACATATTATCCGTCGGAAAATTTCCGACGGATTCTATATCCGTCGAAAATTTTCCGGCGGTTTTTGTGGCGTCGGAAAATTTCCGACGATTGTTCATTTCCGTCGGAAATTTCCGACAAATTTTCCAATTCATCGGAAAATCTCGTCGGTAAAAGTCCAATTTCTGGTAGTGATACCCCCGACTAAAATTCGCGAAAAGGAAGATTTGATGCTATTATTTTCACCCGGATAATCCAATAAGTGATTGACATCCATTTTATTTTGATAATTGAGATTACTAATCATGATTGTCTCAAATTTATGAATACTTTTTCCAGTAGTTGGTTCATTTAAATTCCTTAAGACTACTTCATCCTCCAAACGAATTTTGCAATGGCTAAAATAATTTGCAATTGTCTTGCTGAACATTTATCATATGTTGAATGCATTTAGTTCTAGTACAATGAACTCATAAATACAAATGACTGGAACTCATATAATAGTGAACATTATTTGATTGATCAAGACAATGAATTTTATTTAATTATTAAAAACAATGAATATCAATTACTTGTTTTTATAAATACACATGTACAATGAATTTTATTTTTTATATTAATTTAAGGAATATGATACATTAGTGAAACACAAAGTTTTTTTATATAATTAAATTTATGTTCAATGAATCGAATCTACATTCTTAAATTATAAATTTATCGATTAATTAATACATTTCTAAATTAATAAAATTTCATGGTCGGAGGTTTTACTAACATTAATGAATGGACCAATCCATCCTACCCGTACATTTCAAATACCGATTCTACAAATTTTTTTTTACCAATTTATGATTAAGACAAGCCATTCACCTAATCACTTAACAAACAAACAAGATGATGTCATGACCCATAAGTATTATCTTGATTTTTTTTTATTATTTTTTTCTCTCAGATAATGAACACGTGTTTTAGTCGTAGATGCATGTTGGTAAAATTTGGTGCATAAATTGTACTATCACACTTAATCACAAGAATACAAAATGACCAGATTGAGTGAAACGTAGAGAATGTAGAAATTATAAGGAGATAAAATTGAATGAGATATGTGATTACAAAACTTTTTAAGAAAAAATTTCGCTTATAGTACTTGTATAAACACAACCAAATGGAGATTCAGTGACGGATCTAGCCGATGGCGAGGTTGTGTGGCCACGCTAGCTTGATTCCAGCCAAGTTCCCCCCCCCCCCCCCCCCCGAATCCAGTTCTTACCATGTACCACTTGCAGATACTGTACCAGGATGATTTCGTCTGAGTTGTAGAGTCGGAAATGGAAGATTCAGATTTCAGAAACCTTCTTGTTTGTTGCTGTGATCTGTCCTGTCTTCGATGTCCGGTCTTTTTGCAGGTAGAGCTTAGAAGATGAAAAGATGGGCCATGATTTTGGGCTTTTTTAATCATTTGAAGTTTGAACCCACTTATAGCAGCCCATCTAACCCAAATGAAATTTGAAAGAAATAATTAGGCTATACACTAGATTTGTCTAGTGTGTTTAGATAATTACGTGTTTTTGAAACTAATTAGAAATATCACGGTTTTTTTTTTCTTCCTCTCTCCTATCTCCTCTCCCCACCATTCACGATTTTTTCCCTTTTCTCTCTCATCTCTCTCCCTTTCATCTCTCCTCTCCCCCATTCTCGATTTTATTCTTTTCTCTCCACTTTCTCCCCTTTCCTCTCTCCTCTCCCTCATTACAGTGCATCTACAAAGAATCAATGAGACATGACTGATACACCTAGATTCAGAACTGTGAATGATTTCGTGGATCCAATCCAAAGAAGCAGTGTGGAGAGACGGTTTTCTTAGTTCAAAAAAATGTTCAAGCAAATCGAAGTCCCAAATCTTGATTTCCTCTATTATTTTTATTTTTTATGTAATAATTCTTTTTTGGTCCTAGATCTTGATTTCGATAAGGACGATGGGTTTGAATAGAACTCTGAAAATTGATGAAATGAGTTTGAATGGAAAACTTTAAATTGATTTTTACTTGAAATTTTTTGAAATCGATTTGAATAGAAATCTTAAAATTTTTCATGTCCAAAATAAAAAGAAAATTATACAGACTAATTGGTAGTGGTTGACTGGGCATTGAAGAGGCGGACTGGTAGAATAAAAAACAGTCAACAGATTGGAAGAAACAAGTTTGATGACTTCGAGTGGTGACTCTCTTTTTACTTCATTTTCATATGACTTGTAGTGTGTTTAACAACATATGCATTTGTTGTATAATGCATTTTGTAAACCAGTAAAAGGCTAAAAGCAACCTTGATTTGTACGGTTGATTTATTGTATTATATTTACGTACAGATTGTGGGTTCTTACTTGTGACTTGTTAGCTCCCCCCCCCCCCCCTTTCTTCTTCTTGTTATTGGATATGATGTTGATCGAGAAAATTATTTATTGTCAAAATTTGGTATTATTTATTGTTGTGATTGTTATTATGGCGCTTGTTACAGGACATTACATGTATTAAGGCATTACAAAGTATTACTGAACATTACGACACAATATTACATATATTGTAATGTTACATAAAATACAACTACACAACATTAGAATGATTGTAATACTGCTACAATTTGAACCGACACGAAGAAAAATAATAGTAATGAATATTACACAACTGTGGTCGTAAATTACAACACGTTACATAACATTACAGAACGGTAACTATTAATTAATGATGCGATATGTAACAATACATAATGTAATCGTCGAAAAATTTGGTACTATTTTATCTGTAATAGCTATCGAAAATATGACGATTGGATAGGTTGAAGATTATAGACTCTCAAGAGAGAAATTGCATTGAGAGATTTTTTTTTTGGAATATTTTAATTGCCTAAATTAATTCCTACACAAATGGTAACTACCTTCTAATTAATAGGTTCCATATCTATTTAAAGAATCAAATAATATACTCTCTCTCCTATTTTCAGATATTTTTTCTAAAATTACGGATCAAATTCCTATAATATTACGACTATTTTCAAAAGTCGGTATTTTTTAATTACAGGGCATTGCACCTAGGTAATTATGTAATTTTCCCAATTTGAAATAGTCTGAAATAGTGGAGTTTACTTCTTTACCCAATTTCACAATTCACAGAACTGCCGCTGCTCATCTCATTGCACCACACCGCAGGTCCACAGCCATCTTCTCTTATTTATGGTAGCTCTCTTTATATTCACGCTATTTGCTCTTGGTTCCATAGTTTTTCCTCTCATTTTGAAACTCTTTTATTTGTAGTTGTATCTTTTGGTTTACATAGTTGGATTTTCTTAGGCAAAGTCATAGTTTGATTTTCTTAGGCATAGTTTTATTTCAATATTTCACTTATTTTAGATTATTTTTAACTTGCAAATGTAATTATATTTTATGATGTATCTTTCCAGCTTTCTTATAGTTCTGTTGAATATCCACCGGCCTTTAGTCTTTACTAATTACTAGACACCAACGTTCCAGTAGCAACGTAATACACTGACCTTACCCCTCGAGGCTCGATTTTATTTTTTAAGTGTTATTGAGAAATTTTTCATAAATGCGTAACTTTTTAAGTTTTCAGTGTATTTTTTGACTTTTACAATAAGCACTTGTGAACCTCATATTCACATTGCATGAATTTGAATTGTGGTTTATTGAATATTTGTTATAATGTATTTCTATATTGATTAAATAATTTTTAAATAATTTTTCATAATTAAAAATTAATAAACAATCTCGCTATTGCGATCGTTGACGGTCAACGGTCTACCATCAACGGCTGCTCTTGTTGAACTGAAGTCCTGGATCCGTCCCTACAGAGATCCCTTTCTCAAGATCAGCGGCGGACGGAGACATCTTGAATTATGGGCAAAATCACACTTGAAAAAAAAAATTAAAAATTAAAGCATTTCATTTCTTATTACAACCAGACCAGCCTAACTTTTGAAGGAAATTCAGTGAAAATTTTGACGCTAGATGTTAAAAACTTTCAAATAAAGAAGTACCCTTGGTCCAGATATTGCTGAGAAGTGAGACCATAGAAGAAGAAACTGTTGGGAATTAGGACGCAACTAATCCCGCCCAGGATCGATGTGACACAAATAAATTGGACTGAGAAAATATAAATACGCAAAAATAAAATGCAAATACGAAACACAAAGATTTACGTGGTTCAGCAATTTGCCTACGTCCACGGACCCACACCAATATATTTCACTAACTCGAAAATGAGGAGTACAAAATACAACACTGTATTTTTATCTGCCTATGCAAAGGCTATTCTCTCCAACTCACTTTTCTCCCTATTTTGTGAAATGTCTCTCTTGTGTTGCTCTCTACACAAGATCACTCTTTGTTGTGGTGGTGTATTACAAGTGAATTTTAGCCTTCTATTTATAGGCAAAATTCACAAGCATGCATGACAAATTTTCAACAAAATTAGGCCACATTTTAGCTCCATGTCTTTTGTCAAAAGTTGGCTCCTTTTGACTAGCTTTTGTCTTCCAATTTCAACAAAATTAGGCCACATTTTAGCCCCATTTTTCAACAATCTCCCACTTGGGGACAAATGTGGCTTCCCCTGAGATATCTCCTTCTTGCAACTCCTTGTGAAATATGGTGTGAGTCATTTCCTTTGTCTTCACTTCAGAAGACCAATTGAAGCTGAGCACAGCTCCAATTTTTCCTTTGTTACTGTCTTGGTCATCATGTCGGCTGGGTTCTTGCTACCCTGGATCTTCTCTAGTGTTAATACTTCATCCTCTAGAAGAGACCTGATGAAGTGATAACGGAGTCCAATGTGCTTGGTTCTAGAATGAAATGCTGAATTCTTTGCCAGATGTATCGCACTCTGACTATCACTGTGCAAAACATTCTTCTCCTGACTGAATCCCAATTCTGCCAACAAACCCTGTAACCAGATCATTTCTTTGCTAGCCTCGGTTACTACCACGTACTCTGCTTCTGTAGTGGATAGAGCAACAATCTTCTGTATCTGCGAAATCCAGCTAACTGCAGTAGTACCTACTGTGAAAACATAACCAGTAGTACTTCTCCTGCGATCTACTTCGCCAGCAAAATCTGCATCAACAAAGCCTTGTAGAGTCACCTCGCCTCGTCCAAAGCATAAGCATCTATCAGTAGTTCCCCGTAGATATCTTAATATCCACTTTACTGCTTCCCAATGCTGCTTTCCTGGATTTGCCATAAACCTGCTCACAACTCCCACTGCATGAGCAATATCTGGTCTGGTACAAACCATGGCATACATCAAACTTCCAATGGCTGAGGCATATGGTATTTTAGCCATGAAGTTTATCTCGTCCTCTGTCTTAGGACTCTGATCACTAGATAGACGGAAGTGATTAGCTAGTGGCGTGCTAACAGCCTTCGCACTGCACATGTTAAATCTCTGCAGAACTTGACTAATGTACTTGGCCTGAGATAACTGCAAGATACCCTTCTGCTTATCTCTGAAAATCCTCATTCTGAGAATCTGCTTCGCTGCACCCAAGTCCTTCATTTCGAATTCTGCTGACAGCTGCATCTTTAACTTCTTGATTTCGTCCATATCTGAGCCTGCTACTAACATATCATCGACATAAAGTAGCAAAATTATATAACTGGACTCGAATCTCCTGAAGTAGCAACAATGGTCAGCATTACATTTGAAGTAGCCATTTTTCTGCATAAATCCGTCGAACTTCTTGTACCACTGTCTCGGGGCTTGCTTTAAGCCATACAGGCTCTTCTTCAATTTGCAAACGAGCTTCTCCTTTCCTTTGACTGAGAAGCCTTCTGGCTGCTGCATATATATTTCCTCCTCAAGGTCACCATGGAGGAAAGCAGTTTTTACATCTAACTGCTCCAAGTGCAAACCCTCTGCTGCAACAATACTCAAGACTGATCTGATTGTTGTCAGCTTCACAACTGGCGAAAATATTTCCGTGTAGTCAATTCCTTCTTTCTGCTGGAAACCTTTGACCACCAACCTCGCCTTGTATCTCTTTGATCCATCATGTTCCTCCTTGATTCTGTACACCCACTTATTGTGTAGAGCTCTCTTTCCTGTAGGTAACTCGGCTAGTTCCCACGTCTGGTTAGAGATGAGAGACTTTATCTCATCTTTCATTGCAAGCTTCCACTTGCCAGAATCACCGACCTGACATGCCTCATGATAGCATTCAGGTTCACCTGCATCAGTAAGTAACATGTAGCTCATGTACTTTCTATTTGGAACATGAGGTCTGGTTGACCTTCTAAGAATAGGGACTGGAGACTGTAATGCATCAGTCTCTAGAACAGGCTCCTGTAACTGCAGATCCTCCTCTGTCTGCTGCGACGTACTACTTTCTGGAGCATCATCCAACTCAACATATGTTGGACCATCATGTACTGTGTCATCGGACTGCACTGCATTTCTGTCCTTGTACATAACCTTCTCGTTGAATATGACATCCCTGCTTCTGATGACCTTTCTGTTCTGGTCATCCCATAAGCGGTAGCCGAACTCATCTCCGCCATATCCAATGAATGTGCACTTTAGTGATTTGGAGTCTAGCTTGCCCCTTGCCTGATCACTAATATGTGCATATGCGACACATCCAAAAACTTTCAAGTGGGAAAGTTTTATTTCTTTTCTGCTCCATACTTCCTCCGGTATCCTGTACTCCAACGGTACCGAGGGTCCTCGATTGATCAAGTACACCGCTGTGTTGACTGCTTCTGCCCAAAACTGTTTGGGCAAGCCTGCATGTAACCTCATGCTTCTGGCTCTCTCCGTTAATGTCCGGTTCATACGTTCTGCAACTTCATTTTGCTGTGGAGTCCCTGGCAACGTCCTCTCCATTTTGATGCCATTCTGGTAACAGAACTTCTTGAACGCCATATCCGTATATTCTCCTCCGTTGTCGGACCTCAGCTTCTTTACTCGTAATCCTGTTTCATTTTCCACCATGGCTTTCCATTTCTTGAACACATCGAATACTTCGGACTTGTGTCTCAAGAAATAAACCCACACTTTTCTCGAGTGGTCATCAATGAAAGTCACAAAGTATGACTTTCCGCCAATAGATGAAACTGCGGTTGGTCCCCAGACGTCTGTGTGGACTAACTCAAGTTTCTCTTGCTTCCGAGTTCTGCCACTAGTGTTGAAACTCACCCTGGTCTGCTTCCCAAAGATGCAACTCTCGCATAAGTCTATATCAGTAGACTGAAGCTCTGGTAGTTTCCCCTTTGCATGCATATACTTGAGTCCCTTCTGACTCATATGCCCAAGTCTCTGGTGCCACAAGTTTGGGCCCTCCTTGCTTTCAGCAACTGCAATTGTCACACAAGCATCCGCCGTTGTGTAGAGGGTGCCAGTATCCTTGCCTCGAGCGATAATCATGGCGCCCTTGGTGATCTTCCAGTTATCACCAGAGAAGGTGGTGACATGTCCTTCTCCCGACAATTGCTTGACGGAGATCAAGTTCTTCCTCAATTCTGGAATATGTCTCACGTCCTTCAGCTTCCACACAGATCCATTTATCTTGATCTGTACATCACCTTTTCCGACCACGTCACACGGTTGATCATTACCGAGATAGACTCTACCAAAATCACCCCGCGTATAGTTTACAAAAAACTCCTTGTTTGAGGTAGCATGAAAAGATGCTCCGGAATCAATCACCCAGTATTCCGTTTTTCTCTCCAAAGAGCATATCAAAGCATCGCCTGCTTCCTCTTCCACAACATTGACTTCTGTCCTGTCCTCCTTTTCTTTTGGAGGTGCTGTGCACTGATTTTTGTAATGACCGGTCTTCCCACACTTCCAACATTCTACAACCTTAGTTTTGTTGGAATTGTTTGGATTTCTGGATCTTGATCTTCCACTTCTGAATTTGCCATTGCCCCGCCCATTTCCTCTGTTAGAATTTCTGCCTCTGCTTTCCACGTTCAACGCCGATCCTGAAGTTGAGGCACCTTCTGATTGTCGTCTGATCTCCTCCGTTAAGATCATGCTTACGACATCATCGAACTTCAATTTTGACTTTCCGGCAGAGCCACTAATTGCTGTGACTGTACCATTCCAGCTGTCTGGCAACTGCCCAAGAATTAACAAAGCTCGAACTTCATCACTAAAAGTGATTTCGACTGTGTTTAGCTGGTCCGTCACTTCATTGAATTTATTTAGATGCTCCCCAAATCTTCCGCCTTCGGCCATCTTCATATTGAACAGCTTTTTAATTAAGTGAACTTTATTTGCTGCAGATGGCTGTTCGTACATGCTAGAAAGGGCTGCCATGAGAGACTCTGTCGTCTTCTCATTTTTTATGTTGAAGGCCACTGACTTTGACAACGTCAGCCTGATTGTGCCGAGTGCTTTTCGATCAAGCAACTCCCAATCCCCCTGACTTATATCTTCTGGCTTTTCTTTTAGTGGCTTGTATAGATCCTTCTGGTACAGATAGTCCTCCATTTGCATTTTCCAAAATCCAAAATTTGAACCATCAAATTTGTCAATTTTGGATATTTTCTCATCTGTCGACATTGCTCCCACTCGATCACAAAACAGTCTAAAGAAATCTTTTCTGATGTGGAAGATCAGTCAAAGCTGCAACCACAGAGCATACTAAGAATTTCAAAAGATCTCAATGAGCCAAAGCTCTGATACCAATTGTTGGGAATTAGGACGCAACTAATCCCGCCCAGGATCGATGTGACACAAATAAATTGGACTGAGAAAATATAAATACGCAAAAATAAAATGCAAATACGAAACACAAAGATTTACGTGGTTCAGCAATTTGCCTACGTCCACGGACCCACACCAATATATTTCACTAACTCGAAAATGAGGAGTACAAAATACAACACTGTATTTTTATCTGCCTATGCAAAGGCTATTCTCTCCAACTCACTTTTCTCCCTATTTTGTGAAATGTCTCTCTTGTGTTGCTCTCTACACAAGATCACTCTTTGTTGTGGTGGTGTATTACAAGTGAATTTTAGCCTTCTATTTATAGGCAAAATTCACAAGCATGCATGACAAATTTTCAACAAAATTAGGCCACATTTTAGCTCCATGTCTTTTGTCAAAAGTTGGCTCCTTTTGACTAGCTTTTGTCTTCCAATTTCAACAAAATTAGGCCACATTTTAGCCCCATTTTTCAACAGAAACATACAAACGAGAAGAGGGTATGGGGATAAAATATTTAGAACTCTTCTCATAAGTAATTTCGAGGATGAAATATTTTTAAGGGGTAGATTGTAATACCCCTACATTTGTGACATCGTAATGCTTGAAGAAAGTGAATTCTTATTTATTATAAGATTTTTGTGAAATTAGCTAAAGAAGCGAAAATTCTAATTTTTGGGACGTGCGTTCTCCTAATTTCAATGCCCGTTTTCACAAATATTTATCTAATAGTAAACTGGATGAACTTTTCGATGGTATATTTAGTTTAAGATTTCGATTTCCGGATAACCCTAGAAATTTTTGGAATATTGTCAAAATAATGATTTTCGAAATGTTAGTTTGAAGTAACTTTGCGAGATCATTCTCTTTGTGCGCTTAACTATTTTTCACACTTGCGACTTCGTTGAAAACTATTTCGAGAGGGCTTAGAAATAGTATCGAGTTTATCTTTTGATAACTACATTTGATGTTCCGAAATTCACACCAAACATAACTACGTGGAATAGAATATTGCTTGACAAATTAAATGATTTTCTAAATACATTTAATTACAGGATCACTTGCCCCAGTGTACGTCCGACAGTGCTCAAAATGCGATGCTTTTTATAAAATAAATACTAATACAATATTAATTTTGAGAAGTTAACTGAAGGTTGACTACATTCTTCTAAACGGGATGATATTGAATAGTACTAAAGCTCGAAAATAATTTCAAAATTATTTTGATAGAATTTCGAGAGGAGATGGATTCTAAAATCAATTACCTTGGAATTGATTTAGAGAATAGAAAATGGAATTAAAAGCATCCTTTTTTGTACATTTTTCTGTTTATTCTATATGGCTGAATATTTTGGCACAAATTCAATTTGATGATTAATTCACACTATTTCAAAGGATCATGACTCTTTATTATGCAACCTGAAACATATACAGATAAATACGAACGAACGGTACTGTAACTACCCGAAAAATTACGACGTTGTTCATTATAACGTAATAAAGTGTTTTAGAATTTATTTAATTATTTTGGAAGTTAAATAAATAAAAACGGAATTTTTAATTAAAAGAAAGTTATGTAAAAAACGTGTTTAAGTGCCCCTCTTCCATGGACCCGTGTTATCTCTTCTGACCTCCTTTTAATACATGTAATATATGAGCGAACAAGTTCTCGAAACAAGCTTCGAGAATCTTGTTGGGAGATTTGTGAATAGTGACGCCAAAATAAGTAGAATAATAGTTTGTAAATTCGTGCCGAAAATTGGATAGAGTAACGGTAAAGAAAATACAAACAAGAAAGAGAAGAAAGTAGGGACAAAATCGAGGCAAGAGTTGGACTATTTGTCCTTAAGTCGAATTTGTCCCGCAACGGTGCTTACGGAATCCGGCAATCGACTCTCAAGATACAACGGTTTCACTTGTGTTTGTAGCACTTCAAAACACAAATACTGTAGCGACCTAGAATTTTTACGCAATTAATGATTATTTTAATATTTAGAAACTTGTGTCGCTACTATTTCACCCATTATTTTGAAGTTAACGCCGCGACGGATTCGTCTAGCCAAGTCAAGAAATATCGAATTTGTTCGATTTTAAATTAAAATCCGAATTTCTAAAATTATGTTATTTTAATTATTTATTCAAAGTATTATTTTCAAAATCATTTTTGAATTCCAAATTTATTAAAATATCTCAATTTTTCCTTATTCAAATTATTTCAAGTCCAAATACGTAATTCAATTTTTATCTCAAAATTTATTTATTTTCAAATGTATTTTCAGTCCAAAATATATCTGTTTTAAATACGTTTCTTGATCAAAGTTAGTCAAATTTTAGTTAATCCTATTTAACCTAATATTCTCCAACATCATCATCATCCTCAGCATCAACTTTCGGCCTCCACCTCCAATTTTTATTCTTTCACATGGCACAACTCACATTTCCCTACCTCTCTTTATCATCATCATCGGCCAACCCCATTTCCAATAACATAAAATAGAATAAATCATTCTCATGATGTTTCCACTCAATTATTTCTTCCCTTTTTCCTCCATTATCAACAAACCACCACTATGATCAAACCACTATAATTAACACCAGCTATCACCATCCTCTGCAATTCATCAGCCTCATCATAATCACAACTCTGTAGCACCTCAACCATAGCCAAGATCCATTATCAACACCACTGCTATTACCAATACACCATCATCGTATTGGCATCAACCTGCAGCTCCTTCACCCAAGAAATCTGTATCATCACCTTCACTGCCTTTCAATTCTTCCCATAGCCGATTTTGAATTTCACCATTTCATCATTTCATATGCCATCAGCACTGCAACCACTCAATACCAAACTACCTCTACTCAATTTGAACTCTAAACCACCAATCCGCAGCCACTGATCAACCACTGCAACCAGCTCAACTCCATCGCAATCAGCTCCATCACTGCCCCACACCAAATTTGAATCCCCAATTTGCAACTAACCGAACCTCCATCGACGCCACTGCCCAACTTCAATCGCAAATCAAAACCAAAACCCAAGAATAATTTACCCAAGCTACTCACCTTAGACGCAACTTCTCCGACCGGAGTATCATCGCGAACCCTAGCTTCGGTTTCACCTTAAATCGCCCCCAAATCAGCCCAGAAACTATCCTAATTGCACCATCGCCACTCCCCGTACCCAGCGCCGGTGCTGCGCCGGTAGAAATCACCGACAGTAACCACGGATCTTCTTCTTCTTCGTCTGTGTCTCGCCCATCTCTCTGTCTCTTTTGCGCTGAGTGAGTTTTGAGAGAGAGAATATAAGATCTGAATATATATTTTATTTTCGAAAATTTCAGCTTGGTCCCTTTTAGTTTCAAAGGTTTTCAAATCAGTCCCCAAGTTTTAAAAAGGTTTTATTTCAGTCCTTTCAGCTTTTAAACTTATCAAAATCAGCCCCCAAGTTTTAAAATGAGTTTAATCAGTCCTTCATTTTTTAAAATCTATTATTCAGTCCCTACTGATTTACTTTATTTGATTTTAAATCCCAACTTTTGAAAATATTCATTTTAGTTCCTCAACTATCAAAAGTATTCATTTTTAATCCCTCAACTTTCAAAATATCCAATTTGGTCCCTCGTCTTTTAAAAGTATTCATTTTAGTCCTTCAACTTTCAAAACATCAATTTTAGTCCTCAAATTATAATTTATCATTTTGAACTATATATTCGATAGACTAAAATGACTTATTGGCTAAGACGAAGCGTACGGAGAATTTAAAGAAATTGAAGTCATTCCCGCTCAACTTTGCACTCGTCGGATTTGAGGTAGACTCGCACTTATTAATTGATTTAAATTATGATTTCATATAAATGTCATGTGACTTGTGAAAGTCAATTTTTAAGAAAAGCAAGTATGTTTTTATGAAAGGTAAATATACCTTATGTTTTTATGAAAAGAAAGTATGTTTTTATGAAAAGAAAATATACTTTATGTTTTTACGAAAAGTAAGTATACCCTATGCTTCACGAAAATGTTTTTTTGGATCGTTGCTATGAAATCAATCTACCAAGATTGCTATGGGTCCCATATGATAAGTTATGATATGTTAAGGGGACCGGAGTTTTAGTAGCGCTACACATAAAAATTCTTGCCACGAAGTTCGGTAAAATTCTTGTGTCTCCATATGTTTATGAGGATTTGCCACCTAAGTTCGGTAAAATTCCTATGTTTATGAGGATTTCGATCCTAACCTATGTTTATGAGGATTTCGATCCTATCTTATGTTATGATGCAATTGATTCCTATGAATTTCAAAAATTATGCTTGGTATACTTACTGCATAAGAATTCTTGCCACCGAAGTTCGGTAAAATTCTTGTGTCTCCTATGTTTATGAGGATTTCGATCCTATCCTATGTTATGATGAAAAGGATCCCTATGCTTTCAAAAGAAAATTATGCTTGGCATAATTAAAATGTGTTTTATAAGTATATGGTTTTCAAAGAGCTGTTTTCAAAGAGCTGTTTTCAAAGAGCTGTTTTCAAAGAACTATTTTCAAAGAGATGTTTTCAAAGAACTGTTTTCAAAGAGCTGTTTTCAAAGAGCTATTTTCAAAGAGATGTTTTCAAAGAGACTATTATTTTCAAAATATGTCTCGTGCTGTAATGCACAATATGAGTTTTATCAAGAGCTGTTTTCAAAGAGATGTTTTCAAAGAGCTGTTTTCAAAGAACTATTTTCAAAGAGATGTTTTCAAAGAACTGTTTTCAAAGAGCTGTTTTCAAAGAGCTATTTTCAAAGAGATGTTTTCAAAGAGCCTATTATTTTCAAAATATGTCTCGTGCTGTAATGCACAATATGAGTTTTATCAAGAGCCGTTTTATAAAGAAGCTCTATCAATGCCCGTTTTATAAAGAGCCGGGATTTATGTGTTTAATCATCTTATAAATTAATTAATTTTCGATGAGTCTACTGAGTATTTCCCCCATGAAATACTCACCCTATTTTTTAACAGTTTTGCAGATTTCGGAGACGGTGGCGAGCGATGAATGATGGTGGCAATAATCGTTAAACGGTTGAAAGTTTGACGTTAATGATTTCCGTATTTTTCCAAATAATCGAATAATTTAGAGAAGTTCATTTATTTGAGAAATTATGACATTGTCAATTTCTTTACAAAATTAATGGTTCGATTTACTATTTCAAATGGTTTCATAAATGTTTCAATTTTATCGGCCATTACAGTTTATTTAATGTTGCCAAAAATGAATTTCAATTATTTCTTCCGCAAAAATATTATTCGAAAAATTTAGACAGAAAATGACGTAGTGAATCGGGTATACGGAACTCGGGGCGCTACAAATACAACAAACCAAAATTTGACGAATGTTCTCCAAAGATGAAAATGAAAGAAAATAAATAACAAATGCAATGATTTTGATTTTGGAGAGACGAGATGATGATATATGTTTTGCATATCAAATTGTGATGGATAGGACACCCAAAGGGTCCTATTTATATAGCATGAAAGGGTGTGAACGAAATGGTTGAAACCAAACCATGCACACTTACGAAAAGGTGTCTTTTCTCCGAACAACCGTACGATCGCACGATTATAATCCGTACGGTCGCACAGCTTTACGCAAAAAGCCGAAAATAAAATTTAACGTGTGATCGCATGGTTTCCCAACCATGCGATCGCACGGTCAAACATTTTGACCCGATTTTCGTCCTTTTCCGTAATTTCTTATTCATCCGATATTGGTTTTCGAAATGCCAAATATACCCTTCAATACATGCAGAGAAATCAAAATTCCCTTTCAGGGCATTGCTCCCGAGCCCCCACGAGGGGCACTGCCCCCTCGATCCCCGCAACTTGACCGGACAGGTCGATCCTCGTTTGTGCGCCCCGAAGCGGCAAATTAAATTTTCCTAAACGAATTGGGCAGGGTTTGAGTATTTGTCTGAATTCGACACGAAGTCACTTTAATCGATTTTCAATTCTCATTTATTAACCAATATCCAACAATCCCCCACATGAATGGAAATTCCTCGATATGTGCAACACAATGCAAATGAAATGCAGACTCTAACAAATGGAGTACACACGACAAGTCATAGCATCAAGATAGGTAGCTTGTGGCATTGAACCTTCTTTAGTTGAATACAATCGAATTTACTAGGTTAGTTGGTGAACGCGATGTCTTGAACCATCCAGCTGTTCGTGTAAAACCAAAAAACTGTACCAACACCATGACTCATCTAACCAATTCGATTTTCATGGTTGTGTCCATTTTGGCCCTGGACAACTCTTGGTTTCATAAGTGCTTTAAGAGAATTAAGCCTCAATTCTCATAGAAGCGGCCCCACTTCACACTTATATAGGTGATTTCATACCTTTCTATATCAAGGTTATGAATCATTAAAAGTATATATGAATACTTATCCTTATACACATTTTACATAGCACTTCAAATTTTAGGAATGGGAATAAGTGCTTTATTCTGAATCATTTATGACTTAGTTGTCCCATTTGAACCAAGATCTTGGGATCTCCAATCTACAAGGTTGGGTTTCCCATCATAATAATTCTATTCAATAGGCTTTAGGCCAATTCCCCTCGAAAATGGTATACTTGATCTCTTGCAAGTCATTTCGTCAATGGATCAGCCAAATTCTCTTTTGACTTTACATAGTTAATAGAGATTATACCATTCCATATTCACTGTTTAATGGTATTATGTCTCTGACGGATATGTCGAGACTTACCATTATACATACTATTTTGTGCCCTTGCTATTGCCGACTGATTATCGCAATGTATGTTAATCGCAGAAACCGACTTTTCCCAACATGGAATTTCTTCAAGAAAATTACGAAATCATTCTGCTTCTTCACCAGCTTTGTCTAACGCAATAAACTCAGATTTCATTGTAGATCGAGCTATACATATTTGCTTAGATGATTTCCAGGACACGACTCCACCTCCAATTGTAAATACATAACCGCTCATGGATTTTGAATCCTTAGTGTCGGATATCCAATTTGCACCGGTATATCCTTCTAACACCGCGGGATATTTTGAGTAGTGTAATCCATATTCAACCGTGTATCTTAAATATCTAAGAACTCGGTTTAATGCCTTCCAATATTCAATACTTGGATTACTAGTGAATCTACTCAACTTGTTTACTATGTATGCTATATCCGGTCTTGTGCAGTTGGTAATATACATTAAACTACCAATGACACGCGAGTATTTCAATTGAGATACGGGCTCACCAGTATTCTTGGCTTAGTGTATACTTAAGTCAACTGGTGACATAATCGGTTTATTGTCATACGCCTTAAATTTCTTAAGTATAGTCTCAACATAATGTGATTGAGACAATGACAAACCATCAGATGTCTTAGAGATTTTAATCCCTAATATTACATCCACCACTCCCATATCCTTCATGTCAAAATGTTTTGTTAACATTTTCTTAGTCGAGGAAATGACTTTGGAGTTATTTCCCATAATTAGCATATCATCAACATATAGGCATACGATTACATATTCGTTAGGTGTGTTTTTAATGTAGACACACTTATCACATTCATTGATTTTGAAGTCATTTGACAACATAGTTTGATCAAACTTTTCATGCTATTGCTTCGGTGCTTGTTTCAATCCATATAATGATTTTATAAGTCACACACTTTCTTTTCATTTCCTGTTGCAACAAACCCTTCAGGTTGTTCCATGTAGATTTCTTCTTCTAATTCACCATTTAGAAACGCGATTTTGACATCCATTTGATGTATTTCAAGATTATGCAATGCTGCGATTGCAATCAAGACACGTATAGACGTGATTCTTGTAACGGGTGAATAAGTATCAAAGAAATCTAGTCCTTCTTTTTGTCTATACCCTTTGGATACTAATTTAGCCTTGTATTTATCAATTGATCCATCTGACTTCAATTTCTTTTTGAAGATCCATTTACAGCCTAAAGCTTTGTTTCTCGGAGGGAGTTCGGCCAATTCCCAAGTATGGTTACTCATGATGGATTCAATTTTGTTACATACAACTTCTTTCTAAAAAGGAGCTTCAGGAGAGGACATTGCTTCATCAAATGTCCTTGGATCATTTTCAAGTAAATTGGTTATGAATTCTGGACCGAATGTCTTTGAAATTCGTTGTCTTTTACTACGTCTCGGTTCTTCATTTACTTGAAGATCGTCGTTCTTTCCATGTATGTTATCATAAGTTTGTTTATTTGAACTTATTTCCTTTTCTTTACATGGAAAAATGTCTTCAAAGAAGACCGCATTTCTTGATTCAATAATTGTACCTACGTGTACATCAAGTACTTCGAATTTGTGAACCAAGAATCGATATGCACTACTATTGATAGCATATCCAATAAAAATACAATCAATTATCTTTGGTCCAATCCTAACTTGTTTAGGTTTGGGTATTTGTACTTTTTCTAAGCACCCCTACACTTTGAGATATTTGTAGGAAGGTTTCCGACCTTTCCATAATTCGTAAGGTGATTCAACCTTATCTTTGTGTGGTATTTTATTTAGGATATGATTTGCAGAAAGTATGGCTTCCCCCCACAAGTTTTGAGGTAAGCCCGAACTAATCAACATTGCATTCATCATTTCCTTTAACGTTCGATTTTTTGCGTTCAGCAATTCCATTAGATTGTAGTGAATATGGTGTCGTTGTTTGATGAATGATTCCAGATTCTGCACAAAATTCTTCAAACGGTGCAAAATATTCTCCACCTCTATCACTACGAATCATTTTTATTCGTTTTTCAAGTTGATTTTCAACTTCGGTTTTGTAGTGTTTAAACACTTCCAAAGCTTCATCTTTGCTTTTCAACAAGTATACATAATAGTACCTTGTACAATCATCTATAAATGTGATGAAATACTTTTTACCACCCTTGTTTGTACAAACTTCAAATCACACACATCCGTGTGAATTAGTTCTAATTGTGTGGTGTTTCGTTCAACCGAATGAAATGGCGTTTTGGCCGCTTTTGTCTCTACACATGTTTCACATTTTCCATTATTAAAATTCATATTCGGAAGTAAACTTAAATTCATCAACTTGCGTATTGAATTAAAGTTTGCATATCCTAATCTATGATGCCATAGATTAGATGACTCAAGAATATAAACTGAAGATGACGTTTTATTGCTTGTAGTATTTGGTACAACAGTTAGGACATTCATTTTGAATAGTCCATCTTTTACATAGCCTTTTCCTACATACATATTATTTTTGGTAAGTACAAACTTATCCGATAAAAGACTAGTTTGAAGCCATTTTTGCTTAACAAAGAACCCGACACAAGGTTCTTGCAAATATCTGGTACGTGAAGGACATTATTGAGGCTAAGTTCTTTTCCCGACGTCATCTTCAAAACCACTTTGCCTTGTCCTTCCACTTTGGATGTTGAGGAGTTCCCCATAAACAAATTTTCTCCCTCGGTTGGAGTGTATGATGTGAACATTCCTCTATCGGCACAAATATGACGGGTTGCACCCGTATCAACCCATCATTCCATAGGATTTCCAACAAGGTCGCATTCAGAAACAACAGCCGATAAATTCATATCGAACATGCCATTTTATATGGCATCAGATTCAACAATGTTGGCTTGGGATTGCTTTTTAGGTTTGTGACAATCAACCGAGGGATGTCCAGCCTATCCAAAGTTATAGAAATTTCCCTTGAACTTCTTTGCATTCTTCTTTGTTGGTTCAATGGAATGCTTTCTTTTCTTTCCTTTGTTGTTGCTAGATTCCACCACATTTGCCTTGGCTCGTGGTATGCTATTCCCAACACGTTTGTCCGAACTTCGGTTGTTTTCTTCAATCCTCAATTGGACCACAAGTTCTTCAATGTTCATCTCCTTGAGCTTATGCTTGAGATAGTTTTTGAAGTCCCTCCATATGGGTGGAAGTTTCTCGATAATTGTAGCCACTTGAAATGATTCGCTCACGTACATATTCTCTGCATGAATGTCATGGAATATGAATTGCAGTTCTTGCACTTGACTGATGACGATCTTCGAGTCTACCATCTTGTAGTCCAAGAACTTTCCAACAATGAACTTCTTTGTTCCGGCATCTTCGGTCTTGTACTTCTTTTCCAAGGATTCCCATAAATCCTTTGCAGATTTCTTGGAGCAATATACATTATATAAGGAGTTGTCCAAGCCATTCAGAATGTAATTCTTGCATAAGAAATCCGAATGTTTCCAAGCATCCAAAGCAATCAATGATGCCCTATTGTTTTCTCCTTCTTGTATGGCGGGAGGATCTTCATTTAAGAATTTTGCCAAGTTGAAGGTTGTGAGATAAAACAACATTTTCTGTTGCCACCCTTTGAAATCAACCCCAACAAATTTCTCCGACTTTTCCCCATGTGAAACGGAGTTTGAATGTAAAACTGTAGGGACAGCCACAAGTGGAGGAATCACATTTGTAATAGTTGTAGACACAATCGGAGGATTTACACCGGTAGGAACACCTCCTTCAGAAGTTCCCATGTTCGAAGTATCATTCGAAGTAGTATCGGTATTAAGAACTGTATTCATTTCTGTTTATGTAAAACAGAAGATCAACCAAAACAAAATAGAAGTGTAGAAGAAGTTAAACTTAACAAGTTTTACCAAACAAGAATGTCACTTTCACAAAATATCATAAATTCGATGTCACTTTCACAAAATATCATAAATTCGACTTAAGATTGTTGGGAGATTTATGAATAGTGACGCCAAAATAAGTAGAATAATAGTTTGTAAATCCGTGCCAAAAATTTGACAGAGTAACGGCAAAGAAAATACAAACAAGAAAGAGAAAAAAAAGTAGGGACAAAACTGAGGCAAGAGTTGGACACTTTGTCCTTAAGTTGAATTTGCCCCGCAACGGTGCCTATAAATTTCGGCAATCGACTCCCAAGATACAACGACTTCAATTGTGTTTGTAACACTTCAAAACACAAGTACAACGAACCAAAATTTGGCGAATGTACTCCAAAGATGAAAATGAAAGAAAATAAAAAACAAATGCAATGATTTTGATTTTGGAGAGAAGAGATGATGATATATGTTTTGCATATCAAATTGTGAAGAATAGGACACCCGAAGGGTCCTATTTATATAGCATGAAAGGGTATGGATAAAATGGTTAAAGCCAAACCATGCACCCTTTCCAAACCATGCACATTTATGAAAATGTGTCTTTTCTCCGGACAACCGTGCAATCGCACGGTTATAATCCTTGCTGTCGTACGAATTTACGCAAAAAGTTGGAAATAAAATTTGATGTATGATCGCAGGGTTTCCCAACCATGCGATCCCACGGTCAAATATTTTGACCTGATTTCGTCATTTTTCGTAATTTTTCATTCATCCGATATTAGTTTTCGAAATGCCAAATATACCCTTCAATACATGCAGAGAAACCAAAATTCTCTTTCGGAGGTGTTGCCCCCGAGCCCCCCACGAGGTGCGCTACCCCTCGACTTGACCGGGCAGGTCGATCCCCGTTTGTGCTCCCCGAAGCGGTGAAGCGGCAAATTAAATTTGCCTAAACGGATTGGGTCGGTTTTAAGTATTTGTCCGAATTCAACACGAAGTCACTTTAATCGCTTTTCAATTCTCGATTTATTAACCAATATCTAACAAATCTAAAATCCATTTCTTAGTTCAAACAATGGATAGCCCTCTGTGAATTTTTAAAGTTAGTACTTTACCGAACGATTAAGAAAACTAGTTTTGAGTATCCTATTTCGGAAAGTTATAACTTCCTCCTCGATTATCCATTTCTCACACCGTAAAATGCACGTTAAAGTACTCTGTGAGTAATTTGAAATGAGACTAAGAACACCCAAATTAGAACTCGTTTACTACCTCAAATCTGAGCTCAAAGACAGCCACTCGAAACTGGGAAAATCTGGAATTTAAGCATGAGGTGGCACTTGGATCCCCACATCCGGTTTTAAACTACAAGAGTCATCTTCTTCCTCCTTGAGACACCTCCAACTTGCATGGGAGCAACATAACACCTCAAGCTTGGCCATTAAAGTATGTTTTCTTAACCTTGAAGGAAGGTTCCAATCCTCTACATCCAAGCTCCAGCCTTTCATTCGTGCATCATTCTTCTTCTATAAATAGGGAGGATTTTGAATGAGAAAACACATCCAAAAATCATATTCAAAACACTGCTGAATCGTTCTTCCCTCTTTCAAACCCTGAGTATTGATTTCATGCCAAAATCATGTTTCAATCCGTTATAATCCATCCTTGTTATTGGTAAACATGTTTTCCCAAAACCCTTTATCAAAACAAGTGTTTTTAAATCAAAGAAATCAAGAAAATTGACTTTCAGGTTCTGGAAATATGTTTAGTGTCGACACCTACTGGTTTTGTGTCTATACCGTGTTCATCTGAGCTTAAAAATGGCATTCTGACACATTAGTGTCGACACCAAATCAGGTGGTGTCGACACCAAACGGACAGCCCGGCAGCCTGACTTCATTCAATCATAACTTTTGATTGAAAACTCCGATTTGCAATTTGTAAAGTGCGTTGAACTCCTGATTCAATTATCTTTCCATTGATATATTATAAAACTCATGGAAATTTATGTACTTATTTCTCTGCATACTCTACTCAAAGTTAGTTGAAAGACTTCCATTCCAAAAGAAAGTTATTCTAGGAGCTATTCACGAATTGATTCATCCAATAAACTGTGAGTAGGATATTTTAATTGGTTATTAGATGTGATTAGATATTTTTTGTGAAGTATTTGATTAATGAAGTAAGTTGAATATGTTTATATGAAATATATGATTCATTATATGTGATTTGAATATGTTACTTGAATCGTTGCATTAATGAAATGAATATTCGATATACCTTATTATGTGGTAAAATGTGATAACATGATATGATGAAATTACGTACAGTTCATGTTTTGGAAATGCCATGACATTTGATAGATGATGTTTTGAAGTGTAATGGTATTTGATGGATGATGAATCATAAAGAAAGGTTTTTGTGCATGATGGTTATAGATTTGAACTCTAGCCCACTTGGTAATCAATGTGTTGTTTTGGATATCGATGTTGATGATGTCGGGAGCACCTCGCGATTTCTAGGATTGTGAAGAACGACATGGTGATCTAATATCCCTGTTGGAGTAGAACATGGTGAAAGATGACAGGGATGTAGAAGTCCTAGATGATGAAATAGTTCTATGAAATCTGATGTGTTATGGCCATTTTATCGATATCCGGGTTATGGAAATGATAAGCGCTTTGGGGTAGAGGAGATAATCTATAATCGGGTTCTGAAAACATTAATTTTGAAAAGAATATACATATGCATCTATTACTTTTAATGTTGAATTATATTTCAATGTGCAATAACACATGCGCACCATATTCTACTCACTGAGCAAGTGTATGATCATCCCACGTTATCTAACCTTTCAGGTAGCTATTGATATAAAAAAGATTGACGTGGATCTTCAGATAACTTGACAGAGAGTGCTGCACTTGGCAATGACCTGTGAGTTTTGGACTTGCCACCGAATAAGAACTTTTGTATTTGAACTACCACACTTATATTGAACTCGAAATCTTTATAGAAATGTTTTAAAATTAATTTCGTTACCATTTATATAAATGAATTTTATTTCAAGTGGAGGGATTTTAAATGAAAAAGTTTTGAAAAATTCAGACGGGACAAGTGGTATCAGAGCATTATTCTTAAAAAAAAGTTGAAGATTTTTGGAGCGTAACAAACACGGATGCATAGAAGTCGAACGAAGACTTGATTACCTACTAATTCGGATCCTTATCCTTGGTAAGATAACCATTATCCCTAAATTATAGGTAAACATACCTAATTCAACTATAATTCCAAATTTCTTTGAGATTTTTACTCCTTAAAATTGTGGTAGATTATGCCTATAAACACTTACTTCCTCAACGGCATTGAGGTACGCAATTTTCATAAGAGTCATAATCAATTTTTCTAAAATAACTTTTGCTGATTATCACGTCGGAGGTAAAATAAGGAGAAAGCCCTGCATTTTTCAGGTTGAAGAAGATGATCGAGTTTGTTACGCGAAGCAATAAAGTTCATTCATCATCACAACCATTTTGACAAAGAGTCAACCTCAATCATTGCACATACTGGACACTTATTTCACACATAGTAATTGTTAAGTAGCTCAATAATTCCAATTGTAGATTACAAATATTGTGCCTGCATCATTTTATCATGCGTACACTTCATAAACGTGAAATTAAAAAATTAAACAGAAACTATCAAATTAATCTCAAGAAATTTTTATTTATTAATCAACAAAAATGTCTTAATGCAAAACTTTTGCTTTTCAAGACACTGTTCCTAACGCTAGCATATAATAATAATAATAATAATAATAATAATAATAATAATAATAATAATAATAATAATAATAATAATAATAATAATAATAATAAAGTGTCCTAACGCTAGCATATAATAATAATAATAATAATTTATTTTCAAAGAATGGACACATTCTTTAACGCAATAATATTATGATCAGTGGGATTTTTTATTTTTTTCATTTCATTTATTGATTTCTCGTTCTTTTGCAAAAATGAAGACAATTCCCTCATTAAATTTTTATGGAGATTTGAGTTAAAAGACCTTGTCAAAACATAACTTTAGTAAAATAAGCCCACTTCCACAATGTTTTGTTAAATAACCCTCATCATTAAATAAAAGATAAAATATATTATCTAATGTCCAAATTATCCTTTCAACTATATAACCTTCAACACCAACCAAACATGCCCTAATTTTTCATTGATTACCAGCAACCCTTTCATTTTCTTATTTTAGTAGCAGATGCCTTTGACATCTCTCTCCCTTCGACCTTCCTCAACTCCCTTTCTTTTATTGTTCTTTTTCCACATAAAACCCTAACAAAATGTCTTGTTTGTCCTCCATTTTAGTAAAGTGATGCTTTGAATATTTGAAAACTTGCAAAACTATCCACATTCATGATTTGTAATTGAAGAAGAAAAAGGTAAAAATCAATTCTTGCAATTTTTTTCTGGTGTAGTGTAATTTTGCTGGTTCATACATTTGTTGAAGAATTTGTCATAACGTCATATATACTATTATCTGTGATGCATAACGGCATCCATGTCGTTATCTTATTTTTCAATTATCAGTATGTATATAAATTTGAGGGCTTACGACATTGTTGCTTATGTATGCATATGCTTAAGAATTTATATATTTACTTAAGAATTTGTCATAACGTCACATATGCCGTTATTTGTGATATATAACGACATCCATGTTGTTATCTAATATTTTCATTGTCAGCTGGTATATAACTTTAGGGGTTTACAATATTGCTGCTCAGATATACATTTGCTTAAGAAATTATACATTTTCTTAAGAATTTGTCATAACGTCACATATACCGTTATTTGTGATGCATTACGGCAGACGTACAGTTATGTTTGTTTTCCACTGTCAGCCTGCATATAAACTTGGGGGGATACTACATTATTGCTAATATATCCATTTTCTTACT
The DNA here is from genome assembly GCA_963555705.1 of Ligustrum vulgare. Classification (NCBI taxonomy): domain Eukaryota; kingdom Viridiplantae; phylum Streptophyta; class Magnoliopsida; order Lamiales; family Oleaceae; genus Ligustrum; species Ligustrum vulgare. Next base: position 31,782,723 of record OY743189.1, on the reverse strand, counting down.
AATTTAAAGTAAGACAGGTATTGTTGTTAGCACTCATCATGTATTGATTGAAAAGTTTATTGTTATGCATTTTGACTTGTATAGTGTAGCACTTTGTGATATAATCAACTGAAATCTATTTATTTTATTTTGAATTACAGTCATGGATGTGTCAGACAAGGTGTGGATATCAGTTTGTTATTTCGTTGAGTTTGTGGAGAAAGAATGTGGTGGGTGGACATGGAGGAATATAAACAATGATCGAGCAAATGTGACTCATGTTCTTGTTTCAAAAACCACTACCTATGCGGAGCTTTGCGTTAAAGTACGAGAGGTTTTGGAGTTTAATTCTAGATTATATAAGATAGAGATGACAACCATTGTCCCTGGCATGTCTAACGTTCCAGTTCCCCCAATGAAGATTGATTGTGACAACAGTGTGCAGTGGTATTTCTCTGTTTATAGAGAAGTTCCTCTTTGTGTTACGCTTTTGAAGAAAGATGTTGAGGAATATGAAGAAAACGATGGTTTAAGAGAAGATCGAGAACATGTTACTATCGAATCACATGGTGACTCACTTAGTGAAATGCAAACAGAAGGTGAAACGGAATGTGGAATCATAAGTAGAGAATTTCCAGATGTGCATGCTGAGTGCAGTAATGTAGGAGCTAAAATTTTTGAAGGGAACTTTACAGATTGGGATGGTTTGGATGTAGTTCCCTTCAGCCCTAGAAGACAAGAACTTCACGAAAGTTCTCATGTGATAGTTGTGCCTGGTGAAAACGTCTATACACATTACAACAACATTGAGAATTTAACGGCAGATTTAAGTTCATTCCCTAGTGGGCAGTCATCAAGAATTCTTGAATGTGAGATTTGAAACTAAAACAATTATTCCCTAATAATAAATCTTTGTTATCAAAGATGTATTTGCTTGCACTAAAGTATCACTTTGAGTTCAAAGTCAAGAAGTCAAATCAATTTTTTTATGCAGTTGTTTGTCTAGACACAAACTGTAACTGGCGTATGCGAGCAGCAAAGTTGAAAGAGTCTGATTTTTTTCAAGTCCGAACCTACTATAACCATCACACGTGCTCCTTGAGTGTTCGTCGTCGAGATCATCGACATGCTAGCTATTCAGTTATTGGAGCTCACATTGCCTCGAAGTTTGAAGGTGCCAGAAGGATTTACAGATCGAGAAATATCATCAATGATTTCCGTGAAGAGTTCGGCATAACTATAACATATAATAAGGCATATACAGCAAGGTATTTTGCTTATGGAATCGTCCGGGGACGCCTGATGATAGTTATGCTAAGTTACCTTCATATTGTCATGTTTTGGAGCAAAAAATCCTGGCACAATGACTGTCATTGAAACTGATGATAGCATGCATTTCAAGTACTTTTTCATGGCCCTAAGACAAAGTATACGTGGATATCAAACATCAATGAGATGGGTAATATGTGTAGATGGAACATTCATGACATGCAGATATCGAGGAACTCTACTCGTAGCAACCTGCCAAGATCCAAATATGCAAATTTATACACTCTTATAGGGTATAGTTGACTTAGAGAATGAAGCGTCATGGACTTGGTTCTTTCATAACTTGCGGGAAATAACTGGTGACTCCGATGAACTAGTGATTATTTCTGACCTTAGCAAAAGCATTCCTTGTGCATTCAGTAATGTATATGAGTTTTCACATCATGCAAATTGCATATGGCACTTGAACAATAACTTGATCTACAAATTGGTTAAACATGTATGATATGCATTAACCAGTACATCAAAAGTCTATTTCTTTATTCAATTTACAAATTATATACCTCCATGAGAGGTTTCTATAGGCTGCTCCAGACTTTTTGACATCACAATGTCAACATGTTCATGCTCTCCCATTCGGTGCTCAGAATCTGGGATCAAAATGCGAGGCATTCCTCGGTACAACATGATGGCAGTTGAAGGATTCGAGACAATGCCTATGAAGGGAGATCAATCGAAACTTGATTAAGTTTAAGAAATTATAGAACTATAAAATATAAAATCATGACAAAAAAAAAAACCTTCAACAGTAGCATTCCTTGGCCCTTCACGTTGAATCGACGTGACTTGCTCCTCTTCATAGGTGCGTTCTTCCACAATAATGGAATTCTTAACTGCATCCTGGACAATATGGGCTTCTTCTTGCTCCTTATTATCTTCCTCTTGCCTCCCTCTCTCTTCGGGCACACTCCCCTCATGATGAGGTGAATATGTATCAAATCCCCTCATTTTCTGACTGATATGCACCCCTATCTGACCGAAAGCCACCACTTTCAAAAAACTGCAGAATTCTATCAAGTTTGGTCTCAATGCGATCACACCGACCATTTATCCTCCTCTCAATTTCTCTCATTTCTTGCATGATTACCTCCAATCTATCATTGTTATGAGTGGAGGATGGTCTGTCATATAGCTAATGGCGCTTGGAAACATCTGGTTCATCTTTCTCAGGCTCCTCCCCTCCATCTTCATTGAAGCTATTATCTACCCTAGAGTATTTTGCATCATCAAATGGTGTGATTCCCAGGTAGAATTCTTCATCGGCTTCTTCTGATGAAGCCACTAGTGTCCGCTTCACCATGAAGTTCCTCATTTCAATTTTACTCTCTAAGAACCTGTTCACTATTTCTCCATTGAGTTTTGGATGCTGAAAATCCCACCCTGACATTCTTGGGATTCTATCACCTTTCAATCTCTGAGCAAACTCCTGCCCAAGAGCATGAATCACTTCAAATGCCCAAATCTGTAGAAATAAAAACAAAGATGATCAGTTTATTGATTGAAACATCATATAAATAATTAAATCAATTTAACTGTTACCATTATTGCAGGAGGAAATCCGTGAAAATTGTAGGGATATCGTTCATTTCTTTCATATTTTTTCACCGTTTCTCCCAAATTGCGTTTGACTATCCCAATTGTACATTCACAGGATCTCTTTCCCCAAGCATCGTTGTTGAAGCGATCAATATCATCAACTAAATAAAACCACCACAAGTTCAGAGTGGTATTACTCTGTAGCCAACAAAACATATGCTACAATTAAGATAAGCCCCAACTTGAACTTGTCCTGCTGATGAGTACATCTTTGGAATGTACTGAACAGTTGTTTTCTGGTGACTTTCCCTTTACTTTTCTTAAACATTCTTTGCATGAGATCACTTTTCAGGCATAATCTCTCATCGTCATATTCCAACTCCCCAGCTTTAAGGCCCGTTACTAGCACAAATTCTTCTAGCCCAAATCTAGAAAGCATATTCCCAAATTTGAACCATACTTCATTCTCCTTTGACGTCCTCACCGCCCTAAATATTATTTGGTGAACCAGTTGAAGGGACATTTTCATCTCAGCAATATCCAAAAGGTGGCCAAAACATGATTTCGTAAATAACTCTTTATGTTTTGCGTCTAAACTATAATAAACCTCATTTATTATCTGAAGCCTACATCTGTTGCTTATCTTCCCTCGAACCCTGTCTTTCACGTCAACAATGTATTCCATTGAAAAGCCTATCTGCAAAGAGATAGCGTTGCAAGTTAGATTATATCACTTAAACAAATAGAAACATATTTACATACTCTATAGCTTCTTTATGCATGAAAATGTACAATACTTCCCTTAAACCAGTAGTTATTATAAAATAACTGTACTAAGTAAGTGAAGTAACACTAACATATGGTAAGGAAATTAACAAAGTAATTTAAGCATGCCGATGTCAACAGGTGGAATCATCTTTACCACTGGACATTAACTTCACTCACTAACACACAACAATTCAAGATTTCTCATGATCTCCAAGACCGTTTAATCTAGTGTGTTGAAAGAGTAATAAATGCAGGTTAACGTAGCTGTATTATAAGAAAAATAGTTATGCAATCACAAATAATTTTTCTTCCATTTTCTAATCATATACATGCTCACTACAGGGAAATCAGGATAAACACTAAAAATATGGCATAATTAAGGAATAAAACGAACTACAAGCTTCGAAACATATCTAAACTCTTTATTAAAACTAGCTTCCAACCAGACACCGGATCACAAGGTGAGAAAAATTGTATTATTCAACTACATATGGTATATTGATTATTATCAGAATGTATATAAAGGCAAGTTTTATAGTCAAACCAATGAATTGCAATAGCTCTACACATGCATATACAGGTGCATCTTTTCTAGTCTCTTTACCATTTTATCCACCTTTACATTCAGACAACTTGCATTCAAAACAACAGAAGAATCCAATTACTGAAAAATCATTACAATCATTATCCTCTTAAGTTCGTGTGAATTTCCCAAAATATTGTTCCCATCCTTTCACTTGCTCCTCTGAAAATCCACTACTTCCACCTCTAGAATACTCAAATCCACTACTCAATGTGAGATAAAAGAATTTATAAATCAAGGAATTGAGAATCTCACACTGGAATTTGAAATCAGGCAAGCAGGTAATGAAGGGATGGAACTCGTCAGAGCCTCGGGTCGCGGTAATGGTGGCCGTGAATCCTTGCTTATTACAGAATCATCGCGGGTTTGGAGAATGATGGTGAAGACTGCCTTTGATTTTTGAATTTTGGGGAATATGACTCTGAAGGAGAAAACGACGAGTGAAAAGAGTTAATTTTTGAAATATTGGGGAATCAAAATCTGGAAGGAAAAGCAACCAGCAAAGGGGCAGTGGCCTGCGATGTTGAAGAGAGGCTTTATTGTTGAGATGTTGGGACTACGAAAACTGAGGGAGAAAAGATGAGTGAAGTGTCTGGAGCGGATGAAAATGACAGAAGAAAGAGGGATTAGGGGTATATTTGAAGTGAGGACATTCAAGTCATTTACATAATTTAATTTTAGATACTCTTTTATGATCAAAGGCTAAATGTCAAAACTTTTGCTATGCAGACCGGTAATCCCCAATTTTTATTATCGTTTAGTTGTAATAAATTAAAGTTTGTCGTAATAACCAATTTCTATTAATAGTTACTTTTAACACATCAACACGCTCAGAAAAAAAATCCCACGGTCCAATTGTGTGAAGCCCACCCTCAAAAAATTGATACGATTTCCCATCAATTACGTCTTTTAAGGATACCCATCATTTGTGTGAAGTCCAATTGTTCCTTACAAGCAACCAAGGCTAGCTCACATGCTTTGTGTGGATTGTAAACTAGTTTGAAGGATCCAATGTATTGAATTATGAGCATGCCAATTAAAATATCACCCTACAATAATAATTGGATCGAAGAACGATATTCGAAATGAGGATTACAATCGTATATCAACACGATGTTAGGCTTCAACACATTAATAATCCACCATTGGAGGAAATTGCATAAAATTTGTGCATAGTAATTCAGTGACACGCGAGAAGGACTCATGCAGTTGCAGTAGAATTTCTTATTCTAAATAACGTGTGGAACCTGCTTGAAGAACACAAAGGTCCGAGACCTCAGGCCTAATATTGAACATGAGTGTGTGCTCAACAAGTCGACACGTCCAACGTAGTTCAACTCATATCGACTTGATTTTAAATCGGAACACTTATATTATGTTAAGCAAGTGGCATGCGTGAGTTGGATCAAACCTTCACGCCATCTATGAAACTGAATTTTCTTTTATAAGAAAAAGTGGCTTACACTTTAAATAAACAAACCAACGGAGAGAATGAAGCTTCAATTGCATGCAACTGATGTCATCTCTCACCAAACCTTGTAAAATAATGCGATCATTTCTGTTTGATAAACCGTTTATCAACGATTATTTATAAATATTGATCTGACAACATTTTATTTGATTATATTTTTCGAAAAGTCGAAAATGGTGCACGACTTTTCAAAAAATTGTCCAATGAAATATTGATATGTGGTCGTCTATAAATAAAATTTATAAATAAATTTTACCAAACAGAGGCTAAAGCATTATAGGACTAGGAGAGTTTTGGAATTAGGTCCTGGATTTAAGCTCAAAATTGGATAGCTTAGGGATGAATAATGGAATTCTCGTGGCATCATTGCGATAAAGAAACCAAATAATGATGGAAATCTGGGAAAGAAAATTGAAAAGCAAAGTACTAATCATTTTTCGACATTGAATGATATTGTTTCTCTCGTCTATGAAATTTGTTTGATTCCTAATAATATATAGAATTAATGACATTAATAATAATAGAAGTTGTTGGGGTTAGCTCGTGGTGTTCTCGCAACACACGGTATTGTCTTTTGCTTGGAGGGTTTTGTCTTGGATACGGTTGAACGCGTACCCCGAAATCGAGCCTTTAATTTCTTGTGGTTTAAAAAAAGACTCTTGATATTACTAGAGCAAGAAAGCGATCCGAACAACAGTAGTCTTTCAGACTAAACATTGAATCTGTAAATAATTCCAAATAGAGTTAAAAATGAGGCTCAATGTGGACGTAGTTAAAATGAATAAATAAATTGGACTTTATTAAAGAAACAAATAAAGTTAAACAATGGATATAACTGGATTTCTTAGTTCAATTCACCTTATACATAGTAAATTGCCGTTTTAACTTCGATAATCGTACCTGTAAAAAAATTGATAGAAAGTACTTGTACCTAACCTCTCCCCTTGTCATTTAAAAAAATTATTGTTAACATATTTTTTTTTAGATTATAAATCAAATTATAATCTACACAATTTCTCAAATCACTTTTTAACCACACATATTTCCTATCTCCAATTTTAAATTACTACTTTTTACCTCAAAATTATAAATAAATCAGATTATAATCCAAACAGTGTTACCAAACAAAGGCTCTGATTCTCCATGGTCCGGACGCAAGTTTTTTATTTTATTTTATTTTCTATTTTTTGTTCTCTTCATATTTATTTATTTTTACCTAAAAAATAAAAGTATGATCATTTTTCACAAAAATTCACTTTTTAACAATTAGATGGTTTCTCTCTACTAGTAAGACTACCTTCACCATAAAAGCAAAGGGTCGAGACCAGAATGATCTGTTTTAAAGAATGAATACCAAGTTGTCATTAGGATAATAATTTAATTTATTTTAACGTTAATTTTCGCCTTCTTATCTTTTTCCCTTGGAACCATGGTATCCAATTTTTGAGTATGAAAAAGCAAAAGCAAAGGAAAAAAATACATCACACCGACCGTTAAAATCCAGTTCCCCCACTTTGTATTGTCTCTCTCACACGCACGCTCAAAGAGAGAGGGGGAAAAGGAAGAAGCCTCAACAGCACCTATATATAATCCATCCATGGAGAAAAAGCCTTTGTATTCCATCTCCCTGTGAAGAAACTACTCACAAAAATGACACTTGCCCCTTCCTTTTCTCAGTGCTTACTTTTTCTTCTTTCTCTTTTTCTTGTTGCTTCATTTGCATCAGAAACTAGTGATGACACTCTTTTCTCCAATCTGAAATTCCCAAAACAACAGGCTGAGAAAATGATTAAAGGGCTCAACTTATTTCCAAAGCATGATATAAATTATCATCACGGGGAAGAATATAAATCTGGTGAATCAAGAATTGTCGAAAAGCGATTTGAATTCCCTTATCTTGGAGATTCTGGGGCTTCCGTTCAAGACTTGGGTCACCATGCTGGATATTATCGGCTTCCTCACACTAAAGATGCCAGGTATAAATTTTCCGTACCTGTTTATTTATAAATATTATTGCTGTTCAATTTTGGTTCTGAAGATGAAATGAGTTTATTGTTAGTTCTTTTTTTGATAAGTAGTGGTTAAATAGTGTTATCACTGCCAGGGAATTAAAGTTTAAGTTTCTGGGCTCTTAAAATGAATAAAGTAGGTAGTTTCATCACCTTCTTGTGATCAATCTGTAAATTTCATATGAATTTATTATTTAGTTTGAGTTTGAACATTAAGAGCCCTCAAATTCAATTTCAACCACGCATTTTTTATAGGAGCCCCCACTTTTCACACTTTTCAGTTATTTTTCAACCCCACGTTCAAATGAAAACTCAAAATTTCCTAAATTTTTCCAAAAAATACTTATACCAAACAGGCTCTAAATATGAAAATATATGGATTTGTTCAATGTGGGATAATTTGCTGACCTTAAGCCTCAGTTTGGTAAAAGTTTTTTTGTTTATAAACAGATAATGTTATGTTTTCGAGGTAATTTGTGTGATCTAAAAGTGGTTTGGGATGAACAGTGGATAAACTTGTTTATAGACAATTTACCAAACAGAGGATATTCAATTTTGCCGGAAGGACTGGATGTGTATATTAAGACTAATGCCTATGAAAAGAAGGCTTCGGTTTAAATAGTCGTAATAATGTTTGCAGGATGTTCTACTTCTTCTTCGAATCGAGGAGTGCTAAGAGCGATCCTGTTGTTATATGGCTAACTGGAGGACCGGGATGCAGCAGTGAATTGGCCTTGTTTTATGAAAATGGCCCCTTCTATTTAACAAGCAACCTATCTCTTCAATGGAATGATTTTGGTTGGGATAAGGTACTTGAAGAGCCTTCTCTAACCTTTTCCTTTAGACGTCTTTCTATAATCGATTACTCAAAAAATCAACATGTATTTGAAATGCAGGTATCAAACCTTATATATGTCGACCAGCCAACAGGAACAGGTTTCAGCTATAGTTCTGATGACGATGATATTCGCCATGGTGAGGAAGGCGTTAGCAATGATCTTTATGACTTCTTGCAGGTTTGTTTCTCCTCGTATTTTTCCGATACTACAGAGTCTCAATCTTGTATGCTGAGCTTTTCTAGTCTGTGCTGTTTAGGCCTTTTTCAAGGAGCATCCACAGTATGCAAATAATGATTTTTACATAACTGGCGAATCATACGCTGGGCACTACATTCCAGCTTTTGCTGCTCGAGTTCATCAAGGAAACAAGAATAAAGAAGGAATTCATGTCAACTTAAAAGTATGTTCCTGAATTCATTTTCTTTGATCCCTCAAAAGTGTATATATATAAATACATTTATTGTACTTCTTGCATTTCAGGGATTTGCTATCGGAAATGGGCTTACTAATCCAGAAATTCAGTACGAGGCATACAGAGATTACGCTTTGGATATGAAATTGATTAAACAATCTGATTATAACAGCATGAGCAAGTCAGTTTTGCAATGTGAACAGGCTATCAAGCTTTGCGGTAATTTCTGATTTCAAATCCATTCCACTCCCTACAGAAGCTTATTTTTCGTATGATATCTACTAGAATAATATCGAGTTGATTATTGTTAGTTTACTGCATTATTTGAATTATACCTTTTCTTCACTTTCCAGGTGCTGATGGGGGATCTTCTTGTGTGGCTGCATACATGATTTGTAACGCGATATTCAACAAGATAGTGGGAATTGCAGGTGGTGTAAATGTAAGAGAAATGCTTTTAAGGCCCATTTGATGGAGATTAAGATAAAATTTTTAGTAGATTTTGATAGATGTTGATGAAATGTGTGGTTGAAAATTTGTGGGCCCTATGAAATATGTAGTTAAAATTAATTGTTGACTTTCATTCGCAGTACTACGACATCCGGAAGAAGTGTGTAGGCGACTTGTGCTATGACTTCTCCAACATGGACACTTTTCTGAACAAGAAATCTGTTAGAGATGCACTTGGTGTCGGGGACATAGATTTCGTTTCATGTAGTTCTGCAGTGTACGAAGCAATGGTGACAGACTGGATGAGAAATCTTGAAGTTGGTATTCCTTCACTTTTGGAGGATGGAATCAAATTACTTGTATATGCTGGAGAATATGATCTGATATGCAACTGGCTTGGTAAGATGGGATTTTTTAATCATCATCAAAAGATGAGATTTTTTCCCTTAAAAAGCAAGTAAATTTGATGATATTTTTATGTTATGGACAGGGAATTCGAGATGGGTTCATGCTATGGAATGGTCTGGACAGAAAGAATTTGTAGCAGCTCCCACTGCTCCATTTTCAGTCGATGGCGCGGAGGCTGGATTGCAGAAAGGCCATGGACCTCTGACCTTCCTCAAGGTTCATAATGCTGGGCACATGGTTCCGATGGATCAGCCAAAAGCATCACTAGAAATGTTAAAGAGATGGATGCAAGGAAAACTTCCATTGACAGGGGCAGATGGTCACCTTGCTCCTATGTGATTTTTTCCATAAAATTGGCCAAAAAAATCTTTTAGTTTTGGAAATATTTTCACCTACATATCTCATGTATGAAATATATAAAGGCTTTTTTCCCTCCAAACAATGCTTTTGGTTTTCATGTGTATTACATTATTCTACTCTAATTGGATTTGTGTTAAACATATTACACTTATTCTGATGTTCACAGTGATTTACTTCTGCCCAAACAGAATAGAACTTTGTGGTATTTCTTGATCCCAGAATATTATCCCATCTGAATTTTGTTCTCCTAACCCCAACCCTGCTTTCTACTTCATGTCTTGATATTTTTCTCGTAGATAATTTTTTATCTTTGATTTCCACGACCATGTCTAGCTTTTTATCATTTGATCATCCCAAGTATCTTCCTAGGACAACTAAAATGGTGTATGTAATGAGACTACTAGATTAGGGCATTGACTAAATGAGAACACACACCAAAAGCTTTATGCGTGAGTTGCTTCATCTTTCATTTTCGGTACATGATAACTGAAAGTATGCCATCAACTGTTCACATTATGAACTAGTTGGAGTCCAAGTCAACAATGGGAGTGACGTGGCAATCGGTTCTAATTTGTTGGAATAGTTATGTAGGGTTCGTTTGGTTAAATTTCCTAGTTGTATGTCGGATCATGCAAGAGCGGGAAGTTAGTTTGTGTTGGATCTAGGACTCGGATAGTGTCTAAGGTCGGAAGTCAAATCGTTTTTGAAATGAGGGTCATGTTATATTTGAATTGAAACTCAGCTCTTAACTTAAAGTTAAGAGAGTTTTTGTGATATCATTAATTGTCAATATTTTCTACTTAAATTCTCATTTACATTCCCTACTATTTATAGATATTTTGGGGGGTGGAAACAAAGTCATTTATATTTTACTGACAAATTATCATACTTAATAGGTCTAACAGACATCTGGCACTATCTACAACGTACACTTGCACCATTTAAGATTTTTTGTCTGACAATGATGTGAGTGATATGACAATTTGTCCCTCATTGTTTTCTAGAATATCAGCTCTCGCATTGAGTCTACTTCACTTCATTTTCTTGGGTCGGTTAGCTTGTTCATCTATACATTAGACCAGAACCATGGTCTAGGTCGATTGGAAGATGAAGGTGAAGAACTGAAATTCACTAGGATCCATCATCATGTGGAGTTCATCTCAAATCCATTATCATGTGTGACATAGAGTCCACCTTGAATCAATCGTCATGTGCAACATGGAGTCCACCACAGAGTGGTAATGCTACTTTGTTCCGCATAAACTAATCACCAGTCTAGTCATCCATTAAGCCCTATTTGGTACAAATTTTAATATAAGTAAAAGTCAACAATTAATCACAACCACATATTTTATGGGATTCACAACTTTTTAACTATACATCTCATTAATTTTTATTAAAATCTACTAAAAATATGATTTTAGTTTCCACCTAACAGGACTTAAGTAAAACATTTTTTTTTTCCAGATTTTAAGTTAATCTTAATTTTTAGTCATATATTTCATTGGACATAGAACATTTTATCTCCCACTTTTTAATTAAACATTTTAATGAGACATATCAATTTATAATAATCTTTAAAAAAAACTTTATCACTTGGGGACTTGATATTTTTTTTTTTTTTTTATTATTTTTTGAGGGTGGGGAGGGGAGAGGTTGGACATATTTCATTTTTGGCCTAAAAATATACTCATTTAGTCGTTTTTTTATTTTTTTTAGCAATAAAGAAGTAGGCCTATTCGAACTTCTTTGAATAAAACTACTTATACAATGTCGTTTGGAGTGTGGATAACAATTGATGATGTAGGATTACTTGTTATTGATTAAAAATTAAAAAGACGGTAAGACGTGTAAAAATAAAAATCGTAAATTAATTGTCGACCTGATTATTGAATGCAACATGTAGCGTGACTCTTTTTCGAATTCCCCAAGTTGCTCTAACACGTTCACTGAATCGAGCAGTCGTTACTTCGAACAAAAGGCAGACGGTCGGCAGGCATTAGTATTATAAACGTGGATTTTGATCGAGATTGCTATTGTTGAATTTGGTAGGTATATTTATCGAAGTTAAAAGAAAATACCGTTGTAAAATCATTTTCTTTTTGTTAATTTGTTTGAGAACAAACAAAAACCCTTCTTAGTATTATATCTGTTGTAGATTTTGTGCTTAGTTTGAGTTCTTCACCAAAACCCAATAAAATCAAATCTGTCTGGGTTTTCTTCTATTTTCTGGTTCATTGAATGATACGATGATGGTCTACATTTTAAAATAATCTTTATATTATTTGTAGATGAATATAAAAAGTTTTGAGTTACGAAAATTCATCAGTGATTTCAGTGTGTTTGATATGCGAACATTCGTTTGTTATTGTTTAAGATGATGTATTCTGTAACATTAATTTGCTTCTTTTTATCCCTATATATCATGGCAGCCAGAGATTCCTAAAGGGTTTTGTTTTCACTCAGTATACAGCTGTTGAATGTTGAAATGGAGGCTGACAGGTATATCCTTATTGCATTTTTGGGACAGCTTATGGTGTTTCATTTACTAATATTGTACTTGGTTCTTGGAATTTTTTTCATGCCCAAAGTTCACATTTTTCTTTGTTTCTCTTATATCCCGGTAGTTCGACTTTCCAGTTAGCCTTTTTCTCTTGCAATATTGTATTAATTTTTTTAGTTCAAGCATAAATTCCCTTGTGACGTTTGTTGATAATTAGAAATTCTAGTTCTATTCTACCAAGAGCAATGAATTAGCAGAAAGAAATAAAGACACAAGACTTAAAGAGGTTAGCATCAATGTGAGATTACGATATCTTCCCCGTTGCGTAATTCAATATGATGAAATGAAGTTGACGAGAGAAAATCGTATACGTACCTATCTTTTCTAACATCTCTATTTATTTATGGTAAAGTCTAATGATGACTCCCTAATTAGAAGACAAATTAAGGAAAATTCGAATTTTACAAGGACTCAAATTCTTAATATGTCCAAAAATTTTATCTGAGGGCTCAACCCCTGCACCCCAAGAGAGGGACTGTCCGCAACTTATCAATGTTAAACACTGTATCTGGTAGCTTTTATAGCTGCTTTATCTGCCTGAAGTCGTGTAAACCATAAATGAATTAACAAATAGGAAGTTAAGACAGAAGAATAGTTTTAGCTTCTAAGGTGTGTAATGATGGGAGGCTGTTTTTCTTTGTATACTACTATAGATAAGTGGTTGTTTTTTTAATACTGTTACGATGATCTCAGTAGCTTGTGTTTCATTTGAGCTTGTTTTGATAATGATTACTGAAAATTTTACTTGATGCCATTGTTGTGTTTATTAATCTGTTGTCAATACATCCTGGAAACATGGGGATGGCACTTCTGAGGTCATTCTAGAAGACATCTAATCTAGTTTGATGAGATTGCTACAATGGCTTCCCGATAACTTTATTGATGAGATTATTCAAAAAAATTCCAGTTCATTGGATTCTCTGACTGATATCTTTATATATTTTTGCTTGGTAAAAGTGAATTGAAATTTTGAAATCCTTGACCATTGTTATTTCTAAAGGAAAAAGATATAATAATTTGCAAATATTCTCCTTCGTATCACCTTTCCCCGTTATGTGTAATTTTAAAATTGAAATTATATTGGTTCTCTACTTATGCATCTCAATCACACTATCTTGTTCATACATTTTTAATTTTTATTTCAGACTAAATTCTCCCAATACATCAGCAGTTCTATTTGAAGTTTTTGGCCATCAGCTTCAGTTTTCTCAGGTATTAGGCCTTTCAATGAGTTTGTGCATATCTTTATTTCTTTCAGTAAAATACAGCAAAGGCAAAGCTTGTTGCAGTTTATGTCATTCAGTATCATATGATTCCTCAAGTTTTTGTGAAGTTCCACTATAATGTTAGACATTCCATTGAGCTAATATTTTGTCACAAAGAATTCCAGTTGTTAACACATGATAAAATTTCTGATGCTTATAATCTCTTGGAAAAGACATTCTCTTTTAGTTATTTCAGTTAAATTTAGTTTCTATTCTGGGTTATTGAGAAGGCGCTTCTGAATATTCTGGTTCAGGGGATTTCATTTGCTATTAAAGATAGGCATCACAAATCAATAATCCTTGTCCTATTTCTTAAATTTTCCTTTCCAAACTGCAACCGTAATGTTAAAAACCTAGAGAAGTTTTTTTGTCCTTGACCCATTAGAATGACCAAGCTACGCAATAGCTGCATATAAATGTGCTGCTATTTAGTATCTCTTAATCATAGTATCTCTTAATCATTTTATGATATTTTAAAATATTGTAACCTCTGTGTGAATGCTTTTCTGCTTTCTTATCATCGGCGTTAAAACTGTTCTTTTTCCCGTTTCTTATTGGCGTTGTCACTCCCAGTGACTAGTTTGTGGTGATTGTCGTAGATTTTTCCTGAATCATTTATTAAGATAGTTTTTTAAAAACAAAAAGGAAAATCGTTTGATATGATAATACTCTATCATGTTTATCGCTTTCAATTTTATTTTTTGGCCCCATTTCTTATTAGCCTCATTCGTAGTGACATGTTTGCTGTGGTTGTGACAGGATCCCAATTCTAAGCATTTAGGGACTACTGTTTGGGATGCATCAATGGTGTTCGTCAAATTTCTGGTAACAAATATTGCACCACAGTTAGAAAAAGAACAAGTAATCGTTCTCTTCATAAGCTGATGTCTGATGAAATATATTGATGAATTTGTTTCCTGGAGTAATTCCAATGTACTCCCCTTGCTTGTACATTTGATAGTCCCCAATCTAGTGAATTTTCTCTCTAATACACTGATATCAATCTACTGCTATATTTAGTTGTATGCCCTTTAATATATCTTAGTCTTGTCTTTCATTATATGCAACACTGTACACTTATAATTCTTCAGCTTTTGGCATGTGGTCTATTTGTGAATACCTAATTTAATCAGCGACTCAGAACTCTTTTGCATTAATTGGTGTAGGAGAAAAACTGTCGAAGGGGAAAGTTTTCTCCATCTAAACTGAAAGGAAAACGTGTGATTGAACTTGGAGCAGGCTGTGGTGTAGCTGGGTTTGGTGAGTTTCTTTTATTTCTGAACTTCAGTAAGAACATCATGTTTCGGAGTTGTTTAAAGGTTTAAATTATAAATATATAGAAATTTGTGGCGAATAAGCATGCATTACTTTTGGTCTCATGAACTATATTGATAAAAAGTGATTTTCTCGATTATTAACATTGTCCACGATCAAGGGGTTAAGTTAGTGATACTCCTTTTGTTTGGTATGCCTAATCCTAGTGAATTTATGAAGTCCAAATCATGACATGAAACTGGTTAAAAACTTCACCGTTGATGAGTAGTACAAACTTAGGTAGGTTGATAGTCACCTATCCCTTGTCTTCTCTCCCCTAAATGATTGATTCCTAAAATTGGCATGCAGTCCCTACGGAAAAGCAAGTATTCCAATTGGAGGCATTTATAAATGGTAGCCAAACAAGGGCTACGTTTGGGAGTTGTGTATAACTGGTTTTATTATAAATTGATGGAAATGAGTGATCAGTAAGTAGTACTTGTGGATAAAAAGTGGTTTGACAGAAACAATTAATAAATAGTAGCCAAACATGGGCTAATCTAACAGAGACTGCATTCTTCAGGCATGGCATTTCTTGGATGTGATGTAATTTCAACAGACCAAACTGAGGTTTTGCCTTTGTTGATGAGAAATGCTGAACGCAATACTTCAAGGATACTGCAAATGAATCCTGATTCAGGTGTGCTTACTGCTTTTCAATTTATCTTTGAATTTCTTTTTTTGCCTATTTGATTGTCTCTGTTTTCTTCTGTAAACTTTCTACGCATGAAAGATTCTTTCTCTTTTATTCTAACAATAACATGACATCTAATTTGGGTTTTGGAGTGTGAGATCATTGTAATGGTTCTGTCTACCAGAACTGTTCTATCCAAGTTAATGATACAAATTGTTGATTGACATTACTGGGTCCTCATATGAAAAGTTTATCCCTTTGTAGACTCATTTGGCTCCATCCAGGTGGCAGAGCTGAACTGGGGTAATGCAGATCATATTAGGGCTGTTGTTCCTCCATTTGACTACATTATTGGCACTGATGTTGTGAGTTATATTCACTACTGTTTTATACCATTATGTTCACTATTTCCCTTCCATTTTGACCTCTACTGTGAGCGGGTCCTGAATGCACAGGAATAATGCTTCATGCTTGTGAACCCTGCCTAAATGTTCGAATTTCACCAAGTTTGGATTTTTCCCGTGGACGTAAAGCATCAGCATAAGTTACTTTTTAGACGGTTTTTCCTCAGTGAACACCGAATAATTTTATGAGGTCATATTTTTTCTGCTTTTTGTTTAACTAGGTTTACTCAGAGCATCTTTTGGAACCATTGTTGCAGACAATACTTTCATTATCTGGACCGAAAACCACAATCTTGGTACTGTACTTCAGAAACTTTTGAAAATTGTATATTTTTTAACTCTGAACTGAAATTGATTCTCTAGTTTGTTCCTTGTTGCTAAATTTTATTTTGCAGTTGGGGTACGAAATTCGTTCCACAAATGTCCACGAACAAATGCTAGAATTATGGAAAAGATATTTTGAGGTCAAAATTGTTCCAAGAGCAAAGGTACCTGCCTTTTATATACATCTGTTTGCAAAGTTCACTTGAAACTTTATGCATTTCTTGCGGTTGGTGACCAATAACCATACTATTAAGTAGTTTTTGTTCGGTCCTAAATCATTTAAAATTTCATATATTAACAAATTTATATAACAATGAAAGTAAGCATTTTTGCAGGAGAAGGTGGTGTTTCTGATTTTGAAAATGATTTTTGTCATCTTGTAGATGCACAATGAGTACCAACATCCAAGTATACAATTGTACATAATGAGCCATAAATCTTCAGACAACATTGGCAGGGGGCTTGATTGCCCTATAGAAGAGGGTGAAGTTAAAGAAATCAAATGCAGATTGGACGAAGATGATGACGATAATGGTTCTGTTGTTAATGCAGTAGAGGTATGTCAAGGTGATTGTGTTGAGCCAGGAAGCAAGTTAGCTGCAAATCCCCAGAGTGAAAAGCTTAGCGAGTGGGAGGCAAGAAGATATGGGGCTATGGCTGCTCGTCTTCTTCGAGATGTAAAGATAACCTAGATATACGAGATTTTTATCTGTTTAAAAGTTTGCGGGTAGGGTTAATATCTTGTCGTATCAGACCAGAAGCATGACTAGATCTATGCATCACATGAAGGTTCAACCTCACGAGTACCCCTGAGCACTTTACATTTACTCGTTGGATTTACTATTTCTATTTACCTTACATTCTAAACTATGTTGTTAGCTCTAATGCCAGTGAATTTGCAACGAGTGAATTCGGCACATGAACTACCTATACCAATCATGTTAGCATATTCATATTCAATACTTAACAGAATACTCGTCCGCTACCCTGACTAATATTGTACAAATTCATTTATCATGATCAATTTAAGCATGGAATGACCAAAAGTTTGACATAATACATTATTGACATGGTCCTGTTTTTTGACACAGAATAAATCTAGTTGTACATAGTAATTTGCCTAGTGGTTTACCAATTTGTGTGTTGACATAATTGTGATTGTTGATTTTGAAGTTCATGTAATGAGTAAAGTGATAAATATTTGCTAAGTATGTTTTATGTAACATAATCGATAAACCACTACATACAATTAGCATGATTGTTTTAACACATCATATTATGTCCAAAATCAATAATCACAACATTGACACATCAAACACGTCATATTATGTCCAATATCAATAATAAAAACATTGACACATCATTTTTCAATCATCCTTTAGGTCACTCTCTTTGTACAAGTAACATTTTTTGGGATCCTCTATTAAACTTGCTATCACACGTGGGTCTTCTCATCAAACAGTTGTGAGGGAAGGCTAATTGAAACCCACTGAAATCTCAAGAGAAACATTGTCTGAATGAAAAGAGAAGACAGACAATTTTGATATGCAGAACAATTTGATTAACAGGATTAGAAAGAGGAAACATTGGGGGAAATATGGAGCATATTTTGCTCAAGAGGTTTGCCATCCTTGGAGATAGATGAAGAGCTGAAGTTAGAGACATGTCCCAGTATAGAAAATGGATCGTCGTATATTCCCAAATAAGAAACAAGAGGATCCGCTCGAGACTTGTCAATAACAAGTCTTAACTTACGCGATCCAACTTTCCAAAATCTTAACAGCCTCTTATATCCCACAGTGGTGCCATGTACGACCTCTTCCCATTTACCTTTTTTGTTCAAGAAGTCGAGATGGAATTTTATAACTCGCTGACCCATATGGATTGGCTCTTGCACTAGCAATACATTAAAAGTCACCACCTCTTCAAATTCTAAATATAGCACCCAGCTTGATTGTGCCTTGGCAGGAGCCCAGTACGAATAGATACCTTCCTCGAGAACATTGTGAGGACCATACCGGGAATCACATGGACCGTCCCTTACACTGCTTGCAGAAATAAGAGCACCTTTAGCTAGATTGTAGGAAAATATTGATTTCCGAATCTCTGAAAATTCCTCAAGGACTCTTGTGTCTTCCTGCGATATAAGACCCGAAGAATTTGGAGGCACGTTTAATAATAAAAGACAGTTTCTTCCAACTGACTTATAGTACAAATCAAGCAAACTAATTGCAGATTTTGGAACTTGCGACGCATGCCAAAACCATCCAGGTCGGATGGAGACGTCACACTCTGCAGGTACCCAATCGTGGCCAAGAGGATCTCCTTCTCCAGAATATCTGTCGGACGTATATATTAAAAACTTCGAGTATGTCATCATAAAGTAAAAAACTCAACCCTTTTTCTTGAGGTAGACAATGAGCAACACAACCAACTATTAATCTCATATTCACATATTCAAAATCAAAAGTTAAGTAGAAATATCAAAATAGATAGTAGAGAAATCCATCTAAATTTGCAATAAGAAATTATACAATAGAAAAAATTTAATCTTCATCTCTTAGGCAAGTTACATAAATTGACTTAAAAGCATTATATCTTCTTAAAAATAAGACATATAATCTAGACCCATTCCTGCACTAAATTATGCATTGTGGGCTCATAATGTGTGCCTTAACTTTTATTAGGATCTTGAATTTTTGTAAGCTGTGTCTTAAACCCAGTTACATAGAATAGCCAAGGCTAGAAGGTGATTAATTGGTTGAGCTTGGTACAAACCATCTATTATCCATAAACATGTTCATGGTCACCAACTTACACCATCCACTCATAAAAGTTGCCTTCCCTTGCACAATCTTATAAAACAAATTGGAAACGAATTTAATTTTTTCGAAGGACTAAAAGTATTCAAGAGAATTCACTTCCGATGAGCCATTTAGTCATTTTCTACTTCTGCAAATGCTGCTATATGATTGCAGTTTTAGCGTAAATATGGGATTTGAGTAGTAATCTATAGGGAGCCAGATTCAAGACTCAAAATTTATGTATATGATCTTCTTGACATGCATGAATCCAAAAATATTGAAGGGGTAATATTTTTCACAATAAAGCAATTAAAATATAGCACTAAATAGTGTACAATAGACTCACTTAGGATTAGTATCCCCAATCTTAATGGCACTTCGATTAAAAAGAGACCAGCATGTGGTCCCAGCGACACCAGATTCATCTCCAACCCACCTTGTGTCTGGACCATCATCCGAAAAAATGACTGCCCCGGGCTGAAGCTGATGAATGAGACTAAACCAATCATCAAAAAAATATTCCATATCCTTCTCTTTCTCACCTTTAGCACCATCCAACCAAACTTCTCTTATCTCACCATATCTGCTTCAATTCAAGTGAGAAAACAAAGGTAGTTCATGCCTAATTCATAATTAAATGAGATTCAACATTTTGCACATAAGGTACACGATTCAGTTTGAGATATATTAAATTAAAATAAGTAAGAAACTCAAAAACAGGATGCCATAGACACGACAACCAATATGGCACAATCCATGTAGAAACTTCCTGAAATTATCACTCATTTCTTTGTTGCCTGGATATTCTGTATATTTTTGTGTAAGTTACCGCCTGTATTGTTGAAAAAGCTATTATATGTATATAGATTTAGTTTTTGATTCTCTGTGGGCTGAAATAGTTTCTTTCCCTTTATGTTTCTATATAATACCCGTGCACCTAGTTTAGAATGATGAAATGTTCACTCAAAATATGGTATTTGATCCGTGAAGATCATATATATATATATATTTGCCAAAATTTGAATCATATAGTTACACCTTAATCACTGTTATCTCTACTGGTATCTCTGAGTGCCTGATTAGACTATATATATCTGGTCTCATTTGAAGAAACTCCTCGATTCAGAGATCCGAGATATTTGAAGTAACACCTACCTTGATTTTCTCGAGACAGTGCTTACAACCCAGGTTATGGGAATTTCAAAATCTGTCCAATGCATTCAAACTCAATGGAGGAAATTATTTGGAGGTGTCTCAAATTGGTGAAAACCCGTCTTAAAGGAAAATTAAAGTTTTGCACTCTAATAGGCCAGAAATTAGCAAAGAGGACACTAAAATCACCATCTAGGATGAGAAGGATTTCTCATGGTATAGAACTTGATTCAACCCAGATCAGTTGAACTTGCACGTTATTCTCCAAGCAGTAATTAATAGAAGTATAGAACAATGTTTAAACTTTAAACAAGACACATCATCAATCCATCTATGTTCAACATAAACTATAAGAATAGCAATCTGAGCATCCATTTTATGAACTCAATATTTCTGACGATTGCCCAAAGATCAGAGGCCATCAACCCAAAAAATCAATTCCTAACCATAAGGCAAAGTTTCCAAGCAACACAATTCCAACAGGATACAAAAAAATCAGCAAAATTTCAAATTACTTCAAAAGTTAACAGAACCCACATCCAAGGACGGATCCACAGCATGTTTGTTAGATTTTTTTTGGCATTTTTTGGGCTGAAACTCAAAAATACAGTTATTTGATCCATATTCGCCATAGCTTAACAAAATTTCTGAATTTGTCATTGCCCACATCATAAATCGACAAAAGAAGTACAAAGCAAGAAACTTTACAATACCTAGTGAGCAACTCAGTCATCTGCCCCATATAATACTCATTGTACTCAAGAGTCTCCCCATAAGTAGGCTCGTGTCTATCCCAAGGGGAAAGATAAACTCCCAACTGCAATCCAGCACTCCTAGCAGCTTCGGTCAAATCTTTCACCACATCACCAGTCCCATTTCTCCAAGAGCTAGACTTCACAGAATAATCAGTATATTCAGAAGGCCAAAGACAGAATCCATCATGGTGTTTTGCAGTCAATATTACTTTTGAAAATCCGTTGTCTTTGGCAACATTGACCCACTGCGAGGCATTGAATGCAGCGGGGTTGAACACCGAAGGGTCTACATGCCCTGTCCCCCACTCCGAGTCTGTGAAAGTATTGGTACCAAAGTGCAAGAACATCGCCATTTCTGTGAGTTGCCATGAGATTTGCTGTGAAGATGGAATGGGAAGAATTGGAATTGGAGGGGGTGTGTGGTGGGATGAAAGCAAGAGTGAAAGTGAGGTCTGGGATGAGAAGTAGTAGATTGTGATAGTGAGAATAATGGGTTGTCTGAAGGGATTTCCATTTTTATGATCGAGTGGTGTTTTCTTGATCATCATTCTTGAATGGGATGTCAGGATGAGAACTGGAAGTGGAAGAATTTTTTTTGCCTTCAAACCTTAATTTCCCCCAACAAAAATGAGCACCCTTACTACATGGAAGGTGTGGGATCCACTCCAAAAAATTGGACCTCGCACCTTTTATGTGAGGTTGCGATCACTGCGGGAATTACTCTCGAAGTGATTCTATCATGGTTCTTCTCCCAAATGATTTGAAGCATATTCACTATTTTTTTCCCCTTCAATTTTTATTATTTTTGTTGATTAGTTAAAAACAATTATATTAATTTTAATTAGATTATTAAAAGGAGGAGATGTTGAGGAGTCAGTCATCATCATTAACACCTAAGATGTGTAACTTGTAAGGTCGTGGAGATAGCCCAAACATGAGTAATGTTAATTATCTTAAGTAGAGATTGATCTCTACTTGAGTTGGCACATATTCATTGAAGAATGAGGGGTATTTATGTGCACATTCACAAGACACCTCCTCATTTTTCATTGAGAATGTGCCAATTGAGTAGAGATCGATCTCAATATTGAGAAAATTAACATTATTACCCATCATTGGGGAGGCACCCTGATGAGAATTTAGGGAGTCATTCGAGTCAAAGTCAAACAGGTCAACCCTTTATCAGAATACCGGTGGGGCCCATGACAAGATCCAAGGCAAAAGAGGTCCAAGAGTCGATGGCGGGACTCATTTTCAAGCTCCGAAATCAAGTCCACATGGAAGAGAGCAAGATCGAGGTCAATTTCCTAAGTTTTGAAGTTCAGGACATTTCGGTCGACCGAAATGTCCTCCGGTCGACCGAAACTCTGCAGGATTGTGAGGCATAGCTTCAGGCAGGATCGGACGACCTTTGTACAACCGAAATTGCCAATTCGGTCGACCAGGTGTTCGACCGAAATAGTTTCGGTCGACCAGGTGTTCGACCGAAAGTCCCCAGAATAGAATAGCGGAGTTTTTTGTGCAATTTTGCAAACTTTCTTTTCTTTCAATTTGTATATCTTCTTGTAAAGCCTCAAACCCTAGTGAGTTTTGGAACATTGAAGAGCACTCCTTGAGAGTTTGAGAGGTAAAAAATCATTTCTTTATCTTGTAACATTTTCTTGCAATTTATTTCAACTTATATATTGAGGGCTTGTTCTTGTGTATTTGTTGATATTTATTCCACAAGTCTTGGTATTTGTCTTAATCTCTCCATTGGGTTAGGGTTAACTTTCCTTAGAATTTTGGTTAGGTTAAACTTGGGTCAAGATTTCTCATTTATTACCTATTTTAGCTTTTTTGGGTTGATACATTATTGTTGTGGAAATTTTTGGTTTAACCACCAAAGGGGTTCGCATCATTTGGTATCAGAGCTTGGCTCTAAAATTGGTAATCCTATCTTTACATTTATTGTTGTTGTTCTTGATAGTAAAAAAAAAACGAAAATTACAAAAAAATTGGGGAAAATTAGTTGCCCATGAATATTTCATGATTCCTACATATTGGGCATTGTTGTTATCATCAATTTGAAAGTTTCTTAGGGATACATTTGAACAAACACTTGAAAATTCCAAACTATTCAAGTTGCATCCTAAGTGTTTGACAAAATGTTTCAAAGAGTGTTTCCATATTAAATCCTACATTTCAATTACCAAACACATTTCTATTTGAATTCCTTGTGTCTTACATCGAGTTATTGTGTCTATACCCTTGAAAATCTTATTGATCAATTTCAAATCCTTACTTCCTTGTATAATGGCAAGCAACTAAATTCTACTTGCTATTGTGTCAATCTTTCCCTTTGCTTCCTTTGTTATTTGTGGAAATTGTGCTACACAAAAGTTGAATTCTCAATTTAGTTGAATTACGTTCCTTGGAAAGTTTGGGTAAGAAAGTGAGGAGTGGTAAAAGGCAAGAGTGGTGAGCTCATTAGAGGGAAAAAGCCTAATTGAGTGAAACACGAGTGAAAAATATTTTGTGAGGACGCTTGCACACTTACACTCCATGGCTAATGCACATACTTCCAGTGGACAAGATTCTAATGCACAAACTCAAGAGTTGAGGGATATGATACAAGCTCTCACGGTTACTATGGCGGATATGGGGGGAAGGTTGGAGGGTAGATTAGCAAGGTTGGAGACTAGGAGAGAAGTTTCACCTCCAAGGGATGATAATGTTAGGAGGGGTGATAGGAGAAGGCCTAGAGATGAGTATGAGGATGATGATGATGAATTGGAGAGTGAAGGGGGTAGTGACCAAAATCGGAACATGGGTAGGAATAGAGGAGGTAGGAATGTGAGGGGAGTAGGTCGAGGACATGGGAGGAACCCTAGGGGTAGGGATGGAATGGATGGTAATCTTGGTAGTATTAAGATGAAAAATCCTTCTTTCCATGTGAAGAGTGATCCGGATGCCTATTTAGAATGGGAGAGGAAGATGGAATTGATTTTTGAATGTCATAGGTACTCTGAGGATAAAAAGGTTAAGTTAGCGGTAGTGGAGTTTACCGACTATGCCTTAGCTTGGTGGGATAATTTATTACTCACTAGGAGAAGGAATTTCGAGGGTAGTGTGGATACTTGGGATGAGTTGAAGAGCCTTATGAGAAAAAGATTTGTACCAAGTCACTACTATAGGGGGCTCTATCAAAGACTACAAACCCTTACTTAAGGAACAAAGGGTGTTGAAGATTATTATAAGGAGTTGGAGAAAGCTTTGATGAGGGCCGACATAGAGGAGGATAGAGAAGCCACTATGGCTCGATTTATGAGTGGGTTGAATAGGGAGGTAGCCAATGTGGTTGAATTACACCATTATGTTGAGATGGAGGAGTTGGTACACATGGCTATTAAAGTGGAGGCTCAATTGAAGAAGAAGGAGCAATTTAAAAGAAAGGGACAAAAAAAATTCTTGGGGGGTCCTAGTTCCAATTGGAAGTCTAAGTGGGGGAGTGAAAGGGTTGATAAGGCACCACTTAAGGACAATATTGAAACCTCCAAGGGAAAGGAAGTAGGCTTCGTCAGGGATAAACCAAAGGTTGTTCCTACCACTTCTAGGAGTCGGGATATAGAATACTTCAAGTGTAGAGGGCGGGGGCATTATGCTCGAGAGTGCCCTAACAATAGGGTGATGATTATCAAAAATGGTGAGTGGTACTCGGAAGATGAAGAGGACGAAGAGGGGGTCCCATGTAGAGGAGATAATGATAACGAGGAAGAAGAGGTGGAGGGAATTGTTAGTCCACCCAAGTCTTTAGTCACCATTAGGTCTCTCAACACCCAAGCTAAGGTTGATGATGCGGCTAAGCAAAGGGAGAATATCTTCCATACTAGGTGTCTTGTGAAGGACAAAGCGTGTAGTCTCATCATTGATGGGGGAAGTTGCACCAATGTAGTTAGCACTAGTATGGTCGAGAGGTTGGGATTACCTTTAATGCCACATCCTAATCCTTATAAGTTGCAATGGTTGAGTGATTATGGTGAGTTGAAAGTAAGCAAGCAAGTACTACTTATTTTCAACATAGGGACCTATGAGGATCAAGTACTACGTGATGTGGTGCCCATGCAAGCTACACATATATTGTTGGGGAGACCATGGCAATATGATAGGAGGGTATTGCATGATGGTAGGAAAAATCGGTATAGTTTCCAAATGAATGGAAAACCCGTGACACTCCTACCTTTGAGTCCGGAAGAAGTTTACAATGACCAATTGAAACTCAAGAAGGAGGAGGAGGAGGAAAAAGAAAGAAGAAAAAAAAAGATGGAGTTGAGTGAGGGACAAAAGGAAAGTGAAAAAAAAGAGGGGAAAAAATAGTGAGAAAAAAAAATGAGGGGATGCAAGAAAAAAGAAAGAGAGCAAAAGAGATTGAGAAAAGAATGAATTTTTATGCGAGTAAAGGTGATGTGGAGAGAGCTTTAAAAGAAAATCATTCTATTCTTTTGACGGTGTATAAGGAGTCTCTCCTTACACTTGACGACCCTCACACTTCCCTCCCCACTTTAGATACTTCTTTGTTGCAGGAGTTCGAGGATGTCTTTCCGAAGGAGATGCCTAGTGGGCTTCCACCCATTAGAGGCATCGAGCATCAAATTGATTTCATCCCCAGAGCCGTCATTCCAAATAGACCGGCATACCGAAGCAATCCGGAGGAGACCAAGGAACTTCAAAAACAAGTTGAGGAGTTGATGAGTAAAGGATATGTTCGTGAGAGCATGAGTCCTTGTGCCGTTCCCGTGCTACTTGTGCCCAAGAAGGATGGAACCTTTAGAATGTGCGTCGATTTCCGAGCCATTAACAACATAACGGTAAAGTATCGACACCCCATTCCTAGGTTAGATGATATGCTAGATGAGTTGCATGGTTCTTGCATTTTTAGTAAAATCGATTTGAGAAGTGGATACCACCAAATTAGGATGAGAGAAGGAGATGAATGGAAAACCGCTTTTAAAACTAAATATGGTTTATATGAGTGGTTGGTTATGCCCTTCGGTCTCACTAATGCACCGAGCACTTTCATGAGATTAATGAACCATGTTTTGCGTGCATTCATTGGGAAATTTGTGGTAGTTTACTTCGATGATATTTTGATTTATAGCAAAAATTTGAATGAGCACATTGAACACTTGAGAAGTGTACTTGTGGTTTTGAAACAAGAACAATTGTATGCTAACCTCAATAAGTGTAATTTTTGCATGGAGAGTGTGGTCTTTCTTGGATTTGTAGTTAGTACTAAGGGAATAGAGGTCGATGAAGAGAAGATCAAAGCCATTAAGGAATGGCCCACTCCCACAAGTGTCGCCGAGGTAAGAAGCTTCCACGGGTTAGCTAGTTTTTACTGTCGTTTTGTCAAGGATTTTAGCATACTAGCTTCACCGCTTACCGAGGTTGTCAAAAAGCATGTTGGGTTTAAATGGGGGGAGGCGCAAGAAAAGACCTTTAATGAAATAAAGAACAAATGGTGCACCGCCCCGGTTTTATCCTTGCCTAATTTTGATAAAACTTTTGAGATTGAATGTGATGCTTCAGGCACAGGTATTGGAGCAGTTTTGATGCAGAAGAAAAGGCCGATTGCCTACTTTAGCGAGAAGCTCAGTGGAGCCGCCCTGAACTACCCCACCTATGACAAGGAGCTCTATGCGTTGGTGAGATCGTTAGAGACATGGCACCACTACTTGTGGCCTAGAGAGTTCGTCATCCACACCGACCATGAGTCATTGAAGCACTTGAAGGGGCAAGGGAAGTTGAGCAAGAGGCATGCCAAATGGGTGGAGTACGTGGAAACTTTTCCCTATGTCATCAAATACAAACAAGGTAAGGAGAATGTGGTAGCCGACGCCCTTTCTCGAAGGTATGCTCTTATTACTACCTTGAGTGCTAAATTGTTGGGTTTTGAGAGCATTAAGGACTTGTATGCGCATGATGCGGATTTTGCTAGTATATTTATATCATGTGAGAGGGTTGGATTTGGTAAGTATTATAGGCATGAGGGGTTTTTGTTTCGAGAAGGTAAACTTTGTGTGCCAAATTGCTCATTGAGAGAGTTGATGGTAAGGGAGGCCCATGGCGGGGGATTAATGGGTCACTTTGGGGTAAATAGAACCTTGGAAATCTTACAAGAACATTTCTTTTGGCCTAAAATGAGTAGAGATGTTGGGAGAATTTGTTCGAGGTGCATAACTTGTAGGAAGGCCAAGTCCAAGGTAGAACCGCATGGATTATATACACCCCTACCTGTCCCTAGTGAACCTTGGACGGAAATTTCTATGGACTTCATTTTAGGATTGCCTAAGTCAAAGAAAGGTAGTGATTCCATCTTCGTGGTTGTAGATAGGTTTAGTAAAATTGCGCATTTCCTTGCTTGTCATAAAATCGATGATGCAATTCATATAGCCGACCTATTCTTTAGGGAGATAGTGCGACTCCATGGGGTTCCTAGGAGCATTGTGTCGGATATGGACGTTAAATTCCTTAGCCACTTTTGGAAGGTCTTGTGGGGGAAATTGGGAACTAAACTTTTGTTTTCAACAACTTGTCATCCCCAAACCGATGGCCAAACTGAGGTGGTTAATAGAACTTTAACACAACTTCTTCGCACCGTCCTTAAGGGCAACCTAAAGAATTGGGAAGAATGTTTACCTTTTGTTGAATTTGCATATAATCGAAGTGTTCATTCTACTACTTCTTTTTCTCCATTCGAGATTGTTTATGGTTTTAACCCTCTAACTCCTTTGGATTTGATTCTGTTACCTATTGATGAACGAGGTAGTTTAGATGGGAAAAGAAATGCGGAGTTGGTAAAATCTCTCCACGAGAAAGTCAAGCTCCAAATCGAGAAGAAGAATGAACAATATGCCTCCAGTACCAACAAAGGTAGAAAACGAATGACATTTGAGGTCGGTGATTGGGTATGGTTGCATTTGAGGAAGGAGCGGTTCCCGAATCAAAGAAAATCAAAACTACAATCACGTGGTGATGGCCCCTTCCAAATCCTAGAGAAAATCAATGACAATGCCTACAAGCTTGACCTTCCTGGTGAGTACAATGTATCGGCTTCTTTTAACGTCTCTGACTTATCCCCTTTTGATGCAGGTAAAGATTCGAGGTTGAATCCTTTTCAAGAGGGAGGGGATGATGAGAATCCAGGGAGTCATTCGAGTCAAAGTCAAACAGGTCAACCCTTTATCAGAATACCGATGGGGCCCATGACAAGATCTAAGGCAAAAGAGGTCCAAGAGTCAATGGAGGGACTCATTTTCAAGCTCTGAAATCAAGTCCACATGGAAGAGAGCAAGATCGAGGTCAATTGCCTAAGTTTTGAAGTTCAGGAATGTCCTCCGGTCGACCAAAACTCTGCAGGATTGTGAGGCATAGCTTCAGGAAGGATCGGCCGACCTTTGTACAACCGAAACTGCCAATTCGGTCGACCAGGTGTTCGACCGAAAGTCCCCAGAATAGAATAGCGGGGTTTTTTGTACAATTTTGCAAACTTTCTTTTCTTTCAATTTGTATATCTTCTTGTAAAGCCTCAAACCCTAGTGAGTTTTGGAACATTGAAGAGCACTCCTTGAGAGTTTGAGAGGTAAAAAATCATTTCTTTATCTTGTAACATTTTCTTGGAATTTATTTCAACTTATATATTGAGGGCTTGTTCTTGTGTATTTGTTGATATTTATTCCACAAGTCTTGATATTTGTCTTAATCTCTTCATTGGGTTAGGGTTAACTTTCCTTAGAATTTTGGTTAGGTTAAACTTGGGTAAAGATTTCTCATTTATTACCTATTTTAGCTTTCTTGGGTTGATACATTATTGTTGTGGGAATTTTTGATTTAACCACCAAAGGGGTTCGCATCACACCCCTTACTAGGATTACACCTGAGTTCGAGCTTGGAGGGGATTAAGGTTACCATTTGTGTAATGAAATGTAATGCACCTTTGTTTGGTAACGAAATCTCAACACAATTTCTTAAACCAATTTTTTACCACACACAATTTTTTTCTCCAATTTTTAACCATTACTTTTTACCTCAAAATCATAAATAAACAAGTTTATAAACCAAACAGTGTTACCAAACAGAATATTTCTTTGTTTAGTAATACTGTTTTATTTATAAATTGATTTATTTATGATTTTGAGATAGAAAATAATGGTTAAAAATTAGAGAGAGAAAACGTGTAGTTAAAAAGTGATTGAAAAATTATATATTTTATAAATTGATTTACCAAACATATGCAACTATCGAATATCACAATCTGTATAATGAAATGTTACATTCCCGTTTGGTAACACTGTATGATTTATAAATTAATTTATTTATGATTTTGATGTAAAAAGTAGTGGTTGAAAATTGAAGAGAGAAAATATGTATGGTTAAAAAGTTATTTGAATTTTTTTGCAGTTTATAAACCAATTTTTGTACATTACCAAACAGATGCATATTACAATATGATATGATTTAATACTATGGTAAAAGAATCTTTTTTGTTTATAATAAACAACATTAACAACACACATTTTCTCTCACAAATTTTCAATCATTGTTTTTTTACCTCAAAATTATAAATAAACAAGTTTATAAACCAAACAGTGTTACCAAAGAAATAAAATGTGCATGGTTAAAAAGTCGTTTGAAAAATAGTGTTGTTGTTTATAAACAAAAAAATTTATTTTACCAAAAGAATGTTTATTTGTTTATCGATTGGATTACCTATAATAGACTTGACAAGTATAGAGTTTTTATTAAGAGATTTTATTATGTTTCACATCGAAAAAATTATTATTAATATTAGAGAATCATAGTCTATACATAAAGTAGTTAGAATTTAGACAATCGGACAAACTCAGATTTACATGAAAGGCTCAATATTTGTCCAGTCAATTCAACTTTTGCATTGCAAATGCAATATTTGACATGTTAATTCATTAGATGTCTACAAATACGATATTCGTTCAATAGGGGGCCGTCATTCATCCATCAAACTAGAGATTCTGTACAACGTTTAGTTCGAATCTCTTTCAAGGATGTAGATAATTTGAACGTAGAATTTCTTTTTATTTCATTTTTGCACAACAGAGTCTACTTTGCAACAATGTGATAATTTTAAATGGCTGAACTGTTATTGATATGCTATTTGAGATACTTCCAATCATTATCACTTGGAGCAAACTATACCCAAAGTTTTTGCATCTATATATCAGAAGGAAGAGAGAGAGAGAGAGAGAGAGAGAGAGAGAGAGAGAGAGAGAGAGAGAGAGAGAGAGAGAGAGAGAGAGAGAGAGAGGTAGTTTGTGCAATATCACCATTACCATTTTAGGCAAATAGTAAACAAATGCAAAATCATAATTCAAATGAGAGACATTAGTCTTGAGGAGAGGATGGGGAGTGACACTCGACCAGCTCAACCTGGTGACAATTTCTGTGGTACACTGGTAGACTGTGAGCTTTTTGACCTGGGATTCAAGGGACCTGCGATGACATGGAATAATGGCAGAGTGGGGGAAGCTCATATTCAGGCACGACTGGATAGGGCGGTGTGCAACCCAGCCTGATCCAACCTCTTTCCCATGTCAGAGGTATTTAATCTCCCTTTCTCAAATTCGGATCATAGACCCATTCTTGTCAAACTGGATCGCTTGCAGGCTAACAGGAGGAGAGAGGTTCAGCATAGACAAAAACGTTTTGAACCCATCTGGCTCCAAGAAGAGGGGTATCTTGAGGTTGTGGAGGACATCCTGGTTCGGAAAGGAAGCACAAGTCCTGGTGATGGAGAAGACCCTTTGGTGCAGGTTAATTTTACCCTCCAAGGATGTTTAGACAGCTTGAGTGAATGGAGTAGTGATGAGAATCATAGGAGGCTCGATAAGGAAAATCAATCATTCGAGCCAAACAATTTTTGAAGTGAATGTTTGTGGAGCTCCAGGTCAACTATGGTCCATTTTAAAGAAGATTCAAGGCTTAAACAAGAGATCAAGCAAAGAAAATAAGCCTAGAATCAAATTGGGAGCAAAGACATGAAGATTGAATCAAGCTAGAGATTTAATTAAAGTTTTGACAAAGATAAAGTCCGAATTTGAGGTTTACTATTTCTTGAAGAATTATAGAGCTTTTCTTCTAGTTTCCAGATCATTTTGAATTTCCTCAATCGGACATCGAGATCAAAAGTTATGATCAAAATACTGAAGAAGGCGCTTGCAGTCAATTTCGGTTGACAATTTTCGATCGACCGAAATGGAGTTCGGTTGATCATTTCGGTCGACCGAAAGTTACTGAAACATTCAAAAAATGCGCGTTTTCTACTATTTTTTCATATTTTTCTTTATTGTTCTTTCATATTTGTACTATTAATACTGATTTTCTTTCAAACCCTACAAGTTAGAATGTATGAACAATGAAGCCTCTTTGGAGAGCATTTGTGAGGTAAAATTCCTCAACTTAATCTTGTTTCTCTTTTGAGAAATTATGCTCAACTTCATGTGGATTTTATGAATCTTGTGTTGTTGGAAGAAATCTATGAACTTGTTTATTTCTTTCCATTGGGTTAAGGATTATTCCTTGGAATTTTGGTTAGAGTAAGCTTGGGTTTAGGTTTATTTTACCACTTTAGCTTTCTTGGGTTGATACATAAATTGTTGTGGGAATTTTTGGTTTAATCACCAAAGGGGTTCGCATCATTTGGTATCAGAGCTTGGCTCTAATTTGGTAAATCTATCCTTTAAATTTCTTGTTATTCTTGTTGTTCCTCATTAAAAAAAAAAAAAAAAACGAAAATTAAGAAGATATTGATGTTCTTGATCTTTGTTGAATTCCCACACCTTGGGTATTTTGATTGTTATCATTGTTAAGTTTGTTGGGGAATTTCACCATATTCATACACTTGAATTTCTATGACATTCAAAGTTTGTACACCAAGTGTTTGATAAATTGCCCCAAAGAAAACTTTCATGTTAGAAACTTCTTTTCTCTACACCAAACACTTCCTTGGTAATTCTTTGTTCTTTGTCAAGCCTTTGTGACCTTGTGCTATTAAAGATTTGTCCTACAAATTCCTAGCCATCTCTTGCATCCTAGCAAGTAAAGAAAATTCCATTCCTTGGAGATTGAGTGAAATGATTTTTTTTGTGAGGACATTTTCACACTTTTACTTCATGTCCACAATCTTTTGAATCACCACATAAGGGATGGATTGCAATCCGTATTCTATGTTCAAAACTAGATGCTATGTTGGAGATAAGGTGTGTAGTGTGGTTATTGATAGGGGACACTCCACTAATTTGGTTAGTAACACCTTGGTTGGGGAATTGAGATTGGCTCTAATCCCACACTCTAGACCTTATAAGATTACATGGATGAAGGAATGTGGGGAGTGTAGTGTGACCAAGCAAGCTCTAGTAACTATCACTCATGGAAAATATAGTGATGAAGTTTGGTGTGATGTAGTACCTCTAAAATCTTGTCATATATTGTTGGGTAAATCATGGAGACGTGAGAGGATGGCAACTTATGATAAGAGTATGCACATATACCGACTTCTTAAGGATGAGAGATCATTCACACTAAATGGTTTAACACTAGAGCAAGCACTACGAGATGCAAAAAAGGTGGAGAAGGATAGTGTTGATAGGAGGGAAAATAGAAGAAGAGTGGGGAATAAATTTAGGGATGTTTTGGAAAATGATGATGATGGTGGAGGTATTGATCAACATGGGGGCATGGGTAGGAATAGAAGATATTGGCATGCTAGAGGATTTGATCGAGGTCATCTAAGGAAGCATCGGGGTAGGGATGGAATGGATGAAAATATTGATAGTGTAGAAATAAAGAGTTCATCATTCCATGGGAAGAGTGATCCCATGTGGCACTTTAAGGAACAAATGAAAAATTTTGAAGAAAAGTTCATTGCATGGGATTGCAAATATAATGTTGGAGTGCAAAAGGGGAGTGATAGTGAGGTAGAAGATAAATTGCAAGAAGAGCCCCGAGATAAGGAAGTTGAGAAGAAGGAGGGAGACTTGAAGATTGAAGTAGTTGAACAACCTCCAACTTTTCATGTGGAAGATAAAAATTTGGGAAGTGAAGAAGTGCATGAATTGGGGGAGGAAATTATTGGTGAGATGGTGTATGAGCTTAAAAATGTGGGAGAGTTGATTAAGCTTGATAGTGTGGAGGAGGTGGTTGAGGATAAAAATTTTGAAGTGGTGAGTGAGCAAGAGAGTAAGAAGGTAGGAGGTGAAGAGAAGAGCCTCAATGTTATAGATGATGAGGTGGTGATGATTCATCATGAGTACAAGGATCCATACCTTGTACTTGAAAGAACTAATGATCCCCACCCCATTTTATTTAAAACTTTCTTGCAGGTTGGACATGATTTGAGGCTTGATCCACATCATTTGTGCCCAATGAATTATTTGATTCGAGCCATCTACGTAATCAAATTGAAGGGCTCATATTGGTTTATCATGAGGCTTAGAAGCAATGACTTTCCTTTTGATCCAGGAGGTGCAATGAAGTATCATGAACAAACCTATGATTCGGGACGAATCATCCTGAAGAAGGAGGGTATGATGAGAATCATAGGAGGCTCGATAAGGAAAATCAATCATTCGAGCCAAACAATTTTTGAAGTGAATGTTTGTGGAGCTCCAGGTCAACTATGGTCCATTTGAAAGAAGATTCAAGGCTTAAACAAGAGATCAAGCAAAGAAAATAAGCCTAGAATCAAATTGGGAGCAAAGACATGAAGATTGAATCAAGCTAGAGATTTAATTAAAGTTTTGACAAAGATAAAGTCCGAATTTGAGGTTTACTATTTCTTGAAGAATTATAGAGCTTTTCTTCTAGTTTCCAGATCATTTTGAATTTCCTCAATCGGACATCGGGATCAAAAGTTATGATCAAAATAATGAAGAAGGCGCTTGCAGTCAATTTCGGTTGACAATTTTCGGTCGACCGAAATGGAGTTCGGTTGATCATTTCGGTCGACCGAAAGTTACTGAAACATTCAAAAAATGCGCGTTTTCTACTATTTTTTCATATTTTTCTTTATTGTTCTTTCATATTTGTACTATTAATACTGATTTTCTTTCAAACCCTACAAGTTAGAATGTATGAACAATGAAGCCTCTTTGGAGAGCATTTGTGAGGTAAAATTCCTCAACTTAATCTTGTTTCTCTTTTGAGAAATTATGCTCAACTTCATGTGGATTTTATGAATCTTGTGTTGTTGGAAGAAATCTATGAACTTGTTTATTTCTTTCCATTGGGTTAAGGATTATTCCTTGGAATTTTGGTTAGAGTAAGCTTGGGTTTAGGTTTATTTTACCACTTTAGCTTTCTTGGGTTGATACATAAATTGTTGTGGGTATTTTTGGTTTAATCACCAAAGGGGTTCCCATCAAGTAGGGTAAAACTAGGGAGTAGGAAGAGAATCATGGATGATCGTATTAAGAGAAGAGATAGTCTGTTGAGCTCAAATAACCCAGGCCTGGTTATGAATGAGATTAAGGAATTGGAAAAGGAGATTGCGATTATCAACGGAAGGGGGGAAAATTACTGCAGGTAGAGAGCCAGAGCGGACTGGATGAAAGGAGGAGATCGAAATACCAAATTCTTCCATAGGAGGGCAACCGAAAGGAAGAGAAAGAATGCTATCAATCGATTGAGGGGAGAAGATGGAAGTTGGATCGAGGAGGAAGACCATCTTGTTAAACATATTGAAAGCTTCTACTCATCACTCTTTACGAGCTCCCTCCCATCGGATGAGGACTTAGATGCGGGAGTTCAACACATCAAGAGGAAGTTGTCAGTTTGGGAAGCTCAAGATCTCTTAGAGCCTTTCACAGTGGATGACATTTCGAAAGCTCTGTTTAGCATTGGGCCACACAAAGCACCAGAAACCGATGGGTATCAGGCAATCTTCTTCCAAACTCACTGGGAGATACTCAAGCATCAGGTTTCCACCGCCTGCTTAAAGGTCCTAAATGAGGGGCTTTCCATCTGTGCACTGAATCAGACAATTTTGGTTCTTATCCCTAAGAAAGCTGCTCCTGAATACATTTCTGACTACCGGACTATATCCTTATGTAGTGTTGTGTATAAAGTTATTGCTAAATGTCTGGCTATGAGAATGAAAAATGTTTTACATTCCCTTATTTCAGAATCCCAAAGTGCTTTTGTTTATGACATCCTTATTACGGATAATGCTATTGTTGCTTTTGAACTCTTACATTCCTTAAGCAGGCACGATAAAGGGAGCAAAGGTTTCATGGCACTTAAGCTAGATATGAGCAAATCATATGATCGAGTCGAATGAAAATTCATTGATGCAGTTATGAGGAAAATGGGATTCCCGATCTACTGGATCTCACGCATTATGGATTGTATCTCAACCTCAACTATCTCCTTTGCCTTCAATGGAAAAACAGCAGGTAGTGTCACTCCTGATAAGTGTGTTTTACACACTTATTTTGCTTTTAAATCGACAATTTAATTGACAAATTGAGTGAATTTCTACTTATAAATTGTGTTTATCTTGTACAATTAGGTACAACCTCAATTGGAAAGAAAATAGACAAGATTGGAGAGCAATTGAGCGAAAAAAGAGCAATTTCGATGTGCAAGGACCTAATTGAAAAAAAATCAAAAGTTTGGGGACGCAATTGCAACATCTCCAAAAGTTGGAGGACTAAAGATGCAAATATTTCAAGGGTATATTTGTAATAAAATTCAAAATTTGAGGACTAAATTGAAGAAGACAAGAAGAGAGGGACTTGATGTGCAATTATTAAAAAAAAAAGATACAAAATATAAAATATATTATTATATACATATAATAAGTAAGGGCTTTTGCCCATGCCTGTGTACGACAATTGATGGGCACTCAGTGCCCATCATTTTTCAACAGAAAGTTTTTTTGTTTTCCACGCGATCGCGTGGACAATTTTCAACATAATTCTGATTTTTATTTTCTATTTTTATTATTTTAAATTTAAGGGCGTGTTTGGCTCGGATTGTACGCGTTTTTGGGGCCATTTTAGGTCTAAATTTTGGGAGTATAAAAACTCTCATTTCTTAACACACAAAAAAAATTCCTTCTCCCCAAACCCTAACCTCTTTTTCTCTCTTTTCTTCTTCTTTTCTTTTCTTTTCTTTGTTTTTGTTTTGTTTGTAATTTAGTTTGTAGATTATTTTTGATTTCAAAGTTTTAGTCACCATTGAAGCAAGGAAGCAAGAAGTGAGGTGAAGATTCAAAACAAAGTTCAAGAAATTTTGGGGCAAAAACTCAAGGGAAGTGATTTATTTCATTATCTTGTATTTTTAATCTTTGATTTCTATATTTTGTGATGTATTTTTGTAAACCTCAACTTTTGTACAATATTTATACAATGAGCTAGTTGTTTTATGTTGGGATGATTGATGTAGCTTAACTTAGTTTAAGTAATTTTAATATTTGTTTATTAATGTTGAGCTTATTTCATGTGTGTTTGTTATTGAGATTATTCCATGTGTTTGATTGATCACCAAATATATGTTTTGTGAAGTGTATGATAATCGAGAGATATTATGCATTTTAGACCAAATAACAAATGTTCTAAGTTCTTGTTAAGGATAGAGATATACCTTAAACCCTAGATGATCCATTGAGCTATTTTCACAAAGAGTTAATGCAATTGATTGGGCTTTAATCGACATAGAGATATAGTAGGTTAAACCAATTGATTAGAGTTAATTTCACTCGAGAGAAGTAATTAGCTAAGCTTGGAAAATCGGATCTAACATTATAAATGAGTAATTTATTAATTTGCATGTGTTGA
This sequence comes from Ligustrum vulgare, assembly GCA_963555705.1. Lineage (NCBI taxonomy): Eukaryota > Viridiplantae > Streptophyta > Magnoliopsida > Lamiales > Oleaceae > Ligustrum > Ligustrum vulgare. The sequence continues at coordinate 31,745,513 of OY743189.1, read as the reverse complement.
GAAATTACTTAAGCAAGAGTTAAGTGAAATCATGAATCTAAACTATTTTATCTTCAATTTTCCTTATTTTAATTCGGTTTAGAATTATTTTCTTTAATTTAGAATTTACAAAAATTCAACTCTTAATTGTGTGTTTCTTTTTGTTGTTAGAATTAAATTAATTAAAGTTATATAATTTAAAGTAAACATTCCTCGTGGGATCGACAATCCGGACTCAAAAAGTCCACTTTATTACTTGTACGCGACCCGTGCGCTTGCGGTACACTATTTTGAGCGAACAACTCCCTCCCGGGGACTTAGACAAGGATGCCCCATCTTACCATATCTTTTCATTATGTGCGCTAAAGCTTTCTCTGCCCAAATCCAGGCGGGCGTCTCTCAGGGGAGAATGGCAGGAGTGAGATGTAACCATGGTCGAGTCTTGTTTGGGGACGGGATGTACTTGTCAAGGGATGTCATTGGAGAATTGGGGATGGAAAAAAGGTGAGAATATATGATGATGCATGGCTGCAAGCCGGGCTGGCTATGAAAATTTGTTCCCCCAGGGCCGTAAATCTTGATCGGGTTGCGGATCTTAAGTCAGTTAGTGGAGGCTGGAATTCTGACCTTATAGAATCAGCATTTTGGCCTATCGATTCATCTCGTATCTTGTCATTACCCCCGGGCAATCCTGTTTCTCAAGACATGCTGATTTGGAATTACTCAAGAGATGGCAAGTACACAGCTAAACGGGGATACCAACTGCTTATGGAGCTTGGAGAGCATGAGGAAAACTCCAGTGGTAGAAATGCTTTCTCATGGTGGAGTATCCTTTGGAAGCTAAACATTTTCCCTCGATCGAAACACCTAGTCTGGCGGATTCTAAACAAGGCAATTCCATCTATGGATAACCTTCGGTCGAGATATTTATCCTCCCAACTGAGGTGCCCAAGGTGTGGGGCATCGGAGACTGAGTACCACATCTTCATAAGCTGCCCCTGGTCGAAAATATTCTGGAAAAGCCTTGGTGTCTGGAGAGTGTGGAAAGAGGTTCACTGCACCGGAGTCGAGAAAGATTTCAGCGAGATCATGGTTAGTTGCCTCCTTAATTTCCCTACTGATGTTCTTGAACTTGTTTGTGTTGGCTTGTGGAATATTTGGAAATCGAGAAATGCGATTTTGCACGGGGGGGGGGGGGGGGGGGGAGGGTGAGTCAGCCAGCTGAGTATTTGTGTGGGCTTGTGCTATGTCAGATAAGTGACTTTGAGGCTGCAAATAGACATGAAATTTCCATTTGGGGAAGTAAGTCCATAGTCCATACGAGATGGGAAGGTCCTTCTGGGAGGTCAGAGGGGCTTATTATGGCGACAAATGCAGCAGTAAGGAAAGAGGATGGGTTCTTTGGCCTTGGGGGTTGGTTTAAAGATGATATGGGGTGATCCATGCTGCTTTTTCTTGCTGTGTTCGGAGCTTCGGAAATGTTGAACTAGCAGAGGTCCTGGCTATTAAAGAAGGCATCTTACTTGCAGTGGAGAGGAAGATGCCAATTAAAGCTATCGAGAGTGATGCTCTTCAGGTTATCCAAAGCTTGATCTCACATAATCGTTGTGACCCCAATGACACGGTTCTAGGTGATGTTCGTGATCTTTTGATTAGTAGTAGTTGTGGCTCTTGTTACTTTGTCTCTCGTGAGAGGAACTTAGTAGCCTACAAGCTTACGCAATTTGTGATTTTTACTACATGTAATCATATTTGGGATGATTGTATTCCTAGGTTCATTTCGTCTAGTCTTCATGCTAGGGAATGAACATCTTTCTTCTTTGAATGCAATAGTCCTTTTCAAAAAAAAAAAAATGAGAGACATTAGTTTGTACAAAATCCATCATTTTCCATATTTATTATTAATAAGATCAAACATTTGACAATAGAATATGACAAAAGCAAAATATGACAGCACAATATGAATTAGGACAATTGAGTACCGTAAATGAGTGGGAGGTACTTTTTGAATATTTTGTTTAGTTGATAGTTGCGTTTTAGGGTCTTATCTATTGTAAGCCGCGTTCCCACTTTCTGTATGTTCAGTCACCTCACTACTCTTTTTTTCTTTTTCACCTTCTTGTCACGGACTTGGAGATTTCAAGCTCCGTGCGGCACAGCTCCTCAATATTCTCGTTGAATATTAGTTAAGTCAGCCTCGCTCCTTGACCAAACACTCCCCAAGTGCTTACACACAAATGACAAAGGAAAGCTAGCAAATTATATTAGAGAGAAATACACTCTTTGTATTAAAACTCTCCAATATTACAATACTCGACCAACACTTGGGACACTCTTCTACAAGTGCTTTATACAAGCTCTCAAGCTCTCTCTATAAGCTAGCCACTACCAAATCCTTGGATGCTTACAAATGAGGATCTCTACCCCCTATTTATACTACCACTAATCCATCTTCTAGATAATTCTACAATAGTATCTATCACCTAGAAAATTTCTACACACATCTATACAAATATATCACTTTCCATAATATTCTATAATATTACTTACCAACCTAGATTCTTCTAGAATCTTCCGGAAGAGTTGAAACTTGGTTGAATCTAGAACCTCCGTACTCTTTTAGGACACACCATTCATTTTTAGAATGTTCCGTCCGATTCTAGAATAGTCCACACACTTCTAGAACGTTCCTTCCTCACGCAACATGCTTGCATTTCATAACTTCTTTCAATATGCGAGATGCATCTTTCAAAGCTCGACCATGGATCTTTCCAGAACGTACTAGCGTAATCAAGTCTTGTAATCTTCTAGAGTCCTCAATCTCCTTTGAGTACCTTCCTTCCTTACTATTTTTACATTGGTCTCTCGAAGATTTAGGCATTGCATCCCGCAAGCGTCCTTAGCCTACGAACTTGCACCTGCCCTGTGTTACTCCAAATGCCTTGTGTATGGAGTTTCGGTCATGTGACACGCGGGGCGTGACATTCTGCTACCGTTTGCTATAAGCTATCCATCTCTCTCATTTAAAGTGGAAAGAGAGAAGTACTAAAAGGACCTTATACTAGAGTCTGTCTCACGACAAATTTGAATACTGAATACCCACACAAAAACATAACAAGATGATTGTTATTAGAACAAACTCATGATTTGATTTGCTAACTAAACAAATATCCTACAAAATTCAATGCTGTCAAGCAAAACTTGTCATTTCACTCATCAACAGATTATGTACATCTTACAATTCAAAATTCTCTTCGATCGAAGGGGATTCGCTTAGGGTTCATATGCCTTTGTATTGATATGGAATGAAAGGAAATATATATATATATATAGGGTAGGCGATTTGTATTACAAAGACAATTCAATTAAAGTTTTGTCATGATAAATTTAACGTTTCCACATCGACCTTTTACTTTGATATTGTTTGAATGATCAAATGTTGTAAACACTACAAATTTCAATGATCATTATTATAAGAAATAACTAACTTAAGTTGATCTAAACTGACACCTAGGTGGGTGAATATGTATAGTATACAAAATTAAAAAAATAATTAACTCTAGGTGAAACATAATCAATTAAACGCATCGCAATCAATTGAAAAAAAATAATTGTGTAATATAAATAACATCGATATAGTAATGAAGGAAAGACCCTTGAGGAACTCTTTACTAGGAAACGATCTCCTGACAAGCGTATCAGTAAAAATCCACTAGAAAATATTAGACTTATAGAATTGGTTCAGAGACAACTAACATTTAATAAACTCTAACCTAAAACTTGTAGATCACCTAAGAACCTCTTCTATGGTCATTCCAGCACATTCAAACAACTCTGGAACTTTCTCTCTACGTGGATTCTAAAAAATGAACCTTGTTCTTTACCAAAAGGAACTTCAAATACTCCTTCCAAACTTCAAAACTCCTAAAGCATTATGGCAAATGAATTAGGTTTTTAATTTTTTTAGATTGAGAAATACCGAGTAATGAAGAAGTTATAGAATTGATCTTAGGAGAATCAAATGATGAATCAAAGATTTTATATAACGTTCTATTTATGAAATATAATGGTCAACCACCGGGATAAAGGGATTATGGGCTTGGTATATACTTCCTCCGTTCCATTTATATAGGTTTGTTTGACTTTTCACACGAATTAAGAGAACATATTTAATATTATTGAAAAGGTAATTTTTGTAAAGAAAATTCTCAACTTACCTTTATTTAAGTATTAAAACTATTATTATTGGAAGTAATAAATAGGGGTACATTAGTAAACAAACAAAATAAAATTTTCCTAATAAAGAAACAAGCCTATATAAATGGGATAAGAGAAAAATGAAAGGAAACATATATAAATGAGACAGATGGAGTATAAAAGAAGTAGGCAAGTAGGGGTGTTATAGTTGGTTTAGTGCTCCAAAAATTATGAAACATTTGCCAAGTTTTACGATCGTCAGTATTTTCATCATATATTTCTATCGATATCTGATTGAGGCAATTCAAAATACGTTGGAAAGCTAACTCAAGCGTTACACTTCTTGTAGAAATAACATTTTTTCAATCCGAACTATATGAAAATTTGGTCTCATCATCTGACTGAATCCATTCGAATTTTTTATACTCCTTTTACTTATAATTACATCCCTTTTTTTTAACATTTTTTTTCTCTTCTCGTGTTCAAATACTCAACTATAATACTTTGACTTCTATTACCGCTTAATAAAATGTGACATTTTGTCTATGGGATTGTCAATTAACAAATTCAAAACCTAACAATTTTCATTACGATTTGAAATATTCTAAAACTTCAATGATGATTCATGATCACTAAAATTAACCCTTTCAAACACACGAAACTTCATATAATTGTTCATTCATTGATTACTTGACTATAGATGACCAAAAAAAAAAAACTCGACTTGACCAAAACTCGATGGGTACCCAACTCGAATGGAGTGAACCCCCCAGGTCAACGGGGTGAGTCCGAGCAACCCTCGCGGGACGGGGGCGGGTTTTGGCCGCTCAAAATAATTAATAAAAAAAACAAATAGGGAAAAAATGAGAAATACTAAAAAAATACTAAAAAAAAAAAGAATTAAATGGGACTATAAAAGGAGCGACGGGGTTGACCCATCCTGAACCCTAACCTACCCCTAGGAATGGAAACAGGGCGGGTTCGAGATGGAGATGCTAATCCCCGCCCTTGGATATTTACCATCTTCATCCTTGCCCCGTCTTTTTCTAAATGGGGTGGGATCGAATCGGGTCGGGTCGGGTCGGGGCGGGGGCGGGGTGGGTCGGGGGACGCCCATAATCTTCATTTATTATTATTATTATTATTATTATTATTATTATTATTATTATATACTTTTATCATTTAATGTCTCTTTATAATGGTTATCTAATGTCTTAATTATATAAATTTTTTCTTAAAATATGATTATTTTACAAAATTCTCATTTAAAAACTTTAAAGAATGATTAACATTAATAAAAAATTCATAATTGCTTTTATAGAGTAGTACAAGTTTAATAATGTTAAGAAGTATGTTTTGAGAGAATGAGATGAGAATTGTGAGAGTGAGAGATGAAAAGTAGTATAGAGTTGAAATTTAGGACTTGATTTTGAAATTATATATTTGGGCGTCGGATGGTTCATGACACTTTTAATTTGTTTGAATTTTTTTAATTAAACTTATTAATAATGGATGATTTCGGGACGGGTCTCAGGCGGGGATGAGAATTTGATGCGGGGATAGGGATTTAATAGCAATATCCATCCCCGTCCCATCCCCGATCGGATATACTTTTTCATCATGACCGTCCCCGTTCCATCCCCGTCATTGTCGGGAATTCCTGACCAGTTCAAGGAAGGTCCTCATCGAGTTTGGGGATTCCCTGTTTCATTGCCATCCCTACCTACCCCTTTACCTTCACTATACTTGACCCAGAATGATGAGATATAAGCCATGCCAATGTCAAACAGATCCCAACACAAGAAAATACATTATTTCTACCACTCCCTTTAGCATTAAGCAAGTTTTTGATAAATTTGTTTATAAATAAGTTTTTCATTTCAAAATTTCTCAAATCACTTTTTAATTACATACATTTTTCAAAATCATTTTTTAATCTAATATTTTACCTCAATAACTAAGCCTCTGTTTGTTAAAAAAAATTTGTTTAAAAACATATTTTTTTATATTTTCGAGAAAAGATGTGTGGTTTAAAAATTAAGAAAAAAAATATGTGTGATTAAAAAATGATTTGGGGAAGTGTGTTGCTTAAAAACTTATTTTTCTTGTGTTTGCCAAACAGAGGCTAAAATTCTTTATTTATAAACAAAAATCAGACACCAAACATAGGCTAAACCACTAATGCTAACTTACGATTTAAACTTTATCTAATTCAGATAAACAAATATAGCGTTTATGCATGATTGTTTATTTTTTAAGAACATTTATTTACCAAAATTCACACTAACCCTATATTTGGCAAACTGTTTAAAAACACAAAACAATTATTTAATAGATTATTTGTTAAAAATTTTATGTTTAAACATATGTTTTTATGTTTTCGATATAAAATATGTAGATGAAAAGTAGAGGGAGAAGATATGTATAGTTAAAAAATAATTTAGGGAATTTTATGGTTTAAAAATATATTTTTAAATAGTTTACCAAACTGGGGCTAAATCACTTTTTAATCACAGTGATATTTTGCCACTTTTTAACTAAATATTTTATCTCGAAAATATAAAAAAAATATTTTTAAATATAAAACTTTTAACTGACACTAAATAACAAATACACTGTTTATGCATATATAAACCCAATCATTCACAGGACCACTTCTTAGACAATTTTTTGTTTGGAAAAAATCTCATAGGAGTTATGACTTTTCAATTGTCCGGCTAAATTATTATAAATCAATTTATAATTTATACAATTTCTTAAATCAATTTTGAATCACACACATTTTTTCTTCAATCACTTTTCAACTATATATTTTACCTCGAAAACATCACATTCGTTGTTTGTAAATAATTTTTTTTTTACCAAACAGAGGTTCCAAGCATATTTTCTAACTTAGAATATTTTTCACGCAAACGTGAAAATATTTTAGGATGTGTTTGATTGAAAAAATGGAAAATAGGTGGAAATAAAATAATTTCTAGGAATTGATTTGACTAGAAATTATTTTCGTGAAAAATATCAATTTGAAGTGTTTGATTGGATTCCTTTTCTGGGTGGGAAAAGTGGAGAATTTTTCAGGTTTTGTTATTTATTGACATTATTTTACATGAAAAATTTGGTAAAATTAAGTTATTTCAATCATTTTTTTTCAAATATTTTTCTGTACCCCCCCCCCCCCCCAACCCCCCAAATCGAAAAAAAAAATAGAAACAAGGAAAAAAAAGAAGAAGCCCCACGACCATTTTCCATCTTAGTATGAAAACAAAAATCACCCAAAAGCAAAGAAAACATTTTCTCAAAAACCTGGAAAATCAGCTTCCATGAATAAAAATTTTCAAGGCAAATCTTGGCAACCAAGCAGGCCAAAAGTAAAAAAATAACATGAAATTTGTATTTTCCATGACATATTTGTACTAATCAAAACAGCCTATATTGAAATTTGTTTAAGGTAATTTTTAATTTTGTTTCTTTGAAAATTTCTAATGGAGTTTTCTATTTTGAAAGTATTTTGAGAGAGTTATATGACTAACTTCTTCTATAGCTCTCCAATATTAACCAAATAGGTTCAAAAGTAACTTTTTAGAGGCCTTTTGGTAAAGGATATTGTAACGTCCCGAGTTCCGTGAAATTCGGAACGCTACTTCGTCTCTCTTTAAAATATATATTTAACAAATATTGCGAAAATAAATGAATTTTAAGAAAATCCAAACATCACATTCATTTGAGAAATTTCAACGGAACTCACATTTAAATAAATTCACTTGAGAAACATTCCATAAAATTTCAAAACTCAGATAAATAAACAAGTTCCAAAAATCTCATCTTTCAAAATAATTTAAAAATAAATGTTTGTCATCATTACCCATCATTCGCCACTGCTTTCGATCTCTACAAATGTTATTAAAAACGGAGTGAGCATTTCAAAAGAAATACTCAATAGACTCGCGCATAATAATTATTTAATATTATAAATTAAAACACATAATCATGATATTCAAGTCTCAAGTGTCTAACGATCACCAGTATTCTCATGAACATACAAGTTCAAGTCTCAGGTGTCTAACGATCACCAGTATTCTCATGAACAAGTAAATACAAGTTCAAGTCTCAGCATTTAAGCAAGTAAATTCTCGTAACATAGTCTCATGCTCAGAAAGCAAGAAATTCTCATGAACACGATCATACATGCTAAACTTATAATCCAAATAATTATTGATGCGCACTTTTGAAAAATGTAAACTTGTAGATAAGAGTCTACCTTAAACTTAACGAGTGTGGTTGAGCGGGAATGACTTCAATCTTTCAAATCTCCTTACTTAAAATAATAAGTCCAATTTTAATACTTTAAAATTGATTTAAATGACTTTGAACTTTAGTGACTGAAATGATTATTTTAAAACTTGGGATTTATAAATATATATATCATTTTTAAATCAATATGGACAAAATTAAAAGACTTTAAAATATGTGGGCTTAAATGATAACTTTTGAAATTTATAGTTTAAAAAATGATAATTTACAATTTGGGGACTGAAATTCATGATTTGAAAGTTGAGAGACTAAAATGTAAATTTTCAAAAGTTGAGTTGAAACTCAAAACGAATATTAAACTATATGGCTAAAATAATAGATTTTTAAAAATGAAGTGACTGATTAAAACCATTTAAAAAATTAAGGGCTGAAAATCGAAACTAAGCTGTAGGGACTAAATTAAACTCCTTTGAAAACCGTGGGACAAAAGCGAAATTTTACAAAATCAAAAATATAAACCAATCCCTTTCTCTCTCATTCAGCAAACCCGAGAGAGAGAGAGAGAGAGAGAGGGAGAGAGATGGCGACGGCGAACGACCCATAGCCGGTCCAGGCTGACGGTGCGCTGGCGGTGATAGTGCTGCCATCACATGGCAGTGACAGAGGTGAGTAGAGGGTTGCGAAACAGAAGATCTTTGGGTTGATTTGGTGAGAAAACGAAGGTGAAACGAGGCTAGGTTCAGCTTTTTCTTTGTTTGGTTTCCAGCGAACTTACCGGCGGTCAAGGTAAGGACGGGTTTTCTTGATCTATTTCTTGATTTGGCTTGAACTGGGGATTTTTTAGATGGGCAGTAGTGGTTGCGGCTGGCAGCTTGATTGATGGCTGGGTTGGAGTGTTGCAGGTGGTTGTGGTCTGCGGTTTTGGGTTTGATTTTTGAATGGTGGCTGTGAGAGGTGGTCCGAATTGGTTGTGCGGTGATCAGGCCCGGACCTGCCTAGAGGCCCAAGAGGCCGCCGCTTCAGGGCCCACAGGCCTTTTTTTTTTTTTTAAGCAGCCCAGTCAGTATTTTTTTTAAGCAACCCAGTCTACTAACTTAACCCACCAATCCATTATAACAAATCTAAATCCAAATCCAATAATCAATCCAATCCCTCTCAATCTCAACACACGACCACCGACCACGACACAGCTGAGCCCACTGCACTGCCCACCCACTCTTGCGGCGACTGGTGACGTGATGAGGCGGTGAGGGCCAACTCCAAGTCCAGCCACCGGCGGTCCAGCGAGCGGCGAATCGGAAGTTCCAAACTTCCACCACCAGTGTCCGTCCGAGAAGTCCAGCTCCGCTGCTCCAGCCTCTCCGTGACTCCGTCGGAACTCCAGCAGTGCTGCAGGTAGTTCCTCTTGACTTGAGTCCTCTGTCCTCCTCTCCACGCTCACGCTTGCGCCAGCGGCCAGCTCCTGCACGACTGCATTGCCTCCGGCTCAAACCTCTAGCTTGGTGGTCCACTGGTAAGTTATAAATTTTGATTTATTGGTTTTGTAAATTGTAATTTTTTATAGTTCATAATTTCTAAATTCTAATTTGAATCTATGTTTCTCAATTTCTAGCTTCTAACTAAGCTCTAATATTCCCTTTTCGTGAATTATGAATTGAGATTTGGTAAATATTTGATTTGATGTGTGAATTGTGATTATTAAGTTATAAGTTGTGAATTGAGATTTGGTTAATATTTGGTTTGTTTGTGAATTGTGATTATTGATTTTTATGTTATAAATTGGGATTTGTTTGTAAATCGGTGATCATGGTTTGAATTTAATTATGTTGAGGAGTTTGGGATAAATCTTGGACTATTGTAGAAGGTTGGATGTTGAATGAGTTGTGTTTGATGATTTAAAATATTTTGAGATTCCTCTACAGGTTGGTTAAGTCCAATTTATAGAGGAGACTCTGCCAAAATTTTTGTAGAATCTTGTAATAGATAAGTGAAATATTTATATTTGAACTGTTTTAATTCCGCGTTTTATGTGAAAGGAAGTTAACATGCCTAGGTTCAAGATTTTAAACTTGGAGTGTTATATTTTATTTAATCTTTATTTTCAGTTTTTTCCTTAAAAAAAAAATTTTTCGGGGGCGCTGCCCCCGAACCCCCGTATAGCCCAGGGCCTATATCTCGAAAAACAACCGTTTGTTTCAGGCCTACAAAATCACAGGTACCGCTCTAGGCGGTGATATCCGATTGGGAGTGATGATGATATAAGGGGTGCTACATGCGGTTGGTCTTGGCCGTGGTGGTGATGATGAAAATGGGTTTTGCAGTGGGTGGTTCATGGTGATTCGATTGATTGCGGTGGTGGTGAGTGGTATATTGACGAAGAATGCTGAAATTTGTAGATTGTAGAAACTGTAATTAGAGGCTTGTTTGGTGATGGTGGTGGTTTGATTTGCAGATTGGGGATTGAAGTTTGATTGTTTGTTGTTGAATTGGCATTAGGTAGTGGCTCTATTGGTGGCTGTTGGTGTTATTGCAGAGGAGTTCAACTTGGCAGTCGTGAGGTTGGCCAGGGCTTTATGAATTGGGCTGTGAATTGTTGTTGAATTGATGGTGTTGTTTTGGTCACTGTGGTTGATTCAGTGATTTTGGTGATGGTATGGTTTGAGTGATTGATGCAGATTGGTTTGGGTAGTGGCAGTGATGTGGTTTGATTTGTAGAGGATGGAATCAAACCTGAAGTTTGTTAATTGTGCCTTGAGTGAAGCTAGGGGAAGATGATTTAAATTGATGAAATGATGGAAAAAGAAAAAGGAAAGTGATCAATGGGAGACATCATGATTTGGGGGGGGATCATTGAGTGGAAATCATCATAATTTGGTTTTGGCAACATGATGATGGAATTGGTATAAAGATTAGTTGGAGATACTTTGTGATTGGATAATGTGGTGGAAAAGAAAAAGAAAGAATGAGCTAACATGGGGAAAAAAATTTGGTAGAAATTAGTTAGGTAGGATTAGTTTAGGATAATTATCAAAAAATTAGACTAACTTCGAGTAGGCAATGGAATTAAAATTGATATATTTTGGACTGAAATATATATTTGAGAATAATAAATTTTGAGATAAAATTTGAATTTTTGATTTGGACTTAAAATAATTTAATAAGGAAAATTGAGATATTTTTAATAAATTTGGTATTGGACTCGGATTAAAATAAATTTAATTTCACTTGTAAACGGCTAGACGAATATGTCTCGGCGTTAACTTAAAAATGGGTGAGATCGCAGCGGCACAGTTTTCATAATTTTAAAATAATTATTTAAATGCGTGAAAATTTTTGATCGCTACAGATATCTTGAAAAAAATTTGAATTTTTGAAAGAATGCGTTGTTGAAAAAAGGCTGAAACGTGTGAAAGTGATGAGTCATAAAAAATTGTATAGTTGAAAATGAGTTTTGGGAGGGAAATTTTCCAAAAACTCCGAAACCAAACAGGGCCTTAATAAAAACTCCTTTTAATTTTATAAGAGTTTTTTTTTCCTTAAATAAAACTTTTAATTTAAAAAGAAAGTCATATTGAGTAATTAGATAAGAGTCTAAAAGCAATATATCCCCCTATTACTAATAAAGGAACAAAAAGGCAGAAATGTAGCAAATTTTGTCCCCAATTCGGGCAGTTGGCTGCCATAGCTGCTCGACTTTGATTTTTTTTTTTTTACCTAAAAATACTCAATAATGGTCAAATTGCACGCAACACATAGGATACCAAAATTTTTTTAAAACTCAATATACCACGTTAGAAACTCAAAGAATTCAATAACAATCAAGTCAAAAAAAAACTAGTAGGCCCCTGTTTGGTAGTGATTAAAATCAGATTTTTAGCTAATTTTGATAAAAATTAATGAGATGTGTGGTTAAAAAGTTGTGAGACACATGAAATATATGATTGTGATTAATTGTTGACTTTGATAAAAATCTGATTTTTTTATCAAAAACAATCTGGCTCTAGATCTTAAAAAGCCGATTTTAATCACATTTCGATTTGGCAGGGTGTAAGCATAAATTGCACTGGTGCAAACAAGGTAAGAGCATCCACAATGAACAAGTTAAATATAGCTAGTCACATAAACATAAAGTTACGTATTAAATGCCACCTTCTCATGTTAAAGTTAACATGTACAAATTACTACAATAGATAGGTTAATTTTTAATTAATTCCAAGAATAGAATAAATATTTATTTTTAAAATAGCAAAATTTATATACTAACATGATACTCATTTTAAAGATCTCATTAAATTATATAATATGAAATTAACAAAAAATTATTTTATTTATAAATATTAAAAAATTTAAAAAAGAAAAAAGAATAAGATTCTAGAGAAAATTTTCAACTTAACATTGCCATGTTATCCATTAACTTGTTAGCCAAATTTAACATACAAGTTAACATGTGTTAAAAAAGATTCTCTTAACATTTGTTTTAACATGTCTATTGTACACATTTTTTCAAGAAAAATGAACTTGTACAACTTTTGATGACAACTATGATTGATAATCCAGATGTGGCAAATTGTGATGTGTTGATATAAAAGATGATGTGATGTGCAATTTAACATGATCTTGTCACATCTGAGTTATCAACTATAGTTGTATAAGTAACGTTACTAATCCATTTCAATGATGCTCTGAGAGCATCTTTAATGGTTTGGGTCGATATTGAGGTTAGTGCGTGAGAGAAAGACACACAAAATTCGTGGATCCCACTCTAATATTTCTTTTCTCTCTCTCTTCCACTTTCTCCCCACTTTTCTCCACAAAAGTCCTTCACAAGACTCAAAATTGGACCTTGTATTTGGCCAGTTTTACTATTTTTTTATTAATTTATTTGAATTTGTGTCAATCTCTCTCTTTTTTTTTTTCATTTTTCCCTCTTTTTTTTCTACTTTCAACATGCACAATTTAGAATGCGTTTGGCGACCAATTAAAGAGGTGAGAAAAAATTTATTTGTGTTTTTTAGGTAAAATGTGTGGTTAAAAATTAGAGAGAGAATGTGTGGAGTTAAAAAATAATTTAAAAAATTGTGTAGTTTAAATTACCAATTAATTGAGTCGTTGAACGAAAGCTTAATCTTAAAATAATATACCTCTCACTTCCTCTCCCATCCAAGGACATTTGACATTTCACACACCCATTAAAGATCTAAGGGTGTGTTTGATAGGTCAAGATTTTTTAAGGAAAAAGAAAATATTTTTCAACATTCAACATTTTTGTAGTGTTTGATAACAAATTTTGGCATGGAAAATATTTTCTTCAACTTGTACTCCACGTGTCATTTTGTCTAAAAAGGTGGAAAAGATTTTTTTTGGTTTTATTAGGGAAAATATTTGGCATGTAATGGAAAATAATTTTTCATCACGTTTGATCAATTTTGTTATTGTTAATTGACTTATTTTTTTTAAAAAAAATAATATTATCATGTTCAAGTACAAATGTCTTGAAAAGTAAAAAAAAAAAAATTAAAATAGCTAAAATTTACTTTATTTATCATAAAAAATAATGTTAATCAAACAATAAAATTTGAAAAATTTTCAACTTTTTCCACTTAAAAAATTAAACCAATCAAACCCTCTCAATTGATTTTTCAAGAAAAATTATTTCTTTAAAAAATATTTTGTTCCAATCATTTTCCTTGCTTTTATTTAAAATACATAAAAACCTCATCTTTTCATGTCAGCAATCCACCTGCTCTGTACACTGAGAAGTTTTGCCACCCCCAAAAATGTATATCTGTTGACTGTTCTTCAAAAAATTCTCTCCAAAATTCTCTTCCACCTCTAACGTTAAAGAAATCCCAAGACAGAACGATGGAGAAATCAGGGTATGGCCGTGATGGGATTTACAGATCCTTAAGGCCGCCATTAATCCTCCCCAAAGACCCCAACCTCTCTATGGTCTCATTTCTATTCAGAAACGTTTCTTCTTTTCCTGATAAACCAGCCCTCAGCGATTTTCATACTGGCCAAACTTTAACTTTCGTCGAATTCAAATCCGTAGTTTCCAAGGTTTCTTATGGTCTCCTCCAATTGGGCATCAAGAAAAAAGACGTGGTTCTCATTTATTCCCCTAATTCAATCCAGTTCCCGATATGTTTTTTTGGAGTCACTGGGATAGGGGCCATAGCGACTACCGTGAATCCCATGTACACTGTTTCGGAACTAACCAAACAGGTCCAAGATTGCAAGCCTAAGGTTATCATCACTGTTCAAGAATTATTGCCCAAAGTGAAAGATTTTAATCTGCCAGTTATTCTATTGGGCACAGATGAAAAGCCATTAGAAGCCATTGGGAAGATTCCTAGTATCAAATTATTTACTGAACTGGTAAAAAATGAAGGGTCAGTGGATTTTGATAATGGGATTATCAAGCAAAATGATACGGCAGTATTGCTGTACTCATCGGGAACCACGGGCACAAGCAAGGGCGTAATACTTAGTCACAGGAATTTCGTAGCTGCGTCGCTAATGGTTACTTCTGATCAAGATTGGGCAGGTGAAATGCACAATGTGTTTCTGTGTGTTCTGCCAATGTTTCATGTATTTGGGCTGGCAGTAATCATGTATGCACAGCTGCAGCGTGGAAATTCGGTGGTGTCAATGGCTAAATTCGATTTGGAAATGATTTTGAAGGCAATTGAAAAAAATAGGG
Organism: Ligustrum vulgare; assembly: GCA_963555705.1. Taxonomy (NCBI): domain Eukaryota; kingdom Viridiplantae; phylum Streptophyta; class Magnoliopsida; order Lamiales; family Oleaceae; genus Ligustrum; species Ligustrum vulgare. Next base: position 31,730,383 of record OY743189.1, on the reverse strand, counting down.
TGACACATCTCTGGGTTGTTCCACCAATTATACTGGCATTGACAAAAAATAGTGTGATGAAGAAGTATGATCTGTCGTCTTTGAAGCAGATTGGATCCGGGGCTGCCCCTCTTGGGAGTGAGTTGATGCAAGAATGTGCAAAGAATTTCCCTCAGGCTATTGTAATGCAGGTAAACAAATTTTTAGTCAATTCTTCTTTTCATTTGGTTTTTTACCATTTTAGGTAAGGAAAAACAAGTTTTACAAGAGACAGTAACAAATCTTAGCCTCTTAGGGAAGAAAGCGTCCTCAAAGTTAACATCAATTGCTGATAGGTCAGATATGGATCATTACTTTTGTGCAACTTATTCAACAACCTCTTATCTCTTGCATTGAATGTATGGAGAGCGACAAGTAGCCTTTATCATTTTGTAAAGGATCACTATACAATCATTCCTTGAATATATATATTGCATTTATACAATTGTCAACCCAAGAAAAAAGAACCAGAAGACTTATAGACTTGGTCCATAAAGGTTTTAGAAAATTGCGCATTTCCTATATAGGCTATATTAAATACGGAAGGAAGGAAGGAAGGAAGGGGGGGAAAAAAACGAAAGGAAGATATACACGCTCCTCCACTTCCAAATATAACAATTATGGAGATTTACTGGACGCCAAATACTGAGAGCCAAGACTAGAATTCTGTTTGCAAACTAAAAATCTCAAAAAATAAGTCATCCCACCGGACATCATCTATATCGAGAAATCTGAGTCAACCTTGAAATAGGACGGCTAAGAATCCAAATTAAGACAAATAATAAAGAGTTAGGTTGGATAAATTAACTGGGATAAAAGTGAAAGATGGAGTTGAAGCTTATTTAAAATCCAACTTCAAATGGCTCAAGTTTAGATCCCCTGGATACCGAGCTGTTTACTTAAGAAGTACATATCATAAAGTGACTTTTGGACCATGTTCCATGTCTTAAAGCAAAAATAGGTAAAGAACCTTGTTGGTTGGGAGAAGGAAGGCTCTTATTCTGCCAATTTACCTAGTGTCAATTCTTCACAGAAGTTGTAACTGCTCTGCAGAAAGTGCGAGAGAAGAAAATCTTAGCCTAACTTTTTCTCTGCAACAAAAAGTTTCCGTTTGTTCTTAACTCTCTGTTGCTGCTTCACTGTATTTCTTTAGTTCTTTTGCAGATTTTTCTATGTTTTCAATCCAGAGACAAGTTAACATAAGATCCCCCAAAGTGAACCAAGCCCCTCTCTAGCCATTAATCCAAGAAATATACAAACTGAATGAATGTATCAGTCTCAACTAACTCCATAAATAATTATCTTATACTTATTTCAGTTGGTTAAGTTGATCACCATTTTTTGCTCCATTTTATCAGGGTCACCTCCAATGTTTAATAAATCATATACTTCTCTATTTATCTCATCCCACTTAATTCTAGGTCTGGTTGTAGCTTTTGGTTTACTAATAACTCTAGTCACATACTCCAGTCACTATTTCTCATCCTTGAATCTAGCCACCTTCATTGGATACACCCGGACAGTCGTATTGGGTGCTATGCTTGTATCTTCAATTGCTCCACTTCAGAAAACTCACAAAAATGTTGATTTTTTATTCCATCTCACCTTATTTAATGACAATTTCATCTTAGCAGTCTCATATTTGCTTCTCTCATTTTGTGTTGTTTCTAACAACACAAGATCCAAATACAACATCACAAGTCTATTTAGCATTTCCGTTTTAACCTTGTAGGAATTCGCTGATCATATAAAACCCCAGAAAAACCCGGCTTAGTCCAACCAACTGTAAAAATATCACATTAACTCTGTTTTTGTCTCTCGAGGTTGGTAAAGTTGGAATCTAATTGGTATGATCCATCCGATTTCAGGGCTATGGTATGACTGAAACTTGTGGAATAGTCTCAATAGAGAACCAAAATGCAGGGCCTAGGCACTCTGGGTCAGCAGGAACGCTTTCTCCTGGTTTGGAATCTCAAATTGTTAGTATTGATAAATTAAATCCTCTTCCCCCAGGCCAGTCGGGGGAAATATGGGTGCGTGGACCCAATATGATGCAAGGTATATTTCCTGTGATTTTTAATTTTTAATTTTTTAAATTCTTGATACAACCATATGGCTTTGATGATTGTTCATGTCTTCATGATTTCCAAGTATTGTGATGTGGGATTAAAAAAAGTTTATCTCTATGATTGTACGCTCCTTGTTTGGGAATTACCATGAGGGTGTTCATCAACGACAAATCATATGGAAAAACTGTCATGTTTTACAATTTGTTTTACATTAACTATGGACTACATTTGGATTTGATATACAATTCTAGAGTGGAGAACAGGGAAAATGTTACCTCCAGTTTTTTGACCAAAGGTATTGTTAATCTTTGTCGGAATAGTATGTGATAAAAATGTTCTGTTCTAGTTAATCAAAATTTCCTTTGCAGCATTTATGCACCTTTTGCTTTCTTTTGCCCTTATATTAGAGAAATGTTGAGGCAGTTCATGAATGACAAAGTTGAAAGGTGCCGAATACCACTTAATTACTTGTAAGATATGAATGCATACTCTAACTTGGCCTTCAGTTACCGCTCTTCTTGGACTAGACAGCACAAGGATACTATTCTGGAATTTGGTGGCAGGAGTCATTGCTACCAGTTACTGAGTTCGTCACAAAAACTGCAAATCTGGGCTCTGCGGATAGATTTTTCTTTTTGTGAATGATAAATGACATTTAATCTTTATATAAGAGCTGGTAAGAGCATTGTGTAATAATCCAATTTTTGAAACCCATAAATATATTATATGCAAATAGGACATCAGGATTCCGAAGGCTATGCAGCATTGGACTTCATTTCAATCACTTGACATAATCCAATCATAAAATATTTAATTGTCAGGATCATCTGACATTTATATTTTATTTATTTTCCTTAGACCAGTTTATTTGCTCCCTCCCTGTCTGGCAAAGTCCTTGAGAGATAGGGGAGGAGTCAGTCTTTGAAATATTAACGTCGTCCTTCACCTATCATCAAATTTCTCTGTCTTCTGTCTCTGCTTTTACTAATGAAAATTTTGCATATTTTAATGATAAACATATTAAGATGGGTTTATTAGAAAGGGTAAGCATATGATAGCTTCTGGCAGTTGAATCCAATATTTTGGTCATATTGGCATTTCATTTGTTAAGAGTTCTTTTATATGCTCTATCAGTACTTGTGAAGGTAGAATCGGCGTGTTTATGATTTTTACAGGTTTGCACTTGATCTTCAGGTTATTTCAACAATCCACAGGCCACTAGACTCACTATAGATAAACAGGGATGGGTACATACTGGAGATATTGGATACTTTGATGAAGACGGTCAACTATATGTCGTGGACCGTATTAAAGAACTCATCAAATACAAAGGTTTTCAGGTAAGTTACTCTTAAGAAATGATTAGTGCATTGTTATTTTTAAAACCTACTCCCACCGATACTTGTAAGCTATGTTGATTCAATTATACATCCTTGCTCTGATTTTCTGTCTGGCATTATCTTAGTCAGCAAAATAGGTTTTACAAGGATCTACTAAAAGTTGTAACTGTAATCATTTATGGTATTGGTATACTTCGACTTTTTTACTATCATAGTTGATCAATCTGTTTTCTGGAAAAGCATACTGTTTTACATCTCCAAATTTGATTATTGAATTGAACCTGAACAGAAATTTCTTCAATAATGCCAGCTGCTTCCCTACAGCTCATGGATAGTCTTGTATCAATTTTTCAAATTGTAGTTCCATTTTCAAGGTAGTGCTGGTCTAATTGGTCTACTGATGGCTTGTTTCCAAGTAATTAGCATCACAATTACTTCACACATTTGTTATGTTTTTGTTGTCCTTGTCCTTGTCCTTGTCATTGAGAGGTATCCCATGCTTCCTGTAGAATACATGGCAGGTTTGTTATGTTTTAGTGTTTCCATTTCTTATTTAAGGCTGCCCAGACCTATTCTTCAACTTAGGGTACACTTTACCCAGTAAGCTACAAGAGTTTTTCTTGGTTATATAAGATCAAGATACCTTCACTCGTAAATACTTTATTGAATGATAGATAGCATGTGAAAGTGGCATCAAGATGAACATGATATATAGCCCTTGTTTGAGATCCATTATTTCAAATAATGTGGTTTATAGCAGTAAATTTTTCGTATGTGTGGCTAAAAAGTATGGAATCTTTTTTTGTGTTTATGGGTAGATTATTTTATTGATAGAATATGTAGTTGAAAACGAGTTTTGAAAAAAATGAGGTTTTGGATAATGGGTTATGGGAACCAAACAGGGGCATAATGGGTTGCATTTTAGTCATCCTCGGCCTCTTGTGAATCTCTCTCTCAGCCCTTCTTGACTAGCTCATTACTTGAGTTGATCTTCAGCAGCTTCCATTTCCTCATGTTCACTGCATGAACACTTATGCCATGCTCTTCTTAGGCTATATGATGGCGTTTGGCTACGTCATCACTACCTTTTTTAAGAAACGATGTCATTTTGACCATGAGCTCGAGTCTTGGATGTTTGTCTTGGTAAGGATTTTCAGTGATAGAAAATGTTGCATTCTCCATTTGGAGTATCATCCCAGCTTTTGACTAGTGTCTTTTATGTCAGGCTCTGTTTGTTAAAATTTTGGTATTTAAAAACATGTCTTTTTATGCTTTCAAGGTAAGATAAGATGTGTGGTTGAAAAGTGGAGAGAAAAAATATGTATTGTTAAAAAATGGTTTGGGAAATTGTGTTGTTTAAAAACATTTTTTTTTTTTTTTTTGGGATTTTCCAATCAGAGGCTTATGTTTTTGTTTTTGTATGCTTCATCAATTACTAACATAGCTTATAGTTGAATTTTTCTGGGCTGGTGTTTGTTTTTTGTCATCTGTGCCAGTAATTTAGGTTAGCTTTTTTTTTTCCTTGTGTCATTTTAGAAAGCATATTCATCTTCTTATTTTTGTTTTTACATTGTTGAAACATCATCCTCTTCCTTCTGTTATCGTGTGTAATATCTTTCTTTTCTTTCAGGGTTTTGGAAATAATCTTAGTTTCAGTTTCATTCTTGTTTATTCTTGCTAGGTTGCACCAGCAGAGCTTGAAGGGCTTCTTGTTTCTCATCCTGAAATCTTAGATGCTGCTGTCATTCCGTAAGACATTTTGTCCAAAATATTACTAATTCATCGCTGAAAGCTTTTCGAATTGTGACAGTTTCCTAAGAGATAATTTATATAGAGAGTCAATAATTCCTTGTAGGTTTCCTGATGCTGAAGCTGGTGAAGTCCCAATTGCTTATGTTGTCCGCTCTCCAAATAGCTCACTGACAGAAGAAGATGTGCAGAAGTTTATTGCAGATCAGGTACCTTTATGAAATAAAGGTCCTATTGAGACATGAAATAGATGTGTCAAACATTGTCTAAGTAAAGGACATGTGTTTTCCTAATCACTATTTCTTGAAATGAGATTAGCAGATACATACTTTATATAGGGTCCTTTTACAACCAAGTTGTGATGATTCCTGACAGCCAAGTGTCTTCTGGACTAATGATTTAATCCCAGGCGTAGTATTACTTGTTTAAACAAGTGTAGGACACAGCTAATGTTTAAAAAGGCGGAATCGGGTATTCAGGCCTTTTTCTTTCATAAGGCGAGTCGTAAACCTCAAGGCATTTTGAGGTGCCAGCCCACCGTAATTCAAAAAAATGTCAAGATTAAAATGCAAAATAAACTCATAATACATTATAAACAATCTTAAAAATTTATAACTAAACAATATAAATTTTGCAAACAAGCAAAAGAAAAAAACTAGAGAGTTGGACTATTCTCAGTTCTCACAGCTAGTCCATGAAAAACAATTTTTTTTAAATGTTTTAATGGAAAATAAGCTATCCTCAAGATTAGTATATTATGATTTTTATATTTTGTGGGCCACAAGTCTTGAGGCGGTGCTATGAGACGTAGGCATAAAAAAATCACCTCACAATAAGTGCTTTGAGGCGTTATTTGCACGCCTCACCCTAAGGCGGGCCTCAATTCGGGTTTCAATTGAATTTTTGTAAACCATCATTATGAGGCGTTATCAAGAACATGTTTAAGACATGTAAAAGTTGAATTGAACCCATAATTATGCTTTATTAGTATCCTAAGATGAGAACAGTTTTAGATTTATGAGAGAACTTCACACCTTCAGTCCAAAACCAGTTTTTTTTTTTTTTTTTCCATAATACATATCTTAAGACTTTCTATTTCCACTTTCAAATAGAGAACCTTTTGAAACTGAATTTTTATACCAATTTAAGCTGTATTCGCATGTTCTTTTTGCAACTGATCTATTATCATTTTCAAATAATGTATAATGTTCAGGTTGAGTTTCTTCTAATTGATTATTGATTCCAATGTTCAAAATTGGCGTATTTTAGTTAGATGGGTCTGGTTTTACTATAATATTTCTCTAAAGTCAGAAATAAACAGAATTTGTCTTTCAATCAACTCTGTGTGTTTATTAGTACTCTCCATCAGACCTGAAACATAATTTTTTGAAATTTCTTGCAATTATTGACAAGGAAATCTCCAAGATCTTTAACTCACTCTCTTAAGTTCAAGTTTTCAACAAAGTCCTTTAGTTCAGTGATTTTTTAAATGGTTTAAAAAGTAATTTTTCAGTTATACTTGTTGCAAAATCAGCCCATCCGTCATCTGAATGAGCTAAAATTGCAAAATTAGAACTTGATTTATTGTTTGTTTGTCATTATTATTGGAACCAACCACTGAAATTCGACCAGGTGGCTGAAATTATAAGTATACTACTGGAATGTTGGGTTCTGTTAGATTGAGATTTTGATGAGGAAGTTTGAAGGGAAAACCTCGGTGTTATAGAACTTTCTTTACATTTTCAACTAGGCACGTTTGGCACCTCATTATCTGTCTTTCAATTTAACAGTGAGCGATTTGTCCTTCAAGAACTTGATGATTTCATCTCCAATTGTAATCAGGTTGCACCTTTCAAAAGATTGCGAAGGGTGATGTTCACAAACAGTGTCCCAAAGTCGGCATCTGGGAAAATACTCAGAAGAGAACTTATTGCAAAGGTCCGGTCGAAGCTATAGAGCTCAGTTGCTCTTCCTGTTGCCCCAGATTTGGTTATGCTGCTGCTGTTCTTAGATACCTTAAACTGTACAACTGTTGATGCTATTATTACAAAATAAAACAGAAACATAGGATCATGTTTCTCTTAGTTAAACACTTCTGGATATTCACTCTTTTCAATTATAATATAATATATACACTCTTTAGATTGTCCAATACAATATTGAATGGTTGTTGAAAATAAAATGATAGAACTTGGAGTTTTCAATTCTTTGACCCGACTGTAAGTTTTTCGATTCTCGATATTTATACATTTATAATCAACAAGATCTTGATTTCAATGGTTTATCGAGTTTGTTTTAATAACTGATTGCTTAACTTTCGATTCTCAATATTTTATTAGAATCAACAAGTTGAGATCATGTGGTGGTGACAGATACTGGTGTGGAATTGTGAGCGCATTTTAGCTTACTCTAATTTTGTGGGGATGTTGAAGACGATGTGATATTTGTATTTTGTGGTTGTGATGGCCATAAATAGTGATGTAGGGTGGTGTTAGATTAGTAATATAAAAAATAGTAACATTTACCTTTAATCTAAAATATTATTTTTAATAAAAAAAAATGGAATTTTTTTAACTATATCGTAAAGGTTTTAATAAAAATTGAAATATTGGTTTATGAAAAGGAAGTATATATTTTAAAAAATATAAAATGATGAAAATCTAAAATATTGTTTATTAGTAAGAAAGAGGTAATTTTAAAAAAGTAAAATAAAATTAGAAATGGCCATTTAGATAAAATGTAGGGTAATTTTGATGGTATTCTATTTAATTTATTTAAAGAGATAATTGCATCTTGAACCCTTTTTATTTTCAAGAATTGAAATATGTTCCTTGCAAAATTTCACTAGTATTTTTTTTTTTTTCACCCAAATTTACGTCATAAGAATCATAAGTATCAAGGTGTAGAACTAAAATTTAGGTCCTAAATATCATAAATTTTTGGAAGATATCATAATAAGATTTTTTTTTTTTTTTTTTTTTTTTTTTTTTTTTTTTTTTTTTTTTTTTTAACTTACTTAAATCTCAATACATAAAAAATATCATAATTTTTCCTGAAAACGTAAATTTCAGCTGTGTTACAAAAATTAAGGTATTTATATAAATGTCACACTTTTAGAAGATTTTAATAATCCGATCGAAATAAAAAATGGATAATTGCATTTCATACTACTTTTACATCATTCAACGAAATTCTACTTACGTTAAAATTTGAGGCGTTTGCATAAATACTCAACTTTTGGTATCATAATTTGAACTTACTTCATTTTTAAAAATCGTGAAAAATACTTCATTTTTTTAAATACTGTTTTCGTCAAGTATCACGTTGTGATATTTTAAAAGTATCATAATGATACTTATGATACTTTCAAATTTTTGGTATCATAACTTGAAACTTTATCAAATTTTTATGATACTTTGGACAAAATTATAGTATCACAGCTTCAAAACTTTACATTTTCTTTATGATACTTTTTGTCACACATAAAATCAAATAGTTTTCATGCATAGGTATAGTCCACAACCACTACCATCACCGTCCAAAACTTGCCTCACTTACAATGAGACCTTATCTGCCTGCAATTCAACTAATTTATTGTCTAGAGCTCCTGAAATCAATACTAAGATCGGACCTACTTTGGAAGTTGCAGGTTAATTCTCTCTCTCTCTCTCTCATCAAACAATTCCTTTTTCTTCATTTTTGAATATTTCCATTTAGATTATTACTCCAAAGTTATGTAAGATTAATGTCCCCATGTATGAATTTCGAAATTCTGCAAAGAGTATGCTTGGATTGGTCTTGCGCGAGTGTTCATTATTGTGGTGTTTGGTGGTTTTAGGATACATGATGATTCCGTTGTTAGGGAAGGGGATGGTTGGTTCGGTCGATGTGGGTGGTGGCGGTCGATGTGGATGGTGGTGGTGGTTGAGGCGGCTGCTGCTGATTATTGTGGTGCAGGAAGGAGCATATTTTTCAGTATTTTTCTTAAAACAATCTCTAGATTTTTCTCCCGTGCGATGCACGGGATTTTATGAATGAAAATTATTTCGATGAAAGTTTATGAAAATATGTTGATTATACAATCATATCAAATAAAAATATAGAAAAATAGCATTTTATTACAAAATGTTATCGAATTTGAAACTTAAAAAAATAAATAAATAAAACAAAACTAATCAAAATATAAAAAAAAAACTTTATTTAATTTATGCATTAGTAACAATTAGTTTATATCAAAAAATTAATGATTCTTGTAATATGCATATTGAAAAACTTACTCATTTAATTGACATATTAGGAAGTAAAACTTCAATAATTTTATTTATTTATTTTCAAAATATATTAATTCAATTATTTCATTTCTAACATAACACGTTTATATAGAATATATTTATTTTAACTATTACTAGAATAAATATAATTTCTCATCAAAATAGTATTTTTTATTTATCATATTAAGAACAACAAATGAATAAAATATCTATTCAAAACACTTTTTCTTCAAATAAACTTTTTTAAAATCAACATCAAACATGAGCATTATATATATAAATTTACTCATAATTATTAAAATTTATTCTATTACCATAATTATTAAAATTTTAAAAACAACATAATCAATCCAAATTTTTAAAAACTTATTTAGATAGTAGATGTCAATTTATATATTTAAATAATAAACGATCGTAGATTTTTCAATAATTTTTATGCATTATTGTTAACTTCATGGAAATTGAAAATTTATACAAATTTCTGCATTTGACTCTTGTATTTAACATTTTTTTTTTAGTTTTCAATAAAAAATTTAGCACAATAATTATAAATGTATGTTGTAAAATTTTAGCCTATGTTCGGAAAATTCAAAATAAATATATTTTTAAATAACACAATTCCCAAAATCATTTTTTAATCACACATATTTTCTCTCCATTTTTAAACTATACATCTTACCTAAAAAACAAAATATATGTGTGTGTGTGTGTGTGTGTGTGATATAAATAAGTAATTGCTCGATAAATTTGAAAAAATAATTTATGAACATTTTTATAAATCACAAATTTTCTCAAACAAATATATATATATAAATAAAGGAGAAATGACAGATGCTTTTTTTTTTTTTTTTTGGAAATGGGCTGATGCATGATAGCCCATTTTTTTTTTCTTCTTTCCCCCCCCCCCCCCCACCCCCTCTTCTTTGGGTGAGAACTTCTTGGGAGAACTTTTGGCTACTAAGCTTCTTTTATATAGTAGTAGAGTAGATTTGTGAAATTAACCCTAAAAAAATAGTATGAAGTGCAATTATCCTTAAAATTTTAATAGATTTTTTCTTCGTTTTGTTTTTCTCTTGAAACCAAACAATATCCCACCAACACGGCGTCATCACCATTGTGTCACCTCCCCTTTCTTCTGAGGGGCTCCAACGATCTACTCCGAATGAGTGTGTTGCTCAGGGATGACAAAAAAATCCTGACGACCCAAGATGTCTCGCCCCGAAATCGACCTACGCCCATCGAGTTCGCGTAGGGGTGGCGCGTGAGTTGGATTGGGTCAATTTTTTGCCTAGCCCGAACTCGCCCCGAAACCCGAAATTATTATTATATTTGAATTGATTGGAACGAAAAACTGAAAAATAAATAGAATGAGGTCAAGGAGAACTGAACCTTGGTGAGACTTAGGAACATGAGTATACACAGCCACTACAGCATTATGTTGTTTGTTGATTTCTTTTTTCTTCAAATATATACATATTATCTTTAAAGTTTAAATTTAAAAAAGTCTAATTAGTTCGAAACCTAAAATTTCATTACCAATTTTGAAAAAATAAAAAAGCAAAAAAAAAAATTAAAAAAAATAAAATAAAATATTTTGGGTCATTGGCGGGGATGACGGATCAGGACTCGACGGGATAACATATTTCGGGTTCAGGGCGGGGCAACCCCCATTGCCATTGTTAGTGTTGCTAGAAGACATCAACATCCAACTTTTATCAATTCTATATTATATTTGATGAAATATCTGATTAAATATAGTGAAAAGTATCATAAAAAAATGAAAATATCAAAGTATGATACTAAAATTTACTCCCAAATATTATAAAAATTGGAAATTATTAAATTGTGATACCAAATTTTTTGAAATGTATCGTAAGAATCATATTGTGATAGTTTAGAAGTATTATAAGTATTATACTATGATACGTGTTTTAAAGAACGTAAATTTCATTAATAATTTTTTTTGAAGTTTTAGTCAGTGATACTTTTAAAGACGCAAGTTTGAATTGGGATAACAAAAGGTTGGGTATTTTCGAAATGCCCCAATAACAAATGGATTAATTATACTTCACACTAATTCTATTTAATGTCACTAGTTGTCTACCCGTGCGATGCACGAAATATATAATTTTTAAATTATAATTTTGAAAATATCTTGATTCAATCATGTTAAATAAAAAAACATAATTTCAATAAAATTTCAATACAAAATGTTATTGAATTTGAAACTTTAAAAAAGATAAAATTATTCAAAATAAAAAATACTACATATACTGTGTCACTCAAAATTTGGCACTCGTTTAAATTTTTTACATAATTTTTTTTTACGTTTTTCTCTGAAAGTTTGCCCACCTCATCACCTATTTCCCTTTTTAATATATTATAATTTTTTATTAACTATATATTTTTAATGTGTTGCTTACATATATTTTATTTGAAATCCAATATATTAATTAATATTTCCTTATTTTTTAAACGTGCTAGTTTTTTTTTAAAATGATGAAATGATTAAGCCTCCATTTGGTAATAATGTTTGGTTTATAAACTTGTTTATTTATAATTCTGAGGTAAAAAATAGTGGTTGAAAATTGGAGATAGAAAATATGTGTGGTTAAAAAGTTGATAGAAAATAATTAATTATTTTTGTAAAATGCGTATTGAAAAGCCTACTCATTTATTGACATATTAGGAAGCAAAATTTCAATAATTCTATTTATTTATTTTCAAAATATATTAATTCAATTTTTTTCATTTCTTACTTAACAAATTTATATAACATATATTTATTTATTTTAAAATATATTAATCCAAAATTTTCATTTTCAATGTAACACATTTACATAGATATGATATGACATTTATTTATGTTCAAATATATTAATCCAATTTTTTCATTTCCTACATAACACATGTTATTGAATTTGAAACTTTAAAAAAAATAAAAAATAAAATTCTACATGTATACTCAGTGTACCGTGCCACTCAAGATTTGCCACTTAATTAAATTTTTTATATATAAATCTCTTTTGAATTTTATTTACGTTTTTATATAAAAATTTGCCTATCTTATCACCTATTTTCCTTTTAACATGTTATAATTTTTAATTTTTAATTAACTTTATTTTTTAATATGCTACTTACATATATTTTATTTTTCTTTTTTTTTTAAACATATCAATTTTTGTCAAAATGATGAAATGATTAAATTTTCTACCAATTTATTATTGGTGGTAAAAAGTTGATAGCAAATAATTAATTATTTTTGTAATATGTTTGTTGAAGAACCTACTCATTTATTGACATAATAGTAAGTAAAACTTTAATAATTTTTTTTATTTTCAAAATATATTGATTAAAAATTTTCATTTCTAATTTAACAAATTTATATAGCATATATTTATTTATTTTCAAATATATTAATCCAAAATTTTTATTTTCAACGTAACACATTTACATAGATATGACATTTATTTATGTTCAAATATATTAATAAAATTTTTCATTTCCTACGTAACACATTTACATATATATCACATTTATTTATATTCAAATATATTAATCAAATTTTTTCATTTCCTACATAACACATTTACATAAATATCACATTATATATGTTCAAATATATTAATCTAATTTTTTTCATTTTCAATGTAACACATTTACCCATAGTACATTTTATTACAACTCTTACTAAATATGTACTAAATAATAATTTTTCCTACAAAAATCTTTATCTTTTATTTATTTATATATAAAAGTAGAAGTGAGGAGAGAGGGTCATTTTGATTAGATAAATGATGAAGCTACACTTACTCACTCAATTACACACACTCTCACATGGTGCGGGGTCCACACACATGGGTCTCATACTCATGTGAGAGGAGGAGTAACCTGTGTATAATCAGGTGAGTACATTTAGCATAATCCTTAGGTAGAAATCTAAATAGTATGAACAATGGGCATGTGTAGGCCCGCACTCATGCGAGAGGGGGAGTAATCTGATGTGTAACCAAGTGAGTAAGTCTAGCATCATCATTTATGCACTCACCCCGTTACACACTAGGTTACTCTTCATCTCACATGAGTGTGGGGCCCACGTGTGACATGTGTGGGCCTCGCACCCATGTGAGAGGGGAAGTAACTCGATGTGTAATTGGGTGAGTAAGTGTAGCATCATCCTTTTATCTAAGGATGATGCTAAATGTAATCACCCGGTTACTCCTCTCACATGAGTGTAGGGCTGCGTGGGACCCACGTGTGTAGGCCATGTACCCATGTGAGAGGGGGAGTAACCCGGTGTGTAATCGGGTGAGTAAGTGTAGCATCATCCTTTATTTAAGGATTAAACTAAATGTACTCGCCCAAGCACACCTGGTTACTCATCTCTCACTAAAAATCTCTAACTATTTTTCTCTCACCTAATATATCTCACTCATCCCTCTCTATGTTTCGTTTTTGAGATAGCATGTAATGAAGATTATGGTACATTTAATGATGATTACAATATTTTTAACGATTATTACATTAAGAGTAATATTCATATCACGTGTGTAATAAATATTACAATATGTGTAATGAGATCGCACTTCCTTTAATCAATCATATTCTCTTCATAATTAGCGTCACGTCAAATAACATGTATATCTTACAACAGGAGGAATGTAATTTCAACTAAGATTACAATACTCGTATAACAAGTATATATTATAATGATTTATATCAACGGAAATGAATGTCACTTATAAATCTCATCTCATGAATTTTCCGTGTAATATTTCATTGCCGATCAATATAATTCGTGTTATGTAACCGTATCCCTGGGGAATCATGATGAAATTTATAAATGTCCTAAGTTACATGATGTGTAATATGTCCGGTACTAATGAGATAATATTATTACCATATCCGTAATACTTAATAATTGCTTAAATTTTATAAATTAAGATGTTATACAGACACTGTAATATTATGTCGTTACTATACAAGTTGTACGCAATAAATATGATGATATTACGGACACTGTAATTTCAAAATATGATTTATATATACAAGATTATATATCAATTTTTTATTAATTGTAATTTCCATAATCATCGACGGGGTCTTTCTGGCCTACCGTGATAAAATGGTACACTAGTTATATTACTGAGTGTTCGGCGGCTTCCTTTGACCAATTTTTTTTTCTAGGTAAAATGTGTGGTTAAAAATTGGGGAGGGATAATGTGTGTGGTTAAAAAGTTATTTAAAAAATTGTATTGTTTAAAAAATGATTTATAAATTGTAATGATTGAGTAAAAGTAATGTAGGTTAGGGTTCGTTCGGCGGCCCCAATTAATTCAAATTGGAGATAATTTAATTTACACAATTTTTTATATCACTTTTTAATCACACACATTTTCACTCTTCAATTTTTAACCTCACATCTTACCTAGAAAATTCAAATAAATCAACAAAATAATTCAAATTCACTCATTGGGAGCCGCCGAACAGATCCTTTAGGGTTCGTTTGATTGCGAGGGTGGAATTTGGGTGGAAAGAAAATGAATTCTCATGAATTGAATTCTTTGGAATTCATTTTCCTGAGAATTGGAAGTTGAACGTGTTTGATTGATTTAATTTTCTACGTAGAAAAAGTGAAGAAATTTTCAAATTTTATTGTTTGATTGACATTATTTTTCATGAAAAATGAAGTATAATTTTTCTATTTTAATTAAGATTAATTCTTTTTAATTTTTTTTTCATATGTTTGTATTTGATAATAACAATGTTAATTTTTGAAAAAAAATGAATTAATTAACAATAATAAAAAAGATCAAACGAAGCGAAAATGATTTTCGACCTAAGGTGAAAAATCAATTCTCACCAAAGTGGTGGGAAAATAAATTCCACCAAAACAAGAAAAATTTCGAAAATCAATAAAAGCTAGAAAATGAATTCTTTAGAAAATATAATCAAACGCAACAAAAGTCGAAAAATGGCATTGAAAATGTTTCCATAGAAAATTTATGCCTATCAAACGAACCCTTAAGGCTATGTTTGATAACACAAGTTTTCCATGAAAAATGGAAAACTTTTTAACATTTTCCTACTTTTAGTTATTTGATAGGTAAGATTTTTTTGACAATTCTAATTTCAACTTTTGAAAAATTCCCTGGAAAATTAGACTAATCAAATATATTAAACTTTCAACTCTTACGAGTTCAATTCCATAAAATTTAATTCTTTAAAATTTATTTTTCCACTGAAATTTCACATCCGCTGTCAAATACAACCTTAATTTATTTAAAATTGCGTAAATTAATTAATAAATTCATAGTTAAGGCTCATTAATATTATCCATGTTACCACTGTTGCTATTCCAGAAGATATTACCAGGTGCGAGTCAAAGCACGTAAGCTCCCACAACAATGCTGGCGGTAGTAATCACCGCTCATTTTCCTCCGATCATCTTAGTCCTAGCCACGTGTAAGCCGTTGCTCCCACAATCAGCAGGTATGTACATATACATATATTGCAACACCCACATCCCAGTTTCCAGACTCGAACCCTCATTGTCGGATTGTCTTTGCACGGGAGCAATCCGCGCTGTCCGGAAATAGAAGTTAGAAAACAGAGCGAAAGCTATCTCAATTCTTTGTCATCAAGGTGAATTATCTATATATTGTCTGTGAATTTTTGGCTTGATTTTATAGTTTTAATTTGTCCGGAAGATGAGTTTTTTTATTCTCATAATATTATTGTAGATGGTGTCGGACGCAAGCAAGAAGAAGACGGCACAGAAGAAGGCAGCCGCTGCGGCCAAAAGAGGAGGGAAAGTGGCGGCAGTTGCGGCATCATCTAAGACGGCGACAGTTGCAGCTGAAAAAGGAAGCAAGAGTGATAATTTGGAGAACGGAGTTGAGATACTTCAGATATCTGATCGGACGTGTACAGGAGTTTTGTGTTCGCATCCGTTGTCCAGAGATATCCTGGTGAACTTTCGGATACCTTCTTTAGGGTTTGATGGATTAAGCTGAATTAGTTTCTGGTGGATATCATTTGAGGAGCTCTCAGTTTTTTATTTTTTTATTTTTATGATATAAAGTTTTAAAGGGAAAAACTAGTTCTTATTTTAATATATATACATAAAACGATCTGGCTTAAATTAATAGAAGAAATGGGAAATGAAGAAAATCCTTGTGTGATGTGCTTGTCATTCTGTCTATTTCCCGGATAAGGTATAGCTTTTGATTTAGAAAACGGGATTTTCGGAAGCAAAATTGCAGCAAAGATGGATTGAGTGTAAATATTAATGGGACCGAATTTTAGTCCTTTTTTCCTTCATTCATGGACCTGATATTAAATTGGACATATGAAATGCGATATGGTGCATTGTTTATGAGAAATTTGTTGTCATGGTCTTGTAAATGCTTTGGCAAATTCCTCTTAGTATTGTTTACTTTCAACACGTGGATGAGATTAATGTAGATTCCATATGTTCATTTGTATAATTTATATGTAGTTTAATGTGATTCGTGAATTTTGTGAAAGTTAATTGTAACTGTTCAAGTCATAATTTATGTCACCAAAGGGAATATTCACTGCCCCATGTATCTTACTGTTGCAATGTGATACAAGAGGAGATGCAATTGCTCTTTATATGCAGTAGTGAATTTTGATTTTGTGGTTATGCCCATCTGCTTTTAAGGTTATTTTTGGTCTTAATGGAATAATTCCTCTTTTTGAAATATAGATCTTTTTGAATAGCTTTTATCATGGACATATAGTAACTCAGAAAATGTTATTTGCTTACTGGTTCTTACCCGGTTAATTGACTATAAGTGATTTAACCTGGATAGAGAACCAACAGCTTATGAGCTCACGCTTTGAGAGTGGCTCTAAACCTAAGCTCAACTTTATTCAGGTCAATACATTGCGCGCATGGTTCTCGTTATTAGACTTTTTCATTTTTCGTTTCACAATATGGTAGGTATAGCTTGCAAAATTGTGAGTGAAGGATTTTATTTATTATGGTTACCTTATTAGAGCCTTGTACATTATATAAAGTTTGTCCAGTGAATGATGATTTTCTCATTTTTCATTGAATTGAATAACTTATTGGAGCTAGCGCAGTACACTTAGACCACTCAACAGTCAATGGGTGATGTGTTTAAAATGTCATAATTAAGCATCAAAGTTTTTGTTATTGATTAACTGATAAAACTGACGTTTATGCTTTTATGTTTGCAGATAGAATCTCTTTCACTCACTTTTCATGGCCATGATCTTTTAGTTGATTCTGAACTTGAACTTAATTATGGAAGGTATGCAGTAATTTCTTGAATCTTGACTATACAAGGTGGTTTATACTGCTGCTTTATCAGGTAACTATGCAGTATATATGACACATCATCTTTTCAGACGTTATGGTTTGCTTGGGCTGAATGGCTGTGGAAAGTCTACTCTTCTTGCTGCGATTGGACGCCGGGAGCTTCCCATTCCCGAACACATGGATATTTTTCACCTTACAAGGGAGATTGAAGCTTCTGACATGTCTTCTCTTGAGGCTGTTATAAACTGTGATGAGGAGAGGTTGCAATTAGAGAAAGAAGCTGAAGCTTTGGCTGGACAGGTATTTGACTGTGACTCATGCTTAGAATGTCTTATGAAAGGTGGATCTCATGAGTACTTTAAATTTTAATATGGTTGTAGGAGGATGGTGGTGGAGAACAACTTGAACGCGTTTATGAACGCTTGGAAGCAATTGATGCATCAACTGCTGAGAAGCGAGCTGCTGAGATCTTATATGGTCTTGGTTTCACCAAGAAAATGCAAGAAAAGAAAACAAAAGATTTTTCTGGTGGCTGGAGGATGAGGATTGCTCTAGCAAGAGCTCTATTCATGAATCCCACCATTTTGTTGCTTGATGAGCCTACAAATCATCTTGGTAAGCTTTTATATAGTTGAAGGTTGATATTTACTGTGGGACAAAACACTTGGTTATAAAATTTGGAGTAGTCGGATTACTGTTAACTGATGAATGCTTACTGTTGCTGGATGACCCTCCAGATCATCCTTTGTTAGCTTAATGCAGTAATGGTTGGCATGGTGAGATAGATCTAGGATAGTTTGTGTGAGTGAGTGGATGAGAGCGAGAGTGATAATGTGCTAAAAAGTGAATTACCCAATTACTTCAGAATCGTAAAAAATATAGTAATATACTAGTGTAAATAACTGACATTTCTGATGCTTCAAAAAAAAAAAGGGTGTTGACTGTTGTAGCATATTAGCTTTTGTCAAGCATAAATTCTATGGAGGTCAGGTCACATTTTAATTATAATAGTCTTACATTATCTGGCCACGTGTCTTGGTTTATGCGTTGAGCTGCTTGTAACAGCTATTAGGAGAGTGGAGTTGTTTATTTAGGTACCTTAGCTATAGACAACTTAAATTGTTAGGGTAAAAAACAGTAAATCATCGTTTTCCTTATCTGAATCAAAACCTCCATGTTGAATTTTTATTGCAGAACTTTCTTAAGGTATCAAATGTTTCATTGTTGTCAAATGAGCTCTGTGGTCTACTTTGAACTGGAGATCATGAATGAACTGGAGATCATGAATGAACTGGAGATCATGAATCTCATGGAATGTCTTTGATTGCTGAGCATCTTTCTTATGTTAAGCTAGTTGCTACTCTGGGACGATGAGTTTGTAATTTCACTGTCTAGTGATAGAAATTGGTCATTCTACCTTACTTTGACTGCATTGAATGGTTGAAGTCAGAAATCGGATGAATTCTATGTTGCACGTTGAATTATCATTTTCATGGTATAACTTGTAACAATCAGTTTCTTGAATTTCAGACTTGGAGGCCTGTGTTTGGTTAGAGGAGACTTTGAAGAAATTTGATCGCATTCTGGTTGTAGTTTCACATTCACAGGATTTTCTGAATGGAGTCTGCACCAACATCATCCATATGCAAAATAAGAAGTTGAAGCTCTATACTGGTAATTATGACCAATATATGCAGACCCGTTCTGAACTCGAAGAGAACCAGATGAAACAATACAGATGGGAGCAGGAACAGATATCATCAATGAAGGAATACATTGCGCGGTTTGGACATGGGTCTGCCAAACTGGCTCGCCAGGCCCAGAGCAAGGAGAAAACATTGGCAAAGATGGAGCGTGGTGGACTAACAGAGAAGGTGGTCAAGGACAAGATTCTGGTTTTCCGGTTTCCAGATGTGGGGAAACTCCCACCACCTGTTCTACAGTTCGTGGAAGTATCATTTGGCTATACTCCTGATAATCTCATCTACAAGAACCTTGATTTTGGGGTAGACCTTGATTCAAGAGTAGCACTTGTTGGACCTAATGGAGCTGGGAAGAGCACACTGCTGAAGCTGATGACAGGGGATTTAGTTCCTCTCGATGGCATGGTTCGGCGGCACAACCATTTGAGGATTGCGCAGTTCCATCAACACTTGGCTGAGAAACTTGACATGGAATTATCTGCTCTTCAATTCATGATGAGAGAGTACCGGGGAAATGGGGAAGAGAGGATGAGGGCAGCAGTGGGGAAGTTTGGGCTAAGCGGTAAAGCTCAAGTGATGCCCATGAAGAACTTGTCAGACGGACAAAGGAGCCGTGTCATATTTGCATGGTTAGCTTGGAGGCAGCCACATATACTGCTTTTGGATGAGCCTACTAATCATTTGGATATTGAGACAATCGACTCACTGGCTGAGGCATTGAATGAATGGGATGGTGGCCTTGTTCTAGTGAGCCACGACTTCAGGCTCATAAACCAGGTGGCCCATGAGATATGGGTATGTGAAAATCAGACTGTCACTCGGTGGGAGGGGGATATCATGGACTTCAAGAAGCATTTGAGGGCAAAGTCTGGTTTGTTTGATTGAACATCCAACTTGATGAGCTGATTTACATCAGTAACGATGCTCAAGCTAGTTTCCTGGCTATAGCTTGAGCAGCACGTCAAGAGATTGATATAACGTTTTAGAAATCAAATATGAATGGCTCAGAGCTAAGGTAGAGGAAGTTAGCACTATCCTTGATGCCTTGCCGTCCATTAGAAGCTGTTGATCTTTTAATTTATCTATTATATTTCAATACATTCTTATCTAGTATATCCCTGCTTATAGCCAAGGGAAGGGTAGAAAACAGAAGTCTTACTGGGACTCCGTTTCCAGCGTGAGCCACACACCACACCAACTTATGTTTTACATAAATTCTGTATGAATTTAATGTACTTGGATTTATAATGGTGTTGCTAACTTTACATCTTTGTACTCTTCGTTTAGGAGCTGGTTATTTTCTACGTACTTATATTATTATTGGACACCAATTATAGGTGTTGAGTAGTTATGTAAATTAAAGAAGGTAGTAAGTGGTGTGCTCCTTAGAGGAATTACAGTAATAAAACAGCAATTCATTGAGCCTTCACGGGAAGAAGATGATTGGATCGCCTTGCAAACGTCGCTGCCTATGATATGCCAATAGGTTCGAAAGAAGCTTTCTGGGAAGCCATCGGGATCAGGGGACATTCTTGAGAAGACTCTCATGTGGAAAAACCCGGGGAAGGCAATTCGAGTGTCATTTCTCTCTTGCCCCTTAAGAATAAGAAGGTGACTTAGGTAATAAATCATTCATTTCCTTTCTCATTCTTCTGTGCCAAGAATGATGATAATCATATTTAGGAGAATAGGAAGGCTGGTTTGAGTTTGTCATATTAACATGAGTCAATAATGGCTCTATACCTAGTTCCCCGTAGCTTTAAATACTCATGCCACCACCAGCTTCGATCGCTCATGCCGGTAGTCCGATTCCAACATTTGCACTAAAAATCTAAAAATCGCCTTTGTAGCTTGTGTATCTCCTTCCCCCGTCATCTAAGCAGCAACCACCGCCTACCTTAAAAATCGTAGACTCCAGCAACCACCGTTTGCCCTAAAAATCACCGACCCTCTTCTCCAACATGATAGATCCAAACTAGCCAAACACCCTAAATTAACCCATTAAACACGTAGAAGAAAATACAGTGTTGCAGATTAAGCCTTCAAAAATTGAACTAAGCATCCGTTTGGAAACCAAATAAATTGGTTTATATACCAGTTTATAAACTGCCCAATTTTACGAACTATTTTTTCATTTTACACAATTTCTCTATTTAATTTTCAATCAATATTTTTACCTCAAAAAATATAAATAAACTAGTTTATAAATCGAACAGTGTTACCAAACAGAGGCACAACCCAACTTTTGCTGGTACTCTAAACATAAATCTCAACATCAAGCTGTCCTAAACAAACTATAGAATATGGAGAACTCAAGTCGAGGTTGCTGCAAGAGGCCATGGTTCGAAGGAATACTGTTCGGTATTGCAACTTGTCTGCCGGAGGTACTGCAAACTCAGGATAGCAGCGGAGAAACCGACGTGACTCCAAATTCGGCTCACCTGGAGTGGATTCAATTGGACCAATTGCTTTTTAGCTGGTTAATGTCCTCTGTCACTGATGAAACCTTACTTTCCTTGACTAATTTCATCACTGCCTTGGAACTGTGGCTTGCAATAGATCGTGTTTTTGGACAACAGACCAAGGCAAAGGTATTCCTGCTTAGAGGCCTTCTTTATTCAGTTAAAAATGGCGCACTATCGTTTATGGAATATTACAATCGGTTGAAGAACGTGCAAATCATCCCATACCTGAAATTGAATTCTTGGCATGTCTATTGAACAATCTTGGAAGGGAATTTGAAGCTGTGATAGTGAGTATTCAAACTAAGGGCATATACACTATAGTTGATGTTACAACCCGTTTCTAATTTGACAAGTCAAATAATTATTTAGTCAAGTCAACATTTATTTGATCAATTTTGTCCAAGTTGGGCCTAATTTAAATTAGTATAAATTTTGATGATCATTTAGATTAGATTATTATTATCTAGAGTTAGGGATTTATTGGAATGATATTTGAAGGACCAAGCATGCAATTTTCTATCAAACTTAAAATGTCTTGACTTTAGGGGACCAACACAATTCAACCCACCAAACACACACTCCACTCACGCATTACACAAATAGAGGCCGAGAGAGAGAGAGAGAGAGAGAGCGAGCTGTCTCCAAGAGATTAACGGTGGAAAAAAAAAAGGAAGGAAAGGAAGAAGGAAAAATGGAGAGAAAAAAAAAGGGAGATTTCACTCAACCATCATTCTCTTCTACTTGTAATCTTTATCTTCAAGAGGTAAGGCAAGACATATTTATTTGAGATATGATGTTAATTTTAGAGTTTTACTTATTGAGTTAAATGTTAGATTTTTGGATGGATTTATAGTTCATTTGAAGATATTGAGCTAAATATTGAAGTTTGATTGAATACAATGTGATTACACTCTAGGGTTTGTAATAATAATGGATTAAATTCAAGATTTGGGCAAGATTTAGTTATTGGAGCCTATGTTAAATTATTTTATGCTTAAATGCTTAATTTGGTTATGTTTATTTGGAGATTAAATTACCCATGAAATTAAGTTGAAGATTTAGTCCAAAACTAGTTTCTTTGGAAAGGGATACATTTATTTGAAGAATTGGTTAATTGAATGATAGATTAACGATAATGAGATTATATTTCACGAAAGAGATGTTGGTTAATTATAATGTTGGAAGTATATGAGATTTGTGAAATGTTATAGGATGTTATTTTAATTGGACATAAACACTATAATTGTGATGAGTTAAGTTAATGCAAACTCTTATCTATATTTCAGGAGGTGATATTGAAATAGGAAAAGCTTACCAGCCGAACTAGCTACAATTTCTAACTCTGTGAGTGAATACCTTTATTTTTTAAAAATAAGCACTTGTTTAAATTATCTTAATTGTAAAAAATTTATGGAATGTTTATTTATTATAGTGCTTATATTGAATTATATAAATTGCAGAACTTTGTTATTTTTAACTATTCAGTTTACAGTAAGATTTTAAGAATAAAGTGAGATTTATGATAAGCAGCTCTTTTAAAGCTAGAATTAGTTCAGTTAAAGGATTTCATTGACATTCTATCAGCATTAGATATTCCAGTTTATTTAAATTATTTTAAAAACCACCAGAAAGTACCAAAGTGATTTTACCAGCTCTGCACTGATGTGAATTCGTTTCCACGGTGTATGACCAGATACAGTGATTTTACCCGCTCTGCACTGATGTGAATTCGTTTCCACGGTGTATGACCAGATATAGTGATTTTACCCGCTCTATACTGATGTGAATTCGTTTCCACAGTGTATGACCAGATATGGTGATTTTACCCGCTCTACACTTTCGTGAATCTGTTTCCACAGTGTATGACCAGATATGTTATTTTACCCGCTCTGCACTATTGTGAATGCGTTTCCATAGTGTATGACCAATTTATAGCCTTCGGGCAGCTCTGCGCGCGTATGACCAGATTATCAGATCATCAGACTCAGTTTATTAGTTATCAGATTTGAATGACTTTGTCTTGTACAGGAGATTACTCTGTACAAGAACGAGACTATTCATTGGGTACATTTTGGTGTGATTTTCAGTATTACTTCAGTTTATTTGATTTCAAATAACAGAATTCAGTTTATCCAATTTACAGAATGAAGAATTCAGCTTATAGTATGATGAAATGACAGTTGTTATGATTTCTATTGATGTCAAATTACTTATTATCCTTATGCTTAAGTTACATAATTTAGAATCCAGAATGAATGATTTTATGATGCTAGTACGTTCATTAATGAAGGTAAATATCAAAATTTAAAATTCTGTAAAGTTATAACCGAGTAAATAAGATTTTCAGGAAATATGTATAAATGAGAAAATTATACATATTTTCAAACTATCCACTCACTGAGTTTGTAAACTCATATCTTATTATTTTTCTATTTTAGGACGCATTGTGTTTTGAGCAGCCTTTTTGGAAGAATATGCAGTGAAGAGAACCAGAGCCACGTGACCTAATAGTTGTATGATTCCATTCGTTTAACAAGTCCTTGTTATTCATGGGTCACATGTCGAGTATTTTGTGTATATATTTTGCATCACATGTGACATTCCATTGTTGTTGGGCTTGTCGCCCTTTTGGAGGGATTTATACATATTCTGGTTATTTTTGTAAATGATACCAAACAAGTCGCTGCATTTTATTTTGTTATGTATATTTTGGAACAAATAGCTTCCAATTGATGTTATATATACGTTTTATTTGAGAGTTTTGTTGCTTTTCAGGTTGGTATAGTCAAAGTTATAAGGGAAACTCTGTCAATTTTTTTTTGGTCAAACATGTCATTTTGCCTTGGTGGTGGATCTGGTGTCCAGCTAGCTTCCATCATTGGCACACGTCACATCTCGGGTCCACTAGGACGATTCGAGACAGGTCGTGACAGTTGAAGAAGCTCTTGCTCTGATCTTAGCCCATGAACTGAGACTGGAAAGGTATAATAATGAAACTAACCTTAATGTTGTTCCGAACATGACAAATATTGTGTTTCTTGGAGGAAATGAATCAAATCGAAGATATAATAGAGGAGGAAGGTTTGGAAGATCATCACGACATTTTAACAATGGAGGTAGAAACGGAAATTATGGGGGAAACTTAATATGGTCGAGGTAACCGCAGGAATGAAGGAAGTAGTGGCGGTGGCAAATTTATTAACACCAATAACCGACCTACCTATCAAATCTGCCACACACCAGGACATTTAGCCAATGATTGTTGGTTTAGAAACAATGACAACTTCCTTGCCTAACACAAACCAAAATGTCTGCTCTACTGGAGGAAGCTCACAGAATTATGCATACATGGCTACAACCAGCATCGTTCCTGATTTTTTATAGTATGCTGATTCGAGATCGGGTGTAACCAGCCATGTCACTTCAGATCTTGACAGCCTTTTTCTGCATTCAAACTACAATGGCCGTCAGAAACTAATGGTTGGAGATGGTAAGAAACTCCCTATCTCTCACATTGGTAAGTCATCTATTCCTTCCACCATACACTCCAAATCCCTAAATTTGAATCATATTCTTAGAGTACTCGCTATTACCAAAAAATTAGTTAGCATTTCTAAATTAATTGTTGACAATGATGTTTGTGAAATTTCATCCAATATTTTGTCTTGTTAAGGATCTAAAAACTAGGATGATACCGTTGAAAGGAACTATTAAAGATGAATTGTATTTCCTGAACTCCACTTAAGAAAATCCTACTCCCCTAGAGTCGTGTCTTTTTGCTTTCAATAAATCGATTGAGTCTAAGGTTCAACCTCAATGTCTTACAAATTCCACAACGAAAAACTATTAAGAAAAACTATAACTCTCAATTTTAGATTAATGAAAAAGTGATTTTATGTTCAGCTTGTGCTATTGGTAAAAATCATGCCTTACGTTTCCCTATCTCACAAACTAAAACATAAGCCCCCATAGAATTAATTCACACTAGTTTATGGGATCCTGCCTATGATACATTACAAGAAGGATATAAATACTATATACATTTTGTTGATGACTAAACTCAATACACTTTGTTTTTTTCCGTTGAACTCAAATCGCAAGCCTTATTAGTCTTTATACAATTCAAAACCAAAATAGAAGAAGAACTTGGTACACATAAACTTATCTAAATGAACATGGTATAGGCTTTTGGCAACCATGTTCACATACACATCAACAAAATAGTAAAGTTGAACGAAAACATCGCCAAATTACTAAATTAGATCTTACTTTACTTTCTCAAGCAATTCTCCCTGTTAAATTCTAGTGGGATGCCTTTCTAACATCTATTCACCTTATCAATCGACTTTCTACTCCAGTTCTCTCACACCGCTCCCCATATCAAAAACTTTATGGTCGCAGACCTAAACATTCACTATTGAAGGTGTTTGGTTGTTCCTGTTATCCACATCTTCGGCCATACAACTCTCACAAACTCCAACCATTATCCACTCTCTGCATTTTCTAGGATACAACCCAAATCATAAAGGTTACAAATGCCCAACCCATGATGCCAATACATCAATCGACATTACTTGTTGAATGAAACAAAATATCCCTTTCATCATCAAAACGAGTTGAATGAAACAAAATTTCCCTTTCATCATCAAAACGAGTCTCCGACTGAATCCCATCCTTCATTCCTTGTCACATCTAGTTGTAACATTCACATTCCTATGCACAGGGGGTTGTCTTCATGGACCAAAAGCAATACAGTCACCACAAGTAGATTCTTCAATTGTACAATCCAATCACCCAGATCTTGTACTTAACTCCCAAACTTCTCCACATGAACTTACCACCCACAACCTCCCCCAACCAACACAATATCTCCAATTTCACCTCCTTCCTCATCACCACATCCTAATATCCCAACAACACATCCCATGACTACTCGCTCTAAGGTTGGAATTTTCAAACACAAAATTTATTAGATCACAAATCATCCTTTAATGGTTAACGTTGGTTCTTCTAATGGTACCATTCAACGGTACAAAGTACGATTAGTTATCAAAGGGTTTCATCAAACTCCTGGCATTGATTATTCTGAAACATTTTAGTCCATTGGCTAAGGCTGCGTTCTCTTTATATTTCAGTTTTCTGTTTTCATTTTCGAAAATATTTTTTGTTTTCTATTTTCAGTGTTGTTTTCAAAATTGTTGGAAATGTTTATGATTTGTTATTTCTAAAAACTATTTTTCGAAAATGAAAAGTTGAAAAATACGTTTCTATTTGAAATTTTGCAGAATTTTTTTTTTATATAATTTTAATTTTATTTTGAGGGTTCTTGAATGAGGAAAATTGTTCTTATTGAGCCAACTTCGAGAATTTCGTGAAAATAAATAATAATAGAAATGATAATTTTTAAATAATACTAGAAACAATATTTTTAAAGTTACTAGAAATAAATTTTAGCTATAAATAATATTATAAATGATAATTTCTAAAAGAGAAAAAAAGTGGGATTAGTGAAAACGCGCATTTTCGGATTTATAAAGAAAAAGCGAAAAACGTCAAAACAACGTTTTCTGTTTTCTTTACAAAATTTATTTTCTGTTTTTCATTTTCATTTTCGAAAATAGTGTAACAGAACGCGTTTTCTGCATTTTCGGAAACAAAAAAACAAAAAACAGCTGGAAAACGACAAAGAAAACGCAGCCTAAACTTTGCACTGTTCATATTGTACTATCCCTGACTAGAGATGGTTAAAAAAAAACCCACCCGATCCCGTACTTGACGTGTACCTGACCCAAATGGGACGAAAAAACCCGCCCCGCGGGTCAGTGGGTGAGTTTTGGTCACCCCGAATAATTAATTTTAAAAAAATTAGAGGGAAAAAAATACTGAAAAATAAAAAAAAATTATACGGGGGCGGCGGGGTTGCCCTGCCCCAAAATTCATGGGGCGGGGTCGCGGGTTTGGTATGGAAAAATTTTTGCAGGCAAGGCACGAGTTGGGGGTACTCGACCTTGATGAAATAAGATCTATCAGTGGTCACTGTATCTATCTCGGTGGAAATCTCATACCCTGGAGTTACAAAATGCAAAGTGTTGTTTCTTGCTTCAGCACTGAATCATAATATCGAGCACTTGCCAACATCACAGCTATGCTCACTTGGATTTAGTCCCTACTAAGTGAGATTGGTCTCTCTACCTCTTCTACTCCACTTATTTGGTGTGATAATCAAGGTACTTGATAAGTGTATTTTATACACTTATTTTATCCCAAAAGTAGGTATTTTATACACTTATTTTATCTTAAAAGTAGGATTTTATGTGTTTGTTTAAGAATATTTGCTATTTATTTAATTAGTATTTGTTTGTATTTCAGGAAAAATCCTAAAGTCGAGAAAATAATGGAATTGAAGCTAAAATCAAGTAATTGGATGATAAAAATATCAAATTATGAAAATAAAGAGTTGATGAAGTAGAGTAAGGTGCCAATTGGAAGAATATTTGAAAAAAAAAATCAAATTTAGAAGAAATCAGAAGTTTAGGGGCCAAATTGCAACAATAGGAAGTTGAAGGACCTGATGTGCAATAAAACCACGAGGACCAACTTAAAGCACTTCAAAAGATGAAAATTGCATTCTAGCCGGATAACCATGCAATCGCATGAAATTATAACAGCGCGTTAACATGACCTGTTCAAAAATAGTCAGAATGGTTTTCCGGAAGCTTACGCAATCACATGGATTTGTACCATGCGATAACATGGTTATATTCTGGGTCGGAGTTGGGCTTTTTGCGCAATTTTCAACTGATTTCTCTTATTTTGAACTAGGTTTTGGGAGAATCTATAAATACATGGCATAAGGCACGAAATTAAGGGTTCCCAACTTGCTCAATTCATGCCAAAACGCTGTCAAAGTGTCGAGGGATCCATACCATGTCAAGAGCACAATTGAAGACCAAAGATCAATGGATGAATAATGTGACATCTATCCATTACTCTTGTGATTTTTATTCAATTATGTATCTAGGATAGGTTAATTGTGTTAGAATTGTGATGAAATTTTGAATTCTTGACTCCATGTTTTAATCTATTATTTATTTTATGCAATTAATGATTTTGATGCAATTGATTCGTGCTTTGATTATCATATAATTTTCTGACCAATTATTTTGTGATTGATGTTATGATGTCTTAAGTTCGAAAGATTAGGATTTCATTAGACTTGTTTCAATTGCCACAAAGTTCGATAGGGGATAGAAATATACTCTTATGCTTTGTATTTTCTACTATAGTATTCACAAATCTTTTAATGCTTTCTTATACATTCGGATTCAACATAGAAATATAGTTGGGTCATGCGTAGGAATAAGTGTTAATACTTGTCCGAAAAGGAGTTTTAACTACATTTGGAATGCGGGAATTCAAAATGCTTGAATTGTATTTAAATAACTTGGTTAAAATATGGATGATAGAGTCAAAATGGATTCATGATTCTAACGCACTTTTTTTTCATAAGTTTTAAAAATCAAATCTTTTCATTTTTAATTTAATCTTTATTTTAATTTTTAAAAACAAAATTTTCAACTCAATCAAATCTCTTGTTTTGGTTAAGGATTCGTAATCTAAAATACAATTTACAACAATTTATGTAGGATCATACTTTGACTCATGTCCAATATATTACTTGCGTGACCCGTGTACTTGCGGTTTAGCGAACAGTACTGTTTTCTTTTATTTATTTATTTAAGTGTTGTTGCTCTTGCTGCTAATCCAGTTTTCATGCTCGAACCAACCATATTAAGATTGATGCTCATTTTGTGCGTGATAAAGTTTTGCAACGGGATATCCTTATTCTATTTGTACCATCAGTAGATCAAACTACACACATCTTCACTAAATCCCTTAGGGCTCCACACTTCCAAACTCTCAAGAACAAACTCAAGGTCGTCATATCTTCCCTTTGTTTGAGGAGGGTATTGAGAAAATAAGTTTATTTATCCCATTGTTACATTTACTTATTTATCCCTTATATAGTTGGTTGGAATATCCTAATGAGACACCTTTAGGATTTCTAGATCATTCCAATTATGTTAGCTATAAAAAGTTGTGGTAGGTCATCATGTATTTTATCACTTTCTTTTCTAATACAAGAAACATTTACCTACAATGGCTATTTTTAATCTTGCATTTAATTTAACTGTGGGAGATATATACCTCACTTCTGTTCTGGTTCACTCTACTCACAAATTTGATGGAACATGAAAGTGATGATCTGTCACAAAGTATGGTTATTCACCGATTGAATGCTTTACATTTTCCTTCAAATCTAATGCATAAAGCATATGTTGCGTTAGATAAAACATTTATAAATCAGTGAGAATTTTGCTTAAGATGACTAAATCTATCTAGCTTAGTGACTAGAATTCAAGAAGCTAGTACTGTCTTATACACCATGTTTTATAAAAAAAAAAACATAGAATAAATTTTATGAATAATGGGTATTTTTGAAAGTGGTTAAAAGTAAGAAAAAATTACGAGTTCAAAGTATCAATAATAAATTTGAGACATGGTTAAAAAAATCGTGTTAATCTTTATATTATATGGTGGCTAGTACTCGAAGTACTTTAAATATTTTGAAATATAAAGTTTCATGAATTTAAGTAATAGTAATTTATATAAATATCTTTATATATACATATAAAAGTAAAGAAATGATTTGGTGTGAACACATTTTGTGTGGAAGTGGTTTGGTGTGAACACATGTTGTAAATTAATGACATTTATTATTTTTATGATAATCAATGGTGATTTTGAAAAACTATACATTAGTTTATCGTTGTTTAAAATATGAAATTTTTAAAATTAATTTTTTATTATCTTCTTATTTATTTTCTCATGCGAATGTGTTTTTTTATTCATTTACAGTTTTTTTTTTTTAATGATTCATGCTTGACGTCACAATATTATTTAATCAACAACATAAGGTATAATCCTCGAATAAATTTTTTGGAGTAATTGCATAGTAATTCTTATAGACTATTATTCATTTGATACTTTATTTGTCATTTTTTGTTTTTTTTTTTTACTATTCAAATATTACAATACAATAATTTTTAATTTTTATAGTTTACAATTTTTTAAAATCATATGGATTAAATTCCATATATAAATGATTTTCCTATATAAGACTTATTATTTTTCATCTAAAAACTATGCATTCGTTTATCATTGTTTAAACTATGAACTTCTTCAAATTATTATTTTTATTTATTTTCCTATTCATTTCTCTTATGCGACAGTATTTTTTTATCCATTTACAATATAATGATGTACTTTTCTTATCTAATTCTTATACGAATGTTGCAAAGTATTTGAATTTTGGTGATCATACATTTAAATGTGAAAATTGTTGGGCCTTTTTTTGGTATGCGGAGCGTATGGGCAAACAATATAACACAAATAAGCAGAAATATTAACTCTGTTGTATTCACTTTATTTATTTCATTATTCATGTTTGTTATAATCAATGGTGGTTTTGGAAAACTATGCATTAGTTTATTGTTGTTTAAAATATGAAATTCTTAAAATTAAATTTTTATTATCTTTTTATTTATTTTTCTCATGTGAATGTTTTTTTTTCATGCTTAACGTGACAATATTATTTAATCAACAATATAAGGTATAATCCTCGAATAATTTTTTTTGGAGTAATTGGGTAGTAATTGTTATAGACTATTATTCATTTGATACTTTATGTATCATTTTTTTTACTATTCAAATATTACAATACAATAATTTTTAATTTTTATAGTTTACAATTTTTTTTAAATCATATGAATTAAATTCCATATATAAATGATTTTTCTATATATAACTTATTATTTTTCATCTATAAACTGTGCATTCGTTTATCATTGTTTAAACTACGAACTTCAAATTATTTTTTATTTATTTTCGTATTTATTTCTCTCATGCGACAGTATTTTTTTATCCATTTACAATATAATGATGTACTTTTCTTATTTAATTCTTATACGAATGTTGCAGAGTACTTGGATTTTGCCGATCCTACATTTAATTGTAAAAATTGTGGGGCCTTTTTTTGGTATGCGAAGCGTATGGGCAAACAA
The DNA here is from genome assembly GCA_963555705.1 of Ligustrum vulgare. NCBI lineage: Eukaryota > Viridiplantae > Streptophyta > Magnoliopsida > Lamiales > Oleaceae > Ligustrum > Ligustrum vulgare. The sequence continues at coordinate 31,698,333 of OY743189.1, read as the reverse complement.
TATAATAAAAATAAGCAGAAATATTCACTCTATTGTATTCACTATATTTATATCATTATACATATGTTTGTTCTTATAAAAAATAGAAAAATATTGTAGTCGTAATTATATGAGAAGACATGATGACCGTGCAACGCACGGGTGAAAATATTAGTATATATAAAAGTAAGGAAGTTGTTTGGTGTGAACAAATGTTGTAAGTAAGTGGTTTAGTGTGAACACATGTTGTAAATTAATGACATTTATTATTTTTATGATAATCAATGGTGATTTTGAAAAATTATGCATTAGTTTATTGTTGTTTAAAATATGAAATTCTTAAAATTAATTTTTTATTATCTTCTTATTTATTTTTCTTATGCGAATGTGATTTTTATCCATTTACAGTTTATTTATTTATTTTAATGATTCATGCTTGACGCGACAATTTTATTTAATCAACAGCATAAGGTATAATCCTCGATTTTTTTTTTTTTTTGAGTAATTGGGTAGTAATTGTTATAAAATATTATTCATTTGATACTTTATTTGTCATTTTCTGTTTTTTTTTACTATTCAAATATTACAATACAATAATTTTTAATTTTTATAGTTTACAAATTTTTTTTTAAATCATATGCATTAAATTCCATATACAAATGATTTTCCTATATATGACTTATTATTTTCTTTCCTAAAAACTATGCATTCGTTTATCATTGTTTAAATTATGAACCTTTTCAAATTATTTCTTTCATGCGATAGTATTTTTTATCCATTTACAATATAATGATGTACTTTTCTTATCTAATTCTTATACGAATGTTGCAGAGTACTTGGATTTTGGTGATCCAACAGCATAAGTTATAATCCTCGAATAAATTTTTTTGGAGTAATTGGGTAATAATTGTTATAGACTATTATTCGTTTGATACTTTATTTGTCATTTTCTTTTTTATTTTTATTTTTATTTTTTTTACTATTCATATATTACAATACAATAAGTTTTAATTTTTATAGTTTACAATTTTCTTTAAATAATATGGATTAAATTCCATATATAAATGATTTTCTTATATATGACTTATTATTTTCCATCTAAAAAATATACATTATGATTTTCCTATATATGACTTATTATTTTCCATCTAAAAACTATACATTCGTTTATCATTGTTTAAATTATGAACCTTTTCAAATTATTTCTCTCATGTGATGGAATTTTTTATCCATTTACAATATAATGATGTACTTTTCTTATCTAATTCTTATACGAATGTTGCAGAGTACTTGAATTTTGGTGATCCTACATTTAATTGTGAAAATTGCGGGGCCTTTTTTTGGTATGCGGAGTACTGTATGGGCAAACAATCAACACAAATAAGCAGAATTATTCACTATATTTATATCATTATACATATGTTTGTTCTTATAAAAATAGAAAAATATTGTAGTCGTAATTATATGAGGAGACATGATGACCGTTCAACGCACGGGTGAAAATACTAGTTTGTATAATGATTGTTATTAATGCCTTTATCATTACTCGCTTCTTGTACGAACATATCAAATGGACTACATCAAACTCGCATGATCATTATTAATGCTAACATATTAATTTATTTCGCACTGCAAGTAGCATATATCTCCCCATATTAGAAGAGACTCTTCAAAGATTACTATTCATTTTTTGTTGGATACTTTCACACATTAAAGTCAATTATCTGATTTAGCAACAGTAAAAAAAAAAAAAAAACACACACACACACACACACACAAATAGACAAACTAAAAAAAGCAGAGTTTATTTTTCTTTTATCTAGTTTGGGCAACCATTAAAAAAAATAAAAAATTACTATACTCGTATGATTTTGCTTAGTCACGAGATAGAAATATTTTAGTAAACAAGGAAAAAAAACAAAAAGGACATAATTTTTTTTATTATTATTCTAATATGATTTTGTTTAACCACGGATAGAAATATTTTAACAAATTGGTACTTTGAGTTGGAATTAACTTATATTTCACACTTTGAATTAATTTATATTTGACGCTAATAAAACTAATAAAACTGACTAAAAACCAAATCACATAAGAATTGGTAAAACATGACAAGTATAGAAGAATTTTGTGTGTCCGATACTAGAAATAAAAACAAAAACAGATGTATCAAATTCTACTTGCTATTGAGTTCTGCATAAATTAAGCAACCTGTATGTGGTGGCATATATTTTTAGCAGCCCTTGAGCACGGTCTTCCTGCATGAGCTTACAAGAAACCTAGAATCCAGGCTGTGCTCCACCCATTGCTCTGCCAGTATTCGTTCAAGGTCGCATGGCCGGCAAGGAATGGTGAGTGCACCCTCGTGATCAAATCCATATTCTTCAGCAGCTTGCTCCAGTAGCCTCAAGAATGATGGATGAGTCAAGCAACTCAACGGCACAATGAATCTCTTCAATTCATCATCATCTACTGCAATCACTGCAAAGTGTCCCTCCTTCACATCACTCGGTAAGTTCCTCGACTCCCTCATTTCTTCTTCGAATTCATCCAAGTCTGATGAATTTCTCCTTCCCAAGAGTAAACTTTTCTGTAGCTTTTCTACCACCCTTTTAAGCATCAGAATGCCATTCTTTTTCTTTGTAAACTTTGCCATGCCTGCTTCTGTTTCTTTCTTTTATCAATATATATAACTGATTCTATGGCCATTTCCTCTGCACGTTAGCATGATTATATATATATATATATATATATATATATATATATTGCTTTGGGAGATAGGGCAGCCCTAAAACGGAAGAGAGAGAGAGAGAGAGAGAGAGAGAGAGAATTAACTTGGCAGAATTTGATGTTGAAATAGGAGACCAGTGCATGTGAGTCAAGTTTGAGGCTCCCATGAAACGTTACTTTCACCTGTCACTTCTGCTTCCCATTTCTAAAGATACACAGTCAGTACTTATCAACTACTCATTTGAACGTACAGTATCTTCTGGTACATTAAATGCTAATCACTAAATGGAAAGTGAAGTTACACTTAAACATGTGATTAACAAGGCCTCGAACGCCTAGTGATGGAAAGTGAAGTTACACTTAACATGTGATTAACATGGCCTCGAACGCCAATGTATGTCTGAAACAATTTTTTGTTATGGACATATGGTGCTTGCAGTCTACGATGCTCTGCAAAATCCAGTGTTACTAAGATCATATTTGGTTTTCATTTAAAAAAAAAATCATATTTCTATAGTAATCAATTTCAACCATTCATTAAATGTTTAGTCCATAATATTTGACTTTTCAACTAAATTTCAATAATCAATTCTCTTAAAAATCACTATTCATTTAAAAAAAACTAATTTTAACTAGAATCAAATGCACTCTAAAAGGAATTTATTACAAAAGTCAGTAATTGTATTATGTCAATGGTTAAGTTAAAATTTAAATGAGATTTGACGACAATATTTGAATGCATCTTGCAAATGTATGAGTTTGCAAGTTCATAGTTATGGTAGAAGGCGGTTGTTTTTATCTCTCATTTATTTATACGAGGACACAGAATTTTCGACAAGCCTCTATATATATATGAGAGATTCAATGTTTTTATTTTTCATTTTAGTAGATTTTAATAATAATTGATGATATATGTGATTGATATGTTGATAAAAGTTGAATTTCATAAAATGTGTAGAAAAATATACCGTAATTGAAATTTTGTTTTTTGACAAGTTGCCAATCAATGCTAGTCCATGCTTTTAATTAAACGCATTGATAAGTACCTTGCAAAAGCTTTGTTCGCAACATGCCAGCATTGGACACATTTCACCTGTTTGGTGGGATTAGAATTTGATTTTTTTTTTTTTTTTTGGTAGATTTTGATAAAAGTGGTAAAATGTGTGGTCGAAAAGTTGTGTGTCATGTGTAGTTGAAATTAATTGTTGACTTTGACTTAAATTAAAATTTTAATTTTAATTGATACCAAACATGGGTTTCATTATACTTCATTAGCCAAAAATCAACAACAAAAACTGAATGCTCGACAAAAGATATGCATGATTAAGAAAACAATAAAATTTTTACGTACTAAACTGATTCTGATTGTCAAACTTCAATTATGCCATTGTTAAGTTTATCCTAGTCTGTCCATTCAACATAGTTTGCCAATGCACTATGGGCCATAATTTATTTTGTGTTAATATTGACCATTTAGTAAATTAGTACTTGAATTAAAATTTTCGGAGTAGCGAATTTGACAAATCGTGTGACACCTTGCTCACTTAATTAAATGATATTCTTTCTATGATGTTGCGAGAAGAGAGAAGAGAACGATGAATTGAATAATTGATACGATTGTAATGGATAAATTGAATTTAAGGTTCAAATATTCCATGATTCAATTGAGTTATAAATAACTAAAGGAAATTGAGAAAAATCTCAAAAAAACTGTCCCTCTAAATAGGAGCCCTGGTTATTTATTTACAAGTAAACAATAAAATTCTAGAAACAATTTTTAATAAATTGCAAAAAAAAAAAAAAAAAAAGAATAAAAAAAATAAAAAGAATAAAAAAAATTCTTAACTATAATAAATAAAAATGTAGTCTTTTGCCAATTGCATCATTCTTCTAGGGATGCATTTATCCCCGAGTCATGCACTATTTTCAACACGTCTCTCATTATGGCCCCAATCCCTCATTAGCTGATGTGATTTAAAATTATTTGAAAAATCAAATATTATAGGCTTGACTAATAATAAATGGTTGAGATTGAATGTTTTAAAATTTTGATTTTAAAAAATTGAGGCTCAAACAGGGGTCGATTAATCTCCTAGTCCTCATCACCCTCGTCATTATTTTCATGTGAGATCAGACAAACCTGCCGACGAACAAAGCAAGAGCAAACAACGAAATATAATCCCATGTTGTCATTAATACTTGAGTTAAACATAAAGACTAGGTAGGACGTTTGACAGCTCAGGGTCGTGTAAAGTCTTTACAATGACTAGTAAGATGTAGAGAATCACAAGATGTTATAACTACTAATCTCTATTGTCTTCTCAATGTTGAAAAGAGTATCAAGAAAGATTTGTTCAGAAAATACAAGATAAGCATGTGCAAATCTGCAATACATTTACTAGCTATATGACCATGAATTCAATTTACATGACTTTTGCTTACACTTCTACTAGAGAAAACTTTCTCGAAGACGTCACCTTGGGCCAACTTTTTACAGAAGTTTTTATAAAATTATCTAAGCCTTGTTTGGTGAAGATTAAATCAGATATTTAGTCGACATTAATAAAAGTTTGTGAGTTGTATAGTTAAAAAATTGCGAATCTCATAAAACGTGTGGTTAATTTTGACATAAAACAACATTTAGATTTTAACCCCTACCAAACTAGAGTCAAATATATTCAAAAACAGCTTTTGGCTTAAGTTTGGAAATCATAATAAGGGCCCCAAGATAATAATGTCTTGAACACGTGAAATTTTTATTTTATGTCTCTCTCAATAACTCGAGTAACATAGTTGCAAGTAAAGTGGCTTACAATATGCAACGGGGCCAATGTTACAAAAAATATCATTATACAATAATTGATGAAAGAAGTCACTCTCCAGCTGGGTTTACCATATTTTCTGGGACATGTAAGCATGCGAGCATAAATATATTTTCATAAAAAATGATGAAATTTATAATTGAAAAATTGATATAAATTGTGAATCTATGGCTAATATTCAATGTTGACTTTGACTTCAATTTTAATTAATTTTTTTTAATCCTTGTGGATCAGTTACTGCAGATTGTAGCTATAGGTCGTAACGTAACCTGATTTTTCAGCAAGGTAGATTTTTCTGCCTTCGTAATGTTTATTTCTAATAATATTATAAACATAATTTAAGGTGACTCGAGTGGCTGAGACGCTCCATCTATATACAGAAACAATAAAATTGAAAACGTGACAATGAATCCACAGGGTACGAGTATCTGTATCAATAAAACGTTATGCATGCTAAGTAACAGGAACACAGAGTGCTGAACTCGTGGGTACCACATATACCTTGCCCGTCCAAATAATATCAACCATGCATTGCCTGCAATTCAAGCATTAATGTTACAGACTGCAAGCACCGTTCGGTTAACGTAGTATTTTAGTCAAGTCACATAATGCTCAAATTTTGCAGCATTCTCAGCAGAAGAGGACAGAGATCTTCGTTTCTTCACTGCTTTGGTAATTAAAACATCAACAACTTATGTCAGTGAATGTGTTATTCAACTATAGAACTAAACATTGGAAGAAGAGTAGAAATGGAAGAATGCACAAGATAGATACAATCTGTCTAAGATTCTCCATGTCTCTACATTTAACAAAAATCTTCGTAATTCACCGTGAGTCGGGATTTATTCTTTCCCGATATTACTAGGATGCTATTATGACATCAAAACTGATAAAAAACAAAACCAGCCTAGTAGTAATATGGGGATGTTAATGAAACTCAACATTTCATCTCTGTATGGACTATGGTATATGTTAGGTCAGTGATATTTGCAAGACGTGTTGGAGCGAAGGGTGAGGTAAAACACATATGCTGCAAGCCTGGTGCGATTGGCATTTTAGAGACAGAGAAGGCTGTAGAAAATGAGAGGTATAAACGCATTGTCCAGTTGCGCTGTGTAGGCCTCCAACAGACCACTAGTAATCGCTGCCATTATTAGAGAGAACCAGTCCTGCAATAATAATGAACAAAGTGAGAATATACATGAATTAAGAATTTTATCCATATATCTATGATAAACAAAACCTGCACGAGAGAGAGAGAGAGAGACTACAGTGAATATGTAACCATTTGAGGCTAGAAATGGAAGTACAACAGAGCATGCAGCCAGAACAGACGTTATGCCAGCAGCAGTGCCTTCAATTGTCTTCTCTAGAAAAGTCAAGAAAGATGACATCTACGGAGACAGTGAGTTCAAGCAAAAGGGAAAGCAAGGAATAAAGAATTAGAAAAGAAAAATCATACTGCCAGTTTCGCTCAAGCGGATGACTCCATACTTGTGGCCGACCATTGATGCCTGCAATAAATGAAAAATGAACTTAGTTACTGTGTGACTCCTCTAATGTGTAGCAACCTCATAAGCATCCATTGGGGAATAGTGAATCTCTTGTGCATGGTTTCATTGTTTCTCCTCCAGTTGACCGCAGAAAATAAAAACTCAATTGATAGGCTTTCAGAAAACGATCACTGAATTCATCATCCCACCTCTCGGTGAAAACGTTTCCACACTTTATCGCAACTGATTGAAGAACCTTAGAATTTCAGGGCATTCAAATGGATAAAAAAGCAAAGTTATGACATACTATACAACTTATCAAGGGGGTGTAAAAATAAATAATTTGGATTTTCGATCAAAAGAGGTAGCTGCTATTATTTCCATCATCAGTCAACATTTTCGTTAACTAAAAATTTCACTTAAAACCGCATCTTTTTTGCACAAGTCCATTTCCTTTGATTGGTTTATTCAGTTGGTCTTCCTAACCTTCCTCAAGGAAAAAAAGAAAAAAGAAAGTCGCAGGTTGACACACATATATGGTAATAACTCAAGTAGTTTCTCTAAAATATTTTACACAAAAAATGTAAATGAGCACGCGAAAGCGATTTGCACATGTGCACACTAATTTTCAGATCTAAAGGGTACCCATCACATTAACCCATTTGTGAAATCCTAAATCTAGCCACTGTGACATCATTGAATTTGTAAATATCACAGTATGAAATTCCACGATCTTTAACTGTGCGACCACTATGCACAGGATAATCTAAATTTGTTCACGGCAACAAAAGTTGATCCTTCCATTTCCATTATAAAGTTACATAAATCTAAATTTAATAATGATGAGAAATTGTTAAGATATAACTATAATATAAAGATAGTCAAGTCAATACACTTCCATACATCAAAGACCACAAAATTAACACAAGATAGATGTACAGCCTATAAAAGGGATAAAGAACAACATAATGGCGTCAGTTGTCAGTAGCCAAGAAAGAGTACCAGTGATTTACCATTGTATCACCAATACAAAGGCTCAGAATTCCAGCAAGGGGAGCAAGTGGACGATCAGTAACACCAGAAGACAGCCAGATTGGAAGTGCACATCCCAGTAAGAGTGAAAAATGGCTGCGTAATGAAGATCAGGAAAGCAAATAGTCAACATCTACAAGAATCAAGATGTACGACACAATGTACAGTAAGGAAAACAAGTTGCACACCTGACAATAAGCAAATCAGAATCACGATGGTCGGTAAAAGCATTCATGAAGGCCAAATTCTCCATACCTGCTTCCGAGAATCAAAGCTAGTCAAGTTTGCCAAAAAATACAATAAATCAAATAATATATTCTTTAATGTTTGTGCATACACACTTGTATGTTTTTCTTTTGGTATGCTAGAGTTGTTACTGTTAAGGATGGATTGATTTGGTATCACATGACTTTGATTTCCTTATCCCCTATTTCGTTGTGCTAAATAAATCAGATTTTAGTAAATTTTGATAAAGATTGATGAAATATATAGTTGAAAAGTTAATAAAAGTTGTGAGTTTCATCAAATGTGAGGTTTAAGAAGATTAAAATGCATGATATGATAGTTTAATGAATAGAACTAAACAAAAAATTCTATCAAGGACAGTATTGCAATAATTTATTTTACAAATATATATTGTCTTATAATCATTTCCTATTAAAAAGATTATAATGCATGATACATGTTGACGGTGGCTTCAGCTCGAAGGTCTTACAGATCGCCAACACACGGATTGTCCACTTGATAAGAGGTTTTTGTTCCACTTAAAGTGGATGCGTCCCCAGGGACATGGGCGTTTTTATGTTGAGGGTGGCTCCAGCCCGAAGGTTTTGTGAACCGCTAATACACGGAAAGTCCACTTGATAAATGGTTTTGTTCCACTTAAAGTGGACGTGTCACCAAGGAGATTCGAATCTTTGACCTATTCTAGTTCTTAATGTGCAGATATTTCAGTAGAATTCCTGAACTTTACAGATATTTGCAACAATCACAGGTTGAAATGAAGGAAGCTAAAAAAAATTCACATAAATTTTACCACGCTACTTAATAACCTATACTTGTTTCTTTAGGAACTTACTCGTATAATTTCCAACATGAGAAAGATTGCCAAGGCTGCACCAAATGCCAGATCAAGAAAGTTTGGCTGGAAAAGAAATCCACCATCAAAAATATTTTAAGAAAGATAGTCAAATTTCAGGGTATTGACCTCAAAGTCCTTTCAACCTCAAACTACCTCGAGAATAAGTGCAGGACCAAAAATTAAAACAGCCATCATATGGTAGTATTTGCGAAGAAGAATTCGCTCAATCGTATTATTCTTTGAAATGTTGAAGAACCATTTAAGTAATACATATGTAACAGCTACCCAGTAGACACAAAGAGAGAGTCTCTTGAGGGGTTCCGAGAAGACAAAATTAAATACCCTGAAAAACTAAGATGGAAAGATGCAAAAATAGTTATACCATCATAAAATAAGGAGAAAAAAATTAAATAAGGATCATTTCCTAAAGAAAATATTCACCAGTGAGCATAAAGATTGATATCATATAACAATAATAATGTCACCAGTGAGCATAAAGATTGATATCATATAACAATAATAATGACATCATATTGGATATATCAATGAGTTTTCGAAGCTCAAGATTTAACTTGTGTTCCATCAAGTGTTTGAATTATTAAGGTAGAATGCTCTTAAGACAGTTTTCAAAGTCCATTCCAACTTTAAGAGAACGACTGGAATACTACTGCTGGTTCTTTTTGAGGAAGATCTTCATGCCATAAGTCAATTGGGTGGCTGGTGCAGACCCACTCATAATAATGGTCAGCAGCCATTGAATGAAAGTAAAATGAGTTCCCCAAAATTATTAGGAATTGTGTATCCAACAATTCACATACCCTCAACATAATATCCATCATAAAATATAATTCTAATAAAATATTTAGAGAAAGGATATAAAGTTAAAGTTAAGTACCACCAGATGAAACAGTAGCAGTACAAGGCTTTGCTAAACTATTCGCTCGAGTTTTAAGGTTGGAGAACTAAGAAAAGCAAGGCTTTGCTTGTCCACATTCATTTTTAAGGAAATCGGATTAGATCTCTAAGACTTATTTGAAATGAGGATGATCAAAACCCATACAAACCAAGACTGGTATTGAAATCATTCTAAGATAGTCATTTTATACATATTCATCAAAACAATACAAAGACTGTTTTCTTCTCCCTGTTAAGTGAAAGAAGAGACATAAGGACCATACTTAGTCTTAGAGTAACTCCAATCGTGGTGTAATTTACACCCATCCAAAAATCACTTTTACATCCCTATATACATCCCGGTGTATCTATATCAAAGTTTTGCTCCAATGATTAGATGCAAATTATAATATTTAAATTTAGTTTTTACATGATTTTTTAGCTAGTAAATTTTATGTTAATTTTTTTTTTTTATTTGTGCATATATATAAATATTACGAACAAATAGATCTAAAAAATTCAAAATTTGGTTAAGAAAATAAAAATATTAAAAAATTAAAAGTGTGTAAATTAATTTAAAAATTCAAATTGTAATGTAAATTAATATAATAGATTTATATTTCAAAATTTTATGGATTGATAGCTAAATTTAAGTGAAATTTGTTCCATGTGGAGGTGTAAAACAAGATGCAAATGTGGATCTTTTTTAGATCTTTGGCCGGAATTTTATTTTACATCCATTTTACACCACGCCATTGGAGATCAATCCAGCGATTTTGAGGATGTAAATCACTAATTGGGTGTAATTTAGACCACGATTGGAGTTGCTCTTATGTTGTATGTTTCTTAAATTGTAAGGCTTCACAGAATTTGCATTTAAAGATTGTTATTAGTTTGCCTTCACATGATCCTTATAGCTTCACAGAATTTGCATTTAAAGATTGTTATTAGTTTGCCTTCACATGATCCTTATAGACATTCTTAACCATCTATATTCTCATATATTTATTAAATTGTAAGGTTTCATATAATTTTCTTTTAAAAGTAATTAGTAAAAAAATAAATATACATCGTAACATATCTCCTAGATAAGATACACTATTCATAAGAAAAATAATGAATATTTGAATTCTTTTTCCTTCATTTTTCTTGGTCCCAATATACCATTTTGGACCACAATAAAAACAATAAAAATAATAAAGAGCAGCAGGATTAGGTCAGAACTTCAAGCTGCAGTTGCTATTTGGCCATGTGTTCACTATGCAGCACAATTAGACTGTTACCTGATTAGTCCCATACACAACTTTGCATTTTGTCTCCAACAGTAGACAAAACACACCACACAAACACGTGCAGAAGAAAAATAAAAAGAAAAACATTTTAACGTCCAGATTCTTTAGATTGATCAACTTTACACAGGTCAGCTTGTCTACTTATAAGGAAAGAAAAAAAAAATGACACGCGAGTTCCATAAATAATAAAAAAACTTTTCAGGTATAATTGAAAGTGATTTTTTACGGTATTTACCCCTTGTACTTTCTGGAATCAGTTCATAGCTTATTTTGCAGTATTTTTAGCATATTTGTATATTCTTATATTCTCATTAAAACGCCTTAACACTAACAACATAGAGTTGTCTTTCGTTACACTATCGTATCTTCTATACTCGTTCACTCGGTTTACTTCTATACTCTTTCACTCGATTAAAGCGATTCACTCCTTCGCTACGCTCATTTAGTTCCAATTCGATTATAAAGCACTCGCTACGCTCTCCTGTATTAGACGATCTACGTAGCGAACAACAGGGAAAGAAGATCGAGAAAGGATACGTTTTTAAAGCATAGAGTAAGCAGAGAAGGAAGCTAACCGATAAGAAGCGAGAGTAAACCGACGGTAAAGAAGATTAGAAAAGTGATAACGAATCGAGTAGATAATCTCACTCTTAGACTCGTGCTTAGAACTCTATTAGTCTCGGGAGTCCGACTCTATGCTCAATCGATAGGAGGATTCCCCATTGAGGATACCTAGCGCTAGCAAAACGACTTAATGATACAAGATCACGGGCCTATAATTGGATTTAAGATAAGAGAGATTACATAAAAATAAATAAATAAATAAATAAATAATTTAATTCTGATATATATCAATGAAACACTCTATTTGATAAATGAATCTAGATTCCTACCAGCAATTACAAACTTCATCCTCAATATATTTTTGTATGCAACTTATTAGCACGTCTGGCAAGTGTTAAAAGTCAAGCCACTTTTTATCAACATATTTTGTGGACCCACAAGTACTACCAACTTATCCACCACTCACTTCTATCTGTCTATTAAAAAACTATTTATAAAAACTAGTCAAACATATGCTTAGACATCATGATATGCATTTCAAGAATAGACTAATTCTTCTCTTCCAAACTTTCCTTCATCTTGCTTATAGGTAACATAGCAAAAACAAAAATCTCAAACTTAAAAAATATTTTCCACACATCTCAAAACCTAGTTTATCAACCAAAATATTAAATAAATATGGCAACACTGTATACCGTTCTTAATGTCAGAAGCCAGAATAGTAACCAACTGACTGAAACAAAATTAAGGAACATACCACAACAAAGGGTGCATGTGAAAATCATGGACAAATTGCATCCATGATGGAACAGCCACAGCCAACATAAATACTAGTGAAATATAGAAAACAAAGGATCTTCTGATCTCATGGTTTGACATGTCTTGAGAGCTAGATGAGCAGGCAAAGCATTGACAAATTTTGACAACATATTTGTAGAAAACAGGAAAAAGAAGTAGGCCAAGAGTCATGCCCTACATGAAATAGGAGGAGTTTACCAATTAGTATATTTATAAACTTTACCGCTCCACTATGAGAGGGAGAATCATGGAATAATTACTCGTTGAAACACACAGAACAATACCTGAATAATTATACTTATCTCATCTCTCTTGATACCATATTCAACAAGAACAGGCATAGATGACGCCCAATATCTAGGGATCTGTTTGGTAACTGTTATTGTGAACAAAAAATTTAACCAAATTTGAAATATAATGAGGAACATAAAACTAACCTTTGAAGCAGTGTAGAACAACATGTCCCCAGAATAGATCACAACACCAGCAGTCACCAAAATCCCTTCCCCTGACAAGAGAAATAAAAAGTTAATTTTCTGAGAGAAAAGACAATTTGATAAAACCAAGCCAAATGAAATACTGTGACTTAAAATCAAATGGATTACAGGAGTATCTGAGCAACGTAATGAGTTTAAAACAAACAAAAATTTCTCTTCTTGATTCTTTCTTGGCCTCTCTAATACACTCCATCCAACATGTAATAAAGCCTAAATAATAGTAACACGGCCTTCCAAAAGGAAAAATACATGCTAAAAATGAACAAAGCATTTTTAAATTAAGTTGACCTCTACGATCCATGACAGAGCACCTGCTAAAGCTTAAGCCTCCCTTTGGGAAGAATTTATAAACGGGATAATTTATAGATATATATAGAAAAGTGTGATGGATAAGCGGATAGTACTTGTGGGTCCATTGAAATGTTTGATTAAAAATGAAGTTTGACCATTTTTATAAGTGATTATTATATTTTACCCAACGGAAGCTAAAAAGTAACATGACCTACCTACAGAAACACTTGCTGGGAAAGTACGAAGAATGTTCTGAATTAAGTAAACCGCTGCAATTCCATGACAGAGCAGCCATAAGAACGTCAAAGTTGTAGACTGTCCTGCAAGTGGAGCAAATCGAGCGAAACCAAAAGGTAAATTGTTGTTCACTGAAAAACTAGATACATAATGAAGTAAAGAAATGCTCTCAATGAGAAACACTAGAAAGTTATTAATAAGAGAGAGAGAGAGAGAGAGAGAGAGATCCACATTTTCCAAATTCCAGTTGTTAACCAAATAAATGCTGGAGATTGGTAATAGAAAGAGATTATATCACTTACCACCATATGATTTCCCAAAAAATGAGATACAGCAGATTCCTATAGTTAAGGCCATGAACACTATACCAAATTTTGTTTCACGACGAAAGGGAGAACGGATAGAACTAGCGCTGTTGTGATGATGTCGAACAATGAACCAGATGAGAAGTAACACGGAAATGGCTGAAGCAGCCCAATATTGCAAATTCAGATATTCTGCCTCTGCAGAAAATCAAAACAAAATGAAGAATCAGCTAAATCACTTTACATTTTAATAGATATTCAAGAAAACCACTGCAGAGGGGAATAATATATGGTGACAGAACTATGAAGAAGTATTTCCATACGACAAATTGAAATGTGGAAAGACTACAAATCTATTTATTGTTGGTTAAAAAAAAAATAGCAATTCTGCTTCTTCTCAAAAAATTATAGCTATGACAGCAAATGGTACGACTGGACAAATGAGGTAAAAGAAAGACACCAATGTGTACCAGGAATGTCGCTAGGATTAGAAGAATTACAAAATTCCTCCTCATAAAGTTTGATGATTTCCTTTTTTCATGAAAGAAAAAGCCTATGTGTGTTATGAACAGTGATAAGCAAACCAATTCTTTAAGTACCAAATTATAGGCAGAACAAAGAATTTCAGTCTAGATTTGCAGAAAACACTGCACAGTAAATGATGGAATGACAAAGCTGAATTAATTCAGAACTGGAGGAGATGAAGAGCTTATACACGAGGGAAAGAGGAAAAGGAAAATGAAGATGTATAGTTTTCAAGGGTATCAAAAAGGCTTCGTTAGCCACTTTTTATTTCCGAAAGTGTTAATATCAACTCAGGTATATCAATTTTAACCTAATTTGATGCCACCAAACAGCCTTGGGGATGAGTTGGCATCAATAGTCTCAAAGATTTGCGGTAACAAACTGTATACCAGAATGGACTGATAGATCAATAATATTTTGCCCTTGTTTGAGACTCATTTTATTTTGAAAATGAGTTTTATAATAGTGATTTGCTGGAGATGTGTGGTTAAAAAGTAAGAAATAATTTTTGGTTTACGTACAAAATTAAATTTTGTGGTAGAAAATGAGTTTGGGGAAAAATGAGTTATTTGAAAATGGGTATCAAACGTGAGCTTTATTGGGAGAACAAAGATAAACTCAAAATAAAAGTTTGTTAAGATGAAGTAAAATAAAATAAGCTAAACTAAAAAAAGCCTTTAGTGACCTCTATTAGGGTGCTTTCAAAAAATATTGCTTGTCTGATCCCAGAAAATAAAGGGACAGTGCACAAAAGATAAAATATTGCGGTTAAATAAATAGATTCTATAGCAGCTAGATGGTATAGATTTTGCAATTGTTGTATCCTCAACTTCATCAACTTGGGTAGTTTTCATAATATCCTTCCTATTATGATAGTTGACAACATCTGCGGGCTTCTGTAAGCAACTGGTAAGACGTAATTTTTTATTATGCAGAAGATAAAATAAATAATGGGATCGTATTTGAATTTCTCAACTAAAAATCACAACACTCAGGAGTCAAGATTACAGAAGGACCTAAGCCAATCCTCCATTTGTTAATTTGCTCTACGGAAAATTTCCATGTATAGGAATTAGGGGTAGACATGGTTCGGTTTGGTTCTGATTCCATTGGAACCAAATCGAACCATGAACCGATGATTTTTTTACCAATGGAACCAATCGATTTTTATAAAGATATGGAACCAAACCGAAACCAAACCGCTCGGTTCTGGTTTGGTTTGGTTTGTTCCTAGTACATTACTTGAATTTTAAAATATAAATGCAAATTATTATCACATACCATATCCACGACCATATGTTAGTACTTAGTAATGATTAACGAAATTCATTTACCAAAGTCTAAACTAATACACAAATATCAAGTTACATATCCATACAAAATATTGCCTAATAACAATGATTTAAAAATGTAGACGAATGAGTCATTGATAGAGATTAATTATATCAAGTTACATGACTACGTCTTCATGCTTACCCAGAAACTATTATCATAAAACAAACAAAATTAATGCACGAAATACAAGATGATGCCAATAATCTCATAATACCTCTTTGAACTACAAGCATCATATTTTAGGACGAGTTAACAAATGTCCAAATTTCATAAAAAAGGTGAGGGATATGTAATGCATGAAATCTTCCACCGAGTAAAAGGAGATATGAGAGCCACATTGAAATATTTTCAGTTACACGGTAAGCAAAACCTCTTGCAAGCTACATACCAAAAATGGAAAAGGAAAAATAAGAGAGGATTAAAGAAAAATAAATTTAGATTTCTGACGGCATAAACAAGCTAAGACCTAGATTACCAAAAGATTAGATAACGTTAATTTTTTAACTTTTAAGAATAATTAAAAAAAAAAAAATTGATCTAAAAGTGGGCTTGGGTTTCGGTTCTTGGTTCTAGAACAAGAACCAAAACCAGAACCAGAATCGGAACCAGAACCAAAACCGTTTGGTTCTCCATACTAAGAACCAAACCATTAATTTTTTTTTGTAAAACCGAACCGAACCGCTCGGTTCCGGTTTGGTTCGGTTCGGTCAGGTCATTTTGTCCACCCCTAATAGGAATCATCAAATGGCATGTCCATGTAAAGTCTCAAAAACATAACAATACAGAGTTATGAGCATTAGATCCAATTCAAAAATATGACTTTAAAATAACTTTCAGGTTAATACTGCAGAAGCATACCTCCAACTCCATCTTCATGTGATGACACTAGCCTTGAAACCTGTATTAATCTTGAAAGCATCAGCCCTGGCAGTGTCACTGCCCCCAGCATAATTCCTGATGATGCTCTAGGCCTAATAGCAACCGATACTCCAGGTTAAATGATCATGAACGAGCTATAGTGTATAAGATTCATCCAAATACAACAAAAAATCCTAGCTACTCTAAAGCATATAACCAATATATTAACTTTGATTCGGACTAGCACATGGACATCTGAATCCCCTAAGTCGAACCCAAGTACTTTTTAACAAATTAAAGATCTTTCTACTAAAATAAGAGTCCAAAAATTCAGAATATAGAAGTTACATAAGAATGCAATATAGGTCGCCTCATGTAGAATCCTTTCAATCAAAATGAGGAACCTCAATGATGTTTAAAAAAATAATAAAAAATTATGACAACCTTAATTCGTTTGAGAATTTAAAATCGTGAAGATAAACATAAACATAAACACAAACTTATCAGCAATTCCACTTATAAATAAATAAAAACAATCATACACAATTCAACGTGGAAACCAAAGTTCAGGAAGAAGGGCAGTGGGGGTTTTGATCAACAAATCATAAATCCTATCATCTATTCAACCTCAATTTTGAACCGAAATTACATGAGATGCCGAATGATCCTATTACCTGGTTTCGAAGAAGTGCAACAGGGGATTGACAGGATCATCGGCCGAGATCTCCACGGAGAGGGCGAAAAGAGAGAGTAGAAAGAGAGAAATAGTTTGGGGGAGAAGAGATAGAGGAGTGGAGAAGAAGATTTGAAAAATATAAAGTAAAACCACGGCTCTCTCGCCGTTGAGCAATGGAGCCATGGCTTCTCGTTTTGCTGTTGTCAACAACTCACCAATTCTTCTTCATAATAGCAAACAGATAGAGGTAGAGAGATTTGAGGGGATTTGTTGAAATACCTGTAGTTTTTCAAAATACCCATTTTTTGTAAATTGTCTTATTTATCCTTAATGAAATAAACTATTTTCTTTGCAAGATATATCCCTGAATTAGTCAGGTTGATTTAATTCAATACTTTTTATTATATTCATATTCTTTAATCTTTTAAGTTCTTCTAAAAATACTCTATATTGTGATAATTTCTCAAAAGATTTAGGATGTTCTTCCTTTGTTATATATCCTAATGCTATTCCATCTGTAACTTCATCTTTTATATCTTCGTATTCTTCTATAATTTTATGAACCGTATTTATATTTTTTGCTGTTTCAACAGAATTAAATTCTATTCTATTTAAGATAGCATAGTCAATATCTTCATATATTTCTTTTAATTTAGATTGTCCAACAAAATGTATATTTTTAGATTTTTCAGTAATAGCTAATAGAAATGAAATTTCTTTATTATCTAAATATAGTTTATGATTACAGTTATTAGAAGTTGATGCTTGTGAAGTATCCATAAACTATCGGGTTGGTAAATTATTATACAAAATTCTTAGGTATAGGTCCATTCTTTGATCTAGTATAATACAATAATCTGCAATATATTGTTCGTATTTTTCTAAGAGTTTATTATATTCTTCAGAAGATAAGTTTTCATTTTCCATTTGATGTTTAATATCTTCCATTTTATTTTTCAATTTTTCTAAAAGGTTATCTAGTCCTTCTAGTGTATATCCTGGCATTAGGTTTGGACTGTATTTGTCATTATTTTATTTTCTAAGTCTATTTTAATTTCTAATATGTCAGAATAATCTATAATGTATTGATCATGATTTTCTGAAAGTATATAATATTGTTCAGATGATTCATCTATATCTATTAAATGGGATATAATGTTATCTATTTTTTCCATTATTTTTTCTAATAAATTGTCTAATCCTTCAATAGTATATCCAGGCATTATAAACACAGAGATAAATAATTTATAAAGTTTCAAGTAATTTTTCAAATTCTATGAGTGTTTGAGAATTAATAATATCTATGTCAGCCATGATATCTATACTTGGTTCAAATGGTATGTTATATTTTGAAATATTTTTCTTTCTCTTTTCTAATTTATCAATTATATCTTGAATATCACGTATCATTATAGATCTTACAGTTCCTCTAGCAAAGTTTTCTATTAAATTTTCTTTAAAACTTTTTAATATCTCTTGTGATGCATAGAGTTGCTCTTGGTATCCTATTTTATCAATTTCATTTTCATATTCAATGCCTTTTTTACTTTTGATATGCTTTTGAACTTTATATGGACCTCTCTTAGTTCTGGGTTTTTTCATGATATAATTATTTTCATTCATGATATTAAGATTTTCAAAAACTGGTAAAGAAAGATTCATCTCTTCCATCACTGTCATAATCTATTACATGATCATAATCATTATCACTGCTAAACACATATCCTAAATATAATTCATTATTTATTTCAGTATTATCACTGTCAAGCCAAAAGTAAATAATCGATTTTGTAATTTCTAATCCTAATATTCTTTTTAATGTTGGAAAGATAGCTAACAAGCATGGCATATAGACATGATATAACTTTTTTATTTCATTATTTGGTCTAGTAAATTGTTTATACATGAATAAAGGTTCAATTATGCTATGATATTCATCATTATAAGGACTGTTTCGATAATTAAATTTAACAATTCTGGATTCTGTCATTTTAAAAGTTCTTCTTCCTCCTAATTCCGTAAAGATAGATATATTAAGAATACTAACCTCTTTTCATTTTCTCAGTACCTTTGTATTTTCCTTCTATTGTTAGTGACCTTCAGGCTTATAGGTTTCTGCTCCACACCTCCAATGGCTTCCTGCCTTCACGGGTTATTAGCTAAACCTGGATGCCTTCACTGTATAACTCTTTAGATGGAAAATATTTTAGGACAGATTGTAGGGAGTTTTCTTAATAATATATTTTCTTTTTGGAAATAGGATTTAGAAGACAAGAATTTAGAAACTCATCATAATATGATATGTAAATTGGGATTTTATTGATAGTATAAAGATTGACAAAGGATTGGTATGAAAATTTTTTGAAAGGCAGAAGATTTTTTGGCTTTCTCACAAACTGAGTGCTCAAGAGAGTTCTGCCTCTTCTCTAATCAGAAGATCCTTATTTATACAACTTCACGAGGTATTCCTATACAACCTCTTACATCATTGCTTATGTAATGGATACAATAATTTGAATTTTACAAGGACCTACAAGGACACACCTGTCCATCTATTCTTTATTACAAGGATACAGCTGTCCCTTTATTTCTTCACATGGCTATATTATAGGGACACCTATCCCTCTATTTTCAGTCTTCTTATAGTCCTTACATTGTGCTGTCTTGTTCCATTAAATCAGGTTTATCAATTGGCTTCCATCTGTCCATCACTTTTGTTGGTATGTAAAGCAATCTTATCAAATGGCTTCCATCTGTCCATCAGTTCCTTTGGCATGTGGGGCAATTCCTAGCTATGCACGCCTCTTGTAAAGTGGCAAAACTTCCATGAATTTGATGAGTATCAAATTTATTGATGTATTCTTGCAAGATTGTTGACTTTTCTTTTCCTCCATTAGTGAGTAAGGTCCATCCATTGTACTGGCATATGCATTTGAATTTTTTCTCATATAGGTTTTTGGCAATGTTGTAGAGAACTTTAATTCCCAACACCCTTCGGGATCTAAACCATGATCTTGTAATGTTTGGTACTGGCTTGGTATTTTTCCCAACTTCAATTTGAAAATTTCGAGCAACATACCCAATCGTGATAATATGCTCAGCAGGATAATATATCCTTCCATCAATTTCAGGACTGATCGAATAAAATTTTAAATATATGGCTCTTCCTTGAGCAAATTTTGAAATTTCTCCTTTTAGTAAATCATCAAATTTTTCGATTTCTTTCAGATCTTTTCCTGGATAGATAAGATCCAAGAATCCATAATCAGCTGCCATTTCAACAGTGGTTTTATATTCGTTTTCTTTTGGTAAAAAAGGGGAATCATCTTCCTCTTCAGCACGAATTCTGACTACCCTTGTATGTTCATCTTTGGCATTGATTGTGATTTTTCGAGGACTGGCTTCATTTATAACAACTTTTTTAGGACTTGGTTCATCTCTTTTAATTGTTGGTCCACCACTGCTTCCAGAAGATGTACCTGTTTGTATTTTTGATATGACCTGTTTGGTATCAGCCTGTTTGGTAATCAACGATTCAAACTGAGATTCAATCTCAATTATGTTATCTCTCAATTCTTTAGTATAATTATGATGAAATGTTGAGATTTCCATCAATTGCTTGAAACTTCCTTGGAGAGTTTCTGCAAGTTGTTCAATTCCAAGCTTTATATTTTCAGCTTCCTCCATGAGGAAGTTCATTCGCTTTTTGGCGTCTATCAGGGATCTTTTGATATTATCCATCTGCAAATTCAATATTCCTGCTTAAAAAGTCCGCAAGATAATTATTAACACCTTTAATATGAATTATATCAAAATTATAAAACGCCAAATAGGCTTGCCATCTATGGAGCCTTCTATATTGAGGTTCAGGTGGTAATTTATTTTTTACTAAACCTGCAACTTGAGAATTATTAGTTTCAACAATGAATTTTTTAGATAATAAAAACAATGAAAACTTCTTTATTCCTCTGATAATTGCTAACAGTTCTTTCTCATGAGTAGTATAATTTATTTCTGCTTGATTAAACGTTCCACTTGAGTATCTACAAATTTTATTAAGATCTGTTTTTAATATTGCTGCCCAATATTTATCCGAGGCATCAGTATTAACTATCAGATTATCTTTTTCATCTGGTAATCTTAATTTTGGTAAATTTTTACATTCTTCTTTTAGTGATTTGACAATTTCTGTATGTTCATCACTCCATCCTTTGGTATTTGTTTTCCTGAGTAAAATTTGAATTTTATGTCTCTTTTTTGATAGATTTTCAATAAATCCTTCTGCATAATTTAAACATCCTAAAAATTTTTGTATTTGTTCTTTTGATTCTAATTTGTTTGGAAAACTTTCTATCTTCTTAGATATATGAGTTTGTAATTTTATCCCCCTTTTATCTATTGATAATCCAAGAAAATCAATTTCTTGTTTTTCTATTATAACTTTATTTTTTGAAAGAACAATTCCTTCTTTTTTGCATTCATTTATAAATTTAATTAAATGGTTTCTATGTTCTTCTCTATTATTAGAACATATTAATATATCATCGACATAGACAATTAAGAATTCATTGAATTTTCTAAATATGTTATCCATTCTTCTTTGATATATTTGTGGTGCGTTTTTTAAACCAAATGGCATAATCATCCATTCATACTTACCTTGGGGTGTACTAAATGATGTATATTGAATACTATCTTCTTCCATTTTTACTTGCCAAAATCCTGATTTGCAATCAAATTTAGAATAGTATTGCTTTCATTTTGCAAGATTTATTAGTACCTCTTTATTTGGTAAAAAGTATCCATCAAATTTAGTATATTTGTTTAATTCTTTATAATTTATCACCATTCTAGCTTTACCTCTTTTTTGTTCAGAATGTTTCATGACCATAAAAGCTGGACTACTATGGGGTCCATTACTAGGTCTGATTAATTTTTGGTTAAGTAATTCTTTTATCTGAGTTTTAAATTCTTGCATATCTTGTATGGTATACATCATTGGTCTAACTCTTATAATAACATTTTCTGTTAATTCTATTCTAGCTTTTGGATGATGTGGTTTCCAAAATGATAATGGATTTTCTCCACAAATTTTTTCTAGTTGATCAATGATTTTTTCCATGTTTATTTGTATGTTCGTTTTCAAGACTTTTTTATACACTATTCTTTTATTTTTTATTTCATTTTGTATAATTGGTTTTTTCTCCCATTTATCACCACGCTGTGTTGGCTGAACTCTGTAAGGTCTAAATTCTCTTGGTATTTTGAGTAAATGTGCACAAGGTGTTTGTAACATTACCATGTAATTATTTTGTTTATAATATTGAAATTGTTGTATAAAGTCATTTCCTGGTAATATATCACATTCTAATTTGTTATAATTATATACTTTATTTACAACTATTTGTTTACTTCCAAGTATTATATTAATTTTATCAGCACTATTAATTATATGAGTACTTTCTCCTGTTACTCCTGTAATTTTTATTTTTCCATTAGTATTCCATGATTTTACTAAGAAGCTTTTGAATATTGTTATATCACTTCCCGTGTCAATTAATGCACATGTTGTTATATTTGTTTCAACAATTGTAACTTGTATATAAACGGCTAATGGAAAACTTATTTGGTTATTCATTTATTCAGCCTTTCTGCATAGTATAGTTTGACCATTATGAGTTATATATAATCCTTCACGTTTTATACTATAATCTTCTAGTCCATCTAGAAAGCTCATACCTAATAATACATGAGGATTTGCCATACTACTATCTACATGACATGGTACTAGGAGATTTATTCCTCCTATTTTTATTGGTACTTTTACTTCAAGTTCAGTCATATGTATTTGTCCATCAAAATTTATATATCTATATGGATCGGTTCTATGAGATATTAGTCCTTTATTTCTATTTGAAGCTATATGACATTCACTAGCTCCTGTGTCAATTAATATATTTGATCATTTTATATGTTCTATTCCATTAAAATATTCACCTTCTATTTTCATATTTCCAGCATTTCTATTAAGTTTTATTTCTTTTATATTACTAGTTTCTCCTAATTGTTTTCTATTAGGTAAACTTGCTGATCTCCTAATTAATCTGCCATCTTCAAATGTTATATTATTATTAGGGTATTCTTCTTCTCGTAACTCTATGATTTCTGGTTTATTTTTTGTTATAGTAAGTTCATAATTTCTTGGAACTAAACTTATTTGTTTATCTGGTTCTACAGCTTTACCAAAATCTTTACATTCTTTATGAATTTCAATATATGGTTTTTTAGAATAAATGTTTCCATAATTAGAATTAGTAAATGTGTATAATGCCATGTATTCTATAGTCATAATTTTATCTCCTGGTTCCATTATATCATCTTTATGTAATTTGAAATGTAATCCTAAAGCTTCATTAAAATTTCTATCTTTTAATGATATACAATATTTTGGGTAACATGTAAATATTAGTTTCTTATATGCTAGATTTCCTTCTACTGTTCCTAAATGACTGTCTTTTAAATTTATAATTCTTCCATCATATAAACTTACAGTCAAAGGCGAATCTAATCCTTCTCTAAACAGGGATTTAAACATTATCTGGATACCTGCTAAGTAAACATATTGAATCTTTTCACTTTGTTTTCTATTAATCTTTGTTAATAATTCTGCAACTGTATTTTTTGTTAAAAGATTTAATTTGTGTGTTCCTTGAGTGGTTCTAACATCTATTGCTCTTTCAATTTTATGATACTCATTTATTGCTACTCTTTCTCTTTTCCATATTCTGTCTAATATTTCCCATTTTCCTATTTTCAAATCTAAAGATAATTTTTGTATTTTTCTGAACTTATTATTATCAAAAGTTACTTTTAATCCATAACCATCTATTCCTTCATATTCTTGCTTATCTATATTCTTATTTGTTTCTATTTCTTCTATTTCTTTATTCTGATTCTGATTCATTGCTTTCTGAATCTGTTTCGCTTATATAGACTTCTTGATCATAGTATTCTTCAATATCTGATATTTCACTTAGTTCACTTTCTATTTCTAGATATTCATTTTGTAATATTTTAACTTTCTTTTTGTTACAATCAGGGCTTATATGTCCCATTTCTCCACAATTCCAACATTTGCATTGACTTTTATCTTTCTTATAAGTTTTATTTTTTTGTTTTTTATTTGGATTATATCTTCTTTTGTAATATCTCCTCTTAGGTTTTATATATCTTTTTCTGAAGTTTCTGAATTTTTTAAATTTTCTATTTTTAAATTTTCTTTTATTATTATATTTTCTTCTTTCAGGGTTACATCCCCATTGGGTAGGTTTTTCCATATCTTCACAACATATTCTGGTTAATTTTCCTGATTTCTTTAATAATTGTCTTTGTTGACATATATATGCTAATCTTTCAAATAAGAATTTTATCCTTGATCCTAATGTTCTAGGTGTTCCAGGGTTATCTCTAATAAATTTTTCAAATTCTATTTTAAAGTATATTCCCCATGAACCTGGTAATTTATTGTAATACATATCTCTATATACTTCTTGGTTTTCATTACTATAGAATTGGACATAATAGTATTCTTTAAATTCACAAGTATATTCTTTAATTTTACACATATCACATATTGTTAAATTTATTAATCTTACTCTTGCATTATCTTTTTCTCTTATTGATTCTGCTTCAGAATTACTTATCCAATTTTCTCCTAAAAATTCATCCGCAATATAATCTACTATCTTCTCTATTCCTTTTCTATCTGATTTTATTAGTTCTGTCTGTACATTTCTTCTTATTAATGCTTTTGTATCACCACTTATTCCTTCCCACCAATTTCTAACATGTCCTTCAAAAGATGCTATTAAAAAATTTATCATTCTATCAGTATTTTCCCATGTATCATCTTTATTGTATAAAAAGAATAGTATCATTGAATCTGCCCAAGTTAATAAGGCTTTTTTAGTATCTATTTTACAATCAAGATCTAATTTTGTTCCTCCATGATTAATAGGTTTATCATAGTTATTATTTGGTTCAAATCTATCTTTATATTTATTTCCTCTAGGTGGTTGTCTATCTCTGATTCTATCATAATATTGTCGGTGTGGTTTGTTATATAAAGGTGCATAACTTTCATCTGGATCTGGTAATTCTTGTTTAGAAGTTCCTATAGGAGCAGGGTTAGGTGCTCCTCTAGTATTCATTAAAACTTGGTATTCATTAAAATTTTCTATACTTAACTGGTCAAAATTTTCTATAAGCAAATCTAATTCTTCATTCATTTTTGTCTTGTTCTTCTTCAATTTTTTCTTCATCTTTTAATTTTCCTAAAGTTTTTTCTATAGATTTTTGTAATTCTAATTCTTCCTCTAATATTTTTGGTAATATGTTTCTTCTAAATTCATCATCCATACTTCATGCTTCTATTATAATTTTTTCTTGTTCGAAATGCTTCTTTCCTATTCTAAGTATTTCTTTTTCTATGAGTTTTTTGTCTATTTTCTTATCTTTGCTTTTATTATTTTCTTTAAATTCTCTAATCTCTAGTTTTAGTATATTTATATCATTTCTTATTTCTTTTAATTCATTTTTTACTTCTTGTACATCACTTATTAATGTTTTTATTAATGTTTTTAAATCTTCAATATATTCACTTATCGACATTTTATACTTTTGGGTTTTGAGTTTTTTGTACCTTAAATAGTCTGTCATACATATCATCTATTTTTATTTCTAACTTTTTGATTCTTTCTTCTATTGATATGATTTTTTCATTTTCATTTTTTCTTATTTTTTCATTTAACCTATCTATTTTTTCTATAATTATTCCAATTTTATCTTGATTAATTAATTCTCCTGATTTTCTTTGGAATTCTTTTAAGATTTCTTCATCTATATTTTTAACTTCTCCTATCATTTCTTTTAATTCTTTAAATTGTATTGTTAGTTTATTTTGAATATTCTGTAATTTTTCTTTGATATTCATGTCCTGTATATTTAATTGTTGTAATTCTTCGATAGCTAATTTATCTTGTAAATTTATGTTTTTATATGTTTGCCATAAAAATGCACTTATCCAATTTAATTGCATGTTAAGAAATCCATCAGACTCTCCCCATGAGCTTAATGGTTGAAACATAGTTGTATTAGCTCCTTTTATTTGATAAGATCCAACTGGAAGTCTTATATTTTCTATCATTTGTTTTTCAAATTTTATTTCTGGAAATTCTGTCATTAATTTCTTCCTTTAATATGTTCCATTTCTAAAATAAGTTCTGTTTCATATTTTGCTTCTTTATAATTCATTATTTGATATTCACAATATTCTTCTATTGATCCAATCATTGATTTTCTATGATATATTCTATAATATTTTAGATAGTCTTCCAATGTGTTTGTTTTATCATATTTTTCTTTTCTAGTTTTTTCTTTATCTTCTAAAATCGTTTGAATTTTTGGTAATTGTTTTAAAATTCTATCAAAATATTCTCTCTTTTTCTCCAATAATCTTAATCTTAATTTTTCTTGCCGTTTTATATTTCTTTCTTCTCTTATTTGGTCCATTAAATTTCTTCTTTGTTCTACTATTAAATCTAATTTTTCATTTGTTTCTATGTCTATATATCTAATTAATTGAGGATCTGTTCTATGATAATCCATTTCTATAATCTTTATATAATTCTTCTAGTATATCTTTGTGGATTAAATCTAATATTTCGTTTATGATAAAATCTTCTTTTATTATATCGAAATTTATTAGATCATATATTTCTCTTCTTATAGCTTTGTCTAAATCTTTTAAAGTTTTCAAGATTTCTATTTTATAATTATCGGGTAGTATTAATGTATACATTATAAATCTTGATGTATATATTATATATTTATTTTTAATTTTTGTCATATAATATTTATCTTTTAGATCTGTCATATGACTCTGATACCATAAAAGGGTGTTACTATGAGCGAACAAAAATCAAATAAAATCATAAATAAAATTAATAAAATTTCAAGGACTAGGTTGTAACTTTTCTAAATTTTAATGAGTTTAATTGAAATATGATATATAAGGATATTTGTGGTATTTTATAGTGATTAAGGCTATTTTGAAAAGATATAAAATTGTTAGGGTATTTTCAAAAATTGGTATGTTTTTAAGGGTATTGATATGTATTTCCTCGAGATTTGATAGGGCTGTCAATTAATCGAATTTTACTCGATTCGAAATTCAATAAAATTAACGGAGATGTATTTAAGTTTTCAATTCGATAACTTGATAAGAATTCGAATCTAATAATTCGTTAACTAAATAAAATAAATATGGATATAAGTAAATTTGATCCGATAACAATCTGATTCGAATTTTTTATAATAATATAATATATTTTATATATTATTATATAATTTTAATCCATATAATTTTTTAAAAAATCTTGTAATGTATTTTATAAAGTATAATTTTAATATAATATTATTATATATTATAATATTTATTTTAACAGTTGTAATATATAAATATTGTTATAATTTTTTGAGACATTAAGATTTTATTTTTTATGAATTATATGAAATTATAATTAACTAGCATTTTACCCGTGCGATGCACGAAAATTATTATTCAACAATATCGATTTTGATAAGTTTTTGTATATTATTTAATGTTTATACATAATTAACACAAATACACAATGCATAAAAATAATATTATATATTACAATAACTACTAAGATTTAGCAAAAAATAAAACTAATTGAAATTATAATAGCTTATTTGAATAATAAACGTCAATTTATATATTTAAAAAATGGTCGTTAATTCAATAATTTTTATAAATTATTATTAACTTCAAAGAATATGCAAATTTAAATGTTTATTTAATGATATATCATCTTTGATGTAATATTATGGATAAATATTGATTCTGTGGAATATATCAATTTATTTCTTATAATTTCTGAATTTGCCTCTCCTATTTAATTTTTTCCAATTTACATTCAAAGATATCAATCACAATAATTCTAAATGCATGCTTAATTTTAACCCACAAATATTTGTATTTATTCAATAAAATTATATTTTTACTTATAAATTTAAGTAGTTAAAATAATAATTACGTATATCTAGCAATTATCATAATATTACAACAGACAAAAAACTACACCCATGTTGAACTGCAACTAACTCGGCCCAAAAAATATGTTAAGCCGGAATATATAAATATAGATATATATACACCAAAAATTGATTAAGTCAGAATATAGGTGGTAATGAATTTGGTAATGAATTTTCCTCTCTCAGTAATTAAGAAACAATTTGACTTTTTTTTTTTTGCTGGGTTTTCTTTGTGTTTGAATCTATTTAATTTAATCATACAAAAGATAGTTAAATTAAGTCAGAATATAGGTGGGAAATGCATTTTCCTCTCTCATAATTAAGAAACAACTAGTGAATCATCCCGTGCGATGCACGGGAAGAAACGTCTAAATAAAAATAATCCAATTCGAAATTAAATGAATACTTAAACAAAATAAATAACATTCACAAATAAGATATAAGTTCATCATTTATTAGTTTCATGTATAAATATCAACCTTTTAGAGAGAAGTCATACATGCGAAAATGATTGTGCCCGACTCTTATTGATAGTCATGACATATGACACCATAAATGAAAATTGTTGTTTTTTTTTTTTTTTTTTAAATCTAATAAGTATCCTAAAATTCGAATGGCTCAACGACATCCTTGGAATAAAGAACTTGTGTCCTTCATTTCTGTCAGATAGAATTTGACCTTATAGAATATGATCGTCAAGTTTTGTAACGATTATTCACTATCTCCTCAAACCAAAAATTCACCTTGCAAAATGAACACTTAAATGTAGGATCTCCAGTATTCATA
This sequence comes from Ligustrum vulgare, assembly GCA_963555705.1. NCBI lineage: Eukaryota > Viridiplantae > Streptophyta > Magnoliopsida > Lamiales > Oleaceae > Ligustrum > Ligustrum vulgare. The sequence continues at coordinate 31,669,023 of OY743189.1, read as the reverse complement.
TACTCTGAACATTCAAATAATAGATGAAAAAGTTAATAATAGAGATCATGCATATAAAAGATAAAATTCAATATTTTGACCATTGATAATGAAAAACAACATGTATAATAATAAATAAATAAAAAATGTGAGGTTGACAAAGATATTGCATTAAATTTATGATATTTTAGGTTTTCAATATTTATACAACGTAATTATTTTCTGATTGAAATTATAATTTAGTATTGATCATCTCAATTTTTAGTTAAGTAAATTGGGAGACAATTTATATATTATTGTGAAAAAATATCATAAAATTTGAATTAAAATATAGCAAAGAATATCTTGGTATGGTTAATTACTTTTTAAAATTTTAAAATTAACAGTTAGGACAAAAACCATTAATAACTATATCATTTCAAACAATATAGATAAATTTGTTAACCGTTAATGTTAAAAAATGTGATATGAGACTTTTTGAAATAAAAAATTATTTAAGAATTAAATGTAATTGTCATTGAAATAATTTTGATAAATAATGCAATATAGGAAAGAACTTTAATATGTATATGTAATAAATAACGTAAAAATAGGATTTAGTTATAAAAATTTCAATACAACGTGATTTATAAAAATACGAATGTGTATAAATTTTAAATATAATTTTAATTGAGAATTTGACATTAGATCTGTATGAATGAACCAAATATTTATCCATAAAATTAAGACCAATAAAATATCATGATTATTATAAGAAATTAATTACGTATTAAATGTAATCATCTATAAAAAATATTTAATAATACGCTATAAAAAATAGCTCCAATTTTTAGATGTATTAAATAACTAAAAATAAGATTATTTATAAAAAACTATACGTATGATGTGATTTATAATTTAGTACTACATCCGTCTCATAAAGATAGTTCTCTACTCATTTTCACACAGATTAAGGATAAAAAGGAATATAAAATATTAATTTCACTCTTAAAAAATAAAGTAGACTATCTTTTTTAGACGGACAAAAAAAAAAAAAAAGCAGACTATCTTTGTAGGATGGAGAGAGTATTATCTAGTAATAAAATTTTAACATAATTTTTAACTGAAAATTTTACTTTGAATTTGTATAACTGAACATAATTTTTTATTTGTAACATTGAAAACGTTAGAAGAACACTTTTTTTTTTTATGAAAAGAGAGATTTTGACACAAAAAAAAGTCAAATATAAATAAGTAAAACCAAACAAATTATCGTTCTTATATCATAAAAAATAAAAAACAACTTCTCGGTAAAAGCAAATTTAAAAAAAATAATAATTCTAGTTTCTTGTTTTTATTATTTTTTATAAAATGTGATATACAATTTCATCAAATATATATACTGACACATGAATAATATGTTTTTTCTTCACTCAACGGCCGAAACCATTAACATATCTATCTAACCCAAAGCTATTCTAAATAGCTCAACATTAGTTAACACATTGCAACCCCAACAGAGAAATCCAGAACATAATATAAATAAACTATTAAAAAATCCTCTTATTAGTCCAAAATAATTTTGCATTCTATATTGTTTTCGAAGCTTTCTCTACAATATTATTTTTTTAATATTTTTTCTTTTTTGTCAGAAACTCAAATCTATGTTCAACGACTCAAAATATCACAGGTCTTGAAGAAAAGAGTAGTGACAATCCTTTTTACTTTTTCAAAAAACAATTTACGATTTTTTATTTTCAACTGGTTTGTAATATTAATAACTAATAAGCATTACCACAGCACCAGAAACTTTGAATCATAAAACGTTATAAATAGAAAGTGGAGTAGAGGGGCAATGTTAAACAGTACACATTTTTTTAAAGAAATAACCATTTAATTGAATCTTTTACTATTGTGTATATCTTCATAATAATTATATATAACAGAAATGAAAGAGGTTGTATATCGGGAAATGGAAAAAAAAAGATATAGAAAACAAAAATGAATAAACAGATTTTGAAAAACGGGAAAAAAATCAAATAAACTCTGAAAAAGCAAAAAAGGGGAAAAAAACCGACTTTCTAGTGTAATTAGGCGGCGAAAAATAGAAGTCATATAAATACAATAAATATTGAAGAATGTAAGTAGATGTCAGCAATTTTGAAAATAATAAATAAATATTGAAGGCCCAACTATTTTTAAAGTGGGTTTTGAAGTTGATTATTGGATGAGAGATGAGTAGTGTGAACATGATAAATATTGAAGTCCCCAAAAATTGAAAAAAAAAATAATTAAAATCTGCACATAGTACAAGAGTTTTGGAGGGAAACAGTGAAGTTGACTGAGGTTGACTCAGCTACTTTTATATATTATATAGATAGAGATACTCAAGATAAAAGCAATTTTGAAATGTATATATATAATCACTTTTTTTTAATCTCTATAAACCATGAATTTCCATTTTAGGAAAGTGTAAAAAAGGCGGGAAACTATGTTGTGTTTTATTTGGAAACTTTATTATTATAATATACTAGTGAATCATCCCGTGCGATGCACGACAAGAAACGTCTAAATAAAAATAATCCGATTCGAAATTAAATGAATCCTTAAACAAAATAAATAACATCCACAAATGAGATATAAGTTCATCATTTATTAGTTTCATGTATAAACATCAACCTTTTAGGGAGAAGTCATACATGCGAAAATGATTGTGACTGACTCTTATTGATAGTCATGACATATGACACCATCAATGAATTTTTTTTTTTTTAAAATCTAATAAGTATCCTAAAATTCGAATGGCTCAACGACATCCTTGGAATGAAGAACTTGTGTTCTGCATTACTGTAAGATAGAATTTGACCTTATAGAATATGATCGTCAAGTTTTGTAACGATTATTCACTATCTCCTCAAACCAAAAATTCACCTTGCAAAATGAATACTTAAATGTAGGATCTCCAATATTCATATACTCTGAATATTTAAACAATAGATGAAAAAGTTAATAATAGAGATCATGCATATAAAAGATAAAATTCAATATTTTGAGCATTGATAATGAAAAACAACATGTATAATAATAATAAATAAAAAATTGCGAGGTTGACAAAGATATTGCATTAAATTTATGATATTTTAGGTTTTCAATATTTATACAACGTAATTATTTTCTGATTGAAATTATAATTTAGTATTGATCATCTCAATTTTTAGTTAAGTAAATTGGGAGAGAATTTATATATTATTGTGAAAAAATATCATAAAATTTGAATTAAAATATAGCAAAGAATATCTTGGTATGGTTAATTACTTTTTAAAATTTTAAAATTAACAGTTAGGACAAAAACCATTAATAACTATATCATTTCAAACAATATAGATAAATTTGTTAACCGTTAATGTTAAAAAACGTGATATGAGACTTTTTGAAATAAAAAATTATTTAAGAATTAAATGTAATTGTCATTGAAATAATTTTGATAAATAATGCAATATAGGAAAGAACTTTAATATGTATATGTAATAAATAACGTAAAAATAGGATTTAGTTATAAAAATTTCAATACAACGTGATTTATAAAAATACGAATGTGTATAAATTTTAAATATAATTTTAATTGAGAATTTGACATTAGATCTGTATGACTGAACCAAATATTTATCTATAAAATGAAGACCAATAAAATATCACAATTATTATAAGAAATTAATTACGTATTAAATGTAATTATCTATAAAAAAATATTTAATAATATGCTATAAAAAAGAGCTCCAATTTTTAGATGTATTAAATAACTAAAAATAAGATTATTTATAAAAAAAAATATACGTATGATGTGATTTATAATTAAGTACTCCATCCGTCTCATAAAGATAGTTCTCTACTCATTTTCACACAAATTAAGGACAAAAAGGAATATAAAATATTAATTTCACCCTTAAAAAATAAAGTAGACTATCTTTTTTAGACGGACAAAAAAAAAATAGGAGACTATCTTTGTAGGATGGAGAGAGTATTATCTAGTAATAAAATTTTAGCATACTTTTTAACTGAAAATTTTACTTTGGATTTGTATAACTGAACACAAATTTTTATTTGTAACATTGAAAACGTTAGAAGAACACTTTTTTTTATGAAAAGAGAGATTTTGACAAAAAAAAAAAAAGCCAAATATAAATAAGTAAAACCAAACAAATTATCGTTCTTGTATCATAAAAAATAAAAAAAAACAACTTCTCGGTAAAAGCAAATTTAAAAAAAAAATAAAATTCTAGTTTCTTGTTTTTATTATTTTTTATATAATGTGATATACAATTTCATCAAATATATATACTGACCCATGAATAATATGTTTTTTCTTCACTCAACGGCCGAAACCATTAACATAACTATCCAACCCAAAGCTATTCTAAATAGCTCAACATTAGTTAATACATTGCAACCCCAATAGAGAAATCTAGAATATAATATAAATAGACTATTAACAAATCCTCTTATTAGTCCAAAATAATTTTGCATTCTATATTGTTTTCGAAGCTTTCTTTACAATATTATTTTTTTAATATTTTTTCTTTTTTGTCAGAAACTCAAATCTATGTTCAACGACTCAAAATATCACAGATCTTGAAGAAAATAGTGGTGACAATCCTATTTACTTTTTCAAAAAATAATTTACGATTTTTTTATTTTCAACTGGTTTGTAATATTAATAACTAATAAGCATTACCACAGCACCAGAAATTTTGAATCATAAAACGTGATAAATAAAAAAGTAGAGTAGATGGGCCATGTTAAACAGTACACATTTTTTCAAAGAAATAACCATTTAATTGAATTTTTTATTATTGTGTATATCTTCATAATAATTATATATAACAAAAATGAAAGAGGTTGTATATCGGGAAATGGAAAAAAAAAAGATATATAAAACAAAAATGAAAAAACAGATTTTGAAAAACGGGAAAAAATCAAATAAATTCTGAAAAAGGGAAAAAAACTAACATTCCAGTTTAATTAGGCGGCGAAAAATAGAAGTCATATAAACACAATAAATATTGAAGAATGTAAGTAGACGTCAGCGATTTTGAAAATAATAAATAAATATTGAAGGCCCAACTATTTTTGAAGTGGGTTTTGAAGTTGATTATTGGATGAGAGATGAGTAGTGTGAACATGATAAATATTGAAATCTCCAAAAATTGGAAAAATAAATAAATAAATAAATAATATCTGCACATAGTACAAGAGTATTGGAGGGAAACAATGAAGTTGATTGGGGTTGACTCAGCTACTTTTATATATTATATAGATATATAGATTTTACTTTTATTTTTGCTGGGTTTTCTTTGAGTTTGAACACACACACATATATAGAGTATTAATTAATTAATTAAGCCCATGCATGTGTGTATATATGTTTATTAATTGATGTTTATTGATTGATGTGTATATATATGTTTGCATTCAAACTTGCCAACTATCCTCCAATTGTTTTGCATTTATACCTATCAAATTTTTGCATTCACACTTGCCAATTATCTTCCCTTTATATATAGTATCTAGACTAGATTTCTAAATTTGCCTCTCGTATTTAATTTTTTCCAATTTATTTATATTCAAAGATATCAATCACAATAATTCTAAATGCATGCTTAATTTTAACCCACAAATATTTGTATTTATTCAATAAAATTATATTTTTACTTATAAATTTAAGTAGTCAAAATAATAATTACGTAAATCTAGCAATTATTATAATACTACAAAGACAAAAAACTACATCCATGTTGAAATGCAGCTAACTCGGCCCAAAAAATATGTTAAGCCAGAATACACACACACCCACACCAAAAATTGATTAAGTCAGAATATATAGGTGAGAATGAATTTTCCTCTCCCAGTAATTAAGAAACAATTTGACTTTTTTTTTTTTTTTTTTTTTGCTGGGTTTTCTTTGTGTTTGAACCTAATTAATTTAATCATAGAAAAGATAGTTAGATTAAGTCAGAATATTGGTGGGGAATGAATTTTCCTATCTCAGTAATTAAGAAACAATTTGATTTTTTTTTTTGCTGGGTTTTCTTTGTGTTTGAACACACACACACACACACACACACACACACACACACACACACACACACACACACATATATATATATATATATATATATATAATATTAATTAATTATTAAGCACATGCATGTGTGTATTTATGTTTATTAATTGATATTTATTGATTGATGTGTATATATATGAATGCATTCAAACTTGCCAACTATCCACTTTTTGCATTCACACTTGCCAACTATTTTCCCTTTATATAAAACTAGTATTTCAACCGTGCAATGCACGGAAGTTATTATCCGCAATATTGATTTCAATAAGTATTCGTAAAATTTTAGTACTTATACATAATCAACACATATAATGCATAAAAAAAGAATTCTCTATTACAATAATTATTAGAATTTAAAAAATACCATAAGTAATTCAAATTATTAAAAAATTCTTTTAATAGTAAACGTCAATTTATTTATTTAAATAATAAATTATTATTGATTTCAATAATTATTATGAATTATTAATAACTTTATTGAAAATGTAAATTTAGTAGTTTTTTAATGGTATATCACATTTGATGTAATATTATGTGCACGAATATTGATGCATGTATAAGATATTAGCATATTTCTCACAACTTCTACATTTGCCACTTGTATTTAACGTTTTCATTCAAAAAATCAATCACAATAATTAAAAAAGAAATATTCAAAATATCTGAATTTAACCAATAAAACTTTATTTGTAAAAATAAGTAATCAAAATAATAATTTTGAAAATCTCGTGATTATCATGATATGACATCGAGTAAAGTTGGAGATTACTAAATTATACCGAAAATTATACCCTTTAATCTTTTAAAATTATTAAAATTAAGAATGATTAAAAATATTAACATTCTATTAATATTATTAACAAAAAAAAATTAAAAAAAAAATCATAGTATTAACTCTTCAATATTAACATTCGTTCAATGTCTTTTTTATAAATTATTTATAAAAAAGCACATTTTACAACCCACTTTTTAACCACATAATTTTTCAAAACTATTTTTCAACCATAAATTTTACCCCAAAACAAAAATATAGTTGCTAAACAGAGTCTTAATTTATTAAAATATTTAATAATAACATATAATATATATTTTAGAAAATATGATTTGTAATATTAAAAATAACAAATTATTTGATCATTAATAATTAAAACACAATTTAATTATTGATGGCTACACATAGATTTATAATATTAAGAACAACAAATAAAAAAAAAATCAATGATTAAATAATAATTTTAATACTGATAATTAAAAATATTGATTGAACTAATTCTGTATTAATATTAATAATAAAAATAATAATAATTATAACCAAAATATACAAATAACAATAACATCATATTAATTATTTACTATAATATTAAAACATAAAGAATTTAAGAATTAAATTTTGTCAAACTATCCTATTTTGATATATAGTATAGATTTTCAACAGTGCGATGAACTGAAATTGCTATCCGCAATATCGGTAAGCATTCATAAAATTTAATGATTATACATAATCAATACAACTACAAAAGATAAAAAAATAAATTTTTATTACAATAATTATTAAAATTAAAAAATAATATAAATAATCCAAATTATCGAAAACTTTATTGAATGATAATTGCAAATTCTATAGTTTTTTAATTGGATATCATCTTATAGATGTAATATTATAAGTACAAATATTAATGTTTGTTCAAGATATAAATATATTTATTATAATTTCTGCATTTCCCTTCCATATTTAACTTTTTCTCAATTTTCGTTAAAAAATCACAATAAACTATAAATATGTGTTTAATCTTAACTCATTAAATATACGATAATTGAACAACATTGAAGATCAAGAAATTATTATATCATATAATCATTGCACAATTATTAAAATTAAAAATTATTAAAAAATTATTAACAATTGTTTTGTATTTACCATATATATATATATATATATATAAGGTAATAAATGCATTCACACTAATCCACTATTCTCCCTTATATATAGTATAGATATAGATATAGATATAGTATAGATATAGATTACATAAGTAAATTTTTACTCATTAATACGTAAACATTTTAAAAAATAATGCTAAAAATAATTTCGGATCGGATAATCGGATCGGATATTTGATAAGGTAGCAAATCGAATATGGATTTAAATATCAAATATCCGTCGGATTATCGGATGAGGAAATTACACCTACCCATTGTTTTCAATTTATCTTTTCAAAAATCAAGTTTGGTCCTTATTTGTTCAAAAATCAGGTCATCTTCAAAATATTAAAATAATAATTTTTTCCTCCAATATTATCAAAACCATCGTTCTGAACTTCTGATTTCTCCTTTTCTCTCTACCGGATTTCGACTTCTCCCCCAACCTCAAGATTTGCCTTCAATCACCGGCTGACCGCCGTCTCGAAAGTCAGCTACGTTTTCTCTCTACTTTCTCCCCAATATTATTTAGAACCACCGACAATGCACTCGATCTCTTTTCAGTGGATGTGAGCGTCGCTGCTCTTAATCGCCGCATCATCGTCATTGCAGTGAGATGCCACTTTTCAGCGGCTGTGAGAGCCGCACTTCACAGTGCCATAGCTCGTCTCTTTAGTGGCATTATGCCGCCTCTCATCCGCCACTGTGTTTCCATCCAGATTTTGGGATTTTTTTTTGTTGGTTGGTGTTGATGGTGATGTGGTGTAGGCGATTTTTGTGGTTTAAAAGGCGGTTCGATGGAGGTGGTTTTGGTGGCGGTAGGAGATGGTGGTGGTGGTTGGAGAAATGAAAGTGCTGACTGTATAGGCGGTGTGGCCGTCGTAAATAGTGATTATGTGATGGTGGTGGTGAGCTCACGGTGGTGATAGCGGCGACAGTGAGTGGTTATGTGACGATAATGGTGGTATTTGGTGGTGGCAGTAAGGTCAGATGGATTGGTGGTGCTGGTGGAGGAGTGGGGGCAGGGCAGGGTAGTTCCTGTGTTTGTGGTGGCGGTGTTGGTTGGTGGTGAGATTAGGTGCGATGGTGGCGGTGGTTAATATGACGGTGTTGGCGGTCGGTGGTGGTGCTAATGATGATGATGTGTGACCAATATTACGTAACTTGTGACTAGGAAATAGTATGTGACCTAAAAATTTTGATAATTTGTGACTTTGAGTTGAATTATTGTAACCTAATAATTTGATAATTGTGATTCAAAAATAAGTTGTGACCAATTAATTGTTGTGACCTTAATTTGTGGTTTGTGATCGAGAAATAGATTGTGACCAACTAAATCGATAATTTGTGATAAAAAATGAGTCATGACCAAATAATTTTATAAACTGTGACTTACAAAATTTGCGATCTGTGACCTAGAAAATCAGTGATTTATGAAAATTGTGAGTGTGACCTAATTCGAGAAAAAATTGTGACCAATGAAAATTTTGATTTGTGACCAAGAAAGAAATTGTGAGTCATAATTTGTTAAGTTGTAACCAATTGACTAGAGATTTGAGACTGAAAAAATTGTGAACCTACGAAATTCGAAATTTGTGACTGAGAAATAAATTGTGACCTAAAAATTTGTGATTGTGACCATAAACTTATGACCTGATTTGTGACTTGTGACTTAATAAATTGTGACTTGTGACCATAATAAATTGTGACTACAAACAATAAAATATATAATAATTATGACCTGATTTTTGAAATAAAATCTTTAGTTTCTTAATTTTGAAAATGTGTATTTTAAAAACCTTAGTTATGTATTCTTCCCTTATCGGATCGGATCAGATCGGATCTTTGAATTATTCTTATCGGATCGGATAAAGACAGACCCGATCCGTTTACACCTCTGGTTTACAATTAAATTGGAGCGTGTAAGGAATATCCAAGAGATGAATAGGAGGATCATTTTATTCTATTACAATATTATTATGGGGAATTAGTTGGGATAGACCTAACATATAAAACATTTGTGTATTTCGTCTATGAGCAAAAGTAAGAAAATAATGTAAATAGAAAAACATATTAAAATGTCAAAAGATATTTTTATCCATAATATGTAACTTAAAATTTCCTTTTCTCTCGAAAATCTAAGGCTGGGAGGAATTGAATCTTGCACCTATTGTTAAAAAGTTTGAGAACCAAACCACTTGAGCCAACAATATTTTGTGTAATAAATATCTCTAACACATACATATTGTATTCTAAAAATTTTCTTTACTGCATAAATCTAAAGTTCAAAGAATTGAACCGTGTACTTTTAGTTAAAAAATTTAAGGATCAAACCACTTGAACCAATAACATTTTTGGTAATAAATTATATCTAACAAATATATATGTATTAAAAATATTATAAATTCAACCAAAATACTGAACCAAAAACACTTTGGGGGAAGAAGTTATATCTAATAAACATAAGGCTTTTTAAAAATATTTTAATTTAAAATAATGATGAATTGAACCTTTAACATTTAACAGAAAAATATTAGAACCAACATTTTTTTGTAATAAGTTATATTTAATAAACTTGTAATATTTTCTAAAAGTATTCTGAAAAAAATAATTTGAAGTTAGACATTTTATTTCATTTTATAATACTAAATAATTATTTTATAGACTTATTAAATGAAAATTTATTTTGTTTAACATAAATTGAATATTTAATGCGCATATATTATTTTTTAATTATTACAACTTAGAGTGACTCCAAATGCTTATCAAGATGATTCATTCTATTCACATGACAATGAAAAGGCAAATAGATTTGCTTTCTTTCAACTGGAGAACTGTTACGCTATATAAAACCTTCGAAACCACGAGTTTAATGTCGTTCAAATAGAAAAAATATAGTATCTAGGTTGAATTCGTTATTGTGTACACATAACGAGTTCAATATCGTTGTAGTTGAGAAGACAATAGTACTTTAGGTATGTTCATAACGAGGTCTAAACCGTTACTTTGTACACATAACGAGTTTCGTGTCGTTCCAGTACAAAAAACATAGTAACGAGGTTGAGAAATTTGTGTGATTAAAAAATGATTTGAGAAAATGTGTTATTTATTGCTATAGATGAGTTTTTGTCACTATAGATATCTTGTAACGGAACTCATAACGACAGGAGAACTCTTTCGAGGTCTAAATCGTTACTTTGAATATGTAACGAGTTCAATGTCGTTATAGTTGAAAAAATGTAATAACGAGATTGAATTCGTTACTGTGTATACATAATGAGTTAAATGTCGTTCCAATTGAAAATACCATACTACTTCAAATTTGTTCATAAGGAGGTCTAAATCGTTACTTTGTACACATAATAAGTTCAATGTCATTATAGTTACTACTTCAGATCTATTCATAATGAGGCAGAAGTCGTTACTTTATACACAAAACGAGGTTTATGTCGTTATGACATATTTACAATAATGCCCTCGTCGTCCATAAATCCAATTTGTCAACAAACTCACACAAATTTTGTCATAGCGATATTTAAGTCGTTGTAACTTCAAAGTCGTGATTATTTGGTAAATCGTTCCAATGTAATAATAACGATTTTGAGACCGTTGAAGTTGAAAATAAAACTAAAACAATATAGACGTCGTTTCATTTGGCATATAACAAGTTAAATATCGTATGAATTCAGTCTCTGAAAATAACATAACGACATCCATGTAGTTTCTGTAAAAAAATAAACGACGTCGAGATTGTTTTAGTTGAAATTTTAACTAAAACGATATTTATATCGTTTCTTTGCAGACGTAACGACATTAAAATCATTCTGTCAAAAATCGACTAACCATTATAACGTCTTCCATATCGTGCTAGTATAAAATTAATGAACTACACCTCATTCAAGTATAAATTATAACTATAACGGGTTAAATATCGTTTCTTCATGTAGAACACGACTTGTGCATCGTTATGGATGAAATCGATGATTCGATCATTCTTTACCATCCGAAATGCCTCCGACATACGTAATCTAACAAAAATGGGTCATAGAAGGTGATTTAAACACTTTGTAAATCGACATGATTAGAAAGATATGATCATTTCTCCCAGGAACTTCATTTCATATTGATCATGTCTTTCTAATCATGTCGATTTACAAAGTGTTTGAATCACCTTCTATGACCCATTTTTGTTAGATTATGTCTATTGGAGACACTTTGGACGGTAAAGAACGATCGGATCGACGATTTGAGCCATAACGATATACATGTCGTATTACGATTGAAGAAACGATATAGATAAAGTTATAGTAATAATTTACACTGAAACGATATAAAGTTTGCCAAACTCACAAAAAACGACATTTAACTCATTATGATATTTATTCGGCTATGAACAGAACGATTTCAATATCATTTTGTTATCGAAGAAACGACATTCACATTGTTTTAGTAATATAGTACATTGGAACAAGTTTAATGTCGTCAAATTTGTAAACAAACGACATAATTATCGTTGCGTGACTTTCTGAGCCTGAAACATAAAGATCTAGAACTTGTTTTACTGAAACAGTAATGAGCTCCATATCATTTTAGGCTATTTTCCACGCAAACGAGCTCAATGTTGTTGCGATTACAATGAAATGATCTTCCAAATGATAATGGATTTGAAGTCGTTACAACGACTTAATCGTTTTTGAAAATTTAGTACGACTTTGTCGACCGTTGGGAATTTTGGACGATGAGGGTATATCCGTAAATATATATAACGGCATTTATGTCGTTATTTTTATAAAGTAACGATTTCAATGTCGTTATGAAAAACAGTGAAACAGTATGTATTTTCAACTGTAACGATATTAATATCGTTACGAATGACTTCGAAGCAGTAACTATAACGACATTGAACTCGTTACGTATACACAGTAACGAGTTCAACCTCGTTATGAACATATATGAAGTAGTAAGGTCTTATCAAAAGGAACAATGTTGAACACGTTATGTTTATGAAGTAACGATTTATACCTCGTTACTGTCCTTTTTAGGCTTTGTTATATTTAGACTGAAACGATTCCAATCCTGTTACTATCTTTTTTAGACGAGAATGTCATTAAAATCGTTATGTTTTGCAAGTAACGATTTCTACCTCGTTATAGTTTAAAATCAAATGAATAACAACCTGCTAAAAATCAATCATTCTCATTCCAACAAAAATTGATTAATCTTGCACACATCCACATCGAAAATACAATGTTTATTGTCTGCAAAACTAACCCAAAAAATTCAACCTCCAACTATGCGAACATAGTTTCTAATAGTGATGGCAACGGGGCAGGTTCGGGTCGGGTCTCCCCGACTAGTCACTCGCCGCGCGAAATTTTTTGAAACCCGAACCTGCCACCCGTCCCGCCAATTTCGGGGCAGGTCGGGTTCGGGGTGGGTCAACCCCGCCACCCCGTTTAATTTTTTTTTTATTTTTTATTTTTTTCCTTATTATTTTTAATTAATTTATTTATTTTGGGAAGGTTCGAGTCGGGACGACCAAACCCGCACCCGCCCCGAGACCCCGTCTGGGTTGGGGGAAACCGTCCCATACCCGCCCCGCGGGTCGGCGGGGCGGGTTCGGGTCGGATTTTTTTGCCATATCTAGTTTCCAATACAAATCAAACAGATAAACAACTATACAAAAAGATTCGTGACTAGTCAAACAAAATTCAAATTCATCACTACAGACTAAGGCTCGAAGTTCCATGTCAATAACTTCACAGTCAATCTCTTCCTCCACATTGGTACGCATTTGAGCGATTGCATTTACGCCCATATTTCCTTGGAGAAATTCAATGTACTTCAAGGTCTTATCAAGTGGAACGATGTTGAACTCTCAAGCAAATCATTCAGTGACTTGACATTGTCCATAACTGCAATTCAACATAACTTTTTTAAGTGAATGAGAAAAGCTTTAACTTCTAACTAAAAACAATTATAAAGGAACATGCTCTCAGATTCATGATAACGACATCAATATGACCAAAACGTATATATTACTTCAACTAATACAAATATGAATGATAAGGACTTATCAATTCCGCTTTTATATTAAAAAACCAAAAAAAATGAATGACAAGGACAGATTTGTGATAACGACATCAATATGTCCAAAACGACTTCGAACTCGTTACGCGCGCAGATGAACAGCATAAAACCAAAATTACATCAATAGGAATTAATTCAGCTATTGCTTGAAGAAAATGGTTAAGAATTGTTCAAATTCAACCTTACCTTTTCTTCTTCTCTAATGCCCAATATCAATGTTGCAAAATGGATTTTCAACATTCAATAACTCAAGGGAATGACAATGTCCGTTTGGATAGAATGAAGTGCAGTCACCATTTTTGGAGAAGGAATAATAGGGACCCATTTTGTACAAGTGAGAAGAGCAGGGAGAAGAAGGGAGAACAGAAATGTTCAGTTATTTTTTGGAGAAGAAGAACCAACTAATGGAGAAGAAGGACGGCATAGGCATTCCAATTAGGTTTTGTTTGGCTGCATAGTTTTTGACAACTCAATGACATTTTTGTCATTATATATATCATTTTCTTCTTTCTTTTTTTAAAGATAGGGTTATTGAACTAAAAAATATTGAATTGGGTCTTCTTAAACGAATGTTTTGTTTGACTGGGTGTTTTAAACAAAGCAGCCTATTATTATTTACTCCCTCTCCACACCATACGCTCATTTTCCTTGTTTGTTGTTCCAAATTACAGGAGACTTTCCAGTATATAAATATTTCCAGTATATATTAATATCCTAACTATTACTTACATCCCTATTTAGCCTTCATTAGGTAACAGTGATTTTTAAGTTTATAAATTACACAATTTTTCAAATCACTTTTTAACCATATACATTTTCTCTCTCTAATTTTTAACCACTATTTTTTTACCTAAAAATTATAAATAAACCAGTTTATAAATCAAACAGTGTTACCAAATAAAGGCTTGATATGCGTTATTATTAATAAATGTGAACTATTCATTATTCAATGTATGTATATATTGTGTAACATGTAAGAAAATTTATAGTTCCAACATATATTAATTATATTTTCTTAATTCATGTGAAAATAACGAATTTATCTTTATAAAACAGAGGAAGTATTAAAATTCATGAACAATCAAGTCAACCTTGAGCCCTATTTAATCATAATCCTAAAAACAATAAAAGAGCCTATAGAAATTACTATTCATTTCCCTATTCATCTAACTATTCATATTCCTGGGCCCCATACATTTGGACTTTGACATGTTCAACAAATTGATTATTTCTCACTCTAAATCCTAAAAACAATAAAAGAGCCTAAAGAAATCTCTATTCATTTTCCTATTTATCTACTATTCATCCAACTATTCATGTATCTGAGACATATATTTGGACTTTGACGTGTTCAACAAATTGGTTATTTCTCACTTTAAAATATACAAAATCCTACATAAATTTTCATTTCTACCTCTCTCAAGTACACCAAAAAATTGTGAATTCTTATTTCTCTCTCACTACTTGAGATCGAGAACTCGTTTTCTCCCTAAACTACTATACATTTTCATCTTAAAACAATAACAGAGCCTAAGAGAATCAATGTTCATTCCCATGTTCATCTACTATTTATCCAACTATTCATGTACCTGAGCTATATATTTGGGTTTGACATGTTCAACAAATTGAGTTATTTCTCACTCTAAAATATAAAAAATCTTACATAATTCTCATTCATACCTCTCTCGAATACACAAAAAATAAATAAAAAAATAAAATCACAAATTCTCATTTTTCTCAGATATCGAGAACTCTTTTCGTCCATAAACCGTATAAATCTTCCTCTAAAAATCTAATGTGCACAGATTTGGTGATAAATGGAGTAAGAGATGTTCGTATGACTTGGTTCAATTTATATGGTGGTCCAGCTGAATATGGGTAATTCCTCCTTTTGACGTTGCCCTACCCTGCCCTTGGGGTGCTTATAGGGTGTCAACACACTGATTGTCCACCGTATAGTGTGGATTTGTTTCACGCGAGGTGGACACGTCCCCAGGAAGTTTCGAATCTTTGACCTATGGAATTTAAGAATTCCAAAGACATAGGTCCAAGGTTCGAAACCCCCTGCGGAGGCGTCCGCCACGCGTGGAACAAATCCACACTACGCGGTGGACAATACACCGTGTTGACGACCCACAAGCACTCCAAGGACAGGGCAATTTCTTTATGACCTTGAACCGATGGAACTTAAGAATTCCAAATGCCTCCCTAGTATCACTAAGCTAGGTGGACGCGTCCCCAGGGGGTTTTGAACTTTGGACCTATGGGTAGGCTTTTGGAAATCTTAAGTTCTATAGGTCCAAGGTTCGAAACCCCTGGGGATGCATCCACCTTACATAGAACATATCTACACTACGCGGTGGACAATCCGTGTATTGACTTCCCGTAAGCACCCCGAGGCAACGCATCGTCAACACCTCCTAATTCATATGACTTCTCTTTATAAGATTTAGGTATTTTCTTCAAAAATATTCATACACTTTATCATCTTTTTATCTTACAAGAAGGAATTGTGTTAGTATTTACATTCCGAAATGTGCCCTTCAATTGTAGGTATGGAGTCTACCCAATAATGTGCCTATATACAAAGAGTTACGATAATTATTTTTCCTAAAGTGTGCTCTTATGTTGAAGCTCTTGTAGGCCTACAACTTATATGATAACAAAAAGATTCACCTATGTAGTGTTCACAAAATTTCAACTCTTTTTTTCATCTCCAATTAGTTGATAATTTTCGCAAGCACGTATTTAGTTTCCAATAGGCTTACAATTTCTTAAAACACACGCCAAATTAATTTTTCCCTTAATCATACACAATTTATATTTCTCTACGTGCATAGCACGTACCCCACTAGTAAAAAAGAAAAACTTAAAAATGTGCTAATGACTTTTTTTTTTTTTTTTTTTTAAATGTGCTAATGACTTAAGGAATAATAAAATTACAAAACTAATCGATAGATCGACCCCTTTCACAATTTACTTAACCTGTGTTTGGAAAATTATTTAAAAACATATTTTAAACAACACAAATCACGTATATCACTTTTTAACCACATATATTTTATCTCTTCATTTTCAATCACATATTTTACTTGAAAAACATAAAAAAACATATTCTTACACACAAAACTTTTAAAAAACAGAGCCGAACTGTACCCTTGTTTGGTATGAAGTCAAAATCAGTAATTAATTTTAACTGCATATTTCATGGGACACAACCTTTTAAAATGTATTAAAAAACTGATTTTAACCCCTTGTTGGTCTAGGGGTTTTTAAATAACTTCTCTCCAAAACTCATTTTCAATCATATATTTTTATGGAAGGAAATTATATAAACTTAGATGTAATGTGCTGTAATTGAAAAATACTTGATTTTTATACTATTCGTAATATTACCGGATTTCATTTCATGACTTTAGAAAAATACCAGATTCTTATGAGATAGAGTGTAATATTTGATTGATCTCATTAAATAGAAATCATTTATTTTAGGGAAACTATTACCATTTATTTAGAAGATTAAAGTTGGCAATTTCAAATCTCCCTAAATCTTTGCAATTTGGGCGGACCTTTCCAAATGGGATAAAATCATGCTTGGCTAATTAAAAGTCCATATATTTAAAATAGCACTATGATTAATCGTAATATATTACATAGTATTTATTTTAATAACATTACAGACCGTATAACATTATAAAGTTGGAATATTACATTACATTACAGTACATTTGATACTCAGTTCAATTGAAATTATAATGCTTGTAATGTGCTTTCCAAAACCTGATTTTTTTATAAAAAAAACTTGTAAACTTGATTTTTGATTTATGAATTTTAAAAATAGGCATGGATGTAATTTCCACTTACTAATTGAGTTGGGCCCAGTTTTATGCCTGAAAATAGCATACATCTCCCAACCAGTGTATATGTTATTTAAAATGTGAAAATAGCCATATCTACTCGACTACTCCTACAAGAGTTAACAAAAATCTCTTGTTTAAATATAGCTAATACAGAAGGCAAAAAGGCAAAACTTTAACGTCTTTGAAAAAAGGGCAAAACCTTAACATCTAAAGCAAGGCAAACCCTTGAAGAATAAACACAAAATGGTTCCATTTTAAACAATGATTTTTGGAAGAAGAATCTCAAGTTCTACTGAGGGAAATTGTCCTCACTTGACCCTCCCTCCCTTCATTCTACTAGAGATGACGGTTGGGCTGCAAGGTCGTGGGAGTAGGCTGTTGATGAAGATGATGACAAAGACAGGATAGTGTAGTATTATCCATTCCACATAAAATTGACAAAATAGACTCATTTATATATTCTCTCAAACAATTTCCTATAATTTTAATTCTTTTCAGTCTACCTTTCTGATATGAAGAGCTTCTTGGACATGAGGATTATTTGCCCATGTTCAAATATTTGTAGCTGTACACAAGAAACATATTCATAAGGGACTCTATATTCAAATTGAGCATGACGTATGCATATTGTTCACCTGATATCTCGCGATGCGAGATATCCCCGCAAGTGCACGGGTCGTGAGAAGTAATAAGATGGACCTAGGAGTCCGGATTATCGTCCCACGAGGACTCCTAGTAAGTACCGAAATGTGTTAGTTCCTAACTCTATTTGAACGGGCGAATTTGTTTGAGATTTTTAACTACAACTAAAGAATTAAACTAAAGAAGTAAAATTGCGAAATTGCTTTTGTTTTTTAATACGATTGTAAAGTAGTTGGGAATCCCGATTTCACCTAGCCAATTATACTAACTCCAATTCCATGTTTTATTTCCTAATTATGCATTCGGTCGAATTCACTAATTTAACTTGAAATTCCTCTCTCGAGTTTAAATCAATTCTACCTAAATAAGTCAACCATGTATCTCTACAGAGGGTCCGAATATTCCTTATCTAGATGCATAACACACAAGAATTCACACACGACCGCAATAATAAAACGAGTATATCTCTATCTCTTGTTCAATTACTGGACTTATTACCACGTTCTAAATTATTAACTCACCTCTCGGATTATGGAAATAACTCAATAAATCATGAATTGGTGATCAAACAATTCAAGCATTACGAACAATAATAAATCAATACATGCAACAAAGCGTTAAAACAAGGACTATGGCATTAAAATAATTAACTAGGCTACATCGTTCATCCCAACGTTAAAATTAGTTACACATCATCATGAAATAACAAAAACAGTAAAAATAAACGTTCATTGAAAAACAAGATAAAGAATGGAAAGATTACACCAATCATCAATTTTTCAATCGTTTTCAATTCACGCCCCTCTGCAATGTTGGAATCTCCAAGGATTTGATGTTGAATTCTTAGTTGTGGCTCGTTCTTTGGAGAGGCAAAGGTCTGATTTTCGTGCCTCTTATGTTGTATATATAGGTTTTGGAGAAAACCTAGGTCAAAAAGCCCAAAACCTGTTAAAAATCGCGAGAAAAATCTGATCTGCGGCCCAGTCGGACAACCGCGCGATCGCGTGGTAGAACCTCTGGCGATCGCGTGGTAGACGTTCTAAACTCTCGGGTTAAGAATTTGCACCATCTCGCGATTGCGTGGAACGTATCTGGCGATCGCGACTTCCTCTTTTCTCGGCTGTACAATTTAGTCCCTGACTTTTAATTGCACCTTCAATCCTCAACTTCCAATTTTTGCAATTTAGTCCCCAAACTTTATCTTCTTTTCGATTTGCTCATTTAAGCTCTCAATTCCTTTACTTGGGTCCTTCAACCTCTGATTTGTTCACTTGAGCACCATGAACCTTCCCGGTTGACGTTACAAACTCCTCACTTGTCCAGTTTAGCTCTAATTAACATCCAATTGTGTCATTTTCCCATTAATTGCTTCCTTCTTCTTCAATTGGGACATTTTCTGAAAAGTAAACAAATAAACATAAATTAAATAGAAAATATTTCCAAGCGACAATAATTAATCCTAATTTAGACATACAAATAAGTGTATAAAATACGCTTATCAAATACCCCCAAACTAGAATTATTGTTCGTCCTCGAACAATGTAAACTAAACTACAAAAATCAAAGAAATAAGAAAACAAATATTTTTGTTGTGTCAACATGTTTACCATATGCCTCCACAGTCGAAACCAATTTAAGCTTCAGCAAGCGTCATGAACAACAATGCAAAATATTTTCTAGTTATATCCTGCCAGAGTTTCAAGTGTGTGTGTGAATAGCCAATGTCAAAGGCATACTTATGCAAAAGATATACTCAACACTGTGTGGCTCATTATGTATAATCCAGCCCGAATCCCATGTGGTCAATCTATGAATTCTAATGAAATTCCTTTCAGCGCTCATGGATGATCACCACTTTCTGCTTTTCTCTCACATATCCCAGGTTTTTATCTATGTGGGTTCTAAAAATATTCTTTGCTTTTTCCACACAAGGTAGTCAGAATCAGAAATAAGTGTGCACAACAAATCAAAAGAAAGCAGTCCCCAATTCTACAACCTCAACCACCACAACTCAGTCAACAAAGCTTATACCATGCAATAATTTTTTTTTTATTGGATGACTTTTTCTTTTAATGTTCCTGTCTTTTACCATCTTTGTACAGAACTTTTCATACTGGCTTTCTATATGACTCCTATAACGGGCTTTCAGATCGGCAACTTCCAAACCAGTTAGCTTTAGGGTACCAGGTTCAAAGAACCCCTCAGACGTACTTGCCCGAGTCATAAAGGCTTAAACAGAAAAGTTAAAGATGTTATAATGTCTTATGTGTAAGTCCACTCTCCATACTTGCTTTCTAATTGACCCATGTAGTGAGCTTTAGGTCGATGACTCCCAAGCCAGTTGGCTTTAGGGCACCAGGTTTGAAAGACCCCTTGGACTTACTTACTCGAGTCAAAAAGGCATTTGAAGAGCGGAATAAGACCTTCAGCATTTTTCTGTTTTTATGCTGGAAATGGTTTATACCAGTTGACCAAACTGCAATGACTAAAGTGAAAAACCAAGAACCATGGACCTCCAACCCGTCAATACACACAAATTCAAACCATTTTACCCCCAAACTTGCCTTTTAGCATGACTGGTTCTAATTTAGGGGTGGGGTGTCTTATGATCTAAGTTCAGGGATTTTCAAGTCATTCCTAAGTTCACATTGCATAAAACTTTACCCCACATGTATTAAACAAAATCCCTCACACAAGCAATTATCCAACACTGGTTATGTGCGCAATAAATATGGAATCTAGCAAAATATAACTAGTTCAAAATAAATTCATGCTTTCATATTGTCCAATTTTCAAACCTAAGCACAAATTGATTCATACTATATCCTAGGCAATAAATATGTTAACAAAGTTTTCAAATTTTTTTTTTTTAATCCCAATAAAATGGAATGGAAGCATATCATGAATATAGAAGCAATTTTTTTTTTAAAGTGTGAGATTTTCCACCCCCAAACTAGAAAGAGACATTGTCCGCAATGTTTGTCAAAAAGATTCATCAATGTAAAATGAGACAAAGAAAAGAGAACGAGAACTTCCCAAGTGTAGATGATGTATTTCTTTGAAGCTTCTTGTAGTACTGCATTGGATGAATCGACCCTTTGTTTGTATTGTTCAAATTGGGTTGGCGTGTTTTGACTGGTGTTTTCCCTGCAAATAAGATATAATTAACATCAGAAGTCATAAACACCAATAAGAAATAATGGAAGTTCAGTACCACACCCCCAAACTAAAGTTAAAGCACAATTTTTTAATTTTCAACAATGGTAGACCACACATATTCAAGCCTTGATATAACCTAGAAAAACACAACTTTTTCCGAGCCATATTTTGATATGTTAAAGTTCACGGCATGGTCTACAACATATTAAAAATTTAGGTCATTTGGAGTTCTATAGAGTCATGTAAAACTATGTCAAAGTTGGTGACGTGAGTGGATTTTCAGGTGCAATGGCCTAGAGTGGCCTTGCAATGAGGCTGTCATGGTGCAAACATTGTTTTAATGGATTTCATGCCATGTAGTGTACTAATTCATGAACTAAACACACTTACTCAATGATAACCATGTCGTGAAGATAAATGCTCGGAAGAATCTCTAAAATTAGCACAAGAATGTCTTTGTGGCATTTCATCAAACACTATATGGGCATTGCAAAAATCAATGGATATGCATAGGGTTGGAGGCATGAATGAACCCAAAATTTTTTTGTCTACTAAACCACAAATCACAAACTCCAACAACTAGCTTAAGCCCCTTCTTCACAATTCACAATTCCAATTATTCGAAATCTAAAAGAAAATTTCATAAATTTGAGTAAAGTATGTTTCAAGTGAAGAATTACATACCTTTGATTGATTTGGATGCGGGAAATAGAAATGATATTGATACAACTAGGTGTTGATGACATGCACACAGAATGTAAGATCAAATATGAGGTGATTAGGGGAGAGAAAACGAGTTTATAATGTTTGAAATTGAAAACATGAGGCACAACACTTAAACTGCCGATTTTACTCTCAGTACAGCCACGCGATCGCCTGGCTGGAGTGCCAGCGATCGCGTGGTTCAAGGTTTAAAAATCTGTTGATTTTTTAATGCAAAGTCGCGATCGCCGAAGCCTATTGGCACACGATCGCTTAGTACACGGCAGTACTGAAATTTTTTCCTATTTTTGATTTTCAAAATCGTTTTTATCCCCCTAATCACTTCATGATTGATGCGATGATTTTCCAAACATTAACTTCATGATTCAAACTAGTGTGTGTGAGTTTGGAATGACGATAGAAACCTAGCCTAATGTAAACATGCAAAATCCAAAAACATTACTAAATATGCAATAATAGACTAATATGCAAAAGTGTCCTTAACATGAACATGCAAAACACCCAAACAATTTTCCTACCATGCATATATCTAAAATTCAGCAAATAAATAAATTATGAAAGCGTAATAAATAAAAGGGAAGAAAGGTCGGGTTGCCTCCCAACAAGCGCTCCGTTTTAAGTCTAAAGCTCGACTTTTTGCACTTCTTTATCATGGAGGCTTGAATGATCCTCTTGAGGCTTTGCATTTCTTGCAATTCCCTGCCTTGCATATCTCCATTCGTTTTCTCACTTTCTTGAATTCCAAAGCCTCACTTTCAGCCAATTGTTGAGGGATGTTCGGCTTTTCTTCCTTTTTGTCCCTCCATCCATCTTTTTTCCTTTACGAACTCATATTTTGTGATTGGATCCTCCTCGAACTTAATCCCTTGCTTCTAAATTTCATCTGGTTTCTGAATTACTCCATCCACTTTGAAGCAACTTTCCTTTAGATATTCGAGATCCTGTCTTGGCTTGATGCTGAAACTGACTTGTTCATCCTCGACTCGAAAAAGGATTTCCCCTTTTTTGATGTCTATGAGAGCTCGCCCTGTAGCAAGAAATGGTCTTCCAAATATCAGGGGCATCTGAGAGTCCTCCTCCATATCAAGGATCACAAAGTCAACATGAAAGAAGAACTTGTCCACTTTCACAATCACGTTCTCCACTATCCCATATGGATACTGTATAGACCTGTTAGCAAGCTTTAGTGTGATATTTGTTGGTTTAGGCTCCCCCAAACCAATTTTCCTGTATACAGAAAAAGGCATTAGGTTAATACTAGCCCCTAAGTCACACAATACATTATCAAAAGTGAAATTACCAATAGTGCAAGGGATAGAGAAACTCCCTGGATCGGTCAATTTTTGTGGTAATTTCTTTTGAAGTATGTCTCAAAATCAACCAACTTTCTTTTGTTTGACAGCATTTCCTTCATAAACTTTAAGTAGAGGGGCATTTGGGCCAAGGCTTCGGCAAAAGGAATATTTATGTGCAGTTTCTTGAATATTTCCAAAAATTTTCCAAACTGCTGCTCCAACTTATGCTTTATCAATCGTTGTGGATAAGGAATTGGGGGTACATAAGCTTTGACTTGTGGTCGAACTCAAACTTCTTCTTCGAATTTTTCTTGAACTTCAGGAGTCGACCTCTGTTCTTTTTCACCTTTTTCTCTTCCACCTCATCTTTCTTTTGGCTCTTCTGCTTTTCATATTCCTCTGCAGTCACTTCGGATAACTGAACCCCGCTTCTGGTTGTTATTGCATTAACATGCTCACAAGGGTTCATTTCAGTGTTGCTTGGTAACTGTCCAGGCTGCCTTATTGAACTGCTTGCTGCCAGCTCTCCCATCCGTTTCTTCAAATTTTTTATTTCAGCAGCTTGATTCATTATCTCACCATTCTGACTCTTGACCAGCTGAATTAACACTTCTATATTTTCGGATATGTTTTTCTGAGATTGTTGCTGTTGCTGAAATCCAGGCGGATGCTGAACATTTTGATTATTAGACCAGGAGAAGTTGGGGTGGTTCTTCCATTCTAGGTTGTAGGTTTGTGAATAAGGACCACCCTGTTGCCTGTTGCCCATGAAATTGACTTGCTCTGGGTTTGACTGATTTTTTTGAAGTGGGTAGAAATTTATCGCGTGATTTTCAAAACAAAAATCACACAAAGTTGTATGAACTGAATTCACTGGCTGCACACCCATACTGTCGATTTTCCTTATTAAGGCATCCAGCTTAGCATTTAATGTTGTAATCTCATTAACTGTAACAATTCCTCCAGACTTTGGTGTAGATCTATCTGAGTACCACTGGTAACTGTTCGCAGTCATCTTCTCAAAAATCTCAGAAGCTTCTTCATATGTCATATCCATTACTGATCCTCCAGCTGCTGAGTCGGCGTACTTCTTGTTTTCATTTGTCAGCCCATTGTAGAATGTTTGAACTAGTATCCAATCAGCGATTCCATGTGTAGGACTGTCTGATGAGCTTGTTGAACCTTTCCCAAGCCTCAAAAATTGATTCCCCAGGCTGTTGACATAATGATAAAATCTCACGCCTTAGCTTTGACATGCAGCCAGGTGGGAAAAATTTATCTACAAATTTCTGACTCATAATTTCAAAAGTCGTGATTGTATGTAGGGGCAAAGTGTAGAACCAAGCTTTAGCTTTGTCTGCCAAAGAGAATGAAAATAACTTCAATTTCACAGCATCTTCTGAAACTCCATTCATGCACTGCATTTCACACAATTCCAAAAAGGATCGAAGATGTGCATGGGGATCTTCAGTCGGCAATCCATGGAAAACACATGAGTTTTGGATCAGTGAGATCAAAGAGGTTTTGATCTCAAAATTGTTAGCTTGGATTGCAGGAGGTACTATGCAGGTTCCAATGTTCCCTACAGGAGGAATCATGTAATCTCGTAAAATGCGCATTCCATGATTTTGTTGCTGTCCATTTACAGCTGCTGGCAGATTTTGTTGATTTCCCTGATTATTTTGCATTATGTTATCTGCCATGGCTAAGTCAGTTTCTTGATTCGCTTCCAACTGTTGTCTACGCCTCTGTCGAAAGGTGCGTTCAATTTCTGTATCAAAAGGAAGCAAATCGAATGACTTAGTCCTTCTTAACATAAAAACACTAATTAAAAACAACAACTGAAAATAAAGATAAAAATAAGCAAAATAAAGTTCAAAGTAAAATAAGAACTAATGTGTATCGATATTAATTAACAGTCCCCGACAACGGCGCCAAAAACTTGTTCACCTGATATCTCGCGATGCGAAATATCCCCGCAAGTGCACGGGTCGTGAGAAGTAATAAAGTGGACCTAGGAGTCCGGATTATCGTCCCACGAGGACTGCTAGTAAGTACCGAAATGTGTTAGTTCCTAACTCTATTTGAACGGGTGAATTTGTTTGAGATTGTTAACTACAACTAAAGAATTAAACTAAAGAAGTAAAATTGCGAAATTACTTTTGTTTTTAAATTCGATTGTAAAGTAGTTGGGAATCCCGATTTCACCTAGCCAATTATACTAACTCCAATTCCATGTTTTATTTCCTAATTATGCATTCGGTCGAATTCACTAATTTAACTTGAAATTCCTCTCTCGAGTTTAAATAAATTCTACCTAAATAAGTCAACCATGTATCTCTACAGAGGGTCCGAATATTCCTTATCTAGATGCATAACACACAAGAATTCACACACGACCGCAATAATAACACGAGTATATCTCTATCTCTTGTTCAATTACTGGACTTATTACCACGTTCTAAATTATTAACTCACCTCTCGGATTATGGAAATAACTCAATAAATCATGAATTGGTGATCAAGCAATTCAAGCATTACGAACAATAATAAATCAATACATGCAACAAAGCGTTAAAACAAGGACTATGGCATTAAAATAATTAACTAGGCTACATCGTTCATCCCAACGTTAAAATTAGTTACACATCATCATGAAATAACAAAAACAGTAAAAATAAACGTTCATTGAAAAACAATATAAAGAATGGAAAGATTACACCAATCATCAATTTTTCAATCGTTTTCAATTCACGCCCCTCTGCAATGTTGGAATCTCCAAGGATTTGATGTTGAATTCTTAGTTGTGGCTCGTTCTTTGGAGAGGCAAAGGTCTGATTTTCGTGCCTCTTATGTTGTATATATAGGTTTTGGAGAAAACCTAGGTCAAAAAGCCCAAAACCTGTTAAAAATCGCGAGAAAAATTTGATCTGCGGCCTAGTCGGACAACCACGCGATCGCGTGGTAGAACCTCTGGCGATCGCGTGGTAGACGTTCTAAACTCTCGGGTTAAGAATTTGCACCATCTCGCGATCGCGTGGAACGTATCTGGCGATCGCGACTTCCTCTTTTCTCGGCTGTACAATTTAGTCCCTGACTTTTAATTGCACCTTCAATCCTCAACTTCCAATTTTTGCAATTTAGTCCCCAAACTTTATCCTCTTCTCGATTTGCTCATTTAAGCTCTCAATTCCTTTACTTGGGTCCTTCAACCTCTGATTTGTTCACTTGAGCACCATGAACCTTCCCGATTGACGTTACAAACTCCTCACTTGTCCAGTTTAGCTCTAATTAACATCCAATTGTGTCATTTTTCCATTAATTGCTTCCTTCTTCTTCAATTGGGACATTTTCTGAAAAGTAAACAAATAAACATAAATTAAATAGCAAATATTCCCAAGCGAAAATAATTAATCCTAATTTAGACATACAAATAAGTGTATAAAATACGCTTATCACATATATAAAGAGAGTCAATAAACTAAAAATATAATTGATGAGTATAAATTTTATTCACACTCGAGCCTTCACAAAAGCCTCAAGCCCGAGCTCTTTGACAAAATATAGTCTCCTAATCAAATGTGTAACCCCGAGGACCACAATGAACCCGAGGAGGACCTCAACCCCGACCACATGAATATCACCCTATATTATATTTTCTATCCCCGAGGAAGACCTCAACCTCGACCACCATAAATCCGAGGATGACCTCGAGCCCGAACACATGAATATTATTCCATATTACATTTTGATACCCCCGAGGAGGACTTCAATCCCGACAATCATTTATACCCTGAGCATATCCTTTGTCCTCATCCCCGAACACTTGAATATTTAGCCACGTCATATCTTGGTACCCCCGAGCAACATATGAACATCGAGGCCGAGCACTTAAACATTACACCATACACCATATTGAGAACCCCGAGGAGAATATAACCCCCGATCACACTTAAAATGCCTGTGGCGAAAACGTTGCCCAGACCACTCATAATACCCCCGAGGATAGAATACCCCGAGTACATATATCTCACCAAAAAGGTGCATGATGTGCTCGGGGTACATGATACTCGGGTCACGTCTCTCATTGATCGGACATGACTTGATTTGACACGTGGAGTCTACAACCTCCTAATTCCAATAGATTTCATCTTCCAACAGAATCCTATTTGGGTTTTACAACCTCATCCCTAAAAAATAGGAGGGTGATTCCTAACAGGACTCATGCAATGCAGGTATTTCAATCCTATCATAATTCGTCCATATAGCTTTATAAATACATGGCACTCAATCATAATCCAGGTACACAATTATCTCTACAATTTATAGCCTCTTGCATAAATTTTCTCCTTCCTCTTTACTGACTTAAGCATCGGAGGGGCGACGAGGACACACCTCCTCGCCTTTATTGCAGGTATTCGGAGATCCAATTCGTGCTAGTTTATTGCTCAAGCTCGAAATATTTCAAGGGCGATTTTTAGTATCATCAATAATAATTACTGCTTGCCTACACTACATGGTAGCAGGACTAATATAAAATCAGATGAAGAGGAGGATTGTGCAGAAGTTTATAGGATATATCAATCTTCATCTAATAGGTACGAGCTATCTAGATAGTCATGCCTTCACGTCTTGGCCAGAGGCTGTTTCTCATCCTTCTCGACATTACCGTCTTCATCATCATCTTGTGCTTCAGCTAGTTCTAATTAAGGTTGTCCTGAATCATGAGTTTTATTGATGATTTTACGGATGTCAGTTCCATACTGAATCGCTTGGCTGAAATGTAAAGAGGTTTTCGTCGTGCAAAAATAAGACAAGAAATTGAATTTCACAAGGCTTTCATGGTAAATTGAATTTCATAAACATGTCAAACCAATAATATTATCTCGAGGTGATACCAAACAATCAAACAATTTCTAAGAATGATAGTGTTTCACGCAGAAATCAAACTACCGCTAACAATTAAAAGGGTTCATACAATGTATAAGGAATTGACGTCCACTAATATTCTATCATGTTTTGGGTCTTTATGCTGGCCTCCGAATTGGGTATTTATTTGTGTCAAAAATTATCTCTAATATGGAAAAATTAATATCAATTATTAATCTTGTTCCATATTCATGCATATTGTTCATTGTGAAATCTTTACACGGAATAGAACTTTTGGTATTCCGACTTTTCTTCTTTCCAAGATTTACACTTCAATTTTAGTTGCTATGCATGTCTACGGCCATTCATATTCCGTCTCTTCGCTTTCTATCATTCTATAAAGTTGCATATTTTTTATACATTCGTTGCTTTCATCCTCATTCTTCACAAACCCAACATGTTTCCATCATCTGGCATTCAATTGATCGATTTTCTATATCCAAAAGATCAATTATTTGCCTTCTCAACAGAAATGAATCATTTAATCTTTTTTCAATTGCACTATCTATCTTGATGTTTTTCTTTTGGTGTAGGGGATATAGGAAATTTTTTTTGGCCAATGAAGGTTTTCTCAGCACCTTCCATTTATGATTCTCAATGGGAATTTTTATAGTGCAAGGCCATAGCTTGCTGATAGTGCTTCTTACTTCTCATCTTTCTACCAGATCATCCTGAATTTCATGCTAACCTACCTTTGCTGGATAGAGGATGAAACGTCTCTTGCAACAATGCATTTAGGAAGGCGACAAAGGCCAATTTACTCACGGTCTGTGGTAATTGATAGGGAGGCGACAAAGGCCAATTTACTCACTTTCTACGGTAATTGATAAGAAAACAATGATAGCCTGCTTCCAATTGCTGCTTGTAGAACATTTGTATTTATATTTCCTAATTTGTAAAGAATCTTTGATAATAAAAGACTTTTTTTGAATGTACTTCGCTCTACTTTTATTTGAACATAATGTCCAACTCCCTTTTACTTATTTTAAATACAATGACATTTTCATGGTGCGCGCCCAATATTTTGATTTTATTTATGTATAGTACTTTCTTCTATCTTTTCGCTTCCCATAAGGAATGAACATATTTCTTTAAATACTTACCATTAATAAACCTCACGTGCCTTATATTATCTAAATCCTCTAAATGGTAAGCTCCATTATACAACGCACTTTTCACTCTTTATGGTCATTCTCAATTTAGTGACCATTTCTCATATTTTGGATCTTTACTATTCAAAGGGAGTATTGTCTTCCAAACTAAATCGCTTATGCTAAAGAACTTGGCTATAACCTTTTTTTTTTTTTTTTTATAGTATTTAGCCGTCTTTATTTTTTGAACTTGCAATCTATCTAGGACATCCAACTTCTAACAATTTTTGGGCTAGTGATTCTGCATACTCATCATCACTTAAATTATTTTGCAAGCTCACTCTAATTAATTGGACATTGATTTCCATAGGCAACACAGTTTCTTGTCCATGAGTAAGAGCATGTTTGGTAATGTGAAAAATTTTGATTTTTGTAGTTTTTTTTTTGATTTTTGATGTATGTGTGGTTTAAAAATGTTTGAAATGTAAAAAATGGTGGGCTTGACTAAGAATGGATGGTTGATATTGAGTTTGAAAAATTGTGGTAAAAATTTTACCACTACCAAACAAGCTCTAAGTTAAAAAGGAGTTACTTTGGTACTTGAACTTGATAACGTCCTATAAGCCCATAAAGTTTTGTTCAAACACTCATACCAATTTCTAGCATTTTCATTTATCATTTTCTTGATGATATTTTTCAGAATCTTATTAGAAGATTCTGCATGTCCATTAGATTAGGCGTAATAAGACGTAGAGTTTTACCAGCATAACTCCAAATCCGCTAAAAAATTCATTCACTTGATCTCCATTTAAACGACCAAGGTTTGATAATGGACATCATTTCTTTTGCTGACACTCTTTGGATTGGACCATGTTTTAGCATGCTAAACAGCTTTTGGCATACTGAATGCACAATTCTCCTAGCTTAGGCCAAAAATACCTCCTTACAATTAACCATCTAATTCTTTTGGCCAGCCCGATAAGCTCCACATATTCCTTCATATTCTTCAGCCATGATCGTTTGAAGTTGTTTTCTAGTGTACTTTGGAGGTTTGTGAATATCATTTAGAAATTTTGTGTCCCTGACTGTGGTGTTTGTGCTGGTCCGTGTTTTTATCTTGTGAAAAGATTAAGATTATTTCCCTTACTTACCAGATACAAAAGTGCGCATCTATAAAAATGTAGACCTCATTAGACATGTAATTTTGTGCTCTTCCTAACTCATTAAACGTGCTACACACATGTTTATGTATTATAACTTTCTTTCTTTGTGTATCCAATCACATGACGTCAGATTCAAAAGTCTAAATATGATACAAGGCTGTACAAATATTTAGATTTATGCTCGTTTCCTAATTTAGTTAATGTTAAAAGTTCTAGTTATTGTATTCTTTCCATCTTCTGATTCAAACCTTGGTGAGTTGCCTTTATTTCTGTCTACTAAAATCATTTTATAATTTATTCAAACAATATATTAGGCTGGGGCGAAGCGTCCTGGGGCCTGAGAGGGCAAAGTAAGTTGGGAAAAATACACATATAAGGTGTTTAGAATATACAATTTCAATTTTAACATATAATTTCAAAAATTTCAAAAATCAGGTATCTATTTAACTAAATTAAATAATTAGATTTTTTTATTAATTATATAAATTCAGGTCACAATACAAGATAAATTCAGGTTACAAAATGTAAATTGCTTAAGTCACAAATAATTTTAGGGTCACAAATTATCAAAATAGTAGGTCACAATAACAGTTTTATCAAGTCACAAATAATTACAAGGTCACAAGTTTTAAATTAATCAATCCCGAGTTATTTCTAGGTCACAACTTATCAAATTATTAGGTCACAACTTATCAAATTATGAGGTCACTAATCTTTTAAGTCACAATTATCATATTATTAAGTCACAATTCATTGATTAATTATTAGGTCACAGTATATCCGAAAACTTGCCCACGTAAATTCAGGTCACAATACAAGATAAATTCAGGTCACAAAATGTAAATTGCTTAAGTCACAAATAATTTTAGGGTCACAAATTATAAAAATAGTAGGTCACAATAACAGTTTTAGGTCACAGTAACAGTTTTAGGTCACAAAAAACAAACATTATATTCAAGTCACATAAACAAATTTTTTAGGTCACAAATAATTTCAGGATTATAAATTATCAAAATATTATGTCACAAATTAGACTTATTTTTAGGTCACAATAATTTTTTTAAGTCACATATTATAAAATCAATAGGCTACAAATGTCAAATTAATAGAATTTGGGATATTTTAAGGTCACAATTTATCAAATTATTAGGTCACAAATCTTTAAACACCCCCATCCACCCCACCCATAGAACCTAAACGTGTGACCATTGCAAATGAAACTGTGAATACACCACCATCACTGTCACTTCACCCCACCCACCTCCTCCTCCACCACCACCACCATGCTGCGCCTCCGTCGCCACCGCCTCCGCCACCACGACGCTGCAATGTGAACATCGATGACACGAAGAAATCAAACCTAAATCCTACAAACAACCACCACTGCCTCACATGAAACCACCACTGCCGCCATCGCACAACCACCATCTCACCACCGCCACACAACCAGCATCTCACCACCGCCACCACAAAGAGCAATTTCACAACAAGCAATTCAACTAATTTCAGACACCCTTAATATACAACATCAAATAATAAAAAAATCCAGACTCTTATATAGGTGTCAAGCACTCAAGGTCACATCGCCATTTTCATCACCATCGCGATTTTCAGCTACACCACCGCCTCACCATCACCACCACCACCATTGCCGCCCCCGCTGCCACCACCTACGCCACCGCGACCTCCACCATCACCACCACCACCACCAGTTCTCCAAATTTCAAAATCAAAGTATTTCCCTGACCACCGCACACACAAAACAATACCACAGCACCTGCAGCCGCCATCTACGCCACCGCGACCTCTACCACCACCAGATCTCCAAATCGGGTGACGGAATATGCAGCAGCAGAATCGACAATGTAAGCGTCGCTTGCGTCGGTGAGGTACAGCAGTCACAGCGCCGATTCTATAGGACGGAGGTTGGTGATGGGCTGAAGGTGAATAACGCTTCTTCTGCGAGCAGTGACTTACTTCGCGAGGAGGTGTGACCGTGGGTGGAAGGAGGAGGAGGAGGTGGTGGTCTGAGGAGTAGCCGCTGCCTCTAGGAAATAGCGCCGTCACGGTTACCCTGAAATCGCCGCTTCTAGCGGCGATTTTTCTGGAGACGTTCAAACCAGTTGCAGAGTCGACGGGGTGGCGGGAAGATGGTGGCGTTTGGGTCTGAAGAACCGATTGAACAAGGAGATGGAATATAGATATAGATAGTTAGGGTTTTGTGTGGTGTTGTGTGAGATTGGGATAGGGTTGAATAATAATTTAATTATATATTGTTTTAATTTATTAATTAATTATTTGAATCTTAATTAAAACCTGATTTTTGAAGGTTTATAAGTTTTATCTCATATTTGAATTTGGTTCTTATAAAACATGAGTATATGTAATTTCCACAAGTAAGTTCCTCCCTGGTGCTACACAGGCACGGAGCCTGCTAAGGTCCAGTGGGGGCGTAGGTTTAAAAAAGAAAAAGAGATCAGTTTAGGCTGTTTGGCCCAAAAAAAAAAAAAAAAAAAAAAAGCCCAAGCCTGGAGCCCATTCCCTTATTATGCTCCAATCCAAGTCCAGCCTCCAGTTTGTGATAACAGCATCCAAAATTTTTGCTGGCTCGCAATCCTCGCTCGCTGCAATGCTGCGCCTCCTCGCCGTGACCTATCCCTTGCCTGCTTGCGCTGCGCCTGCACCTCGTCGTCGTCGTCGTCAATAAGTCGACCAAGTCCGTCCGACGGGCCCCCTCCCCTCCCGCTCCTGGCTGGCGACTACTCAGCCTGCTCTGCGCGGTTGCACCTTTGCTACTGTCTCACCCAGATTTGGGTGCAATATTTCCAAATTCCAAGTAAGTTTTAAGCTTAACTAATTGATAAATAATAAATAAAATTAGTTTGTGTAGTTGTGTTGAAGAATTTTATTTCCCAAATTCTCGTGGTTTTTGAAAGCTTTAATACCGTGAGATGAAGCTTTTGCAAAGTCACGTGATAATCATGCTGATTCTCATCCAGATTGTAATGGGTACAATTTTGAATGTAGCATTATTGTTTCTTCATTTCTTAACACTGCCCACAGTCTTCAAAAATATCAACAGTTCAACAACTTGGAGTTCTATGTATTGGTTATTTAAAGTACTGGTTTGGATGTTTACGGGTTGGATTTGGGATGATTTTTGGTAACGATTTTTCAAACATTTCGTCTTGCTTCGGAGTTTACCGTTCAGCTGAAGAGTGAAATTTTTATTTATTGGATGAAATTTAAGGTTAAATTGGGTTCAAATTTGTGACTTAAATTCCATTATTATTAATACTCTATCTCTGATTAGTGGTTACTGGCTTGGTTTATTTTTTGGTTTATTGTTTCGTCGTTTCAATCATTTTGATTCAAAAAATTTCGGGGGCGAACCGGGAGGGGGCCTCCGCCCTCCCACCATTTGAAAATTTTGCCCCTCACTCAACATCCTGACTCCGTCAAAGGTACTACATCCCATATCCTTGCATTAATGCCACAAATATTTTAGATCTACTCATGTAATATTTACACGTGGATACTCAATCTACAATTGCATTGTTTATTTCATTTTGTATGCCATCATTTTTGGTGAAAGTTTGGTTCACTGACTGATTCCATATGACTTGATTTATTTCAAATATCACAACTGCAGCTGTTGCTAACGATGCGTTAGACGGTCATTGCATAAATGATGACGACTATTGTAAGCTTCATCTATTATACTCTCATTATATTGATCTCATAGTAAAGTTATAAATATGTGCTTTTGAGTTAAATGTCTTGCGAGAAAATTAATGTAAAGGCTTCTTTACTACAAAAAAAAAGTTTGTGCTTCATTAGAAAAAATTCTGTCGTTGAACTTGTTCTTTTTTATGCTCTTTGTCCTCTCAAATAATCAAAGGGTTTATCCTTGATTAAATAAAAAAGATTATATCCTTTAACCTTTTCTGATCTTTGCCCCCTCACTTCATACTCATTTTTACTTCTTGAAAACAAAATTTATTGGTCATTCCTGAATTTTCTGGCCATATATAATGACAAAAGTAGAGATTACACAATCCTTGAATCACATTTGAAATATATAAATTTATGATTTTTAACTATATTTTTAATTTTTCTATCATTTATTAAGTAAAGCGTAATATTCACCTATAACTTTGATCAAAGTCATTATAGGTACAACTTTGAAGATATTCTTTTAGAGATGGACTGAATTTTGCGATCAGAAGGTGCGGTTATATTGCGAGATGAAGTTGATGTTCGTGTAGTAAAGTATTTCTTTTGTAATATGATGATGATGTTCTTTTGTGGATTTGTTAAACATTAGCAACACTTTATTTTGTATGGATTCAAAAATTTGTAATGTATTTACTTTTGCTGTTTGTGTAAATTACCATTTTAATGAATTATTGAGAATTTTTTTTGGTTTTATAAATAATTTCTTCAACAATATTAAAAAAAACATATAGCAGCTTTCAGAAAACATTGCAAAATGTTGGACTGAATGTTTTTGCAACAAGCGTTGCAAAAAGTTGGTTTATAGGTTTTTGCAATACTCAAAAAACGTTACAGAAGATTCTACGACAACACTCAATAAACTTTGCAAAAGAGTCTACGACAATACTTAAAAAACGTTGCAAAAATTTACGACAACACTCAATAAACGTTGCAAAAGGTCTATTACAACATTTATTTTAGAGTTTTGCAACATTCAAAAAGTGCTGTGGAAAGTTTTTTCTCTATGGAAACACTGAGATTTGCAACACTTGCCCAAATGTTGCAAAAGACTGTTTTTATTGTAGTGTGGGTAGTAGGGTATTTCGGTTG
This sequence comes from Ligustrum vulgare, assembly GCA_963555705.1. Taxonomy (NCBI): domain Eukaryota; kingdom Viridiplantae; phylum Streptophyta; class Magnoliopsida; order Lamiales; family Oleaceae; genus Ligustrum; species Ligustrum vulgare. Next base: position 31,633,245 of record OY743189.1, on the reverse strand, counting down.
GGGTGAAGTTATGAGTTGAAAAAATTGCATGTAAAAAAAGAGATGAATGACATAATTGGTTGAAATGAGATTGATATTGCTTCATATCTCTTAACCAATTGAATTATATTGATAAATGAATTATATTTTCACGGCAACTGTACATAAACAGGTCCCGTCACACCACATGATATTTTCTTTCACATTGATTTCCTTGACACAATGCTAGATATCAATCTTGGACGATGACGTTAATTGACCGATCTTGATGAGTCGATGATAAATTAAAATGAAGATTTTAGTATATCTTATGCTAATAATAATAATGATGATGATGATGATGATGATGATGGTGTTAGCAATCATGAATGGAACATAATATGTTACACACAAAAGACGAGAATTTAGGTGGCGTTCTATTTGTATTTTATTTTGTATTTTCATTTTCGAAAATGTTTTATGTTTTTATTTTTGGTTTCAAATTTACTAAAAACGCATTTGGTTTGTCATTTTTGAACACTGTTTTTGAAAATGAAAAGCTGAAAAACACGTTCTATTTGGAATTTTGCCGAATACTACTTAGACTATTTTTAATTAATTTGTTTGCTTCTACTACTGGCTCAAACTCAAATTTCCTTTCACAATATATTGAAAACATGATTACCTGCAACACACTAATGTGGACACTAAGAATCTATATTAACACAGCTTGATCAGGTTCGGGATTTGAGAAAGCCCTGGTTCTATTAAAATCCATAAAATGCAAGTTCTTTCAAAACCACCAGAGTCCATTTATCAAGGCATTTTTTGAAATATAACAACAAGAATTCTTACTTAATTTTTTTTTGTAATGTTGATATTGAATTCAATAAAACTTTATTTAAGCTTAGTTCCAAGTTAGGATAATTCTCTAAAAAAAAAATTTATTAAGATTTAATTCAAAGCTAGGATAATTCTCCAAAAAAAAAAAAAAGAAAAAAAAAACTTTATTTTAAGTTTAGTTCCAAGTTAGGATAATTCTTTAAAAAAAAAAAAAATTAAAAATTCTCAAAACGCGTTTTTCGCATTTTTCGCATTTTTTTATTGAAATACACATAAAACGCCCAAAACAAGATTTTTGACGTTTTGTGTACAAATTATTTTTTTTTCGTTTTTCAAAATGTATTTTCGAAAATGGTAAAGAGAACACGTTTTTAATGTTTTCGAAAATAAAAACAGAAAACGATCTCAAAATAGTAAAAAGAACATGGCCTTAGTATCCGAAAGAGGAAATTAGGTCTTGTACCAATTTCAACATTGAAAACTTAATTATAAACCACAAGAAAATATATTTGGAAATATACCAATATCATAAAAAAAACACGGATATATAGAATTGAAAAAAAATAAAAATTAAAACATTAAAACTAAAAGATATTCAATAACAGCCTAGAGAGATTCTCACCCCACACAAATCAAACGGTCCCTCAAATTTTTCAAAACATTTACTGGGATTTGTCACTACAACAAAAGTCTCTCATAGAATCATATCCTAAAATTTACCGACCGAAAGCATCACATTGCCTTATCAAATTCCTTGGCATCGTTTTCCACCGGAGATTTCACCACAAAACAGCTTGGTTTTTATCCGAGAAGATTTATACATATTCAAATACAAATATGATTGGTGTATGACTACTGCTTCCAAATTCAATCAAGAATATTGGTTCCTCACATATCGTAATCAAGTGAAATTGAATTGATTTTGATTTTTCTATCTATTTCTGGATTCCCAAATTAGTGATTTAACTGCAATTCTCAGCAAAAGCTCGTGTTCTTCATCAACTCTTACTATATCTAAGGTATGTTCAGTAAAAACAAATTCCAGTATCTGAAACTCAGGAAGAGTCCTATCTTTGTATGTTTCCTGATATGATTTTACAACTTTGTGTTTCGAAGTTTTACCAACAGAAGAAAAATCAATAATTAAATCGTAGTTTTGTACTGAACAGGGCATTTTATGAAGCATGTATTGATTTTTTTATATTATTCAAGCATAAATTTGAGACCAAGCCTGATATCGAATTAGTTAGCGCACGAAGCCGAGCATCGGCCAATTTGATTATACAACCTGTGATTAAATTTGGGTTCAGATCGTCTGTTATTAGTGTTCTTGCTTTATTGTAGAAAACTCGCATCATTTGGCATAACAATCAGAGATTTTGTCAATATGATTATACAAATCGTTTTTTCCCATATTTGTAGATTATGTAATGTATTTTGTTTGCATTAGTTGCATCAATGGGTATGGCGATACCTTGATCGGTGAAAATACTTATTAAAGCGAGAAATGAGGATACTAATGGTGGGACCTGATGCTTCTGGCAAAAAAACTATACTATACAAGTTGAAACTTGGGAAGATTATTACTACCATTCCTACAATTGGTATTGCAATTGTTTTTTGGATTGGCACCTTGTTGATTGTTGCTTGTGTGGAAGGTATCACTGTGAAGACTAAGATAGGAAATGAGTTGGAGGTTGATTCTTTTTATTATATCGATATCGATACTGATTTGAGGATGGATTTTTAGCTTAATTGATATTAAGATGTTTTGCTAAGAAAGTTTTGGTTTTCAAGTTGGGGGAGTTTTTGGGTTATTAATGTAACAGGGAAGCCTTCTCGTGCTCCTTTTTCATCAATTGCAAAATTAATTATTGAACATCAAATTTTGTTCATGGCTAAAGGCTAATTTTAATGAAATATTGCTTCTCCAATTTCGGTTTATGCCCTTGTTATTTGTATTACTTAATAGCTTAAATATGCTTTTTTAAATTACATGTGGTGTTTAACAAAGAAACATATGTACAAAAAATAGAAAATAATATGATACATAGGCCATCATTGGAACATGAGCAAAAACGAGATATTCAGTATACATCACCAAATTCGGTGCTGAGAGTGGTTTCACGTGCACATCTAATTGATATGGTTTGAGAACTTTTCTTCAGCTTGATGATTAGCTTTAGTACCAATTTTTTATAATGATGTGTAATCGTCAAGTATAACTATTATTATTTTGATGGCGTTGAAACGGGAAATAAATTAAATGTCACTATAGTTCAATAATGCATTGCCTTCATTGTTTACTTCTTTGGCATGTACGTAAATCTGATGACAATGTTTCTCAACTAAATACTTGTCATGGCACCTTTCCTATGAACAGTAGAACCCATATTGTTTTTCCTCTTTTGTATGTAGGATCGTCGAAAAAGGTCTTTAAAATATGTTAGGTAGCTTTTCTCCAGTGTCCCCAGTTCGACATTTTATACTAGAAATGCAAATGCAGCATCTATAGCATCAGCATATGCATCTGCAATTCCAATATCCGCCTTCTTTAAAGTCGGTCCATCATTGGCACCATCTCCCGTCATTCCAACAATGTGCTTGCTTTCCTGCAACTTCTTCACTATTCCATATTTGTGTTCTGCCTGCCAATTAGAAAGAGTGTGAATTTCCTTCCACTTTTAGAAGGTTGAGAAATTATCACAATGCAATGCAATGTGAAGAATTCATGGACTAAAAAAACCCACCTGGAAATATGCTATAAGATTGTCTTTCAATTGATAAATATTGAATTACCAGTAATCGTTCTCACATTAACACCAAGATGGAGAGCCCAATGGATGGTCTCGACACTGTTGTTCCTGGGATGATCAAACATGGACAACAATCCAACAAACTGCCATGGATCACCAGAGCTGTCTTTTGATTTCTCTGGTACTTCCTGGAAACATAACATTGGCTGAAGTAATAGGAATAGTTTTTCAATTGGAAAAATATCTAAATTGCCTTATTTTTTCCATTACAAACCTGTTTTGCAACTGGCAATGACCGAAGCCCGCTCTGCAAATTTATTGATGACGCCATGAACCTTTTCTTAAGGTCTTTCTTGCAATTGCAGAGAGTCAAAATCTAATTGCAGGAGGGAGTGTTTATTAGTATTTCATGGTTGTTGAGTGAAACACCATTATGAAATTGATTAGGAACAACAATGGAAATTTGGAAATCTATAGTGATACTTTTCGGTGGCTCATGAGTAATTGGTGTGTTGAAGATTAGGTTAAAGATCAGAGTAATTGGGAATTTTCGGTTATGATTGCGTATCCTAAATGTCATTCCTTAATTATAGGTGATATCACTATTATCTCCCCAATTTTGCAATTTTTAAAACTTTTATTCTATTTTTCATTTTTTTAGAAATGGAGTTGCATATAAACAAAATTAGTTACAATGTGGGGTATCACTCTAAAATTCCCTGTCCAAAATTGAAACTTGTCCAAGAGGAAGATGGGGAAGTTAAAATTGATGTCAAAATCCAATTAATTGAACTTTATTTTAGCTGGGCTGTATTTGAGCCCGTCCTATTAAGTAAAAGCATGAATCTCTAGAAGACTATAACTCTTGAAATCCATCTCAAATCGTTCGTGGTTGTGGAGTTCCAAGTTAATTCTTGCAGTTTGGATTACTATTAGAGATTGGACATTTTGACAGCCATGGTAACAAGCATTGTACCTCATGTTTTCGATTAGATCCATGACGTCATCAAAAGGTGTAATTCTTATCACATATTTTATTTAAGTGCAATGTGATTCGAACTTTTGGTTTTAAATCGTTTAATTTCATTGTACAGTCCGGTTCTGTTTCCCGTCATGGGAAATATATCAGGGCAGTATTTGTTGAGAACTAACATGTGTGTTCTCCTTTTTTGAGAAATACACGGGCAATAGAGCAAGTATCTTTTGTTGTACATCTTTGATTCAAAACCTTATACATTTTGCACTTCCGTTTAGTAACTGGTTTATAAACCGATTTGTAAATCACACAATTTTCTTTTTTAACCACACACATTTTCTTTCTACTTTTCAAGCACATTTTACCTCAAAATCATAAATAAACAAATTTATAAATCATTACAATGTTACCAAATGTTACATGGAAAATTATATTACATAAAACATTTTTTTTAAAAAAATATTTCAATTAATGAAGTATACAGTCCATTACTGACTCTAGACACTTCTGTAACCAATTGACAATTAAAAAGAATCGTCCCCAGGGCACATCCCAGTGGCAACGGGGAGGGATGGAAAAGTGCTCAGTCCAGTTATGTGCGGAGTTCGAATTCTGAAATAATGAATTTGTACCTTATGGCAAGCGGGAGTTATGACTTACCACACCCCCACCCTGGTTTTGGAAGGTATAACTTGCGATTTACCTCCTTAACTAATGACCTAGGATAAGGTCGGTTAGGACCCTCAAAGTGTTGATTTTTTTTTTTTTTTGGGACAATTAAAAAGAATCAATCTCCTATGGCTAGTATTTGCAACCTCTTACAATAATGCATGTCCGTACACATATCACAAATGTGTATATTGTCAACTTTCTTTGGATATTTATATCCTAAATAAAGAATAGGAACGGGTGTGCAGTCTAGTCCCCTTCTAGTTTGTCCCACTTTCATCGATTTGAAGTAGGGCAATAAACTCGAATTTCATGTACCTCTAAAAGACTTGATTTTGCATTTATTTTTTTGAATATGAATATTTTTTGTTAATTTTGACGCTTTTCTTATCATAAAAGACTTATTAAGCCACTGTTCAGTAAAACCGATTATAGTCAGTTTGTAATCGGTCCAAATTTTCACACTACTTTTTAACTACACGTATTTTCTCTCTCCAATTTTTTTTTATCCCACATCTATCTCGAGATTGGCAAAAAACTCAAAAAAACTAATTATAATCTACCCGAACATAGGCTAAAGGATTACAACTTTTGAAAAAGATATTTGAGAAATCTGTCAATTGTATTTTTATTTAAAATAATCTCATTTAAATTAGAAGTATATGGAAAACTGTATGTTAAGATAGAAAGGAAAAACACCCAAAAAAAAAAATTAAATAAATAAGGAAAGAATATAATTTAAACAAAATGAAAAAAAAAATTGAAAAAATCATAAAGTGGTAAAAAGAAAGATATATATAAACCTTTTGTTAACAAGGGATATTGTTATGAAAAGTAAATCTCACGGACGGTTTTTGTAACTTGTAAGGGTAAATATATTATCATCATAATATTTATTTTTTATACCACATTAAATACACAACAAAAAATATAAAGTTTTGATAATAATACCCCAATAAATATACAAATTAATATACCCTTATTCAATTAAAAATAAAAAAAGCAAATGTACACGACATAGATAAAATTAACCGTCATGTGGGTCTCTCTACATCACCACCACCACCACCACCACCAACCCCCCACCACCATTGTCCATGTCTTTCAAGAGGTTCTTTCTTAGGCGGAAAACAAATCGAAAATCTCCATAATCAAAACTTTCTATGTGAAGCCGAAGCTTTGACCCACGTCAGATAAAGCCACACCAACCCTTGAATCGAAGTACTGGAAAACCTTCAAAATCCTTAACGAGAAATTACTCCATTAAAGTCTAATTTACCCTATAACTTCAATTGCGTTTCCCCAATTGCTCCTTATGAATTTTCTACTACCTATTCCGATAATATTTCTATCTATTCTGGCAAACCCCTCAATCCTAAGTCTACTATCGCCTCTGCCTCCGTTGATTCCGTTACTTCCACCGCCTTCCGCTGTGATAATGATGGAACTAAATCATGAAAAACTTGTTGTAAGTGTGGTGGCTTAAATGCTATTGCAGGTGGTAATTTCGATGATGGCAAAGCTGTCGGATTGTGATGATGGCAAAGGTGGTAATTTTGATGATGGCAAAGCTGTTGGATTGGTTAAACGATGTTGGATCACTCTATTTGGAAATTTGAAAATTGTGGTGTATATAAAAATTAATGGTAGAATATTAAAATGTTATTTATGTAATTTTATTTTTATTTATTTTTGTAGATTAAAAAATTTTAAAATTGTTTTGTAGAAAATAAGTTTTGTGGTAGTAATATAACCACTTTTTTGTAACTTTTGAAAAGAATATTATAAGGGTAAAACGAATGATATATATTTATTAAACATACCCTTGTTATTAATAATGTCAATTAATAATGCATATTAATAGAGATATATATTAAAAATTTAAGACATTAATTTACTCTCAACAAGAAAGTGACGTATAATTTGGGACAAATAAAAAAGGAAAACAAGCTTATCTTTGTGGGACGGATGAAATATTTCCTAAAGCCATCCATTAGTGACTCTAGTTAGAACATCTACAATAAGCTCTCTAAACTTAAGATACTCTTTATTTTGGATAGTCACCCTTTAAAATTTCATTCCAATAGGCTCTCTAATTTAACATTTTAATTTGGAGAGAGGATTTGACTCTCCAAATTTGGAGAGCCAAATTCACTCTCCATTATTAAATACTTTCAAAAAGTTTCAATTTTCAATGTTCATACATGAACTTTTTTTATTGCATACTTGATATCATTGGTCATTCACTTTTAAAAAAAATAAATATTAACTAAAAAAAAAAAAGACAATAAATATTTTTATGAAAAAGTAAAATAAAGAACCAAAAACAAAAAGTTTGTTGGAGCTTGTAAAAATTTTTGTCTTTTAAATATAAAAATGTTCTCTATTATGTAGAATATGCTCTTTAAATATCAAGAAGGCATGAGAGATATCACGAGACACTTCTCTCTAAACCAGTTGACAATTAAAAAGAATCAATCTCCAAGAGAAGATGTACGGCCAGTTTTTGCAACCTATACCAATTATTGATCCATACACTAATAATGCATGGCCGTACATATATATAATTAAATGTACACATATGACATATATGTGTATATTGTCAACTTTCTTTGAATATTTTCAAAAACACCCTAAATAAAGAATAGGAACTGGTGTGCAGTCCCCTTCTCAAGTAGTTTCGTTCCAGTTTCGTCGGATTTGAATAATTGAATTAAGGTGTAAACCAAACAATTCAAACATATATTTGTTAGACCAATATTTACAAAATATTAATATTTTATTAATCTTACAAAAAGAACAAATCGAAAAAAATAACTGCAAGATATGAAATTCTAAAAAGTGAATATATATGTAAACCGAGGTCCTTAAAATAGGTTCGCCCCTTCATCGTATGTGCTTTAAAGTTTGCTTGAGCATCTGTCTCCCATGATAGAACGGAAGAACAATAGATTCTGAGCATTTCAGTTCCTACCCTGACTAATTATAATTGCACCAAAACTTGACCACCAAGACTTCAACTAAAACATAACTACATGATGAAATATGTTTGCAGAGTTAAGAGAGAATACGTGTGTTGAACGGTGAAAGAACAAATGGATAAATATGCTCTAAATTTGAGGGGAGATTCATTGTTATACATTAACACCGCCATTAATTAACTTGGCTGTTATTCATTGTATTAACAAGTAATAACCATTAGGAAAAATGACAAAACGTAGACCATGCAGTGGGTCAATTTTGATTTATTCGATTTGACATTCGTGTGCGGAGGTCCTATCCCTATACAAGTTCAAGGTTCGAAGGTTAATTTGATCCAAGATTTGTGCACAATACGCGCACGTAGAGAAAGTCTCTATGATACACATGTTTACACACATACATAGTCATATATAAAGTGATCTTGATTTTGATCATTTTCTTATATGAAACAAATGTAGACTGCTTTCCCATTAAATACATAATTAAACATCTTCCACATGCCCTTTGAACTCCAATTTCTCATTCACACAAGAATCAATTTTGATTAATAAATATATATTTTCGATGTTCTCAACGGAGAAGAACACAAATTCACTTTGATCTTTCACAAATAAGAAGTCATGAGTCCCATCCAAAATTGTACTAAAAAAATTCCACTAGAAGCCCTTTTTTCCAAAAATATTTAAAAAAAAAAAAAAATACTATATAAACTCTAATTTCATTTACCTCCGAATGGTACGGTTATAGTGAACTTATTATATTATATATAATTTTCACCAATGACGAATAGCATATTCTGCCCAACAAACGAAAATAACCTGGATTTACCTTCCCATTATCATGCTTACCATAAGCCCTTCCACCCTGGCTCCTTGGAGGCATAACCTGGATTTACCTTCCCGAACCAATGGCCTTGGGCGTGGTCGGTTCGGGCCCTCAGGGTGTGGGCTACATCTTTTTTTTTTTTTTTTAACGAAAATAATAATGGCAATTTGAGTGCCAGAACATGTTAAATGGAAGACTACAAATACTAAAGTATAATGCAAGTGGGACTCAATGACATGTTAGTTATTTTTTTTTTTCCTTTTCTTATATAAAATATTATTTAAGGTAAAGGGTCGATTGGTGAAGATAAACTCAACTAAATATTGATAGGTCCCTCGTCAACTACACGTACTAATCAACAATGGCGATAATTTGATAAAAAAAAATAAAAAAAAATCAACAATGGCGATAGCCTTTCAAGTACGTACTTGGCATCCGTACTTATTATATTTTCAAATTCCTAATATTTTCGGCTTTGACTAGCCACCTCTAGTTAAATACAAGTTGCTTGCGGCTTTTGTCTTCTTCCCTCTAGCTCTATATATATATTTTATATTAAATACTAAAAGACTTTAGTTTACTTTTCTATTCAATATTTTCGCTATGTTTCATATATATTATTTATACACACTGCTAAAATTTAGTCGATAGAGATAAATATAGTTTATCATCAAATGTGTTTTTTGATTTTTGACATATTTTTTAATGAAGCTTTTCAACATTTTAATTTTGTGTACCATTTTAACTTTGCTTATCTCAAAATGACTCGTACATTAATATCATCAAGATATCTACATTAGATACTTTGTTTATAATATGTGAAAATATCTCTTGACCAAAATTTGCAATCAAGATTAAGATCCCGTTTGATATCAATTAAATCTAAATTTTAATATAAATTAAAGTTGATAATCAATCTCAACGGTCCAGTTTCATTGTAGTTCAATGATGTACACATACATGGGAGCTCGATTGTACACAACAATAGAAATAATAATGTTCCTATTAATTAAAGATACCGTGCACATTGTGTGTTTCATCTCTCACGCAAAGTCAAAAGTACACAGTTGTAGCAGCATGTGGTGATTAATTTCATCCATTTAAAAAATGTCCTAAAAGTATTAAAAGAAAATAATAATTATGCTGTGTTCGACCGTTCCATTTTTGTATGTAAATAAAATTTTGTTGTTTTTTAGTAAAATATTTGGTTGTATAGTTGTTTGAAAAATGTATGCGATTAAAAATTAGTATGAAAAATTGTTATATATATTTAACAATTAATTTATAAATCAATTACCGAACAAAATGTAAATATTAAAATAAGAATAGTTTTGAGAATTAGAACTTCAAAATAGTCCGACTGTTCCAACTACTTTTAATTAAAAAAACTGGAAATAGATAAAATTAATGCGCATTAATTAAGGAGAAATTGTAATGAAAATGAGTATTGAATTCCACGAAACGTGTTGATATGTGAATAACACTGTGTTATTAAAATTTAAGTTGACTTTGTCTTCAAATAATAACGAGATTTTAATTTTTCTCAAAAAACCACCTCAACTTATAATTACTTGAAGCCAAAAGTAAATTCTCATTAAGATAAGTAGCCGCGACTGGAGTGGTGGCTAAATAAAAAAAATTAACAAAATCAATTTTTTATTATTTAGAATACAATCAACCATTTATAATTTAAGATCTTGCCTTGTTCCAAAAGTGTAGTATCCTCCCCTTAATCGACTTCCAGAAATTGCTACTTTGTGGGAGTGTTCAATTTTGCTTAATGCAATGAACATTCTTGGAATTCCAAGATAAATGAAATTATATGTAAATACATTGATAAATTGATTGACAAAAAAACTTCAAAGAAATGTATGAATAAAAAGTGATTTTGATTGAATTAAAAATAGGGGTGGGCATTAACTCATCCAAACCGCTCAAACCGACCAATCCAACCCGATCAGTTTGGGTCGATTTTTGATGAAAATTGGGTTGGATTCGGGTTCTACAAATTTTTTTTGGTCGGGTTGGGTTGTGAGTTTGGTGAAAAACCCGACCTGACCCGACCCAACCCAATAAAATTTTTAAAAATGTAGAATCATTTAAATTTTAAGAATCTCAAGCTCATTTTTAATTTGGATGAAATTCGAATATGGTTTGAACATATTTTAATTTTTTTAGTAAGTATTTAATTAATTATATTTGAGTTTATTATATTGTAAATAGTTGATTTGAGTTAATAGTTGATTTATGGGCTTAATTTTTTAATTTTCAAGATTTTTTGTTGATTGAACTTGCTCAAACCACCGAACCCAACCCAACTCAACCCGATCGAAACTTGATTTGGTTGGGTTAAGTTTGATCTCATACTTGGATTGGGCAAAAAATCGACCAAACCCAACCCCCGCCCACCCATTACTTGGGTTGGACAAAAAATCGACCCAACCCAATCCCCACCCACCCATAATCAAAAGTATTTTATTTATTTATTTATTTTTTTAAAAAATATTTATAAACGTTTAAAAACACCTGACCCCGCATGCTTATAGTAGTATTAGAATACAATAATTCTAGATGAACATTTATTTTGAATATTTTAAAGTAACATTGTGATGTGTCAATTTCTTATTGGGTGATGAGGATGTGCATTAAATAATTTAATCATTACCAAATGAATTATCATCCAATGAAAAAATGACACATTACAATGCCACTTTAAAATGTCAAAAATGAATGTCCATCTAGAATTACTCATTATAATAACGTACAAGACTTGCTTACATTAATTGATGCAGACTTTCTAGCTTGAAGTAGAAGAAATAGAAATGCGTTTATATTCAAGAAACAAACTCAATGCATTAATTAATATCAATAAATAATAGTTTTTAGTTCTCGAAAGACCAATAATTGGTTACACTGTTTGATTTATAAACTTGTCTATTTATAATCTTGAGGTTATAAAAAGTAATGGTTGAAAATTGGAGAGAAAAATTTGTATGATTAAAATGTGGTTCGAAAAGTTACGTTATTTATAAATATGTTTATAAATAAAAAATGATTATTTTACCAAACGATGCTTAATTAGTGGGAGCACCAAGCTCGCCGGAATAAAAGCCAGCAGCCCATCTTTAATGCAAGATGAAAATACAAAAGTATAGTGCAAGCGGAGCTCCACATGTGGATTAATTATTTTAAGCCATGTCTTCTGAAATCTGAAAATCAGATCTCCTATGCTGATAACTACTTAAAATTTCAGGAGCTAATATACATAATTATATATCAAGGTTCGAAAATACATAATGAGCGGCTAGACGGTGCGTCATGTCTAAGCAACGCACCGTCTCTTCTAAGCACGTTACTGCACATCAATCCAAAGCTATTACGGGGAAATGCGTGAAGTGCGATGAGACGTGAAAAACGCGCATTATAACACATATAATTTTGGTTTCCAATAACTTGAAAACGTACATTCACATGAACCGTACTAGTGACTACATTTTCTACTCTAGTATGCTCGAGAACGTTAAATGTTGCCTCCGTTTGAATGCAATTTATATTTTCAACCAAAGTCGAAGTTAAACATTAATTTAAATCACATAGAATTACTTGCGCACATTATTTTAGTACGAGATGTAGAATAAAGAACATGCATACAAAATAAAAAAGAAAAACTCAAACAATATATCTGAAAATAAATTATAACGTCGTGGAGCACATTAGGAGTAGAAAAAAGTAATCATACGTACGGATATAATTTGAAAAGCTATTGGTATAACATTATAAGTATATATACGGTAGCGACTAACACCTCAAAATAATCAATTCACATGCTGCTGGCTTTGATTCCGGCTAGGTTGGTGGTGCTACTGCTGATCATATTTATTGGTCTTCTATTAATTAATTATACAAGTAATTTTACTCTTCCAAAGCTAAATTTCATTTTAAATGGATCTCGTTCCCCCAAGTTAAAATTGTGCAGAGTTCGAATTCTGAAAATGGATTTGACATTGTGGCAAGTGGGAGTTACCACCACTCGCAAGTACATTCAGTACCCTCCACTATGACATCTGAGAAGCACATCCTACGATTTACTACTCGAACCAATAATTCAGAATAAAGTCGATTCGAAATCTCAAAGTGTGAGTTACACCTACTAAAATTGTACTAGCATAAGCATAATATGAAGCAGCATATTCCTTTAATTTGTTCACTTATTGACCAAAAAATGCGGCTCAATACATGCTCATTAGGTTGATATAGGCAGTCAATAGAGATGGTAATTGGGCGGGTACTCCCCGCCCCGTGCCTCGCCCCACGTTATGAATCTCAAACTCATACCAGCCCCATGACCTGCTAAGTCATAACGGAGCGGGACGGGGCATCCAATACCCACCCTGCCCCGTCCCGCCCCGTTAATGTCCCGTTTATTTTTTTTTTCTTTTTTTTTTGAAAAAAAAAATTATTTGAACAATTTTTTCACTTGTTTTATTATTAAATTTCATCCCTCATAATTAAATAATTTTTTAAACAATACAATATCAAACAATATTTTTTCCAACAAGATCCTACAATATATTTAAATACTCATCATAAACAAAAACTAACAAAATATAATATTTTTTCAAACTATATAGTAAAAAAAATTAATTATTTTTTAGTATAAGTTGCGTAGTGGGTCTAACAAAACCCACCCCATACCCGCTTTGGGTTTTGCATTTTAATCCCATACCCGCCCCGTCAACTCGTCAGGCGACTTTTTTCCGCCCCATTAAGTTCGGGTACCCGTCGAGTTCGGGACGAATCGAATTTTTTTACCATCCCTGACGGTCAACTTATATATAGGTAGGATCTTAAATAAAACAGTTGACTACAAGCTCATAAATGAAGTAGTGATAATATTTTCTTGTCCACTTTAACTTTAAAGTAGATTAATTAACTTGAAGTTTTGATTTTAAAATTATTCTTATTTAATACTGTTAAATTATCTTTATTAACTTTGGATTTACTGTTCTCGAAGCTGGTAAAATTTGAAACGCTATACAAACTGAATATATTTCAAAAAGTGACTGTGAAGCGAAATAATAATTTATGTAAAATTGATTTTTTTTTTATGGTCTAAATAGCTTATGTTTTCGGTACTAATCATGACATTTCTCAATATATTTGATGGTGATCTACTCTTTCTCCGTATGAATATACTATTATATTTTTGATAAGTTGACTGAAATAATCATTACTTTAAAGTTTAAACAATATAGAAAACATTGCGTAGAAAAGTAAACTAAAGTCTTTATTTAAATATTATATTTGGAAATAAGCGCTTGTATAAATTGCAACTTGTAATTTAATAATAGTTGGTCAAAGTCACATATACATTAAAAATAAAAAAATGTGATATTAATTATAAGTACGGATGGTGAGTAGAATGCCTATCAACATTAGTACCGGATCGAATATGGATAACAAAGTCTCGAAATTAATATTCGATTGATACTACTACTTCTATGAGGTCAATGGTTCAAATTTTTTGGAACGAGCCCAATTAAAATGGGGAGAAAAACTCCTCTTAAAGAGACAATTCGTGTATTATAGAGCATTTATGATGTTATGGGTATTTGGTCACCTATGGACCTATGATGTATTTCGTAATATAAGAATTGTCCCCTTAAAATCGTTGGAGACTCGCCTAGCCAAAGTTGGGACAAAAATCCTCTTAAGGAGACAATCCGTGCGTTACGAGATACACTACAAGTGACCAAAGACCCGTAACATAAACTCTCTTCATAACAAACGAGAAGATGTATAATTTGTTTGGTAAATTAAATAAACTGATTTATATACTTGTTTATAAACTGTACAATTTTCAAAATAGTTTTTAATCACACACATTTTCTATCTTCAATTTTCAACCACTTTTTTTTTTTAATCTCAAAACATAAATAAATCAGTTTATAAATCATACAGTGTTACCAAATGTAGGTGATCATGACATCTTTCGTGATGCGCTGATGTGCCAAAAATATATTGATGAAATAGTCAAATGGATAAAGTTCTAGACAATAGATCTAACCTATAATTATTTGCGAAATTGCTCCATTGCCAGTCGAGCAGCCCTGTAATTATTTGAGTTCCACTTGCATTTTATCATTGTAATTACAATCTTCATTTAACATGTAAATTAGCGTTGAATCCGTCGAGGTTAGTTAGCATGCAAATAACTATTCTATATAAAATTCGAGACGTTATATTCTTGCCTTTCCCTATTTCAGATGGAGACTATATGCAATCTTTGTATCTTTAAGACTTTAACTATGCTTCTAGTTACAGAAATCTTTTTCAATTTACATAACTTTTAACATTATTAAGTAAATCAATTATGTGTCTTAATAAATCTTCAATTCCTTAATTCTCTCAAGAATGATATATTCACATATATAAGGGCAACCTTCATTTTTATTTTATTTTTTGGGTAATTATATTGACACCACTGATTTTATTAGTCACACCATATTTTTCATATATACTAAATTGACACAATTAAATTGACTGAGTTAACCTCTCAATTATATTAATTTTTCTCATTTTTTATTCTTATGTACACCACAAATATTAACAACTCTAAATTTCATGTTTAACATATTTCATCAATGCAAAGGTAATTTACCTCAAACTGTAAATCCAATTCAAGAAATGAGCAAAAATACACAAAGAACCAAAATTTGTTCCGGAAATATAACACTTACAATATGTGAAATTTGATGACCATTAATTAAGAGTTTCCCTTTTTCTCAAAGTGGGTAAATGCCCTCGAAAAAAGTGAGTATTTACATTGAGCTTCTGTGTTGGTTGGACTCCCCATTTTATATTAGACTTATTAGTACTCAATTCCTATTTTAGTTAAGAGTGATTCAATGTAATGGAATTTGATGTTGTACTTGGAAATTGCAAACTCTGATATGGGTTCGCCATCTTTGTTTTGATTCAATTTTTTTGGACAAGTATCAGATCTGAAAATCGAGTAAATAAACATCCATATTTGAGAAAAAAAATATAGTGTAATTTTATGATTCTAATTTCAAATGTTTAGCAAAATTGGAATTTTTTGATATTTGTGTCATTGTGTTTTCTTGATGTACTTTTGTGTGTGTTCTTGTTGTAGCGTGTAAAATCCTATATGTTTTAGCGCGTGTTTTTGGTGTAGTGTGTGTATTTGCGTATACATGTTAGTATATGTTCTTTTGTGTTGATGTGGTGTACCATGTTTTATTTTTATTTTTTAGTGAATGTTATATTTGTAAAAAGAATGTGGTGTAATTATAAATGTGGTGTGCATGGTTAACAAAATTAATGGTGTCAATATAATTACCTTTCTTTTTTCTCTGTTAGGTAGAGACAATGTGCTAGAGAATTGGAGTTTACCATATTCCTCGAGTCAAGTCCCACAAAAGTGGGACGAAACTACTTGAGAATGCGACTGCATACTAGATTTAGGTCCCCTTGTTACAAATTAAAATCTAAATTTTAATCTATAAGTCAAAGTCACAAATCAATCTCAATCATCTATTATAAATCTGTATTAATATCTACCAAATAAGAGCTTTATTCTTTATTTGAGACCTCAAAATATTCAAAGAATTGAAAGTATTTTATATATAAATTTGATGATAATTAATAATAAGTGCCACCGATGGTTTAAAAAAGAAATATGTACAATGAAAGTTGACTTTGTATTATTTAAATATATGTAACAATAAATAAAATATACGGACACGCATAATCCATGGACGGTTCGCAGAGGTCGTAATTACTTGCCGTACGTACATCTACTCTAGCAGATGGAATTTTTAATTGTCAACTATTGACAAAAGTGAAACAACAAAAATATTGCATAATTATATTTTCTTTCAATGCAAATTTATTTATCGTGTTAACAATTATCACGTGAAGAAAAATTAAGATATTAAAATGACTTTATTTAAAAAAAAAAAATGTTTCCCACATCCTAAGGGTCCGAACCGACCACGCCCAAGGCCTTGGTTCGGGAAGGTAAATCCAGGTTATGCCTCTTCCATGGTCAGGGTGGTACTTATGGCAAGGCCCCTTTCAGGGTAACTGAGTCACAAGCCACAAAGTTCTACCGTCACGCCTTTACATCACCCTTTAAAATGACTTTATTTAAACGTACGTTCGGTGGATACTTTCGAGTTGTGGAAGGTTTATTTGAAAGTACTGTCTTCTTTACTGCATGATTAGTTCGGTGGATTTTCTTTATTTCAAAGGATAATTTTCCATACGTAAGGCTTGTAGGGACTAAATTATAATTTCAGTCTAATATAATTCCTGTCATGTGAAATTCATTTGCTGTTTATCTAAACTAAATAGTGCATTTTGTGCATTTATTTGACCTCTAAAACTAAGCAATTAGTTTTTCATTTTGTAATTAATTTTCTACTTATTCGTTGTAAATTATACTAGTATTTGCCCCTATGCGATGCACGAAGCATAAAAAACATATATAACATAATTACAAATGTGAATTATGTTATATATGTTTTTTAATACTGTTTTATTTTACTAATAAATTCTCTAATAATTACATTATCTTCAATACTGATTAATTATTATAACTTTAGTAAAACATCATATATTTTTAATTACGTTATTTTCAATACTATTTTATTATTAGCACAACATGTTGTTATGAATATGAAGCTAAGGAAGCTAAGGTCCAGCAGTCCAACAAGTCCAGTCCAGCTACAGTAGTTTATTTTGATCAAATAAATCAGTTAGCTTGTTAGCCCGCTGTCAGCTTATTATAGGTTCTTCTAGATCTTTTTTCTGTAAAGCTGGTATTATAATTACCAGCTACACTTTCACTTTACGTAAGAGTTTTTTCATAATAAAAATTTGCTTTCCTTTAGCTCTCTCTCAGTTCTATTCATACATTCAAATTTTCATGGTATCAGAGCAGATGCTCTAACAATGGAAGGAGATGAAGACGAAGGGGATACATTGATAAATCTAGGGACATATCCAAAACAGTCCTACAATGAAGATCCACTCTACTTGCAAGGCTCCGATCATCCTGGAACAATCTTAGTTACTTCACCTCTGATTGGAAACAACTATCTTACCTGGAGCAGAGCTATGCGGATTGCACTTGGAGCAAAAGTGAAGCTAGGGTTCATAAATGGCAAGAGTAACGTTGCTGAGGATTCCCCCAATTATGAGCAATGGAAGCGAGTGGACTGTATGGTAATCTCCTGGATCTTAAATTCAATTTCTAAAGAGATTGTAGATGCGTTTCTGTATACAAGTACTACTCAAGAGTTATGGCAAGAGTTAGAGGAGAGATTTGGTGAAAGTAACGGGCCACTCCTCTATCAAATTCAAAGGGAGATTAGTAGCATTACACAAGGAAATTTATCTGTCATGGTGTATTACACAAAACTGAAGAAATTGTGGGACGAATATGCTTGTCTTCTGCCAATTCCGGTATGTACCTGTGGAGCGGCGAAGGAAGTCGCAAGTATGAACAATTTTAATAAAATGATACAGTTCCTTATGGGACTGAACGATACATTTGATCATATTCGGAATCAGATCCTTGTTATGGATCCCTTGCCTAGCATTAATAAGGCATATTCAATGATTTTGCGAGTTGAAAAGCAAAGAGACGTGCACCAATCATATATTGAAGTTTCTGGTAATGCAGCTATGCTTACTAGAACACAAAGTCATGGTAGAGGAGGTTATAGTAGAGGTGGTTTTGGTAGAGGAATTAATTCTGTGAGAGGCAGAGGATACCATGGAAGAAATAATGAGGATAAGGCAAACAGGCATTGTGATTACTGTAACAGAGACGGTCATGACAGAGATGGATGTTTTAAAATCCATGGCTATCCGGAATGGTTTAAAAATCAGAAGGATAGGAGAGGAAATACTGGATACGGTAGAGCAATGGCTAATTTAGCAGATAATCCACTCAACATAGAGGAAAATAAAGCTGCTGATATGGAGAAATTCACATTACAAAACTCTTACCAAAACTCAGATCTATCAAACCTGGTGCAGCAGGAAGTCATGAAGTTCATGAACGGACAAATGCAACAAAGAAACTCTGGAAACACTGGTATTGTGAATTTTGCGCAACTGGGAGATTTTGCAGGTAATAACACTCTTCAAAATATCCAACATGCTTTTACTGTCTTTGAAAAATTGGAAGAAGGAACTTGGATTATTGACACGGGAGCTAGTAGTCATATGTGCACTAATCTTGACATCATGCATAACCCCAAGCCAATTGCTAAACAAATTCCTGTATATCTCCCAGATGGTTCCATTAAACCAGTAACTTATATTGGAACCGTCAAAATCAGCCAAAGAATCATCTTACTTGACACATTGCATATTCCTAGTTTCAAATTTAACCTTCTATCTGTTACAAGACTCACTGAAACAGCACAAATTAAGTTTGTCTTCTTTCCTACCTATTGCATCCTGCAGGACCTGAAGAGTGAACAAACTCTTGCTATTGGGAAACTCATGGGGAGACTTTACATCCTTGATCAGACCAGCTTTGAGCTTTCTAAGCCTTTAAATAATTCGTTGTCCATTTCAAATGTTTGTAATTTTCTGAATGTTGCAAACAATGTTCAATCTGATACTTTGATAGATTGGCATAATAAATTAGGCCATGTTTCATCTTCTGCTTTACATCATCTGAGTTTTGTAAAAAAATTGTTCATTGAATCTGATATTGCTGCCATACAAAAATGTGAAACTTGTCACAAGGCTAAACAACAAAGGTTACCATTTCCCTCAAGCACCATTCAAACCAAAGCCTCTTTTGAACTCATCCATATAGATCTTTGGGGACCATACAATAAACCATCCATGACTAAAACTCCATATCTACTGACTATTGTTGAGGATTATAGTAGGACAACATGGACCTTCCTTTTAGTTCACAAAACTCAAGTGCCAACCATTCTGGAAAATTTCCTGATTTTCATCAATACTCAATACAATAAAAGGATCAAAATGATAAGAAGTGACAATGGTACTGAATTTACCAACAAAGAATGTCAAACACTCTTTCAAAAGCATGGAATAATTCACCAAAAATCATGCCCTTACACACCCTAGCAGAATGGAGTTGTAGAAAGGAAGCATAAACATCTACTCCAAATAGCAAGATCATTGATGTTTCATGCTAATGTTCCTATCAAATTCTGGACCTTTTCCATTCTGATGGCAACTTACATTATAAATAGGATCCCAAGCTCAATCATTCATTGGAAAACTCCATTTGAAATACTATACAATCATCCACCAGATTACTCAAGAATTAAGCCATTCGGTTGTCTTTGTTATGCTGCAAATACCTTGCCATCCAAGGGGAAATTTGACTCCAGAACCTTTAAATCCATTTTTTTGGGTTTCAGTCCAGGACAAAAGGCATTTAAACTCTATGACATTGAGTCTCACAGAATTTTTATTTCCAGAGACGTTGAATTCTTTGAAAATACCTTTCCCTTTAGAAATGATGTTCAAACACCCGACATAACTCCTCTACCTGTTGAAATATCTGATCCCATTCCATATTCCTCAAATAACCAGTCACAACAGACAACATTCATAGACAAAATCTCTGAAAATGAACATCAGGTGATACAACAAATATCATCCATAAACCAGGATTCTGAAGATGGAAATCATTCTGTTTCTGAATCTTTACCATTTGAATCATCACCACCAATGACATTTGAACCATCATCTCCTCCAGTTCCAACCCCTCATCCTTTAAATGAAAGTCCACAAATCACAGAACCTCTACATGAAAATTCTCAAATCAGTGCCATAGATAGAAGAAGCACTAGAATGAAAGTTACTCCTTCATGGATGAAAGATTTTGTCACTAATCTTTGTTTGGCTGAATACACTGGTGCTACTGATTCTCTAAGACTCTCTATTCCAGCTAGCTCACAGCATACACCAGCCACTTTTCCATATACTATCTCACCATTATTTACAAATGCATATATGACATTTCTAGCTAATGTGTCACAAGTCCAAGAACCTTATTCTTATTTTCAAGCTAGTAAAAGTCCTGACTGGATACAAGCCATGGAAAATGAATTGAATGCCTTGGAAGCAAATGAAACATGGGAACTTACTACACTTCCACTAAACAAGAAGGCTATAGGTTCCAAATGGGTTTATAAAGTCAAGATGAAATCGGATGGTAGTGTCGACAGATTTAAGGCACGAGTAGTGGCAAAGGGATATCATCAAATCTTTGGAATTGATTATAATGACAGTTTTTCTCCGGTGGCAAAATTGGTCACTGTGAGAATTTTCATTGCTATAGCAAGTGCTAATTCTTGGCCATTATATCAGTTGGATATTAACAACGCATTCTTGCATGGCTACCTAAATGAAGAGGTTTACATGATCCCTCCAGAAGGATACATTAAAGCTGCTCCAGGGCAAGTTTACAAATTAAAGAGGAGTCTTTATGGTTTAAAGCAATCATCACGGCAATGGAATCAAGAATTTTGTGGAAAATTGAAGGAATTTGGTTTTAAACAATCCAATAATATTCACTGCCTTTTTGTTAAAAAGAATTCTCATCATTTTCTGGCATTATTAGTGTATGTTGATGACGTGTTGCTGACAGGAACAGATGAATCTCAGATCCTGGAGGTCAAGAGATATCTTCATAAATTATTTACAATTAAGGATTTGGGATTTGCAAAATATTTCTTGGGAATTGAAATAGCTAGAGCAGATAGTGGAACATATTTGAATCAAAGAAAGTACATACTTGACATCCTGAATGATGCTGGTTTAACAGGAACGAAAGCTACACTCACACCTTTGCCTAAGGGAATCAAACTCACTGCACATTCTGGGAAATTGCTTCAAGAGCCAGATAAATACAGGAGATTGGTGGGTAGACTGCTATATCTCAACTTAACCAGGCCAGACATTACATTTGCAGTCCAGCAGCTTAGCCAATTCGTTAATTCTCCTTGTCAGTTACATTGGGAAGCTGTTATACATGTTCTGAAATACCTTAAAGGTTGTCCATCTAAAGGTATCTTCTTCCCATCAAACAATCATTTCAGAATGGAAGCTTATTGCGACGCTGATTGGGCCTCCTGTTTGGACAGCAGAAAATCAGTTACTGGTTTTTGCATTTATTTGGGCACGACTTTAGTTTCCTGGAAAACTAAGAAATAATCCACAGTTTCTCGATCTTCGGCTGAAGCGGAGTACATAAGTTTTGCCACTACTGTATGTGAATTAATGTGGATTTCATATATTCTTCAAGACATGTCCATTGTTTTTCCATTACCTATTCCTATTTGGTGCGACAACAAGGCGGCTCTTCACATAGTTGCTAATCCAGTTTTTCACGAGCGAACGAAACATTTGGAAATCGACTGCCACTTGACACGAAATAAGTATGCAGATGGTTTTATTTCTCCTCAGCACATTTCTTCCTGTAACCAAATTGCAGATGTTTTCACCAAAGTTCTGGCCGGTCCTCAGTTTCAGACTCTCTTATTCAAGTTGGGCTTGACAGATTTCCATCAAGCTCCACCTTGAGGAGGGGATGTTATGAATATGAAGCTAAGGAAGCTAAGGTCCAGCAGTCCAACAAGTCCAGTCCAGCTACAGTAGTTTATTTTGATCAAATAAATCAGTTAGCTTGTTAGCCAGCTGTCAACTTATTATAGGTTCTTCTAGATCTTTTTTCTGTAAAGCTGGTATTATAATTACCAGCTACACTTTCACTTTACGTAAGAGTTTTTTCATAATAAAAATTTGCTTTCCTTTAGCTCTCTCTCAGTTCTATTCATACATTCAAATTTTCATATGTATTTAATTAAAACAATATATACACATATTTAGTTATATTCTTTTTTAATTACATAATTAAATTATGTTCTTTTAAATACTGTTTTATTATTACAGCATTAGTATTATTAATTAAAACAACATATATTTTTAATTATGTTACTTTTTAATGCTATTTTACAAATTTAATTTTTTAATTATATTCTTTTCATAACATAATTAAGTTATGTTCTTTTCTATAGTGTTTTAATTATTATAATTACTTTTTTTAAAGCAATACTTTTTTACTTATGTTATTATTATTAATCCATCGTTTAAAAGTGTACGTGGTTGTATACTTTTATGAATATAAGGCTGCGTTTGATTCGCCATGGAAAATATGATTTTCTACGTGATTTTCCAACTTTGAGCTGTTTGGTTGTCTAAGTTTTCCATGAAATTCATTTTTCCACTTGCCTCGAAATCCTTTATTTTCCTTATTTTGGATGAATTCGTTTTCCAATAGGGGGGGGGGGGGGGGGGGGAGGAGGTTTTATTTTCCATGGAAAATCTTATACAATTTTTGTTACGTTTGATCATTTTTGTTGTTAATTGATTTATTTTTCCCCCAAAAATTAACATTATTATTACTAAGTACAAACTTGTTAAAAAAGTGAAAAAAATAAAAAATATTATAATAGCTAAATTTTACTTTATTTTCCATGGAAAATAATGTCAATCAAAAAATAAAATTTGGAAAATTCTCCACTTTTTCTACCTAGAAAATTAAACCAATCAAACACATTAAATTTTCAATTCCCAAGAATTTAATTTCCTAAAATTCAATTTCCTGGAATTCATTTTCTTTCCACCCAAATTCCACCACCGCTATTAAACGCAGCCTAATTTTATATTCAAACTCTACATCATAATTCCAAATTATAAACATATATTGAAAATACCAACTAATTAATAGCTGAATATATAACATTACTAATAATGAGATAAAATCATTTTCAAAGTGACTGTTTATATTCTCAAGATAAAAGCAATTTTGAAATGTATATATATAATAACTTTTTTTTTTAATCTCTATAAACCATGAATTTTTATTTTAGGAAAGTGTAAAAAAGGCGGGAAATTATGTGGTGTTTTATTTGGAAACTTTGTTATTATAATATATATAAAGATTTATTTCAATTTTGGATCAAATGGAAGGATTTTGGATTGATTCCATGATTGATTGGAAACTGTGGGGACTAATTTGCAAACATTGAAAGATAGAATATTTGAGTACTGAGACTTGGACATTAAATAGGTATCAAAGGTATTGCAAGAAGGTGCTCTAATTAAATGCTAATGAAGATGTGAAGTGATAGACCAAGCCGAAGAAGCAAAACAAGAAATCGATTTGTGGAGCATGCGGAGAAATAAGTGCATAAAGATCTCCATGCACAGAGCCCATCATATATCATCGAAAATAAAATTGAGTTGTGAGTTCAACGCAAAAACAGATTGCAATTTGAAGTTGTAGATCAAAAGTTATATGCATTTGAAGAAAAATCGTCAAATCATGCGAACTAGGCGACCCCCTAGGGTGAAATTCTGGCTGCTTCCTGGAGGTAAAAAATGCTAGCAGAGGCTGAAATGCAAGTATGGGAGACTGCCTCAGTTTACACTGGGCGGCCGCCCAGTTCAAATTCAGCTGAAACCATTTTTTTTTTTTTTGGTTTATATTCAGAATTCTATTTTAAAGTGTGTTTGGTATTGTTTAAAAAGAGTTTTTTTTTTAAAAAAAAAATGAATAGTGATTTTTAGAAGAATAGATGGTTGAAATTTGGTTGAAAAGTAAAAGATTGTGGGCTTGACTTTTGATTGATGGTTGAGATTGAGTACGGTAAAAAAAAAAAAAAAATTAATGTAAACCAAACAAGGGCTTAAGTTGGAGACCATCTTGTATTGCGAGTTTAACCCTATTTCCAGTACCCTATGGGAAGAGGGGAGGTACGGCTTAGCCCTTGTTTGATAAACCAACTTTCTCATAAAAAATACAATTTTTTTAATAGTAATCAATCTCAATCATCCAAAAAAGTCAAACTCACAATTTTTTACTTTTCAAATAATTTTTTAACCACACGATTTCTCAATTTTTTTTTTTCCAAAAAATAAGTTTATCAAACACACACTTAGAGTCTGTTTGGTAATGAGAAAATTTTTGATTTTTGTGATTTTTTGATGGATGTGTAGTTTAAAAATGATTTAAAAGTAAAAAATAATGGACTTGACTAAGATTGGATGATTGAGATTGAATATGAAAAATTGTGATGAAATTTTTTCCTTTAACAAACAAGTTCTTAGTTAATCGTTTTCTTTTAAAGATCATATTTGAATAATAGAACAAGTCTCTCGTATATAGAATATTAAGTAATCAAGTTAAACAGATAAATCGAAAGGAGGCACGAGGTTGATTTAAATTTACACGTGAAAGAGACTGAGAAGTACACAGAATACATGTAAAAACTCTTGCTAAGAGCAAATCAATGCTACTTTTTCTTAGTACATATTTTTTATAGCATTACCCTGAGAGCTTAATAATATACAGGCTCGCTAGTATTTTATATTATGGAAAATTCTCAGACAAATTAAACATGGTTTGGTGTTGAATGTGGTGGCGTTACTGCACTAGCGATCTCCTGTCTTTTCCCACGTTCAGATCGGCTGTTTTCGGCAAATTTGAGACTTGCACTGTTCAAACCCTTCTCTTTCTCATCCTCGTTCCATTCTGATGCATAGTAGTACTCTTCACTGTACTTTTCATTTTTAGAAGGAGGAATTAACATGCTTCCCCACTGTGGAAAGTGGATAAATGCCACTGGAATTGTGCAAACTACTGCCATCACTCCCATCCAAGTAAGACCTGATGCTGTGGAAAATCTTGTGTTGGAGAAGAAAACTAATTGGGTTAATCCTCCTCCAAAGTTTCCTCCGGCCCCTGTTAGCCCAGAGATTAAGCCTAAAGACCGACGAGAAACAAATGGAATGATGCCATATGCTGCTCCGCATGCTGCTTGAGCTCCAATGGAGAATAATATCATGGCAAAAATGGCTATGGGAAGTGAATTGGCGCGTCCGAGCCAGATGCAGAAAACTCCTCCAAGTGTTTGGACAGTCCAAAGGATCCATAGCCTACCTCTCATTCCGAATTTCCGGGCTGCTAAGTCAGATGCGTATCCTCCGAGAGGCCGTGCAAAAAAGTTCGCCATACCGAAGCTCGCAGCTATGATTCCGGCCGTGTGTAGTTTGAGATTGAACCTGGTGAATTATTACTATAGTCAGCTTCCCAAACTTAAGATTTGTTAGGGTTAAAATACTTCAATACAATATAAATATGAGAGGGCGCAGTACCTGTCATAAAAATATTCTGCTATAACATTGTTTATGCATAGCTCTACTCCCATGGAAAAGCCATACAGGAGGGAAAAAACCCATGTCCTATAGTTCGAGACAGCATACTTGAGAACCTAAGCATTGCGAAGAAACAGACTAATTAGCTCAAAGAAAACTGAAAATGTAACTAAAAATTAAAACTTAGGAGGAGGTGTCATTTACCTTAGAAAACTTGTCCTTGTGTACAGAACCTTTCTTCTGCAGGGTGCTAAGGTTTCCATCAGGAAAGTCTTGACCAAGAGTTAAAACCATAACACCGACGATTATGTGAAGCCATCCCGGGATGAAAAATGCTATTCTCCAGGCAGTGAATGGGGTGGCTCCTGAAACCTTTATTATATG
This sequence comes from Ligustrum vulgare, assembly GCA_963555705.1. NCBI lineage: Eukaryota > Viridiplantae > Streptophyta > Magnoliopsida > Lamiales > Oleaceae > Ligustrum > Ligustrum vulgare. Next base: position 31,606,602 of record OY743189.1, on the reverse strand, counting down.
GAATAGAAAAGGCATTAGCAATTGACAGACACCACCACCCATGTCACCCCAACCAGCTGCAACTCCATTGACAAGCCCAATGATCGAACTGTTGAACATGATGCTAGTCCAGTACTGGCACGATACAAATGTTGCAAGGGAAAATCCGATCATGAACCGGACAGCAATGTATCCTTCAGCTGATGATATGAATGCCACTGAGAAAACAATGGGTGCTGTTAATAAGTTAAGAACAGCACAACCATATCGTGGTCCTATCAAGTCACAAAGTACGCCCATTACAAGCCTAGAGAAGATGCTTCCTGATACAGAAGCAACCCCAGCATTTCCAATGTCTGTTCTGGTCAAGCCTAGGTTGTCCCGGATAATGGGAACTAGAGGAGCAGCGGCAAAAGTTGATATGAAGCATGTGAAAAATGAAATCCAGGCTAGGTGAAAGGATCTCATATGAGGTTGTGCAAAAGAGAAAATTTTGATAGATTTTGCCTTGTGTTCAGAATCAACTGGCAAATCAAATTTTGCTGCGGTATCAGAAGGCACTGTGGGGGAAGTTACAGACATGGCAAAAGATTGTTCTTTGCCAGTTAATCCATGCACAGAACTTCCAATGGAACCTTCAGTATCAGCCATTCTATCTCTACCTCTCTGTGTATATATGTATCTATTGACACACACACACACAAACACAAAATGTATGTAGCGATGAAACAGGAGGAACAGAAAGTAGAAGATGTTGTGTTTGGATGGTTTGAAGGGATTGAGGAGGGCTGGTATTTATAATGTCTTGGCCGTTGACATTGTATAAGGCCCACGTATTCTTGCCATTGCCATCACATGCCCTCCTTCAAAGAACTTATTTACTTATCACTTGTAGTTGTTTTATTTATTTCTTTGGCAATTAAATCAACAGATAAGTTTTGTTTTGTTCAAAAAGTAGGCTGTCATTAGGGCCAATAAAAAAATATATATATATATCTTTTTAATTTAATTTATAGGCTGTTAAGGGATAAATCACACATCGGTTTAAATATCGAATCATCGACCGACGACCAATATATAATTGTTTGTACTTTTATTCTTACTAAGATAAGATTGACATTTTAAGATGGAACACAAGTCTATGTTGGACGATTACTCTTGCGACCACTTATATGTGCATGGGTGCCGAATTTATGGTGAATACTGTAGAGTGCTCTTTCACAGTGTTGAAAAACTCAATGATTAATTCGTTACACTCCAATGATCAAATTGAAAAACATTGATAATACTTTTGTATTATGAATCCGCATCAGTTGGTTGAAATAATAATAAGTAATGCTCCGTTTGGAAACTTTAGACTTATTTACAAATAGTTTTCATGATTATATGTAATGTGCATTCAAAGTGGTTTAAAAAAAGGGTAATTATATTTGCACCACAAATTCTTATAACTACACCACATTTGAATTGCATTATTGGTCCATAATTTTTATAGATTATTACATTTATGTTCTTTATTTTTTTTATCAGGTTCTTATTATTAAATTTTCAACACTTAATCAAATTTTGTGTTTCATGTTGGGTTTCGTCCAATTTTATTTATTTTTTATTGTGCTTTAAAAAAATTAACAAGTATTCAATTAAAATTTTGATTTTTTTACTTATTAAGTGTACAAGCAATAAATAATTTTTTTTAATTCCTCTTAATAAATTTTTTGAAAGAAATCTATAGAAGAGACGAGATATATTAATTAACGAAATAATTAAAATAAAAATATGATGAAAGTTGAAAGGCATAATTGTAATATTGATTAAAAGTTACGAATATTTCTTGCAATTAAAATGTGTGCACATATAAGAAGATGCGAAAGCAACCTTAAAAAAATCGGGATGATTAAAAAGTGATTTGTAAAAATGTGGAAAAATATATAATATTTAGGGTGTGTTGATAAGATTCGAATCGCGGAATTGAACGTCGGAAAGTTTCAAACTCAGGTTGTGGTTGGACGGATGAATCATGACCCAATTTTCACGACGCGATGACTCGACGATACAGAATAAAGAACCACGACTTTCTAAACGCCACAAGGATTTGCCCAATCTCCCTGATGAGTTTCTCGTTTTGAACGCCACAAATATTCTCGCGAATATTTTATAAGTTTTTGGATGAACGCCACAAAATAATCAATCTTGAAAAGTTCTGATTTGTAATGTGAATCCACACATTAAACAATTGAAAAACATTCAATCTTTTTTTATTCAATAATCAAAGTCTGAATTATAATGAATGGAAAAAGCGTATAAATAAGCAAAATAAAACCCTAGTCGCTAATGGACTCAAAATAGAGTTCTAACTAACCTAAAATAGCTAAAACTGGTACGCAAATAAAATAATGAAAAATCTTTAAATTCTAACAGCGGCGCACGTCCAGAAGCTATCTTACGGCCGTGAGTGTCTTCATTTACGACCGTAAATTGTGTAATTGAAATATGTCACGGCCGTGAATATTTTTGTTACGGCCGTAAGTCCTTTTATCCGGTTATGAAATAGACAGAGAGCAGGTTACAGTCGTGATCCTTCATTTACGGTCGTGATTCAATTTTTGGTTCTTTTTTACATGGTTTGATCTTCAAAGTTCGTCGAACCTGCTGAATTCTTGTTTTGACTTGAATATTTAAATTTTCCCGTCAAGCCTGCTATGACTCTGATTGTCAAGGGTTCTGGATCACATCATACCCTCCTTATTTAGGATGATTTGTCCCGAATCATAGCTTTGTTCCTGTTGTTTCACTTCACCTCCAGGATCAAACGGAAAATTATTGCTTCGATTCCATGAGTTCAATAAATTATGCTCCTTTGATTGGAAAACATGGAAGAAATGGAGCTTGAACTTCCTTTTCCATTTGCAGTGTGGTTGAAGCTCCCAAACATAATTAACCTGCAAAAAAGATTTAAACAAAATGGGGAGGGACATGATAGCTTCATGAAGTACAAAGTATGAATCATTGTATTCATGATAAACCACCACCAACTCCACTTCTTGAACCACGAGGCTCTTCTCTTCGTCTCTTTCCTCCTTTGCAATTTCTTGTTCAATTTTTTTATCTTCAAACTCAACCACATCTCCGACCTCCACATTTGAATCACCATGTTCATGTACTACCTCATCACTACCAAAATGTGAATCTTCCAATTCAAAGCTCAAAATTTGAACTTCTACCCCAACTTCCAATTTTTCTTCATCAAATTTTGGAGTTTTATCACCTAACTCCACCTTTTCATCTCCTACCACAAAATTCGGGGTCTCTTCAACTACTTCTAATTCATGTTTCAAGCCTCCCTCCTTCTTTTCAACATTCATATGCCGATGCTCAACTATAACATGTATTTCACTCTCCTCTAGCCATTTAATCACCGCCTTTCGTTTCTCCTCCTTCTTTCGCAATTTAGCCAAATATTTTCTTTCTGCCTCACGTTCACACCTCAATCTTTCTTCATAAATTTCTTTTTGAATTTTCAAAATTGCTTTTGGATTAAACTTTTCTCCTCTCTTAATCCCGATTCCATCTCTAAGTTTAGGATCACGCCTATAATCACTACGATTTGCTTGAGATCGCCCCTTTTTCGATTTCCCTTCCCTTTCATCTAGTTTATCCAACCTCATCAAAACATCATTCAAAAATCTCCACATACGATCTTTATCATTACCGTTCTCCCTTTTAGATGGATATTTTTCTTGAAAATTGGAAATTATAGAATTTATGTAGAACGGAATGGAAAAGAACAATAAATAAAGGATTAAGGAATTCAAGAAAGTGGTTCTTGAATGGATTTTTTTTGGATGAATTTTCGGAATAAATAAAATAAATAATTTTTTTTTATAAATTCGAAAATTCGACAACGAACATGACAAAATAGACGAAACTTAATTCAGATAAGAATTAACCAAAACAAACACTTTTGAAAATTTTTTGGAACGATTTTCTAGATTAAAGACTCAAGAAACTTAAGAACACGAAAAACGCCTAAAAACTGAAAACAAAACACTCAACAAGATATGGATGATTTTTATGGGACTTGATGATAAACATAAAAATCAATTTGGATAGAAAAACCTGAATTCAGAGTCCAGCTCTGATACCAGATGATAAGATTCGAAGCGCGGAATTGAACGCCGGAAAGTTCCAAACTCAGGTTGTGGTTGGACGGATGAATCATGACCCGATATTCACGACGCGATGGCTCGACGATGCGGAATAAAGAACCACGACTTTCAAAACGTCACAAGGATTTGCCCAATCTCCTTGATGAGTTTCTGGTTTTGAACGCCACAAATACTCTTGCGAATATTTGATAAGTTTTTGGATGAACGCCACAAGATAATCAATCTTGATAAGTTCGGGTTTGTAATGTGAATCAACATATTAAACAGTTGAAAAACATTTAATCTTTTTTTATTCAATAATCAAAGTTTGAATTATAATGAATGGAAAAAGTGTATAAATAAGCAAAATAAAACCCTAGTCGCTAATGGACTCAAAATAGAGTTTTAACTAACCAAAAATAGCTAAAACTGATAAGGAAATAAAATAATGAAAAATCTTTAAATTCCAATAGCTGCGCACGTCCAGAAGCTATCTTACGGTCGTGAGTGTCTTCATTTACGGCCGTAAATTGTGTAATTGAAATATGTTACGACCGTGAATATTTTTGTTACGACCGTAAGTCCTTTTATCCGGTTATGAAATAGACAGAGAGCATGTTACGGCCGTGATCCTTCATTTACGGTCGTGATTCAATTTTTGGTTCTTTTTGACATGGTTTGATCTTCAAAGCTCGTCAAACCTACTGAATTCTTGTTTTGGATTGAATATTTAAATTTTCCCGTCAAGCCTGCTACGACTCCGATTGTCGAGGGTCTTGGATTACATCATGTGTTCATTAAAGTCATCATTATAAATTATAATTCAATTTATGTTGTACACAAATTTTCAAATTACATTTGGTGCGTTCGGAGACTACTTAATGAGGAGAGAGAAGTTTTTTATTTTGTATTTTCGAGGTAAAATATGTGGTTAAAAATTGGAGAGAGAAAATGTGTGTTGTTAAAAAGTGGTTTGAAAAATTATATAGTTTAAATTATAATTTGTTTAGCCCATTAAAGAGCTAGCCGAACGGAAAATTACACATGTTTTTTCTCTCTATTTTTCAACCATACACTTAACTAAAAAACACAAATAAATCAGGGCAAGAAGCCACCGAACAGAGCCTAAACAAATTTAAACCAAACAGAAAAGTGGGTCCATATGTAGGGATTAATTTACAAACACAATTGAATATTTAAATTGTAGTACAGGGGCAGCCGCTGCCGTACTAGTGCATCTGTTTAAGCATTACAATAAGGCCTGTTTGATTATACAAATTTTTTAGTGGAAAATGAAATATGTTTTCTAATTCTCACTTTTGGTTTGTTTGTTTGACAAAATCTTCCATGTAAAACTTTTTTCGCGGACCCCACTTTTTCTTCCATTTTCCTTGATTTGGTGGAAAAGATTTTCTTTGGGTTTTGGTGAAAAAAATGTTTTCCATGATAGATGGAAAATGATTTTGGACACGTTTAATCAATTTTGTTGTTATTAATTGACTTATTTTCTTTCCAAAAAATAACATTATCATCATCAAGTACAAATATATTTAAAAAGTAAAAAATTTTTTTTTTGATTAAAATAGCAAAAAATTACTTTATTTTCCATGGAAAATAATGTCAATCAAATAACAAAATTTGGAAAATTTCCTACTTTTTTCACCTAGAAAATTAAACTAATCAAATACATTTAACTTCTAATTCCCAGTAATTCAATTACCTAGAATTCAATTCCCTGGAATTCATTTTCTTTCCACCCAAATTCCACCCTCGCTATCAAACGGACCCTAAATAAAAACAGTTAGGCCTCCGTTTGATAAAGTAATTATAAATCAATTTATATTTTACACGATTTTTTAAATAATTTTTTAACCACACATATTCTTCTTCTAATTTTTAACCATACATCTTATCTCAAAAACCAAATAAATTGATTTCTAATCACGAAAAGATGATCCGAACAGAGGCTAAAATAGAGAGAAAAAGGAATATGAAAAGATAAATGAGTTTATTATACATGTTTTATTGTCAGACGTCTAGCAATATAAAGTGCCAAACTTAGACGCATAGGAAACAATGATACATGGCTCAGTCCACTGTATCTGCGTCTAGCACCTTATGATGTCAAACGTATGATATTAGAGCATTTTTGTAAATCTAAGCATGAAACCACCATCCAAGTTGAAACTACAAAACTGCTTTCCAAGTAAATGACATATTTCATCAGAGATTATCGTATCTAAGCAGATAGACCACTCTGATACACATTTATAAGAAGAATTCTCATATGAGTCATACCATGTAGTCTTTGCAACATTACTTGCAATCCTCCACGAAATCAAACAATTGGGAGGATTTCCACCATTATACTCGCATAAGCCCGCATATGGGTCTAGATATGAACATTAAATTGCAAAGCAGTAATATTTAAAAAGAGTTTTGCTACTTGTACAATAATTTTGACAATAAGATTGACAATTGACTTACGTGGTATAATTTTTTTTTTTTTTTCCACATATCACATCATCTTTTTAATTAACAATCAACACACTTCAACATCACATAATTGTTAACCGCATTGTCAAATTAATTGTACAAGTAGAAAATTTCATTTAAAAATTTGCTGTCATGAAAAAGTCTTGAGGATCAGTCACCTAACTCAAAGTGCGCATGCATGCATAAAGACTAAAGTGAGATTGAGAAATCCAAAAAAGATGATATCATGAATTTAATAAATCCAAGTCAAAGAAAGTACGGCCAATACGGTACCGTACACATCGTTTTCACCTCGTCATAAAAGATAAGGCCACCTTTCATGCCAAGAAATTAATGTTTGCTCACGTCTTTGTTTGCAATTTTGCATAACTTTTTTTTTTTACCCCACTACCAATACTGTTCCCTGGAAAAAAAAAAAGGGAAAAAAATCATTTTTCAGCTTTCATGGTATTCAAATGTCCGAGGAGATTTTAGGATTGTTGCAATAATAAGGCGTGTCACGTTTTTGCCTTTTTCATTGGAGGATTTTAATAGTAACGACATTCAAATGCCATTTTGTAATTAGGTAAATTGAATATGAATAAGTCTACATTCACAATTTCATACACAATGTGAATGATAATTCCCTCACATTGGGGTGCCAGCATTGTTGATTGAATATATAGCACCTGTTCGATTTTGTGTTCGATTTTGAAGACAGATTTAATAATTAATTTTAACAACACATTTTACAAACTTGCAACTTTCCAAAAACACATTTTATCAAAATTTACTAAAAACCAAATTTTAATTTATTTCAGTGGCGTAATGTATATAGCATAGAAAGTAAAGAAAAAGAATAAAAAATATTGATCAATGTATTGTACTTATAATGCATAATTAAAAAAAATTGGATTAGTTCCAATAGTTTTCTCCCACAACCCCATTTTGGAGGTTTCGGTGACTCCTAAATCGCTCATCGATGCAAAGAGAAAATTGAATAGTGAAATTGTTAGAGTCTTTGAAATATTTAATCAAAGTTCATACTTTTTGAGCATTGGATGATCAGGTTGAGGGTGCTTCCACCTGAATGATCATAATCAAAAGTTCATTCAGCAACAGTTACCTTAGACTTGCCTATTTTAATTATATATACGTATGAACTTCAAATTTTTTAGATATAAGCAGTTTTACTGATTTTAATAAACATGGATAAACCTTTAGAAATAGAGCATGAATAATCTAGACACATAAGCCCAAAAGATGAGGCTGCATTTTAATTTTTAAATTGTACATCATAAGAGTCGTGGTTAGTTTTCCATCTCAATACTCTGCATCACCGATGAGATTAAAAATGTTAATTTTTTTAATTTGTCAACTATACTGATGTCATTTTTATTCAGCAAGTATTTTTTATTTTTATTTTTATAATAAACGAAGATTTTCTCGACGAATATGGAAAAATATTTAGCTTATTGTGCCACTGAAGACCAAAGAAATATAACATAACTGTATTAGCTTATAATACATGACTCGGAGTCTTCTATCTGATAAATAACAGAAAAACACAAAGAATAATATGAGGGTCTGCTGAGATTGGAAGCTAATGTCTTGCTTCTGGTTTGTTATGCTAATGGAGAGCTACCTGTTCTTTGATACCCTCCTTGATTTGTAGAGCAATGTAGCACTTTAGATTGCTTCTTGGGTCGAGGATTAATTTGTAAGCAGGGAGAGCTAGCTCTTATCGCATTAGCTATTTGTTCTTCAAATGGTATACTAAGGTTCTATTTGGTGTTAAGATGTAGAGCTTAATTATTTCTGTAATTGGGATTTACCCTATTCAATTTTATTTTATACACATAGGGCGCAACGCTTGAGCTTTTGTACATTCATCAAAATAATTAAGAGAGAATAAAGGTTAAAGAAGATATATGTACATTCTCTTGTAAACATTCTTTTTTCATTACAGTAAATTCCTGCAATGGTGGACGATGACGTAGTCTCATATTGAAAGGAACCTCTATAAATCTTACATATTCTTGATTACTTATTTTTCTTTCTTGATATTTATTGCTCTAAACAAAATAGAATTATGCTTCATAATTTACAATTGGTATTAGAGCTTAAGTTCTTGATTGATAGCAATGACTAGCGAAGAAGAAAGGTTGTTGGGAATCTCAAGTTTGATGATATGGATTTTATATCTGGAAGATGAAGATCGAGATTGAAAGCAATGGATGAACTACAACCCAAGCTCATACGGGTCGACTAGCAAATTGAACTACAACCCAAGCTCATACGGATCGAGCCCTTGCAGGTCGCAATTCATTTTGGTTTGACCCGTATGAATAAAAATATAAATTTTTTTATATTTATAACAAAAATATTTTTATTAAATTTTTAAATACGAAATAAATAAAATAATAAATTCATATTTATACAAAGAAATGTTTGCATAAAATTCAAATTTATATTACATGAATTACTTTTAACTTTGCAAAATTAAATACAATATAAACAAATAACAAACGTTTCTTAGCTATTAGAGAGAAGAAATAAGATTTACGTTTAGAAACTGTAGTAGAGAGATTTTCATTGTTACTATATTTAATAAAAATAGTTTTTTTTTTTAAATTATTTTTTTGATTATTTCATGGGTCGGAGCGGTTCGCAAATGTTTGACCCACGAAACCTGCGGTTCACATTTTCTTGACCCTATGAACCGTCCGCTCGAGTCACGGGTCGGCCCACGATCCCGGGTCGATCTTCATGGGTCCGGTCGGCCCACCAGTCTTGACACAATTGGTAATTTTAATCGTTTAAGTAACCTCTAGGTTCATCAAACTAAGCCTGCTTTCCCCCTTATTGAAGATCATTTTTTCTTTTTTTCTTTTTTCATTTTTCAAATTTTTTTGATATGAGATATCATTGACTGCTCACTTGCAAGATGATTAATAGTGTGCATAAATTGATATTTCTATTACAAAGAAGGTACTAAAGGCTTTTACCTGATTACGATATGCCATATTTTCCAAAGCTCGAGTATATTCATGTATTCTCATTCTGGTTATGGTTCTGGTTCTGTTGGATAAAATCCTACAAAAAAATTTAAAAGGAGAATTTTACAATTCACAAAACCGTAAAACTAATCCTCATCTTCTCCTTTTCTCATTCTATCATCAGTTTCTCTACAAGTGATTCATGCACTGACAAAGCAGCTACAGAATGCCACTCACGTAATAAGGCAAGTTAATTACCGTTATTATCATCTTTGTTCCTCCAGATAACCCCATAAAGCTCAATAAATGAACACAAAAACAAATAAAACTGTGAAACAGTGAAAGCCACTGCAGGAAGAAATTGTTAAGGAATGCCAATAATTCAAGATCGAAAATGTTGCCCAAGCCCAAGTATTTATAGGTGGGCACTTAGAGCTACTTTCACATGGTACACATGGAGAACGAAGCACAAGGTTCAACAGATAGAAGAAGAGAATCGATGAACTTGGGTCCACTAGTACAAGATAAAAGGTCAATAGTCAAGGATGTGCGCAGAGAAAACTGAGATAAAGATGTGGTTTAACTTTTGTTGTTTTTGAGGCAAATTGTGTGGTTGAAAAGTAATTTCGAAAATGTGCGTAAAACCCCAAATTTGAAAGTTACATCCCACGTCTCTGAGATGGGATTCACATTCACTGGCATTGGATTTGGTTGCAGGGCAATGTAGTTCGTCTCCATTCTTAACTTATTTGGATGAATCAAAAATTTTAACTGCAAAAGAAAAAGGGAAAACTTAATTAGAAGTTAAGATGGTATAAATCTTTATAAGGAAAAGGTGTAAAAGAACCGACGCATAAAACCGGAGAATACGCGTCGGTTCTTGAAGAACCGACGCGTATTCTTTTAGGAAAAAAAAAAAAAAAAAAAAAAAACTTTAGGCGTCGGTTGTAATATTACAACCGACGCCTAAAGTCAAATATATATATATATATATATATATATTTTTAGGCACGCCCATTCTCCGGTTTCCCGCGTCGGTTCTTCAAGAAAACGACGCATATTCCTTTATTTACTTATGCGGAAAAGGCGCAGATCATCTCTATTTTTTCACTACTCGATCTCTTCCTGCCTCTCTCTTTATTTTTCTCTCACCCGAACCACCGCACTATGCCGCCGCCGCCACCACCACCACCATTCCTCCATTTCCCGGCAACGTTCATCACCACATTCCTCCCCTCGCTCTTTATCTCTTCCTCTCCCCGAATCACCGGACTCGCACCTCCGCCACCGCCGCGCGCCTCCACCATCTCGTAAGAGACCCACCTCCCTCTTTATATACATATGTTTATATATATATATATATATTGTATGTAAATATATATATGTAATAATATCTATGCACGTATAATGTATGTAAATAATATGTATATATATGTATTATATATAATGTATATAAATGTATATATGTCTATATATATATATATGGGTATTTATATTATAGACGTGTTTGTATATATGTATGGGTGTTTCAACTAGTTATTAATTTAATTTTGTATTGTTGATTTTTAGTTATTAGATGGATAAATTGCAATATTTGAATTATTGAATTTCTATTGCAGCGGAATGGATGAAAGAAATGTGATGCTTCCCCCGCAAAAAAAAAAAAAAAAAAAAAAAAAAAAAAAGGACTTTAGGCGTCGGTTGTAATATTACAACCGACGCCTAAAGTCAAAAAAAAAAAAAAAAAGACTTTATGCATCGGTTCTACATTTAGAACCGACGTCCAAAACATACTTTGGGCGTCGGTTTTATGTTAAAACCAACGCCCAAAGTTATTTTATTTATTTATTTATTATTATTATTTTTTGACTTTAGGCGTCGGTTCTAAATTAGAACCGACGCCCAAAACTGACTTTGGGCGTCGGTTTACAACTGACGCCTAAAGTCAAGACTTTACGCGTCTGCGTCATAGACGTCGCCGCTACAACCGACGCGTATTCCGTTTTCCAACCGACGCGTATTCTTGTTTCTGTACTAGTGAATGCAGGCAATTTTAGATTAGTTTCCTGAAAATTTCTTCCGATTCTAGGCTTGCAACAGTGTAGGTTAATTAGGTTCATTAACTAACTAATAGAATGGCGAAGTCAATTTTGTCATATATGTATTAACCCAAGCTTATCTCGAACAACAACATCATCAGTACTAATTAATAAAAAAATACAAACGACAACAAAAAGCTGTCACTTTAATGTACAATAGAAAAGATATACACGATATAAATTCCTTCAAATTCTAAATTTAATTAAATCAAATTTTAAAATGCAGGAAAACAAGGGAGAAATTTGTAACTATAATTTTTCAAAGGATAAAAAATAGTTTACATGTTACAGCATTTGCAAAGGTGAAAGTGAAAAATAAAGGAACAAGATTTGAATGTGAAACTAAATATTTGCTTAAATACCAATAGAATAATTTATCATTATCAAAATATAAATAACTGACAATAGAATAATTCCAATACAGATAAATATAGAATAATTTTTCGTTGAATTGCATGACATGATAACCACGACAACATGATTGTGTAGGAAATTGAGGTTCCATCCTGAAATGTTAATATATTAGGTAAAGTAGTCTAACCCATTGTAAGTCCACGATTTACCTCATGTCTAATCGATGTGAGATTCATTCACACTTCCTCAACAATCCCCTATTCGAATGAAGTACCATATCATTATGACCCCCTTCAATTGATAGTGTATTCATCCACTAGTACAATAACAGTCAAGGGCGTCGGTTTTAAAGCGGAAAAGGCGTCGGTTGTACAGGTCTCCTATAGTAGCGACGCTAAAAGTGTATACTTAAGGCGTCGGTTGTAAACCGACGCCTTAAGTTATAAGAAGGCGTCGGTTGTTCTTGAAAACCGGTGCCTTTATGTCACTTAAGGCGTCGGTTGTTGAATAACAACCGACGCCTTAAGTGACATAAAGGCGTCGGTTTTCAAGAACAACCGACGCCTTTTACTATTACTATTATTATTATTATTATTTTTTTTTTTTTTAAAAAAAAAGGCCCTCAAGAGTAATGGAGTGGGTTTTAATCCTTCTCCTTTCTCTCCTGTGGGGGAGTTTGGCTTCCCCTACCCTTTTATTAACAAAAAGAAAATGATACACCTAATGGAGGAGGGCATGTATCTAGCCTCCAAATGTGATGCCAAATACAAAAAAACAATAGAATCCCAACAGATGCATGCAATGAAAGGAGAATCACTCAAATGCAAAAAATTTATAAATCAGGAGTACTTACTCCCTATACAAGTCAAGAAAGCTTCTGATGATCTAGGCGTGAATCTAAAGTTTCAACCAATTTCAATCCGGATCAATGATGTAGGGTATTTGTCTTTTTTCCATAATCGCAATCTGCTGCAATTGTCTAGGAAGATCCTTATTATTATACCAAATGATAGTATCAGTGTCAACTCCCTCCTTAGCTAACAAAGAGGCTGCTGTGTTGGTGAATTTCTTTTCCAGCTCAATTTTACAGTTCATGTTCCTCATATACTCTTTCACTTCATCCATCTGATAACACAATGGCCACTGTCCAGCTCCTTTGCAATTAACATTTTGGATAACCTCCTGATGTTCAGTAGCAAATTTTATATTCTCCAGATTGAAATCCACGCAATGCATTATTAAACCCCTTCCCACAAAAATTGAATAAAAATAATACCAGAAAGATAAATGCTACCATAATTTGATCAATAACAATTTTTGAGAATCACAACCTAGAGCAAAGAAAGTTATCGCATCTGTAAATTTGCCAACTAATACCATATCTAATACACCAATTTAAAGCAATTTTATATAAAAGTCCAAATGCCATTGCCGAAACATTTAGTTTCTATCAGAGAAAGTTGCACAATGTAAGACTCCTTCAAAACTCATTTAAAAGGGGGGAAAAATGAGGGTGCCAAAAGCGTCCAGTTATTTTTGCATCAGAAAAGTAATGAATCCAGTAAACATGATCTCTAAATCCTAGAAACATCAGACAAATTAACACAATATTAAGCAAATGAATAATCTAAATCTACAATGCCAAAAACACCCTAAAAACATATCCTGAAGACTCTTCATGTGGAAAAATATAAGTACGTTTAATATGTTTTGTATTTTTACATGTAAATGCATCTTTCTTCAGGGCAATCAACACATCACCCAAGGCCACAAGTAAGCCACACTAACCTTATCTGAAGAAAAATTCCAGCAAGGAGGGTGAAGAGATAACCAAAGCTTCACCACTTGGTGAAAACAATTCTGAAAACTGAAGAAGGAGCTCGTATGAACAGTGAAGTTGCAGAAAAGAAGCTATTGCAGTGCTGCAACCTACTCACTCGACCAGGGGGTAGACGTTTCCAGCTGAGGAGACGAAAGCCCAGTAGTTTTTGGGCAAGAAATCACCACAATAATGCTGAATAGTACCACACCAAGCTGTAGCCTGCGAGAAAACCGAACCCAGTTGATGGGGTTTCTCGAAATTCGTTCAAAGTGCTGAAAAGAACCCAGAAAACCACAATTCCAAGCTAGGGTAGAAGAGCCCAGTGAACAAGGAGCAAGAAAATGCTGAAAAGAAGGAGAAATTCCAGCAAGAACTCGAACAGCCAAAATCGTGCACTAGGGCAGACCCAGGAGTTGAAATTCGTGAGAAATCTTTCAAAATCCGCCAAATAGCTTGAATAATGTATGATTTGATGGTAGGGGAGGAAAGCCCAGTGGTTAAAAACCATTCTTCCCCATTGAGCTGACGCTCAGAGGCGACTTGGGGATCTCTATGAACAGTGACCTCAGTTGAACTGAAAATGGTGCGGGAAATGGCTAAAAATTTTGGTAAAACCGGGGAAATGATTGAAATTTTGGTGAAACCGGGAAAATAAAGCGCAAGTATAGTCGTCAGTTCTATATAAGAACCGACGCCTATACTTAATTTATAGGCGTCGGTTCTTATGTAAGAACCGACGCCCATACTTGGGCCGGTTCTTTGGCGTCGGTTGTTTCCTAACAACCGACGCCTTTAATAAACATTTATTTACAATTTTGTGCTAATTTGTTATTTTTTTTGATAATTTTGTACTAGTGATCTCTCTTCCTCAACTCATCCAATGTGTCAAGATCACCGTACGTGACCACAATAGCATCAATTCATGTTTTTGTCTCCTATTTGAAATATTGACACGTGTTTTATGGTAACATATAAAATTTCCTATACATTTAAATGTCAAAGAATGGCTATCACTCTTCTGCTTGGATATGTTACACAGAAAACAGCAACCTTGCAATGTTTTGAAGTCAATAGCAGGTAAACAAGAGTTTGCTTTAGATGAATAGAGCACCTTGTACTGTAATTTTGGATACTTGCTGAAGGGAAAAAAAAATGGAACAAATGAAGATTGCAAGATTATAAAAAATAGAATAAAAAGGTGGCTGCTCATTTATTTTCGGGCACTTCCAATTAAGTTGCTAGTTGGTACATGTTCCGAGGGAAGAATGCATTATCATCTTGGTATAGCCTCAAGAAAAAACCACATCACAAGAAACCTTATTGTCTAATTCTTAACTAAGACACAACTGACTGTCGCAGATTTGTTTAGACAGTTACGGATTAACAGTGAAACATGAAGTTTTGTTTAGCGCAATACGACATGAATCTAGCTGACACAGATTCGTCTGAATTATAAAACGTGAATAAACGGTATAAACGATGCAGAACTGTAAAGAGACAAGAACATGATATTTGAGCTTAAGGTGAGAAAAAACCCTAATAGGAAAAACCCACGTGCCCTCACCCTGCGAACAAAAATCAATCACTATTTTAAGAATTTTTTTTACACTGATCAATCCAAGTTACAGGATAAATCTATGCATAAACTTATCAAAACACACAAGAAATAAATCACTCACTGATCCTTCTATGGCGTGTATTATGAATTGACGTCCCACCACTCTTCAGTGGATTATTTGATACTGCAACGTTCTTCAGCAACACGAACTCCATTTCGATCTCGATCCAAACCTCCCGTTTGATCTTCTGACTGAAAGTCATTTCTTCTCTCAGTGATTGATGAACTCCTCCCGGAGAACCGAAGTCACAATAATGTAGAAACCGTGTATATTTAGTGTACCACACGAAATTTTAGTTTCTAAACTTCGTCAAAGAAAATCGTCCCAGTTTTTCTTATTTAAATGCAATCGGATTACTTGTGCATCAAGAATTCTAGTTGCACAAAATGTCTATTACCTGCAATTAAATCAAGGATCATTAGAGATAAGGTAAGATAACTATAAATAAATGAATCTTACCATAAATGACGATAAGGTAAGATAATCAAATTTTACCATAAGCGAAGATAAGGTAAGATAATCAAGGTTGTTTATAAATCTTACCATAAGTAATAAATACAAACTTGGACTTCAAGAAATGATCCAAGATTTTCGGCCAAACAAGATATTCTTTATCTTGAATCCTTATCAACAGTGATAAGTGATAGAATTCTAGCCTAAGTATACTATTATCACAATTCTCAAAACTTATCATAAAAAATAAGTAACACAATTTATCTCCAAACATTACAAAATATCACAGGATAATTATTTCAATTCCAAGGAATATGAGAGATAAATATGATTGCAAGTTCATATATGATCAAGAAATTTAATTAAATTACTAAACACACGTATTTAGTAATTAAGCTTAAATTTACTTAAATTACAACATGTAGAAAAATAGGAAATGTTAATAACAAATAAGTTAACAATCTCCCCCTTTGGCTTTTTCTA
Source organism: Ligustrum vulgare (assembly GCA_963555705.1). Taxonomy (NCBI): domain Eukaryota; kingdom Viridiplantae; phylum Streptophyta; class Magnoliopsida; order Lamiales; family Oleaceae; genus Ligustrum; species Ligustrum vulgare. Next base: position 31,590,174 of record OY743189.1, on the reverse strand, counting down.
TTTTCCCAAAACCTAATCTTCTTTTCACAACCACAAGTAGAAGTAGAATGTAACTATCAAGCTCCCCCTATCAAAAATCTCCTCCTCAAGGTATGCATCATAACAATAACAATTAATATATGCATGTAAAGAGTGAAGAATATCAGACACATTACACATAGGAAGCATTAAGGAAAAGTTACTTCAACAGTCAATAACACCTAAAAAGATGATAAGATAAAAAAATAAAATAAAATAATTACTACTTCCCCTTTTTGGAATAAATAGGGGAAGCCTTCCACTCCATGTAACCCGTCAGGAAAAAAAACACAAAATACCAACCACTGGCAATATAATTGTTTAGAACAAAATAGTAAAATAGTATCAAAGTCAATAAGTAGAAGCAGGTGCATCAGGCAGTTGCTGTGTTACTGAGATGGGTCTCAGTTCTTCCTTAGCTTCTTCGATCCAGCGGGCTTTTTGGCTGCATCATCCTCTTTTCTTTAGCAGCCTCTGGTGCCATATTTTTTGAAGATCCATGATAAGTGCTTTATTAGCACGTATTTAATTCACTTATTATCTTATTTTGTTATTGGTTTGATCCTATTGAAGTATCGTTTAATGCACTTTCACTTATTGTGCTATGTAAGGTCAAAAAGAAGAAAAGAAAGGAAACATGACCAAATAAATACCAAAAATGAAGAAGTGAGGTTCAATGGCATATTCAAAGAGCTCCAAATCAATAATGATATGTGGGAAGAAGATTAGAGGCAAAAATTATGGTCAAAGAAGGTTTGGGGTGAAGTTAGAAATCAAAAACCCGCAAGGATTGTGATCATGAATTTTGGTCAGAGATTAAAGCTCCATTTTGTCATATAAGACTTTCGAATTTTGGAACAGCTATTTTACAAATAATTGTATATATTTGAGTTTTCATTCCAACAAAACTTGAATCACTACAATCTGACATCAGGAGAGAAAGTTATGACCAAAACATCGAGCATAGACGCTTCTCAACATAGATGCACTTACGGCCGTAAATGAAAAAGTTACGACCATAACTTTCAAATTCCGAAAATTTTCAGTAGCTCACTTACGGCCGTAAATGATAAAGTTACGGCCGTAACTTTCTGGGGAAGTAATTTCCTATCTGGTTCACGACCTATCTTTGGTATATCTTGTGAGTAAAGTTAGGGCACGATTTTGAGAGTATTAAAAGAGCAAAATCACCACAAAAAGGAGGCTGGACATTGAGGAAAATTGAGATCAAAATATAGAACATTCTTGGGAGATTTTCAAGAGCAAGAATATCTACAACAATGGAATTCATGAAACAACTTGAAGAATTTACCACAAACATGCTAGGCTAAATTCCATATCTTGTTCAAAGGGGAAGTTGTGTTAACTTGATTATGTTATTTTCTTTTCCTACAAATTAGTAGCGTGAATTTCTTCCTTTATTTCAATTGTTGGATTATTATGTTTTGAATGTTCGATTGAGTTTATTTGATTAATAGTTTAATTTGGCCAATTGGATTATTGATCTTTGAATTCATGAATATGCTATGTTTAGATTCTTGATCCGTAATTGTCATTGAATTTTTACTTTAGTAGCAAATAAATCTCATGCGAGTTTAGTAATAATTCAAATTGGATTGAGTAATTCGAGCTTGTGAAATTAACTATCCAATTCAATCTATTCTTCTAAGTTTTCATACTAGTCGTTCATTAAATCCTAAGAGCTTGTTTAGGATTGTCCGTGTCTAGAATTGGTTCGAAGAGCTTGTTTTGAATTAATACAAATAGGGAAGAATTTAGATAATCAGAGCTCGTTGATTATTTATGATTGATAATTGAATAGTGTTAACTTATTTTAAGTTATATTTATTGGCATTTTCTATTTTCCTATATGTTTGTAATTTGATAAATTTAGTTTATTACTAAATATTTTTATTTAGTAATTTATTAAGTTTAATTAAATTACTTAAAAATTTCTTGAACATAATATTGTCTTTATCTCCTATATAGTGTGATAATATTTGTTGCTTATCTTCTATGATAATGACAAGAAATATTGTGATAATATTTTGGAGATAATGTTTGTTGCTTATCTTACATGATAAGTATTGTGATAATGGTAGAAATCTATCACTTATCTTTTGTGATAGGAATTGTGCTAATATTTTACAAATTCTATCTTTCTCACTTATAAGTATTTTGATTATATTTTAAGTCTTGCTAAAATATTCTGATTGGCCGAGTATATTAGGATCATAATCTCGAAATATTGATATTGTTATCTTGTGATTTTGGTAAATTTCGTGATGATCTATTTTGTGATTATTCTTGGCACTCAAGTATATCCAAGATATGGTAAGTATCTTTTTAATATGGTCAAGAATATTTCAACCTTATCTTTGCATATGGTAAGATTATGAGGTCAAAAATCTTGATTAGAGAGAATCTTGTGTTGGCCGAAAATATGGTGATAAATATCAAGGTTTATCACTTGATTGATAAATGGTAAGATCTTTTAAGATTTATCAATATCTTTGTCTATGGTAAGATTTATTTAAGAATAATTATCTTACCTTTTACTAATTATCTCTACCATGTTTTGCAGGTATTAGAGATCTTGTGCAATAAGGAAACTCGGGAGTCAAGTAAACCTAATTGCACTATAAAGAGAAGAAAAACGGGATGTTTTCTCAAGACATGTAGAATCCAATTTTCGTGTGGTGCTTACAAAAATACACTTCCATTTTAAAGAAGTCTTGAAGCTATATTTTTCGTGTGGTGCAAATAATTAAAGCTTCATTCGTGTTGTGACTTCAATACTCCGGGAGAAGGATTCAATCACTTAGAGGAGGAAAGAATTTCAGCGTGAAGATCAAACGGGAGGTTTGGATAAAGATCGAACGAGAGTTCGTGTTGCTGAAAAGTGTTGCAGAGTCAAAGAAAACTACTGAAGAGTGGTGGGATGTCAGCTCACATTATATACCACAGAAGGATCAGGGAGTGATCTATTTTTGGATGTTTGATAAAGTCTATGCGTAGATTTATCCTGTAATTTAGATTGATCTGTATAAACTCTTTCCTTATATAGTGATTGGTTTTTGTTCGCAGGATGCGAACCGTGGGTTTTCCCTGTTAGGGTTTTGCCCACGTTAAGCTCAAATTATTGTGTTCTTGTCTATTTACAATTCCGCACAATTTATTCTGATTATTTACGTTTTACTATCCAGACGAATCTGCCTTAGCAAGATTCATCTGGTACTGCGCTAAACAAAACTTAATGATTTACTGTTAACTGGTTACTGTCCAGACTTGTCTGTGGCAGTCTGTTTATAAAATTTAGACAACCTCAAATTTTCAAATAGGGATATAAACACGTTACAAGGAAAGGTATACCATTAATTGAGGGTACAACCGAACTCGAGAACAAGATTTTTTCTCATATTATTTCTCTAGTCATATTTAATTGTTTATTTTTTTATTCAAGCAATTTCAAACAACAAACCCCCCATTCCAATCTAATTGATCGAACAATTAAAATTAGTTTATGTTCCTCGTGGGATCGACCCTTACTCTTGCTACTACATTATTAATTAATATTTAGCGAGTAAGGAATTATTTATTATTTTGGTGCATCGCGACACGCATCAAATTTTTGGCGACGTTGCGGGGGAATGGTTAACCAATTTAGTGTTTAATCAATTAGAATTTTATTTTTTCTGCATTTTATTTATTTTTATTTTATTTTCACTTTATTTCTATAATTTCTCAAAAAAAAAAAAAAAAAAAAAAAAAAAAAACTTGCCTTTCTACTTCTTTGCTTTTATGCGTAAAACTCGATCAACTAATTTTGAATTTTTTTATTTTGACCCAGAAATCGAGAAAAAATTTCGACAGAAAAGAAGAGCATCACAACCAATGGCAATAGATAACAATAATCTGACCCTCAAGCAACTAGCTACCCCGGATATTGCTCAACAACTACTATGCATCACTTTTCCGGCAGTGGATGAAGGCAAAACTTTTGAGCTAAAATCCGGACTGATCCATCTTCTGCCAACTTTCAGAGGACATCCCGGTGAGGACCCATACATACATCTGAAGGAGTTCCATGTCATTTGTGATAGCATGAGACCCACGGGTATTACTGAGGAACAAATCAAGATGAGAGCTTTTCCATTCTCGCTGAAGGATGTTGCTACTGATTGGTTATACTGTCTACCACCTGGATCAGTCACCACCTGGAACGACATGAAGAGGCTATTCCTAGAAAAGTACTTTCCTGCATTGAGAGCAGGGACGATCAGAAAGGAAATATGCGGGGTGTGCCAAAACAATGGTGAATCATTATATGAGTATTGAGAGGGCTTCAAAAAGCTCATCTCGAGCTGCCCCCATCATCAGATTAGTGAGCAACTCTTGGTGCAATATTTTTATGAAGGTCTGGCACCGATGGATAGAAGCATGATAGATGCCACAAGTGGAGGTGCATTGATGGACAAGACACCGGAACAAGCACGGGCTTTAATCTCCAATATGACTGAGAACACTCAGCAGTTCAACTCCAACAGGGATATGCAAGTTCGACGCGTAAATGAGGTGAGTAGTTCCAATATTGAAAGTAAACTTTCTGAACTAACAGATATTGTAAAACAACTTGCTAGAGGGAAGTTACAACAAGTCAAGACCTGTGGGATATGCGCAAATCTTGGGCATCCAATGGACGCGTGTCCAGTGTTGCAAGAGGGAAATGGTAAACAGGTAAGTACTGTAGAGAGTTTTCCATTCCAAAGACAACAGTACAATCCGTACTCTAATACCTACAATCCAGGATGGAGGGATCACCCCAACCTAAGCTACGGAATTAACAAGCCCCCAGGTTTCATTTCAAACAAACCTCAAGGGAAATTTCAGCAACAAGGAACCTTCCAAAAACAGGGGCAGTATCAGCAAAAACCTCAAGGCTCAAGTATGTCTCTTGAAGACGTGGTAAAAACACTAGCAACTAACACATTACAATTTCAACAAGATGCAAAGTCTAGTGCACGATTTTGGGAGTATTAAAGGAGCAAATCTAGGGCACGATTTTGGGAGTAATTTCCTAATCTGGTTCACGGCCTATCTTTGGTATATCTTATGGGTAAATTTAGGGCACGATTTTGGGAGTATTAAATGAGCAAAATCACCACAAAAAGGAGGCTGGACATTGAGGAAAATTGAGAGCAAAATATAGAGCATTCTTGGGAGATTTTCAAGAGCAAAAATATCAACAACAATGAAATTTATGAAGAAACTTGAAGAATCTACCACAACCATGCTGGGCTAAATTCCATATCTTGTTCAAAGGGGAAGTGTGTTAACTTGATTATGTTATTTTCTTTTCCTACAAATTAGTAGCGTGAATTTATTCCTTTATTTCAATTGTTTGATTATTATGTTTTGAATGTTCGATTAAGTTTATTTGATTAATAGTTTAATTTGGCCAATTGGATTATTGATCTTTGGATTCATGAATATGCTATGTTTATATTCTTGATCCGTAATTGTCATTGAATCTTTACTTTAGTAGCAAATAAATCTCGTGCAGGTTTAGTAATAATTAAACTTGGATTGATTAATTCGAGCTTGTGAAATTAACTATCTAATTCAATCTATTCTTCTAAATTTTCATACTAGTCGTTCATTAAATTCTAAGAGCTTGTTTAGGATTGTTCGTGACTAGAATTGGTTCAAAGAGCTTGTTTTGAATCAATACACATAGGGAAGAATTTAGATAATCAGAGCTTGTTGATTATTTATGATTGATAATTGAATAGAGATATAAACACGTTACAAGAAAAGGTATAACATTAATTGAGGGCACAACCGAAACCGAGAACAAGCTTTCTTCTCATATTATTTCTCTAGTCATATTTAATTGTTTATTTTTATGCATATTTATTATTCAAGCAATTTCAAACAACAAACCCCCCCATTCCAATCTAATTGATTGAAAAACTAAAATTAGTTTTCGTTCCTCGTGGGATCGACCCTTACTCTCGCTACTACATTATTAATTAATATTTAGCGAGTAAGGAATTATTTATTATTTTGGTGCATCGCGACACACATCAACCCACCAAGCATCTGATCGAGCATATATTCGAGTTTTTTGACACTAACCACCTTCAAACCAACTAATTCTGCTTCGAGCTGCCCAATTCTAGTATCTTGGCCAGGTGTATCCTATTTCTCAGAGACACCAGTGTCATCCAGATTCATTTCTCGATTGGAAGTCTGCGCCTCCAAAGTTTTTCTGCACTTCACCCTGTTTAACAATTTTGGAGAGATCACCAGATCATCTTCCAATGTCTGAATAACCTGATCAATCAAGTATTGCGAAATAATCCATTGGTAAAACAATGGAGTTCCGAATTCGATTAGCAAGATCAATATTCCTTTTAGTCCCTAAAAGAAACAGTGTTCTAGCAGACTCCCTTTTAAAGCTTGGATCATGGATAAGCTGATTAAAATTAGCCTTTACAATTTTATGAAGAATTTGATATTTCTTAGACATCTCAGACCTCGGTAATTGTTTTAATCCTTTCACAGGCCACGTAACCTTTTCCCCCGATAACTCCATAGAAATTTCATCATTTGTGACTGCCATTGAATCATCCTCATCAGACACATCTTCATTTAACTCCAACCACCTCCTAAGATCTTTTACAGATATTTTAACCAATTGCCTTCTAACACTTCTTCATTGATCTGTGTAAAAAAAACTTTTCTTAAAATAGTGATTTTTTTGTCCGCAGGGTGCGGGCATGTTAGGGTTTTCCCACGTTATGCTGAAATATCGTGTTCTTTTCTCTTTCCAGTTCTGCATCATTTATACTGTTTGTTCACATTTTGTAATCCAGATGAATAGCTAGATTCATCTGGTCTTGCGCAAAACCAAAACTTCACGTTTCACTGTTAATCCGGTAATTACCTAGACAAATCTGCGATAGTCAGTTGTGTCTTAGTTAAGAATTAAACAACTTTAAATGTTCAATAATTTTAAATAAAATCTTTCTTATAATCTCATTGTCGCTTTTACACAAATACTTACAGTGAAAAGGCATAAAGTAAATAAGGAAACTTACTTGAAGGTATAATGGAAGAGACACCTCCATTCCAAAACATACAAAGAAACCATAATCGCCTGCAAAAAATAGAATATACTAAACATGATAGTTTATCTTCCAATAGAAAAATCAACCGTAAAAAGAACAGACCAAATCGAAAATGGTTGATCGAGGGCGTCAGAACTCCTCGACAGTGGCTGTGGAACCTCCTTTTGGAGAAGGTAAATTTACCTGCTAATCTTGTTCTCAATTTTCTTCATCTGATCCTAACTCACTTGACAGTTAACGTGATTAACAATGTAGATTTCAAATGGATATAAATGAAAAAACAAAGAAAAGAAAACATTTTTATAATGATGGGATGATCGCCATGAAAAATAATCAAAGAAATTGAGTTGAGAAAATCACATCATAGAAGAGAAGAGAAAAGGAAGAGGTGAAAAAGAATTGAAAAAGGTTCTTGGTGAAGAGGTGAGAAGGAACGAGTTGGGAAAGGTGACTTCTTGGAAACGATGAGCAAATTTGGGAAAAATGAATTTTGCTACTCACATAGTTACTTTGAAAATAAACTAGTATTTTCACTCGTGCGATGTACGAAAATATAGTTATGATAGTGATTTCGATTAAAATTTATGAAAATATATAATCATATCAAATAAAAATATAGTACTATAACATTTTAATACAAAATATTATTGAATTAAAAAACTTAAAAGAAAAATAATCAAAATAGGAAATGCAATATTTACAAAACTAATAAAAATTAAGAAATTATAAGATTTTTTTCCTTTTCTTTTTAAAATTGTTTGTCTCTTTAAAAAAAAAATTGTTATATTTATTATTTATTTGTTTGTTGATTTTTTTTAAATAAGTTATTTTTATCTTTTTTTATATATATTAAATTATTTTGAAAAAAATTAACAACCATAAATCTATATTTGCTTTGAATTGGTAAAAAATATTGTGTTTATATTTTTTGTTTATTTAATTTTACATAAATGAGTAAACGTCGTTTTATTTGTAAAATAATTTTTTTTAAGATAATTTTCTGATCTTTGAAATAATTAATTTTTTTAATTAAAATCGATTCGACCCCGGTTTAACCCGATTCAATCTTCTGACCCTTGACCTGTTGCCTCTTTCAGGTCGAAACATTTCAGGTTTTCTAAACATGGAGTATTATATAACTTAAATGTTATAATTTAAAATGAAGTAAAAAATATAAAATAAGAGCTTGTTTGGTAATGTAAAAAGTTTTGATTTTTGTAGTTTTTCTTTTTTGCTTTTTTGATGGATGTGTGATTTAAAAATGTTTGAAAAGTCAATATTTGTTGGCTTGATTAAGAATGGATGGTTGAGATTGAATTTGAAATGTCATGTTAAAATTTTTTGTTTTACCAAATAAGCACTAAAACTTTGACATTTGATCTTTTGAAAGATTTTACGGACAATGTTTTAACAGTTTGCTCACACTTGTTATATTTTATTAAATTTTTGTTGAGATCTTCGATTTGTCGCTTGTATTACTTATTTTTTGACTTCAAAATAATGCAAATGTGTATGCTTAAAAAAGTGGTTTGAGAAATTGTGTGGTTTATAAAATGGTTTATAAACCATTTTTGCAAATTTATCGTACACATACTTAAACATAATTTTAATACTGATAGTTACCCATGGAAAATTATATTTAATCAAGTATGAAATTATTCGATTTGAAAGAAAATTTCTAGATTAGTCATTTAATTTTTAATTTTTTATATAATCTAATTGAAAAATTTATAATAAAATACACAATATAAGGAACGTTCTTAAGTTTTTTAAACTAAAACATTTTTCGTTCTTTAAACTAAAACATTTTCGGGTTATTTAAATATTTTTCAACATATTTTATAATATAATTTTATATCTTTAGAAATAATTTAATGTTACTTTACCAAATTAGTTACACAATGATTAAGCAAAATATTTTTGAATAATTTTTTTTTATTTAATTTAAAAAAATTCTTAAATTACGGATTTTGAATATATTTTTTTTATAACAATAGAGGATTATCTATTTATTTTTTAAATTAGACTTATGATGCTTTTGATGTAATTTATTCACATTTCTCACAAAAAAAAAAAAATGAAGTTAGGATACATAATAAAATTAATAGTTATATTAAAATCAATCATCCTATTAAGTAAAAAAAAAAATGTTAAGAAAAAAAATTTAAATTGTCTTTTTTTGGAATTGGAACGAAGCATCTCTATTTGATAAAATATTTTTAAACAACACGCTTTTAAATTACTTTTTAATTATACATATTTTTTTTTCCACTTTTCAATTACTAATTTTTACCTTGAATTTTTTTTTTAACTACCATTATTTGTTATATAATATAATTTAACAGTGCTCAAAATGTTTTTATTTTTATTTTTTATTTGGGAACAAATGCATGTAGTACTCACAAGTATAATTCAATTTGCAATCATTATTTATTTATTTTTTAATTCTTGTGTTTTTGGCAAAACCTTTCCAAATTTAGCATATACATTTTGGCGGGAAAGTGTGTGTGTGTTTTTTGATAAAGACTTTGTTCACACACACACACACACACACACACACACACTCACACTCTAGTATCACACCCGTACGTTGCACTGAATAACAATATGAAATGATTTTACTGCAAACATCATTACAAAATAGGAAAAAGAACTGAACACATAATTTGCTTTGATTAATGATACAGACTGTCAAAGAATGCTCAAAATAGAAATAAATTATAATTCTCATCAATTTTGGAAAACCTTTTTAAATAATATTGCACAATATTGTTACATTGTTATTTGAATTTATTGATCGATCAATTGTTTAATAGAAATTATATGAACTAATTGCTAAAATCAGTAATATATTTTTGCATATTTTAGTTATTTAAATTTATATAATGAAAAATAGAAAAATGAACAAAATCAATAAATAAATAAAAATAATGTGAAAATGATGAATGAATTGAAGAAATCTTAATTTTGTAAAATTTACCCAACTAAATTGGATTTGCCTTAAAAATATGTATATTTATTATTTATTTTAAATTGATGAGAAAAAAATCAGAATATAAATTAATCATCTATGACAAAAATGAATTTAGTTAACTAATTATAGATAATATTATAGGACTTAAATGATATAATTTAAAATAAATTAAATATTGAGGAAAAATAAAAAATAAAAATAAAACTTTACCTTTAATTTTTGATATGATTTTACTGACAATATATTTACAATTTGCTCTCACTTGTTAGCTTGCATTAAACTTTTCACTTCGATCTTTAATTTGACACTCATATTACATATATCTTGATTTCAAAATAATACAATAATTATCAAAAGAATAATAATCTTATAGAAAAAAATAACATTTCGGTATTATTAATTGCATATCACGGATGCCAATACAATTCATGATACATGTAAAATAATAATTGCTAAATATTTAATATACTATTTTTTAGCAAAATTTTTTCAAATTTAGAAAGTTTTTTTGGCATGAAATTATGAGTGTATTTTGGTGACGGCTATTCTACTTTTATATAATAATAATAATAATAATAATAATAATAATAATAATAATAATAATATTATTATTATTATTATTATTATTATTATTATTATTATTATTATTATTATTATTATTATTATTATTATTATTATTATTATTATTAAGATAGATATGACAATTAGGTGATATGGAAGTATTGTGTTTGTTGATCTAGATGATGTGATGTGTAAAAGAATAAGATTGTGTCACGTAAGCTAATTATAAACTTCACTATCACACTCATTGTGAGTGTAGCGGGGTTGGGGAAAAAAAGACTTGGGAAGAGACTCAAGAGTAGAAAGTTTGCATGTATCACACGGAAATTACGTGCATTAAAACAAATTTTTAGTAAATTTTGATAAAAATTGATGAAGTATATAGTTAAAAAATTGTGGATCTCATAAAATATATGATTAAAATTAATTGTTGACTTTAGCTTATAATTAAAATCAAATTTTAATTAGAACCAAGCCGAGGATAGTAAAGGAAATATATTTTTTAAAAAAAAGGATGGCATCCGACGTCATCAAAACGAAGTAATTTTTGACGTCAGTTACTTGGAAAAAATCTAGAAAAGAAAACCCTCATAAAGACATCCTGTAGGGCGAAATTGTGAACAGTAACATTAACATTGGCTCTTATAGTTTAGTAAGGAAAATTTCTAATACGTAAACTAATGCATAGGCAAGAAAATGTATTTATAAACAAAAAACAATGTGAAGAGTTTTTTATATTCTAACAGTTGTTTGTTTTCCTTTCTGAATCATGTTATAGGAACAAAAAATTTGACATAAATTTTTACACCTACACACTTAACAACAATCTATTTATTTACTCATCACATCAACTTCAAAATCAATGACCCACAAAAAACCGATCACACTTTTCTATTCAATTAGTATTTTCCCTTCCTAATTTGATGTAATACGAAATGTAATATTACTACATCCACTCCACTCCACTCCAAATATATATATTTTCCTCCATGGAACGTTGTAAATGTGTTATAGTATAAGGTTGAAATGTATTCATGTTGGAAAAGATGGAAACAAAATTTATACACATTTGTTTCTTAAATTGGCAAATATTTTCTTAAGTGAAAATTGAGTTTTTGGAAAATTTTTGGTTAACATTTATTTTGGAAAAATGATTTTAGAAAAAATGTGTCAAATAAGCATTTAGTATATTCAATATTGTAATCAATATATTTTGGAAAAATGATTTTAGTATTGGTTGGGCACAAACGCACGTATGTGCAATTGCGATCTTGATTGCACCAAGCTCAACTCGGCCTGCTTGTGCACATCAAAAAGGTCAGTGCAATCCTGATTGAGTCCAGCTCAGCTTGGCCTTCACATATCACAAAGGGCACATTGGTGTTTTAGAGAAAAACTACAAACATATGTCATCATGACAAGCTAATTGTCTTTAAAAATTTTGGAATTAAAATTGGCAACAATGACATGGAGACATACGACAATTGTGCATGGCTAGTGCTGATTACATGGTACCGGTATTGCAGTCCAACATGGTGGTGACGTGAAATTTTTTGCGCCACCACAAGAAAGAGGAACAAATGCGACGGAAATTAGCGATAACATCGCGACAAAATATGATGTCATTGCAATAGGTCATCCTATAGCGACGATATTTTCGTTATCGCAATAGGCAGACACTATAGCGACGACTATTAATTTTTAGTCTACCTATTGCAACTACGAAAATGTCATCACTATAGGGTCTACCTATTGCGACGACAATCATTGTCTTCTTTGTAGTCGTCACTATAGACTCTACCTATTGTGCTGACAAAAAATGGCGTCGCTATAATTTTAGCTAAAATTCTGAAATATCCAATTTTTGTATTTACAATTATATTTATACAAGTATTATTAAAGTGTAATTTATTGAAACGGATATTTTGTTAGTTAACTAATATATATACTATCGAAAACACAAGAAAACACAAGACTAAATTGCCCCAATGGTTGAGTCACCCCTCAATCCTTATTTCAAGGGTTCGAAACCATGCACTACACAATTATCTTAAAAATTAAAGAAAAAATGCTGGTTGGCGAGTCAGATCAAAATATAACATATAGAATAATTATTAAATAATATTATCGGTTAGCGATGATTTTATTAGGACTGTAGGGGCCAACATAATAGAGACGACAAATGTCGTCGTTAATGAACATCAACCATAGGTCTAAAGCAATAGCATTTGGAGACGACTTTATTGTCGCTAATGGGAGATATTCTCCTAGTGCGCACAATTAATAAAAAGTAATTCTACGGAGATATTTTTAAGTGATATTGTAATATGTCATAATGTCACTTAAAAATGTCCCAAAAAAAAGTCTTACTAGTATTGATTAATAAATCATCGGAAGGGATGTGATTGTCTGGGGATTGGTGAATGGGTTCAGACAAAAGGGGAATTTTCTGTTCCTCGAATTGGGATTCCTGATTGTGAGGGGTGTGGGTGGGGCCTTGAAGATATTTTTAAGTGATATTGTAACATGTCATAATGTCATTTAAAAATGTCATAAAAAAAAAACCTCCCAAAAAGTATTGATTAATAAATCATCGGAAGGGATGTGATTATCTAGGGATCGGTGAATGGGTTCAGACAAAAGGAGAATTTTTTTCCCCCGAATCGGGATTCCCGATTGTGAGGGGGCCCACCCACACCCCTCACAATCGGGGGAACAGAAAATCCCCTTCAGAGAAAAATAAGAATATTTCAAAACTAGTTATTTCCCCCAGACCCCCGCATTGATACGAAACACTGGAGGAAGGTTAATTTTCAATTGACAATAAAATTAAATTACAACTCAGTCCTCATCATAGAAACTGGAAATAGAGAAAGCAGACGCAGAGTCAAATGTTATTATCGGCTACAAAGCATAAAATAACAAAAATATGGAGAAGGGATCAACAACAAATAGACATTGTTCAAATTTCATATATTTAGGTTTTTAGATGGATCAGCATTCAGTGCATCAAAATTTAGATACTGATCAGTGTCCGCCAGCTCTTCGTTCAATTCTAATGTGGATTGCTGGGAAGATTCATTAATGTCGGCGCTCCATAGATGGTTTGTGCCTGATGGTGCAGCACTAAATCTTTGCAAGTTTGTATGTCTCGGTTGAACATGTCCAGAAGTGCTCGGGCATTGCTGGTATAACGGAACAAATGGGATTTGTTGCACATTTCCATATTGACAGAAGCCCAGCTGCATATTTTTCGGTAGTTCTTTGAGACGTTGTAGCTCGCGTTTCATTGCTTCGTGTTCAACTACAATAAATATGATCAAACGAAAGACGCCACGGATGATACATATACAGAGAGAAAATTAGAAACATAGCTAATTAAACAAAAATAGACTCTAAATTCTTGGTTACCCTTGCCCCGCTTAGACTCATTTTCAAGAAACAGGTATCGTTGTTGCAGGTTCTCCTTTAGCATCGCCAACATTTTATTCCCATCTTTGCAACTTTCTACTTGCTGTCTGAGATGAGATATCTTTTCCTGCGCACAAGCATGATAATTAATATATAGAGTGTATAAATTTATATTTCCATTAAGAGAATGTATAATAAAGGCTTTACCCGATTATGATTTGCCATTTTTTCCAAAGCTTGAGTGTATTCAAGTACTCTCATTCTGGTTCTCTGGGCAGAAAGTTTGTTGGATATAATCCTACAAAGTAAATAAAAATGAAAAGTTAAAAAGAGAATGCCTCTCAAGTATAGGGCTTTCTTGGGTGCCCAAGTTCCCTTTATTATTATCATCTACATCTAATCCTGATCAGTGCATTGATGGGATTTTTGTTCACCTTCTAAGCTTCGTGGGATCCATGTTGCGGTCTACTTTACGGCCATTTTTGAGTTCATATTCAATTGCTTCATCGAGACTAAAGGTCTTGCGGGTAGCACGTGGACGCCCGGGAGTAGACCATTCAGATAAGATCCCAAATTTGAATGTTCCATCCCATGTCTCTGGGATGGGATCCTTAACATTGTTCCCATTCACTGGCATTGAACTAGGTTGCCCGGTATTGTAGCTCGGCTTCATTTTTAGATTTTGTGGATTAATCACAAGATTTGCCTGTAAAAGAAAAATGGGAAAACTTTAATTAGTAGAAGTTAATTAAGAAAGCAAAAATCTGTTTTAAGAAAAAAGATGTATTGATGGACTGAACCTTGAAAGGAAGTTTAAGATTGACAATAGAAAGCCAGCCAAAGCCTACATATATATACACTTAACCAACTGTTGAAATTAATTGCCAATTTGCCATTTAACTTACTTCGAATTAATGTACATTATTTACTTTCTTATTAATTTTCTAACTCTGCTTTACTGTTCAGATGCTAGCAATTTTAGATAAGGTTCTTGAAATTTTTTCCAGCCTTGCAACAGTATATGTTCATTAGGTTCATTAACTAACCAATAGAATGGCAAAGTCAATTTTGTCATATTAACCCAAGTTTATCTCTAACAACAACATTATCAGTTTTAATTAATACAGAAAAGTACATAACGACAACGAAAAGCTGTCAATTAATGTACAGTAGAAAAGATATACATGAGATAAATGCCTTCAAATTTAAATTTTAAAATCAAATTTTTGAAATGCTGGAAAACAAGGAAGAAAATTATAACTGTAAATTTTTCAAAGGATAAGCAATATTTACAACATATACAAAGGTGAAAGTGAAAAATAAGGAAACAAGATTTTAATGTAAAACTAACCAGTAGAATAAATTTATCATTATCAAAATATAAAAAACTGACAATAGAATAATTCCAACAAGATATATTTATAATTATTGGTCGTTGAATTGCATGACATGATAAACCAAGACAACATATTGGGCTTGTGCGGAACCCTTGTCGTGCTTCCAAACTTTTTGTAAGATAGTCTAGCCCCCGCTTCGCCACATCAAGAGGCGGACCTCACTTGAATTTTTTGTTATAAGTAGAGTTAGAAAATTTCACAAGAAAATCAATCATTGAATTATATCACGCGATAAACCAAGTCCATATGTCAGGGCTGGTGCAGCACCTTCCTTGTGCTTCGAACGTCCGGAAAATTGACTAGCCATGCAATACCCCCCATCAGCAGGTCTGTCTCACTGGAATTTCTGTAAAGAGGGTTTCATTTTCAACAAAATCAAAGAAAATTTCTTCTGGATAATTATTATTATTTTTTTAAAGATAAACTCAACTATATAGAGCCATAGAGGTATCAAACAAGGCATGAGAATTGAAGTATTTGATTATAATGGAACTAATCATGCATGATCCTAATAAATAACCTAGTACCCTAGATTCAAGTAGCTAACAAGATAAATATTTCGTGTGCAAGGTACACTATAAAGAATGTGACTATACATGGCTACTATATATTTATGGCATGTCGCCTTATGACATTGTATGCTTGAGTGCGTAAACGATATATCTCAGTTGTTTTCAGTTAAGTTAGTTGAAGGAAATACTATCTGTAGCCTTAATTGCTGCTTCGTTGAGGCTAACTCGCGCGCGGTAGTTCATTAGCTAAAGCATTCTTGTATATAAACCCAAAAGGGACAACATGTAAACATTTATCCATTCAAGTAGTATTAATCTGAGAATTTAAGACTGCAAGGATTATCTCTAGAAAAGGGTTGGGCATTGAACTATGAAAATTAGGCTGAGAGAGATTGAAATCAACTAATTAATACAAAGGCCATGTTTGCTAATGGAAAATTTTCACCACAACTTTTCAAACTCAATCTCAACCATCCATTCTTACTCAAGGCCATAATTTTTGACTTTTCAAACATTTTTAAACCAAACATCCATGAAAAAAAAAAAAAAATCCAAACTTTTCACATTACCAAACATGCTCTAAGTAAACCATTATTTTTAGTACCGATTTCCATTCCCAACTGATGGACTGTCAAAAAGGACTATTCAAGCTTCCAAAGACATGCTTCAAGCCTGTATGTTAGACTTTAAGGAAAATAGAGGAAGTATCTATCATAATTTGCAGAATCCGCCTATAACATTAGCTACCCAGATTCAATTGGAATGGCTCCATTTTACTTATTCGTTTAAAATTAATATTACGTATAAGAAAAAATTAATTATAAAAAAAAATTGTTTTGCTGCCAAAAAATAAAAGTCGTCTGGAAAATGGCAACGCCCACCTGGGGGCTACCTCAAACTCAACATAGATGCTGTTGTTCGAGAAAAGTACATTTGAGTTGGGGCTGTTATCGGGGATATTGAAGGGAGGACTTTAGTGGCAGCCATGAGCAGGAAAATTGAGGGCCTTTTTTTGTTATTCAAAACTAGTTGCACGCACTGTTATTTAGAATAATAAAATTTCAGAAAAGAAAAACTTATCGATCGAGACTTGTGACAGCACGATGTCCTAAAGTGAAATTGTCCGCCGTAATTTGCTGCGACCTCTTTGGACAATCACTCCCAGGATACAACGATCAAATCACTATATGCAGCAATCACAAATAATTTCGAAACTTTCAAGGTTACTCCAGAATAGCTTATAGAAATAATAGATGAACAAGAAAAGAAGAAATAACTTGAATATTTTTCTGTGTTTTATTCTGAGAATATAACTTGAATTTATAGAGACAAAATATGCATAACTTCCACATGGATTAATGAAGGAAAAACTGAAACTTTATGAATTACGTAATTTCATGTGAAACTGCCTCAACAGTCAAAAATAAAATTAATCCCCTCAACAGTCAGAAATAAAATTAATCCGGAAATGATTAAAAAATAAATAATAAAAATATTTATTTTAATCAAAGAAGCCCAATGCCCAACCTATCAAAGACTATTTAAATATGCGCGGGGAATGTGAATCGAACCACCGACCTCCCATGTAAATTTCACATTTTCCACCACTTGGGCACTTTACGTAATTTATTTATTTATTTCAATTATTATATATAATATATATCTAACATTTTTCACCAGAACTAATTGAAGGATTGGCTTTGAGAGCTGACCTTCTATTTGCAAAACAACTTCACCTAACAATTGAAACTATTAGTGTGATGCAGTCAGGTAAAGATGTGAAAAAACATTTTATAATTACATATTTGTTTATAAGTAAACAAAAGTGAGTAAAATTCACTTATCAGTTATAAAAATTACTCACTTATGAAAGTAAGAAAACTCAGTGATGAGTAGAGTTATATACAAATAAAAATCACTTGCATTTAAAACTTATAGCATAAAAATCTTGTATACAAGGAAGATGCATTTGCTAAGTTGTCAAGTCTAATTATTGCCACTTCGTGAAGCAATATGGGGTTCGAAATCCCCGGTGAGGTCACTATGAGGGTTGAAAGGGGGCAGGCAGCCCCCTCCCTCCGCCCAAGACGAAAATCTTAGTTAGTGACTATTTTGGAAATTGTGTTCTTGTAAAATTATTTTATAGAATTGGAGTCGTCGTGTAATTAAAATTTACCCCTATTCAATCTTATAAATATGGCGCAATACTTAGACTTTTATTATCCATCAAAATAGAGAGAAACGAGAGGTTATAGGAGATATAGGTGTGAGTTTTATCTTGTAAAATATTCTTTTTCATTAGTGAATTCCCGCAGTGATAGAAGATGATGTAGACTCACATTGAGGCGAATCTCTATAAATCTTGTGTTTCTTATTGTTATTTTCTTTATTGTCTCCATAAAATAGCATTATGGTTCCTAATTCACAACAGCACTACTAATTAAAAAATACTTATAACATATTTATAGATAAATATATTCGCTTATAAGTAATAAAATCACTAATGCTTAAATTCATGTATATATAGGTAGAAAAGTTATTATAAACAAAAAACATTTTTTCAGATTTTTATGTTCTGGCAGTTGTATGTTTTCCTGATATGATGTAATACTAAACGCCATATTACTGAACCCACGCTAATTCAAATTTTTATTTTTTCCTCCATGGAACTTGTAAATGTGTTATATTAAAACGTAGGAATGTGTACATGTTGGAAAAGATGGAAACAAAATTTTTACACATTTGATACTTAGTGTGTTTGGTGTTATTTAAAATGAGTTTTTTTTTTTAAATGAATAGTGATTTTAGGAGAAATGATGGTTGAGATTTGGTTGAAAAGTAAAAAATTATGGGCTTGACTTTTGATGGATGGTTGAGATTGAATACAGTAGAAAAATGAGAAAAATTTAATGGAAACCAAACGGGGGCTTAAATTTGCAAAGATTTTTTCAAGTGAAAATTGATTTAGAGTCATTTTACAAGCTCTGCAAAGATTGAAAAGAAATGATTTTGTTGCCCACAAGAGCAAGTCTTCAACAAGAACTGAAAACTGTTGTCCAGAATATCGAAATTTCAGGGGCTTAAAATCTTTTAAATGTATTTTTTTGGAATCAGAAATTTTCACACTAATAGGGATATCAGCAATTGTAAATAATTGTTAAAACAGAGTAATCTTGGATGAACGCCAAATACACCTTTTCTCATTGGCCTGATTCGGGACTTTTTGTTGAATCACGGTTTCAAAGAAATTAAGCAATGTTTTCTTCAATAAAATAAATAAGTAAATAAATTCAAGTCGAGATATTTCAACAAAAAAAGGTGAAAATGTTATAGGGTAGCTTGGTTGGGTATAAAGCTCAACTTGACCCGTTTGTGCACATCGCAAGTCACCTTTATGTTCTACAGAAACGCTACTTTACACTTTGTACATAAATGTCATCATAACTGTTGGGATTCTTTTGTCCCAAACAAATCTCGGGGGCGATGATGAAACATCGTGTCGGATTTTAGCTTCGTAGGCCCTCGGCCCATGATCGAAGTATTATTTGTCCCAACTAACCACAATATGCGTAACTCAAGAGTGACAGGTTAGAGACTTTGTCATTCTATCTTGAGGTGTTAATTGAGTCATTGGTCCTGTTGCTCGATAGGTGGATCCGATTGGCGGCCCGGGTTTTAATTAGGCTCTCGAACCTATTCCCTAATTAAAACCAAAACCTACCTATTTATTCTAATTAACCCTCACTCTCATGAAGAACTCACGCACACTCACCTTGCCTCTCTCTCTCTCTCTCTCTCTCTCTCTCTCTCTCTCTCTCTCTCTCTCTCTCTCTCTCTCTCTCTCTCTCTCTCGGCATAGCGGCTCCCCGTCTTTCTATTTGTGAGAAACCCAATCATTTCTCTGTGAAATTACACATACCTTACCTCTCGCCCCTGGTTTACTTGCTTCCTTCCTCTTCGTGAGTGTTGGCTCGTGCTTTGTGCCTTCGAGCGGTGTAAATCGCAACCTTTGTGGCTCTGTGTGTTGGGCATTCTAGTTCGGTACTTTCTTCTTCGTGAAAAGTGGGTTTGTGGGTTGCCTCGAAGTGTCTCATGCTATCTACATGTGGTGTTGCCTATTGTGGTTGTAGGGGCAATTTTCTGAGCCCTCGATCCCTACCACACGGCCTCGATTTATTGAAGCATAAGGGAGTTCTTATTTTTATGCTTTGATTATATATATATATATATATATATATATATATATATATATATATATATATATATATATATATCATTCCATTATTTTGTTATAGATTGAGATTAACTTTCATTTACTTTGTGTTGTGCAAGGTTAAATTCTCAACATAGTGGTATCAGAGCCAAGTTCGGCTTATTGGCTGACTCGTGACATTCTTTGGAATTTGATATTTTTCGAGCCTTTGTTCACTGTTTTATTGTAGAAATTATTTTGTCATTGAACTTTCATTTACTTTGTGTTTTGAAAACTCTTGACTGATTTTTTTGGTGTATTGTTTTGCAATTACAGTTTAGACTATTTTAGCTTGGTGTTGAGTCTGCCTACATCGAGGGATAGCTGATTGCAAATTTCGCTGAATAAATAAATAATTTCGCATCACTCCTTATCACGGACACAGAGAAGTCCGCTTTGGTAAATTGGCTGATCACTTTTAAATTTCTGTAATAGCAGGTCATCGTGTGGGGTGATCGTTAGGCTTGTGGGGTGGTCAAGCCTAAGTTGTCCCGGATAATGGGAACTAGAGGAGCAGCGGCAAAAGTTGATATGAAGCATGTGAAAAATGAAATCCAGTCTAGGTGAAAGGATCTCATATGAGGTTGTGCAAAAGAGAAAATTTTGATAGATTTTGCCTTGTGTTCAGAATCAACTGGCAAATCAAATTTTGCTGAGGTATCAGAAGGCACTGTGGGGGAAGTTACAGACATGGCAAACGATTGTTCTTTGCCAGTTAATCCATGCACAGAACTTCCAATGGAACCTTCAGTATCAGCCATTCTATCTCTATCTCTCTGTGTATATATGTATCTATTGACACACACTCACAAACACAAAATGTATGTAGTGATGAAACAGGAGGAACAGAAAGTAGAAGATGTTGTGTTTGGATGGTTTGAAGGGATTGAGGAGGGCTGGTATTTATAATGTCTTGGCCGTTGACATTGTATAATGCCCACGTATTCTTGCCATTGCCATCACATGCCCTCCTTCAAAGAACTTATTTACATTATCACTTGTAGTTGTTTTATTTATTTCTTTGGCAATTTAAACAACAGATAAGTTTCGTTTTGTTCAAAAAGTAGGCTGTCATTAGGGCCAATAAATATATATATATATATATATATATATATATATATATATATATATATATATATATATATCGAATCATCGACTAAGCCTCCGTTCGGTAAAAAAGATTTTTTTGGTTTTTTATTTTTATTTTTAAACCAATTTTTAAACTACACAATTTTCCAAATCAATCTCTAACCCTACACATTTTCTGTCTCCACTTTTTAACCATCCATCTACCTAAAAAATAACAAAAAAAACCATTTTTTTTAACTTTTAGCCGCCGAACGGAGGCTAATATATAATTGTTTGTACTTTTATTCTTACTAAGATAAGATTGAAATTTTAAGATGGAACACAAGTCTATGTTGGACGATTACTCTTGCGACCACTCGTATGTGCGTGGGTGCAGAATTTATGGTGAATACTGTAGAGTGCTCTTTCACAGTGTTGAAAATCGCAATGATTAATTCGTTACACTCCAATGATCAAATTGAAAAACATTGATAATACTTTTGTATTATGAATCCGCATCAGTTGGTTGAAATAATAATAAGTTATGCTCCGTTTGGCAACTTTAAACTTATTTACAAATAGTTTTCATGATTTTCTAGATGTAATGTGCATTCAAAGTGGTTTAAAAAAAAAGGTTTGCACCACAAATTCTTATAACTACACCACATTTGAATTACATTATTGGTCCATAATCTTTATAGATTATTACATTTATGTTTTTTATTTTTTTTATTAGGTTCTTACTATTAAATTTTCAACACTTAATCAAATTTTGTCCTTCATATTGGGTTTCGTCCAATTTTTTTTTTTTTTTTTTTTTTTTTTTTTTTATTGTGCTTTAAAAAAATTAACAAGTATTCAATTAAAATTTTGATTTTTTTACTTATTAAGTGTACAAGCAGTAAATAAATCTTTTTAATTCCTCTTAATAAATTTTTTGAAAGAAATCTATAAAAGAGATGAGATATATTAATTAACGAAAGAATTAAAATAAGAATACGATGAAAAAATGTTGAAAGGTATAGTTGTACTATTGATTAAAAGTAATGAACATTTCTTGCAATTAAAATGTGGTGCACATATAAGAACATGCGATAGCAACCTTAAAAAAATCGGGGTGATTAAAAAGTGGACTGTAAAAATGCGGAAAAATATATAATATTTAGGGTGTGTTCATTAAAGTCATCATTACAAATTATAATTCAATTTATGATGTACACAATTTTTCAAATTACGTTTGGTGCGTTCGACGGCTACTTAATGAGGAGAGAGAAGATTTTTTTATATTTTCGAGGTAAAATATGTTGTTCAAAATTGGAGAGACAAAATGTGTGTTGTTAAAAAGTGATTTGAAAAATTGTATATTTTAAATTGTAGTTTGTTTAGCCCATTAAAGAGCTAGCCGAACGGAGAATTACACATGTTTTTTCTCTCTATTTTTCAACTATACACTTAACTAAAAAACACAAATAAATTACATTATAATGGGCAAGAAGCCACCGAACAGAGCCAACCAAACAGAAAAAGTGGGTCCATATGTAGGGATTAATTAACAAACACAATTGAATATTTGAATTGTAGTACAAGGGCAGCCGCTGTCGTACTAGTGCGTCTGTTTAAGCATTACAATAAATAAAAACAGGTAGGCCTCTGTTTGTTAAAGTAATTATAAATCAATTTATATTCTACACAATTTTTTAAATCATTTTTTAATTACACATATTCTTCTTCTAATTTTTAACCATACATCTTATCTCAAAAACCAAATAAATTGATTTCTAATCACCAAAAGATGATCCGAACAGAGGCTAAAATAGAGAGAAAAAGGAATATGAAAAGATAAATGAGTTTATTATACATGTTCTATTGTCAGACGTCTAGTAACATAAAGTGCCAAACTTAGACACATAGGAAACAATGATACATGGCTCAGTCCAATGTGTCTGCGTCTAGCACCTTATGATGTCAAACGTTTGGTATTAGAGCATTTTTGAAAATCTAAGCATGAAACCACCATCCAAGTTGAAACTACAAAACTGCTTTCCAAGTAAATGACATATTTCATCAGAGATTATCATATCTAAGCAGATAGACCACTCTGATACACATTTATAAGAAGAATTCTCATATGAGTCATACCATGTAGTCTTTTCAACATTACTTGCAATCCTCCACGAAATCAAACAATTGGGAGGATTTCCACCATTATACTCGCATAAGGCCGCATATGGGTCTAGATATGAACATTAAATTGCAAAGCAGTAATATTTAAAAAGAGTTTTGCTTCTTGTACAATAATTTTGACAATAAGGTTGACAATTGACTTACGTGGTATAATTTTTTTTTTTTCACATATCACATCATCTTTTTAATTAACAATCAACACACTTCAACATCACATAATTGTTAACCACATTGTCAAATTAATTGTACAAGGAGAAAATTTCATTTAAAAATTTGCTGTCATGAAAAAGTCTTGTGGATCAGTCACCTAACTCAAAGTGCGCATGCATGCATAAAGACTAAAGTGAGATTCGGAAATCCAAAAAAGATGATATCATGAATTTAATAAATCCAAGTCAAAGAAAGTACGGCCAATACGGTACCGTACACATCGTTTTCACCTCGTCATAAAAGATAAGGCCACCTTTCATGCCAAGAAATTAATGTTTGCTCACGTCTTTGTTTGCAATTTTGCATAACTTTTCTTTATTACCCCACTACCAACACTGTTCCCTGGAAAAAAAATAAAGGGAAAAAAATTCATTTTTCAGCTTTCATGGTATTCAAACGTCCGAGGAGATTTTAGGATTGTTGCAATAATAAGGCGTGTCATGTTTTTGCCTTTTTCATTGGAGGATTTTAATAGTAATGACATTCAAATGCCATTTTGTAATTAGGTAAATTGAATATGAATAAGTCTATTTTCACAATTTCATCCATAATGTGGATGATGATCCCCTCACATTGGGGTGCCCCCACCCCAATGTGAAGGAATTGCCATCTACATTGTGGATGAGATTGTGAATGTAGCATTGTTGATTGAACATATAGCACCTGTTCGGTTTTGAAGTCAGATTCAATAATTAATTTTAACTACACATTTTACAAGACTTGCAACTTTTCAAAAACATATTTTATCAAAATTTACTAAAAATCAAATTTTAATTTATTTCAGTGGCGTAATGTATGGCATAGAAAGTAAAGAAAAAGAATAAAAAATATAGATCAATGTATTGTACTTATAATGCATAACAAACATGCTTTTTCAAGCATTAAAAAAAATTGGATTAGTTCCAATAGTTTTCTCCCACAACCCCATTTTCGAGGTTTCGGTGACTCCTAAATCGCTCATCGATGCAAAGAGAAAATTGAATAGTGAAATTGTTAGAGTTTTTGAAATATTTAATCAAAGTTCATACCTTTTGAGCATTGGATGATCAGGGAGGGTGCCTCCACCTGAATGATCATAATCAAAAGTTCATTCAGCAACAGTTACCTTGGACTTGCCTATTTTAATTATATATACGTATGAACTTCAAATTTTTTAGATATACGCAGTTTTACCGATTTTAATAAACATGGATAAACCTTTAGAAATAGAGCATGAATAATCTGTTGGATCGATTTCACTCAAAAACACACTTTTATTAACTAAAACACTCAAACTCAAATATTACAACTTACTCTTCACACTCTCAAAGAAGCTATGCTTCTTGTTCTTCTTTCACTCACTTGATATTTTCAAATGAGAATGAGGAGGGCTATTTATAGGAAATACAAATCAATCCTAACCATACAAATATTAAAAACAAAGATACATCCGACGATCAATATTTGATCATACCAACTACCATCCAACAATCTACAATTAATCTTACCAACTTCAATCTAGTGATTCTTATTCAATCTTGCCTACTACAAGAAACTTCCATGCATTGGGCTAATTGGATCACATAAAATGTTGGACTTGGACTCAATAAGATTTTGGGCCAAACAAGTTTATTTTCAACATCCCCCTTTAAACTTGTTTTATAACTCCAAGAGAATTTCTCAATCTGGTGAAATCTTCATACTTCAGGGACTTGGTGAAAATATCAGCAATCTGATCATGAGACTTCACATACTGTAGCTGCACATCTTTCCTTGCAATGCATTCCCTTATGTAGTGGTAGCGCGTGTCGATATGTTTATTTCTATCATGGAATACTGGATTCTTTGCTAAGGCAATTGCTGACTTGTTATCAACACAAATCTTGATTGGATCTCCTTGAGATATGTTTAAATCTTTCAGCAAATTTCTTAGCCAAACTGCATGGCAAACACACGAGGTTGCAGCTACATATTCAGCTTCACAGGTTGAGAGAGTGACAATTGGTTGCTTCTTTGACATCCAAGTAAAAGCAGTGTCACCCGTAAAGAACACGAACCCTGTAGTGCTCTTTCTATCATCTATATCTCCACCCCAGTCACTATCACTATATCCAACAAGTTTATACTCATTAGAAACTGAATAAAACAAGCCAAGATCAGTTGTACCTTTCAAATAGCGAAGAATTCTCTTTGCAGCTTTGAAATGAGTAGTTGTTGGAGATTCCATGTAGCGACTAACCAATCCAACTGAATACAGGATATCTGGCCTTGTACAAGTCAAATAACGTAGACTTCCAACCAAACTTTTGAATAATGTTGGATCTACTCTTTCACCTTCCTCATGCTTGGACATTTTGACTCCACATTCTACTGGGGTGCTTATCGGATTGCAATCATCCATTTTTAACTTCTTGAGTATCTCCTTCGCATAGCTTTCTTGGGAGATGAAGATACCTTCCTCTTTTTGTTTGACTTCAATGCCAAGATAGTATGCCATAAGCCCAATGTCTGTCATCTCAAACTCCTTAGCCATTGCTTTCTTGAATTCATCAAACAAGCTTGGACTGCTTCCAGTAAAGATAAGATCATCCACGTACAAGCACACGATCAAAATATCTGTATCTTTATTCTTGATATAGAGAGCATGTTCATATGGACTTTTGGTGAAGCCATTCTCCTGGAAGTACTTGTCGATTCGACTATTCCATGCTCTTGGTGCTTGCTTCAACCCGTAAAGGGCTTTCTTCAATTTTAAGACTTTGTCTTCTTGATCTTTCACTTCATAACCTGGTGGTTGTTGAATGTACACTTCTTCTTCAAGAACTCCATTTAGGAAGGCAGACTTTACATCCATCTGATGAATCTTCCATTTGTTCTGAGCAGCCAAAGAAATTATTAGTCTTATAGTTTCTAATCGAGCAACAGGAGCGAATACCTCATCATAGTCAATTCCAGCTCTTTGACTATATCCTTTTGCTACAAGTCTTGCCTTGTATCGTTCAATTTCTCCACTAGCATTCTTCTTCGTCTTGTACACCCATTTGACACCTATTTCTTGGTGACTTCTTGGAAGAGATGCAAGTTCCCATGTATCATTCTTCTTGATGGAATTGATTTCTTCATCCATCGCATTTCTCCACTTCTTTTCTTGTACAGCTTCTTCAAATTTCACTGGTTCACATTCAGCAAAGAGACAGAAAAGAGTAAGATTATCAAGCCTCTTGGTTACCTCATATATATCTTGGAGATTTCTTGTGCGTTCTTCATTTCTTTCATTTAAGAAAGATGGTGGAGAATTTCTATCTTCAGTTACTGTAGGTGAAGTAGGTGGTGTACTTGGCTCTCCTACTGCTTGCTCTTGCTCTATGATTGGTTGCTCCTCGTGCTCTTCTTCAAAGTGAGGAAAGAAGTTGTAGTCTTCTTTTTGGGTACTCCAATCCCAATTGTTTTCTTCATCGAACTCCACATCTCGACTAATGATGACTTTCTTATTTCTTTGATTGTATAGCTTGTAGCCTTTTGACTGTGTATCATAGCCAATAAAGATAAGTTTCTCACTTTTGTCGTCAAGTTTTCTCCGTATCTCATCCGGTACATGTCTGTATGCAATACTTCCAAATACTCGTAGATGGGATATTCCAGGCTTCCTTCCACTCCATGCTTCTTGTGGTGTCTTTCCCCATACACTCCTTGTTGGAGATCGGTTGGACAAATAGACTGCACATGAAACTGCTTCTGCCCAAAACTCCTTTGGTAATCCTTTGCTTTTGAGCATGCTTCGTACCATGTCAAGGATGGTTCTGTTCTTCCTTTCTGCAACACCGTTCTGTTGGGGTGATCTTGGAACGGTCAGTGGATGTCTGATTCCATTTGCTTCACAAAACTCTTGGAATTCTTTGGAAGTGTATTCTCCTCCTCGGTCTGATCACATGGCTTTAATCTGGTAACCACTTTCTTTTTCTACTGCAGTTTTGAACTTCTTGAATGCTTCAAAAACTTCTGATTTCTGTTTTAAGAAATATACCCAGGTTTTTCTTGAAAAATCATCTATAAAGAGAAGGAAATAATTACTGTTACCACAAGAACTTGGCTTGATTGGACCGCATACATCGGTATGGATGAGCTCGAGTGGCTTCTTGGCTCTTAATTCTGACTGCTTTGGAAAACTCTTCCTGGACTGTTTCCCAAGTAAGCATCCTTTGCACAATTCATTTGGATGATTTATATAAGGTAAGCCTCTCACCATGTTCTTCTTGGATAATAGCTCCAATCCTCCAAAATTTAGATGCCCAAATCGAAGATGCCAAAGCCATGATGCATCTTTGTAACAAGTTTTAAGACACTTTGCAACATCATTTTCAATATTCAAAGGAAATAATCTATCCTTCGACATTTTCACTTTGGTTATCAATTTTCCTTGGTCATCTACTACAAAAATACTATAATCTTTGGAGTAAAAATTATAGCCTTTCTCTAATAGCTGACCTAGGCTTAAGACATTGCTTTTCATATTTGGCACATGGTAGACACTTGAAATCATTTGATGTCTTCCAGCTTTAGTGCGAATAAGGATGTTACCTTTTCCCTTGACTGGTATTTTAGAGTGATCTCCAAACGAAACATTGCCACTTACTCTTTCATTGAGTTCTGCAAACATGCTTCCTTTTCCACACATGTGATTGCTTGCACCAGTATCTAGGTACCAAATACTTCCTTGGCCTCCGTCACTGTCTTTGTGTGCAAATAGCATTGTTCCATCAACCTCTTCTTTTGTTTCAACATAGTTAGCCTTCTCTTCGACTCCATTTTTTGGATTCCAACAGTTTGCTGCATAATGGCCATACTGTTTGCAATTGTAACATTGAACTTGAGATTTATCGTACCTTGAGTTTGAATTGCCTCTTCCACGACCTCTTGTCGAACTTTCTCCTCTTTCGTAATTACTGTTGAAATTGTTGTTATTGTAATTCCAACCTCGTCCACGACTATGACCTCTACCTCGTCCTCGGTCTCGGCCTCTTCCTCGACTATGTTGATTTCTGTTGTAGCCTCTGATTTCTTCTTTCTCTTTGAGTTGTGTGTTGAGCAGTTTTTCATTGATTCCTTGCCTTTTCTTATGCTTTTCTTCATAAGCCTGCAATGATCCTTGTAATTGCTCGATCGTCATTTCTTCTAAATCTTTAGTTTCTTCTATAGTCACGACAATGTACTCGAACTTTGGGTCAAGTGAGCGGAGTATCTTTTCTAGGATCCTTATATCTTCTAGTTTCTCACCGTTTCTTTTTAATTGATTAGAAACGGTCAAGACTCTAGAAAAATATTCGGAAATCGACTTGGATGCTTTCATATGCAAGGATTCGAATTCACCTCTTAGTGTTTGAAGACGAACCTTCTTCACTTGTTCAGCTCCTTTGTAGGATGTTTGTAATTTATTCCATGCTTGCTCGGAA
Organism: Ligustrum vulgare; assembly: GCA_963555705.1. Taxonomy (NCBI): domain Eukaryota; kingdom Viridiplantae; phylum Streptophyta; class Magnoliopsida; order Lamiales; family Oleaceae; genus Ligustrum; species Ligustrum vulgare. Next base: position 31,561,025 of record OY743189.1, on the reverse strand, counting down.
GTTTTTGCGCTTGAGATTTTCTCGAAACCATCATCATCTAATGCTTGATAGATGAGAAAGAGAGCCTTCTTGTCTCTTTTCCTTGAATCTTTCAATGAATCCTTTTGCACTTGAGTTTGAGTAGTTTCATCTTCGGGCTCACTGAAACCTTTCTCTACGACTTCCCAAACATCGTGTGCACCCAAAAGAGTTTTCATTTTGATACTCCAATTATCATAGTTGTTGTTTTTTAGTGTAGGTACTTGAAAGGAAGACATACCATTATTCGCCATTTATAGAAACTGAATTTGGAAATTCTGATCACACCGACGGATCCGGAATGCTGGAAAACGTCGGGGTAGTGTCTGACTCGGTTGAACTCGGTTTGAACTGGGTCTGACTCAGTATGACTCAGTGCATTGGATGAGTCAACTCGGTTCCGGGACAGCAACTTTGTGGAATGATTTGGGGCTCAAACGACTTCAGATTTGGCCGATTTTTGCACCGCTACTTTCCTCTCTTTGAGAGCTTCGATTTGATATTCAATGACGATATTTTTCCTTTTCCTATAACCTCGCTCTGATACCACTTTGTTGGATCGATTTCACTCAAAAACACACTTTTATTAACTAAAACACTCAAACTCAAATATTACAACTTACTCTTCACACTCTCAAAGAAGCTATGCTTCTTGTTCTTCTTTCACTCACTTGATATTTTCAAATGAGAATGAGGAGGGCTATTTATAGGAAATACAAATCAATCCTAACCATACAAATATTAAAAACAAAGATACATCCGACGATCAATATTTGATCATACCAACTACCATCCAACAATCTACAATTAATCTTACCAACTTCAATCTAGTGATTCTTATTCAATCTTGCCTACTACAAGAAACTTCTATGCATTGGGCTAATTGGATCACATAAAATGTTGGACTTGGACTCAATAAGATTTTGGGCCAAACAAGTTTATTTTCAACATAATCTAGACACATAAGCCCAAAAGATAAGGCTGCATTTTAATTTTTAAATTGTACATCACAAAAGTCGTGGTTAGTCTTCCATCTCAATACTCTGCATCACCGATGAGATTAAAAATGTTAATTCTTTTAATTTGTCAACTATACTGAAGTCATTTTTATTCAGCAAGAAATTTTTTTATTATAAATGAAGATTTTCTCGACGAATATGGAAAAATATTTAGCTCATTGTGCCACTGAGGATCAAAGAGATATAACATAACTGTATTAGCTTATAATACACGACTCGGAGTCTTCTATCTGATAAATAACAGAAAAACACAAAGAATAATATGAGGGTCTGCTGAGACTGGAAGCTAATGTCTTGCTCATGGTTTGTTATGCTAATGGAGAGCTAGAGTGGATCTACCTGTTCTTTGATACCCTCCTTGATTTGTAGAGCAATGTAGCAATTTAGATTGCTTCTTGGGTCGAGGATTAATTTGTAACCAGGGAGAGCTCTTATCGCATTAGCTATTTGTTCTTCAAATGGTATACTAAGGTTCTATTTGGTGTTAAGATGTAAAGCTTAATTATTTCTGTAATTGGGATTTAACCCATTCAATTTTATTTTATACACATAGGGCGCAACGCTTGAGCTTTTGTACATTCATCAAAATAATTAAGAGGAAATAGAGGTTAAAGAAGATAAATGTACATTCTCTTGCAAACATTCTTTTTTCATTACAGTAAATTCCTGCAATGGTGGACGATGACGTAGTCTCATATTGAAAGGAACCTCTATAAATCTTACATATTCTTGATTACTTATTTTTCTTTCTTGATATTAATTGCTCTCAACAAAATAGAATTATGCTTCATAATTTACAATTGGTATTAGAGCTTAAGTTCTTGATTGATAGCAATGACTAGCGAAGAAGAAAGGTTGTTGGGAATCTGAAGTTTGATGATATGGATTTTATATCTAGAAGATGAAGATCAAGATTGAAAGCAATGATTGAACTACAACCCAAGCTCATACGGATCGAGCCCTTGCAGGTCGCAATTCATTTTGGTTTGGCCCGTATGAATAAAAATATAGAATTTTTTATATTTATAACAAAAATATTTTTATTAAATTGTTAAATACGAAATAAATAAAATAATAAATTCATATTTATACAAAGAAATGTTTGCATAAAATTCAAATTTAAATTACATGAATTACTTCTCACTTTGCAAAATTAAATACAATATAAACAAATAACAAACGTTTCTTAGCTATTAGAGAGAAGAAATAAGATTTACATTTAGAAACTGTAGTAAAGAGATTTTCATTGTTACTATATTTAATAAAAATAGTTTTTTTTTTTTAAATTATTTTTTTGATTATTTCATGGGTCGGACCGGGTCGCAAATGTTTGACTCACGAAACTTGCGATTCACATTTTCTTGACCCATGAACCGCCCGCTCAAGTCACGGGTCGGCCCACGATCCCGGGTCGATCTTCATGGGTCCGGTCGGCCTACCAGTCTTGACACAACTGGTAATTTTAATCGTTTAAGTAACCTCTAGGTTCATCAAACTAAGCCTGCTTTCCCCCTTATTGAAGATCATTTTTTCTTTTTTTCTTTTTTCATTTTTCAAATTTTTTTGATATGAGATATCATTGACTGCTCACTTGCAAGATGATTAATAGTGTGCATAAATTGATATTTCTATTACAAAGAAGGTACTAAGCTTTTACCTGATTACGATATGCCATATTTTCCAAAGCTCGAGTATATTCATGTATTCTCATTCTGGTTATGGTTCTGGTTCTGTTGGATAAAATCCTACAAAAAAATTTAAAAGGAGAATTTTACAATTCACAAAACCGTAAACTAATCCTCATCTTCTCCTTTTCTCATTCTATCATCAGTTTCTCTACAAGTGATTCATGCACTGACAAAGCAGCTACAGAATGCCACTCACGTAATAAGGCAAGTTAATTACCGTTATTATCATCTTTGTTCCTCCAGATAACCCCATAAAGCTCAATAAATGAACACAAAAACAAATAAAACTGTGAAACAGTGAAAGCCACTGCAGGAAGAAATTGTTAAGGAATGCCAATAATTCAAGATCGAAAATGTTGCCCAAGCCCAAGTATTTATAGGTGGGCACTTAGAGCTACTTTCACATGGTACACATGGAGAACGAAGCACAAGGTTCAACAGATAGAAGAAGAGAATCGATGAACTTGGGTCCACTAGTACAAGATAAAAGGTCAATAGTCAAGGATGTGCGCAGAGAAAACTGAGATAAAGATGTGGTTTAACTTTTGTTGTTTTTGAGGCAAATTGTGTGGTTGAAAAGTAATTTCGAAAATGTGCGTAAAACCCCAAATTTGAAAGTTACATCCCACGTCTCTGAGATGGGATTCACATTCACTGGCATTGGATTTGGTTGCAGGGCAATGTAGTTCGTCTCCATTCTTAACTTATTTGGATGAATCAAAAATTTTAACTGCAAAAGAAAAAGGGAAAACTTAATTAGAAGTTAAGATGGTATAAATCTTTATAAGGAAAAGGTGTAAAGATTGACAACAGAAAGCCTACCCGAGCCTAAATAATATACACTTAACCAACTGTTCAAATTTATTGCAATTTAGCTCATATTTATATTAATTTACATTATTTGCATTCTTACTGATTTTCTAAAATTGCTTTATTGTTCAAATGCAGGCAATTTTAGATTAGTTTCCTGAAAATTTCTTCCGATTCCAGCCTTGCAACAGTGTAGGTTAATTAGGTTCATTAACTAACTAATAGAATGGCGAAGTCAATTTTGTCATACGTATTAACCCAAGCTTATCTCGAACAACAACATCATCAGTACTAATTAATAAAAAAATACAAACGACAACAAAAAGCTGTCACTTTAATGTACAATAGAAAAGATATACACGATATAAATTCCTTCAAATTCTAAATTTAATTAAATCAAATTTTAAAATGCAGGAAAACAAGGGAGAAATTTGTAACTATAATTTTTCAAAGGATAAAAAATAGTTTACATGTTACAACATTTGCAAAGGTGAAAGTGAAAAATAAAGGAACAAGATTTGAATGTGAAACTAAATATTTGCTTAAATACCAATAGAATAATTTATCATTATCAAAATATAAATAACTGACAATAGAATAATTCCAATACAGATAAATATAGAATAATTTTTCGTTGAATTGCATGACATGATAACCACGACAACATGATTGTGTAGGAAATTGAGGTTCCATCCCGAAATGTTAATATATTAGGTAAAGTAGTCTAATCCATTGTAAGTCCACGATTTACCTCATATCTAATTGATGTGGGATTCATTCACACTTTCTCAGCAATCCCCTATTCGAATGAAGTACCATATCATTATGACCCCCTTCAATTGATAGTGTATTCATCTCTCTTCCTCAACTCATCCAAAGTGTCAAGATCACCGTACGTGACCACAATAGCATCAATTCATGTTTTTGTCTCCTATTTGAAATATTGACACATGTTTTATGGTAACATATAAAATTTCCTATACATTTAAATGTCAAAGAATGGCTATCACTCTTCTGCTTGGATATGTTACACAGAAAATAGCAACCTTGCAATGTTTTGAAGTCAATGGTAGGTAAACAAGAGTTTGCTTTAGATGAATAGAGCACCTTGTACTCTAATTTTGGATACTTGTTGAAGGGAAAAAAAAATGAAACAAATGAAGATTGCAAGATTATAAAAAATAGAATAAAAATGTGGCTGCTCATTTATTTTCGGGCACTTCCAATTAAGTTGCTAGTTGGTACATGTTCTGAGGGAAGAATGCATTATAGTCTTGGTATAGCCTCAAGAAAAAACCACATCACAAGAAACCTTATTGTCTAATTCTTAACTAAGACACAACTGACTGTCGCACATTTGTTTAGACAGTTACGGATTAACAGTGAAACATGAAGTTTTGTTTAGCGCAATACGACATGAATCTAGTTGACGCAGATTCGTCTGAAATATAAAACGTGAATAGACGGTATAAACGATGCAGAACTGTAAAGAGACAAGAACATGATATTTGAGCTTAAGGTGAGAAAAAACCCTAATAGGAAAAACCCACGTGCCCTCACCCTGTGAACAAAAATCAATCACTATTTTAAGAATATTTTTTACACTGATCAGTCCAAGTTACAGGATAAATCTATGCATAAACTTATCAAAACACACAAGAAATAAATCACTCACTGATCCTTCTATGGCGTGTAATATGAATTGACGTCCCACCACTCTTCAGTGGATTTATTTGATACTGCAATGTTCTTCAGCAACACGAACTTCATTTCGATCTCGATCCAAACTTCCCGTTTGATCTTCTGACTTAAAGTCATTTCTTCTCTCAGTGATTGATGAACTCCTCCCGGAGAACCGAAGTCACAATAATGTAGAAATCGTGTATATTTAGTGCACCACACAAAATTTTAGTTTCTAAACTTCGTCAAAGAAAATCGTCCCAGTTTTTCTTATTTAAATACAATCGGATTACTTGTGCATCAAGAATTCTAGTTGCACAAGATGTCTATTACCTGCAATTAAATCAAGGATCATTAGAGATAAGGTAAGATAACTATAAATGAAAGAATCTTACCATAAATGACGATAAGGCAAGATAATCAAATTTTACCATAAGCGAAGATAAGGTAAGATAATCAAGGTTGTTTACAAATCTTACCATAAGTGATAAATACAAACTTGGACTTCAAGAAATGATCCAAGATTTTCAGCCAAACAAGATATTCTTTATCTGGAATCCTTATCAACAGTGATAAGTGATAGAATTCTAGCCTAAGTATACTATTATCACAATGCTCAATACTTATCATAAAAAATAAGTAACACAATTTATCTCCAAACATTACAAAATATCACAGGATAATTATTCCAATTCCAACGAATATGAGAGATAAATATGATTGCAAGTTCATATATGATCAAGAAATTTAATTAAATTACTAAGCACACATATTTAGTAATTAAGCTTAAATTTACTTAAATTAAAACATGTAGAAAAATAGAAAATGTCAATAACAAATAAGTTAACAATCTCCCCCTTTGGCTTTTTCTATTTTCCCAAAACCTAATATTCTTTTCAAAACCACAAGTAGAAGTAGAATGTAACTATCAAGCTCCTCCTATCAAAAATCTCCTCCTCAAGGTATGCATCATAACAATAACAATTAATATATGCATGTAAATAGTAAAGAGTGAAGAATATCAGACACATAGGAAGCATTAAGGAAAAGTTACTTCAACAGTCAATAACACCTAAAAAGATGATAAGATCAAAAACAAACTACTACTTTCCCTTTTTAGAATAAATAGGGGAAGCCTTCCACTCCTTATAACCTGTCAGGAAAAAAAAAATACCAACCACTGTCAATATAATTGTTTAGAACAAAACAGTAAAATAGTATCAAAGTCAATAAGTAGAAGCGTAAGTAGAAGCAGGTGCATCTAGCAGGTGCTGGGTTACTGAGATGGGTCTCAATTCTTCCTTGGCTTCTTCGATCCAGTGGGCTTTTTGGCTGCATCATCCTCTTTTCTTTAGCAGTCTCTGGAGCCATAATTTTTGAAGATCCACCAAGCATCTGATAGAGCATATGTTTTTTGACACTAACCACCTTCAAACCAACTAATTTTGCTTCAAGCTACCCAATTCTAGTATCTTGGCCAGGTGTATCCAGTTTCTCAGAGACACCAGTGTCATCCAGATTCATTTCTTGATTGGAAGTCTGCGCCTCTAGAGTTTTTCTGCACTTCACCCTGTTTAACAATTTTGGAGAGATCACCAGATCATCTTCCAATGTTTGAATAACCTGATCAAGCAAGTATTGCGAAATAATCCATGGGTAAAACAATGGAGTTCCAAATTCAACTAGCAAGATCAATATTCCTTTTAGTCATTAAAAGAAATAGTGTTCTAGCAGACTCCCTTTTAAAGCTTGAGTCATGGATAAGCTAATTAAAATTAGCCTTTACAATTTTATGAAGAATTTGATATTTCTTAGATATCTCAGACCTTGGTAATTGTTTTAATCCTTTCACATGCCACGTAACCTTTCCCCCCGACAACTCCATAGAAATTTCATCATTTGTGACTTCCATTGAATCATCCTCATCAGACACATCTTCATTTAACCACAACCACCTCCTAAGATCTTTTGCAGATATTTTAACCAATTGCCCTCTAACACTTCTTCATTGATCTGTGTAAAAAAACTTTTCTTAAAATAGTGATTTTTTTGTCCGCAGGGTGCGGGCACGTTAGGGTTTTCCCACGTTATGCTGAAATATCGTGTTCTTATCTCATTACAGTTCTGTATCATTTATACTGTCTGTTCACATTTTATAATCCAGATGAATAAGCTAGATTCATCTGGTCTTGCGCAAAACCAAAACTTCACGTTTCACTGTTAATCCGGTAACTACCTAGACAAATCTGCGATAGTCTGTTGTGTCTTAGTTAAGAATTAAACAACTTTAAATTTTCAATAATTTTAAACAAAATCTTGCATATAATCTCATTGTCGCTTTTACACAAATACTTACAGTGAAAAGGCATAAAGTAAATAAGGAAACTTACTTGAAGGTTTAATGGAAGAGACACCTCCATTCCAAAACATACAAAGAAACCATAATCTCCTGCAAAAAATAGAATATACTAAACATGATAGTTTATCTTCCAATAGAAAAATCAACAGTAAAAAGAACAGACCAAATCGAAAATGGTCGATCGAGGGGGTCAGAACTCTCCGACAGTGGCTGCGGAACCTCCTTTTGGAGAAGGTAAACTTACCTGCTAATCTTGTTCTCAATTTGCTTCATCTGATCCTAACTCACTTGACTGTTAACGTGATCAACAATGTAGATTTCAAATGGTTATAAATGAAAAAACAAAGAAAAGAAAACATTTTTATAATGATGGGATGATCGCCATGAAAAATAATCAAAGAAATTGAGTTGAGAAAATCACATCATAGAAGAGAAAAGGAAGAGGTGAAAAAGAATTGAAAAAGGTTCTTGGTGAAGAGGTGAGAAGGAACGAGTTGGGAAAGGTGACTTCTTGGGAAACGATGAGCAAATTTGGGAAAAATGAATTTTGCTACTCACATAGTTACTTTGAAATTAAACTAGAATTTCCACTCGTGCGATGTACAAAAATATAGTTATGATAGTGATTTCGATTAAAATTTATGAAAATATATAATCATATCAAATAAAAACATAGTACAATAACATTTTAATACAAAATATTGTTGAATTCAAAAAATTAAAAGAAAAATAATCAAAATAGGAAATGTAATATTTACAAACCTAATAAAAATTAAGAAATTATAAGATTTTTTTTCCTTTTCTTTTTAAAATTGTTTGTCTCTTTAAAAAAAAGTAGTTTTATTTATTATTTATTTGTTTGTTGAACTTTTTTTTTTTAAATAAGTTATTCTTATCTTTTTTTATATATATTAAATTATTTTGAAATAAATTAACAACCATAAATCTATATTTGCTTTGAATTGGTAAAAGATATTGTTGTTATATTTTTTGTTTATTTAATTTTACAGAAATGAGTAAATGTCGTTTTATTTATAAAATAATTTTTTTAAGATAATTTTCTGATATTTGAAATAATATATTTTTTTAATTAAAATCGATTCGACCCGGGTTTAAACTGATTCAATCTTTTGACCCATGACCTGTTGCCTCTTTTAGGTCGAAACATTTCAGGTTTTCTGAACATGGAGTATTATATAACTTAAATGTTATAATTTAAAATGAAGTAAAAAAATATAAAATAAGAGCTTGTTTGATAATGTAAAAAGTTTTGATTTTTGTAGTTTTTTTTTTTGCTTTTTGATGGATGCGTGACTTAAAAATGTTCGAAAAGTTAATATTTGTGGGCTTGACCAAGAATGGATAGTTGAGATTGAATTTGAAAAGTCATGTTAAATTTTTTTGTTTTACCAAATAAGCACTAAAACTTTGACATTTGATCTTTTGGACGATTTTACGGACAATGTTTTAACAATTTGCTCTCACTTGTTATATTGTATTAAATTCTTGTTGAGATCTATTTGTCACCTATATTACATATTTTTTGACTTCAAAATAATACAAATATATATGCTTAAAAAAGTGGTTTGAGAAATTGTGTGGTTTATAAAATGGTTTATAAACCATTTTTGCAAATTTATCGAACACATACTTAAACATAATTTTAATACTGATAGTTACCCATGGAAAATTATATTTAATCAAGTATGAAATTATTCGATTTGAAAGAAAATCTCTAGACTAGTCATTTAATTTTTAATTTTTTATATAATCTAATTGAAAAACTTATAAAAAAATACACAATATAAGGAATGTTCTTAAGTTTTTTAAACTAAAACATTTTTCGTTCTTTAAACTAAAACATTTTCGGGTTATTTAAATATTTTTCAACATATTTTATAATATAATTTTATATCTTTAGAAATAATTAAATGTTACTTTACCAAATTAGTTACACTATGATTAAGCAGAATATTTTTGAATAATCTTTTTTTTAATTAATTTAACAAAATTTCTAAATTACGGATTTTGAATATACTTTTTTATAACAGTAAAGAATTATCTATTTATTTTTTAAATTAGACTTATGATGCTTTTGATGTAATTTTTTCACATTTTTCACAAAAGAAAAAAAATGAGGTTAGGATGCATAATAAAATTAATAGTTATATTAAAATCACAAGTATAGACCCGAAGCTAGTATAGACCCGTGCACGGGTCTATACTAGTTATATTAATAGTTATTTTATCATGTCATCCGAAGCTAGAATTCCATTGAAGAACAACTGAAATCTGAAGCTACAATTTTACAAATTTAACGACCTAATTCCCATGACTGTCCAAAATATGCACACATGAAATTGAAATTATCCTTTAATATTTTATCAATTGGTTTCTTCAATTGCTTTGGTAACAACAAAAAAAAAATAATCATATTCAAATTCCTCTGTTTCAAAATTAAGAACAGAAAAATTGAGAATTTTTCAAACTTGTGCTTACTTAAATTCATGTATTGCTAAGACTTAGTTTTCAAACTAAAATATTGAAATGATGAAAAATTCATGATTTCAAAACAATAATTGAGAGTAAGTAGTCATACTTTTCAAACTAAAATATTCAACCAACCACAAAAAAATATTGGCAGTGCCTTAATAAAAGAACAAAAAAATAAACTGTCAAATATAGTAGACATAAAAGATAATATATCTCAGTATTCAATAATATATCTATATATCTACCCTGGCTGCCCACAATAGTATCTTGAATTCATGTAAGCTCCATTTTCCATCAACAATATAACAATCTAAAAATCAGAATATTCACGAATCAAGAACACAATCATAACCACAAATCCAATTACATATACATTCGATTGGTGGTGTAAGGTACAAAGCAAATAGAAGAATCAAAACGAAAATGACATGAAACAAAATCAAAGACTCATGAAACAATTTCTGCATAAAGGTAATCATATTGAAAACTCAAGAAATTAAGATTCATCTGAAATTCCAAGCAGCATGTTTTTTCATATCATTTATCAATCAATTCATATATAGCACCAAAAATATGAATTATAATTGATCTTGAACATATTATACTCTTTTTAGTATGCCATTTAACAAAATTGGTTCAATTTAGCACTCAAATATAAAATTAACACTCATGCTTGAGCAATTTAAAGCAGCCAATGAAAATAAAATTTTACCATAAGCAATTGAAGATCCCTCGACTATGACAGCGCAATAGCCTCCTCAAATGGTCCCTCGACTATGAAATCAAAATCAACTCAAGAAAAAGCAATATCTAAGAATGAGGTTTCACAAAAATTCAATTCGCAATTCACAACCAAGCTTCAACCAAATTTGATAAGGGTGGAATTGAAATAAGATGTAGGGAACAAATTACAGATAGCAGCTTGATTTATTTGGTAAAAGTCCATAAATGCAACAAACATAATGTTAACATATCAAAAAAACTAATTCTTTGGCTGGCTTTGAGCATGTTTAAAGAAAATAATAATAAATAAATAATTGGTATAAAAAAACTAATAACCTGGACAAATTAAATCAGAGATTTTTTACAAAGAAAATGTTGCACCTTCCAGTAAAAGACAGGAAAAAAAAGACATTTTTACAAATAGAATTTGTTGCTTGCACCAAAATATATTCTTTCCAAACAATTGGGCTTAATGCATCATATACTTAAATATTATTCAAAAAGAAATAAGTCATCATTACTTAGAGATGGATATAAAAATAAAATGGTGGTCATATCCATAGCTATGCCTATTCTAACAATGAACATTTCATGGATCACACAAATGAATCAAAATATTGAGTATGTTGTACTCTTATTTCTAGTTGACTTTAATACAAATGCATGTTTAATTATGTTCAGTCATCAACCAACAGATTGTTGTGAATATGAGAATCAAACTAAATTAACATTACTAATAAACAATACTAATTGACCAGCAGTGCAGATATCTTATTTATTATCTAAGTAGATAAAGAAAAGATTCAAATAGGAATAAGTTCGGTCGAAGGAATTCTGCAAAGCAATCATGGAAATCCAAAAAAATCTTTGTAACAAACCTCTCAAAGCAGACACCAACAAAAAAAGACTTTGCATGTCAAAATTTCAGACCGATCATAAAATTAAATTAAAAATCGATTAAAGAGTTTGCAATTTTAAATCAAATGAAACGAAACTAAATAACTCAAAAAAAGGTAAGAAAAAAAGGAAAATGACCTAATTTATTGTAGAAGAACTGTAAAAAAAAAAAAAAAAAATAATAAACATTTCACTAATTTCACAGGTAGATGCTTAGCTAAGCCATCAACCTGAAAATGTTATAACAAAATTTGAGTCAACTTTCATTCAGGTTTCAATTGCTTCAGTAATTTGGTTTCCTTTAATAAAACTAACAGATTTTTCTATATTGTGGATTTCCCATTTCATCAATTAAATGCATGGTGATTACATGGAAACAATTTTAAAATGTCAACCATATAGAAATGCATTAGTATTCAAATTGAATTCTCAAGATTTTTTTTGAAAAAAAAAAAACTTTATTTTTCCTACAGAGATGAGAAATGGAGCATTATCAATTAAAATTCCACAGTATATGCATTATTTTCTTTTTAAATCAGTCAAGAGAGTGCTCATCCAGGAACCAGCCTGCATATGTAGGACAAATAAGATATTGAAATATTACCTCTATGATTACAAATAATCAGAGCTACTTCAGCATTACAAAGAATTGATAACTCAAAAGCTTTCTTTAACAGCCCATTTCTGCGTTTTGAGAAGGTAACCTTCCCGATTGATTCATTTTCAATTCGTTTTCATTTGAATCTTTCCTCTCGCTATTTCCTGTAAAATAATCAAAATTTTTGTAAAATAAGTGAAACCCTGATTAAAACCAATCACCAAGAAATGACATCAAAAAAATTACCAGGTATAATGATGCACAGTAATCCCAAGCAACTTAAAACAATTCTACAGTATATATCTTAAAATGAGTAAACTATGATTTTACTAGTACATATCCTCATTTCAATCCCAAGCAACTTAAAACAATGAGCTACTAAATGAGAAATGGAGCATTATCAATTAAAACTCCATAGTATATGCATTATTTTCGTTTTAAATCAGTCAAGAGAGTGCTCAATCTATAAGTTGCAGACAGAAGCTTCACCTGTAAATGAAGTTTGAATGCATTAATCAAATGAACTGGAGCAAGAACCAATTAGCATTATAAATTTCACTCTTAGTAAACCCAAAATTGGGCAAGTCAGTAGTAGCACATATGCTTAAGCAGTGTTAAAAAAAATAATAAAAAAAACAGTAAAAATAAGAATAAGAAAGGTAATTTTAATTACTCAGGGAATAACCAATTTTACAAATCAACCTGCATTGTCATTTAAACACAAAATAAGCAAAAAAAAAAAATAATTCAAAATACATATTATACATACAAAACTGAGTGAAGACCTAGGCCAACTACAGTCACCTCCGGTGCACCTCGCTGGGTGCTGGGTCCTCCACTGCAACAAAGAAAACACACGAAAAAGAGAGATTCCTGAAGGAATGGAAATGAAAGTCGAAACGAAAATCTAATCATCTGACCTCACGTTCGGAGATGATGGGGTATTGGTCTGTATCTACATACATTGTGAGAGACTGCGGTGGTGAACGGTCGGCGAATCGCAGCACAATGGTTTCCGAACGTGGAAAATCAGAAAATGGAGGAGTTGAAGTCGTGGCCTGGGAAATGACCATGTAGCGAAAGAATTGAAGAAATCTAAAGAGACGGTGTCCAGCTGTGAGAAGCGACCAGCGCGCTGTCCAGTCCGGCGCCGGTGACGAAGAAGACAGAAGCGGCGCTGGGGTAGGGTTTTGAGAGAACACATAGGCGCGCTGGGTAGGGTTTGAAAGAGATGAAATGAGAAATCCGAGTAGAAATTGTGTGATTTAGACAAATTCCAAAACGACGTCGTTTTTCTTGGGCGGGAAAAAAAGACAGAAACTCTCCCTTTTATATATTAAATAGATAATAATAATAATAATAATAATAATAATAATAATAATAATAATAATAATAATAATAATAATATAAGATAAGATTAAGTTAGATATGACAATTAGGTGATGTGGAAGTATTGTGTTTGTTGATCTAGATGATGTGATGTGTAAAAGAATAAGATTGTGTCACGTAAGTTAATTATCAACTTCACTATCAGACTCATTGTGAGTGTAGCGGAGTTGGGGAAAAAAAGACTTGGGAAGAGACTCAAGAGTAGAAAGTTTGCATGTATCACACGGAAATTACGTGCATTAAAATAAATTTTTAGTAAATTTTGATAAAAATTGATGAAGTATATAGTTAAAAAATTATGAATCTCATAAAATATATGATTAAAATTAATTGTTGACTTTAGCTTAGAATTAAAATCAAATTTTAATTAGAACCAAGCCGAGGATAGTAAATGAAATATATTTTAAAAAAAAGGATGGCATCCGACGTCATCAAAACGAAGTCATTTTTGACGTTAGTTACTTGGAAAAAATCTAGAAAAGAAAACCCTCATAAAGACATCGTGTAGGGCGAAATTGTGAACAGTGACATTGACATTGGCTCTTATAGTTTAGTATGGAAAATTTCTAATACGTAAACTAATGCATAGGTAAGAAAATGTATTTATAAACAAAAAACAATGCGAAGAGTTTTTTATATTCTGACAGTTGTTTGTTTTCCTTTCTAAATCATGTTATAGGAACAAAAAATTTAACCTAAATTTTTACACCTACACACATAACAACAATCTATTTATTTACCCATCACATCAACTTCAAAATCAATGACCCACAAAAAATCGATCACACTTTTCTATTCAATTAGTATTTTCCCTTCCTAATTTGATGTAATACGAAATGTCATATTACTACATCCACTCCACTCCAATCCAAATATATATATTTTCCTCCATGGAACGTTGTAAATGTGTTATAGTATAAGGTATTAATGTATTCATGTTGGAAAAGATGGAAACAAAATTTATACACATTTGTTTCTTAAATTGGCAAATATTTTCTCAAGTGAAAATTGAGTTTTTGGAAAATTTATGGTTAACGTTTATTTTGGAAAAATGATTTTAGAAAATATGTGTCAAATAAGCATTTAGTATATTCAATATTGTAATCAATATATTTTGGAAAAATGATTTTAGTATTGGTTGGGCACAAACGCACGTATGTGCAATTGCGATCTTGATTGCACCAAGCTCAACTCGGCCTGCTTGTGCACATCAAAAAGGTCAGTGCAATCCTGATTGAGTCCAGCTCAGCTTGGCCTTCACATATCACAAAGGGCACATTGGTGTATTAGAGAAAAACTACAAACATATGTCATCATGACAAGCTAATGGTCTTTAAAAATTTTGGAATTAAAATTGGCAACAATGACATGGAGACATACGACATTTGTGCATGGCTAGTGCCGATTACATGGTACCGGTATTGCAGTCCAACATGGTGGCGACGTGAAATTTTTTGCGCCACCACAAGAAAGAGGAACAAATGCGATGGAAATTAGCGATAACATCGCGACAAAATATGATGTCATCGTAATAGGTCATCCTATAGCGATGATATTTTCGTTATCGCAATAGGCAGACACTATAGCGATGACTATTTTTAGTATACCTACTGCAACGACGAAAATGTCATCACTTTAGGGACTACCTATTGCGACGACAATCATTGTCTTCTTTGTAGTCGTCACTATAGACTCTACCTATTGTGCTGACAAAAAATGTAGTCGCTATAATTTTAGCTAAAATTCTGAAATATCCAATTTTTGTATTTACAATTATATTTATACAAGTATTATTAAAGTGTAATTTATTGAAACGGATATTTTGTTAGTTAACTAATATATACTATCGAAAACACAAGAAAACACAAGACTAAATTGCCCCAATGGTTGAGTCACCCCTCAATCCTTAGTTCAAGGGTTCGAATCCATGCACTACACAATTATCTTAAAAATTAAAGAAAAAAATGATGGTTGGCGAGTCAGATCAAAATATAACATATAGAATAATTATTAAATAATATTATCAGTTAGCGATGATTTTATTAGGACTGTAGGGGCCAACATAATAGAGACGACAAATGTCGCCGTTAATGAACATCAACCACAGGTCTAAAGCAATAGCATTTGGAGACGATTTTGTCGTCGCTAATGGGAGATATTCTCCTAGTGCACACAATTAATAAAAAGTAATTCTACGGAGATATTTTTTGGATATATTTTAAAGTGATATTGTAACATGTCATAATTGTTGGGAACCCGGGTTGCTCTACTCACAAAAATTGATTTCTTGTGATAGATCATCTCGTTACAGGATTTTCTGTTCTATGTATTCAACTTGGAATAAATAATTTTGTGCACACAGAAAGAAAGAGATATTACCCTTGTAGCGTGCTTTACAATAATCTCTTTTCGCTGCTTCTTGATTTTACCAAAGCTTCAAACCCTCAAGCTTTCCTCGGTGTTCTCCAATGGCAGCTGTGCAGGTGTGTGGTCACCTTTCTCAAGACCTAGGTTAAACTAGGGTTAGGGTTTCTTTGTAAAGAGGAAACACACACTACACACTTTAATGTGTGTCTTAGGAGACTATTTGTAACATCTTTACATTCCAAAACCCTACCAGGCCTAGTACCATAACCCAGACCCATTTTTACACAACCCAATACAGGTAATAAGACTGTATAAACCCATTATAGTGAAGCCACCAAGGGAACCTGATCGGACCCAATTAAACTAAGCTCCAATAAATTAATTATGACCCGATCAACTCTTAATCAGTCAAAATTAATTTATTAATCACGTTCTATTCCACTAAAAAAACGAGATTGCACTCTTAGTAAAATTGAAATTACTGAAACAATTAATCAATAATTATATCCTCTGACTTATCGTTCTTACATGTTACCCCCGTCGATCAACTCGAATATTCGGAGCAAGTTAAAATGACCAAAATGCCCTTCTTCGAATATTCATAAATTCTCAACTCTCATCTTCTATCTAACAGTTCGATGTGATCCCATCACATCATAGAATTCAACAGTCGCTGTCGAATTACTGAGCTCAGATTCAACTGTCCACTAGAAGAACCAGTGAGATTATGATCATACTTAAAAGGTGACGGATTCTATAATACGAATATATGTTCCTCGTTAGTTCACTTTAATTTCCAAAGTACCGAGATATTGATCAGCAATTTGATCTCACCCATTGATACCTCAAAGAACTTCAAGTTAGTAATCGAAGTCCATTATCCGATTAGGATTAAGGTCCCACGTACGATAATCAAGTGAAATTAAATTTGTACGGTCAATGTCACAAATTAATTTCACGTGGTCCCGTCCAATACGTTCCAAACGTACTCTCAATTTTATTACCAAAGTCAAAGATAGACTTTAATAAAATCGAGACGATCTTATCAAAATAAATTGTCCATATTTATTTACTGATCGTGAACGTTAATTTTAGATCGAATCACAAATTGAATCTTTCCGTGTTTAACAACTTAAACACTCAATTTGTAATATCAAATCGACTCGTGGACAAACGCAACTTCATATTAATACAATCAATTAATATTTTATTTTAAATGTCGTGAATTATACTCTATGGACATATATAATTCCAACAATAATGTCATTTAAAAATGTCCCAAAAAAAAGTCTTACTAGAATTGATTAATAAATCATCAGAAGAGATGTGATTGTCTAGGATTGGAGAATTGGTTCAGACAAAAGGGGAATTTTCTGTTCCCCGAATCGGGATTCCTGATTGTGAGGGGTGTGGGTGGGGCCTTGGAGATATTTTTAAGTGATATTGTAATATGTCATAATGTCATTTAAAAATGTCATAAAAAAAACCTCCCAAAAAGTATTGATTAATAAATCATCGGAAGGGATGTGATTGTCTAGGGATCGGTGAATGGGTTCAGACAAAAGGAGAATTTTTTTTCCCCGAATCGGGATTCCCGATTGTGAGGGAGCCCATCCACACCCCTCACAATCGGGGGAACAGAAAATCCCCTTCGGAGAAAAATAAGAATATTTCAAAACAAGTTATTTCCCCCAGATCCCCGCATTGATACGAAACACTGGAGGAAGGTTAATTTTCAATTGACAATAAAATTAAATTACAACTCAGTCCTCATCATAGAAACTGGAAATAGAGAAAGCAGACGCAGAGTCAAATGTTATTATAGGCTACAAAGCATAAAATAACAAAAATATGGAGAACGGATCGACAACAAATAGACATTGTTCAAATTTCATATATTTAGGTTTTTAGATGGATCAGCATTCAGTGCATCAAAATTTAGATACTGATCAGTGTCCGCCAGCTCTTCGTTCAATTCTAATGTGGATTGCTGGGAAGATTCATTAATGTCGGCGCTCCATAGATGGTTTGTGCCTGATGGTGCAGCACTAAATCTTTGCATGTTTGTATGTCTAGGTTGAACATGTCCAGAAGTGCTCGGGCATTGCTGGTATAACGGAACAAATGGGATTTGTTGCACATTTCCATATTGACAGAAGCCCATCTGCATATTTTTCGGTAGTTCTTTGAGACGTTGTAGCTCGCGTTTCATTGCTTCGTGTTCAACTACAATAAATATGATCAAACGAAAGATGCCGCGGATGATACATATACAGATAGAAAATTAGAAACATAGCTAATTAAACAAAAATAGACACTAAATTCTTGGTTACCCTTGCCCCGCTTAGACTCATTTTCAAGAAACAGGTATCGTTGTTGCAGGTTCTCCTTTAGCATCGCCAACATTTTATTCCCATTTTTGCAACTTTCTACTTGCTGTCTGAGATGAGATATCTTTGCCTGCGCACAAGCATGATAATTAATATATAGTGTTTAAATTTATATTTCCATTTAGAGAATGTATAATAAAGGCTTCACCCGATTATGATTTGCCATTTTTTCCAAAGCTTGAGTGTATTCAAGTACTCTCATTCTGGTTCTCTGGGCAGAAAGTTTGTTGGATATAATCCTACAAAGTAAATAAAAATGAAAAGTTAAAAAGAGAATGCCTCTCAAGTCTAGGGCTTTCTTGGGTGCCCAAGTTCCCTTTATTATTATTATCATCTACATCTAATACTGATCAGTGCATTGATGGGATTTTTGTTCACCTTCTAAGCTTCGCGGAATCCATGTTGCGGTCTACTTTACGGCCATTTTTGAGTTCATATTCAATTGCTTCCTCGAGACTAAAGGTCTTGCGGGTAGCACGAGGACGCCCGGGAGTAGACCATTCAGATAAGATCCCAAATTTGAATGTTCCATCCCATGTCTCTGGGATGGGATCCTTACCATTGTTCCCATTCACTGGCATTGAACTAGGTTGCACGGTATTGTAGCTCGGCTCCATTTATAGATTTTGTGGATTAATCACAAGATTTGCCTGTAAAAGAAAAATGGGAAAACTTTAATTAGTAGAAGTGAATTAAGAAAGAAAAAATCTGTTTTAAGAAAAAAGATGTATAGATGGACTGAACCTTGAAAGGAAGTTTAAGATTAATTGACAATAGAAAGCCAGCCAAAGCCTACATATATATACACTTAACCAACTGTTGAAATTAATTGCCAATTTTCCATTTAACTTACTTCGAATTAATGTACATTATTTACTTTCTTATTAATTAATTTTCTAACTCTGCTTTACTGTTCAGATGCTAGCAATTTTAGATAAGGTTCTTGAAATTTTTTCCAGCCTTGCAAACAGTATATGTTCATTAGGTTCATTAACTAACCAATAGAATGGCAAAGTCAATTTTGTCATATTAACTCTAATCAATAGAATGGCAAAGTCAATTTTGTCATATTAACCCAAGTTTATCTCTAACAACAACATTATCAGTTTTAATTAATAGAGAAAAGTACATAATGACAACGAAAAGCTGTCACTTAATGTACAGTAGAAAAGATATACACGAGATAAATGCCTCTAAATTTAAATTTTAAAATCAAATTTTGAAATGCTGGAAAACAAGGAAGAAAATTATAACTGTAAATTTTTCAAAGGATAAGCAATATTTACAACATATGCAAAGGTGAAAGTGAGAAATAAGGAAACAAGATTTTAAGGTAAAACTGATCAGTAAAATAATTTATCATTATCGAAATATTAAAAACAGACAATAGAATAATTCCAACAAGATATATTTATAATTATTGGTTGGTGAATTACATGACATGATAAACCAAGACAACATATTGGGTTTGTGCGGAACCCTTGTCGTGCTTCCAAACTTTTTGTAAGATAGTCTACCCGCGCTTCGCCACATCAAGAGGCGGACCTCACTTGAATTTTTTGTTATAAGTAGAGTTAGAAAATTTCACAAGACAATTAATCATTGAATTATATCACGCGATAAACCAGGTCCACATGTCAGGGCTGGTGCAGCACCTTCCTTGTGCTTCGAACGTCCGGAAAATTGACTAGCCATGCAACACACCCCGTCAGCAGGTCTGTCTCACTGGAATTTCTGTAAAGAGGGTTTCATTTTCAACAAAATCAAAGAAAATTTCTTCTAGATAATTTTTTTTTTTTTTAAAGACAAACTCAACTATATAGAGCCATAGTCCATTGAGGCATCAAACAAGGCATGAGAATTGAAGTATTTGATTATAATGGTACTAATCATGCATGATCCTAATACTATCTGTAGCATTAATTGCTGCTTCGTTGAGGCTAGCTTGCGCGTGGTAGTTCATTAGCTAAAGCATTCTTGTATATAAACCCAAAAGGGACAACATGTAAACATTTATCCATTCAAGTAGTACTAATCTGAGAATTTAAGACTGCAAGGATTGTCTCTAGAAAAGGGTTGGGCTTTGAACTATGAAAATTAGGCTGACTGAGATTGAAATCAACTAATTAATACAAAGGCCATTGTTTGCTAATGGAAAATTTTCACCACAACTTTTCAAACTCAATCTCAACCATCCATTCTTAGTCAAAGCCATAATTTTTGACTTTTCAAACATTTTTAAACCAAACATCCATAAAAAAAAAAAAAAAAAAAAAAAAAACTCCACAAAAATCAAAACTTTTCACATTACCAAACATGCTATAAGTAAACCATTATTTTTAGTACGGATTTCCATTCCCAACTGATGGACTGTTGGAAGTAGATGGGCACCAATCACTCTTACTGTCAAAGAAAAGAAAGTGAAACTTAACTATTTCCTTCACTTGTATTTTTCCAGCAAATTACATGCCTTTTATACAGCTCAAAAGAAAGATAATTCTGGACTTATATTAATGACACAAGATTAGATACATTGTTCTATTTATCTAGACATTGTATTTATTTAAATCATAAATATATTGACCTTTGAAGTCAGATTCAATAATTAATTTTAACTACACATTTTACAAGAGTTGCAACTTTCCAAAAACACATTTTATCAAAATTTACCAAAAACCAAATTTTAATTTTTTTCAGTGGCGTAATGTATAGCATAGAAAGTAAAGAAAAAGAATAAAAAATATTGATCAATGTATTGTACTTATAATGCATAACAAACATGCTTTTTCAGGCATTAAAAAAAATTGGATTAGTTCCAATAGTTTTCTCCCACAACCCCATTTTCGAGGTTTCGGTGACTCCTAAATCGCTCATCGATGCAAAGAGAAAATTGAATAGTGAAATTGTTAGAGTTTTTGAAATATTTAATCAAAGTTCATACTTTTTGAGCATTGGATGATCAGGTTGAGGGTGCCTCCACCTGAATGATCATAATCAAAAGTTCATTCAGCAACAGTTACCTTAGACTTGCCTATTTTAATTATATATACGTATGAACTTCAAATTTTTTAGATATAAGCAGTTTTGCCGATTTTAATAAACATGGATAAACCTTTAGAAATAGAGCATGAATAATCTAGACACATAAGCCCAAAAGATGAGGCTGCATTTTAATTTTTAAATTGTACATCATAAGAGTCGTGGTTAGTTTTCCATCTCAATACTCTGCATCACCGATGAGATTAAAAATGTTAATTTTTTTAATTTGCCAATTATACTGAAGTCATTTTTATTCAGCAAGAATTTTTTTTATTATAAACGAAGATTTTCTCGACGAATGTGGAAAAATATTTAGCTCATTGTGCCACCGAGGATCAAAGAGATATAACATAACTGTATTAGCTTATAACACACCACTCGGAGTCTTCTATCTGATAAATAACAGAAAAACACAAAGAATAATATGAGGGTCTGCTGAGACTTGAAGCTAATGTCTTGCTTATGGTTTGTTATGCTAATGGAGAGCTAGAGTGGATCTACCTGTTCTTTGATACCCTCCTTGATTTGTAGAGCAATGTAGCAATTTAGATTGCTTCTTGGGTCGAGGATTAATTTGTACGCAGGGATAGCTCTTATTGCATTAGCTATTTGTTCTTCAAATGGTATACTAAGGTTCTATTTGGTGTTAAGATGTAGAGCTTAATTATTTCTGTAATTGGGATTTACCCTATTCAATTTTATTTTATACACATAGGGCGCAATGCTTGAGCTTTTGTACATTCTTCAAAATGATTAAGAGAAAATAGAGGTTAAAGAAGATATATGTACATTCTCTTGTAAACATTCTTTTTTCATTACAGTAAATTCCTACAATGGTGGACGATGACGTAGTCTCATATTGAAAGGAACCTCTATAAATCTTACATATTCTTGATTACTTATTTTTTTTTCTTGATATTAATTGCTCTGAACAAAACAGAATTATGCTTCATAATTTACAATTGGTATTAGAGCTTAAGTTCTTGATTGATAGCAATGACTAGCGAAGAAGAAAGGTTGTTGGGAATCTGAAGTTTGATGATATGGATTTTATATCTGGAAGATGAAGATCGAGATTGAAAGCAATGATTGAACTACAACCCAAGCTCATACGGGTCGACTAGCAAATTGAACTACAACCCAAGCTCATACGGATCGAGCCCTTGCAGGTCGCAATTCATTTTGGTTTGGCCCGTATGAATAAAAATATAAATTTTTTTTATATTTATAACAAAAATATTTTTATTAAATTGTTAAATACGAAATAAATAAAATAATAAATTTATATTTATACAAAGAAATGTTTGCATAAAATTCAAATTTATATTAGAAGAATTACTTCTAACTTTGCAAAATTAAATACAATATAAACAAATAACAAACGTTTCTTAGCTATTAGAGAGAAGAAAGAAGATTTACATTTAGAAAATGTAGTAGAGAGATTTTCATTGTTACTATATTTAATAAAATAGTTTTTTTTTAAATTTTTTTTTATTATTATTTCATGGGTCGGAGCGGTTCGCAAATGTTTGACCCACGAAACCTGCGGTTCTGTAGGATCTTTACCTTGATTTCCAAAATCAAGAACACCAAGAACGTCAAAATAATGAATTCGATACCGACCGAAATGTAGGCTCACGACCATACCAATGAGAAAATCAAAATCATGCACTCTCAATTCAATCAAGAAGATAAACTTTTTCTTGACACTTTTGAAGAAAAACCCCAAATTATATTTTTGAGAGAGAAAACTAGAAAAATCCTTTTCTAGAGAAATATGAACCACCTCTTTTAAAACTTGTTGCACCCTTTTATAGAAAAATACCCAAGTCCAAAATTCACTTGTAAAAACATTTTAACAAATTTATGCAACTATTAAAAACTTTATTTCCCAATTGGTTTTAACGGTCGTAAGCCCTTTTTTTTTATTTTTGCTCCCGATTACTTTAAGTAATCCTCGAAATGCCACACAAGTTTATGTTAAACAAGATAGCATTTCTAAGGGCTTGTTTGTTTGGTTCTAAGCCAATAATCCCACATTCCTTCACCTTGGCTTAAACCAAACCACCACCTAATCTAAATTTACCTTCACCTAATCCGAAAGTCCTCTTGGAAGCTTTCATCCTTCCAAGCCTTTTGATTTGATGGTTCAGGAGAAAACATCTTCACTTGCATTGCACTTTGAATCTTCCTAGCTTCTCCACAACTTGTAAATTCCTTAATACCTGTCAAAAGATAACACTCTTTTAGACTAATGAAATAAAAACTAGGATTAGAGTTTACGTGCCTCCTTTCACCATCCATGACTAATAGATAGTCATACAAGCTATCTTGAGTAGCTTCTTGTTGAACTCCATCATTTTCAACAACTTCATCATTTTCTTGCTGAACTTCCTCAACAACTGAATCAAAATCACTATTTTGAATTTCACATCTTTGACCACTTGTTCCTTGGTCACTTGAGTTTATTCCAAACTCCTTACCCTCCAAAAACTCACTTTCAAGTGAATTTGGAGTTAAACCTGCAACATTGTTAGTAGCAACAGAAATACAAGAAAATTTATTTCCTTCATGGGCTATCATTTTGTCCCTCAATTGAGTGTCATCCTTTTGAATTATGTGTGAGCATGAATTATCTTGAATTACCGTTGTGTCAAACATATAATAAAGTCTATTTCTCAATATTCCTTTAATCACAATGTCATTGCCTTTACATACTAACATATTATCATTCTTCGTTTCATAATGAAAACCAGACATATGCAATGTGCTCAAAGAAATAAGATTTTTGGATAAAGCAGGTATATGCCTCACCCCAGTTAGAACTCTAACCACCCCATTATACATCTTGACCACAACTTCACCTATTCCCATCACAGTACAAGACTCACCATTCCCTAAATACACATTCTCCCCATCTATCTCTCTATAGGTCTTAAACCAAGCTTTATGGGAGGTCATATGATAGGAACACCCTGAGTCAAGTATCCACTCTTGATTCTGCTCACCAAATGTTACATTTAACACTCTCAATTGATCATTATCATTTCCAAAAGCCCCAAAAGCAGTATTACTCTCAGCTACATCCCGCAGCCCCTCTTTCTTCCTTAGCCACTCGTAGCAATCTTTCTTAAAGTGTCCCGTTTTACCACAATGAAAGCACTTATCTCCATCTCTACCACTACCCTTGCCCTTCCACTGTTCCTTACTCTTACCCTTATTCTTGTTAAAGTTCATAGCATTTGACTCTTTCTTACCAAATTTACCTTTAACAAAATAAGCCGTTTCATTATGGACAACTTTCTCCTCCAAATTGATTTCTAATGCTTTAGACCTAATCGAAGCAGTGACATTTGCAAGAGTGATGGTATCCCTTCCATATTTAATAACATTTTCAAGTTCTTTGAAAGATTCTGGAAGGGAATTTACCAAAATTATAGCTAATTGATCATCTTCGATTTTCTGTCCACTGTTCGTTAAATCTAAAGTCATTGTAGAAAATGCATTTAAATTTGTTTCAAGATCTTTGGAGGGGTCCATTTTGAAACCAAAAATTCTTTCTAAAAGAAAAATTTTATTAGGAATAGTTTTAGCAGCATAAATTTCATCTAGCTTATTCCAGATTTCTAAAGCAGTTTGAGAATCGTTTACCTGTCTCAGAACGTTATCTGAGAGATGAAGAATCAGAGTGCTATATGCCACTTCTTGAATTTCAGCTACGTCATCAACTTTGGCTAATAATGCCTCCGGCCATTCGGATTGTTCCTCCAATGCCTTTGCAACCCTTTGTTGCACCAATACTGCTTTCATTTTCTTTTTCCAAAGGGAGAAATCCCCTTTACCATCGAACTTCTCCAGCTCGACCCTAGATCCCATTCTTGAAACCATTGTTCAAAAACACCGTTGCTCACCGAATGATACTTATCACTCCCCCTTGCAAATTCCAGCAAGTAAAAATAACCACAGCAACAAAACCGGTACACAATGCAGAATTTACCCAAGATTAACACCTAATCTTGTAACCTTGCATATCCCCAAGATTAACACCTAATCTTGTCAAAATATCCCCGTGAATATAATTCTCACGTCAACTCAGCAAGAAGACCTCCTATCAAACCCAAGATTAATACCTAATCTTGTAAAATTCAATACACCCAAGATTAATACCTAATCTTGTCAAACCCGAACCTCAAGGAATCCCCAATTTCTAGCCCTTCCCCGGTTTGTTCAAAAAACCCCGAGCTCAGAAATTATCCTAAATGTTCGTACAACTACAATAGGAGTCTTCAATGCACAGTTCAATCTCAAAAAATCAAACTAACGAATCATGCAAAAAACCATTTGCAAACCTCAACCAATATCCAAATTGAATTTCGTGAAACGGACTTCAAATATGGATTCTGCAGGTCCTGTAGAACAAACTGTCAAAAAACGTCGCCGGAGCCTCGCCGGAAAACACCACCGTCGCCGAAAATTTTGCCCGACACACTACAAGATTCTCCTCTCCGTCACGAGTCCAATGGCTCAAACTGTTTCTCAATCGGAGTTCCCTACCGACGGGAATTTCACTTTAAAGTTTCGGTTGAACTTTTCTATTTCCGTCAATTCCGCCACTTCCAGCCGCCGGATCCCGTTCAGCTTCCAGTCGAGTCTTCCCCACGACGCTGTGGTTCTTCCGGTGGTCTTGGATCGCCGATTGGATGGCCGGAAGTCAGATATTAGAAAATGTGGCAGAAGCTCTTCTTCTTGCTTCTCACGGTCACAGCTTGGTCGGCCCTCTTCCAGTTTTTGGCCTCTGTTTCCACAGAAAACTTCTTGCCTCTCCTCCTCGGTCAGTTTCTTCTCCCTCTTGACTTTTTCACGGCAATTATCCCTGACTTCAATTTTTTAGCTTAGTTACTTCCAGCTTCTTGACGGTGCTCTTCCCAGTCACGGTCGGTGGCTACACTTCACGGTAATAGTGATTTTTTTCTTCCGGCCTCACAGATTTTACACGGTCACGGTTTCTTTCACTTCTTGGCCAATCTTTCCTACTCGCTCTGATACCACTTGTTGGGTCCATGAATATTTAATTTGCCCAATCCCAAGCCCAAACCCCAGGCCCAAGTGAGGTTCCAACCCAAAATCAATTGGTAATGGGTGGAGTAGCTCACTTGGGTTATAAAGTGGTTTATTTCCTTCCTCACAACCGATGTGGGATTGTTTGCATCCCAACAATCCCTCCCTCAAACAAGGCCCACGAGGTACACCTGGCCCATCTGGCCCTCCCTCAAGATAAATCCCGTCACATCTCCTCATGTCCAGAGATATCACCATTCACCGAGATAATCCACCATAGCCGCTGCACACTATGTTACCATGGATCTTTACATCTCGTGAGAAATCACAGGAATTCTTTATCTTGATGCTCATCATCTCGATTCATCTGCCATTGTTAGGGAGTCACATCCACTCGATCGTGCGTCCACCAGACAATCTTTCCGTCTCTGATACCACTGTAGGATCTTTACCTTGATTTCCAAAATCAAGAACACCAAGAACGTCAAAATAATGAATTCGATACTGACCGAAATGTAGGCTCACGACCATACCAATGAGAAAATCAAAATCATGCACTCTCAATTCAATCAAGAAGATAAACTTTTTCTTGACTCTTTTGAAGAAAAACCCCAAATTATATTTTTGAGAGAGAAAACTAGAAAAATCATTTTCTAGAGAAATATGAACCACCTCTTTTAAAACTTGTTGCACCATTTTATAGAAAAATACCCAAGTCCAAAATTCACTTGTAAAAAGATTTTAACAAATTTATGCAACTATTAAAAACTTTATTTCCCAATTGGTTTTAACGGTCGTAAGCCCTTTTTTTTTATTTTTGCCCCCGATTACTTTAAGTAATCCTCGAAATGTCACACAAGTTTATGTTAAACAAGATAGCATTTCTAAGGGCTTGTTTGTTTGGTTCTAAGCCAATAATCCCACAGGTTCCCATTTTCTTGACCCATGAACCTCCCGCTCAAGTTACGGGTCGGCCCACGATCCCGGGTCGATCTTCATGGGTCCGGTCGGCCCACCAGTCTTGACACAACTGGTAATTTTAATTGTTTAAGTAACCTCGAGGTTCATCAAACTAAGCCTGCTTTCCCCCTTACTGAAGATCATTTTTTTTATTTTTTTATTTTTGATATGAGATATCATTGACTGCTCACTTGCAAGATGATTAATAGTGTGCATAAGTTGATATTTCTATTACAGAGAAGGTACTAAAGGCTTTTACCTGATTACGATATGCCATATTTTCCAAAGCTTGAGTATATTCATGTATTCTCATTCTGGTTCTGGTTCTGTTCGATAAAATCCTACAAAGTAAAAACAAAAATTTAAAAGGAGAATTTACAATTCACAAAACCGTAAAACTAATCCTCATCTTCTCCTTTTCTCATTCTATCATCAGTTTCTCTACAAGTGATTCATGCACTGACAAAGCAGCTACAGAATGCCACTCACGTAATAAGGCAAGTTAATTACCGTTATCATCATCTTTGTTCCTCCAGATAACCCCATAAAGCTCAATAAATGAACACAAAAACAAATAAAACTGTGAAACAGTGAAAGCCACTGCAGGAAGAAATTGTTAAGGAATGCCAATAATTCAAGATCGAAAATGTTGCCCAAGCCCAAGTATTTATAGGTGGGCACTTAGAGCTACTTTCTCATGGTACACATGGAGAATACACGAAGCACAAGGTTCAACAGATAGAAGAAGAGAATCGATGAACTTGGGTCCACTAGTACAAGATAAAAGGTCGATATAGTCAAGGATGTGCGCAGAGAAAACTGAGATAAAGATGTGGTTTAACTTTTGTTGTTTTTGAGGCAAATTGTGTGGTTGAAAAGTAATTTCGAAAATCATGCGTAAAACCCCAAATTTGAAAGTTACATCCCACGTCTCTGAGATGGGATTCACATTCACTGGCATTGGATTTGGTTGCAGGGCAATGTAGTTCGTCTCCATTCTTAACTTATTTGGATGAATCAAAAATTTTAACTGCAAAAGAAAAAGGGAAAACTTAATTAGAAGTTAAGATGGTATAAATCTTTATAAGGAAAAGGTGTAAAGATTGACAACAGAAAGCCTACCCAAGCCTAAATAATATACACTTAACCAACTGTTCAAATTTATTGCAATTTAGCTCATATTTATATTAATTTACATTATTTGCATTCTTACTGATTTTCTAAAATTGCTTTATTGTTCAAATGCAGGCAATTTTAGATTAGTTTCCTGAACATTTCTTCCGATTCCAGCCTTGCAACAGTGTAGGTTAATTAGGTTCATTAACTAACTAATAGAATGGCGAAGTCAATTTCGTCATATATTTTAAAGTCAATGACAGGTAAACAAGAGTTTACTTTAGATGAATAGAACACCTTGTACTGTAATTTTGGATATACTTGCTGAAGGGGAAAAAATGGAACAAATGAAGGTTGCAAGATTATAAAAAATAGAATAAAAAGGTGGCTGGTCATTTATTTTCGGGCACTTCCAATTAAGTTGCTAGTTGGTACATGTTCCGAGGGAAGAATGCATCATCATCTTGGTATAGCCTCAAGAAAAAACCACATCACAAGAAACCTTATTGTCTAATTCTTAACTAAGACACAACTGATTGTCGCAGATTTGTTTAGACAGTTACGGATTAAAAAAAAACATGAAGTTTTGTTTTAGCGCAATGCCAGATGAATCTAGCTGACGCAGATTCGTCTGGATTATAAAACGTGAATAGACGGTATAAACTATGCAGAACTGTAAAGAGACAAGAACATGATATTTGAGCTTAAGGTGAGAAAAACCCTAATAGGAAAAACCCACGTGTCCTCAACCTGCGAACAAAAATCAATCACTATTTTAAGAATTTTTTTACACAGATCAATCCAAGTTACAGGATAAATATATGCATAAACTTATCAAAACACACAAGAAATAAATCACTCACTGATTCTTCTATGGCGTGTAATATGAATTGACGTTTCACCACTCTTCAGTGGCTTTATGTGATACTGCAATGTTCTTCAGCAACACGAACTTCATTTCGATCTCGATCCAAACTTCCCGTTTGATCTTCTGACTTAAAGTCATTTCTTCTCTCAGTGATTGATGAACTTCTCCCGGAGAACTAAAGTCACAATAATGTAGAAACCGTGCATATTTAGTGCACCACACGAAATTTTGGTTTCTAAACTTCGTCAAAGAAAATCGTCCCAGTTTTTCTTATTTAAATGCAATCGGATTACTTGTCCATCAAGAATTCTAGTTGCACAAGATGTCAATTACCTGCAATTAAATCAAGGATCATTAGAGATAAGGTAAGATAACTATAAATGAAAGAATCTTACCATAAATGACGATAAGGCAAGATAATCAAATTTTACCATAAGCGAAGATAAGGTAAGATAATCAAGGTTGTTTACAAATCTTACCATAAGTGATAAATATAAACTTGGACTTCAAGAAATGATCCAAGATTTTCGGCCAAACAAGATATTCTTTATCTTGAATCCTTATCAACAGTGATAAGTGATAGAATTCTAGCCTAAGTATACTATTATCACAATGCTCAACACTTATCATAAAAAATAAGTAACACAATTTATCTCCAAACATTACAAAATATCACACGATAATTATTCCAATTCCAACGAATATGAGAGATAAATATGATTGCAAGTTCATATATGATCAAGAAATTTAATTAAATTACTAAACACACATATTTAGTAATTAAGCTTAAATTTACTTAAATTACAACATGTAGAAAAATAGGAAATGTCAATAACAAATAAGTTAACAATCTCCCCCTTTGGCTTTTTCTATTTTCCCAAAACCTAATCTTCTTTTCACAATCACAAGTAGAAGTAGAATGTAACTATCAAGCTCCCCCTATCAAAAATCTCATCCTCAAGGTTTGCATCATAACAATAACAATTAATATATGCATGTATAGAGTGAAGAATATCAGACACATAGGAAGCATTAAGGAAAAGTTACTTCAACAATCAATAACACCTAAAAAGATGATAAGATCAAAAACAAACTACTACTTCCCCTTTTTGGAATAAACAGGGGAAGACTTCTGATAAATGTGTTTTATACACTTATCTGTACGTTTAAATTAGAATACATTATTATCGTATTAGAATATATGCTATTTAATTTTTGTTTATTTGTTTACTTTGCGGAAAATATCCCAAAAGATGAAGAATGAAGTAATTCATGAGAAAAATGCATAATTGGATGTTGATTGGAGCTAAAACGAGCAATTGATAAGTTTGTGACGTCAACCGGAAAGATGCAATGTGCCAAAATGAACGAATCAAAGGTTGGAGGACCTAATTGAATGAATTAAGAGCTTGAATGTGCAAATCGAGAAGAAGATAAAGTTTGGGGACTAAATTGCAATAATTGGAAGTTGAGGATTGAAGGTGCAATTAAAAGTCAGGGACCAACTTACACAGCTGAAAGAAAGATGAAGTCGCGATCGCTGGATATGTACCAAGCGATCGCGAGATGGTGCAAAATCTTAACCCGAGAGTAAATCGGTCTTCTACGCGATCGCCATCCATACGCCTGCGCGATCGCGCGCTTGTCCGATTGGGCTGCAGATCAGATTTCTTTCGCAATTTTTAACAGGTTTTGGGCTTTTTGACCTATGTTTTCTCCAAAACCTATATATACAACACATGAGGCACGAAAATCTGGACCTTTGCCTCTCCATAGAACGAGCCACAACAGAGATTTTAATTCAAATTCTTGGAAATTCAAGCATCGCAGAGGGGCATGAATTGAAGATACTTGAAGAATTGATAATTGGTGAAATCTTTCCATTCTTCGTAATTATTTTCAATGAACGTCATTATATATATTTTTTTTTTGTTATTTAAATATGATGTGTATCTAAATTTGATGTTAGGATGAACGATGTAGCCTAATTAATTATTTTAATTCCATATTCCTTGTTTTAACGCTTTAATGCATGTGTTGATTTATTATTGCGTTTAATGGGTGAATGAACTGGCCACTTATTCATGATTTTATGTGTTATTTTCATAATCCGAGAGGTGAGTTAATAACATAGGTCTATGTAATAAATCCGGTAATTGAACGAGAGATAGAGAGATACTTTTTTTATTACTGCGGTCGTGTGTGAATTCTTGTGTATTATGCATCTAGTTAAGGAATATCCGGACCCTCTGTAGAGATACATGGTTAACTTATTTAGGTAGAATTGATTTAAATTCGAGAGAGGAATTTCAATTTAAATTAGTGAATTCGACCGAATGCATATTTAGGAAATAAAACTGGAATTGAAATTGATTTAATTAGCTAGGTGAACTCGTGAATCCCAACTACTTTACAATCGTATTTGAAAACAAAACAATTCTCCAATTTTAAATTCTTTAGTTTTAGTTTAAAACCTCAAATTCATTTGTTCGTTCAAATAAAGTGTAGAACTAAAATATTTCGGTAATTAATAGCAGTCATCGTGGGACGATAATCCGGACTCCTAGGTCCACATTATTACTTCTCATGACCCGTGCACTTGCGGGGATATCTCGCATCGCGAGATATTAGTGAACAAGTTTTTGGCGCCGTTTCCGGGGACTGTTAACAAACAGAGTAATAAGGGAAATCAACAAAATCTGCCAGCAGCTGTGAATGGACAGCAACAAAATCATGGAAGGCTTGTTTTGAGAGAGTACATGGTTCCCCCTGTGGGGAACATTGGAACTTGCATAGTGCCGCCTGCTATCCCTGCTAATAACTTTGAGATCAAGACTTCTTTGATCTCTTTGATCCAAAATTTTGCCGTATTCCACTGGTTGCTGTATGAAGATCCACATGCACACCTACGGACTTTCCAGGAACTATGTGACATGCAGCGCATGAACGGAGTTCCGGGTGATGCCGTGAAGTTGGAACTATTTTCATTCTCGTTGGCAGAAAAGGCAAAGGCATGGTTTTACACACTACCTCTCCACACAATTACGACTTGGGAAGTAATGAGTCAGAAATTTGTAGATAAGTTCTTTCCACCTGGCCTGATGTCAAAGCTAAGGCGTGAAATTCTTTCATTCAATCAACAGTCAGGGGAGTCAATTTTTGAGGCTTGGGAGAGATTCAACGAGCTGGTTCAACAATGTCCTACTCATGGAATAGCTAATTGGATCCTAATTCAAACATTCTACAATGGGCTGACAAATGAAAATAAGAAGCATGCAGACTCAGCAGCTGGAGGATCAGTAATGGATATGACATATGAAGAAGCATCTGAGATCTTTGAGAAGATGGCTTCGAACAGTTATCAGTGGTACTCAGATAGATCTACACCAAAATCTGGTGGAATTGTTGCAGTTAGTGAAATTACAGCATTAACTGCTAAGCTGGATGCGTTGACAAAGAAAATAGACAGTATGGGTGTGCAGCCAGTGAATTCAGTTCAAACAGCGCTATGTGATTTTTGTTTTGAAAATCACACTGTTAATTTCTGTCCCATGCAACAGAGTCAATCAAATCCAGAACAAGTCAATTTCGTGGGCAACATGCAACAGGGTGGTCCTTATTCACAAACCTACAACCCAGAATGGAAGAACCATCCCAACTTCTCCTGGTCTAATAATCAGAATATTCAGCGTCCGCCTGGTTTTCAACAACAGCAGCAGCAGCAACAATCTCATAAACCATGGCAGAAAACATGGAGATGTTAATCCAACTGGTCAAGAGTCAGAATGGTGAGATTATGAATCAAGCAGCTGAGATTAAGAATTTGAAGAGACAAATGGGAGAGATGTCAGCTAGCAGTTCAATAAAACAGCCAGGACAGTTACCCAGTAATACTGAAACAAACCATAGGGAGTATGTTAATGCAATAACAACAAGGAGTGGGGTTCAGCTATCTTAAGTGACTGTAGAGGAATATGAAAAGCAGAAGAGCCAAAAGAAATATGTGGTGGAAGAGCAGAAAAGAGCAAAAGAACAGGGGTCGACTCCTGAAGTTGAAGAAAAGGTTGAAGAAGAAGTTCGAGTTAAACCACAAGTCAAAGCTTATGTGACTCCAGTTCCATATCCACAAAGGCTGAGAAAGCAAAATCTGGAGCAGCAATTTGGGAAATTTTTGGAGATTTTCAAGAAGCTGCATATAAACATCCCTTTCGCTGAAGCCTTGGCTCAAATGCCCCTCTACGTAAAGTTTATGAAAGAGATGCTGTCAAACAAAAGAAAGTTGGTTGATTTTGAGATAGTAGCACTGAGTGAGGAGTACAGCGCCATACTTCAAAAGAAATTACCACAAAAATTGACCAATCTAGGGAGTTTCTCTATCCCTTTCATTATTGGTAATTTCAATTTTGATAATGTTTTGTGTGATCTAGGGGCCAGTGTTAATTTAATGCCTCTATCTGTGTACAGGAAACTTGGGTTGGGGGAGCCTAAACAACCAATATCACACTGAATCTGGCCAATAGATCCATTCAGTACCCATATGGTGTTGTTGAAAATGTGATTGTGAAGGTTGACAAATTTTTCTTCCAGTTGACTTTGTGATTCTTGATATGGAAGAAGACACTCAGATGCCTCTAATATTTGGAAGACCGTTCCTAGCTACTGGAAGAGCACTAATTGACATTGAAAAGGGAGAAATCATTTTTAGGGTCGAGAAGGAACAATCCACTTTCAGTATCAAGCCAAGACAGGAACTTAAAGTTCAAAATGAAAGTTGCTTCAAGGTGGATGAAGAGGCCAAGAAACCAAAAGACTGCATGAAGTATGAGATTAAGATTGAGGAGGCTCTAACCACAAAACATGAGTTTGTGAAGGTAAATGATGAATGGAGAGACAAGAAGGAGAAAAAACCAAATTTTAGTCAACAAAAAGTGGAAAAGGAGGCCTTGGACTACAAGAAAGTGAGGAAACGAATTGAGAAGTGCAAGGCTGGAAATTGCAAGATCTGTAAGGCTTTGAAGTCATATTTCAAGCCTCCATGATTTGGAAGTACAAAAAGTCAGGCTCAGGACTCTAAACAGAGTGCTTGTTGGGAGGCAACCCAACTTTTCTTCCCTTTTAATTATTACTATTTCATTATTTACTTTATTATTGAAATTTTAGATATATGCATGGTAGGAAATATGTTTGAGTGTTCTGCATGTTTCATGTTAAAAGCACTTGTGCATAATAGTCTATTATTGCATATTTAGGTATGTTTTTGATTTTGCATGTTTACATTAGGCTAGGTTTTTATCGTCATTCCAAACTCACACACACACTAGTTTGAATCATGAAGTTAATGTTTGGAAAATCATTGCATCGATCATGAAGTGATTAGGGGGATAAAAATGATTTTGAAAATCAAAAATAGGAAAAATTTTCATTACTGCCGGGAACTACGCGATCGCGTGCCAAGAGGATCTAGCGATCGCGAATTTGCATTAAAATATAACAGGTTTTAAAACCTTGAACCACGTGATCGCTGGCACTCCAGTCAGCAATCGCGTGGCTATACTGGGACCAAATTCGGCAGTTTAAGTGTTGTTCCTCATGTTTTCAATTTCAAACATTATAAACTCGTTTTTTTTTCTCCCCTAATCACCTCATATTTGATCTTACATCTTGTGTGCATGTCATCAACACTTTGTTGCATCAATATCATTGCTTACATGACTTCATAATCCCATCGAAGGTATGATCTCTTCACTTAAATCAATCTTTAGTCAAAATTGTGAAAGTCTCTTTAAGTTCTTCAACTTAAAAATTGAGAATTGGGAAGAATAGGCGTAGGTTAGTGGTTGGAGATTGTGATTTGTGGTTTAGTAGACAAAAATTTTGGGTTCATTCATGCCTCCAACCCTATGCATATCTATTGATTTTTGCAATGCCCATTAAGTGTTTGATGAAATGCCATAAAGACATTCTTGTGCTAATTTTAGAAATTCATTCGAGCATTTATCTTCATGACATGTTCATCATTGATTGTGTGTATTTAGTTCAAGATTTAGTTCCCTACATTGCATGAAAATCATGAAAACCAACATTGCATAAAGGCAGCTCCATTGCAAGGCCACTGCAGGCCATTGCACCTAGAAACTGTCTCATGTCACCTACTTCTCCACAATTGTTCGTGACCCTATTGATCTTCAAATGAGCTGAATTTTTAATATGTGGTCAATCATGCTGTGAACATGTGTAGTCGACAAAATTTTGAAATTTCAAAATTATGCTTTAACTTTAGTTTGGGGGTGTGGCACTGAACTTCCTTTATTTCTTATTAATATTTATGACTTCTAATGTTACTTATCTCTTATGTGAAAGGTAAACAACAATCAAAACACCTCAAACCAAGTCGGGAAAGGCAAGACAAGGGTCTTATTCATTCAAATGCAATACTAATGGAGGCTTCAAGGCTACAAAATCATCTACATTTCACTTGGGAAGTTCTCGTTCTCTCTTCTTTGTCTTGTATTACACTTTTTTAGATCTTTTTGACAAACATTGAGGACAATGTTTCTTTCTAGTTTGGGGGTGGAAAATCTCACACATCAAAAAAAAAAAAAAAAAAAAAAATTGCTTCCATATTTATGAGATTCATTCTATACTTCCATTCGATTTTATTGGGATTAAAAAAAAAATTGAAAATGTGTTAACATATTTATTGCGTAGGATATAGTATAAATCAACTTGTGCTTAGATTTGAAAATTGGACAACATAAAAGCATGAACTTATTTTTTTGAACTAGTTATGTTTTGCTAGATTCATATTTATCGCGCACATAGCCAGTGTTGGGTAATTGCTTGTGTGAGGGATTTAGTTTAATACATGTGGGGCAGAGTTTTTATGCAATTTGAACTAAGAAATGATTTGAAAATCCCTGAACTTAGATCATAAGATATCCCGCCCCTAAATTAGAACCAATCATGCTAAAAGGCAAGTTTGGGGGTAAAATGGTTGGAATTTATGTGTATTGACGGGTTGGAGGTCTGTGGTTCTTGGTTTTTCACTTTAGTCATTACAGTTTGGTCAACGAGTATAAACCATTTCCAGCATAAAAACAGAAAAATGTTGAAGGTCTTATTCTGCTCTTCAAATGTCTTTTTGACTAGAGTAAGTAAGTCCGAGGGGTCCTTCAAACCTGGTGCCCTAAAGCCAACTGGCTTGAAAGTCATTGACCTAAAACTCGTTACAGGGGTCAATTAGAAAGCAAGTACGGAGAGTGGACCTACACATAAGACATTATAACATCTTTAACTTTTCTGTTTAAGCCTTTATGACTTGGGCAAGTACGTCTGAGGGGTTCTTTGAACCTAGTACCCTAAAGCCAACTGGTTTGGGAGTTGCCGATCTGAAAGCCCGCTACAGGGGTCATATAGAAAGTCAGTATGAAAATTTCTGCACAAAGATAGTAAAAGACAGGGACATTAAAAGAAAAAGTCGTCCAATAAAATATATATATATATATATATATATATATATATATATATATATATATATATATTATTGCATGGTATAAGCTTTGTTGACTGAGCTGCGGTGGTTGATGTTGTAGAATTGGGGTCCACTCTCTTTTGATTTGTTATGCACGCATATTTCTGATTCTGACTACCTTGTGTGGAAAAAAGCAAAGAATATTTTTAGAACCCACATAGATACAAGCCCGGGATGTGAGAGAAAAGTAAAAAGTGGTGATCATCCATTAGCGTTGAAAGGAATTTCATTAGAATTCATAAATTGATCACATGGGATTCCGGCTGGATTATGCATAATGAGCCACACAGTGTTGAGTATATCTTTTGCATGAGTATGCGTTTGACATTGGCTATTCACACACACACTTAAAAATCTGGCAAATATAACTAGAAATTATTTTGCATTGTTGTTCATGACGCTTGCTTAAAAATTAAATTTGTTTGGAATTTGGAGGCATATGGTAAACATGTTGACACAACAAAAATATTTGTTCTCTTATTTCTTTGATTTTTGTAGTTTATTTTTCATTGTTCGAGGATGAACAATAATTCTAGTTTGGGGGTATTTAATAAGTGTGTTTTATACACTTATCTGTACGTTTAAATTAGAATACATTATTATCGTATTAGAATATATGCTATTTAATTTGTGTTTATTTGTTTACTTTGCGGAAAATATCCCAAAAGATGAAGAATGAAGTAATTCATGAGAAAAATGCATAATTGGATGTTGATTGGAGCTAAAACGAGCAATTGATAAGTTTGTGACGTCAACCGGAAAGATGCAATGTGCCAAAATGAACGAATCAAAGGTTGGATGACCTAATTGAATGAATTAAGAGCTTGCATGTGCAAATCGAGAAGAAGATAAAGTTTGGGGACTAAATTGTAATAATTGGAAGTTGAGGATTGAAGGTGCAATTAAAAGTCAGGGACCAACTTACACAGCTGAAAGAAAGATGAAGTCGCGATCGCTGGATATGTACCAAGCGATCGCGAGATGGTGCAAAATCTTAACCCGAGAGTAAATCGGTCTTCTACGCGATCGCGCGCTTGTCCGATTGGGCCGCAGATCAGATTTCTTTCGCGATTTTTAACAGGCTTTGGGCTTTTTGACCTAGGTTTTCTCCAAAACCTATATATACAACACATGAGGCACGAAAATCTAGACCTTTGCATCTCCATAGAACGAGCCACAACAGAGATTTTAATTCAAATTCTTGGAAATTCAAGCATCGCAGAGGGGCGTGAATTGAAGATACTTGAAGAATTGATAATTGGTGAAATCTTTCCATTCTTCGTTGTTATTTTCAATGAACGCCATTATATTTTTTTTTGTTATTTAAATATGATGTGTATCTAAATTTGATGTTAGGATGAACGATATTGCCTAGTTTATTATAATTCCATATTCCTTGTTTTAACGCTTTAATGCATGTGTTGATTTATTATTGCGTTTAATGGGTGAATGAACTGGCCACTTATTCATGATTTTATGTGTTATTTTCATAATCCGAGAGGTGAGTTAATAACATAGGTCTATGTAATAAATCCGGTAATTGAACGAGAGATAGAGAGATACTTTTTTTATTACTGCGGTCGTGTGCGAATTCTTGTGTATTATGCATCTAGATAAGGAATATCCGGACCCTCTGTAGAGATACATAGTTGACTTATTTAGGTAGAATTGATTTAAACTCGAGAGAGGAATTTCAATTTAAATTAGTGAATTCGACCGAATGCATATTTAGGAAATAAAACTGGAATTGGAATTGATTTAATTAGTTAGGTGAACTCGTGAATCTCAACTACTTTACAATCGTATTTGAAAACAAAAAAATTCTTCAATTTTAAATTCTTTAGTTTAATTCTTTAGTTTTAGTTTAAAACCTCAAATTCATTTGTTCGTTCAAATAAAGTGTAGAACTAAAATATTTCGGTAATTACTAGCAGTCCTCGTGGGACGATAATCCGGACTCCTAGGTCCACTTTATTACTTCTCACGATCCGTGAACTTGCGGGATATATTAGTGAACACCTTCCACTCCTTGTAACTTGTCCGGAAAAAAAAAACACAAAATACCAACCACTGGCAATATAATTGTTTAGAACAAAACAGTAAAATAGTATCAAAGTCAGTAAGTAGAGCAGGTGCATCTGGCAGGTGCTGTGTTACTGAGATGGGTCTCAGTTCTTCCTTGGCTTCTTCAATCCAGTGGGCTTTTTGGCTGCATCATCATCTTTTCTTTAGTAGCCTCTAAAGCCATATTTTTTGAAGATCCACCAGACATCTGATCGAGCATATATTCAAGTTTTTTTGACACTAACCACCTTCAAACCAACTAATTCTGCTTCAAGCTGCCCAATTCTAGTATCTTGGCCAGGTGTATCCTGTTTCTCAGAGACACCAGTGTCATCCAGATTCATTTCTTGATTGGAAGTCTGCGCCTCTAGAGTTTTTCTGCACTTCACCCTATTTAACAATTTTGGAGAGATCACCAGATGATCTTCCAATGTCTGAATAACCTGATCAAGCAAGTATTGCGAAATAATCCATGGGTAAAACAATGGAGTTCCAAATTCGATTAGCAAGATCAATATTCCTTTTAGTCCCTAAAAGAAACAATGTTCTAGCAGACTCCCTTTTAAAGCTTGAATCATGGATAAGCTGATTAAAATTAGCCTCTACAATTTTTTGAAGAATTTGATATTTCTTAGACATCTCAGACCTTGGTAATTGTTTAATTCCTTTCACAGGCCACTTAACCTTTCCCCTCGACAACTCCATATCAATTTCATCATTTGTGACTTCCATTGAATCATCCTCGTCAGACACATCTTCATTTAATTAACCCCAACCACCTCCTAAGATCTTTTGCAGATATTTTAACCAATTGCCCTGTAACACTTCTTCATTGATCTGTGTAAATTTTTTTTCCCTAAAATAGTGATTTTTTTGTCCGCAGGGTGCGGGCACGTTAGATTTTCCCTGTTAGGGTTTTCCCACGTTATGCTGAAATATCGTGTTCTCATCCAAAACTTCACGTTTCATTGCTAATTCGGTAACTACCTAGACAAATCTGCGATAATCAGTTGTGTCTTAGTTAAGAATTAAACAACTTTAAATTTTCAATAATTTTAAACAAAATCTTGCATATAATCTGATTGTCTCTTTTACACAAATACTTACAGTGAAAAGGCATAAAGTAAATAAGGAAACTTACTTGAAGGTATAATGGAAGAGACACCTCCATTCCAAAACATACAAAGAAACCATAATCGCCTGAAAAAAATAGAATATACTAAACATGATAGTTTATCTTCCAATAGAAAAATAAACCGTAAAAAGAACAGACCAAATCGAAAATAGTCGATCGAGGGCATCAGAACTCTCCGAAAGTGGCTGCGGAACCTCCTTTTGGAGAAGGTAAATTTACCTACTAATCTTGTTCTCAATTTGCTTCATCTGATCCTGACTCACTTGACTGTTAACGTGATCAACAATGTAGATTTCAAATGGTTATAAATGAAAAAACAAAGAAAAGAAAACATTTTTATAATGATGGGATGATCACCATGAAAAATAATCAAAGAAATTGAGTTGAGAAAATCACATCATAGAAGAGAAAAGGAAGAGGTGAAAAAGAATTGAAAAAGGTTCTTGGTGAAGAGGTGAGAAGGAACGAGTAGGGAAAGGTGACTTCTTGGGAAACGATGAGCAAATTTGGGAAAAATGAATTTTGCTACTCACATAGTTACTTTGAAAATAAACTAGTATTTTCACTCATGCGATGTACGAAAATATAGTTATGATAGTGATTTCGATCAAAATTTATGAAAATATATAATCATATCAAATAAAAAGATAGTACAATAACATTTTTAATACAAAATATTACTGAATTAAAAAACTTAAAAGAAAAATAATCAAAATAGGAAATGCAATATTTACAAAACTAATAAAAATTAAGAAATTATAAGATTTTTTTCCTTTTCTTTTTAAAATTGTTTGTCTCTTTAAAAAAATAGTGTTATTTATTATTTGTTTGTTTGTTGAACTTTTTTTTTTTTAAATAAGTTATTTTTATCTTTTTTTTTTATATATATTAAATTATTTTGAAATAAATTAACAAC
Source organism: Ligustrum vulgare (assembly GCA_963555705.1). NCBI lineage: Eukaryota > Viridiplantae > Streptophyta > Magnoliopsida > Lamiales > Oleaceae > Ligustrum > Ligustrum vulgare. Next base: position 31,519,907 of record OY743189.1, on the reverse strand, counting down.
CATAAATCTATATTTGCTTTGAATTGGTAAAAAATATTGTTGTTATATTTTTTGTTCATTTAATTTTACAGAAATGAGTAAATGTCGTTTTATTTGTAAAATAATTTTTTTTAAGATAATTTTCTGATCTTTGAAATAATTAACTATTTTAATTAAAATCGATTCGACCCCAGTTTAACCCGATTCAGTCTTCTGACTCTTGACCTGTTGCCTCTTTCAGGTCGAAACATTTCAGGTTTTCTGAACATGGAGTATTATATAACTTAAATGTTATAATTTAAAATGAAGTAAAAAATATAAAATAAGAGCTTTTTTGGTAATGTAAAAATTTTTGATTTTTGTAGTTTTTTTTGCTTTTTTGATGGATGTGTGATTTAAAAATGTTCGAAAAGTCAATATTTGTGGGCTTGACCAAGAATGGATGGTTGAGATTAAATGTATGCTTAAAAAAGTGGTTTGAGAAATTGTGTGGTTTATAAAATGGTTTATAAACCATTTTTGCCAATTTATCGAACACATACTTAAACATAATTTTAATACTGATAGTTACCCATGGAAAATTATATTTAATCAAGTATGAAATTATTGGATTTGAAAGAAAATTTCTATACTAGTCATTTAATTTTTAATTTCTTATATAATCTAATTGAAAAACTTTAAAAAAAATACACAATATAAGGAATGTTCTTAAGTTTTTTAGAATAAAACATTTTTCTTTCTTTAAACTAAAACATTTTCGGGTTATTTAAATATTTTTCAACATATTTTAAAACATAATTTTATATCTTTAGAAATAATTTAATCTTAATTTACCAAATTAGTTACACTATGATTAAGCAGAATATTTTTGAATAATTTTTTTTATTTAATTTAGCAAAATTTCTAAATTACGGATTTTGAATATACTTTTTTATAACAATAGAGAATTATCTATTTATTTTTTAAATTAGACTTATGATGTTTTTGATGTAATTTTTTCACATTTTTCGCAAAAAAATAAATAAATAAATAAATAAAGTTAGGATACATAATAAAATTAATAGTTATATTAAAACCAGACATCCTATTAAGTAAAAAAAATGTTAAAAATAATAATTTTAAATTGTCTTTTTTTGGAATTGGAACGAAGCATCTCTATTTGACAAAATATTTTTAAAAACACGCTTTTAAATTACATTTTAATTACACATATTTTTTCTTTCCACTTTTCAATTACTCATTTTTACCTTGAATTTTTTTTAACTACCATTATTTTTTATATAATATAATTTAACAGTGCTCAAAACGTTTTTATTTTTATTTTTTATTTTGGAACAAATGCATATAGTGCTCACAAGTATAATTCAATTTGCAATCATTACAGTTTTCAAAATGCAATCATTATTATTATTATTATTTTTTTAATTCTTGTGTTTTTGACAAAACCTTTCCAAATTTAGCATATACATTTTGGCGGGAAAATCTGTGTGTGTGTTTTGATAAAGACTTTGTTCACACACACACACACACACTCTCTAGTATCACACCCGTACGTTGCACGGAATAACAATATGAAATGATTTTACTGCAAGCATCATTACAAAATAGGAAAAAGAATCGAACACATAATTTGCTTTGATTAATGATACAGACTGTTAACGAATGCTCAAAATAGAAATAAATTATAATTCTCATCAATTTTGGAAAACCTTTTTAAATAATATTGCACAATATTGTTACATTATTATTTGAATTTATTGATCGGTCAATTGTTTAACAGAAATTATATAAACTAATTGCTAAAATCTGTAATATATTTTTGCATATTTTAGTTATTTAAATTTATATAATGAAAAATAGAAAAATGAACAAAATCAATAAATAAATAAAAATAATGTGAAAATGATGAATGAATTGAAGAAATCTTAAGTTTGTAAAATTTACCCAACTAAATTGGATTTGCCATAAAAACACGTATATTTATTATTTATTATGAGAAAAAAAATCAGAATATAAATTAATCATCTATGACTAAAATGAATTTAGTTAACTAAATATAGATAATATTATAGGACTTAAATGATATAATTTAAATTAAATTAAATACTGTGGAAAAATGAAAAATAAAAAATAAAACTTTACCTTTAATTTTTGATATGATTTTACTGACAATATATTTACAATTTGCTCTCACTTGTTAGCTTGCATTAAACTTTTCACTTTGATCTTTAATTTGACACTCATATTACATATTTCTCGATTTCAAAATAATACAATAATTATTAAAAGAATAATAATCTTATAGAAAAAATAACATTTTGGTATTATTAATTGCATATCACGGATGCCAATACAATTCATGATACATGTAAAATAATAATTGCTAAATATTTAATATACTATTTTTTAGCAAATTTTTTTCAAATTTAGAAAGTTTTTTTGGCGGAAAACTATGTGTGTATTTTGGTGACGGCTATTCTACTTTTATATAAAATAATAATAATAATAATAATAATAATAATAATAATAATAATAATAATAATAATAATAATAATAGATATGACAATTAGGTGATGTGGAAGTATTGTGTTTGTTGATTTAGATGATGTAATGTGTAAAAGAACAAGATTTTGTTACGTAAGCTAATTATCAACTTCACTGTCACACTCATTGTGAGTGTAGCAGAGTTGGGGAAAAAAAGACTTGGGAAGAGACTCAAGAGTAGAAAGTTTGCATGTATCACACGGAAATTACGTGCATTAAAACAAATTTTTAGTAAATTTTGATAAAATTTGATGAAGTATATAGTTAAAAAATTGTGGATCTCATAAAATATATGGTTAAAATTAATTGTTGATTTTAGCTTAGAATTAAAATCAAATTTTAATTAGAACCAAGCCAAGGATAGTAAAGGAAATATATTTTTTTTTAAAAAAAGGAGGCATCCGACATCATCAAAACGAAGCTATTTTTGACGTCAGTAACTTGAAAAAAATCTAGAAACAGTGACATTAACATTGGCTCTTATAGTTTAGTAAGGAAAATTTCTAATACGTAAACTAATGCATAGGTAAGAAAATTTATTTATAAACAAAAAACAATGTGAAGAGTTTTTTATATTCTAACAGTTGTTTGTTTTCCTTTCTGAATCATGTTATAGGAACAAAAAATTTGATATAAATTTTTACACCTACACACATAACAACAATCTATTTATTTACTCATCATTTGTGATGGAAACAAAATTTATACACATTTGTTTCTTAAATTGGCAAATATTTTCTCAAGTGAAAATTGAGTTTTTGGAAAATTTATGGTTAACATTTATTTTGGAAAAATGATTTTAGAAAAAATGTGTCAAATAAGCATTTAGTATATTCAATATTGTAATCAATATATTTTGAAAAAATGATTTTAGTATTGGTTGGGCAAAAACGCACATATGTGCAATTGCGATTTTGATTGCACCAAGCTCAACTCGGCCTGCTTGTGCACATCAAAAAGGTCAGTGCAATCCTGATTGAGTCCAGCTCAGCTTGGCCTTCACATATCACAAAGGGCACATTGGTGTATTAGAGAAAAACTACAAACATATGTCATCATGACAAGCTAATGGTCTTTAAAAATTTTGGAATTAAAATTGGCAACAATGACATACAACATTTGTGCATGGCTAGTGCCGATTACATGGTACCGGTATTGCAGTCCAACATGGTGGCGACGTGAAATTTTTTGCGCCACCACTAGAAAGAGGAACAAATGCGACGGAAATTAGCGATAACATTGCGACAAAATATGATGTCATCGCAATAGGTCATCCTATAGCGACGATATTTTCGTTATCGCAATAGGCCGACACTATAGCGACGACTATTTTTAGTCTACCTACTGCAACGACGAAAATGTCATCACTATAGGGTCTACCTATTGCGACGACAATCATTGTCTTCTTTGAAGTCGTCACTATAGACTCTACCTATCAATCCTTAGTTCAAGGGTTCGAATCCATGCACTACACAATTATCTTAAAAATTAAAGAAAAAATGCTGGTTCGAGTCATATCAAAATATAACATATAGAATAAATATTAAATAATATTATCAGTTAGCGATGATTTTATTAGGACTGTAGGGGCCAACATAATAGAGACGACAAATGTCGTCGTTAATGAACATCAACCACAGGTCTAAAGCAATAGCATTTGGAGACGACTTTGTCGTTGCTAATGGGAGATATTCTCCTAGTGCGCACAATTAATAAAAAGTAATTATACTGAAATATTTTTTGGAGATATTTTTAAGTGATATTGTAACATGTCATAATGTCATTTTAAAATTTCCCCAAAAAAATTCTTACTAGAATTGATTAATAAATCATCGGAAGGGATGTGATTGTCTAGGGATTGGTGAATGGGTTCAGACACTGTTCCCGGAATCGGGATACCTGATTTGAGGGGTGTGGGTGGGGCCTTGGAGATATTTTTAAGTGATATTATAACATGTCATAATGTCACTTAAAAATGTCCTCAAAAAAAACCTCCCTAGAATTATTGATTAATAAATCATCAGAAAGGATGTGATTGTCTAGGGATCGGTTAATGGATTCAGACAAAAGGGGAATTTTTTTTTTCCCGATTCGGGATTCCCGAGTGTGAGGGGGCCACCCACAACCGAGGGAACAGAAAATCCCCTTCAGACAAAAATAAGAATATTTCAAAACAAGTTATTTCCCCCAGACCCCCGCATTGATACGAAACACTGGAGGAAGGTTTTTAATTGACAATAAAATTAAATTACAACTCAGTCCTCATCATAGAAACTGGAAATAGAGATAGCAGACGCAGAGTCAAATGTTATTATAGGCTACAAAGCATAAAATAACAAAAATATGGAGAAGGGATCAACAACAAATAGACATTGTTCAAATTTCATTTATTTAGGTTTTTAGATGGATCAGCATTCAGTGCATCAAAATTTAGATACTGATCAGTGTCCGCCAGCTCTTCGTTCAATTCTAATGTGGATTGCTGGGAAGATTCATTAATGTCGGCGCTCCATAGATGGTTTGTTCCTGATGGTGCAGCACTAAATCTTTGCAAGTTTGTATGTCTAGGTTGAACATGTCCAGAAGTGCTCGGGCATTGCTGGTATAACGGAACAAATGGGATTTGTTGCACATTTCCATATTGACAGAAGCCCAGCTGCATATTTTTCGGTAGTTCTTTAAGACGTTGTAGCTCGCGTTTCATTGCTTCGTGTTCAACTACAATAAATATGATCAAACGAAAGACGCCACGGATGATACATATACAGAGAGAAAATTAGAAACATAGCTAATTAAACAAAAATAGACACTAAATTCTTGGTTACCCTTGCCCCGCTTAGACTCATTTTCAAGAAACAGGTATTGTTGTTGCAGGTTCTCCTTTAGCATCACCAACATTTTATTCCCATCTTTGCAACTTTGTACTTGCTGTTTGAGACGAGATATCTTTGCCTGCGCACAAGCATGATTGTTGAATAATCCAACCTCCCAAAACACAAAGTAATCGAGATTAGTTAATAATGCAGCGGAAGAAAAACAATATAATTAGCACGTGATTAAATCAATACGTAAACAATATAAGCAAAAGGCAAGTAAAAAGAAACTCCCTTTTTCAATGAATTTAGCCGACTGACAGGATGAGAAACGAGGGCTCAAATTCAGCCCAATCCCCACAATGGTAACACCAACACTACCGGCTAGAGGACACTCCAAGACACCTCCCCAAAACCGGTCAAGACCCACTGCCAAACACACCCAACCCACTACAAACCGGCTGCACAGAGGAGACCACAATAAGACTCGACCAAAGAGACTGCAGAACCACAAAGGAACCAAACACAGCAGGTGGCAAGAACACGCAAGCAACACGGTCTACAGCAAGGGCAGAATAGGTGACCCACAAGCAAGAACCGAACGGTGCAGGAGACACACAAGCAAGAACCGAACACGGTAGGTTCGGTTACGCCAAGACACGGTCACAAGAAGAGCCACACTTCCAATCACAGAGAGAGGAAGAAGAAAGAGGATCGGATTCTTCACAAAGAAGAGAGAGTAGCCGCACCGAGAGAGTGGAGAGAAATATCATCGAGAGAGTGGAGAGAAATGTCGAGGGTGAGTGTTCTAACTCGGCCAAAGGGAGGGGTGTGGGTAGATATAGGTTTAGGGTTTAATTAGGGAAGTCCTAATTAAAATGGGTCGTCTCCGAAGCCTACCCATCGAGCAACAGGGTCGAGATCCAATTAAAACCTTGACGTGGGCAGTAAATCTCTTAGCGCGTGAGCTGCCTAATTGTGGAGATTGGGCAATACTTCGATCATGGGCCGAGGGCCTACGAAGCTTAAAAACTGACACTGTTTATTATCATTGCCCCCGAGGTTTGATTGGGACCAAAAAATCCAAACAATGATAATTAATATATAGAGTGTATAAATTTATATTTCCATTAAGAGAATGTATAATAAAGGCTTTTCCCGATTATGATTTGCCATTTTTCCCAAAGCTTGAGTGTATTCAAGTACTCTCATTCTCGTTCTCTGGGCAGAAAGTTTGTTGGATATAATCCTACAAAGTAAATAAAAATCAAAAGTTAAAAAGAGAATGCCTCTCAAGTATAGGGCTTTCTTGGGTGCCCAAGTTCCCTTTATTATTATTATTATCATCTACATCTAATCCTGATCAGTGCATTGATGGGATTTTTGTTCACCTTCTAAGCTTCGAGGGATCCATGTTGCGGTCTACTTTACGGCCATTTTGAGTTCATATTCAATTGCTTCATAGAGACTAAAGGTCTTGTGGGTAGCACGTGGACGCCCGGGAGTAGACCATTCAGATAAGATCCCAAATTTGAATGTTCCATCCCATGTCTCTGGGATGGGATCCTTACCATTGTTCCCATTCACTGACGTTGAACTAGGTTGCACGGTATTGTAGCTCGGCTCCATTTTTAGATTTTGTGGATTAATCACAAGATTTACCTGTAAAAGAAAAATGGGAAAACTTTAATTAGTAGAAGTGAATTAAGAAAGCAAAAATCTGTTTTAAGAAAAAAGATGTATAGATGGACTGAACCTTGAAAGGAAGTTTAAGATTAATTGACAATAGAAAGCCAGCCAAAGCCTACATATATATACACTTAACCAACTGTTGAAATTAATTGCCAATTTTCCATTTAACTTACTTCGAATTAATGTACATTATTTACTTTCTTATTAATTAATTTTCTAACTCTGCTTTACTGTTCAGATGCTAGCAATTTTTGATAAGGTTCTTGAAATTTTTTCCAGCCTTGCAACAGTATATGTTCATTAGGTTCATTAACTAACCAATAGAATGGCAAAGTCAATTTTGTCATATTAACTCTAATCAATAGAATGGCAAAGTCAATTTTGTCATATTAACCCAAGTTTATCTCTAACAACAACATTATCAGTTTTAATTAATAGAGAAAAGTACATAACGACAACGAAAAGCTGTCACTTAATGTACAGTAGAAAAGATATACACGAGATAAATGCCTCCAAATTTAAATTTTAAAATCAAATTTTTAAATGCTGGAAAACAAGGAAGAAAATTATAACTGTAAATTTTTCAAAGGATAAGCAATATTTACAACATATGCAAAGGTGAAAGTGAAAAATAAGGAAACAAGATTTTAAGGTAAAACTGATCAGTAAAATAATTTATCATTATCGAAATATTAAAAACTGACAATAGAATAATTCCAACTAGATATATTTATAATTATTGGTTGGTGAATTACATGACATGATAAACCAAGACAACATATTGGGCTTGTGCGGAACCCTTGTCGTGCTTCCAAACTTTTTGTAAGATAGTCTAGCCCGCGCTTCGCCACATCAAGAGGCGGACCTCACTTGAATTTTTTGTTATAAGTAGAGTTAGAAAATTTCACAAGACAATTAATCATTGAATTATATCACGGGATAAACCAGGTCCACATGTCAGGGCTGGTGCAGCACCTTCCTTGTGCTTTGAACGTCCGGAAAATTGACTAGCCATGCAACACACCCCGTCAGCAGGTCTGTCTCACTGGAATTTCTGTAAAGAGGGTTTCATTTTCAACAAAATCAAAGAAAATTTCTTCTAGATAATTTTTTTTTTTTTTAAAGACAAACTCAACTATATAGAGCCATAGTCCATTGAGGCATCAAACAAGGCATGAGAATTGAAGTATTTGATTATAATGGTACTAATCATGCATGATCCTTGTTGGAATATGCAGATTCAGATTTCTGGTTTAGCAGTTAGTTAGTTTAGTTAGTTTAAAAGTTTGTTTACTGTTAATTAGTTAGTTGTTTGTTTCCTTTATTTTCTTGTCCTCAAACTATTGCAGATAGTCTTTTTGGTCCCCTGCACCTAAATAAATATGCGGTGCCTGTATTTCATTTTGTAGAGTGAAAGAATAAAAAACTCGATTCTTCTTTAAGATTGTGTTGAAAATTGAATTACAAATTCTTGTAATTCTACATGGTATCAGAGCTTTCCAGGTTCCACTCTTGATTTCCTATCGGTATATTTTTCAAAAATGGCGGGGAATACTGCTGCTAACTCAACTGAAAGAGGAAATGCCACCGGAATAGGAAATGATACTTACATGATGGATGATCCGTTGAAGCTTCAAAGCTCTGATCATCCAAGAATGCAGCTGGTCACATCAATGTTGACAGGAAACAATTATTTGAGCTGGAGCAGGTCGATTAAGATTGCACTTGGTGCAAAAATGAAGTTAGGAATCATAACAGGAAATGGGGGAAAGCCTGAAGAAGGTTCCACACAGATGGAACAATGGATAAGGGTCGACTGTATGGTGCGATCTTGGCTATTGAATTCAATTTCGAAGGAAATTGCAGAAGCCTTCATCTACACTAGCTCTGCCAAGGACCTATGGAACGAGCTACTGGAAAGGTACGGTGAGTGTAATGGTCCTCTTCTGTATCAATTACAGAGAGAAATAAGCAGTATAGCTCAGGGAATGCAATCTGTAGAAAAGTATTACACAAGGTTGAAGAGACTTTGGGACGAATTGATGTGTCTAATACCCATGCCCATTTGCACATGTCAAGCAGCAAAGGAAATATCAGATCTGAATTCATCCACCAGGTTAATGCAGTTCTTGATGGGACTTAACGATACATATGATAATATAAGGAACCAGATCTTGGTTATGGATCCGCTTCCCACCATTAATAAGGCGTATTCAATGATCTTGAGGGTTGAGAAGCAAAGGGAGGTGCATAATTCATATCCTGATGCAAATGAGAATTCAGCATTAATGGTAAAAGGCCAGAATCCAATGCAGAATTTCAGAAGGGACAATGCTGGAAGAAATGGTCCAGGAAGAAGTGGTTGGTCTGGGAAAGTTACTGGAAAAATTCCATATCGTGGTTTTAACAGTCAAGAGAAAGAAAATATGCACTGCAACTACTGTAATATGAATGGACATAAGCAAGAGAATTGCTTCAAAATTCATGGGTATCCGGAATGGTACAAGGCACTTAAAGAGCAAAGAGGGAGAAGCTCATCAAGAAACATGGCAAATATTGCTGAGACACCATTTGAGGTTGAAAATTATGTGGAGAAGGCAGAACACAAGGATGCTGATCACGATGCTAATATGTCAAGCATTACCAGTATTGTACAGCAAGAAGTATTGAAGGAACTAAGGGGAAAGATGACTGCAGAGAATGGTGACCAGATTAACTTTGCATATTTCCAAGACTTTGCAGGTATGAGTTCTTTTCATCATGCTTTCACATTGCTAGATAGTATTGAATCTAGTTCATGGATACTAGATACAGGAGTGAGCAACCACATGTGTGTAAACAAGTCCCTAATGACTAAACCCAAACCAATAACAAATTTCACACCAGTTTTTCTTCCAGACGGTTCCATTAAAACTGTTACCCACATTGGAAATGTCAATCTAAATTCCAGAATATGCTTGACTGATGCACTTCATGTACCAAGCTTCAAGTTTAATCTTCTGTCAGTAAACAAACTTTCTCAGACATCCCAAATTAAGTTCGTTTTTCTTCCAACCTACTGTCTCTTGCAGGACCTACAGAATGACAAGATCTTGGCTGTTGGAAAGCTGGTTGGAAAATTGTATGTGTTAGACAAGTCTTGTTTCTCAATAAATAAGACAATTTCTTCTTTTTCATGTATCCCTTTGGCTGCATGTCAGCCCAATTCTTGTAATGATTTCAACTCGAATAAAACTCCTTCTTTTATCTCTTTGTATGATTGGCACTGCAAACTGGGGCATGCTTCTTACCATACCTTACAACATTTGGACTTTCTTAAAAAATCTCTCACAAAAAACAACCTAGAAATGCTGGCACAGTGTGATGTCTGCCACAAAGCCAAACAACACAGGCTTTCTTTCCCTATCAGCACCTCTTGTACCAACTCCAATTTTGATCTTTTGCACATTGACCTATGGGGCCCTTACAAATAGCCATCATTAACCAATACACCTTATATGATGACAATTGTGGATGATCACAGCAGGAGTACCTGGTGTTTCCTTCTAGTGCATAAAACCCAAGTAGTCAATACTCTTACTACATTCTTCAAATATGTTGAAACTCAATTTGATAAACATGTCAAAGCTATTAGAACAGATAATGGCACGGAGTTTACTAGTTCTAGCTTTCAAAACCTACTTCTAAGCCTCGGAGTCACCCATCAAAAATCTTGTGCCTACACACCACAACAAAATGGAGTTGTGGAGCGTAAACATAGACATTTACTCCAAGTTGCTAGAGCTCTTATGTTCCATGCTTCTATGCCAAAAAAATTCTGGCCTTACTCTATTTTGATGGCAACTCATGTCATAAAAAAAACCCCTACTTCAATATTACAATGGCAAACACCACACGAAGTCCTATTTGGCCATAAACCATCCTACATTGCCTTAAAAACCTTTGGTTTCCTGTGCTATATGAGCAACACAAAACCCCATAAAGATAAGTTTGAAACGAGGGCCTTCAAATATGTCTTCATTGGTTACAATTCTGGACAAAAGGCTTACAAGGTCTTTGATCTCCAAACCAACCAGATTCACATTTCAAGGGATGTTATATTCTTTGAAAAAAAATTCCCATTTCAGCAGTCACAAGAATCCCCTACCTCTCATATTTCACTACCTATACCAATTGATGATCCCTACACAATTCCTATTCCAGAACCTGTTCAAACCAAAGGACAAACCAGCTCACAAAATCATTTTGAGTCTGATCCTATACCACTTAATTCTGATCAAATTGATCCACAAAATCACACTGACTATGTTCCCATAACTGATTCCTCAAATCGATCTCAGTCACATAATGATACTTCACCCCAAATCATTATTTCACCAAAAAAAAAGGGGCACTAGAGAAAGGAACAAACCTGCATGGCTACAGGATTTTGTCACTAACATGGCAACTACCAACCAGTTAACAACAGTCACCAAGGAAGTCATTCAAACTGATTACAACTCAAAAAAATTCGTCTATAAACCACCTAATTTTCCTTTTATCCACTCAAAGAACCTAAGTGACATATATGTATCTTTCCTTGCAAATGTATCTCATATCCATGAACCAAGGTCGTATTATCAAGCAAGTAAGAGCATAGAATGGACTCAAGCCATGGATAAAGAATTACAAGCCTTGGAAGACAATGAAACCTGGGATCTTACACATTTGCCTGCTGGAAAAAAGGCAATTGGATCAAAATGGGTGTACAAAGTCAAGTTAAAACCTGATGGAATGGTTGATAGATTCAAGGCTCGACTAGTTGCGAAGGGCTTTCACCAACTACATGGAGTTGACTACTTTGATAGTTTTTCCCCTGTTGCTAAGGTAGTCACTGTCAGAATTTTCTTTGCATTAGCCACAGCACAGTCATGGCCTATCTTCCAACTAGATATTAACAATGCATTCTTGTATGGGTATCTAGATGAGGAAGTTTATATGGCACCACCCCAAGGATATAAAAGAGTGACTGATGGTCAGGTTTGTAAGCTCAAGAAGAGCATTTATGGATTGAAACAGGCCTCACAACAGTGGAATATTGAATTTTGTAATAAGTTGATTATCTTTGGATTCTGTCAATCAGCTCACGACCACTGTCTGTTCTATAAACACTCAGCAACTGGAATAATGATTTTAGTTGTGTATGTTGATGATGTATTAATTACTGGGAATAATGAAGAAGACATAACCGCAGCAAAAAAGTTTCTTCATCAGTAGTTTACAATAAAGGATCTGGGCTATGCAAAATACTTCCTTGGACTCGAAATTGCAAGAAATACAGACGGGACATATGTTAATCAAAGGAAATATATACTGGACATTATTACTGATGCAGGCCTTCTTGACGCCAAACCCACAATGGTTCCTCTACCGGCAGGAGTAAAACTTACTGTTGAGGGTGGTAATAAAATTGATGATCCAGAAGTTTATCGAAGAATGATTGGCAGATTACTCTATCTCAGTTTAACAAGGCCAGATATTTCCTTTGGAGTACAACAACTCAGTCAATTCGTAAATGATCCTAGGAAAAGTCATTGGGATGCTGCAATTCACTTACTTAAGTACCTCAAGGGGTGTCCTTCTAGAGGTTTACATTTTCCAGCACATAATGATCTGAAACTTCAAGCATTTGCCGACTCTGATTGGGCATCGTGTATTGACTCCAGAAAATCCCTAACAGGATACTGCATTTATCTTGGACCAGCACTTATTTCTTGGAAATCTAAGAAACAGACCACGGTGTCACGATCATCTGCAGAGGCTGAGTATCGAAGCTTGGCGACCACAGTTTGTGAACTACAATGGATCACTTATCTTCTCACAGAACTTCAGATTTCTGCCCATCTTCCTATTCCTCTGTGGTGCGATAACAAAGCAGCACTACACATCACCGCCAACCCCGTCTTTCATGAAAGAACCAAACATTAAGAAATTGACTGCCATCTAGTTCGTAATAAATTCAAGGAAGGTTTTGTTCTCCCGCAACGTGTCTCTTCCAGACAACAACCTGCAGACCTTTTTACAAAGGCATTGGCTCATCCTCAATTTTCTTATCTTCTTTCCAAGTTGAACTTGGGTGATCTTCACCTCGTTTCAACTTGAGGGGGGATGTTGGAATATGCAGATTCAGATTTCTGGTTTAGCAGTTAGTTAGTTTAGTTAGTTTAAAAGTTTGTTTACTGTTAATTAGTTAGTTGTTTGTTTCCTTTATTTTCTTGTCCTCAAACTATTGCAGATAGTATTTTTGGTCCCCTGCACCTAAATAAATATGCGGTGCCTGTATTTCATTTTGTAGAGTGAAAGAATAAAAAATTCGATTCTTCTTTAAGATTGTGTTGAAAATTGAATTACAAATTCTTGTAATTCTACAATCCTAATAAATAACCTAGTAACCTAGATTCAAATAGCTAACAAGATAAATATTTCGTGTGCAAGGTACACTATAAAGAATGTGACTACACGTGGCTACTAGATATTTATGGCATGTCGCCTTATGACGTTGTATGCTTGAGTGCGTAAACGATATATCTCAGTTGTTTTCAGTTAAGTTAGTTGAAGGAAATACTATCTGTAGCATTAATTGCTGCTTCGTTGAGGCTAGCTTGCGCGTGGTAGTTCATTAGCTAAAGCATTCTTGTATATAAACCCAAAAGGGACAACATGTAAACATTTATCCATTCAAGTAGTATTAATCTGAGAATTTAAGACTGCAAGGATTGTCTCTAGAAAAGGGTTGGGCATTGAACTATGAAAATTAGGCTGACTGAGATTGAAATCAACTAATTAATACAAAGGCCATGTTTGCTAATGAAAAATTTTCACCACAACTTTTCAAACTCAATCTCAACCATCCATTCTTAATCAAAGCCATAATTTTTGACTTTTCAAACATTTTTAAACCAAACATCCATAAAAAAAAAAATACCCCCCACAAAAATCAAAACTTTTCACATTACCAAACATGCTCTAAGTAAACCATTATTTTTAGTACTGATTTCCATTCCCAACTGATGGACTGTTGGAAGTAGATGGGCACCAATCACTCTTACTGTCAAAGAAAAGAAAGTGAAACTTAACTATTTCCTTCACTTGTATTTTTCCAGCAGATTACATGGCCTTTTATACAACTCAAAAGATAATTCTAGACTTATATTAATGACACAAGATTAGATATATTGTTCTATTTATCTAGACATTGTATTTATTTAAATCATAAATATATTGACCTTTGAAGTCAGATTCAATAATTAATTTTAACTACACATTTTACAAGACTTGCAACTTTCCAAAAATACATTTTATCAAAATTTACTAAAAACCAAATTTTAATTTTTTTCAGTGGCGTAATGTATAGCATAGAAAGTAAAGAAAAAGAATAAAAAATATTGATCAATGTATTGTACTTATAATGCATAACAAACATGCTTTTTCAGGCATTAAAAAAAATTGGATTAGTTCCAATAGTTTTCTCCCACAACCCCATTTTCGAGGTTTCGGTGACTCCTAAATCGCTCATCGATGCAAAGAGAAAATTGAATAGTGAAATTGTTAGAGTTTTTGAAATATTTAATCAAAGTTCATACTTTTTGAGCATTGGATGATCAGGTTGAGGGTGCCTCCACCTGAATGATCATAATCAAAAGTTCATTCAGCAACAGTTACCTTAGACTTGCCTATTTTAATTATATATACGTATGAACTTCAAATTTTTTAGATATAAGCAGTTTTACCGATTTTAATAAACATGGATAAACCTTTAGAAATAGAGCATGAATAATCTAGACACATAAGCCCAAAAGATGAGGCTGCATTTTAATTTTTAAATTGTACATCATAAGAGTCGTGGTTAGTTTTCCATCTCAATACTCTGCATCACCGATGAGATTAAAAATGTTAATTTTTTTAATTTGTCAACTAAACTGAAGTCATTTTTATTCAGCAAGAATTTTTTTTATTATAAACGAAGATTTTCTCGACGAATATGGAAAAATATTTAGCTCATTGTGCCACTGAGGATCAAAGAGATATAACATAACTGTATTAGCTTATAATACACCACTCGGAGTCTTCTATCTGATAAATAACAGAAAAACACAGAATAATATGAGGGTCTGCTGAGACTGGAAGCTAATGTCTTGCTTATGGTTTGTTATGCTAATGGAGAGCTAGAGTGGATCTACCTGTTCTTTGATACCCTCCTTGATTTGTAGAGCAATGTAGCAATTTAGATTGCTTCTTGGGTCGAGGATTAATTTGTATGCAGGGAGAGCTCTTATCCCAGTAGCTATTTGTTCTTCAAATGGTATACTAAGGTTCTATTTGGTGTTAAGATGTAGAGCTTAATTATTTCTGTAATTGGGATTTACCCTATTCAATTTTATTTTATACACATAGGGCGCAACGCTTGAGCTTTTGTACATTCATCAAAATAATTAAGAGAAAATAGAGGTTAAAGAAGATAGATGTACATTCTCTTGTAAACATTCTTTTTTCATTATAGTAAATTCCTACAATGGTAGACGATGACGTAGTCTCATATTGAAAGGAACCTCTATAAATCTTACATATTCTTGATTACTTATTTTTCTTTCTTGATATTAATTGCTCTCAACAAAATAGAATTATGCTTCATAATTTACAATTGGTATTAGAGCTTAAGTTCTTGATTGATAGCAATGACTAGCGAAGAAGAAAGGTTGTTGGGAATCTGAAGTTTGATTATATGGATTTTATATCTGGAAGATGAAGATCGAGATTGAAAGCAATGATTGAACTACGTACAACCCAAGCTCATACGGGTCGACTAGCAAATTGAACTACAACCCAAGCTCATACGGATCGATCCCTTGCAGGTCGCAATTCATTTTTGGTTTGGCCCGTATGAATAAAAATATAAAATTTTTTATATTTATAACAAAAATATTTTTATTAAATTGTTAAATACGAAATGAATAAAATAATAAATTTATATTTATACAAAGAAATGTTTGCATAAAATTCAAATTTATATTAGAAGAATTACTTCTAACTTTGCAAAATTAAATACAATATAAACAAATAACAAACGTTTCTTAGCTATTAGAGAGAAGAAAGAAGATTTACATTTAGAAACTGTAGTAGAGAGATTTTCATTGTTACTATATTTAATAAAAATAGTTTTTTTTTTTTAAATTATTTTTTTGATTATTTCATGGGTCGGAGCGGTTCGCAAATGTTTGACCCATGAAACCTGCAGTTCACATTATCTTGACAAATGAACCTCCCGCTCAAGTCACGGGTCGGCCCACGATCCCGGGTCGATCTTCATGGGTCCGGTCGGCCCACCAGTCTTGACACAACTGGTAATTTTAATTGTTTAAGTAACCTCGAGGTTCATCAAACTAAGCCTGCTTTCCCCCCTTACTAAAGATCATTTTGGCGCTATTTCATCAAACAAATATGAAAATGACGTCACAGATGATATACGTCTATACTGAAAATTAGAAACTTAGCGAACTAAACAAAAATAAACATTAATTTCTTGGTTACCATGGCGATGCATGCTTAGACGCATTTCAAAAAATCGAAATTGTCTTTGCAGGTTTTCTTTTTGCAACACCAACATTTTTTTTTTTTTTTTTTTTTTTCATTTTTCAATTTTTTTTGATATGAGATATCATTGACTGCTCACTTGCAAGATGATTAATAGTGTGCATAAATTGATATTTCTATTACAGAGAAGGTACTAAAGGCTTTTACCTGATTACGATATGCCATATTTTCCAAAGCTTGAGTATATTCATTCTGGTTATGGTTCTGGTTCTGTTGGATAAAATCCTACAAAGTAAAAACAAAAATTTAAAAGGAGAATTTACAATTCACAAAACCGTAAAACTAATCCTCATCTTCTCCTTTTCTCATTCTATCATCAGTTTCTCTACAAGTGATTCATGCACTGACAAAGCAGCTACAGAATGCCTCTCACGTAATAAGGCAAGTTAATTACCGTTATTATCATCTTTGTTCCTCCAGATAACCCCATAAAGCTCAATAAATGAACACAAAAACAAATAAAACTGTGAAACAGTGAAAGCCACTGCAGGAAGAAATTGTTAAGGAATGCCAATTCAAGATCGAAAATGTTGCCCAAGCCCAAGTATTTATAGGTGGGCACTCAGAGCTACTTTCTCATGGTACACATGGAGAATACACGAAGCACAAGGTTCAACAGATAGAAGAAGAGAATCGATGAACTTGGGTCCACTAGTACGAGATAAAAGGTCGATATAGTCAAGGATGTGCACAGAGAAAACTGAGATAAAGATGTGGTTTAACTTTTGTTGTTTTTGAGGCAAATTGTGTGGTTGAAAAGTAATTTCAAAAATGTGCGTAAAACCCCAAATTTGAAAGTTACATCCCACGTCTCTGAGATGGGATTCACATTCACTGGCATTGGATTTGGTTGCAGGGCAATGTAGTTCGTCTCCATTCTTAACTTATTTGGATGAATCAAAAATTTTAACTGCAAAAGAAAAATGGAAAACTTAATTAGAAGTTAAGATGGTATAAATCTTTATAAGGAAAAGGTGTAAAGATTGACAACAGAAAGCCTACCCAAGCCTAAATAATATACACTTAACCAACTGTTCAAATTTATTGCAGTTTAGCTCATATTTATATTAATTTACATTATTTGCATTCTTACTGATTTTCTAAAATTGCTTTATTGTTCAAATGCAGGAAATTTTAGATTAGTTTCCTGAAAATTTCTTCCGATTCCAGCCTTGCAACAGTGTAGGTTAATTAGGTTCATTAACTAACTAATAGAATGGCGAAGTCAATTTTGTCATATATATTAACCCAAGCTTATCTCGAACAACAACATCATCAGTACTAATTAATAAAAAAAATACAAACGACAACAAAAAGCTGTCACTTTAATGTACAGTAGAAAAGATATACACGATATAAATTCCTTCAAATTCTAAATTTAATTAAATCAAATTTTAAAATGCAGGAAAACAAGGGAGAAATTTGTAACTATAATTTTTCAAAGGATAAAAAATAGTTTACATGTTACAACATTTGCAAAGGTGAAAGTGAAAAATAAAGGAACAAGATTTGAATGTGAAACTAAATATTTGCTTAAATACCAATAGAATAATTTATCATTATCAAAATATAAATAACTGACAATAGAATAATTCCAATACAGATAAATATAGAATAATTTTTCGTTGAATTGCATGACATGATAACCACGACAACATGATTGTGTAGGAAATTGAGGTTCCATCCCAAAATGTTAATATATTAGGTAAAGTAGTCAAATCCATTGTAAGTCCACGATTTACCTCATGTCTAATCGATGTGAGATTCATTCACACTTTCTCAACAATCCCCTATTCGAATGAAGTACCATATCATTATGACCCCCTTCAATTGATAGTCTATTCATCTCTCTTCCTCAACTCATCCAATGTGTCAAGATCACCGCTTTACGTGACCACAATAGCATCAATTCATGTTTTTGTCTCCTATTGAAATATTGACACGTGCTTTATGGTAACATATAAAATTTCCTATACATTTAAATGTCAAAGAATGGCTATCACTCTTCTGCTTGGATGCGTTACACAGAAAACAGCAACCTTGCAATGTTTTGAAGTCAATGGCAGGTAAACAAGAGTTTGCTTTAGATGAATAGAACACCTTGTACTGTAATTTTGGATACTTGCTGAAGGGAAAAAAAATGGAACAAATGAAGGTTGCAAGATTATAAAAAATAGAATAAAAAGGTGGCTGGTCATTTATTTTCGGGCACTTCCAATTAAGTTGCTAGTTGCAATAGTACAAAAAGGCATAAAAAAAATGAGGAACAGACGTCGGTTTTTCAAAAAATCGACGTGTAAAATAGGACGGTGGCATTTTCGTAATTAAAATTTAGGAACAGGCGTCGGTTCTCATTTTAAACGCCGGTTTCTCGCGTCGGTTTTTCCAAAAAAACCGACGCCTATTCTTATAAATATTTTTCTCCCGGTAATTTTATACACACTCTCGCGCCTCTTTCTCTCTTTCAGTACACTCTTCTCTCTATACTCTCACGCCTCTCTCTCTCTCACAATTCACTCTCACAATTTCTCTCTACTCTCACGCATCTCCCTCTCCTGTGAGTCTCACGGCACTCTTCTACCGTCAACGTCACCGCCTCCACCTCACTCACTCTTCTACCGCCGCCGCCAACGCCGCCTCCACCGCCCGGCACTCTTCTACCGCCGCCACCTCCTACATTGTAAGACCCCATTCTCATTTTTGTATATATGTATGTATATGTATTTGTGTATATATATTTATGTGTATATATACGTGTCTGCGTGTATATATATTTGTGTGTGTGTTTGTGTGTGTGTGTGTGTGTATATATTTGTGTGTGTGTGTGTGTGTATGTGTGTAATAGATATGTATGTATGTGTGTCTATATATATATATATATATATATATATATATGTATATTTGTTATTATATAAATATGATAATTACATGTTAATATGTATAAATGTGTTAATTAAATTTTAATATATATAAATTTGGGTGTTAAATTTATATTGTTGATTTTAAGTTAGTAGATAGATAAATTTTAATATTTTAATTATTGGAGTTGAAATTATGAGATATTAAGTCATGAAATCTTAGCTTCACTTTTTAGGAATTGAGAATGGATTTCGAATTAAACTTGGAGTAGTTGATGATGTTGAAGTTTGATTGGAGTTGTATTTGATTTTTGAATATGTCGAGGATGAACATTTTGGTTTATTGTGATATGTTGATTATTCGTACAGGTTGGTTAAGTCCAATTTATAGGGGAGGTTGTGTCAAAAGTTTTGTAAAATTTTGTAAATAAAAAATGAGAATTATAGTTTAAAGTGATTTTCACTATTACAGAATTGACCATACTAAATAAATATTTACTCAAAACTAATAAAAAATTTTAATTATATCTTCACATATAGGTCATTGATATGGATCGGGGTTGGATGTATGGCAGACGTAATAGACATGAATATGTAAAAGGTGTTGAAGAGTTTATGAAATGTGCGGATGAAAACAAGAGAAAGAAAGGTGAAACAATGATTTTGTGTCATTGTTACGATTGTAAGAATTTGAGAAATTTTCGTAGTTTTGATCAAGTGAAGAGTCATTTGATTCGTCGTGGGTTTAAAGAAGGTTATACACGATGGATATGGCATGGTGAGAGTATGCTTCCCAGGACAAGCACTGGTGACGATGTTGGTGATCAGCAGCAGAATAATTCAAGCAATATTTGTGAGAATGATTTGGAAAATGAATTGAATGATATGATAGACGAAATGATGCGTGATATACAAGGGGAATACATTGAGAAACCTCGTGTATTAGATAACTTGTTCAACAAGTCTGAGAAGCCTTTGTTTTCTGGTTGTAATAAATTCACTAAATTGTCTGTTGTACTAAAATTGTATAACTTGAAAGCAAGCAATAGGTGGAGTGATAAAAGTTTCACGGCATTATTGGGACTGTTACGAGAGATGCTTCCGGAAGATAACGAACTTCCTAGTTCAATTTACGAGGTAAAGAAATTGTTGTGCCCGATGGGTATGGAGATTGAGAGGATACATGCATGTCCAAATGATTGTATACTGTATCGAAATGATTACAAGGACTTGCGTCTATGTCCAAAGTGTGGGGCATCACAATATAAACGGAAGAACGTGAATGATAATTGTGGTGATAAGAAAAGCCCTCCGGCAAAGGTGTTATGGTATTTACCTGTAATACCAAGATTTAAACGTTTGTTTGCCAATGCAAAGGATGCAAAGAACTTGCGGTGGCATGCCGACAGGATAAAAGAAGATGGAAAACTAAGACACGTAGCTGATTCTCCTCAATGGAGGAATATTAACAGGTTGTTTCCCGAGTTTGGGGGCGAAGATAGAAATCTTAGGTTGGGACTATGCACAGATGGGATGAACCCACACGGTAATATGAGTAGTCGACATAGCACTTGTCCGGTTCTTTTGATTATTTACAATCGTCCTCCTTGGTTATGTATGAAGCGCAAGTATATCATGTTATCTTTGTTAATATCAGGGCCCAAACAACCGGGTAATGACATAGATGTTTATCTAGCCCCACTAATTGAAGATTTAAAACTGTTGTAGGATGAAGGCGTGTCTGTGTTTGATGCATATACTCAGATGAATTTCACCTTACGTGCTATGATATTTTGCACCGTAAATGATTTTCCAGCTTATGGTAACTTGTCAGGTTATACTAATAAAGGACCTAAAGCATGTCCCATTTGTGAAGAAGACATGATTGATCTTTGGTTGAAAAACTGCAAGAAAAATGTCTTCATGAGTCATAGAAGATTTCTCCCTACTGACCACCCTTATCGCAAGAAGAAAAAGCCATTCAATGGAAAAGTCGAGGCTCGAACAGCTCGCTTACCATTAACAGGAGGTGAGGTATATGAACGAGTTAAAAATTTTGATGTTTCATTTGGAAAAACTTTTAAGCCTCCTCAGAAGAGTCTTTGGAAGAAAATGTCCATATTCTAGGATCTACCTTATTGGCAACACTTATCTGTAAGGCATTGTCTTGATGTAATGCACGTGGAGAAAAATGTTTGTGATAGCATCATTGGGACATTGTTGAACATTCCAGGAAAGACGAAAGATGGTATTATAGTCAGGAAGGACATGGTAGAAATGGGGATAAGGGATCAATTAGCACCGCAAGAGTCGGAAAAGCGTACTTATTTACCCCCAGCTTGCTATACTTTGTCGACAAAAGAGAAAACAAGTTTTTTTGAGTGCCTGCATACTATTAAGGTTCCATCTGGGTACTCATCAAACATTAAAAGTCTTGTCTCGATGAAGGACTTAAAATTGGTTGGTATGAAGTCTCATGATTGTCATGTCGTAATGCAACAATTGTTACCGGTTACAATTCGAGGCATTCTCCCAAAACATGTTAGACAAGTCATTATAAAACTTTATTTTTTCTTCAATGCAATTTGCAGCAAAGTTATTGATCCGGAGGAGTTGGATGATTTGCAGGCCGATATTGTTATCACTCTATGTCAATTTGAAATGTATTTTCTGCCATCATTTTTTGACGTTATGGTGCACTTACTTGTTCACTTGGTGAGAGAAATTAAGATTTGTGGTCCAGTATTCTTGAGGTCTATGTATCCATTTGAGAGATACATGGGTATATTTAAAGGATATGTGAGAAATCGATTTCGACCTGAAGGTAGTATCATTGAAGGTTATGCTGCTGAGGAGGCTATTGAATTTTGTAGTGATTACTTGGATGATGTTGAGACTATTGGTGTTCCTAAATCTCGGCATGATGGAAGACTTGAAGGTAAAGGTACTATTGGATGCAAGTCAATCGTCCCCAACGTTGAATTGCGATATAAAGCACACCTCCTTGTATTACAACACCTTCCTGAAGTTCATCCATATTTGGACGAGCATATGTCCATCATAAGACAGCAGAATCCTTCAAAAGTTGAAAGGTGGGAAACTAATGAACATAATCGTTCATTTGCAAAATGGTTCAAAGATAGAGTCATGAAAGAATTGTCACAAACACCGAATACCATTGTTGAAACGGGAAAGTGGTTAGCTTATGGTCCTACCACGATTGTGAGGTCATATGAAGCATATGACATTAATGGGTATACGTTTTACACTAAAAGTCAAGATGATAAGAGTGCGGTGCAAAATAGTGGAGTGACACAAGTAGCACTATCAAGAGATTTTTCAAATGCTAAAGATACCATGCCAGTAGATGCCTCGATGTCCTATTATGGTATCATTGAAGATATTTGGGAACTTGATTATAGGGAGTTAAAGTTTCCTCTCTTCCAATGTAAATGGGTTGATAACCGACGAGGTGTTCGGGTGGATGAATTAGGATTCACTATGGTGGATTTCGGCCGGTTGGGTTATCTAGACGAGCCATTCATACTTGCATCACAAGCCAAACAAGTATTTTATGTTCTTGATCCTGCCGATACTAAGTGGTCAGTCGTCCTTCAAGGCAAGAGACGCATTGTTGGGATTGGTGATGTAGTAGATGAAGAAGATTATGATCACTTTGATGAAACCCCTCCATTTTCTATCGGTATACAACAGAGTGCAACTTTATGGGAAGATAACATTGAATCAAATTATATGCGTTGGGATCATGAAGAAGGATTATGGATTGACCGTCGTTCCTGATTATTAATTGTATGAGTTTATTTACACAGTCTTTGCTTATAACTTTCTTTTATTTTTCATATATGCTCTATACATTGTTAGTAATTTCTTTTGTCATTTTGATAACAATAATTTATTAATACGTTGTTATATGTGCAGGTACGTTAAAAGTAGTCTCAATATAATGGTCGAGTCTTCATCATCTTCAGATGATCATCGTGCTACCAGCACCAAAAGGACTAGAGGGCCAACAATGTGTAAAAACATGAAGCAGGCCGGTGAAGTGAATGTCATCGAGTTCGATGACAAACATAGGCCAATCGAACCAGGCAAGGGGAACTTCAAACATTATGTCGGGTGTTTGGCCCGTATTCACGTTGACATTAACATCAGTGATTGGCACAAGGTTGATCCCGGCCTTAAGGACTTAATGTGGGAAGAAATAAAGGTACTATCACTTCATACATGATTAATTGATAACGTTTCGTAATTTTTTCTTATAACATCGCATATTATATTCGTCTTTTAGAGGGAGTTCAACATCCCCGATGACGCAGCCAAAAAAAGGATGTTGAAAGTTGCGGGGATGCGATGGAAAGATCTAAAGACTCGGCTGGTTCATGATTATATTACACATGTCCACCCGAAATACACATCTCCTACGCAACTTTACTCTTTTATAACTGAAGAGCAATGGGACTCGTTTAAGAAAGAACGCCAGACTGAGAAATTTAAGGTATATATATTTAATTGTACGCATGTGATTTATTGAGTTGGAAATTAAATACTTGATGTGACAATTTTTAGGAAAAAAGTAAGAAGATCAGGGATGCTCAATTTCGAAACGAGCATACACATTATATGGGCTCAGCTGGTTATGCGGGGATGAAGTCACAGTGGGTAGTCAGTGACCCACTGTCTTCAAGTTCTTCATGTGACATGATTAGCTCGTCGAATGTAAGTGAGGATCGAAGTTTAGATTGGATTCGAGCTAGATTGAAGAAGAAAGAAGATGGAAGTTATTACATCCCCAACGAGAAAACGAGGGGGGGTTTGATAAAAGTGTAAGTATATCATGATTATTTTTTCATAATTTAAATTCAAATTTACTTAAATATATACTTTTATTTATGTTTCATTTTTCTGTTAATACGTTGAAAAAGCTGAGCAGTCCACACAGGGGACATTTGTGGCAAGTAGACAGCACGATATTTTAAGTGAAGCCCTTGGTAAGCCGGATCACCCTGGTAGGGTGAGGGGGTATGGCGTCTATGTGACCATGAGAGATGTTTATGGAAAGCCTGATGATTACATTAGACGTTCCTGTGGGGTCGTCTCAGTAGACGATATTAAGGAGATGATCAGGTCAGAGATGGAGGATAGTATTGCGGAGCGGGTCAGGCATCAGACCATGTCAGAGATGCAGAGTAAATTCGATACTATGCAGAGGGACTACCATAGTATGCAGACTAAATACGATGCTATCCTCCAGTGCCTGGGCTTAAATGTTGAGGCCGAGGTGGACGTAACTCCACAGCCCCGACCACCAACTCGCAGCAGTTGCCACTCCGTGGATCCAGATCCATTTCATGGACTTCAGGTATTTAATGTTATGTTATTTAGAATTTTTAACATTATTTATGTTATTTCAACTGAAAGTTGCTAACATATATGTTCAATGATGTTGTACAATAGAAGCCGTCTCCTTGTCGTCTCACCGTTAGTCTTAATGGTGAGAAACAAATAGTAGCGAGCGGGATGGTTTATCCAACCGGACCCGACACGGTGGTGCATCATCAACCTATTTGGCCTGATCATGCTAAGGTGTCCATTGACCACATTTTCGATAGTGCAGAAGCGTTTTGTATTCCAGTGCCATCTCAATACCACACCACAGTGGGGGGAACCTATTGGAAGCTTCTTGGAATGGCCCAAGGAGTTGGTGATTTTTGGAGAGGTACAAACATTTAGTTATATAAAAGATTCTGTCAATATTAATTTCTTTTAAATTTATATAACAACTGAAGATGATAAAAATTATCTTGTTGCAGGAAGAGGCACCACAACAGGCAAAAAAATTTAACAAAGGAAAAACACCCCAGAGTTTCGAAATGTCATCCACTCAGCGACCTGCGATTGTTGACGATGAGACGTTGCAACGTCTGGGTGATGATTGTAAAATGTCACACACTCTGGTCATTCAATTTCCTGTTGGTGATGACTTCTACCAGGTACCCGTTGATGCCGCCGTGTTCAACTTTGCATTCGATGATGGTTTTTATGTTACAGTTGGAGACATCACCGACTTGCTTACGATGCAATGGTTGGATACATCAATCTTACAAGTGTTTTCATTGTAAGACTTCTGATCAAAAATTATAACTTCAATTTAAATCATTATTTTATTTCTATTTATTAGAATTATTATTTTTTAGGTACCTCCATGAGCTGTGTCAGGAATATGGTATTGAATCGATTGGATTCATGTCTCCGACACACATTGCATCGATTTTAGTAAGAACAAATGCAAATGGTGTTATAAATTACTTGGTCAGCACCATGAAGGCAATGAAAACTAAGAAATTCATTCTAGCACCGTATTTTCAGGAGTAAGACCGTTGATATTCTCTAATTTTTAACCTAATTTGAATGATATGATATTTAAAGTTGTATTTACACGTTCATAATACGTAGGAATCACTGGATATTGCTAGTTATTTCTCCTGAGAAGAATACAGTGTACTTCTTAGATTCAGCTGCTGCATCTAAGCGTGACTTGGATATCAAGCCGATATTGAACACGTAAGTTAGGAAACTTTTAATGAAATAATTGTGGAGTTGTGGTGAAATTGATTGCGGAGTTGTGATTGTTGAGAAGTTGATAGTTTTGAATAGCAGGGTCCCCCTACAGGTTGTATAAGTTCAATTTATAGGGGAGACTCTGCCAAAATTTCTGTAGGAAATTTGAGTCATAATTTTTTTGTAGCTTGTTGATATAATTTATTGAAATTTTAGGGCTTTCAAAACGTATTGGACAGTTGGACGCATGAGGAAAAAATCCAATACAACGTGGAAAAACGTAAAAGTATGAAAAGACGGATTTAAACTTTATTAAAAATCTTTGAATTATTTCTATATATTTTTTAGTTTGATTACTAATATTGTTATTTTTCAATGTGAATATTTCAGTGTCCTCAACAACCTGGAGGGTCTGAGTGTGGCTACTACGTTATGAGAAATATGTATGAGATAGTCACGGAACACTTTCAACTTACTTCGTTAGAAAAGGTATAAGTCATTGAAAATGAGAATTTTAATAATGACTTTATATTTTATGAAAAAATAACTAATAATTCATTTTGATTGTTTGTAGGCATTTAAAGAATATTATTCAATGGAGGAATTAATTGAGATTCAAAACTTATGGGCAAAATACTTCGTTCATAGGTTTGTGTAAATCGATGCGTAATCAAAACTTGCACTTACATATATATTTAATTTGTATCATAAATTAACAATTTGTAAGTATAATTATTGTTAATTTAATTTTATTACATATATATCGATTATATATTTTGGTGATGCGCATGTTCAGGTTATCGCAGACCACGTCCTGGTCACTGCAGGCCACGACCTGCAGTGGCCTGGGTCATTGCAAGTCACGTCCAGGTGACTGCAGGCCACGGCGTGCAGTGACCTGAGTCATTGCAGGCCACTGCAGGTCACGACATGCAGTGGCCTGGGTCATTGCAGGCTACATCCAGGTCATTGCAGGCCATGACCTGCAGTGGCTTGGGTCATTGCAGGTCACAGCAGGCCACAATCTGCAGTGGTCGCGATCATTGCATGCCACGTCCAGGTCACTGCAGGTCATATAATATATATTAAAAAAAAATAAGTTTGGGCGTTGGTTCTAAAGGTAAAACCGACGCCTAAAGTTAAAAAAAAATAAATAAATAAAATAAAATAAAAACTTTGGGCGTCGGTTTGTATAAAACCGACGCCCAAAGTCGGTTTTGGGCGTCGGTTTTATACAGAAACCGATGCCCAAAGTTTTTATTTTATTTTATTTTTTATTTTTTTTGACTTTAGGCGTCGGTTTTAAATTAGAACCAACGCCCAAAACTGACTTTGGGCGTCGGTTGTAAATCGACGCCTAAAGTCGAGACTTTACACGTCTGTGTCATATGCGTCGCCGCTACAACCGACGCGTATTCAGTTTTCCAACCGACGCGAATTCCTATTTCTGTACTGGTGTTGGTACATGTTCCGAGGGAAGAATGCATCATCATCTTGGTATAGCCTCAAGAAAAAACCACATCACAAGAAACCTTATTGTCTAATTGTTAACTAAGACACAACTGACTGTCGCAGATTTGTTTAGACAGTTACGGATTAACAATGAAACATGAAGTTTTGTTTTAGCGCAATGCCAGATGAATCTGATTCGTCTGGATTATAAAACATGAATAGACGGTATAAACTATGCAGAACTGTAAAGAGACAAGAACATGATATTTGAGCTTAAGGTGAGAAAAACCCTAACAGGAAAAACCCACGTGTCCTCAACCTGCGAACAAAAATCAATCACTATTTTAAGAATTTTTTTACACAGATCAATCCAAGTTACATGATAAATCTATGCATAAACTTATCAAAACACACAAGAAATAAATCACTCAGTGATCCTTCTATGGCGTGTAATATGAATTGGCGTTCCACCACTCTTCAGTGGCTTTATGTGATACTGCAACGTTCTTCAGTAACACGAACTCTATTTCGATCTCGATCTAAACCTCCCGTTTGATCTTCTGACTGAAAGTCATTTCTTCTCTCAGTGATTCATGAACTCCTCCCAGAGAACTGAAGTCACAATAATGTAGAAACCGTGCATATTTAGTGCACCACACGAAATTTTGGTTTCTAAACTTCGTCAAAGAAAATCGTCCCATTTTTTCTTATTTAAATGCAATCGGATTACTTGTCCATCAAGAATTCTAGTTGCACAAGATGTCTATTACCTGCAATTAAATCAAGGATCATTAGAGATAAGGTAAGATAACTATAAATGAAAGAATCTTACCATAAATGACGATAAGGCAAGATAATCAAATTTTACCATAAGCGAAGATAAGGTAAGATAATCAAGGTTGTTTACAAATCTTACCATAAGTGATAAATACAAACTTGGACTTCAAGAAATGATCCAAGATTTTCGGCCAAACAAGATATTCTTTATCTTGAATCCTTATCAACAGTGATAAGTGATAGAATTCTAGCCTAAGTATACTATTATCACAATGCTCAATACTTATCATAAAAAATAAGTAACACAATTTATCTCTAAACATTACAAAATATCACAGGATAATTATTCCAATTCCAACAAATATGAGAGATAAATATGATTGCAAGTTCATATATGATCAAGAAATTTAATTAAATTACTAAACACACGTATTTAGTAATTAAGCTTAAATTTACTTAAATTACAACATGTAGAAAAATAGGAAATGTCAATAACAAATAAGTTAACAATCTCACCCTTTGGCTTTTTCTATTTTCCCAAAACCTAATCTTCTTTTCACAACCACAAGTAGAAGTAGAATGTAACTATCAAGCTCCCCCTATCAAAAATCTCCTCCTCAAGATATGCATCATAAAAATAACAATTAATATATGCATGTAAAGAGTGAAGAATATCAGACACATAGGAAGCATTAAGGAAAAGTTACTTCAACAGTCAATAACACCTAAAAAGATGATAAGATCAAAAACAAACTACTACTTCCCCTTTTTGGAATAAATAGGGGAAGCCTTCTGATAAGTGTGTTTTATACACTTATCTTTACGTCTAAATTAGAATAAATTATTATCGTTTTAGAATATATGCTATTTAATTTGTGTTTATTTGTTTACTTTGCAGAAAATGTCCCAAAAGATGAAGAATGAAGTAATTGATGAGAAAAATTCATAATTGGATGTTGATTGGAGCTAAAACGAGCAATTGATAAGTTTGTGACGTCAACCGGAAAGATGCAATGTGCCAAAATGAACAAATCAGAGGTTGGAGGACCTAATTGAATGAATTAAGAGCTTGAATGTGCAAATCAAGAAGAAGATAAAGTTTGGGGACTAAATTGCAATAATTGGAAGTTGAGGATTGAAGGTGCAATTAAAAGTCAGGGACCAACTTACACAGCTGAAAGAAATATTAAGTCGCGATCGCTGGATATGTACCAAGCGATCGCGAGATGGTACAAAATCTTAACCCGAGAGTAAATCAGTCTTCTACGCGATCGCCAGCCATACGCCTGCGCGATCGCGCGCTTGTCTGATTGGGCCGCAGATCAGATTTCTTTCGCAATTTTTAACAGGCTTTGGGTTTTTTGACCTAGGTTTTCTCCAAAACCTATATATACAACACATGAGGCACGAAAATCTGGACCTTTGCCTCTCCATAGAACGAGCCACAACAGAGATTTTAATTCAAATTCTTTGAAATTCAAGCATCGCAGAGGGGTGTGAATTGAAGATACTTGAAGAATTAATAATTGATGCAATATTTCCATTCTTCGTTGTTATTTTCAATGAACGTCATTATATTTTGTTTTTGCTATTTAAATATGATGTGTAGCTAAATTTGATGTTAGGATGAACGATGTAGCCTAGTTAATTATTTTAATTCCATATTCCTTGTTTTAACGCTTTAATGCATGTGTTGATTTATTATTGCGTTTAATGCGTGAATGAACTGGCCACTTATTCATGATTTTATGTGTTATTTTCATAATCCGAGAGGTGAGTTAATAACATAGATCTAGGTAATAAATCCGGTAATTGAACGAGAGATAGAGAGATACTTTTGTTATTACTGCGGTCGTGTGTGAATTCTTGTGTATTATGCATCTAGATAAGGAATATTTGGACCCTCTGTAGAGATACATGGTTGACTTATTTAGGTAGAATTGATTTAAACTCGAAAGAGGAATTTCAATTTAAATTAGTGAATTCGACCGAATGCATATTTAGGAAATAAAACTGGAATTAGAATTGATTTAATTAGCTAGGTGAACTCGTGAATCCCAACTACTTTACAATCGTATTTGAAAACAAAAAATTCTCCAATTTTAAATTCTTTAGTTTAATTCTTTAGTTTTAGTTTAAAACCTCAAATTCATTTGTTCGTTCAAATAAAGTGTAGAACTAAAATATTTCGGTAATTAATAGCAGTCCTCATGGGAAGATAATCCTGACTCCTAGGTCCACTTTATTACTTCTCACGACCCGTGCACTTGCGGGGATATCTCGTATCGCGAGATATTAGTGAACAAGTTTTTGGCGCCTTTGCCGGGGATTGTTAATTAATATCTATACCCATTAATTCTTATTTTACTTTGAACTTTATTTTGCTTTTTTTTTTTTTTTTTTATATTAATTTCCTGTTTTTGCTTTTAATTTTTGTTTTCTTTAATTTATGTTAAGAAGGACTAAGTCATTTGATTTGCTTCCTTTTGATACAGAAATTGAGCCCACCTTTCGACAAAGGCGTAGACAACAGTTGGAAGTGAATCAACAAATAGACTTAGCCATGGCACATGACATAATTCAGGATAATCAGGGAAATAGACAAAATCTGCCAGTAGTTGTGAATGGACAGCAACAAGATCATGGAAGGCTTGTTTTGAGAGATTACATGGTTCCCCCTGTGGGGAACATTGGAACTTGCATAGTGCCGCCTGCTATCCCTGCTAATAACTTTGAGATCAAGACTTCTTTGATCTCTTTGATCCAAAATTCTGCCGTATTCCACTGGCTGCCGTATGAAGATCCACATGCACACCTACGGACTTTCCAAGAACTATGTGACATGCAGCGCATGAACTGAGTTCCGGGTGATGCCGTGAAGCTGAAACTACTTTCATTCTCGTTGGCAGACAAGGCAAAGGCATAGTTTTACACACTACCCCTCCACACAATTACGACTTGGGAAGTAATGAGTCAGAAATTTGTAGATAAGTTCTTTCCACCTGGCCGGATGTCAAAGCTAAGGCGTGAAATTCTTTCATTCAATCAACAGTCAGGGGAGTCAATTTTTTAGGCTTGGGAGAGATTCAACGAGCTGGTTCAACAATGTCCTACTCATGGAATAGCTAATTGGATCCTAATTCAAACATTCTACAATGGGCTGACAAATGAAAACAAGAAGCATGCAGACTCAGCAGCTGGAGGATCAGTAATGGATATGACATATGAAGAAGCATCTGAGATCTTTGAGAAGATGGCTTCAAACAGTTACCAGTGGTACTCAGATAGATCTACACCAAAATTTGGTGGAATTGCTGCAGTTAGTGAAATTACGGCATTAACTGCTAAGCTGGATGCGTTGACAAAGAAAATAGACAGTATGGGTGTGCAGCCAGTGAATTCAGTTCAAACAGCGCTATGTGATTTTTGTTTTGAAAATCACACTGTTAATTTCTGTCCCATGCAACAAAGTCAATCAAATCCAGAACAAGTCAATTTCGTGGGCAACATGCAGCAGGGTGGTCCTTGTCTAATAATCAGAATATTCAGCGTCCGCCTGGTTTTCAACAACAGCATCAGCAGCAACAATCTCATAAACCATGGCAGAAAACATGGAGATGTTAATCCAATTGGTCAAGAGTCAGAATGGTGAGATTATGAATCAAGCAGCTGAGATTAAGAATTTGAAGAGACAAATGGGAGAGATGTCAGCTAGCAGTTCAATAAGACAGCCAGGACAGTTACCCAGTAATACTGAAACAAACCATAGGGAGTATGTTAATGCAATAACAACAAGGAGTGGGGTTCAGCTATCTGAAGTGACTGTAGAGGAATATGAAAAGCAGAAGAGCCAAAAGAAATATGTGGTGGAAGAGCAGAAAAGAGCAAAAGAACAGGGGTCGACTCCTGAAGTTGAAGAAAAGGTTGAAGAAGAAGTTCGAGTTAGACCGCAAGTCAAAGTGATGTGATCCGGTCTAGGCATCGAAGGGCGAAGTCGAGTCATCGGCAATATGACAGTGATCTACGTGCAAAACGGAGTAAGTTCCGTGTTGGGGTCGAGCCGAGAAGAAGGACGGATCGAGCCGAATCGAGTAAAAGAAATTGTTTATGCAGAAAAAGCCTTACGGCCATAATGGAAATCCTTCACGGCCGTAAATCATATAATCACGGCCGTAAAAAGCTATTGTCACGGCCGTAATCAATTGTCGAAGAAAAAGGAAGAAATTCTGCAGAACGACGCTTACGGCCGTAATCTTGGAAGTTACGGCCGTAACATTCAAAAAAGGGAAACTTCACGGCCGTAAGGAATTCGTCACGGCCGTAAATAATAAACACAGTTTTGAACAGAAAGGCATTTACGGCCGTAAAGGAATTATTCACGGCCGTAAATGAGTAGCGGCCAGATTTTCCGGATTTTTAATTATTTTATTCCTTTTTTAGTTTTTGGTTATTTTCCTAGTTTAGAATTTTAGTATAATTAGAATTCTATTTTGAGTAAATTAGATGCTAGGTTATTTTGCTTATTTATACGCTTTTTCAATTCATTGTAAACAGAAGTTTGATTTTGAGATTAATAAAGTTGAGAGAATTTTCTCCAATTAAAAGGTTGAGGAGTCCCTTTTGTGTTCTTCGAGAACAAATCCAACTTATCAAATATTGTGAATTATTTGTGGCGTTGAACTTATCAAATATTCGCGAGAATATTTGTGGCGTTTCCAATTTAGAATCTTGTCAAGGAAATTGACAAGTCCTTGTGGTGTTTCGAAAACCTTGGATCTCGATTCCGCATCGTCAATTAATTGCGTCGTGAATCTTGGGTCAAGGTCCTATCATCAATTTTATCTTTCCAGTATTTTAATTCTTGTTATTTTCGTGTCAGATCTGATTTAGATCTTTCCTAGGTTTTAATTATCGTTATTCCGCGTGTTCGACGAGATTCCCCGACCGGGATCGCGTCACAAAGCTTATGTGCCTCCAGTTCCATACCCACAAAGTCTGAGAAAGCAAAATCTGGAGCAGTAATTTGGGAAATTTTTGGAGATTTTCAAGAAACTGCATATAAACATCCCTTTCGCTGAAGCATTGGCTCAAATGCCCCTCTACGTAAAGTTTATGAAGGAGATGCTGTCAAACAAAAGAAAGTTGGTTGATTTTGAGACAGTAGCACTGAGTGAGGAGTACAGCGCCATACTTCAAAAGAAGTTACCAAAAAAATTGACCGATCCAGGGAGTTTCTCTATCCCTTGCATTATTGGTAATTTTAGTTTTGATAATGTTTTGTGTGATCTAGGGGCCTGTGTTAATTTAATGCCTCTATCTGTGTACAGGAAACTTGGGTTGGGGGAGCCTAAACCAACCAATATCACACTGAATCTGGCCAATAGATCCATTCAGTACCCATATGGTGTTGTTGAAAATGTGATTGTGAAGGTTGACAAATTTTTCTTCCAGTTGACTTTGTGATTCTTGATATGGAAGAAGACACTCAGATGCCTCTAATATTTGGAAGACCGTTCCTAGCTACTGGAAGAGCACTAATTGACATTGAAAAGGGAGAAATCATTTTTAGGGTCGAGAAGGAACAAGCCACTTTCAGTATCAAGCCAAGATAGGAACTTAAAGTTCAAAATGAAAGTTTGTTCAAGGTGGATGAAGAGGTCAAGAAACCAAAAGACTGCATGAAGTATGAGATTAAGATTGAGGAGGCTCTAACCACAAAACATGAGTTTGTGAAGGTAAAGGATGAATGGCGAGACAAGAAGGAGAAAAAACCAAATTTTAGTCAACAAAAAGTGGAAAAGGAGGCCTTGGACTACAAGAAAGTGAGGAAACGAATTGAGAAGTGCAAGGCTGGAAATTGCAAGATCTGTAAGGCTTTGAAGTCATATTTCAAGCCTCCATGATTTGGAAGTACAAAAAGGCAGGCTCAGGACTCTAAACGGAGCGCTTGTTGGGAGGCAACCCAACCTTTCTTCCCTTTTAATTATTACTATTTCATTATTTACTTTATTATTGAAATTTTAGATATATGCATGGTAGGAAATATGTTTGAGTGTTCTGCATGTTTCATGTTAAGAGCACTTGTGCATAATAGTCTATTATTGCATATTTAGGTATGTTTTTGATTTTGCATGTTTACATTAGGCTAGGTTTTTATCGTCATTCCAAACTCACACACACACTAGTTTGAATCATGAAGTTAATGTTTGGAAAATTATTGCATCGATCATGAAGTGATTAGGGGGATAAAAATGATTTTGAAAATCAAAAATAGGAAAAAATTTCATTACTGCCGGGAACTACGCGATCGCGTGCCAAGAGGATCTAGCGATCGCGAATTTGCATTAAAAAATAACGGGTTTTAAAACCTTGAACCACGCGATCGCTGGCACTCCAGTCAGCAATCGCGTGGCTATATTGGGACCAAATTCGGCAGTTTAAGAATTGTTCCTCATGTTTTCAATTTCAAACATTATAAACTCATTTTTTTTCTCCCCTAATCACCTCATATTTGATCTTACATCTTGTGTGCATGTCATCAACACTTTTTTGCATCAATATCATTGCTTACATGACTTCATAATCCCATCGAAGGTATGATCTCTTCACTTAAAAAAATCTTTAGTCAAAATTGTGAAAGTCTCTTTAAGTTCTTCAACTTAAAAATTGAGAATTGGGAAGAATGGGCGTAGGTTAGTGGTTGGAGATTGTGATTTGTGGTTTAGTAGACAAAAATTTTGGGTTCATTCATGCCTCCAACCCTATGCATATCCATTGATTTTTGCAATGCCCATTAAGTGTTTG
The DNA here is from genome assembly GCA_963555705.1 of Ligustrum vulgare. Taxonomy (NCBI): domain Eukaryota; kingdom Viridiplantae; phylum Streptophyta; class Magnoliopsida; order Lamiales; family Oleaceae; genus Ligustrum; species Ligustrum vulgare. The sequence goes on along the minus strand of OY743189.1, from coordinate 31,484,779 downwards.
ATGAAATGCCATAAAGACATTCTTGTGCTAATTTTAGAAATTCATTCAAGCATTTATCTTCATGACATGTTCAGCATTGATTGTGTGTATTTAGTTCAAGATTTAATTCACTACATTGCATGAAAATCATGAAAACCAACATTGCATCAAGGCAGCCCCATTGCAAGGCCACTGCAGGCCATTGCACCCAGAAACTGTCTTACGTCACCTACTTCTCCACGATTGTTCGTGACCCTATTGATCTTCAAATGAGCTGAATTTTTAATATGTGGTCAATCATGCTGTGAACTTTAACATATCAAAAAATGACTCGGGAAAACCTGTGTTTTTCTAGGCGATGTCGAGGCATGAACATGTGTAGTCGACCAAATTTTGAAATTTCAAAATTATGCTTTAACTTTAGTTTGGGGGTGTGGCACTGAACTTCCTTTATTTCTTATTGATATTTATGACTTCTAATGTTACTTATCTCTTATGTGAAAGGTAAACAACAATCAAAACACCTCAAACGAAGTCGGCAAAGGTAAGACAAGGGTCTTATTCATTCAAATGCAATACTAATGGAGGCTTCAAGGCTACAAAATCATCTACATTTCACTTGGGAAGTTCTCGTTCTCTCTTCTTTGTCTTGTATTACACTTTTTTAGATTTTTTTGACAAACATTGAGGACAATGTTTCTTTCTAGTTTGGGGGTGGAAAATCTCAAAAAAATAAAAAATAAAAATTGCTTCCATATTCATGATATTCATTCTATGCTTCCATTCGATTTTATTGGGATTAAAAAAATTGAAAATGTGTTAACATATTTATTGCCTAGGATATAGTATAAATCAACTTGTGCTTAGGTTTGAAAATTGGACAACATAAAAGCATGAACTTATTTTTTTGAACTAGTTATGTTTTGCTAGATTCATATTTATCGCGCACATAGCCAGTGTTGGATAATTGCTTGTGTGAGGGATTTTGTTTGATACATGTTGGGCAGAGTTTATGCAATTTGAACTAAGAAATGATTTGAAAATCCCTGAACTTAGATCATAAAATATCCCGCCCCTAAATTAGAACCAATCATGCTAAAAGGCAAGTTTGAGGGTAAAATGGTTGGAATTTATGTGTATTGACGGGTTGGAGGTATGTGGTTCTTGGTTTTTCACTTTAGTCATTACAGTTTGGTCAACGGGTATAAACCATTTCCAGCATAAAAACAGAAAAATGCTGAAGGTCTTATTCTGCTCTTCAAATGTCTTTTTGACTTGAGTAAGTAAGTCTGAGGGGTCCTTCAAACATGGTGCCCTAAAGCCAACTGGCTTGAAAGTCATTGACCTAAAGCTCTTTACAGGGGTCAATTAGAAAGCAAGTACGGAGAGTGGACCTACACATAAGACATTATAACATCTTTAACTTTTCTGTTTAAGCATTTATGACTCGGGTAAGTACGTCTGAGAGGTTCTTTGAACTTGGTACCCTAAAGCCAACTGGTTTGGGAGTTGCCGATCCGAAAGCCCGCTACAGGGGTCATATAGAAAGCCAGTATGAAAAGTTCTGCACAAAGATGGTAAAAGACAGGGACATTAAAAGAAAAAGTCGTCCAATAAATATATATATATATATATATATATATATTATTGCATGGTATAAGCTTTGTTGACTGAGCTGTGGTGGTTGATGTTGTAGAATTGGGGTCCACTCTCTTTTGATTTGTTATGCACGCATATTTCTGATTCTGACTACCTTGTGTGGAAAAAAGCAAAGAATATTTTTAGAACCCACATAAATACAAACCCGGGATGTGAGAGAAAAGCAAAAAGTGGTGATCATCCATGAGCGTTGAAAGGAATTTCATTAGAATTCATAAATTGACCACATGGGATTCGGGCTGGATTATGCATAATGAGCCACACAGTGTTGAGTATAGGGTCTACCTATTGCAACGACAATCATTGTCTTCTTTGAAGTCGTCACTATAGACTCTACCTATCAATCCTTAGTTCAAGGGTTCGAATCCATGCACTACACAATTATCTTAAAAATTAAAGAAAAAATGCTGGTTGGCGAGTCATATCAAAATATAACATATAGAATAATTATTAAATAATATTATCAGTTAGCGATGATTTTATTAGGACTGTAGGGACCAACATAATAGACACGACAAATGTCGTCGTTAATGAACATCAACCATAGGTCTAAAGCAATAGCATTTGGAGACGACTTTGTCGTTGCTAATGGGAGATATTCTCCTGGTGCGCACAATTAATAAAAAGTAATTATACTGAAATATTTTTTGGAGATATTTTTAAGTGATATTGTAACATGTCATAATGTCATTTTAAAATTTCCCCAAAAAAAGTCTTACTAGAATTGATTAATAAATCATCGAAAGGGATGTGATTGTCTAGGGATTGGTGAATGGGTTCAGACAATGTTCCCCGAATTGGGATACCTGATTGTGAGGAGTGTGGGTGGGGCCTTGGAGATATTTTTAAGTGATATTGTAACATGTCATAATGTCACTTAAAAATATCCTCAAAAAAAACCTCCCTAGAATTATTGATTAATAAATCATCAGAAGGGATGTGATTGTCTAGGGATCGGTTAATGGATTCAGACAAAAGGGGAATTTTTTTTTTCAAGGGGAATTTTTTTTTCCCCGATTCGGGATTCCCGAGTGTGAGGGGCCCACCCACAACCCTCACAATCGGGGGAACAGAAAATCCCCTTCAGACAAAAATAAGAATATTTCAAAACAAGTTATTTCCCCCAGACCCCCGCATTGATACGAAACACTGGAGGAAGGTTTTTAATTGACAATAAAATTAAATTACAACTCAGTCCTCATCATAGAAACTGGAAATAGAGATAGCAGACGCAGAGTCAAATGTATTATAGGCTACAAAGCATAAAATAACAAAAATATGGAGAAGGGATCAACAACAAATAGACATTGTTCAAATTTCATATATTTAGGTTTTTAGATGGATCAGCATTCAGTGCATCAAAATTTAGATACTGATCAGTGTCCGCCAGCTCTTCGTTCAATTCTAATGTGGATTGCTGGGAAGATTCATTAATGTCGGCGCTCCATAGATGGTTTGTGCCTGATGGTGCAGCACTAAATCTTTGCAAGTTTGTATGTCTAGGTTGAACATGTCCAGAAGTGCTCGGGCATTGCTGGTATAACGGAACAAATGGGATTTGTTGCACATTTCCATATTGACAGAAGCCCAGCTGCATATTTTTCGGTAGTTCTTTGAGACGTTGTAGCTCACGTTTCATTGCTTCGTGTTCAACTACAATAAATATGATCAAACGAAAGACGCCACGGATGATACATACAGAGAGAAATTAGAAACATAGCTAATTAAACAAAAATAGACATTAAATTCTTGGTTACCCTTGCCCCGCTTAGACTCATTTTCAAGAAACAGGTATCGTTGTTGCAGGTTCTCCTTTAGCATCGCCAACATTTTATTCCCATCTTTGCAACTTTCTACTTGCTGTCTGAGATGAGATATCTTTGCCTGCGCACAAGCATGATAATTAATATATAGAGTGTATAAATTTATATTTCCATTAAGAGAATGTATAATAAAGGCTTTACCCGATTATGATTTGCCATTTTTTCCAAAGCTTGAGTGTATTCAAGTACTCTCATTCTGGTTCTCTGGGCAGAAAGTTTGTTGGATATAATCCTACAAAGTAAATAAAAATCAAAAGTTAAAAAGAGAATGCCTCTCAAGTATAGGGCTTTCTTGGGTGCCCAAGTTCCCTTTATTATTATTATCGTCTACATCTAATCCTGATCAGTGCATTGATGGGATTTTTGTTCACCTTCTAAGCTTCGCGGGATCCATGTTGCGGTCTACTTTACGGCCATTTTTGAGTTCATATTCAATTGCTTCATAGAGACTAAAGGTCTTGCGGGTAGCACGTGGACGCCCGGGAGTAGACCATTCAGATAAGATCCCAAATTTGAATGTTCCATCCCATGTCTCTGGGATGGGATCCTTACCATTGTTCCCATTCACTGGCGTTGAACTAGGTTGCACGGTATTGTAGCTCGGCTCCATTTTTAGATTTTGTGGATTAATCACAAGATTTACCTGTAAAAGAAAAATGGGAAAACTTTAATTAGTAGAAGTGAATTAAGAAAGCAAAAATCTGTTTTAAGAAAAAAGATGTATAGATGGACTGAACCTTGAAAGGAAGTTTAAGATTAATTGACAATAGAAAGCCAGCCAAAGCCTACATATATATACACACTTAACTAGGGCTAGGCAAAAACCGACCCAACCCGTCGAACCCGCCCAAACCGATCCAACCCGATCGATTTGGGTCGATTTTTCATGAAAATTGGGTTGGGTTGGGTTTTTTTTTTTTTTTTTAAATTTTCGGGTTGGGTCGGGTTGCGGGTTGGGTGCCCAACCCGACCCAACCCGACCCAACCCAACCCACCAAAAAAAAAGAATTTTTTTTTTTTAATTAATGAAACTTGACTTATTTAAATATTTATTGAACATATTTTAATTTTATTAGCAAGTGTTCAATTTATTGTACTTTTGGTTATTGTAGTGTACATAATTGATTTGAATAAAAGATAGATTCATGAGTTTTTTTTTTTTTTCAAAAATTTTACTAATTGGGCCAAAGCCCAACCCGACCAACCCGACCCAACCCGACCGAAATTTGGTGGGTTGGGTTTGAATTCGTAATTGGGTTGGGTTGGGTTGATTTTTTATCAACCCGACCGTGGTGGGTTGGGTTCGGGTTGGGCAAAAAACCGACCCAACCCGACCGTGGTGGGTTGGGTTCGGGTTGGGCAAAAAACCGACCCAACCCGACCGACGCCCACCCCTACACTTAACCAACTGTTGAAATTAATTACCAATTTGCCATTTAACTTACTTAGAATTAATGTACATTATTTACTTTCTTATTAATTAATTTTCTAACTCTGCTTTACTGTTCAGATGCTAGCAATTTTAGATAAGGTTCTTGAAATTTTTTCCAGCCTTGCAACAGTATATGTTCATTAGGTTCATTAACTAACCAATAGAATGGCAAAGTCAATTTTGTCATATTAACTCTAATCAATAGAATGGCAAAGTCAATTTTGTCATATTAACCCAAGTTTATCTCTAACAACAACATTATCAGTTTTAATTAATAGAGAAAAGTACATAACGACAACGAAAAGCTGTCACTTAATGTACAGTAGAAAAGATATACACGAGATAAATGCCTCCAAATTTAAATTTTAAAATCAAATTTTGAAATGCTGGAAAACAAGGAAGAAAATTATAACTGTAAATTTTTCAAAGGATAAGCAATATTTACAACATATGCAAAGGTGAAAGTGAAAAATAAGGAAACAAGATTTTAAGGTAAAACTGATCAGTAAAATAATTTATCATTATCGAAATATTAAAAAATCACAATAGAATAATTCCAACAAGATATATTTATAATTATTGGTTGGTGAATTACAAGACATGATAAACCAAGACAACATATTGGGCTTGTGCGGAACCCTTGTCGTGCTTCCAAACTTTTTGTAAGATAGTCTAGCCCGCGCTTCGCCACATCAAGAGGCGGACCTCACTTGAATTTTTTGTTATAAGTAGAGTTAGAAAATTTCACAAGACAATTAATCATTGAATTATATCACGCGATAAACCATGTCCACATGTCAGGGCTGGTGCAGCACCTTCCTTGTGCTTCGAACGTCCGGAAAATTGACTAGCCATGCAACACACCCAGTCAGCAGGTCACTACAAGAAAAAGGAGCGAAAAAGACGAAAAATTATAGACGACACGAAAAGTCGTCTTTATTGGTCAATCAATAGAGTCGACAAAAAAATCGTCTTTTTAAGTTGTCTCTATTAGTTGTCAACCAATAGAGACGACATTGTAATATCGTCTCTATTGACTGACAAATAAAGACGACATTATGGAGTCATCTCTATTGGTTGACAACTAATAGAGACAACTTAAAAAGACGACTTTTTTGTCGTCTCTATTCTGTTTTTTTTTTTTTAAAATTATTCTTAGTTTTAAAATTTTGCTATTTTTTTGTTGACATTTTTAATTATTTACATTTATATAATTAATATTAAAGTTAATTTGTCAAGAAAATATTATTAAGTTAACTAATATATATTATTTAAAACAAAATTTAACACAAGAATTCAATTGCCTTAGTGGTTGGGACATCACCACCCAACACTTAGGTCCCGAGTTCGAATCCTTGTCATGCACAATTATCATATGAATTAAAGAAAATTCGTGGGTCGACGGTTCAGATCGAGATTTGGGTCGGGTTAAAAAGGGATTGAATCGGGTAAAAATAAATAAATAGAAAATTAATTAAATATTTTCACAAATAGAGACGACATTGTCGTCTCTAAAGGTCGTCTCAATTGCCCGGATGAAATAGAGACGATAGAGTCGTTTCAAATTATCTTTAGCCACGGACCTACAGAGACGACAGACGACTCATTGAGACGATTTTGTCGTCTCTAATAACCAATAGAGACGACTTTAGGTCCTTTAGAGACGATTTTTGTCGTCTCTGTTGGGCCGGATTCTTGTAGTGGGTCTGTCTCACTGGAATTTCTGTAAAGAGGGTTTCATTTTCAACAAAATCAAAGAGAATTTCTTCTAGATAATTATTTTTTTAAAGACAAACTCAACTATATAGAGCCATAGTCCATAGAGGCATCAAACAAGGCATGAGAATTGAAGTATTTGATTATAATGGTACTAATCATGCATGATCCTAATAAATAACCTAGTAACCTAGATTCAAATAGCTAACAAGATAAATATTTCGTGTGCAAGGTACACTATAAAGAATGTGACTACACGTGGCTACTAGATATTTATGACATGTCGCCTTATGACGTTGTATGCTTGAGTGCGTAAACGATATATCTCAGTTGTTTTCAGTTAAGTTAGTTGAAGGAAATACTATCTGTAGCATTAATTGCTGCTTCGTTGAGGCTAGCTTGCGCGTGGTAGTTCATTAGCTAAAGCATTCTTGTATATAAACCCAAAAGGGACAACATGTAAACATTTATCCATTCAAGTAGTATTAATCTGAGAATTTAAGACTGCAAGGATTGTCTCTAGAAAAGGGTTGGGCATTGAACTATGAAAATTAGGCTGACTGAGATTGAAATCAACTAATTAATACAAAGGCCATGTTTGCTGATGGAAAATTTTCACCACAACTTTTCAAACTCAATCTCAACCATCCATTCTTAGTCAAAGCCATAATTTTTTACTTTTCAAATATTTTTAAACCAAACATCCATAAAAAAAAAAATCCACAAAAATCAAAACTTTTCACATTACCAAACATCTAAGTAAACCATTATTTTTAGTACCATTTCCATTCCCAACTGATGGACTGTTGGAAGTAGATGGGCACCAATCACTCTTACTGTCAAAGAAAAGAAAGTGAAACTCAACTATTTCCTTCACTTGTATTTTTCCAGCAGATTACATGGCCTTTTATACAGCTCAAAAGATAATTCTAGACTTATATTAATGACACAAGATTAGATACATTGTTCTATTTATCTAGACATTGTATTTATTTAAACATAAATATTGTGACCTTTAAAATGACTTCAAATGTATCTGCTGTTAATCTTGAAACTTCGAGTCATTGAATCTGATTTCATTAACTTTGCTGCATTAAATCAAGTTTAATTTCCAACATCCTCTCCTAAACTTGATTTCTTCACAATACCAAGCATATTTCTGAACTTCTGGAACACATCATGGTTGAGTGGCTTTGTGAACATATCAGCAATCTGATCAAAATTCTTCACAAACTCCAATTCAACTTCCTTTTTAGCAATGCAGTCTCGAATGAAATGAAATATTGTGTCAATGTGCTTGCTCCGATTGTGAAATACCGGATTCCTTGCCAAAGCTTGAGCAGATTTATTGTCAATCATGATCTTGGTAGCTTCTATTTGTTCTGAACAAATCTCTTTAAGTAATCTCCTTAACCAAATGGCCTTTTAGATAAAGAAGGATTCTCTTGTCTGCCTTCATATGAGATTCAAAAGGCATTTCCATAAAACGACTTACTAACCCAACTGCAAAACAAGATGTCAGGTCTTGTACAAGTTAAATATCTTAAACACTAGTACAGAAACAGTCTTTCGCATCGGTTATTTAAGAGATTAGGCGTCGGTTTTTGTGGCGACGTGTATGAAGTAGACGCGTAAAGTAAAGACTTTACGCGTCGGTTGTAAAACGACGCGTAAAATGATATCTTTACGCGTCGGTTGTTAAGAAACCGACGCGTAAAGTTGAAAAAAAAAAAAAAAAAAAAAAATTTAGGCGTCGGTTTTGGATTACAACCGACGCCTAAAGTTTAAACTTTAGGCGTCGGTTTTCTAAAAACCGACGCGTTTTCAAATTTTTTTATTTTTTTATTTTTTTTTCTTCTATAGAGTAAAATACAATGACCTAGACATGACATGCAATGACCTGGACGTCGCCTGCAATGACCCAGGCCACTGCAGGCCATGGCCTGCATTGGCCTGGACGTCACCTGCAATGACCCAGGCCACTGCAGGTCATGACCTGCAATGACCCAGGCCACTGCAGGTCATGGCCTGCAATGACCTAGATGTCACCTGCAATGATCTGGACGTCATCTGCAATGATCCAGATCACTGCAGGTCGATCATGACCTGCAATCACCTAAACGTGGACTGAACATTTTCCACATGCACATCATCAAATATGTATATAATAGACATAATTAAAATAATGTTAAATAAATGAGAAATAATTATATTTACAAGATTGTTAATGTCACATGTAATTGAGTAAATAGAAGTTTGAATACACGTCGATTTACACACACCTATCGACGAAGTATTTAGCCCATAAGTTTTGAATTTCAGCAATTTCCTCCGTTGAGTAATACTCTTTAAATGCCTACAAATAATCAAAATGAATTATCAGATATTTTGTAATAAAATATGAAGGAATAATTAAAAATTATCATGTTCAATAACTTATACCTTTTCCAACGACGGACGCTGAAAGTGTTCAGTGACTATCTCATACATATTTTTCATGACGTAGTAGCCACACTCAGAACCTCCGGGCTGTTGAGGACACTGAAATTTTCACAATGAAAACTAACATTAATAATCACACTAAATAGAATATGAAAATAATTCAAAGATTTGTAATATATTTTAAATATGTGTTTTCATACCTTTATTTTTAGCCACGTTGTATTGGCTCTTGTCCTAATGCCTCCTTGTGTCCAGTATAGTTTGAAAGCCCTAAAATTGAATTAAATTATTCGAACCAGTTACAAAATAAATAAATACAAAAACTAAGATTTCTATAAAAATTTTGGCAGAGTCTCCCCTATAAATTGAACTTATCCAACCTGTAAATAGACACGTTGCTATAGAATCTATCACAACTTCTCAACAATCACAACATATATTCATCAAAGTGAAACCACAACTCCACAATCAATTTCACCACAACTCCACAATTATTTCATGAAAATTATCATAACTTACGTATTCAATAGCGGCTTGATATCTAAGTCACGCTTAAATGCACTAGCTGAATCCAATAAGTACACCGTACTCTTCTGAGGAGAAATCACTAGCAACATCCAGTGGTTCCTACGTATTATGAACATGTAAATACAAATTCAAACATGTGTTTTTCAAATTACAAAAAAAAAATTAACTATTAACAAGAGAGAATGGTCTTACTCCTGAAAATACGGTGCTAGAATGAATTTCTTTGTTTGCATTGCCCTCATGGTCTCGTCCATATAATTTACAACACCATTGGCATTTGTTCTTACCGACACCGACGCAATGTGTGACGGAGACATGAATCCAATGGAATCAATACCGTAATCCTGACATAACTCATGAAGGTACCTAATAATAATGATACCAATAAATAGAGATCGAACAATGATATAAATTGAAGTTGTAATTTGTGATCAGAAGTCTTACAATGCAAATATTTGTAGGATAGATGTATCCAACCATTGCATCTTAAGCAGATTGGTAATGTCTGCGACTGTAACAAAAATACCATCCTCGAACGTACAATTGAAGATGGAGGCATCTACGGGCACCTGATAGAAGTCATCACCAACAGGCAATTGAAGGACCAGGGTGTTTAACATTTTGCATTTATCACCCAGACGTAGTAAAGTCTCATCGTCGACTATCGCAGGTCGCTAGGTAGATGACAATTCAAAACTCTGAGGCCTTTTCTCTTTATTAGATTTTTTTACGATCTTTTTTGGGGCCTCTTCCTGCAATAAGACAATTTTTGTCATTATAACACGTCTGATACAAATCTAAAAGAAATTAATATTGACATAAACTTTTATATAACTCGATTTTATTACCTCTCCAAAAATCACCAACTCCTTAGGCCATTGGAAAAAACTTCCAATAGCTTCCCCCACCGTGGTGTGGTGCTGAGATGGCACTGGAAGATAGAACGCTTCTGCACCATCTATAACATGGTCAACGGACACCTTCACATGATCAAGCCAGAGTGGTTGATGATGCACCACAGTCTCGGGTCCGGACGGAAAAACCATCCCGCTGGCCACTATTTGCTTGTCACCATCAACAAATACGGCGAGACGACAGGGAATCGGCTTCTATTTTTCAACATATATGTCAGGCCTTTCCATTTAAAAAAAAAAAAGCAATACTAAAAAAACTAAATACTTTATGGGTAAGTACCTGAAGACCATCAAATGGGTCTGGATTCACAGAGTGGCAACTACTTCGAGTTGGTGGTCGGGGCTGTGCAGTTACCTCCACCTCGGCATCAACATTGAGGCCCAAGCGCTGGAGGATGGCATCATATTTACTCTGCATACTATGGTACGCGCTCTACATACTGTCAAATTTACTTTGCATCTCCGACATGGTTTGATGCCTGACCCGCTCTGTGACGCTATCCTCCATCTCCTTCCTGATGATATCTTTAATGTCGTCTACTGACACGACCCCACATGATCGTCTAAGGTAATCATCGGGTCGGCCGTAAACATCCCGCGTGGTGACATACACGCCATATCCCCTCACCCTACCAGAGTGATCCTCTTTACCAAGGGCTTCACTCAGAATATCATGTTGTCTACTCGACACAAATGTCCCCTGCGTGGCTTGCTCAGCTTTTTCTACCTGTTAAAAAAATTGAAAACTGAATATAAGAATTGAAGTAAGTTTCAATTAAATATATGAGAAATCGATAAGATATACTTACAATTTTATCAAACACCCCCCTCGTTTTCTCGTTGGGGATGTAATACGTTCCATCTTCTTTCTTCTTCGATCTAGCTCGAACCTAATCGAGGCTGCGATCCTCGCTTACAATTGAGGAGCTAATCATGTCACATGAAGAGCTAGAAGATAGCGGGTCACTTACTAGCCAATGTGGCTTCATCCCCGCATATCCGGCTGAGCCCAAATAATGAGGATGCTCGTTCCGCATTTGACTATCCCTCGCCTTCTTACTTTTCTCCTGAAATAAATCACAGGTTTTTAGTTTTCACTCAACAAGACACATGCGTACATTTAAATATACCTGAAATGTTTCCGTCTGTCGTTCTTTTTTAAACAACTCCCATTGCTCTTCGGTCAAGAAATCATAAAGCTGGGTAGGAGATGTATATTTTGGGTGGTCATGTGTAATGAAATTATGAACCAGCCTTGTCTTGAAATCTTTCCATCTCATCCCCGCAACCCGCATAACACTTTTTTTTGGACGGTCATCGAGAATGTTGAATTCCCTCTGAAAGACAATGATAACATGTGGTGTTATAAAGAAATTACATTCACTTTTCAATTATTTACCATGTATCAAGTGATAGTACCTTTATCTCTTCCCACATCATGTCATTCAGGCCTTGATCGACTTTGTGCCAATCACTGATGTTTATGTCAACATGAATGCGGGCTAAAGATCCGATAAAATGTTTGAAGTTCTTCGTGCCTGGTCCGATCGGCCTATGTTTGTCATCGAACTCAATTATATTCACTTGTTGGCCCGCTTTCTTCATGTTTTTGCACATAGTTGGCCCTCTTGTCCTTTTTTTTTGGGCAGTACTATGCTCATCTGAAGAATGTGAAGACTCGGCCATTATATTGGGAAAATTGTCTACGTACCTGCACATATAAATAAATGATTATTAACGACGTATAGAGCATATATAAAAAACACAAGAAAGTTATATTCAAGAATATGTAAATGAACTCACACAATTAATATGAACAACGTATAGAGCATATATAAAGAACAAAAGAGAGTTATATGCATGCGAGAATGTATAAATGAACTCACACAATAAATAATCACGAACGACGGTCAATCCATAATCCTTCTTCATGATCCCAACGCATGTAAGTGGATTCAATGTTATCTTCCTCTAAAGTTGCACTCCCTTGTATACCAATAGAAAATGGAGGAGTTTCATCAAAGTGATCATAATCTTCTTCATCTACTATATCACCAATGCCAACAATGCGTCTCTTTCCTTGAAGGACCACTGACCACTTAGTGTCGGCAGGATCAAGAACATAAAATACCTGCTTGGCTTGTGATGCAAGTATGAATGGCTCGTCAAGATAACCCAACCGTCCAAAATCCACCAAAGTGAAACCTAATTCATCCACCCAACACCCCGTCGATTATCAACCCATTTACATTGGAAGAGAGGAAACTTGAACTCCCTGTAATCAAGTTCCCAAATTTCTTCAATGACACCATAATAGGACATCGAGGCATCTATTGGCATTGTATCTTTAGCACTTGAAAAATCTCTTGATAGTGCTACTTGTGTCACTCCACTGTTTTGCACCGCACTCTTATCATCTTGACGTTTAGTGTAAAACGTATACCCATTAATGTCATATGCTTCATAAGATCTCACAATCGTGCTAGGACCATACGCTAACCACTTTACCGTTTCAACAATGGTATTCGACGTTTGTGACAACTCTTTCATGACTCTATCTTTGAACCATTTTGCAAATAAACGATTGTGTTGATTAGTTACCCACCTTTCACCTTTAGAAGGATTCTGCTGCCTTAGGATGGACATGTGCTCGTCCAAATACGGATGAACTTGAGAAAGGTGTTGTAATACTAGGAGGTGTGCTTTATCTCACAATTCAACACTAGGGACAATTGATTTGCATCCAATCGTCCCTTTACCTTCGAGTCTTCCCTCGTGACGAGATTTAGGAACACCAATAGTCTCAACGTCATCAAGGTAGTCAGTACAAAATTCAATAGCCTCCTCAGCGGCATAACCTTCAATGATACTGCCTTCGGGTCGAAATCGATTTCTGACATATCCTTTCAAAATACTCATGTATCTCTCAAATGGATACATATACCGCAAGAACACCGGACTGCATATCTTAATTTCTCTTACCAAGTGAACAAGTAAGTGCACCATAACGTCAAAAAATGATGGCGGGAAATACATTTCAAATTGACATAGAGTGATAACAATATCGGCCTGCAAATCATCCAACACCTCTGGGTCAACAACTTTACTGCAAATTGCATTGAAGAAAAAACAAAGTTTTATTATGACCTGTCTGACATGTTTTGGAAGTATGCCTCGAATTGCAACTGGTAACAAGTGTTGCATTAACACATGACAATCATGAGACTTCATACCAACCAATTTCAAGTCCTTCATCGACACAAGACTTTTGATGTTTGATGAGTATCCAGATGGAACCTTAATACCATGAAGGCACTCACAAAAACATGTTTTCTCTTTTCTGGACAAAGTATAGCAAGCTGGAGGTAAATAAGTACGTTTTTCGGACTCTTGCGGTGCTAATTGATCCCGTATCCCCATTTCTACCATGTCCTTCCTGACTTTGATACCATCTTTCGTCTTCCCTTGAACGTTCAGCAATGTCCCAATGATGCTATCACAAACATTTTTCTCCACGTGCATTACATCAAGACAATGCCTTACTGATAAATGTTGCCAATAAGGTAGATCCCAGAATATGGACCTCTTCTTCCAAAGACTCTTTTGAGGAGGCTTAAAAGGTTTTCCAAACAAAACATCAATATTTTTAACTCGTTCATATACCTCACCTCCTGTTAACGGCAAGCGAGCTGCGCGATCCTCAATTTTTCCATTGAATGCCTTCTTCTTCTTTCGATAAGGGTGATCAACGGGGAGAAATCTTCTATGACTCATAAAGACATTTTTCTTACAGTTTTTCAACCAAAGATCAATCGTGTCTTCTTCACAAACGGGACATGCTTTAGGTCCTTTGTTCGTATAACCTGACAAGTTACCATATGCGGGAAAATCATTTACGGTGCAAAATATCATAGCACGTAAGGTGAAATTCATCTGGCTATGTGCATCAAACACCGATACACCTTCATCCCACATCAGTCTTAAATCTTCAATTAGTGGGGTAAGATAAACATCTATGTCATTCCCCGGTTGTTTAGGCCCTGATATTAACAAAGACAATATGATATACTTGCGCTTCATACATAACCAAGGAGGAAGATTGTAAATCGTTAGAAGAACCGGCCAAGTGCTATGTCGACTACTCATATTACCGTGCGGGTTCATTCCATCTGTACATAGTCCAAGCCTAAGATTCCTATCTTCACCCCCAAAATCAGGAAACAACCTATTAATGTTCCTCCATTGAGGAGAATCGGCCACGTGTCTTAGTTTTCCATCTTGTTTCCTCCCATCAGCATGCCACCGCATGTTCTTCGCATCCTTTGCATTGGCAAACAAACGTTTAAATCTTGGTACTACGGGTAGGTACCACAACACCTTTGCCGGAGGGCTTTTCTTATCCTCAGAATTAGCATTCATGTTCTTTCGCTTATACCGTGATGCCCCACACTTTGGACACAGATGCAAGTCCTTATACTCATTTCGATACAGTATACAATCATTTGGACATGCATGTATCCTCTCGATCTCCATTCCCATTGGACACAACAATTTCTTTGCTTCGTAAATTGAACTAGGAAGCTCGTTATCCTCCGGAAGCATCTCTCGTAAGAGTTCCAGTAATGCCGTGAAACTCTTATCACTCCACCTACTATTTGCTTTCAAGTTATACAATTTCAACACAGCAGACAATTTTGTGAATTTTCTACATCCAGGAAACAAAGTCTTCTGAGAATCATTGAACAAGCTATCGAACACATGAGGCTTTTCAATGAATTCCCCTTGTATATCACGCATCATTTCGTCTATCATATCATTATTGTCATTTTCCACATCATTCTCATCAATATTGCCTAAATTATTCTCCTGCAGTCCACCTTCATCGTCACTAGTGCATGTCCTAGGAAGCATACTCTCACCATGCCATATCCATCGTTTATAACCTTCTTTAAACCCACGACGAATCAAATGACTCTTCACTTGCTCAAAACTACGAAACTTTCTCAGATTCTTACAATCACAACAAGGACACAAAATCATTGCTTCACATTTCTCTCTCATGTGTTCGTCCGCACATTTCATAAACTCTTCAACTCCTTTCAAATATTCATGTGTATTACGCCTGCCGTACATCCAATCTCGATCCATATCTAATAACCTATATGCGAAGATATAATTAAAAAAATATTACTTTTGAGTGAATATTTGTAATGATAGTTATATATTTGAACCAACTATATATTAATAATTGAAATCACATGCATACGATAATTTATTACGTTGAATACTTCATAATTTTACTAGTATATTTTGTTTAGTTATTTATTTAGTATGGTTAATTCTATGATAGTGAAAATCACCTATAATTACTATTATCTTCATTTTTTATTTGTAAAATCCTACAGTAATTTCGGCAGAGTCTCCCCTATAAGTTGGACTTACCCAACCTGTAGGAGGATTAATCAAAATGCCACAATACAACAAAAATGTTCAACCTCCACATATTCACTACTCAAACACAATAAATCAAACTTCAACATCATCACCCACTCCAAAATTAATCCAAAATCAATTCTTAATTCCTAAAATGTTCAAAGTATGATTACATAACCTAACATTCCGTGCATAATTTCAATATAATTCCAATAATTCAAATTATATCAATTAACTATTTGCAATACCAAAATTATAACTTATATATATATATATATATATATATAATAATTCACATTTTTATACATACAAATATATATATACATATATATATATAATAATTCACATTTTTATACATACAAATATATATATACATAAACACACACATATATACATATATATACACACAAACACATATAGATCTACTTATATATACATACATATATATATACATATACATATACACATACACATATATATATATACACGGACACACACACACACATATATATATACATACACGCAGACACACACACATATATATATACATATACACGGACACACACACACCACACACACATAGAGTAAAGTTCTTACGAGATGGAGGCGGGTTCGTGGTGGTGTCGCGGTGTTGGTGGCGTCGTGGTGTTGGTGGAGGCACGGTGGTGATGGCTTCGCGATGTTGAAGTGTTGAGAGAGAGTGAGAGAGAGATATGCGCGGTCGGGATTAATGAAATCGCGCGAATTTTGAAAGATGTATTAAATGGTTTAGGCGTCGGTTATGAAGAACCGACGCCTGAACCGGAGGTTTACGCGTCGGTTCTTGGTGAACCGACGCGTAAAGTCAAGGTTTACTCGTCGGTTCACCAAGAACCGACGCGTAAACCTCCGGTTCAGGCGTCGGTTCTTCATAACCGACGCCTGAACCGGTTTTAGGCGTCGGTTCTCGAAGAACCAACGCCTAAACTATTTTTTTTTTCGCGTTTTTGTACTAGTGAAACTTCCCACCAGGCTTTTGAACAGAGTTGGATCCACACTTTTTTGATTATCCATCTTGGAAAATTTTATTCCACACTCCATAGGAGTATTGACAAACTTGCAATACAGCATATTGAATCTTTTGAGCACCTCATTTGCATAGCTTTCCTAACTGATGAAAATACCTTCCTTCAATTTCTTTACTTTGATTCATAAATAGTAGGACATTAATGAGAACCGAGAAAGTCAAACATCGATGCGCGAGCCTGTGGGACCCATAGCGAGATCTGTTGCCGAAGAGGTTCAATATTCGAGGCTAAACAAGTATTTAAAGTCAAGAAAAACAAGCCTAGAATCAAGTTGGAGCCAAAGATTGAAGAAATGGAGTTTCAGCCAAGATCGGTCGACCGAAAGTCACTCCGGTCGACTGAAACTCTGCAGAGGATTTTTAAGGATAGCCTTAGTCGCGTTCGGTTGAGGGTTGGTCGACCGAAAGTCCCATTTCAGTCAACCCTGTGATCGATGGAAATAATTTCGATCGACCAGTTTGGTCAACTAAAACACTCCGTTTTACAAAAACGGGGTTTTTCTTGTAAATTCTGAAATCGCATCTTTTACCCAAATTTGTACATTATATACACAATTTTTCATTTCAAACATATTAACTTGGATGTTCATGATGAACCTCTAGAGAGAGTCCCCCATGGATGAGGTAAACCCTTGTTTCTTGATCTTGTATCTCTTAGGAATGTAATCAACTTTACTTGAGTATTTTATTCTTGTGTTGTTGTTTATTTTCGCCATCTTGAAATTTGTTTGGTTGATACCCATTGGGTTAGGGTTAGTTTAATCCTTGAATTTTGGGTTAGATTTAAACTTGGGTTAAGGTATTTATCACTTATTTTACCACTTTAGCTTTCTTTGATTTTGTATTAAATTGTTGTGGGGATTTTCGGTCAATATACCGAAGGGGTTCACATCATTTGGTATCAGAGCTTGGCTCTAATTTGGTAAGCATATCCTTTACATCATTGTTGTTGTTATTCAAAAAAAAAAAACCAAAATTGGAAAAAAATTGGGAAAAAGTTATGTGCCCATGTGTATTTGTTGATTCTATGTATTGGGTATATTGATTGTGATTTGTTGGGGGTTTCTATTAGCGAAACACTTACTTTCCTACATTATCCAAATATACTCACAAAATGTTTGATAAATTGTCCCAATGAAAAATACTCCATTAATGTTTTGTTGTTCAATGCTCATATATTGCTAATTACTTAAGGCTATCCAATTCCCATTATTGAGATTGTGTTATCAACATCTTATCCCACATATCATTTGTTTATTACATTGGGTATTGTTGATAATTCCTTCATTGTCCAAATTTGAGTTGTTGGGGGGTTTTCATACATCCACATTATCCACATTCAAGGCCACTTAAAGATTAAGTACAAAGTGTTTGTTAAATTGCTACATTGAAAATTTACACTCTTGTACTTATTTGCTCTACATCTTTGCCTTATCAAATATTTGTGGTTTGTCAATCTCATTGCTAAAATTGTATTCCTAGCATCTTATCCCACATATATATTGTTCCTTTTGAGTTTAGCAAGCACATAAATTTCACTTGTTATTGTATCTACTTGTTATAAATTCATTCTTCCTTGTTCGTAATCCTTGACTTCACAAGAATTATACTTTGTGGTTTAGTTGATTACCTTCTTTGGAGAACTTGAGAAAGGAGATTTTGAGTGGAAAAAGGTAAGAGTGGTGAGCTCATTAGAGGGTAAAAGCCTAAATTGAGTGAAACACGAGTGAAAAATACTCTTGTGAGAACACTTTCACACTTGCACACCATGTCAAATTCCAATGCTCAAATTCAAGATTTGAAGTACTTGTTACAAAATCTTTCAACCACCATGGGTAGACAAATGGAGAAGATTGGGGGTGGGTTAGAAAATTTGGGAACAAGAGGGGAGAGTACATCAACTAATAATGGAGTAGAGGAAAGAGATAATAGAAGGATGAGAGATAAATGTGGAGATGTTTTGATGGATGATGGGAGAATGGGAAGGAAGAATAGGAAAGAAGTTAGGGGTAAATGTGGGGATGTTTGGAGAAATGAGGAGGATGGTGAACAAAATGGGAGTATGAATAGGAAAAGAAGAGAGTGGTTAGAAGGTAGTAGAAATGGAGTTGATGAAAATATTGATAGTGCGAGAATGCAAAATTTATCACTTCATGGAATGGGTAAAATTGGAGAAGTTGAAGGAGATGGGAGTATGAATGAGAGAAGAAGAGAATGGGTAGATAGGAATGGATATAAGATGGATGACAAGGTTGATATTGAGAAAATGAAGACTCCATCATCCAATGAGAGGGGAGGTAGTGAAAGTAGAAGAGTAGTGAAGGAGATAAATGCTATGCCACCAAAATCTTTGACCCATACTAATGAGATGGAAAAACATGAAGAAGAGACTTTCTACACTAGATGCCTTGTGGGGGATAGGGCATGTAGTCTCATTATAGATGGGGAGAGTGACATGAATTTGGTGAGTGCTAGTAGGGTGGAAAAATTGGGATTACCGGCTATGAAACATCCTAATCCTTATGTGTTGTGAAGGTTGGGACTATGGGGAGGTGAGAGTGAGTGATCAAGTTCTTCTTACTTTCAACATTGGAACCTATAGTGACCAAGTGATATGTGATGTAGTTCCCATGCATACTACACACATAATTTTGGGGAGGCCATGGGAAAGTGATAGGAGTGTGACACATGATATGAGGAAGAACCGGTGTAGCTTCCAAATGGATGGAAAAAAGGTTGTGATCCTATCTTTAAGCCCGGAAGAAGTATGCAAAGACCAAATGAAGCTCAAGAAGGAATTCGAGGAAGAAAAAGAGAAGGAGAAAGAAAAATAAAAAGAAAAGGAAAAAGAAGAAAAAGAAAGGGAGAATAGGAAAATAAAAGAGAATTCAATTGAGAAAATTGAAGAAAGCAAAAATGAGAGCATGAGAGTTGGGGCCACATCCCTAAAAAAAGGAGAGACAATGAGGGTTGGAGCCACGACTCCAGAAAAAGGAGAGGTAAGAGAAGAACCGAGAGTTGAGGTTCCTACCTCAGAAAAAGATAAGGAAGTGATGAGTGTCACCAAGAAAATTGAGAGAAAAGATCACCCCAAAATGTTCTTTACTCTTGAATATTCTAACACTTCCCTCCCTAGCTTGATTACTTCTTTGTTGCAGGGGATTGTTAAGCATACTTATCAAAGCAACAAGGAGCTCCAAAGGCATGCCGTGTGGAAGAAATTCATGGAAACATTTTCCTACAACAACGAGTACAACCGAGGTAAAGAAAATGGGATAACCAATGCAACATCTCGGAGGTATGCTCCTAACATGTCTTTGAATGCAAGATTATTGTGTTTTGAATACATTAGAGGGTTGTATGATCTTGATGTAGATTTGACAAGTGTGTTGTTGACTTGTGAAAATGTAACATGTGGTAAGGATCATTATCATGATGATTGCTTAATTTGTAAATGCAACTTTTTGCATGTGCCCAATTGCATAAGTACCAAATCATTTTGTGAAAATGCTACATATAGTACATTTCATGGGCATGTTGAATTCTTATTTTGTGAAAATATGTTTGACGTGCATATTTGCTCTATAAAGGAATTGCTAGCTAGGGGAGTCCATGGGAAAAATTTATTGAGATGTCTTGATGATAAAAGGACTTCACTTCTAACATTTCTTGATGCCCCCTCATTTTGTTTTGAACATTTTAAGGACATGCATGGTAATAATCCAAATTTGTTAAACATTTATGAATCATGTTGTGAGCGATATCTTAATGAATTCTATGGGCATGATAATTATTTATTTTGGAAAATTGGATTGTATCTTTTTAAATATGTCATGTGCAAATTGCTAATGGGATAGGCACGTGGTGGTTGTTTAATGGGGCGATTTAAAATCAAAGGTTTAGGGGTATTATGTGATCAATTTTATTGGCCTAATTTGAAGATTGGTGTTGAACATGTTTGCACTTGTCGTAAATACCTAACTTGCAAAATGGCTAAACTCAAGTTTTTGCCCCAAGAATTCCATACATATTTTCCCATCATGAGTAAACCTTGGATTACTAATCCTATAAATTTTATAACGGGTTTACTTAGAACAAAGAAAGGAAATGATGCTATTATTGTGATTGTTGGTAGGAGTATTAAAATGTCACATTTGATTGCGTGCCATGAAACCAACAAGGTCATCTACATAGCTAATCTTTTCTTTCGGGAAGTCGTGCATTTGCACGATGTTGGTGCTAATTTTGTGGTTGTTAAATTTGCTTGCAATTTAATTGCTCATCATATTGGCAAGTTTTCTCCACTTAAAGTTGCTTGTGACTTTATCCTATTAACTCTATTGAACTTTATACATATGTTTATTGAAGAAAAAGTTGGTTTAGGTGGGCACGAGAATGCACCTTTAGTTAAGCCCCTTTGTAGGAGGCTCGAGCTTCTATTGGGGGAATTGGTGAGCAATGTGCTTCCAATGCCAACCATGGTAGGAATCATCTTCCATTTGATCTGAGCGGCCGGTTGTGTTCCCATTCGTGGAAGGAGCGACCATCCGATCAAATAAAATCCAAATTGCTACTCTGCGGTGTTCGCTCAATTCAAGCTTTTGGAAACACCTACAAATTGATTTTGCACGGTGAGTGTGAAATTTTAGTTACATTTATTGTGCCTGAATTTTCTCTTTTTATTGTGAGTGTCGATTCGTGGTCGAATCTCTTTCAAGATGGAGGGGATGATGAGAATCGCGAAGGTCCAACTTCATTGCACGAACCTGCGATCCACAATGTTGCAAGATCAAAGTTCAAGGAGTCCCACGACAGTGCATCCAAGCAAGATTCGAGGTCGAATCCTTTTCAAGAGGGAGGGGATGATGAGAACCGAGAAAGTCAAACTTCGATGCGCGAGCCTGTCGGACCCATGTGGAGATCCGATGCCAAAGATGTTCAATATTCGAGGCTAAACAAGTATTTAAAGTCAAGAAAAAAATCCTAGAATCAAGTTGGAGCCAAAGATTGAAAAAATGGAGTTTCAGCCAAGATCGGCCGACCGAAAGTCACTCCGGTCGACCGAAACTCTGCAGAGGATTTTTAAGGATAGCCTCAGTAGCGTTCGGCTGAGGGTTGGTCGACCGAAATTATTTCGGTCGACCAGTTCGGTCGACCAAAACACTCCGTTTTACAAAAATGGGGTTTTTCTTGTAAATTCCGAAATTGCATCTTTTACCCAATTTTGTACATTATATACACAATTTTTCATTTCAAACATATTAACTTGGATGTTTATGATGAAGCTCTAGAGAGAGTCCCCCATGGGTGAGGTAAATCCTTGTTTCTTGATCTTGTATCTCTTAGGAATGTAATCAACGTTACTTGAGTATTTTATTCTTGTGCCGTTGTTTATTTTCGCCACCTTGAAATTTGTTTGGTTGATACCCATTGGGCTAGGGTTAGTTTAATCCTTGAATTTTGGGTTAGATTTAAACTTGGGTTAAGGTGTTTATCACTTATTTTACCACTTTAGCTTTCTTAGGTTTTGTATTAAATTGTTGTGGGAATTTTCGGTCAATATACCAAAAGGGTTCGCATCAGACATCAATCCCAGTGTACTCATCTCGAACTCATGAGCCATTGCATCTTTAAAATCTTCAAACATTTTTGGATTAGTTCCTGTGAATATAAGATCATCCACATAGATACAAACAAATAAAAGATCATTATTTTGCTTCTTCACATAAAGAGCATATTCATGCAAGCATTTAGTAAAACCATTTTCTTGGAACTACTTGTCGATCCGACTATTCCAAACTCTAGGTGCCTGCTTGAGCCTGTATAAAGCTTTTTTCAACTTTAACACTTTATCTTCTTGGCCTTTAACAACATATCCCACAGGCTGCTCAATGTAAACTTCCTCCTCGAGATAGCCATTGAGAAAAGTAAATTTGACATCCAGTTGATGTATTTTCCAATTGTTTTGAGCAGCAATAGAAATTAGTAGTCTGATGGTCTCCATATGAGCAACAGGCGCAAACACTTCTTCATAGTCAATACCAAGCCTTTGCTTAACAACAAGCCTCGTCTTGTATCTCTCCACATCTCCTTTAGAATTTTTCTTGATTTTATATATACCCATTTGACTCCAATGGCATGATGATTGTTTGGAAGGGAAGCAAGTTCCCAAGTGTCATTCCTTTCGATGGCTTGAATTTCTTCATTCATTGCACAAATCCAATTCTGTTCTTTGCTGGCTTCTTCAAAACTCATTGGTTCAATATCTGAAAATAAACATAACAAGTTTATATCATCATAAAAATCAGCAAGGTTTCGATAACCTTGAGGTCCCACACTTGAACTTGAAGAACTTGAAGTAGGTGAAGATGTAGACGATGATGGAATTGGTGAATTTGGTGGAGTAGTAGCATCTTCAGCTTCCTGGATAGTCTCTTCTTCTTCTTCATATTTATCATCGAAGTAAGGAAGGGAATCATAAGATTCAGATCCTTTTACTTCAAAGTTCCAATCCCATGATGCTTCTTCATCGAACTCAACATCTCTACTTGTCACAATTGTTGCCTTGTTTGGATTGAACAACTTGTATCCTTTTGAGTTTTCATCATAACCAATGAAAACAAGCTTTTCACTTCGATCATCAAGCTTTGACCTCTTTTGCTCAGGAACCTGCACATAAGCAATACATCCGAAAATCCTCAAGTGTGCTATACTTGTCTTCCATCCACTCCAAGCTTCTTGAGGTGTCACATCCTTCAAGCTTTTTGTTGGGCTGCGATTTGAGATATAAACCGCACAAGATACCGCTTCAGCCCAAAAATCTTTGGGCATATTCTTGCTTTTTAACATGGTTCTTACCATGTTAAGGATCGTCCGATTCTTCCTCTCGACAACTCCGTTTTGTTGGGGGGATCTAGGAACCATCAATGGACGTCGAATTCCATGCAACTCACAGAAACTTTTAAACTCATTAGATGTAAATTCTTCACCTCTATCTGTTCTTAAAGCTTTAATTTCAAAACCACTTTCTTTTTCAACTAAAGCCTTGAATTTTTTAAAGGCATCAAAAGTTTCAGATTTTTTCTTCAAAAAATACACCCAAGTCTTTCTACTATAATCATCAATAAACAAAATAAAGTAGGAACTTTTACCAAGAGATTGAGGCTTAATGGGGCCACACACATCTGCATGAATAAGTTGTAGTGGCTTAGTAGCTCTTGAAGTAGATTGTTTGGGGAAGCCTTTTCTAGAATGTTTTCCCAGCAAACACGCCTCACAAAGCTGTTCAGGGTGATTAATGGCTGGAATGTTTTTTACCATCTACTTTTCTCCCAAAGCTTTGAGTCCTCCAAAGCTTAGATGACCAAACCTCATGTGCCACTTCCACGAGGAGTCATGGATACAAGTTTTCAAGCACATGCTCTCAATGTTTTGTAAGTTCAGCATAAACATCCTATTGCTAGTCATAGGAACCTTAGCAATAAGATTATCATCACGGTCTTTAAGCCAAAGAAATTCTCCCTCCATATTAATTTTACATCCACTCTCCAATAGTTTCCTAATGCTCAAAATATTATTTTGCAATTTAGGAATGTAATAAACATCAATAAGAAGCTTATGGCCACCATGTTTTGTTTTAAACAAAATTGTACCTTTTCCTTTGATCTCCACCTTTGTGTTGTCACCAAAGCGTACATTCCCGTCATTTACACTAGTATCAAGCTCTGCAAACTTGCTTTTATCGCCTTTCATGTGATTGCTAGCCCCATTGTCAAGATACCATAAATTCTTTCCTCCATCTATTTCATTTTCAAAAGAAAGAAGTAAAGTTGGCTCTCCCATATCTTCCTTGCGCTCCACGAGATTTGCTTCAACTTCTTTCTCTTTTGAGGGACACCCCCAAGAATAGTGACCATTCCTTCCGCAAGAGTAGCATTCAACTTGTGATTTGTCAATTTTTCTGATATTGTTTCTGCTATAATTTCCTCTTCCCCAACCTCTTTCATGTCCTCTTTGAAATCTGGATTCATTGGGAAAAATTTTCTCATTTCTGTCTCTTCCTTGACTTCGTGCATATCCACATCGACGTCCACGTGCACGACCTCTTCCTCTTCCACGAACTTGTCCTTTTCCATATTTCTCCGAAAAATCTTCTTTGGATTTTAAAGACAACTTTGAGTACAAGGCTTGCTCTACTTGCTCATGTTTGCCTCTATTCATTCTCTCCTCATGGGTTCCTAAAGAACCACTCAATTCATCAACAGTCATGATATCCAAATCCTTGGATTCTTCAATTGCTACCACCACATGATTAAATTTTGAGTTAAGTGACCGCAAAATTTTCTCAATAACTCGAACATCTTCAATGGTCTCACCAAGTCTCTTCATTTGATTTACCACTCCTTGAACTCTTGAGAGATAATCTGAAATGGATTCAGAATCCTTCATCAAGAGAGTTTTAGACTCAACCCTTAGAGTTTGAAGTCTGACTTTCTTCACTTTGTCAACTCCCATAACTGAATTACGCAGAGTTTCCCATGCAACCTTGGATGTGGTTGCATTAGCAACCTTCTCGAACATTTCGTCATCCAAACCTTGATGGATGATGGTGAGTGCACATTGATCTTTCTTCCTCTCCTTCTCCATGGCATCTCTCTGGGCTTGTGTCATGTTCGCCTCTTCTTGAGGTTCTTCATATCCTCGGTCTACAATATCCCACACTCCTTGTGAACCGAGAATGGCCTTCATTCTAATTGCCCAATTCTCATAGTTGACTTTGGTGAGTAGTGGATATTGAAAGGAAATAGCAGTTGACTTTGATGCCATATCAGGGCTCTGATACCACTTTGTTGGAAGTAGATGGGCACCAATCACTCTTACTGTCAAAGAAAAGAAAGTGAAACTTAACTATTTCCTTCACTTGTATTTTTCCAGCAGATTACATGGCATTTTATACAGCTCAAAAGATAATTTTAGACTTATATTAATGACCCAAGATTAGATACGTTGTTCCATTTATCTAGACATTGTATTTATTTAAATCATAAATATAGTGACCTTTAAAATGACTTCAAATGTATCTGCTGTTAATCTTGAAACTTCCAGTCATTGAATCTGATTTCATTAATTTTGCTGCCATTAAATCAAGTTTAATTTCCAACATGGACCGTCAAAAAGGACTATTCAAGCTTCCAAAGACATGCTTCAAGCCTATATGTTAGACTTTAAGGAAAATAGAGGAAATATCTATCATAATTGGCAGAATCCGCCTATAACATTAGCTACCCAGCTTCAATTGGAATGGCTCCATTTTACTTATTCGTTTTAAATTAATATTACATATAAGGAAAAATTAATTATAAACAAAAAATTTGTTTGCTGCCTAAAAAATAAAAGTTGTCCGGAAAATGGCAACGCCCACCTGGGGGCTACCTCAAACTCAACATAGATGCTGTTGTTCGAGAAAGTACATTTGAGTTGTGGCGGTTATCGGGGATGAAGGGAGGACTTTAGTGGCAGCCATGAGCAGGAAAATTGAGGGCCATTTTTCACCATAACTAGTTGAAGGATTGGCTTTGAGAGCTGACCTTCTATTTGCAAAACAACTTCAGCTAACAATTGAAACTATTAGTGTGATGCAGTTAGGTAAAGATGTGAAAAAACGTTTTATAATTACATATTTGTGTATCAGTAAACAAAAGTGAGTAAAATTCACTTCTCAGTTATAAAAATTACTCACTTATAAAAGTAAGAAAACTCAGTGATGAGTAGAGTTATAAATAAAAATCACTTGCATCTAAAACTTATAACATAAAAATTTTGTATATAAGGAAAGATGCATTTGCTAAGTTGTCAAGTCTAATTATTGCCACTTTGTGAAGCAATATGGGGTTCGACATCCCCGGTGAGGTCACCGTGAGGGTTGAAAGGGGGCAGGTAGGCCCCTCCCTCCGCCCAAGACGAAAATCTTAGTTAATGACTGTTTTGGAAATTGTGTTCTTGTAAAATTATTTTATAGAATTGGAGTCCTTGTGTAATTAAGATTTACCCCTATTCAATCTTATAAATAGGGCGCAATACTTAGACTTTTATTATCCATCAAAATAGAAAGAAACGAGAGGTTATAAGAGATATAGGTGTGCGTTTTATCTTGTAAAATATTCTTTTTCATTAGTGAATTCCTGCAGTGATAGAAGATCAGTAGACTCACATTGAGACGAATCTCCATAAATCTTGTGTTTCTTATTGTTATTTTCTTTATTGTCTCCATAAAATAGCATTATGGTTCCTAATTCACAACAGCACTACTAATTAAAAAATACTTATAACATATTTATAGATAAATATATTCGCTTATAAGTAATAAAATCACTAATGCTTAAATTCATGTATATATAGGTAGAAAAGTTATTATAAACAAAAAACATTTTATCAGATTTTTATGTTCTGGCAGTTGTATGTTTTCCTGATATGATGTAATACTAAACGCCATATTACTGCACCCAAGCTAATCCATTTTTTTATTTTTTCCTCCATGGAACTTGTAAATGTTTTATATTAAAACGTAGAAATGTGTTCATGTTGGAAAAGATGGAAACAAAATTTTTACACATTTGATACTTAAATTTGCACAGATTTTTTCAAGTGAAAATTGATTTAGAGTCATTTTACAAGCTCTACAAAGATTGAAAAGAAATGATTTTGTTGCCCACAAGAGCAAGTCTTCAACAAGAACTGAAAACTGTTGTCCAGAATATCGAAATTTCAGTGGCTTAAAATCTTTTAAATGTATTTTTTTGGAATCAGAAATTTTCACACTAATCAGGATATCAGCAATTGTAAATAATTGTTCAAATACACATTTTCTCATTAGCCTGATTCAGGACTTTTTGTTGAATCACGGTTTCAAAGAGCTCAACTTGACCCGTTTGTGCACATCGCAAAGGTCACCTTTATGTTCTACAGAAACACTATACACTTTGTACATACAATATGTCATCATAACGAGCTAAGGGTTTTAATTTAAGGTTTTTGGAATTAAAAATAACAACAATGATGTGGACAGCAGTTCCAACTAGTGGCGAGCTAAGGCGGCCGCTCGTGCTGGATGCGTCGTTCAGGGTTTTTTTTTTTTAAAAAAAAGAAATTCAAGAAACTTCTTTGATCAATGGAAGTTGTGGTTGCTCATTCTTCCGCTCAGGTGCAGAATCCGTAGAATTCATATTACCTGCTGCAACGGATGGATGCACGAGCAAAGTTGAATATCAAAGATTAGCTAATGTTCATTCATTAACACTGGATTCACTTACTGATTCAAAAAATTGTTCCATATTAAGCTGAGAAGAAAGAAGATCTATATAGTCATTCTTGCACTTTTCTTTTTAGCACTTTTTTTTGTCTCATTGTATGTTTAATTATGTGTTGTATTGGATTATATTTCATAATACATGATTTCTATGTTTTATTGCATTTATATATTGATTGAATATTTTTTAATATTATTTAATTAAATATTAATAAACTATCTCGCTACTATGTCATTGATTGTGGACAGTCACGCCGCTCTAGCTAAACAATATTCTTGAATCCGCCACTAGACGTGGAGATATACGTAACTATGCAGGCAATCCTGATTGCATCCAGCTCAACTCGGCCTTCACACATCACAAAAGGGCACACTGGTGTACTAAAGAAAAACTACACACATATGATGATCATCATGACAAGCTAAGGGTCTTTTTAATTTTTGGAATTGAAATCGGAAACAATATTTTGAAGATATTTTGAAGTAAACTAATTATTAAGAGTAATTATAGATAGACATATTTTGGAGATATTTTTAGATGACATTGTTGACATGTCACACATTCATTGAGTGGTGAAAATAATTACCCCACCATTTACTTTTTCCTTACCCAATAAAAATGCGCTATTTCACAATGTCACCTAAAAATGTATCCAAAAAATGTCTTCATAGAATTATTGAAATATTAATTTAACAGAATATTTTTGATAATGATATGTATAAATAATTGAAAACAAAATAATTCCAACCAAGATAAATATATAATAACTAATCGTTGAATTGCATGACATGATAAATCACGACAACATCAAGAAGCAGATCTCACTAGAATTTTATATACCTCTGTCGCGCTTCCAAACTTTTGGAAAATCGGCATTTAGCGACAACAATAGTGTGTTGAAATTGCTGTGTCTCCAAGATATGTCTCGGTCTGACAGAAAATCAATGGTAAAGGGGTTAATTTTTCCCGTGCATCAATTTCTTTTGTTAGTTTAATTTGATATATATACTCATGTATTTTTTTCAATGGCGGTTGCTAATTCTAGTCGAGGGATGGAAGCATCATTCTAGATGATTGCTATGATTGCACTCAAAGCGCTACAGAATAGAAAAGAAGCTACCCTGAGGCGCGAAAGAAATTTATCACACCCCTTTCCTAAACAGGTACTAGTAAACATTTGTATCTATAATTCCTTTTATGTTGTTTATGAATTTGTATCTTCTTGTAGTCAACTTGGAGCA
This sequence comes from Ligustrum vulgare, assembly GCA_963555705.1. Taxonomy (NCBI): domain Eukaryota; kingdom Viridiplantae; phylum Streptophyta; class Magnoliopsida; order Lamiales; family Oleaceae; genus Ligustrum; species Ligustrum vulgare. The sequence goes on along the minus strand of OY743189.1, from coordinate 31,455,240 downwards.
TTTTTGTCCCTTTAAGCGAAATACCAGGTGGCATAGCTAATTTTTCAAATATTATTCATCAAAATGTACTTAGCAATAATGGAGAGGCGGTAGGAGTTCATCATTAGGCAGTCAACTTGAGATTGGTGAAAAACACCAGTGGCTAGAGAGGTGGGACCGTGGGGGATAGCAGAGGAAGAGCCTCGCAGATCAAAGGGACTATGTTAAAACTGTTGAAATTGACAAAAGTCCACAAACTTGTTCGTATTTAGCTCCCAAATTTTGAATGTTGAGTGCTCAACATCAATAAAGACCAAGTTCTCCTCTTCATTGTTAGGAAAGGCGTGGATCGCGTTGGTCAACAAGTATAGTGGAATTGAGAAAATGCGGTTAAAATGGAACACAAGTATTTACGTGGTTCACCAATAATGGCTACGTCCACGGGCAAGTATAGGAGGATTTCACTATAGTAGGAGAATTACAACAACCTTCTCTCTAAATACAAGGAGATAACAATATTTAACCTCTCTTGTAATAGGAGAAAACAAAGTAGGAAATTACTTAGGAGAAAACAATTTATTTCTCTCTAATTTTCTCTCTACTCACAAATGTTTCTCTCTACTATTTTCACTCTCTATTTTCCTCTCTACTTGGTGCATTTTCCATTGAGGTTTTGCCCTCTATTTATAGGGAAAGTTTGGACAAAAAAATCAACAATGGATGGAAGAAAAATAGGTGTGAACATAGACTAGATTGTAGGCTAAATTTGTGGGCTATTGGTGGCTTACCAAATTCAACAAAGTTGGCTCACCAAATTCAACAAATGGCTTTATTTTCCACATTTCTCCCACTTAAAGTCACTTTTGTTTCAACCTGCCATCCTTCCCACACTTGCCATTCTCATGTTGCTTATGCTTCTGCTAGGCCGATAGAGGATCGGCTCCATGTGAACTTATCAGTGTTGATCGGCTTTGTGAACATATCCGCTAGGTTGTCCTCCGTATGGATCTTCTGGATATCCACACTTCCTTCTTCCACCTTCTCTCGTACAAAGTGATATTGTACTCTAATATGTTTCGTCCTTGGATGAAATGCTGGATTCTTTGCTAAGTGCAAAGCACTCTGACTATCACAAAATAGAGAAATCTTCTCTTGTTTGTGTTCGAGTTCTTCCATTAACATTTGCAACCATATTGCCTCTTTGCTAGCTTGTGTAGCCGCCACATATTCTGCTTCCGTCGTAGAAGTAGCCACGATAGACTGCAGTTTTGAACCCCAGCTTACAGCTCCTCCAGCAAGAGTAAACACATATCCAGTGGTGGACTTACTTTTATCAGGATCACCTGCATAATCTGAATCTACATAGCCTCTAACATTAAATTTTGATCCTCCATAGCATAATGCAACATTTGAGGTACCCTTGACATATCTTAGGATCCTCTTCACCATATTCCAATGCTCTCTACCAGGATTTGCCATATATCGACTGACCGCTCCCACTGCTTGTGCAATGTCTGGTCTTGTACAGATCATAGCAAACATTAGGCTACCCACTGCTGATGCATACGGTACTCGAGACATCTCCATCCTCTCTGCTTCACTGCTAGGACTCATACTTGAGGATAACTTGAAATTAATAAGAAGAGGGGTAGAAATTGGCTTACAATCTTGCATATTGAAGCGTCGCAAGATTTTCTTCAAGTAGTTCTTCTGACTAAGCCAAATCTTCCTATTATTTCTGTCTCGGTGAATTTGCATCCCTAGAATCTTGTTTGTGGTTCCCAAGTCCTTCATTTCAAACTCCCTAGCCAACTGTGCCTTCAAATCTTTAAGACAATCTTTGTTGGGACCTGCTACCAACATGTCGTCAACATACAACAGCAAGATAATGAAATTACCATCACCAAATCTCTTGCAATAAGCACAAGGATCTGCACTAAGTCTGTTGTATCCAAGGCTCATAATGAAGGAATCAAATCTCTTATACCAACACCTCGGCGCCTGTTTGAGACCGTATAGAGATTTGTTCAACCTGCAAACCAAGTTCTCTTTTCCTTTTTCTTTAAAACCTTCTGGTTGGAGCATATAAATTTCTTCTTCAAGCTCACCATGAAGAAATGCAGTTTTCACATCTAACTGCTCCAGGTGCAAGTCTAATGTAGCACACATCGCCAATAATACTCGAACTGTCGTGAGTCGAACAACAGGAGAGAATATTTCGTTGAAGTCAATGCCTTCTTTCTGAGCATATCCCTTTACCACCAGTCTAGCACGATACCGCTCCACTTGGTCATTTCCATCACGTTTGATCTTGTAGACCCATTTATTTCTAATGGCTTTCCTTCCTTGTGGTAGCGAAACAAGATCCCATGTCTTGTTTTTATGAAGAGCCTCAATTTCTTCCTGCATAGCTTCCATCCACTGCGAAACTTCTTGGCTATTTAAAGCCTCATGGAAAGTTGATGGCTCTCCATCCTCCGTCAGTAGACAGTATGCAACATTGCTCTCCATAATGTACTCAGAGTGCCAAGCTGGTTCTTTCCTCTCCCGAGTTGATCGTCTGATTTCAGGAACTGTAAACTCAGCTTGTTCTCCTTCTTCATGCTCCGGTGCTGCTTCAGAAGAATCCCAGACTTCTTGTTCTTCTCTATTTTCAACTTCAACTTCAACCGTAGTAGTTTCTGGCTCTTTTAAAGTGCTATCATTTTCTTGTACCTTGCCTTCCGTGAATATCACGTCTCTGCTGATTATCACCTTGTGGGCAGTGGGATCCCACAGGCGGTACCCCTTGATTCCATCAGCATACCCCAAGAAAATGCATTTTCTGGATTTTGAATCCAGCTTTGATGTTTCCTGGGCATTGTACATAACGTACACAGGACTTCCAAAAACATGTAAGTGAGAATAATCAGCTGGCTTCCCTGTCCACATCTCCATCGGCGTCTTCAGATCAATCGCGGTTGATGGTGACCGGTTGATCACATAACAGGCGGTTTTGACTGCTTCAGCCCAAAATGATTTAGCTAACCCCGCAGTTCTCAACATTGCTCTCGTTCTTTCTAACAATGTTCTGTTCATCCGCTCTGCCACTCCATTTTGTTGTGGAGTATATGCCGTCGTGAAATGTCTTTTAATACCTTCTTGTTCACAAAAAGTATTAAATTCATTACCAGTATATTCTCCTCCATTGTCCGTCCTCAAACACTTGATCTTCTTCTCAGATTCAAGTTCTACCCGCGCTTTGTAGATTTTGAAGACTTCGAACACATCAGCCTTCTTCTTGATTGGATACACCCAACATCTCCTGGAGTAATCATCAATAAAAGATACAAAATATTTTGCACCTTCTAGGGACATAACCGGTGCTTGCCAAACATCAGAATGAACCAATTCCAAGATAGCTTTACTTCTAGTAGTAGAAGTGCTAAACTTCAATCTGTGCTGCTTACTAGTGACACAATGCTCACAAAAGGGTAATGATACCTTTTTGAGCCCTGGAAGAAGATCTTGTTCAGAGAGAATTTTCAAACCACGTTCAGACATGTGGCTAAGTTTTCGGTGCCACATCATTGTTAATTCTTCTACTGAACCTGCCGATGCAACAGATGCTTCTCCTTCTTGTAGAGTATCTCCTTTAAGCATGTACAGGTTTGCAGCTATCTTTTCTGCTTTCATCACTACAAGCGCGCCTTTGACTATTTTCATAGTCCCATCTTGAACATGAGTTTTGTACCCAATGCTATCTAGTTGTCCCAAAGACAATAGATTTTTCTTCAAGCCCTTTACGTGCCGAACCTCCTTGATAGTGCAAATTGTACCATCATACATTTTTAATTTGATAGTACCAATACCAACGATCTCCAAAGCATGATCATTTCCCATAAACACTGAACCTCCCGAGATGTGTTCATATTGATGGAACAATTCTCTCCTTGGTGTCATGTGCCATGTCGCTCCTGAATCGATGAGCCAGACATCGGTGAAATGCTTTCTGCCTTCAACAACAGTCGTTGCCTCGCTGTATAAAATTTCGCCATCATATGAGGTGTTTGCTACACAACCCTGAGCTTTTGGTATCTCATGTGCCTTCCCTTTGGCTTCTTCATTTCTCTTAAGACTCCAACAATCCCTTTTTAAGTGCCCTTTCTTGCCACAGTAATGACACTTGGCATTCTTCTTACTTCTGGATTTAGATCTACCTTGGGTATGACTCCCACTGGGGCCACGTTCCGTTGATCTCCCTCTCATCATCGTCAAGGCTTCCGCCTGCTGTGAACTAGATAGTCTGTCCTCCTTGTTCTTGCGCCGACTTTCCTCTTCAAGAACCGCAGCTGCAATATCATCGAAGACTAGATCTTCTATGTTGTTAGTTAAGTTGATGATGAGTTGATCATACGAATCTGGTAGACTTTGAAGTATAATTTCAGCACGTTCCCCTGCCTCTATTTTATGGCCCATTGATGTGAGCTGTGAAAATAGAGTGTTGAGGGTGTTGATGTGGTCTGTCACTGTAGTTGACTCCATCATCCGAAGGGTGTAAAGCCGTCTCTTTAGGAAAATTTTGTTGTGTAATGATTTGGCCTCGTAGAGCTTCGTTAGGGTGTCCCATATCTCATTTGCTGTTTTCTTTTCCGCCACACTTGACAATACTCCATCAGCAAGTGCTAAGTGTAGATTAGCAATTGCATTGCTATCCATCTCGTTCCACTTGTCATCGTCAGTGATATCCGCGGGTCTCTCTCCAATTGCCGCCAAACAGTTATCTTTTCTCAAAACTGCTTTTATTCTCATTTTCCATAACGAGAAATTGTTCCCATTGAACTTTTCAACCTCATACTTTGCTGCCATTTTTGTTCACGACTTGGTAATAATACCGAGTGATAGTGAACACCAACCCTACGCAAAACAATCTCAAGAAATCTTTTCTGATGTGGAAGATCAGACAAAGCTGCAACCACAGAGCATACTAAGAATTTCAAAAGATGTAACCAGGCTCTGATACCACTTGTTAGGAAAGGCGTGGATCGCGTTGGTCAACAAGTATAGTGGAATTGAGAAAATGCGGTTAAAATGGAACACAAGTATTTACGTGGTTCACCAATAATGGCTACGTCCACGGGCAAGTATAGGAGGATTTCACTATAGTAGGAGAATTACAACAACCTTCTCTCTAAATACAAGGAGATAACAATATTTAACCTCTCTTGTAATAGGAGAAAACAAAGTAGGAAATTACTTAGGAGAAAACAATTTATTTCTCTCTAATTTTCTCTCTACTCACAAATGTTTCTCTCTACTATTTTCACTCTCTATTTTCCTCTCTACTTGGTGCATTTTCCATTGAGGTTTTGCCCTCTATTTATAGGGAAAGTTTGGACAAAAAAATCAACAATGGATGGAAGAAAAATAGGTGTGAACATAGACTAGATTGTAGGCTAAATTTGTGGGCTATTGGTGGCTTACCAAATTCAACAAAGTTGGCTCACCAAATTCAACAAATGGCTTTATTTTCCACATTCATAGAGTAGGAGCTAACAAGGCGAACTTGTGTTTTCCGAGGCCTGAAACGAATAGTATATTCTAGGAAAAATGGTCCCTCTTGTTCGCGATAGACCTTACGGGGTTCGGGGGTAGCGGTTTCGAATTTTTTTAAAAGGAAAAGACCGAAAATAACGGTAAAATTCAAATTCATACAAGATAAATGTACTAAATAATATATAAACTCACTATAAAATTGCAAAAAAGTAAAGAAAGAAAAATTTGGGCCCTAAAGCGGTAGCCTCATCAGCCTCTAGGCAGGTCCAATTCTATACCCACCAAAATCAACCTCTACATTCCCCTGTTACACCTTCACCATCTAAAACAAGACCTAAACTCCGGTCCGCAAGTCCTCAATGTGCAAGAGAAGAAAGAAATTATCACATGGCTCAAACTCCAAGCATAAGTTCAGGCTACTATTATTATAAGCCTAAGGGCACAATAAACGTCGGTGTTGCAATGCCTAGTTACATGGCTACAACTGAGTTTGCCAAGTCAAGGATCTGGTCATAGAGTGCACCAGGACAAAGGATGTCAAAACCATAGAGCGAAAGAATGGATGTAAAAAAGCACTCATTGTACTTTGTGCTTGTGCTTGTCCCTGTCCCAGACCCATTCAATTACACTGTTGGCAATAGCTATGGAAGTTACAATGTGCATAACTTGAGAAGTTCAAGCTTTAAGAACATTACTAGTACGGTATTTATGTCGAGGTTTGAACAATGATCCCACTATTCTTCATGCTATACAGAGAGTATTCCACGAGAGGTTCTCCATCTTCAACCACTAACCTTAGGAGATCATGGCCGGTTGAGGTGATTACTCCACAATACAATTATGCACCAACATTTATGCAACATATGTAGATTTCTTCTTCTTCATTTATTTATTTATTTATTTATTATTATTATTATTTTATTTTTATTTTTATTTTTATTTTTGGTTACAAGGGAGTGGAAGGGTAGGGTAGGGTAGGATGGGGTGGGGTGAGGGGAATCGAAACCTGGTCATTGTCAGGGAAGGGCTTACTACTTGGACCTACAACCACTTCAACTCAACCCTGATTCCCGTAGATTTCTTCTCTTTGTTTAGACATCTAATTCAAAATTCTTATCTCATTATGGTCATTTGAATGAATATGATATTTGTACCACTCAACATTCATAAACTCGTCTCATATATAGTGATGGAAAAAAAAAATTGTTCTGATCCAAACCCAATGGATCCCGATCCTAATGGGACGAAAATTTATGGGCAATTTACATAAATACATTACTTTGGTGGTACAATTGAATTTTACATCTTTCTTTGATAATTTCAATAATTTTATGACGCTTTTGATTTATTGAAACTTACGTCATTTTAAAGTATCATATTATGGTACATTACAACTTTTTATGATATTTAGGGCCAAAATTTTTGTATCACACATTAATAATTATGATACTTAGAACGTAAATTTGGGTAGAAAAAATGAAAAATACCTAAATTTTAATGAAATTTTGCAAGAGGGTATATTCAGATCATGGAATAAAAATGGTGCAGGGTAGAGGTGTCAAGATAGACGGGCTGACCAGACCCGTGAAAATCGGTCCAGATTGACCCTGGACCGTGGGCCAACCCGGGACCCATGTGAGCAGTTCACGGGTCAAGAAGTTGTGAACCACACATTTCACGGGTCAAATCTTCGAGGGCCGCGGTTAACTCGCTGGCCTATGAAAAAAAATTATTTTTATTAAATATGATAACATTTAAAATCCCTCTTTTTCTACAAACTCTAATTCAACTTTTAAAGCAAAATCTTTTTTTTTCTCCATAATAGCAAAGAAATATAATGTTCTTTGATAATCGTAATTAGAAAATACATTTAGTATTTAATTATTATTTGTTTATTTTTTATTTAAATTTGCAAATTTAGAAGTAATTCATGTAACATAAAATATAAACTTAAATCGAATCGATTCATTAAAAAGAATCAATGCAATACATTTCTTATGTACCCAAAGGTATTATATTGGATTTATTCTATGTAAATATTTTATGATATAAATATTAATTTATCATTTTAATTATTTTTGTATTTAGAAATTTGACAAAAAATTGCTATAAGTATGAAAAATCTATATTTTTATTCATACGAGCCAAATCAAAATGAATTGTAACTCGCATGGGCCAGCGGGCGTGCCTGAGTTATAGTTTGAAATTTGTGGATTGGCCCGGAACCCGCAGTGGGCGAGCCGACCCGGCCTGAACCACCCGAATTGACACCTCTAGTGCAAGGTGCAATTATCCCAAAATGAATTGTCGTAGGTTGGCTGGCGAGTGTCGGTATGGCGAAATCAATTGTCACATTAACCCAAGCTTATCTGTAACAACAACATTATCAGTATTAACTAACAGAGAAAAATATTATACACACAACGACAACGAAAAGCTGCGGGCTTGCCTGGGTTATAGTTTGAAATTTGTGGATTGGCCCAGAACCCGCAGTGGGCGAGCCGACCCGGCCTGGACCACCCGAATTGACACCTCTAGTGCAAGGTGCAATTATCCCAAAATGAATTGTCGTAGGTTGGCTGGCGAGTGTCGGTATGGCGAAATCAATTGTCACATTAACCCAAGCTTATCTGTAACAACAACATTATCAGTATTAACTAACGGAGAAAAATATTATACACACAACGACAACGAAAAGCTGTCACTTAATGTACAATAGAGAAGATATATATGAGAAAAATGCCTTCAAATTTAAATTTTAAATTTAATGAAATCATACGTTAAATTAAAGTTAAGGAAAGCAAGGGTGAAAATTAACTATAATTTTTTCAAAGGATAAAATAATAATGACAACTTGAACAAAGGTGAAGGTGAAAACAAGGAAACAATATTTTGAAGTAATCTAAATATTTGTTTAACAGAATAATCCTGGTAATGACATGTATAAATAATTGACAACAAAATAATTCCAACGAAGATAAATATATAATAACTAATCATTGAATTGCATGACATGACATGATAAATCACAACAACATGATTTGGGTGGTGCAGAGCCCTCGTCGCGCTTCCAAACTTTTTGGAAGATTGACTAGCCATTCCCACATCAAGAAGCAGACTCACTAGAATATTATATACCTTTGTCGTGCTTCCAAACTTCTGGAAAATCGGCATTTTAGAGACACCAATATTGTGTTGAAATCGCTCTGTCTCCAAGATGTGTCTCTCTGACAAAAAATCAATGGTGTAGGGGTTAATTTTCCCCGTGCATCAATTTCTTATATATAATTTCATTTTTGTTAGTTTAATTTTATATATAATGTCATATACTTTTATCGATGGAAACTGTTAATTCTAATCGAGGGATGGAAGCAGCATTCTAGATGATTGTGATTAACGTCCTCATAGCTACAACACAGAATAGAAAGAGACTACCATGAGGCGTGAAAGAAATTTATCACACGCCTTTCCTAAACAGATACTTGTAAACATTTGTATCTATAATGCCTTCTATGTTGTCTATGAATTTGTGGTTTCCTTGGAGCATTTTTGTCCCCCTAAGCGAAATACCAGTTGGCATAGCTAATTTTTCAAATCTTATTCGTCAAAATGTACATGGCAATGTGGAGAGGCGGTAGGAGTTCGTCATTAGGCAGTGAACTTGAGATTGGTGAAAAACACCAGTGGTTATAGAGTGGGTGACAGAGGCCGTCAAAACCATAGAGGGAAAGAATGGGAGTAAAAAGCTCTTACTGTGTCTGTACCCAGTCCCTGTTCCTGTTCCTGTCCTAGACCCCTTCGAATACAATGTTGGCAATGGCTATGGAAGTTACAAGCTGCACAACTTGAGAAGTACATCTGTTGGGGTTTGAACAACAATCCCACTATTCTTCATGCTATACTGAGTATACCATGAGATGAGAGGTTCTCTATCTTCAACCAGTAACTTTAGGAGATCATGGTTGAGGTGATTAGTCCACAACCCGATTATGCACCAATATTTTAACAACATATGCAGATTTCTTCTTTTTGTTTAGACATCTAAATCAAAATTATCTTATTATGGTCATTTGAGTGAATATGACTCAACATTCATAATTAGTCACAGATGTAGTTCACCGAACCCAATGGGTCCAGACCTTAGTGGGGCGAAAACTTAGGGGAAAATTACATAAATACCTGACTTTGGCGTTACAACTGAATTTTACATCTTTCTTTGATAATTCCAAGAATTTTATGATACAATTTCGTCAATTTTGTCTCCAATTCATTGTTGGTTCAGGTACTCATCTTTTAGTTTGATTGTTTTTCTTTTGTTATTAGCTTGTTCCAAGGGTGAGGGCACTGAATCAACAATAGTTTAGTGGATGAATATGAGTTCAGTGGAGGAATATGATTGTGAATTGTGAATAATAGTTAAAATGATGGGCCTAAAAATTGCAGAATATATGTACAAGTTAAGTCTTTTTTTTTTTTTTTTTTATATATGAGAAATATGGTTTATTATGTTGTATTCTTGTTGAAGATTTGGATATACAAAAGAAATGTTTAAAATATTACTTTATGTGAATATTTTTTTAACAAATGAAAGTCTTTAAAGTTTCTAAAAATCTTCCAAAGCCTTCAAAAAAAGTCTATAAAAATTCATGGACGAATTTTTAATTTTTATAATTCTCAACAAATCCAAATAAGTCACTTGAAAATTCATGAAATTCATAAAAGCTACCAACTTAAAAAGACTTCAAAAGTCGACCCCTAAAACAATATTTTCCTCAATTTTATTTTTTATTTTTTTTTGTCAAAAGCTCGACATTAAAATGAATTTGAGATTTATAAAATCATTTGAACAAGTAACTGTCGACCTGATTATTCAAATGTTAAGAGTGAAATGATATGAATGAAATACAGATATTTCGCGTCAAGTATCTAAATTTTGAAGAAGTGAAATATTTCTAGAAACAATAAAATCATCTATATAAATAAATATAGAATCTTCTGATAAATTCATTTTGAAGACAAATATCTGCAGTTTTAAATATGGAAGTTTGATAACAATGTGGATGCTTCTATAACATTATAATTTGTGATTAAATGTAGAAGAAATGGCAAGCACATGCTGGACAATTTTCCAACTCAGGGCCACAGCAGTGGATGTGAAAGGGCTTCACTCTTTGAGACTCGGACAGTTCACAGTGCCTAACAAAATAAAAATAAGAAATTGGGTATGCAAAGTCTTGCTCAAATCTCAAATATAACAACTGCTACTTCTACTGCTCGCTCTTAGTTTTATAGATATACACACTGGCTTTTTGTGATTTGCGCTTTAATCATTTGAAAAATCTTGAATGTAGATTTTTTTTATTATTTTATTTTAAGTAATTATTGGTAATCTAGGTTGCACTTTATTCATATATTTGTTACGAGATATATTGGCTATGTCAGATAATTCTGCAATTTAGATTTTTATTTTTTTATTTTTTTACTGCTACATTTTGGGTTTTGGGGCCTCTGTTTTGTATTCATTTGATTTCATGCTTCTGAATAGTTTTATTTTTTTGCCGGGTAATTTACCAGTAAAAGTTATTCCCCCTTTTTTTCTGGGAGGATCGCTGTGGCAATTTTTTCTTGTTCCTTTTTTTCTTTTGCGGTGGGCTGGGGTGTGAGATACGTAGTTTGTTCTCGGAATCTAGAGGTTTTCTGATCACCAGAGGCCAAAGCAATGTTGAATTTTTTTAATTTTTTTTAAGCTTGTCTTGTTGGAGGAAAAAAAAAAAACTGGGGAATGGGGTTTCAGAGAATCAGTTTTTTCTTAAACTGGAATAGTGTGAATTTTTTATCTTTTGAAATCGAACCGCTACCACATGCCTATTTTTCCAATGATATTTCATTTTACACCAGATACATTAACATAACTGGTGCACTGGGGATGCATATCTAACTGCTGAAAGCCTAAAAACCAAGAAAAGTGAGTATCAGACTCTTCAGACTTAAATACCTTTTGGCCCTTATATGTGCACTCTGCAGATGGTTATATAAATTTGCTAGCTTCCATAATAATAATGTGAGCGTGCAGATTATACCTGTGGGCGGAAGACTCAAATTGTAATAATTAGTGCGTGACAGAACTTGGATCAGAAAACAATCATGTCTGAAAACACTGAAATTGAGGATCGAGTGGATCTTGATGATGACAATTACAGTGAAGGATATGTTGATATTGAAGAACCCACAGAAGATGAAGGAGATGGAGAAGGTGATGAGGAGAATGGTGGAGAAGAGCAGGACGACATGAGAAATGAGGATGGTAGGAAAGTACAGTCACCAGGGACAGACAGAAGTAATAATGGCAATGAGAGAGTGGAATATGATGGAAAACCTGGTGCTTCAATTAAACAAGGTGAAAAGGAGAAGCATGTCGAACTTCTTGCTCTTCCTCCTCGTGGTTCTGAAGTTTTCATTGGTGGACTTTCTCGTGATATTTCAGAAGAAGACTTGAGGGAGCTCTGCGAACCCTTTGGTGAAATTTTTGAGGTCAGTTTTGGTTCAAGGTGGAATGAGTTCTATAGATAATCATTACAATATTCTTAAAGCTTCAAGTGCTTTAAAATTTAAATACTATTCAACAATTGGTATATACATCTGATAACTTAATTATATTGCAGCTAAGAGTTATGAAAAATAGGGATACTGGTGAAAGCAAGGGATTTGCTTTTGTAGCCTTCAAAACAAAAGACATTGCACAAAAGGCCATTGAAGAGTTACATAACAAAGAATTCAAGGTGAAATTTTTAACTTTTGTTTAAAACTGTATAGGTAACATTGGGCCGCGCAAATACCTAGTCTTATACTTGTTCTATTGTGCTTTGGAAGTGGTTCCAGTAGTTACTGTCTGTATGTTCTCTGACTACAGGGAAGAACCTTATGTTGTTCGCTGTCAGATGCTAAATACAAATTGTTCATAGGTAAAGTCCCAAAGAGTTGGAGTGATGACGACTTTAAAAAATTTATTGAAGATATTGGTCCTGGAGCAGAAACCATAGAACTTATAAAGGTCTGTTTTTTTCCCTCTGTTGAAATATTGCATCCTATCAATTTTATATTGGCAGATTGATTTTCTTTAACTTGTGGCTTATGTCTTGCTTTAATACAGGATCCTCAAAACCCAGGCCGTAATCGCGGATTTTCTTTTGTAGAATATTACAACAATGCTTGTGCTGATTATTCTAGGTTAAAAATGTTAACTGGAAATTTTAGACTCGATGGTAACATGCCAACTGTCACATGGGCCGAACCGCAGATGACACCAAATCATTCTTCTTCTTCTGCTGCTGCTGCTCAGGTATTGCCTCAAATTGCTGAAACTTGACCACTTTCGTTAGGCCTTATTTCATGGAGGTGCTTTTGTATTCAATATTTGTCGAAATGCTTCGTCTGAATTTTATAGGAACGTCCAATGGGGTTCTCTGCTTTTTATGCATTGTTAAAGATATCGGTTAATTAGGAATATCAGTGTGAGAAGACTTATATTCCGTAAGACACAAAACACACCCTTAGCATCTGGATAAGATAACCCACTAGTACAACTACTGCACATTTTTTAGACTGCAGATTAGAATGGAACAAAAGTTAAAACTTGAAGCCGATGCAATATTATCGAAAATTTGACTACGGCTAGGTGTGGGAGAAAAGTAATATCACTTTGACATTGTCTTCACATCTGCAATAGCAATATCAGCTTATTGCTGATGTGATAACCATAAGTTGTAATCTGAAGTTCAAGTTTGCATGCGTTTATAACATGCGGTGATGGTGTTGTGAGTTATATGTACATGAAAGACCACAAAGAGTTCTCTTTTATGCTTGTTCCACACGTGTTGGCTTTGTAGATAGTGGCAAAGCCATGATTTAGAGAGAGAGAGAGAGAGAGAGATGTTATATTTGCAAGGTTCATATATAAAAACCAAGGGTTTGAAAAGCTTAGCATTAGGTGGGCATGGACATGTTTAGAGGTACATAATTAGACCAAATATCTATAAATTTACAGGGTCGAGGGAACATGAATAATTCAAGAATTCTTCTTGGTCAAGTTGAAATTCACATAGTGTACATTAATATTATCACTAATCACTGTCAATATTTGTTTTACTATTTGGGCAGTCAACCAAGAAATGAAAGTTTGCACTTGACAGTTTTCTGAACTCTTTTATTTTATGAATTTACATAATTGTTGACGGTCATCCTTCATTAATCATTAGGCAGATCGTGATGAAGTATATTAACCAGATTGGATTGTGAGGGAAACCTGGGAAAATGGAAAGAAACTAGGAATAGGTACCCAGCTTTTGAAATAGTTTTGCTATCAAATTAGACGATGTTACATTTGGTATTTTTCTCCTTCTAGTTTGTTCTACTAGATAGCATCACTCTAATGAATGTGAGCTTCTTTAAGACATGGTCAATTGGTTCCACTTGTCCTCTTGTTCATGTTTCTGTATCTTCAAGACGTGACAAAGTTTAATCTTTGGTCATCTCTGCCTACTTGAGACTATATATAAAGAAACATTGGCGGATTTCATATTTGCTATCTAACAGTGTTAGCACAAAATTTCTCATATTGTGTATCGTCTGTTAGTTGCATGTTTACATACTCATTCAATTACTGAGGGCATCCAGGCAATGGAAACATAAAAGAAAATAAAAATCTGCAAGTCTGATACTTGATTCAAATTATTTTTGTGACATAATTTTCCTGGTGGAATATGCTTTTAGATATATTATATGAGTTTTGATTCTTATTTTAGGAAAACTATAGATTTTCAAACATTTTATTAGTTCTTTCCTACTTAAATTAGATAATTTGAAACCCTTCATGCATTGTAGCGGTTAGACTTGATTATCAAATAAACTAATATTCCTCCCTGTAATAATTCTTCATCCTCTCTACACCTCTGTTTGTCTGATTCATCTCCCTTTCTCCTTCTCTTCTTCTCTTTCTCCCTCTCTTACCATTTTTCCTCCTCTTCTTCTCTTTCTCCCTCTCTTCCCCTTTTTCCTCTTTTCCTAAGTCTCGTTCTTTGTGTTTAATGTTGAAAGTTCTGGGTTACCCAAATAGTTCAACCTTAATGCGAAAATAACACAATTAAAATGAATGCGTCACTTTTTAATTATTTCTAGATGGTTAAGCAAACAAGTCCAATTATTCTAAGTTGAATTACTACAATCTGCAATAAATTATCAACACTAATATGATGATAGAGAAATCCAACATGAAAAAAACTCTAGTATCAAGTCATTTACCTCTATTATAGACAATGTATTTTACAGTTAGATGTCTAGGGAACTCTACTAGAACTTCCGATCTACCCTTGCAAATCTCAAGATACTGTTGTTCACCCTTCTAGCTTTTCGAATTTGTACTATTGTCTCTTCCAAGTGGATACCCTAAGAATTTCCAATTCTTATTATTATTTCTTCGCTTGTAGTCCAACCTTCTTCAACCTCCAGCAACTTCTAAAATTTACAATTGAGAAATTACCTTCCTCGATATGTTAAGAAAGTGAGCATTTTAGATTCTAGGATTTGATGTTTTCCTAAATCTGTGATTGCATGATCTCAAGAAAGAATGGTTTTGATCTTTGGTGAATTGTGTTTTTGGATCGTATAATGTGTTTTCCATGATAGACACGATGTAGCAAACTTACAAAACTCGTGCAAAGGCATGGTATATATAGTAGAATGATATGTGCCAAGTCAAAACTATTTAAAAATCAAATTATGGCTCATTTTGGTCGTCGACCGCTCAAGCATCATTCGAACGGGAATCGAGCATAGTCAAATTCCTTAAGGATCACTCGAGCGTGAAGCGAGCGTAGTTGAGAGGGATTGGCACTGTTAAAACCGCTCGAGGAATTCGAGCGTTAGACAAGCATCATCTGTAGATTCCCTTTTAGCCTCTTTTTCCAAGTCAACCCTAACCCACATTTTCAACTATACAAATTGCACCTAAGTCCTTGACATTTACAAATATTTAATTTTGTCCTTCTGTTTACAGAATCATCAATTACATAATTCCTAATAAATGTCATTTCCCTTCTCTCCTTAACACGTATGGGCTTGTCTTTTGGAGTAATTGCACTCATACTACCTTATTAGTATTTTAGTTGATTTTTACTTTTCTTTTCCCTCTTAAAAAACTTAAAATATTCTCATCAACACCGCGTCACCACTGCATTGTGTTGTTGAAAGACGTCATTATTGAGTTTTCACCAATTCTACAACGTTTTTGATGAAATACCTGATCGAATATAATGAAAGTATCATAGAAAAATTTGAAAGTTTCTAGGTGTGTATCATAAAAATTTGAAAAAGTTTTAAGTTATGATACCAAAAATTTGAAAGTATCATAAGTTTCATAATATTCATAATATGATAATTGTGATAAAGAACGTATTTCAAAAAAAAAAATTGAAGTATTTTTCATTGATTTCTTAAAATGATGTAAATTTCAATTATGATACCAAAAGTTGGGGATTTGTGCAAATACTCCTCGTCTTTTTGTCTGACATGCTTTGTGCTTTTGAAATCTTTTGTCTCAAACTTGTTGATATAAGTGATTAGCTTTATTCTTTTTATAAACCTTGATTTAATATTTTAAAGAATTTCAGGCAACAGTTATCTTTTGTGGGACACTAGCGGCAAAATTTGAGAATTCTGTTTCTTCTTGTTTTGTTGTAAATATTGCAGAAATACCTGTTGCACGATTACATTTATAACCTTTTTGATGCTTTTACAGGTTAAGGCTCTTTTTGTGAAATATATACCTGAAAATACACCAATTGAGCATCTAAAGTTGATCTTCCAACGCCATGGGGAAGTCACAAAAGTTGTTATGCCACCATCAAAAGTTGGTGGAAAAAGAGATTTCGGGTTTGTCCACTATGCAGAAAGGTCAAGTGCATTGAAAGCCATCAAAGACACAGAATCTTATGAAATTAATGGTTTGTTCCTTCCTATTAACTGATATAAATTTTCTTAATAAACTTATATATATAGTGATAAAAAAATAAAAAATAAAAAATCACTATGACTATTTTGCATCTTCATTCTGTAATGGCTGCAGCCTGCAGGTGATTGCTCGACAAGACTTTATTTAACTTAACATCTTAAACTCTTGAGACAATCATATACAGTAAAATCTCAATTTCTTTTAAAGAAAACTGCCTTCTCCTGCCTTGTGCAGCTGTGCTATTTCCCAAAAATAAAATTTGCTACACATGGAATTAAAGATAATAATACTTTCATTGTGTATGACCTTTTAATTTCTGTTTCTCTACTTCATCAAGGCCTTGAATGGGATTGTGGACACTGAGAATTGTTATACTAATAGCCACTTCCATTGTTTATTGCAACTCAGATCAGTTCTTCATTCCAATAATGCACCGTTTATATTTGTCACGTGGCATATATCCTTTTCTGGCCACGCCAAAAACTGCTTTGCATTACATGCAACAAGCCATCAAAAGGGGCCGCATTGGTATCTTGTAGAAGCTTACATTATCTGTGATTTGATCTTCTGTAATGTCACAACATATATTTCACTTTTAGTTACTAAGCGAGATTATTTCCTTACTAGCTTTGATTGGTACTCTGTATCTCTGTTGTATAGCCGTATAGGAACCAATAAATCTATGCTTTAACTTAGATTTGCTTTCAATCTTTTTTCCTCAAACTTTATGTATCAATTTTCCTGTCGAATTTTATTGGACTGTATAAATTGCAGGTCAGGTGTTAGCTGTCGTTCTTGCAAAGCCTCAGACCGAGAAGAAGTTTGACGTGGCTAATACTCACAACTCCACGCCAATATCTAATTATATTCCTCATCCAGGATCTGCTGGAATACCTGTGAATCCTTATGCCTCAATGGCGGCTGGACATGGCACAGCTGCTGGATTTCAGCAGGTAGGTAGTTGCGTCTTGGTTGTCCACCTTTCTGTTAACCATCTCTCTCTAAATTATTTCATATAATAAACTTGGACATTTGAAAATTCAGCAGCCTATGATTTATGGGAGGGGACCAATGTCACAAGGGATGCAAATGGTGCCCATGGTTCTACCAGATGGTCGAATTGGCTATGTTCTGTGAGTTCCCGTAATGTTTATGTTTGCATAATTGCATGTGAAGATGAAACTTCTAATTTCTCTGAACAACTTGTGTTTTTTGTACAGTCAACAGCCAGGAGTTCAAATGCCACAAGTCAGGCCCTGGATGAACGATAGGGGGAACGGCACACCAGGAACACACAGTAGAAATGGTAACAGTAATTGTAGCAGGCGCTATCGACCCTACTAGAGGCGGGGGAGTGAAGCGTTCTACAAGAAGATGAGATAATTTAGACATTATATGCCAAGGAGAATAGACGTGGTTCGACAAAATTAATCTAGTTCAATTTAAGGAAAGAAAGAGGCAGATTTTCAGACAATACCAAGTATCTATAAGCTACCACCAATATCTTGGGTGGACTCTCTATCTTGATAGTCGAATATGAGGCTTCAAGTTCTTGGCATAATGTACTGTCTCTTGATCGAGTTCTATTATCAATTTTATTTACTAAAAAATGGGTAAACATATGTAAATTCAAAAAATTTGGAGTTCTTTCAAGAATAGAGGATCTTGGACGACCCATAATTGTTAAAAACATGACTATAATAGTCGTTAAATATCTCAATCAGAATATGGCATGCATACCAAGCCAAAAGGGTTTGGAACCAAGATTGCTACACCTAAATGTACAATTAGTTTGATAAGGATGTCGACAATTAGCGTATGTGGCGCAATTTTTTTTTTCCTTTTTCCACACATGACACCATCTTTTAAATCAACAATCATCACACTTTTATATCATCTAATTGTCAATTTTTTTGTCATTCTACTTGTACAAGTATCAAAATTCAGAAACAAAATAAATTTATAATTGTGATTCTAATTTTACTCAATAAAGTTGATTTGACAAATTGAATGCCTATTCATAATAGCAGGAAGGATATGGTGCCAACAGTGGGCACCATAATCCACCTTGAGTACTGTAGAATTGACATGTAGTACAAAAAATTATTTCTGTCACGTCAATCCCACACACAAGGTGGGTAGAGGTTATGGTGCCCATTAATATCTGGCTTGAGTACAGTAGATATTTTTTCATTATTATTCTGTCGTATTTATCAATTTATTTATTTATTTTTAGGAATGTAAATACTCTAATTCTTGGTTAAATTGAACAATAGTTTTGGTGACCTCCAAATCTGAACGATCCAATTGTTATCATATTATTACTTGTATCTCTTCGTCCACGGTCCACCTATTGGTTATCTGCATTCGGATATAATTAGCATGCAAACAACGTCGTATCCGTGGTCCAATGACAGGTTGCAATCCAACGATCAAATAAGTTGCCAGAAAGCATGATTGAGTGTGGGAGAATAAATTAAAAATAAATAAATAATAGAGCTTTGGCTAGGGTTCGAATAAACTCGTAAGCCCCTGCCTTAACCCTCAAAATAAGGCAATTGAGGTTTAACGTTGTGTTTGGTGGCTAAAGAATTTTTTTTAAAGTAAAACGTGTGGTTGAAAATTGGAGAGAGAAAATGTGTGTGACTAAAAAATAGTTGAGAAAATTGTGTCAAAAAACATGTTTATAAACCAAACACTTTAAGTCCACTTTCGCCTAGCTTTGTGGTTCGTCTATGAACGAGCCATTGATGAGGGTCCTTACATATAGAAGACGTGTGACCTTATGGATAGTTTGACGAAGCATATTGACTCTAACGAGTTGCTTGTGGTTGTGCATGCACCCAGCGGCGGACGCAGACATTTTGTCTCAGTGGGGCACTGTGATATACTTCTCTATTTTTTTCATTATGTTAATCATCATATAAGGAAACGTAAATATAAACAATTGTAAAAATATATTCAATCCTCAAATGTAAATTTCAAAAGAGATCAATAGCACAAAATATTAATTTGAAAGTATAAACTCCAAACAAATAGCACATTCTGTTTGATAAACTATAAAAAAAAATATTTTAAACAATACAATTTCTCAAACCACTTTTTAACTTCAATTACAAAGCGTATACGACGTTGAAGTATAAAGTAAGAATATGTGCGGCAAAAAAAGAGCGGAGCAGGTTGCGCTTTGCCTTGCATGAGATGCAAGGCAAAGCTTAATTTAATAATAATAAAAAACAAAATCAAGCAAGGCCTCCAGGCCTTGCCCTGATGTTTGTGTGTGTTAGCCGCTACTTTTAGCTGCTGACACACACTTTAAATTTTTTTATTTTTTTTTTATGTTTTGTCCTATATTTGGATAAATGAAAAAAAATATTTATAAATCAATTTATAATTTACATAATTTTTCAAGTCATTTTTTAACCTTATATTTTTTCTCTTTTAAAATTTGAACCCTCCATCTTGCCTCGATTATAAAATCGAGGCAAGATGGAGGGTTAAATTTTGGAGAAAAAAAAAGATGTAAGGTTAAAAAGCGGTTTGAAAAATTATGTAAATTATAAATTTGTTATGAAATAGAGAGAAAGAGAGAAGAAAATAAAGAGGCAAATAAACTTGTATTTCATTAAGAATTAGAGCCCCATATATATAGGGGAAGAAAGGGATATACAAAGTAATTATCCCTAGGGTTACAGGGGTATGAATGTCATTCACTAAATAGTATAATATTTATAACACTCCCCCTTGAATGACATATTACAAAATATCTGCCTCGTTAAAACCTTGTTTGATAAAAACCCAATGGGAAAAAAATCAAACGAAGGAAAAATAGTACAGTTATTTTGGAGTATTACAATAAATGCTGCCTCGTCAAAACCTTGCCAAGAAAACTCAGTGGGACAAAACTTGGGCGAAGGAAAAAGAGTACAGCTACTCCCCCTGATACTGATCACTATAAATCTTTGAGTCGACGCATTCCAATCTCATGAACCATTTTCTTGAATGTGGATGTTGGCAATGCCTTTGTAAATAAATCAGCTACATTGTCACTCGAGGGAATTTGTTGAACATCAATATCCCCAGTTTTCTGAAGCTCATGCGTGTAGAAGAATTTTGGAGAGATATGCTTTGTTCTGTCTCCTTTGAGTTGTGCAATACAAGCTGCATTGTCTTCATACAAAATTGTTGGGCTGTCTCTAGTTGAAGTTAATCCGCATGATGCTTGGATATGATGGGTCATGTTCCTCAACCATACACATTCTCGACTTGCCTCGTGGATTGCAATAATTTCTGAATGATTTGACGATGTTACTGTCAAGGTTTGCTTCACGGATCTCCATGATATAGCTGTTCCTCCACGTGTAAACACATATCCTGTTTGCGATTTAGCTTTATGTGGATCAGAGAGATAACCTGCATCTGCATATCCCACTAAAGAAGATCCCAATTTTTGAGTATAAAATAATCCCATATCAATAGTACCCTTTAGGTATCGAAAAATGTGTTTAACACCATTCTAATGTCTTTGAGTTGGTGTAGAGCTATATCTTGCAAGGAGATTTACAGAAAAAGCTATGTCAGGTCGAGTACAATTTGCAAGATATGTTAGCGCTCCAATTGCACTAAGATATGGTACTTCAGGACCAAGAATTTTTTCTCCATCTTCAGGTGGACGAAATGGATCTATTTTCACATCAAGTGATCGAACAACCATAGGGGATGCCAATGGATGTGCTTTGTCCATATAAAAACGATTTAAAACTTTTTCTGTATAAAAAGATTGATGAACAAATAATCCTTCTGGGAAATGTTCAATTTGCAACCCCAGACAAAACTTAGTTTTTCCCAAATCTTTCATCTCAAATTCATTCTTTAAATAATCTGCAGTTTTATTGAGCTCTTCAGGAGTTCCAATCAGATTTAAATCATCCACATATACTGCAATAATTGCAAATCCACTATTTGTTTTCTTTATGAAAACACAGGGACAAATGTCATCATTTTTATAATCCTCCTTCAACAAATATTCGCTAAGACGATTATACCACATGCGTCCGGATTGTTTTAATCCATATAATGATCTTTGCAATTTAATAGAGAGCATAGTTCTCGGGCATGTATTATTTGCTTCTGGAATTTTGAGTCCTTCAGGGACTTTCATGTATATGTCACTATCAAGTGAACCATATAGATAGGCAGTTACTACATCCATAAGGCGCATATCAAGCCTTTGTGACACAGTCAAACTAATTAAGAATCTAAAAGTGATAGTATCCATTACGGGAGAATACGTTTCCTCATAATCAATTCCTGGTCTTTGAGAGAAACCTTGAGCTACAAGTCGAGCTTTGTATCTTGTAATCTCATTATTTTCATTCCTTTTCCTTACAAAAACCCATTTGTATCCTACAGGGATTACATTTTCAGGTGTTCGAACTACAGGTCCGAATACTTTTCGTTTCTCTAAGGAATTTAACTCCGCCTGTATGGCTTCTTTCCATTTTGGTCAATCATTTCTATGCTGACATTCTTTCACAGACAGTGGTTCAGGATCCTCATCTTTCATTATTTCAAGAGCCACATTAAAGGCGAAAATGTCATCTGTGACAATAGTATTCATTTCCCATAGTTTATGAGATACTAAATAGTTTATTGAAATCTCATTATTTTCGGATACTTGTGGTTCTGCAGGAACCATATTCTCAATATCCGATTGATCCATATTCTCAATATCCGATTGATCAATCTTTTCAAATACTACTTCTGCTGAAGTTTTTGGTTGGTTTTTCTCTTGTACTTTTCTTTTTCGAGGTACAGAGTCTTTAGCACCAACTGGTCGACCACGCTTCTGGCGTATTTGAGATTCATTTGCTATAGCAGATTGTCCTTCAGGGACATCAATTTGTGCAGGGATATTTTCTGCTGGTATATGTGACTTTGTCACTTTTCTCGTGTCAACAAATACATCCGGTAATTGATTTGTAACTCTTTGCAAGTGAATGATTTTTCCAACTTCTTGCTCACATTGATTGCTGCGGGGATCAAAGTGAGACAAAGTTGTTTCATTCCATGAAATTTTACCATGTTTTTCAGGATGTAGTTTTGTTCCTCCCAAGGTTGGGAAAGTCATTTCGTCAAAGTGACAATCTGCAAAACGTGCAGTGAATACATCACCCGTTAAAGGTTCAAGATACCTTATTATTGATGGTGAATCAAAACCAACATAAATTCCAAGTCTTCGTTGGGGACCCATTTTGGTACGTTGTGGGGGTGAAATTGGGACTTGGACGGCACAACCAAAAACTCGTAAGTGAGAAATACTAGGCTCATGACCAATTGCAAGTTGCAAAGGAGAATATTGATAATACGCAGTTGGTCTTAAACGAACCAATGATGCAGCATGTAATATGGCATGACCCCAAACAGAAGTTGGAAATTTTGTTTTCATGAGTAATGGTCTAGCAATTAATTGTAGACGTTTGATAAACGACTCAGCTAATCCATTTTGTGTATGGACATGAGCAACCGAATGTTCAACCTCAATTCCAATTGACATACAATAATCATTGAATGTCTATGATCTAAACTCACCAGCATTATCAAGACGAATTTTCTTGATTGAATAATCAGGGAATTGAGCTCGTAATTTTATAATTTGAGCAAGTAGTCTAGCAAAGGCTACATTCCTAGTGGAAAGTAGGCAAACATGGGACCATCTAGTAGATGAATCAATTAAAACCATAAAATACCGAAATGGTCCACATGGTGGGTGTATTGGCCCACATATATCTCCATGAATTCTTTCCAAGAAAGTTGGAGATTCAATGTTGACTTTTGTAGTTGAAGGTCTAATGACCAACTTGCCTTGTGAACAAGCAGCACATGGATAATCATTAGGTAAAAGAATCTTCTGGTTCTTTAGGGGGTGTCCATGTGAGTTGTTAATTATTCGGCGCATCATTATTGTTCCTGGATGTCCAAGTCTATCATGCCAAAGTATAAAACTTTTTGGATCAACGAACTTCTGGTTCGTGATAATATTTGATTCAATCATCTTTATAGATGTACAATACATGCCACAAGGGAGTGCCGGAAGTTTTTCTTTTATCTGCTTCTGGCCAGATATAAAAGAAGTTATGCAAAGATATTCTGCATTATTTTCATGCATCGTCTCAATGTGATATCCATTGCAGCGAATATCTTTAAAACTAAGCAAATTTCTTCTGGATTTGCTAGAATAAAGTGCATCGTCAATATATAATTTTGTATTATTTGATAAAATAATACAAGCTCTTCCGGAGCCTTCAACGATTTTTGATGCACCTGATATTGTATTAACATTATTCTCTGATAATGTTAAGTTCAAGAAATACTTTTTGTCTTGAAGAATAGTATGTGTAGTTGCACTATCGACTAAACAGATATCCTGATCATTCATCCTGAATTTATAAACAAAACAAAATAAATATTCTAAAACTTTGATTTCATAAAAAGAAATTTAGCGACATTTTTAATCAACTAAAAATGCTTAATAATGTAAATGTCTCTAACTTCAAAAAAATAAGTAAAAACATAATTCATACTAAATTTTAAAGAAAAAGAACAATTCAGATACTGAAAATTAAACTAATCAATATTCTCAATTTTTGCCAGATATGTCGAGTACAACAAACTCGAGTTTATTGATGTTGGCCATTTGTATAACTACACAATAAATAAATAAAATACAATTAATTTCGAAGAATGTGATTAAACCACATAATAATAAATCAGATCATCAACATCACATAAGTTGTATGTTTTCCTTCAGGGATAAACATTATGACATATTCTTCGATATATATGCTACTTCGGGAGCATGTTGTATTTTTTTTTTTTATTTCTTCAATAATAGGTCAAATATTCTTCTGGAATATTGACAATTATAATTTATACTCTTCTGGAGCAAATAATAATCTTTCTTGAATATTATAAAGTTGTGCTACTTCAGGAGCAACAACAAAATATTCATGATAGTCATATTAATATTCTTCTGGAATATTAATTATATACAGTTGCGCTACTTCAGGAGCAACAACAAATTATTCATGATAGTCATATTAATATTCTTCTGGAATATTAATTATACAGTTGCGCTACTTCAGGAGCAACAACAAATTATTCATGATAGTCATATTAATATTCTTCTGGAATATTAATTATATACAGTTGTGCTACTTCAGGAGCAACAACAAATTATTCATGATAGTCATATTAATATTCTTCTGGAATATTAATTATATACAGTTGTGCTACTTCAGGAGCAACAACAAATTATTCATGATAGTCATATTAATATTCTTCAGGAATATTAATTATACAGTTGCGCTACTTCAGGAGCAACAACGTAATGAACTATTAATTTAAATGTAAAAAAAATTCAACAATAACCATAATATATATAAATTAAACACATATAAATATGTATGTGAATAATGCATGAATTAAACATAATAACATGGGTACACAATCTACATAATTTAGAACATGAATAAACCAATTATTATTGGAAACGAAAAGAAATTAGAGAAATTATCGCATCCAGCCTCAATTCTGACTCTGAACGATTAATGGCACTAGGGTTAAAATGATTAAAATGACTCTAAACCAATCAAGTTCGAAGCTGTCAGATTCCAAATTGGAGACCAATTCAAGGTTTGGAAATGATTAAAATGATAATTCTTGGTTTGCGTGTGCAGATTCGAAATTGAATTGAGGATGGAGTTCATACGAAATTCATATGTGTAACTTGAACAAGATTCGACATCCTTTTGATACACACATATAAAAAAAATTCACGTGTAACCAAATTAATTTTGGTACACATGACAGATGACTATATAAAAAAAATATTACCATCTAATAATTTTAGAGAATCGTGCTGATAACGTGTTATGAAATAGAGAGAAAGAGAGAAGAAAATAAAGAGGCAAATAAACTTGTATTTCATTAAGAATTAGAGCCCCATATATATAGGGGAAGAAATGGATATACAAAGTAATTATCCCTAGGGTTACAGGGGTATGAATGTCATTCACTAAATAGTATAATATTTATAACAAAATTAGTTTATAAATATTTTTTTCATTTATCCGAACATAGGCCAAATAGATATGGCAATGAGTCGGGTATGGGTCGAATTTGCCAAACTCCCTACCCACTAAAGATTTACAACATCCATACACTACCCATATACCCATTTAAGAATGGTGGGTCGAGGGCGGGTTTGCTTCTGTACCCATTTGAAATACATTAATAATTATTTATTTTTTAGGACTGTTATAAATAGGCTATAGTTTAGAGGTGCTCCGGATTAACTTGAATCAGTTAAATGTTGGGATTCACTTGAATTTGACTTGAAAAAGCTTGTTCTAGGTTAAAACTAAATAAGCAAATTTGAAAAAAAAAAATTTAGACGTTAACAAAATCAATAGTTTAAACATGTTAAGGTTTAGACGTTAACAGTGTCAATAGATATTTGGGTTCTATTTTTTTATTTTTTTAAAAATTTTGTTACACAAGCACTTTTGTTTCAAATTCTATAATTTTTAAAGGAAATTAGTGAGTATCGAATTTGTGCTCATTATTGTCATCTTTAGCCAAAACATAAAATAAAATAAAAAAATTTGAAGTGTGTCAGCACACACACATATCAGGCAAGGCCTGCATTTTTGCAGGCCTTTCTTGATTATTTTTATTATTATTATTATTATTATTAAATTAAGATTTGCCTTTCATCTCATGCAAGGCAAAGTGCAACCTGTTCTCCTGTGCTCCGCGTGCAAGAGAACAGGACCATGTGCAGCAAAATGTTGGGAGTAAATGGAGTCAATTTCCTGGTTAAGAACAAAGGCATTAAAGGTGAATAGTTGTGGTGCTCTTCTCTCTGGCTACTACTGCTTTTCTTCTCTGTCAGAACTTCTGTTCATATTTCAGATTTATTTTATTTTTACTCGTAATAAAATTTTAGGAGAATTTAAATGAAATAGTGTTACCAAACAAATGTTTATTTTCTCTTTATACTTTTTAACCACATATTTTACATTGAAAACATAAAAAATATTTTTAAACACAAAATTTTTAACAAACTAAAATCTCAAATTCTAATTTCTTTTTAAAAAAAAAAATTCAGATTTTTTAGTGGGGAACGTGCCCCACAAGGACTTAGTGTAGGTCAGCCCCTGCATGCACCTGTGGTGACATGAAAGCCTTATCCGAACAAGTCTCTTATTTTTGTATGGCTTACACATGGTGTCAATGCATAAAAATGCATAAAATTAAGTGCAATGGCAACCTCCATTGAGAATTAGGAACTTTAATTCTATTTTATCGAGAACAATTAATGTCAAGAGAGAGAAAAAAATTTAAAAAAACCAAGAAATACAAGTTCGCCTCAATGTGAGATCACGTCCTCTCCCATTGTTGTATGAATTCACTATAATGAATAAAATAATGTTTACAAGAGAAAAACGCACATATATTCTCTTAGTCTCTAACCTTTTTTTCTCTATTTTGATGAATGTCTAAAAGTCAAAGTATTGTGCCCTATTTATAAGATTGGCAAATCCAAATTACACAAGGACAAGAATAATACACAGAACACGGCATTACATTACAACATTTCAAAAATGAAGAATAAGTTTAAAAATTCAATCATCAGATGTTAAATTATAATAATATATTATAAAAACTCGCCCCGCCCCGCCCCATTCAATTCAATTCAAATCTTACATAAACAATATGTGCCTTCTCCTCGTCGTCGTTGTCGCCACCGCCGCCACCACCATCATTAGCAACAACAACAACAACAACAACAACAACAACAACAAAACCACACCAACCATCACCACCTCCACCTCCACCTCCACCTCCACCTCAGACATATTGTCACCACCGCATCATCATTACCTATGACACATCACTGCCACTACCACTACCACTACCACTACCATCGACGTACTGCTGGCGCCGCCCACCACCACCATAAACACCAACTTACCACCACAAATAATAACCACAACTTCTTGAAGATGCACGTAGAAAACCTTTATATGTGTATATATAAAAATTTTAAAATTTTGAAGATCAATTAAAAATAAATTTTGTAACTTACGGATTGTCTTTCATTAGTTTTCTTGGATTTGTTGCCTATTAAGATTGATCTATGACCTGTGGACTGTGACTTACGACCTCTAACTTGTAACATATGAATTTTGACCTTAGAAATCAAATCAGTTACTCATGACATGTGACCCGAAATATAGAGTGTTACTTATGACATGTTGTGATTTGATGAATTGTGACATAGTTATCTATGTAACGTGATCTATGATATATGAAGTGTGATATGTGACTTGAACATATGACATGTAAACTATTGAACATATGAAGTGTGACCCGTGACTATATAAATGACTCGTGACATATGAAGTGTAGTATGTGAACTGAAATATGAAGTGTTACATATGAAATGTAGTGGTTGGATGAATTGTGACCTATGGCCTATATAATGTGACCTACAATTTATGAAGTGTAACATGTTACTTCAACATGTGACCTGAACACGTGAAGTATGACTTGTGACAGAATATGTGAAGTGTGACGTGTGACAAAGCATGTAACCCGTGACTTAAACATCTAACATGTGACCTAAATATGTAAAGTGTGATATGTGACTTGATGTATCAAGTTTGACCAGTGACATATCAAAATATGTGACCACTGTATGTGTAACTTGAATATGTGACCTAAAATTTGATCTGAACATGTGACCATTATGTAACCTGAATATGTGACATGAGATTTGAACATATAAAGTGTGACTTGTGAATTGAACATATGACATGTGACTTTAATATATAACATGTGATCTAAACATATGAAGTATGATATGTGAGCTGATGTATCAAGTGTGACGTGTGACCTAAACATGTGACCACTGCAACTGTTACTGTGAATTCACCACCATCACCATCATCTCACCCCACCTCCACCACCACCTCCACCTCAACTCACCTCACTTGAACCCAAAATCGACGCTACCACGCTGCATTGTAAACATCTTTGACGCAAAAAAATCGAACCTAAATCCTAAAAACAACCACCACTGCCTCAAACCGAACCACCACTCCCGCCATTGCACAACCACCAACTCATCACCGCCACCACAAAAGTAATTTCACAAAAAAATAGTTCGACACTTTCACAACAAAAAGCAATTTAACAAACCCTCAACATACAACATCAAATCAAAAAAACAATCTCAGACACTCAACCAAGCAGTCGAGCACTCTATTTTAAAGGTCACGATGCCATTTTCAGCTTCCTTTAGCTTCAACCAAACCAATCGCCGCCTGACACATGTCCCCTCCATAGCTGAATTGGCGTTGATGTTAGTCAGTGGAGGAGAAATGAAATTTGCAATTAGAGAGAGGGTTTTGCGATGCTCATGCACAACCACCGTCACCCATACTCAGTGATGCTAGCCGCTGGTAGAACCACTAATAGCGCGGGATAGAAGCAACGGGTTCGCCGCACCACTAGTTTTGCTAGCTGCGAGTGCCACTGCGTAGGCAGCCGACCCTCATCTCCACCGGAGGAGGGAGTCTTTTGCAGTGATTCTCTTCTCCAGTCACCACCATTATTGCCAGAGCCCTGAAGTTAGAGGTGGGTGTGGGTTGAGTTGGGTCGATTTTTTGCCCAACCCACTATGATCGGGTTGATAAAAAATCAACTCAACCCAACCCAATTACGAGTTCAAACCCAACCCACCAAATTTCAGTCGGGTTGGAAGGTTTGGGCTTTGACAAAATTAGTAAAAATTTTGAAAAAAAAAAAACTCATGAATCAATGTTTAATTCAAATCAATTATGTACACTACAATAACCCAAAATACAATAAATTGAACACTTGCTAATAAAATTAAAATATGTCCAATCAATATTTAAATAAGTTAAGTTTCATTAATATTTAAAAAAAAAATAGATTTTTTTATTTGGGTTGGGTCGGGTTTGGACGGGTTGTTCATCCAACCCGCAACCCGACACAACCTGACTAAATTTTTTTAAAAAAACCCGAACCCAAACCGATCGGGTTGGGTCGATTTGAGCGAGTTCGACGGATTTGATCGATTTTTGCTCACCTCTACCTGAAGTAGCCACCAGCATTTCGACAGCTTGAGAGAAAAGACATTGGAATGAAATGGGGAGTGAAAGTGTCGGTGGGCAGGGTGTGGCTTGTAGGTGTATTGAATTGTTATAATATTATTAATTAATATTTTAATTATGAATTAACACTTGATTAATGTACTAAAAACTTACAAACTTGTTTTATAAATTGTTATATATATATATATATATATATATATATATATATATATATATATATATATATATATATAACACGTTGTGGTGTAATTATAAAATACAAAAAATTTCAAATCACTTTTAATTACACATATTTCTCTCTCTTCAATTTTCAATTATTATTTTTTACCTCAAAATCATAAATAAATCAGTTTATAAACACACGTCCCTGTTTGGCCCTCATTATTTGAAAACCAAATTTATTCAATACTCAATCTCAATCATCCATCTTAATCAAATTCATCCTTTTTTACTTTTTAAATATTTTTTAACAACACATTCTCTACAAATACTAAAAATATCTATAAAAATATTATTTGTAACGTTGAGCAACATTAACGCAAGAAATAAAAAATATTGTTATTTTCGATAAATAAATTTAATACACGTGCAATTCCTTTTCATGTATTGATTGATATTCTGCACGATCTAATTGGAAAGTTTTAATGTCCTAAATTTTAAGGATTGATATAATAAAGTCCAATAAAGAAATTATGTCTATTCATTCTTTGGGAAAACATTTTTTTCCTGTGATCATTCTTTGAATTATGTTTGGGCATTCATTAATTCACATCTCATTTTTTAAAATTTGTTTTTAACTATATTTTATTAACGAGGTATTCTATACATGATATAAAAAAAAATCTCTACTTTTTAACCATATATTCTCCTATAATATACATTTCTATACCACATTTCTTTTTAATTGTATTATATGCAATGACCATGAATCGTAATTTTTTAAAAATTATGAACCACAATTATTATTTTTAAAGAAGTTTTTTTAATTTACATTGAATTTTGCTATTGAATACTTTTTTGTTTATTCATATTCTTTCCCATAATATATGAATTTAATTGTTTATGTTATATATTTCTCACATTTTCATTTATTATTAAATATATTTAGTTAGTTATTCAGTAATTAATAATTATAATTTTTTTTGTTCCGTACAACGCACGAGTGCGAATATTAATACTATTTAAAATCACATTATTTGGGGAAATAATGGAGCCAAACGGGGACAACAGTGTTACAAAACAAAATGAAATTAATTGTTGCTTCATGGATGACTGATAGAGATTGGTAGGGCCTATAAACCTGATTTTGCATGGAAAGTAAACTTTAAATTTGTGCCATACAACTAAACCTACGAGACTAAAGTTTCACATTCTAAAGCGATGACGCCAAAAGAAGATGTAGGGCGAGTGACATAGCCTTTTTTTTACCCCCATTTTTCTAAAATCAAATTTATTTAAAATTCAATTTCAATCATTCATCTTAATCAAGTATATTATTTTTTATATTTTAAATCTTTTTTAACCACACGATCTCCAAAAAATACTACTACCTCCGTCCCAAAAAGATAGTCATATAGTTATGTTGACCACAAAATTCGGCTGGACCTTGGACCAACACGTCTCAGCTCCTTCCTCTTGAACACGTGGATCTCCTGCGCACTGTGACAAATAATCAGTTTGCAACATGGGGCCGAGGTGACTCCCGTTTGCACTCCGTTGCCTAAGTCAGTACTCACTTTTAGGTAAATATATGTTGGGTGCAGGAGATATAAAATGTGTAGAAGAGAGAAAAGGGAGAGAGAGAGAGAGAGAGAGAGATATATATTGTTAAGGGTGAGAAAAAATGCTAAACCCCTTTTTGGAGACAATCGTGCTCCATTTATAGAGGAACTTGTTGTATCGGATCATGAAACGTGGCGTACTTTACACTTGTCTTCACCCTAACTCTTGGAGGTGACAACCTTGCTTTTTGACTGTAATCATTACTAAGTTTTATAGGGGATGGGCGCCTGTCACATCTTAGCAAAGGCAACGTCTCATCACTGACTTCATCTCTCTTCTGGTCAACGCCATAAAGCGCCCCGGCTGAGCATAAAGCACATCGGCCATGCGTTTAACCAGGTCGGGTAGAGAGGTTTCCTTGACGTACCACCTCGGCAATTGTCCCAACGTGAGGCCTTAGCTGTGGGTCAAGGTCCATTGGGCCCCTGCTGGTGGATCACTGTGCCTTCCTTTGGGCCCGGTTTCAACACTAGTCCCTTAAGTCCGAATGGATCATTCATGTTCGTGTAGGATTTGACATGATTTCGCAACAGTAACTTTTGACTTAGTTCCGTTGCTTGCTGCACCCAACATCCCGCAGTCGCTTCTCCATCCTTTAACTAGGAGCCGCTGCGTAGCGCAGCAACTTTTAAGGGGGGCAATAATGGCATTCCTTATGTGAGGTTCGGGTCCATATTATAGCCGACCTGTTGCCTCGATTTTTCCCTCCTAAGTAGGAATGGGATCTTACGAGCGCGTTTCTTTAGTGGCGCATTTAATACAAAGGGGCTACTGGTGTCTGTTTCCAAGAAAAATGATGAGTATGGAGGAGGACACGTCACCGCGCGTGGGAGACACTTTGGCAGCTGAAGGGTTTTGTGCCTCCCTTTTGACGGCTGGCGCTTTGATTAGCCCATTTTCCAAGAAGCATGGGTTAACCACATTAATCATACAGCTCACAAAAATCGAGGACTCCAGATCATTGGGATCTCTATAAATCCTCCCTCATTTGGTTATCTCCCCTTTGCCATTTTCTAAGAATCTTTGCAACAACTCTCTGGCGAAAGTTTGCACCGTTTTCTTCTCTACTGCGAGTTTCGAAACTTCTCTTCAAAGGTTCTCTACCCGGCATCTGCCCTTAACATTCAGTAGTTTTTACCAGCGGGTTCTTCATTTCCAGTGCACAGTTTCAAGCATTCATCATTTGAAGGTAAACTTCTTGGTCTCTATATATGCGAGACTTTTTCATTTTTAGTTTCTCATTACGGGTTTGAAAAATTCGTTTTTGCACCTTGTTTTTTCCTTTGTTGAGTTTGACCCACCTTTAAAACCAAAAAAAGAAAAAATGGAAAGAGTTGGGGGAACGAGTTCACAGAAATGCTAGCAATGGCGGTTCCCGACAGAGGTTTCTGCCCCATCTCTTTATCGATTTTTAGTTCCCGCTTCTTTAGGGAGCAGATTAAGAGGAGAAATAGGAAAAATAGTGGCATAATCTATTTGAGTGATTCTGACAGCGAAGAAGATAAACATTAGACTTACATGGCTCATCTGTCATCCGAGGAGGAGGCATCTTTAGCAGAGCTTCGGAGCAAACGGGACAGGGATCTGAGGAGAGAAGAGGTGGCAGGCTCTTCTTCTGGTCACCAGGACCTTGGCTTAATCGTTAGGGCCCCGTTTAGGGCACATAGGGAAGAATTGGGTTTGTCCGCAGAGGAGTTCACCCAAGTAGAGGATTGGGTTGACCAGGTTAACAAGGTCTCGGGCTATCACGTTGATCCCGATCCACACCCGGAGTCATGGGAGAGCAGCGAGGTTGCTACTGAAATTCGAATGGTTGACTTGGCTGGGGCTTCGGAAAAATTCAGAATTCCAGAAGGGGTTCAATTGGTGCGCCCTACATCTTCTTGCCGGCCTTGTAGCCCTCCTCAAGGTCAAGGAGTCATATGCTACGACTCTCTTTCTTGTGGGATGAGGCTGCCTCTGCACCCCTTCTTCAGGGCGTTGCTCAGGAGTTATAACATGTGCCCCTACCAGCTGGCCCCCAACTTCTGGATCCAGGCCGTGGGAACTTGGCTAGTGTGACAAGAGGTTAATCCAGACCACCCCATCTCACTGCACATCATTCATACCATCTACACTCTGAAAAAATCAGTTAGAAGGGAGAGAGATGTGAGGTCGGACGTCAAGGACTAGTATTACCTGTCTCCTAGGGGGTCATATCCTCCAGTTATCACCGGTCACCCGACCTCAGTAAAGAACTGGAGGAACCAGTGGTTCTGGGTTGCCGGGGAGTGGCAGAGCTCCCCCATGGATCCCAGTCCAGAAATTACAGTTCCCCGAATTCTTTCCCTACCTAGTGAGTCTTGTACCTGTTTTAGAGTCTTTAAGTGTCGCGCGTATTTTGCTCTTTCATTTATATTCACTTTTCTTGACTGCTTCCTAACATAGTATTGGTTTATGGCAGGGGACACTTTTGCTCGCCTTCTCCCCGACGCAGACCTAGAGGCCGTGAAATGTTTGTTTGCATACAAGGGTAGTTTCCAAGGGGTCCTTCAGCAAAACAAACTGTGTTTTAAACACGGTCTTATGCGAGCCATGAGTACGTTCGTTTCCCTATTACTGCTTTATCTTACACTTTTTCTGCTCGTAGCCTCATCATCATTTTTTTTTTAGGTTCCAAGGAATTTCCAAATATCTCTTTAAAGGGTCTTATGGCTAAGAAGATCCCTCCTGCCCTGCGCCACGGCAGCGAGATTGAAAGAAGGTAGAAAGCGGTTCTGGCCAACCTTCAAGTTGGGATAGCGAAGGAAGTATCTGAGAAGTCTACTGCCCAACTTCAGGGCCCCTTCCAGCTCTACTGCCACAGCCCACTCTGCTGCCAGTGGGTCCTCAACATCCCAACATTGAGGGGGAGGCAGACCCTGAGAGAGGTATGGCCAAAGGGAAGAGGAAGAGGTCGGATAGAGGCGGATCTAAGAGGGGCAGAGAGACTAGGGACGCCTCAGTGCCACCTATCTTGTCTGAGGTCATATCTGAGCAGGTACTGGAGGAGGAGCCTGCCCCCTTGAAGAGGCTCGGAAGGGGTAAAGGCAAGGAGTCCACATCCGCACCTCCGCCAGCAGTGATTAAAGACTTGGAGGACGAGCCATCCTTGTCCATTCCGGGCTTGAATTATGAAGTGACACCTGAGGGAGCAGAAGAGCTCAATCATATCAAAACTAGCATCCTCCCCAGAGATGTCGCCTTCAGCCCTTCGTTGTTCAATTCCCCCAGTTCCCCTCCAGCCAGGGCTGTGACGACCCGAATTCTCGACCATTCGAGTGCCACTAAAAGTGACTCATATCATATTATCGAGACTTAAATAGTAATGTAAAATTATTCAAAAGAATAATTAGAATCCCATAATTTTATTTTTGAATAAAAATAGAACATAATTTTCTTACATAAAGTTCAACATAATTATCTCATCAATCTTAACCACTTTTGCCACTTCCATGTTGACCGCCTCGAACCTTCAATTATCTGAAAATGGTAAATATCGTGGAGTGAGATTTATAAAATCCCAGTAAGTATACCAAGCATAAATTTTCTTTTGAAAGCATATGGATCATTTTCATCATAACATAGGATAGGATCGAAATACTCATAAACATAGGGAGACACAAGAATTTTACCGAACTTAAATGGCAAGAATTCTTATGTGTAGCGCTACTAAACTCCGGTCCCCTTAGCATAATCATAAACATATCATATGGAACCCATAACAATCTTGTGAGATTGATTTCATAGCAATGATCCAAACATTTTCATAAAAACATAAGATATACTTACTTGTCATAAAAACATACTTACTTTTCATAAAAACATAAGGTGTATTTACCTTTCATAAAAACATACTTACTTTTCATAAAAACATAAGATATACTTACTTGTCATAAAAACATACTTACTTTTCATAAAAACATAAGGTGTATTTACCTTTCATAAAAACATACTTACTTTTCATAAAAACATAAGATATACTTACTTGTCATAAAAACATACTTACTTTTCATAAAAACATAAGGTGTATTTACCTTTCATAAAAACATACTTACTTTTCATAAAAACATAAGATATATTTACTTGTCATAAAAACATACTTACTTTTCATAAAAACATAAGGTGTATTTACCTTTCATAAAAACATACTTACTTTTCATAAAAACATAAGATATACTTACTTGTCATAAAAACATACTTACTTTTCATAAAAACATAAGGTGTATTTACCTTTCATAAAAACATACTTACTTTTCATAAAAACATAAGATATACTTACATTTCATAACAACATACTTAATTTTCATAAAAACATAAGATATACTTACATTTCATAACAACATACTTAATTTTCATAAAAACATAAGATATACTTACCTTTTAAAAGATTAAAATGAAGTGTAGTAGTAAATGGACCAAAACTTTCTTGACCACCTTGAATTTCTCTTACTTGTGGATTTTGTCAAGAGGTAGGAAATAAGTGTATATGTGTAGAGTTGTGTGTAAAAGAGATGGGTTTAAATAGATGTATAAAGTTGGCATATTGTAAACATAATCATTTAATTCTATTAATTTTAACACATCCTTTTCTTAAAGTAAAGCACCATTCATATACTTTTCCATATTTATACAAATAATATGCTCTTCATGATTATATATAATGGAGTATATAAATCATTCATATACTTTTCCATTTTTTATACAAATATTATGCTCTTCATGATTACATATAATGGAGTCTTATCAATCATTCATATACTTTTCCATATTTATACAAATATTATGCTCTTCATGATTATATATAATGGAGTATATAAATCATTCATATACTTTTCCATATTTATACAAATATTATGCTCTTCATGATTATATATAATGGAGTATATAAATCATTCATATACTTTTCCATTTTTTATACAAATATTATGCTCTTCATGATTACATATAATGGAACCTCTCATGCTTGCATATATTTTCTTAATTTAAATAATAAAAGTAATTTTTGTATAAATAAATATTGGGATAACATTGAATTAAGTATTTGGACTTAATATACTTTAAATCAAGAAAATGGAGATATTTTTAGAAATTCGGAATTTAATTTAAAATCGAACGATCTCGATTATTTCTTGACTTGGCTATACGAATACGTCGCTGCGTTAACTTAATAAAAATGGGTGAAATAGTAGCGACACGATTTTCTATTAAAATAATTATTAATCGCGTAAAAATTCTTGGTTGCTACAAACTTACCCCCTTAAAATAATTTCGTCCTCGAAATTAAACTTACTTGATCTTATGATTTCTGAACACTTAATCAGAATCTCTTCTCTTCTTCTCTTAGGTAGTATCATTGCTACTATATTTAACCCACTGGACTTTGACTAAATGCATATCTTTGTTTTTCTTAAAAACATGGACTTTTCTATCAATAATAGACATATGTGTCTATTCATAAATTCTGACTCAAAAGGAAAATTCCTAATCGTATGTGATATTTCATCATGTCTTGTAGTACTCATGTAACCTGTCACTTATCATCGTATCATGTGACCTCAAATATTCGTATTAATATCTCTAAAATTTCAATAAATCTTTACTAACATATCATACCATAATAATTAGTCATTTCTTCTTATCACCAAATATCCCAAAGTAAATAAAATGGTTACCTGAATATCCCCTATGTAATATATCCAAACATATTATTCATCAATCAACATAATATCATCAGCTTATCTTTTCCCATATTTGTAACCAAAACGTTTCCGCAAAATTCAAATAAATAATTAGCTCCCAAATAACTAAAATTCTTCACTTAATTGTCACAACATTTCCCGCAAGGTATTTCTTTCACTTGTACATACTTATGAATTCTGATTCGATACGGTCCTTATTTCACTTTCACGTATTCCCGTATCATCACACCATACCTTAATTACTTATTATTATACCTAAAATATCAGTACCAAATCCAAGAAAATATTCT
This sequence comes from Ligustrum vulgare, assembly GCA_963555705.1. Taxonomy (NCBI): domain Eukaryota; kingdom Viridiplantae; phylum Streptophyta; class Magnoliopsida; order Lamiales; family Oleaceae; genus Ligustrum; species Ligustrum vulgare. The sequence continues at coordinate 31,417,724 of OY743189.1, read as the reverse complement.
GTATCTCAAAATCTTATCATCAAATCTTCCTTTATCGATAAAATTAAACAGCGCATTAATTCTTGTCTCTTCTTTTCATTATTCTATTCCGCGCTTTCTTGCTGGAATCAATATCAGATGGATCCACTTAGTTCCTTTATACCTTTAAATAGATCATGTTGGGAAGAGGTTAGATCCATCAAAAATGGATATCATCCTTTCAAACATTCGCAAGTATTATTCCAATCTTCCTATGAATGATCTGAGAAAAATTTATCGAATTAGGCTTGAAAGGTTGAGGTTGCTGATGGCTCATGGTATTCCAGAAGATGTTCGCTGGTTGATCGAAGCAAAAGTTCGATTATCTGGTGAATTACCTATGACATTTCCAAAGCACATGCCTGGTTTAGGCAAAAGCACCTTCGCAAAGAAACGAAGAGCAAAAAGGCTGAATGGTTGCTACAAATGTGCTCGTTGGAACTGTGATACTCGTTGCAAAACAGTAGGATATTCTTCTACTAATCGGGATGATAAAATCAAATTCATAAAGGGTGGACTGAGTAAGGAGTCTTTGGATGATATTCGACTGACTCGTGAGACGCACCCAAGTGGTTATGTGCAACGTGAACTTCTCTCCTTATATGCTCATTTTAACGAAGACAAAAATCGTTATAGTCTCAAAAATATAACTGCAAAAGATCCTATCTGCCAGTCTGTTTTACACAATGAGGTTGTGGCAAATCAACATTGATATAAGGTAAATCTCTTGATACATATTTAAAATATTCTTCTGTTTCCTTTCACGCGTTTTGATAAAGGTTGGTAAAAATATATTTTCCTTTCTCGAGGTTTGATAAAGCTGGAAAATAAATCACCGAAAGATGAAAGCTTTGATAAAATAGTCAAAAGTAGGCTGATTTTGTCAAAAGTAAATCTTTACTTTTTCAGAATCAATCAAAAACAGTAAATTTTTCCGGCTTTAAATAGCCAAACATATTTCATAGTTCAGGCATCCCAAAATCACATCTTCTTGGTAAGTTTTCTCTTCTATACTATCAAAGATGGAAGCACCAAAACTTCGACAGATCAAAACTATTTGTGTATTTTGTGGATCAAAAGTGGGGAAAGGCTTCAGTTATCTAGAAGCGGCCGTAGATCTTGGAAAGAAACTGGGGGAAAAAGGTATCACTCTTGTGTATGGGGGTGGTAGCAGTGGTCTAATGGGTTGTGTTTCCCAATCTGCTCTTGCAGAGAAATCAAAAGTAATCGGTGTCATACCTGTCCCTTTGGTAGATGTTGCAGGAAAAACACGAGGGCATGAAGTTCAAACCTTATCCATCCATGAACGCATAACTTGTATGCTATATGGTTCTGATGCCTTTATAGCCCTGCCCGGAGGTTTTGGTACCTTAGAAGAAATCTTTAACATTACCTCATGGGCTCAACTAGATCTCCATACTAAGCCTATTGGGCTTTTGAATGTTAAAAATTTCTTTGATGGCTTGTTAACCTTTCTTGATTATGCTGTGGAACAGGGATTCATCTCTCCATTTTCCAGAAGGCTTCTTATTTCTGCTCCTACTATTGATGAACTACTGGATAAGCTGCAGTCATATATCTCAATACAAGATCCAGCAGGGGTTAAGATAGATTGGTCGCAAGGAAGGGGAATCAAGCGAAAATGGAGTCCGGTTAATGTAAACTTAACTTTATGAATCTTAGAATAGGTGGGGGTAGAGTACGGAGTATTCTTACTCTCGAGACACCCCTCTAATTTCCTAGGATTTTCCTTAATGTTTAAATCTTGTGTGTACCTCAAAGGTTCCAGGTGGTAGATTACGGAGTATTCTTACTCTCGAAACACACCTCTTTGAAGGTTTCTTTATTTCCTCAAAAGGTCAGAGGTGGTAGGATACGGCTACTCCGGAAACACATCTCTCAATTTGAGGAATTTCCCATGTTGCTTTCTTTTGCTTTTGCGTGTTTCATGTATTTCCTTTCTAGGGTGACTCTTGTGTGTTCTCCTTATGAGAAAATAATAATATCTCTGTTATCATCTACTAAATCTCGTTTGTGATGTAAATGAACTTGTATGTCTAACCTCAATTCTCTTAGTGATTGCATACCATACTATGCTCTTAACTCCAAACGATAAAATTCTAGGCAGTTTTCCTTTGAAATTTGGACTTATCCAAATCGTAAGCATACTTCATAACTCACAATAATAACTAATTGTACATTTGATCACAATTTCATCAAACTTCAATATCATCATAAATATTCCAGAAAATCAATTCATAATTCCTCAACATAGAAATTTAAAATCATAATTTCTAATATCACCATATCAAGTCCTTATTTCTCAATAATTAAGAGCCTAAACTTTAAATCTCCAACTTCATAATTCTTCTCATAAAAATCTCAATAAAATCATATCACTTATAATCTCAACATCTCATCATAACTTCATAAAACTGACTTTCTATTTCTCGTTTAATCTAAACGATGAATAATTCGAAAATATTATCTAGTCCTTTCTGTTGACTTCTCATACTTAGTGCCATGTCTAAAATCAATTATGCAAAGTCCATTTAGGGCTCATCATTTCTAAACTTGACGACAAAGATTATTTTGAAAATCATTCGTAAATCATATTTTTCCCATTATGCTCAACACCCGTTCTCTTTCTTTCTTTTCTTTCTGAATTTTTTTTTTTTTTTTTTTTTTTCAGAATTGAAACTTGAAGAGTGGTACCAATAATCATCCACAGTTTTTCCTTGCTTTTAAGCAAAGGTAGTGATAAAGGGATAAATTATTGAACCGAAAATTGAAACTTGAAGAGGAAGTACTAATAACCATCCGCAGTTTTTCCCTTGTTTTTACACAAAGGTAGTGATAAAGGGATAAATTATTGTACAAATTCATTATCAATTTTGTTTGTTTAATATATTATTCCATATATTTTGGGCAAAAGTTACAACCCAACTTAATTTCTAATTGAGTCAATCTTACTAAGCTTAATATGCACCAAAATTCATATAAATATCCTCTCTGTCTCATGATTCTACATTGAAAAGAATAAAAAAATTGAGTCTTCTATCAATTTATATCATACTTGACATGTATATTATGTGTAACACATAAAGATTCATAACATATGAATATTTCATACTTAACATGCTTCAATATAATCATAAATGCCATGTAATTGCTATTATACATAACATACCTGGTTCGAGGAGTCAAAACGTGGAAGGTGACATAGTAGAGTGATGAGTTAAAATATTTCATATAATCTTATTTTCCTTTAATCAACAATAATTTAATGTGGTTGTATCCAAATCAACATTTTCTTGAATCATAATTCCTAATTAATCACAGTCTTCAAAACAAATCCAATATCGATATAGTAATTATCTCCCCATCAATAATTAATAACTTAACCTAAATAAAATTTATCGTCAAATCTTATTTTCCTTTAGTCCCCGAACTTCTAGAAATTTATCAAAGACATCAATATAAACATCATATCACTAACTAATTATATTCCATAAAATTTTCAGGACATTACAAACTCCCTTGCTTAAAATGAATTTTGTCCTTGAAATTCGCACATGAAATTTCATCATGCTTTTCAAAATCATAACCATACTTGACATGTGAAAATTCAACTTTTTTTTTTTTTAATGAATAGTGATTTCGTTCACTGTTCATCATGAATAGCACGTCGTTTTACTGTTCACGTGAATAGTGATTTTTTTTTTTTTTTTTTTTTTTTTTTTTTTTTTTTAAGAAATAAAATTTCAAAAATCTACAGAATCGTTTTTAAAACTCTTATCTCTGATACCAACTGTGACGACCCGAATTCTCGACCATTCGAGTGCCACTAAAAGTGACTCATATCATATTATCGAGACTTAAATAGTAATGTAAAATTATTCAAAAGAATAATTAGAATCCCATAATTTTATTTTTGAATAAAAATAGAACATAATTTTCTTACATAAAGTTCAACATAATTATCTCATCAATCTTAACCACTTTTGCCACTTCCATGTTGACCGCCTCGAACCTTCAATTATCTGAAAATGGTAAATATCGTGGAGTGAGATTTATAAAATCCCAGTAAGTATACCAAGCATAAATTTTCTTTTGAAAGCATATGGATCATTTTCATCATAACATAGGATAGGATCGAAATACTCATAAACATAGGGAGACACAAGAATTTTACCGAACTTAAATGGCAAGAATTCTTATGTGTAGCGCTACTAAACTCCGGTCCCCTTAGCATAATCATAAACATATCATATGGAACCCATAACAATCTTGTGAGATTGATTTCATAGCAATGATCCAAACATTTTCATAAAAACATAAGATATACTTACTTGTCATAAAAACATACTTACTTTTCATAAAAACATAAGGTGTATTTACCTTTCATAAAAACATACTTACTTTTCATAAAAACATAAGATATACTTACTTGTCATAAAAACATACTTACTTTTCATAAAAACATAAGGTGTATTTACCTTTCATAAAAACATACTTACTTTTCATAAAAACATAAGATATACTTACTTGTCATAAAAACATACTTACTTTTCATAAAAACATAAGGTGTATTTACCTTTCATAAAAACATACTTACTTTTCATAAAAACATAAGATATATTTACTTGTCATAAAAACATACTTACTTTTCATAAAAACATAAGGTGTATTTACCTTTCATAAAAACATACTTACTTTTCATAAAAACATAAGATATACTTACTTGTCATAAAAACATACTTACTTTTCGTAAAAACATAAGGTGTATTTACCTTTCATAAAAACATACTTACTTTTCATAAAAACATAAGATATACTTACATTTCATAACAACATACTTAATTTTCATAAAAACATAAGATATACTTACATTTCATAACAACATACTTAATTTTCATAAAAACATAAGATATACTTACCTTTTAAAAGATTAAAATGAAGTGTAGTAGTAAATGGACCAAAACTTTCTTGACCACCTTGAATTTCTCTTACTTGTGGATTTTGTCAAGAGGTAGGAAATAAGTGTATATGTGTAGAGTTGTGTGTAAAAGAGATGGGTTTAAATAGATGTATAAAGTTGGCATATTGTAAACATAATCATTTAATTCTATTAATTTTAACACATCCTTTTCTTAAAGTAAAGCACCATTCATATACTTTTCCATATTTATACAAATAATATGCTCTTCATGATTATATATAATGGAGTATATAAATCATTCATATACTTTTCCATTTTTTATACAAATATTATGCTCTTCATGATTACATATAATGGAGTCTTATCAATCATTCATATACTTTTCCATATTTATACAAATATTATGCTCTTCATGATTATATATAATGGAGTATATAAATCATTCATATACTTTTCCATATTTATACAAATATTATGCTCTTCATGATTATATATAATGGAGTATATAAATCATTCATATACTTTTCCATTTTTTATACAAATATTATGCTCTTCATGATTACATATAATGGAACCTCTCATGCTTGCATATATTTTCTTAATTTAAATAATAAAAGTAATTTTTGTATAAATAAATATTGGGATAACATTGAATTAAGTATTTGGACTTAATATACTTTAAATCAAGAAAATGGAGATATTTTTAGAAATTCAGAATTTAATTTAAAATCGAACGATCTCGATTATTTCTTGACTTGGCTATACGAATACGTCGCTGCGTTAACTTAATAAAAATGGGTGAAATAGTAGCGACACGATTTTCTATTAAAATAATTATTAATCGCGTAAAAATTCTTGGTTGCTACAAGGGCGGCCCTAATTACTGAGCAGTTTTGGACAGAGGGTTGAGCTGCCTTCTCCTCCAGTTCCACTCTGTCTCGGAAGCTACTCGCTGCCAAGGCTATGAACGCTAGAGCTCTAGCCCTCATTGACGAGGTAGAGTCCTCCGTGGAGGTAGCTCAACGGGACAAGAGGGACGCTGAGACTGCTCTCCGCCATGCGGATAATATGCTCAACGAGATCAATGACCTCAACTCTAAGCTAGAGGCCGATGTGGCAGCAGCCAGCGAAAAATTGGAGAGAGAGGTGGAAGCTAGGAGGAAGGAAGAGGAGGACCTTGCCTCTTTGGAGAAGCATATGCAAACGAGGATCACTGAGGTCCTGGAGCAGACTGCCATGACACGGGTGAAAAATGCTTTAAATACCAGAGTGTCGGAGGTTGTCCAGAACTTCAAAGATACTTTTGAAGAGACCCCAGAGTATGAGGCTATGCAGCGGGTTTTTGGGAACTTAGGGGCCAGGATGGCTTTGGGGGACGTGAAGGAAGCCTTTCCGACTTTGGACCTGTCCTCCATCGAAGCCTTATACCCTGAGCCTCAAGATGCTCCTGCGGATCCTCTGGATGCATCCGGAAAGGGCTCTTTAGAAGATGTCCCCCCTCAATAATCCTCTCCTATCTTTGCCCTACCGTTAGGTTTTTGTTTTGTTGTTGTTTTTTTTTTTTTTTTTTTTTGTAAGTGCCCCGGCACCTGACATTGTAAATGTATCATTCCTTCAGTTTGTAAATGCCATAATTTTATGAATGAAATGACTTATTTATATTTTTTCCAGTATTTTGGCAGCAACGTTTCAAACTGTTTAAGCATGAGTGTTTACAAGTGCAGATGCCTTGTAGTTGTAAATGTCTTGTATGATGATGTAAAATGCACTTGAATTGTATGATAAGATGTGTACTCTAATCCCCCAGATCTAACAAAGTTAATGTATCCACGTCTGCTAATTAGGTCTGATTCTGACCAACTTTTGAGCAATTTTACCTTATACTCTGTAACACCTACATTTACAATTTGTATGAACTTCTGTTAATGGCGTGAACATTTTCAATCCGTATGTAGTGGTCGTAGTGTAAGTTCACAGGGGTCCTTCATTTTTAACAAAGTTCGCGCTTGGCGGGGGCATGTGGTTTTGCAACCAATACAATATAGGAACTTTTACGTTTATCCTTTATGCTTGATTACACAGTACTTAGTACACATGTCTTGCAAACGCTTCGTCTGAATGTATGTATGAAAGTATCAACCATTTTGCGGAAATGTTTAACACTTAAGAGAGCATTCTGTGTGTACGAACTAACTTAATGCATCCACGTTTGCTGATTATATCTGACCCTAATCAAGAGTTCCAGTTTATATGACAACATTTGGCTAACTATGAATGCTTCTAAACACAAATTACTTTTGAACGTATTGCATGGTTAATGAGTATAGTCCCTCAGATATGAGTGGTTTGAGGCATTTATGCTTACCAGTGAGATCTGATTTTGACAAACATTTGAACGTATCTAAGTCATACTTTGTAAGATATGCATACACAGTTTCGGTTGTACTAACACTTTTACGGTGCTAGCGCACTCAATTCTTACGCAGTGATTGCCGTGTGGGCTTTATAAGAGTCCTTTGTTTTCAAAAATTTCTATGCATAGCGGGGCGTATGGTGTCATGACCAAAGTAATTTTGGAACTTGCATTTATCCATTACGTTTGTCTAATATAGAATTTAACGTAATTTCCAACGCAGCTGACCCACAGTTTTATGAAACCATATGATAATGTTGCAATCATTGAGGAGGAATTTAGTTTATTGAAAATAACGACGAAGGTGGTCCGTATTCCAAGGATTACATAAGGGTACTCCAGACAGGTCTTCAATCATGTATGTTCTAGGCACCACCTCGGCGAATACTTTGTAAGGGCCTTCCCAGTTAGGACCTAGAGTCCCTACTCCTGGTTCCTGTGTTGAAGGAAGGACCTTTTTGAGGACCAAGTCCCCAATATTAAAGCGTCGACTCTTCACTCTTTTGTTGTAGTATCGAGCTATCTTTTTATGGTACTTGGCCATCACCACCTGGGAATCACTTCGCTTCTCCATGAGGAAATCTAAACCGGCCCTTTGTGCTTCCTCATTTCTAACTTCGTCGTAATGGATTTGACGAAGCGAAGGGATCCCAATTTCAACGAGGCATACCGCCTCGGCCCCCGTACGCTAGTGAGAAAGGCGTTTCACCTGTAGCGGTGTGGGAGGTGGTTCGAAGTGCCCATAGCACTTGTGGGAGTTCATCTACCCATGCGCCCTTTTTGAATTCCAACTTCCTTTTCAAGGTATTTTTTATGATTTTGTTCATAACTTCGACCTGTCCATTGGCCTGTGGATGATGTGGAGATGAGAATAGTTTCCTAATTCCCAAATCGTCGCATAACTCATCGACACTTCTGTTTTTGAACTGTTTCGCATTGTCACTAATCAGCGAGTGCGGTACCCCAAACCGACATATGATATTTTTCCAAATGAACTTGGTGGTGTTGGCCTCGGTGATTCTCATCAAAGGTTCCGCTTCGACCCACTTGGTGAGTAATCAATTGCTACTATCGCGAAGCAATTGTTACCAGCACCCCTAGGCATAGGTCCAATAATGTCAACCCCCCATTTTGCAAAAGGCCAAGGGCTAGTTACCACAGTTAGCTTGTGATGTGGCTGATGTGGTATGGTTGCGTGTCTTTGGCATTTATCGCACTTGCGAACGAAGTCATGGGAATCCTTTCGCATAGTAGGCCAAAAATATCCCTGTTTGAGGGCTTTCCGAACTAGCGATAACGCCCCGGCATGGTTGCCACATATGCCCTCATGGATTTCTCTCATTACATATCGACCTTCCTCGGGCCCCACACATCTTAGTAACGGGGAGGTGTAGCTTCGTTTATAAAGTAGATCATCCAAGAGCAAGAAATTTGCAGCATATTTTTGTAATTTCCGAGCTGCCTCTGGCTCGTTTGGCACTGTCTGGTGCTTCAAATATGCGATCAGGGGATTCACCCAGGATCCCTCTTCTTCTACTGTCAAAATCTCCAGTCCTGGCTCAATAGAAGAAGTCAACATGCGCTCAACTGGGATTAGATTAAGTAGCTCTGAATCACTGCTGCTTGCTAGTTTGGATAGAGCATCAGCGTTGAAATTTTCTGCTCTAGGGATGTACTGTAACTCCATTTTTCTGAAGTGCACAGCTAAATCTCTTACTTTCTTCAAGTAAGCGACCAAAGAATACTCTTTGGCAGAAAATTGTCCATTGAATTGACTTACAACGAGCTACGAATCACTATTTGCCACTATGGATCCGATCTTCGGAGCTTTTGCAAGTCTTAGCCCAGCCAATAACGCCTTATACTCAGCAACATTGTTTGAAGCTTTGAATTCAAAGCGGATCGCACTGTGTAGTTTAAACCCCTCCGGGCTTATTAGCAGTATTCCCGCACCGGATCCTCCCACAGCCGAGGACCCATCTACGAACAATTTCCACTCGCGACTGTCATTTGCGTTATCAACCATCTCGACCTCCGGTGGATGTGTGAATTCGACCACGAAGTCAGCCAACGCTTGGCCCTTTACAGCGATCCGAGGCGCATAATGCAGGTCGAACTGGCTGATTTCTATCGCCCATTTAAGTAACCTTCCAGATGCGTCTGGTTTTTGCAACACTTGTCTCATGGGAAATTTGGTGAGCACGCGTATTGAGTGTGCTTGAAAGTAGGGACGAAGTTTGCGAGAGGCTGTGAGTAACGAGAGAGGGAGTTTCTCCATGTCTGGGTATCGTGTCTCCGCATCTAACATGGCTTTTCTCACATAGTACACTTGGAACTGATTCCCATCCTCTTCTCTGATCAACACTGAGCTGACAGCCTCTTTGGATACAGCCAAATACAAGTAGAGAGGCTCGCCGGCCTTTGGCTTTGATAGCAATGGGGGCAGTCCCAAAGATGCTTTAAGGTCTGCGAAAGCCTGTTCACATTCCGGTGTCCACTGGAATCGCTTTCCCCCTTTGAGAACCTTAAAAAATGGCAAGCATTTGTCAGTAGATTTGGAAACGAATCGATTCAAGGCCTTAATTCTCCCCGTTAAGCTTTGCACTTCTTTTGGACTTCGAGGCGATTGCATGTTTAACAAAGCGTTGATTTTGTCGGGATTAGCTTCGATTCCTCTCTTATTCACCATGAATCCAAGAAAATTTCCAGACACTACCCCAAATGCACATTTCGCTGGATTGAGCTTCATTCAATATTTCCTCAACACCTCGAAGGTCTCTGATAAATGGCGGATATGATCCGCGGCGACCATGCTCTTGACCAACATGTCATCGACATACACCTCCATGGTGTTTCCCAATTGTTCTGAAAACATGCGATTCACCAGCATTTGATAGGTAGCTCCCGCAATTTTTCAAGCCGAATGGCATTGCTTTGTAGCAATAGAGTCATCTATCTGTTATAAACGAAGTATGCTCCTCGTCCGATTCACACATGGGGATTTGATTGTACCCGGAGTAGGCATCCATGAAGCTCAGCAGTTCATGCCCTGCTGTTGAGTCAACCAACTGATCGATCCGGGGCAGTGGGAAACTGTCTTTTAGACATGCCTGGTTCAAGTTTGAAAAATCAATACATACCATCAATTTCCCATTGTGTTTTGGTACCAACATAGGGTTTGATACCCACTTCAGATAGCGGGATTCTCTAATGAAGCCATTTTTCAACAGCTTCGTGACCTTGTCTTTCAAGGCCTCATATTTGTCCGAACTCATGGGTCTTCTCTTCTGCCTATGCCCGGGGCTTCGAGGGTCAATCTGGAGTCTGTGGCAGGCCTCTTTAGGATCAATCCCAACCATGTCGCCATGCTTCCATGCGAATACATCGAGACTTTTAAGTAAGAAATTCTTCAATAGATCTTTGTATTCAATTGGTGAATCAAACCCAATCTGCAATTCCTTGACTGGGTCGTGTGGGTCTACGCCGAAGCATTCTAGCCTTTCTGCCGAGGTAGAGCAATTGTTTCCTACAATTCTTGGGTCCAGATCTTCCAAGTCTTCTTCTAGTGTCATCGTGACGTCCTTATTTTCAAAGAGCTCTCCACCCAATCTTTCAGGGTCTGGAATAGCCTCGGCCATGGCTACATCGCTAATCAAGTTCAAGCTTCAATCTTGAAACTTTCGGATTGCGTTCGTGTAACAGGCCCGTGACTCAGTTGGGCTTCCCCTTACAGTTGCAACGCCATGCTCCGTGGGGAATTTCATGTAAATGTATTTCGTATGCGTTGCAGCCCCCAAGTCAATGAGACCTGGTCTCCCAATTGAGCCATGATAGGAGGAGATTTTGTCCACAACCAAAATTTCCATGGGGATTCTGGAAATAGTTGGTGCTTGCCCCACCTCAGTTATTAGGGTTATGGACCCTCTGGGGGTTATGCTGTCTCCCGTGAATCCATATATTGGATCCGGGACCGGAATAAGGGAAGTGCTAATCCCCATTTTATCGAACGTTGCCCCGTAAATCACATTTATCGAGGCACCATCATCAACCATCATCCGTGATAACCCATTCCGAGCCACCACTACCCTGATAACCAATGCGTCATTGTGCGGGAAATGTACTCCAATGGCATCGTCTTGGGTGAATGTGACTGGCTCCGTCCGAGGCATCCCAACAGGATGTGAATGGATATGATAATTCACGTTGGCGGGCTGCTTGGCCTCTTTTATATACCTCTTTTGGGAGTTGTTTCTGTTCCTACCTGGGTGGGGGCCTCCCAGTATTGTGTCGATTTCACGAATGGGGAAGTCGGCCATAGGCACAGGTGGTTCCCGTGTATCTTTAGCATGCGCCGAGGCGGTATCCTGGCCCTTATTCCTGTCTCTTTAACGATTGTCAATTCTTTCCTTAGTTGAGTTCTTCCACGGAGCTCTCCTATCAGCTCGGTTGAACTTCTGACCACCAGATTTTTGAATTCTCCCTGTGTCGGGGGGAAAGTCACCTCCCCTTCTCCCCTGCGCCTTTTGGTAAGATAATATGTGGATTTTCCTGCAATCCTCCGTTGCGTGACCGTAATATCTGTGATAGGCGCAGTAAGCCCCAATCATGGGCTGTTTTCCACTTTGAACGCTTTCCACTCTCCCTTGAGCCGTGGGAGGATTTTGAGAAGGGGTGTTAGAGTGCAAGTGAGGGATAGCTTCCGTTATTTCTGCTGCAAAGCTAGATCCTGTCCCTGGAAATGGACGAGGCGCGCCACCTCGGTTACCTCCGACCCTATCCTTGTTTCCTCCTTTATTGAGGTCTGCTTCATTGGAATATCCAAGGTTATATCTCCCTTGGGGATGATTATCTCTGGCCCTAGCCATTTCCTCCGATACAATCTCTTCCTTCATCAGGTCTACCAGGGTATTGTAATCCCTTGGTTTCCTGCTCCGGACATCCCTCCAGAACATGCTGGTCATATCTAGCCCTCCTTTTAAAGCGGAAAACATCTCCGCTTCTGTGATATTTTCGCAGATATGCATCTCTTCAGTAAACCTAGCTAGGTAACTTTTCAGAGACTCGTAACTTCCTTGCCTCAGATCCTGAAGGCGTTGGAGCGGGAGCTGGCCAGGCCTGGAGGAAACAAAGCCATTTTTAAAAGCCGTCTTCATATCTCTCCAACTGTGAATGCTGCCGGAGGGAGTTTTTTATACCATCGTATGGCACTTCCCTCAAGGGTTAAAGCAAAGGCTTTACATTTCAATGCCGGGGTGGCTCCGGCTATTTCCATGCTGGCGCGGTAATTTAACAGGTGATCATCAGGATCACCTCGGCCAGAGTATTTTACTATTTCTGGCATCTCAAAGTCATGAGGTACGGGGCATCTACGGAGGCCCTCTGTGAAGGGACTTACTTCCTCTTCGTCATCCAACTTGTAAGAGGGCAATTCACTGTTTTCATCGTGACCGGAATACATTGGACCATGGTATTGGTCGTAGAGCGGTGGAGCATACTCTTGCCTTTGTGGTGGCAAAACATGGCCGTGGTTTAGCCTTCCGTGGGTTGGTAATTCGTTGCGAGACCTTGTCCAAACTGCTTCGGCTCTTCTTTCCTGCCTATTCCTAGGCTCATGTGCTGATGCCAACCTTTCTGCTCCCGTACCATGTTGGTCCCTATACATTTGACCATGCGACAAGGCTTCTTCAGCGCGTCGCTCCCGCCTATTTCTAGGATCTGCGCCATTGTGCCGACCTGGGTCCATTTTCCCCCGTCGTTGACCCCTGAATAACCCTCCTATTCAGCTAAAGATACTGCCGGATTTTGCGGGAGAAGCCTCCCTGTGTCTAGGTGGGAGTGGGTTTTGTTCTTCATGTGCTTCATGCTCCGGGTCTCGCTCGTAGGAGGGCTCGGATTCTACCTCGGCATATGCCTGTGGATCTTGATAATAATACGAGGCAGTGGCCGTCTCGGATGGTGAATAATGTGGCTGTGGGTATTGCTGAGGCATCACGGGTTCGTTCATAACATACCCTCTGGCCATAGAGGCATTCATTGTAGCAGTCTGTTCTATCTGCTGCTTCTGCATCTCCAGCATTTGAGCCACCATGCGTGTCATGCCACACATCATGCGGCGATTTTGGTGCCGACGAGGTGGGTTGGGTTGTGCCACTTCCTCATTGGCGTTTTCATGGAGTCCTTGAGGAGCCTCGCCCTCGCTGTGTTGGCCACTTCTTCCCCTACGGGGGTTAACATCACCATCACTTTCGTTCATGTTTAGGGAAATTCCTTAATCTTATCTAGTCTTTCAAGGATGAGTGGACTTTCGTTTCGAAAATCCCCGCCTTTTTCAAGGTTGCTAAACTTATATCTCAAAGTTATACGCCTTTTCCAAGGTTGTTTAAACTTATATTTCGAAGTGTTATGCCTTTTTCAAGGTGAATACACCTGTATTTCAAAGTTTTAAGCATTTTTCAAGGGTCCACGAACTTGCGTTTCAAAGCTCCTTACCTTTTTCAAGGTTCACAAACTTGCGTTTCAAAGCTCTACACCTTTTTCAAGGTTACCCAGCTTATCTTTCAAAGCTCTTGCCTTTTTCAAGGCCAACCGGCTTATCTTTCAAAGCTCTTGCCTTTTTCAAGGCTAACCGGCTTATCTTTCAAAGCTCTTTGCAGTTATCCATTATTTCGTGAGAGGTTCTTCGTCCTTTTTCAGGACTACCTTTCTATGTGTGGCTTTTTACCATGTGTTTTCGTGGTTAGCAGTATGGTTTCCCACAGACGGCGCCAAAATGTTGACCACAAAATCCGGCTGGACCTTAGACCAACACGTCTCAGCTCCTCCCTCTTGAACACGTGGATCTCCTGCGCACTGTGACAAACAATCAGTTTGCAAAAGGGGGCCGAGGTGACTCCCGTTTGCACTCCGATGCCTAAGTCAGTACTCACTTTTAGGTAAATATATGTTGGGTGCGGAAGATATAAAATGTGTATAAGAGAGAAAAGGGAGATAGATATATATATATATATATATATATATATATATATATATATATATATATATATATTATATATGTTAAGGGTGAGAAAAAATGCTAACCCCCTTTTTGGAGACAATCGTGCTTCATTTATAGAGGAACTTGTTGTATCGGATCATGACACGTGACGTACTTTACACTTATCTTCACCCTAGCTCTTGGAGGTGACAACCTTGCTTTTTGACTGTAATCATTACTACGTTTTGTAGGGGATGGGCGTCCGTCACATCTTAGTAAAGGCAACGTCTCATCACTGACTTCATCTCTCTTCTGGTCAACGCCATAAAGCGTCCCGGCTAAGCATAAAGCACATCGGCCATGCGTTTAACCAAGTCGGCTAGAGAGGTTTCCTTGACGTACCACCTCGGCAAATTGTCCCAACGTGAGGCCTTAGCTGTGGGTCAAGGTCCATTTGGCCCCTGCTGGTGGATCACTGTGCCTTCTTTTGGGCCCGGTTTCAACAAGTTATTTTCACACAGATTAAGAAATGGTAGTTAGTATAGTTATGATATTAAATTTTATTAATGTTTTCCATTTATATCATTTATCGCTTATTTATTATTTTAAGTTGACTCACTTTGTTTCCAACAAAAAAATTGAAAATACAATAGTTAAGTAGTCGATGTGTATTGTACCAAAATACATTAAATAAGGGTACATGTGGAAATGAAAAAGTTAATGCATGCTCAATATGAAAACAAGACTAATTTTTTGGGACAGATAAAAATAGTATATAGGACTATCTTTTTTAGAGATGATGACTATTTAAAATCACATTAATATTCACAAGATAAGGGGGTCAAACAGGCGCATAATAATTGTTGTTCACACTAAAAAAGTCAAAATTTGTATTATTGGTGTCAATAAAATTCTTAGGTTTGGTCTTTTCACATTTTGGCCCACCAAAATGGTCCATCTTTGGCTTGCGGGGTGGGGACCTTGTTAGATAAGAACAGTTCCAAATTTCCATTCCATTAAACAGATTCAGAATCAAACAAACATAGAACAGGTTCGATGCATAAATAAATTTAGAAGTGCTATTCGTACATGGATATTTACAAATTTTTTTAACAGATAACCACCCACCTGGCAATTTTTCATTGGTAGTTGGCAAAAAATGAAAAATAAACCACCATACAGGTGCACCTGTATGGCTATCTGTATATATTTCCCTGTACAAATAGCATTCCTAAATATTTTAACAAGTGAAAACTCTAATAATATAATGCATTATAATTATCATCTGAATTACTAGCTAGTGTGTAGCTTCATTATGCTACTCGATCTTTATTTTAAGAAATGTTAAAGGTACAGGGACTTGTAGAGGCCGCTGTACGTGTATCATTTCCCCTTTATTTTTCTAACTCATACATTGAAATAATATTTAGCGAAATAAAAAAATTATTTCTCCAATCTTGTGACAAGAGCAGTTCTTAATGCATCCTCACTCGTGACTAATCCATCGCCAGGAACCCTAAGAACAACATCTTGAAGCATGAGATTGTTAACACTTGACATGCTAGCGTGGTGGAGTTGCAACTCAAGATCTCGAATGGCATCTATTAATCTAGTAACTGGATAATTAGTATTCTCCGACTGAACCCTGATCATACCATCTTCCCCAACAATCTTCACTTCAATTTCTAGTTGCCCCATCTTCATTCTCTTGAACTCCAGTTCATCCACTTTCTCTTTCAGTTCTTTAATGTACAGTTCAGCAGCTGATAGCAACGATGCTCTGTCCATTTTTGACGCGCATGGAACCACTGACTGGAGTTCACAAAACGATTTCTTCAGCTTCTCTCTTCTGTGCCTCTCGGCATCCACATGGTTTATTGATTGCACCTCAGGCCTGCCAATATTTCTAGGCTTTCTTCCCCTCTTCTTGGGTGTTTTTTGGCAAGTTGAATCTGAAATCTTGGAACTGGGAAGTGCTCTCATCATCTTCTGCTGGGCACCATCTTGAATTTGATCACTTAGTACATCAATAATATCAGGATAAATGGTACCATGTTTTGAGTTTTGTTGTGAAACCAGACCTAGACCATAGAGATCTGATTCAAAAGAGCACCTAACTTGTTGAACCAAGCTCCAGTTTTCTGTGATGGTAACATTTGATCCTAGTTCAACTACTCCATTTGGAGTTGGAATGCAAACCATAGTCTGAATACCATGGCTCTTTGCCTCTTTAGCTCTTTCACAATTTTGGAACCCAAGTTGATTGTCCCCACTCAACCAAACTATGGAGCCTGTACTAAAGGCCTTGCCTGGAACACCATAGCCAACACAGAAAGACTTGGCAAGTGACTTCACATAGAACCATTCAGCATCATCAGTCACAATATTACTCTGGCTATCGGGATGATTTTCAACAAGCAAACCATGGATTTCTTTAATGGCTGTGGTCTCTTGGAAAAAGCCATCTCCCCATGTTAAAAAGACGTGTCCTTTATCATCCGTGGAGGTTTTCCAGAAAATGGCATAAGTCCACCACTCTGTCTGGTTTTCAAGTATGTGCTGGAGCCTTTGTAGGAGACTTGCTGGCTGAAGTTGAGATGCAGAAGGTAGTGAAGATGAAGGAAGGATTAACTCATCCATTATTTACTTTTCAGGAGAAAGAAAAATCAGTGTATTTTGATAGAGTGAATCCGTCGACTATAGTGGATAAATTGCAGTGTAAAGAATCCACAGTTCCATCTTGCCCAAATGAAGGGAAACAGCACGTGTATCACATTTTCTTTATTTTAGTCAGATATATTGATACAGCTGGCGCTGCTAGATAATATTTATTTTATTTTTTTTTAAATGACTGCTAGATAATTTTGGTCGATGTCCAATGAGAACATGTTCTATATCCAGATTTTTCACTGAATTATCTTTAATGTTTTCTTATTTTTACCATGTAGTGTGAATGAATATGAAAGCTTGCAGCAGCATGGATATATTATGCGCTTCTTTGATTTAGTTAACAATCAGATTTTTAATACATTTTGATAAAAATAAATTAATTATCTTATTAGTCACTGAATTTTATAAAAGGTTTCTAAGGGATAGCTGAACTTTAAAAATTTCTTCGTTAGTCATTGAACTTTACAAATTGTAATTCTTTCTCTAATTAACAAGTTCAATTAAAAAAGCTCAATAAGATTAAAAACATCATAAGCTCGTAGATGAAATATTAGGCACAATAACTGTATGAACTATAATTGTTTGTGATTGTGTCTGTTAAAATTGTGATTGTTTATGATGTGAAATACATTGAACTGTGACTATTAAATTAAATGGTCTCAATTATCCAGTTAATGGTCACATACTTCATCTCCCTCTACTTAACCCCACCACAATCGACACTATCCAAAACACCACCACCACCACCTCTGATGCACAACCACCTCCCACTAACCACCACAGTATGACAATAACCTTCAACAAACAAGCACAACTACTTAATCTCCACCGCTGCAAACTGATTACAAAAAAAAAAAAAAACCTCCTTTATCTTAGCAAATTACAACCACTTCACCTCCGACCACTACACATTTTTCGTTGGCACGCTCAAATAAGAAAACATATACACACATCGCCGCTTTTGTCTTCGCGTGCAGTGGATGGCAGTGAAAACAACGCCACAGGTTTGTATGTGCGAAGATATCGTCGCTATGTCGGGTTGAGCAGCGGTGCTCCGTCGCCATGCCAGCTTGTTGTATCTGGATTAGAATAGGAGTTTATTGTCGGCTTGATGAGATAAAATATTAAGCCCCATTATATCTCATTATTTTTACGAATTTTTTCTACAGTAAACAATTTCAACTATTCAAAAAAGTCAAGTCCACAACTTTTTACTTTTCAAACCTTTAACCATTAGATTTTCAAAACTCAAATTAAAAATTGAAATAATGGGTTCAAACAAGGGCTAAATGGTGAATGAATAAAATTAGGTTTTGTTTGGGATGTGGAGGTGAGGTCATGAGAGATAAAGTACATAACTCTTAGATATTAAGTTGACTTTTTAAGACTTACAAACGTATTTTCTTTTTTTAATTCAGGAGTTAAATAGTAATTAATAAATATAATATTTATATAATATTAAAATAATTATACTTATATATTAAATTAAAACTAATATAATGTTAAAAAAATAATAATAATAAATAAATACCTATTCACAACCTGACCCACCATCGCCCCACACAAACCCACCCCTCCCCTCCCCTCAAAGTTTGGTCACGTAAAGCCATAATTTGATCACAATTACAAATTTAGTCGTTAAATTCACTTCACCCCCACTTAGCAAAGTCACATTGAATCACACAAAGTCACAATTCTATCACAATTATAAATTTAATCACAAATTTCACCTCACCCCACCTACAAAGTCACATTTCAGTTACAATTACAAATTTAATCGCAGATTTCACCACGATCCTACCCCACCCCACCCCGTCAAAAAAGTCATAGTTGAATCACAATTACACATTTAGTTGCAAAATACATCCCACATAACCCCGCTCACCCACCCCACAAGTTCACAATTTGGTCACACAAGGTTACAATTCAGTCACATAAATTCACAGTTCGATCACAAAAGGTCACAGTTCGCTCACACAAAGTCACAGCTCGATCACAAATAGTCATATTTGACACAACAATAAGTCACATCACGTCCTCGTCCAATGATCACATAAAGTCACAGTTGATTATAATCTCTAATATAATTGATTGCAATCATCCATAATTGATCACATATTATTTATTTATTGGTCACAACTTACTCTTTTTTGGTCACAGATAATCAATTTTTTTTTGTCATAATTGCCTAATAATTGGTCACAATCATCCACTATTGGTTACATATCTTTATTTATTGGTCACAAGACTCACAACTTACTTGTTTTCTTGATCACGAATCACGATTAATCAATATTTTATGTCACTATTCAAGTCACTCAACCCCACCCCGGCCACCACCATCACCCAACAAAAAAAATCCCCAACACCATCAACACAGTCTAATATCCCCCATCAATACAGTAACTTGCAACTACTACCCCCACAACCAAATCACTATGCACCACGTTCACTTTCAACCACCAATCCACCACTACCAACACAGTAATAGTGCCATTACCACCAAAATAGTCTAATAGTTGGTCGCATACCACCATCACCGAGCAAAACAATCCCAAACACCACTACCACATAGCTACCACCTTGCCACCGTCGCACCACCACTCACCTTGCATGCGCCACCATCGGCACTGTCAGCAACACCACCACAACACTATAAGCCGCCTGCACCAACGTCACCACTGCACCACAACCCCTCCAACTGAACCACCACCACCCCTCCAAATGAACCAACCACCACCAACAATCATCCAACCACAACTGTAAACACACAGCTACCACCATCGAACAAACCGCAACAACATAAAATATACCTGTAAAAAATTTCAGCAAGTTCTTTTGTGCAACTAAAGGCCTCGACAAAGCCACTTGTTGAGAACACGAGTTCTCTTGGAATATTAGTAGTACCATCAGCTTTAGAGTCTAGACCGCAGGAACAAGTCCAGATCTTTCCGCAAGTGCCATCAACTTCAGTGTCCAGATCATCGCAACAGGCCCAAAACTCGTCGCAAGAGAACGTACTAGCAGCGGCGAATAGGGATAAAAGTTGGATTGAAAAATCATATTCCGTTTCGAATTTTTCCAAAAAAATATAATTTCGATTGATCCGAAATCTAAAACTTCCGAATTTCGAAATTTTCGAAAAAAATTGGATTGGAACTGGAACAAGTTTCAAAATTCCAAAAATTCCGAAATTCCGATCCAAAAATTCTAATTTTTCCAGAATAAATTTCGATTTTTTTTTTATATTTGCATTATTATTGATAGTATAAAATTTAGGAAAATAATTTATTCAATAATTAATAATATTAAAATATTATTAACATGGGACTTAACATATAACTAACGGGTAACACTTTCACTTAGTTAAAAAAATAGAAAGTATAACACTTCAATTTTAGCATAGGATTTAAGTTAGGTAAATTGGTATGATGAAAAATATTTTACACATCAAATATAATAAAAATGTTCAAATTAAATCAAAAGTTCAAAACGTATTGTCGTTGTGGTATCACAAAGTTTGCGTTACTTATTCACTGTTTGTATGATCATCAGGTTTGGACTTTGGAACGTAACACTGTTTGTTTACTAGAAAATAAATTTTTTAAGTAAAAATGTTAGATCTACATTATACGATGAAAAAATGCAAGAATTTTAGCATTGTTATTGTTGTTAACTTTTATTTTATTGGATCACGATGAAAAACTTAGGTGGCGTTCTATTTGTATTTTATTTTGTATTTTCATTATCGAAAATGTTTTGTGTTTTGTGTTTATATTTTTGTTTTCACAATACATTGAAAACATGATTTCCTATAACGCACTAATGTGGGCGCTAAGAATCTATATTAACACAGCTTGGTCAGGTTCGAGATTTGAGGAAGCTCTGATTCTATTAAAATCAAGAAAATGCAAGTTCTTTCAAAACCATCAGACCATTTATGAAGGCGTTTTTTGAAATATAACAACAAGAATTCTCACTTAATTTTTTTTGTAATATTGATATCGAATTCAAAAAAACTTTATTTAGGCTTAGTTTCAAATTATGATAGTTAAAAAAAAAAAAAAAAATTATTTAGGTTTAATTCCAAGTTAGGATAATTCTCCCAAAAAAAAAATTTATTTTAAGCTTAGTTCCAAGTTAGGATAATTCTTATTAAAAAAAAATTAAAAATTCTCAAAACGCGTTTTCCTCGTTTTGAACATTTTTTTATTGAAATACACATAAAATGTCCAAAACAAGGTTTTGGACGTTTTGTGTACAATTTTTTTTCGTTTTCTAAAATGCATTTTCGAAAATGGTAAAGAGAACGCATTTTTAGTATTTTCGAAAATAAAAACAGAAAACGAGCCCAAAATAGCAAAGAGAACGGGTCCTTAACCTCTGTTCAGTAAGTTTGGTTTTTTTGGTTTTTAAACCAAATTTTAAACTACATAATTCCCCAAATCAATATCTAACTCTACACATTTTCTCTCTCTAATTTTTAACCATCCATCTATGATCTAACTAAAAAAAAAAACTTTTTTTTTTTTTGGTTTTTAGCCGTCGAACAGGCGCTTATGTCAAATTTATTTATAGATGTTATGTTGTTATTTTGTTATTTTTTGAGGTTTATAACTTTAATTATAAGTTTTGACTAATTGTGATTTTGAACTCATTTAGTTTCAGGCATTCAATTACCTAAATTTCTTTTTTCACACACTTAAAATTATTATAAATCTTGATAAAATATTAAATATTGGAAATTTCCAAAATTTTCGAATTTCGGTTTGGAATGAAGTTTGTGTATTTAGAAAATTTTGGAACGAAATTTGGAACAACATTTTCATTCCTAAGTCTTTTGAAATAGAACTTGGAACACCTATTTTCGAGTTCCGTTCAAAAAACACCCTAGCGACGAATAATGGCGAGCCTCGTTGCTGCCAACGGCGAGATCGCAGATGCAGCGGCAATCTCGTGCCTTTGCCGTTGCAGGCTGCAACTATGGCGATCTCGTCACAGTTAGAGATGGGAGAGAGGGTATAGAGAGATGATTTCGGTGGCGACGGTCAAAAGCGGTTGGCGGAGTCCGACAGGATGGTTGTCACCTAAATCGTGGGGCTCCGCTGAGGTCATCTGCTTGAAAGGGAGGGCGTGATTATGTTGTTTTTTTTATTAGATTGATAGATTTATTTTAATTAATTTATTATTAAAATTTTGAATTTAACACCTGATTTGTTATCTATCTACATCTACACTATCTTAAAAGTATGGATAGTGAAAAATCTTTCACATCACCATTTTGCTCTCATATTTTTTGCTCTAAACCAATTATACCCTCCTTTAATATTCCAATTAACTAATTAATTAAGTTAAACAAAACAATGATTCATTAATATGATCCCATAAACATATACTAATAACACAAAAGTTCCAAGCTAAAATATGCACATTAAATTAAACGATCAAAGATTTCTAGGTCATTTCTCACACCTTGCTTCGTCATTGTGAAATATTTCTCTATTTATTGTCATTGTAGAAGTTTTTCAAATTATTATTGTTTGAATTATAAATTGTACTAGAATGAAAATGACAATATCTTAATAGGCTAAATAAATAATTTTTTAATGTCTCTGATGTTTTTTAAATTAAATATTCTGTAATCATTTTCTTTGTAAAGTTCGAAGATGGATATTTGAAGTTATTGAAAGGGAAAATTGGCTGAAATGAGTAGTAAAAAAGTTCTTCGCAATTTTTTTAACATCCAGACCGTACAAAGTCTGTGTTGTGGTAAACTTTTTTCTTATGTTATCTTTTCTCAATTTGAAGCATGAAATTGACATCAAAATTAACAATAGTTGGAGAAATTTATCGAAAATCTGAATAATTTAGTTTTCCTTATGAATTTTTAGTTAATTAAATAATAAAGAAAAATATGATTGAAATTCTATTCTTTCTACATCTTCTACACTTTCTTGAAAGTATGGATAGTGAAAAATCTTTCACATCACCATTTTGCCATCATATTTTTTTTGCTCTAAACCAATTATACGCTCCTTTAACATTCCAATTAACTAATTAATTAAGTTAAACGAAACAAGGAATCATTAGTATGATCCTATAAACACATAATAATAACACAAAAGCTTCAAGCTAAAATATGCACATTACATTACACGATCAAAGATTTCTAAGTCATTTCTCACACCTTATTTCATCACTATGAAATATTTCTCTCTTTATTGTTATTGTAGAAAATTCTCAAATTATTATTATTTGGGTTATCAATTATACTAGAACGAAAATTACAATATCATAATAGGCTAAGTAAATAATTTTTTAATTTGTCTCTGATATTTTTTTAAATTAAATATTCTGTAATAATTTTCTTTATTAAGTTTGAAGATGGATATTTGAAGTTATTGAAAGGGAAAATTGGCTAAAATGAGTAGTAAAAAAGTTCTTCACATTTTTTTAAACATCCAAGCCGTACAAAGCCTATGTCATGGTAAACTTTTTCTTACGTTATGTTTTCTCAATTTGAAGCATGAAATTGACATCAAAATCAATAATATTTTGAGAAATTTATTGAAAAATCTGAATAATTTAATTTTCTTTACAAATTTTCAGTTAACTAAATAATAAAGAAAAATATGATTGAAATTTGAATGATTTTGTAACTTTCTACCATTCAATACAAATTGTCTATTCAGTAATATCTAGATTTTTACACCCTTTAGCAAACTCCTTGAAGGAATTACATCATTTACTAAACAAGACATGCAACATATTTTTTTCAAATTAATTGTCGAACACACTACTTACCATTTTTTTTTTCAAATTTACATAGTTATTTTATTTTCAATTTTGACTGATTACTTCTCACATCAATATCTTCTTCTGGAGATTATAGAGTGTTCAACTATATGTCACATTTTCGCATAAAATTTTACTGCAAACACCAAAGGTCTTTGTAAAAGTCGAAAAAAAATAAAATAAAAAATTGTGGGATGTTAACAAAAACTATTGTGTACGAAAAAGGTTTCATTGTAACCATAATATTACATTTTAGTTCATTGAAATATTATTCAAAAACTATTTATTACTACAAAAATTTCACAAATTATTCTTCATTTACATAAGATGTGTAATGTACAAAAAAGTAAACAAAACATTACATTTCGATTTATTCAACATTTTCACATTATATACATAAATTAAAAAAAAAAATCATATCGACAATTTCAATTTTTTCTTTTAATAATATATTTTACCTCAACAACTTTCAAAAAATATTATTAATTCTACGAGGATATTGTGCATAACATTCATCCTATATGTAAGACGTGCAACGCACGTACTTACTACTAGTAAATAAAAAAAAACGGAAAAAATTATCTATTCTTGATTTTTAAAATTGGTACTTGGAATATAAGGGCTCATGTAATTTTCCGTCTTGAATTTTGATGGGATAATTGTATAGATTACTTACTTTAGATAATAAAACTGATTTTTACTACCCAAATAAAAAAATTTGAAAAATACTTCATTGTTATTAAAAAAAATTGAAAAGTATCATAGGTATCATACTGTGATACTAACATATTTGAGAAGTATCAAAAGTATCAGATTGTGATACTTCACGTGATTATGAAGTATTTTTCAGTTTTTATGATTTTATTATAAGTAATTTTCAATTTTTATAAAATTCAAGTAAATTTCAATTTGATCCCTAAAAGTAGTGTAATTATGTGAATAACCCAATTTTGATTGACTTGAGTTAAGCCCATGTTTGCTCGTGGGCTCATTGTGCCAATAAACATGTTGAAAGGATGCCCACTGTTTGGGCATTTTGGGCTACTTAGAGTTGGTTGAAACATGTTACATTAATTAGCTTGTTGGGATTATAATATTATTATATGGGAAAAATACATATATAAGGTGTTTAGAATACACAATTTTAATTTTAAGATATAACTTAAAAAATTTCAAAAATCAGGTATCTATTTAACTAAATTAAAATAATTAGATTTTTTTATTAATTATATAAATTCAGGTCACAATACAAGATAAATTCAGATTACAAAATGTAAATTGCTTAAGTCACAAATAATTTTAGGATCACAATTTATCAAAATAGTAGGTCACAATAACAGTTTTATCAAGTCACAAATAATTGCAAGGTCACAAGTTTTTAATTACTCAATCCCGAGTTATTTCTAGGTCACAATACAAGATAAATTCAGGTTACAAAATGTAAATTGCTTAAGTCACAAATAATTTTAGGGTCACAATTTATCAAAATAGTAGGTCACAATAATAGTTTTATCAAGTCACAAATAATTGCAAGGTCACAAGTTTTAAATTAATCAATCCCGAGTTATTTCTAGGTCACAACTTATCACATTATGAGGTCACCAATATTTTAAGTCACAATTATCATATTATTAAGTCACAATTCACTTATTAATTATTAGGTCACAGTATATCCGAAAACTTGCCCACGTCACATTAATCAACCACCCATCGCCGCTGCCAGAGAAACCACAACTATCTCCACCTTCGCCGCCAGAGCAACCACAACTACCAAACAAAATTGTGACTGCAGGAGAGCAAAATTTTCTCACTCAACCAAAATCTTCAGCCACCGTACTGCCAAAGAAACCACCTCCAATGGCACCTCCAACCACCACCGTCCACAGTACCCACTTGCATACCACCACAACCAGACCGAACCACAGCCTACATTCCATGCCCTCACAGAGACCTGCACTTCACTAGATCCATACATATCCGGACTGCCTCCGCCACCTCCGCCGCCCCCACCACTTCACGCCGGTTGCACCACCACCTACCCAAGTTTTAAAAGAAAAGGGCAAAGCACAAGAAGTAGCGCGCTGGGATAACGCAAGAAGCAGCGGCGCTGCAACCTCGACCAAAACCAGTTGTAACACTATCTCTTAATGGAGAGATCGTCGGCATCTACAGGCACAGCAGCCACTGTGAGCGTCCCCTTCAGGCGTAGTGGTGACGCTGGTGTAGAACCGCAGCTACTGCAACCCCGCAAAGGCGCTGTGTGCGACTCCTCGTTGTAGGACGAGGCATTTCTTAGGCCGATTATGAGCACAGCCGCAGCGGAAACTTCCATCTTCGATTTGAAAAATGAATTGTACAACTGATTAAACTTAATTGAGGCGGAGGCCACAGCGATTTCAATCTCCAATTTGGAACGGACTGTGTTGTGCCTCAGATTTGAAATGAATGACTGTTGTGCAATATGATTAAAACCTAAATGAGGGTCTTGGATGGGTTACACGGATAGAGGGATGAATGTGATATTAATTTAATTTTAAAATATTAGTATTAAAATTATAATTAATTATTACCTGATTTTTGTATAAATTATTGTTAAACCTGATTTTAGAAGTTGGAATTTTAAAAACAGGGTTAGATGTAATATCCACTTATTATATTATTATTATGATCTCATTCTATTATTTCACGGAATTACGGTAAATAAATGCCAAACAAAAACCTCACAATCTTAATTTAGTTGTTGGGAACACGTAATTACAAGGCATTAACGTGCATGGCATCATTCAAATTAGTCAATTAACTTTTATACGAAAAAGATAACATGGATGAAAAATATGAAGGTTATTATATTATATATAAAATGCCACGTATGATTGTTAGTCACGAAAAACTCTACGTTGGAAACTAGTGTTGCTTGACAATTATTGCTAAGTTCATATATTATGATGAATAATTCCGTAATTTTATAGTATAAATATGTATTATCCAAATCAAACACAACTGTAAATATATTATTATTATTATTATTATTATTATTATTATTATTATTATTATTATTATTATTATTATATCTTCCTCCACTAACTTTATTGTTTATGAGAAAAATGTTATAGAAAATGTGACATAGTTGTTGACACAAGTTTAAATATTATAAAATAAAATTTAATGGTGCACCAACCTAACATGAAGACATTATTTACCTTTATGGAACTTTCTTGGAAGTTTCGTTATGAAGAGGAGCATTAAAAAATTAATTAATTAATTAATACCCTTCTTCTTCTTCTTTTTCTTCTTCTTCTTCTTCTTCTTCTTCTCATCAGTTGAATTTCAATTTTTAAATTGGTACCCCTATCTATTTACATCTTAAGCCTATGTTTGTTAAAAGTTTTTTTTATTTAAAAATATATATTTTTATATTTTCTAGGTAAAATATATTACTGAAAAATAGAGAAAAAAATGTGTGTAGTTAAAAAATGATTTGAAAAATTGTGTAGAAAAAAACATATTTAAAAATATTTTTGTCAAATGAAGGCTATAAATATCTTCGATGAAGGCATAGATATACATCCCTGCCAAGGATTTTCGTGGTAGGAGTTGAAACCGAGCCCAAAATTGTAAAATGAATTTGTTTTGTTTTGTTTATATATCATAAATCTAAGCACATGTTTGATGCTCATTTCTCAAAAACTTCTTTTTATACAAAATTAATTATCAACCATACATTCATACAATAAAATATTCTACTCATAAATCAATAAAGTTTTCCTAATTTTTTAATCACAAAATCTCCAAAATGTTACTATTCAAAAAATCAATTTCACTTTAAAAAGAGATTCAAACAAGGGCTAACTTTGTGGACAAAAATAGTTGACTAAGAGTCTCTTTGGTAATGTAAAAAATTTTGATTTTTATGATTTTTATTTGGTTTATTGATAGATGTGTGGTTAATATTTGAAAAGTCAAAAATTGTGGACTTGACTAAAACTAGATTGTTTAGATTTAATTTGAAAAGTTGTGAAATTTTTGACTTTAACAAACAAGCTCTGAAAGCAATATTTTGTTGAATTTATCATTTAAATTTGATATTACTTCAAATAAAAAAAAAAGATCATTTTAGCTCTTTTTTGTTTTTTATTAAAATTTTCTCATTTTTCTATAGTACTCAATCTCAACAATTCATTGAAAGTCAAGTTCATAATATTTGACTTTTTAATCAAATCCCAACCATAATTTCTCTTAAAACTTACTATTCATTTTTTTTTAAAAAAAAAAAACTCATTTTAAACAATATTAAACACAGTCTTAATTCAGATTCCGTTTCTACGTGTTTTGCGCGCCTTCATATAGCAAGTCAACATACGAATTACATTAAACAACATTAGAAAAAGGTTGTTATTTAGAGCTTGTTTCGTAATGTGAAATTTTTTATTTTTGTAATTTTTTTTTTATTTTTTTATGAAAGTGTGGTTTAAAAATATTTAAAAAGTAAAAAATTGTGGACTTGACTAAGAATTGATGGTTAAGATTGAGTTTGAAAAGTTGTGGTAAAAGTTTTACCTTTACCAAACAAGCTCTTACAATCATTTTCCGCTAATTATCGAAATTGATTAATAATAATTTTTTTCATTTCGCTAACATTAGAGCATCTCTAATGATTTATACATATTTTGATTTATGTGGTAATTAAATAGATAAATATCCCACTTATGTTCATAAAATGGATAATGAAATTTAAAGCTTATCTTCAATGGTCTTTGTCTACAAATTTTTTATGTGAACACGTATCATCAAATTAGCATCATTTTCTTAGATTAAATAAATGAAAGATTAACATTTGTCTAGTTACTTTGTCTAGCACATTATCTATACCTAGACATAGCATAAAATAATATTCATATCACATCAACATCATATAGGCATGAAAATTAACTATTGAAGATGAAATATTTAAATTATTATTTATTTTTCGTTTGTGGCAATGATTTTTTTTTATAAACCATTAAAAATGTTCTTTTCGGATAAGTCATTTTCTTTTTTCTTTAAAGAAAACAAAAGAAAAGAAAAGACAGTTTTCCAAATCGTGATTTTGAATATCAGCAAAACTGACATATATACAACGGTAAAGCATCCAATAGAGGAGGAAGAGAGATTTCAAAAACCACTTTTTCTCCCATTCAACATTTCAATGGCCAAGAAACTACGCTATAAATAAATTAAAGTGATACGAATTCTCCAGTCAAATGCTTTTCGAACAAAAATTTTCCAAGTCGAAATGTCGAATCTTCTACAGAATTTCTTTATTTTCCTGTATTTTATTCCACATTTAGCTTTCTCTTAAAGCCAACTCCTGTTCTTTATCCTTTACGAATTTCTTGCTCATAAATTCTGGGATTTGCTTTCATTTGAGTGCGTTTTAATGGTAAGTCTTAAATGTTATTTTGTTGAGAATTGTAGAAGTTTGATATGTTGCCCAACGTGGACATAAAATTTGCCCACAATCAATAAAAAAATCTTCAAGTGTCCAATATTTTAAATATTAAATACTTTGCAATTTTTCACGGATCGTTGGCAATTCTTATGTTGCACAATTGATCAAATTGGGGAGTTGTAACACTTATTTGCACGAGTTTTTTAATCCATATGCAGAGTTGGTGGGTTTGCAATAAATAGTGATAAGTTAGTCACACAAGTCTTAGTCTTTCATTAATCCTATGGCCCAGACTGTGTTAGAGTGTGTTTGATTTTAGTTAAAATTAGTTTTTTTTTTTTTTTAATGAATAGTTATTTTTAAGAGATTGGATGGTTGAAATTTGGTTGAAAAGTCAAATATTGTGGGCTTGACTTTTATTGGATGATTGAGATTGAGTACTGTAGAAAAATGAGTTAATTTTAATGGAAACCAAACAGGGGCTTAGTCTTTGCCAGGTATCAAATGGTGTTATTGTTTCAAATTGTAGAATATTTGGTTGTATTATTTAATTCTTCTTTTCTTCATCTATTTAATTAGAAATTTGATGGTTACATTTGTTCTTCATTATATCCAACTCTTTTGCAGAATTTGAAATTGATTTAGCTCCTAATGGAAGAAACAATGAATGAGAAATCATTCAAAGCATGGTCATGGCCTGTAGAGCAGTGCTTGAAGGAGTACAAAGTGAAACTAGACAAGGGTCTGAGCAGCTACGAGGTGGAAAAGCAGAGAGAGATATCTGGTTGGAACGAGCTCCAAAAAGAGAAGGGAAAGCCCCTTTGGAGACTTGTTCTGGAACAATTTGATGATATGCTTGTCAAGATCCTTTTATTAGCAGCATTAATATCATTAGTTCTAGCTTTCTTGCATGGGAATGAAACTGGAGAGTCAGGATTTGAAGCCTACGTAGAACCATTTGTGATAGTTTTAATCTTAATCCTTAATGCCATTGTGGGTGTTTGGCAAGAGAGTAATGCTGAGAAAGCACTTGAAGCTTTGAAGGAGATGCAATGTGATTCTGGAAAAGTGCTAAGAGATGGATATTTAGTACCGGATCTTCCTGCAAGGGAGCTTGTCCCTGGTGATATTGTAGAATTGCGAGTTGGAGATAAAGTACCAGCAGATATGAGAGTCGCGGCTTTAAAAACTACGACCTTAAGAGTCGAGCAGAGTTCACTGACAGGGGAAGCGATGCCTGTGATGAAAGGAACCAACACTGTTTTTATAGATGATTGTGAATTGCAGGCCAAAGAAAATATGGTTTTTGCTGGAACAACAGTGGTGAACGGTAGCTGTGTTTGCATTGTTGTGAACACTGGGATGCGCACTGAAATAGGCAAGATACAAACTCAGATACACGAGGCCTCATTGGAAGAGAGTGACACCCCTTTAAAGAAAAAACTTGATGAATTTGGTAATAAGCTTACAACTGCAATTGGCCTTGTTTGCCTCACTGTATGGATTATCAACTACAAATATTTTCTCACATGGGAGCTTGTAAATGGGTGGCCTACAAATTTCCAGTTCTCTTTCGAGAGATGCACGTATTATTTCAAGATAGCAGTTGCCCTTGCAGTTGCTGCAATACCAGAAGGCCTTCCAGCTGTAATAACCACTTGTTTAGCTCTGGGAACAAGAAAAATGGCACAAAAGAATGCAATAGTGAGGAAGCTTCCAAGTGTGGAGACCTTAGGATGTACAACTGTTATTTGTTCAGATAAAACAGGGACCCTGACAACAAACCAAATGTCAGTGACAGAATTCTTCACCTTGGGAGGCAAGACTTTGGCCTCACGGATTTTTCATGTCCAGGGCACAACTTATGATCCTAAGGATGGAAGAATAATTGACTGGAACTGCTATAATATGGATGCCAACTTGCAAGCAGTGGCTGAAATATGTGCAATCTGTAACGATGCTGGGATATCTTGTGATGGCCGTGTGTTCAAAGCAACGGGACTGCCCACTGAGGCAGCACTGAAGGTCTTGGTAGAAAAGATGGGAGTTCCAGATAGCAAGGTGAGGAACAGAATTCGTGATTCACATCTTGTGGGGAACTATTTGATTGACAGAAACACGGTCAAGTTAGGTGAGTAAATCATTTTCCATAATTTACTTTAACCAGTTTTTGCAGTTATACTTTGTCAATTTCAGATCATTTTTTTTCCCCCTCTCTAGGGTGCTGTGAATGGTGGACAAAAAGATCAAAAAAAGTTGCAACTCTTGAATTTGATCGTGTTCGCAAATCAATGAGCGTTATTGTCCGCGAACCAAATGGACATAATCGCCTTCTTGTCAAGGTAACTATATTTCTTTTGCTTGTTGTGCTTTAGATTTCTGTAAATATTATTACGTTCGTCCATATAATTACTTGGAAAAATTTTAAGAACCAAATTCAATATTCTTAAGTGTTCAGAAGAGATTCACAATTGTTCAGTTGTTTTTAATTTATTCATTGTGGTTCATTCTACAGAGAACCCCTCACGTTAAGTAGTTGATCTTGAGCTTCCATAACTAATGTAGTTCCTCTTCACATTGACAAATTGTGCTCATGCAGGGTGCTGTTGAGAATCTTCTGGAACGTAGCTCCCACGTTCAACTTGCTGATGGATCAATTGTTCCTCTTGATGAGCCTTGCAGGAAACTATTGCTTCAAAGGCACTTGGAAATGAGTTCAAAGGGTTTGCGGTGCTTGGGTTTAGCGTATAAAGATGAATTGGGGGATCTTTCGGATTACTATACCGCGAATCATCCTGCCCACAAGAAGTTGCTAGATCCTTCTTGCTTTTCCTCAATAGAAAGTGACACAGTTTTTGTAGGGGTAGTTGGTCTAAGGGTGAGGACGCTAAGTTCACGAACTTCAGCATTACTTGCACTCATTATTAAACATTATTAATTTTATGTATTAGTAGTCCTGATCAAGTATATTGGCAGGACCCTCCTCGTGAGGAAGTTCACAAAGCAATGGAGGATTGCAGAGAAGCTGGGATCAAGGTTATGGTGATAACTGGAGATAATAAGTCAACGGCTGAAGCTATCTGTCGAGAAATTGGGTTGTTATCTGAAGGTGATAATCTCCAAGGAAGAAGTTTTACTGGTAAAGATTTCATGGCTCTTTCTTCTTCACAACAAATAGAGATTTTGTCAAGAGCTGGAGGAAAGGTTTTCTCTCGAGCTGAGCCTAGGCACAAGCAGGATATTGTGAGGATGCTAAAAGAGATGGGGGAAATTGTTGCTATGACTGGTGATGGTGTCAACGATGCACCTGCCCTGAAACTTGCTGATATTGGAATAGCTATGGGTGTTGCTGGAACTGAGGTAATGGAACAAACTGTTCCTTAGAATTTGGCTACTTCATCTTTAACTATAAGCTTGTTTGCTAAAGCCAAAAATGTTACCACAAATTTTCAAACTCAATCTCAACCATTCATTCTTAGTCAAGCCCACAATTTTTTACTTTTCAAATATTTTGAAATCACGTCTATCAAAAACTAAAAAAAAAAAACTACAAAAATCAAAAATTTTCACATTACCAAACAGACTCTATATTGCATTTAAGAGTTCAGTTTGTTAAAATTAAAATTTTCAAAATTTTCCTCAAATTCATTTTCAACCACACATTTCTATGGCACTAGTCATTTTTTAACTACACATTCTCCAAAAAACTCAAAATTCATCCAAAAACTCGTGCACCAAACAGGATCTAACTTCACTGATTATCAACTCTTACATGGCATGAAGCTTCTCGGAAAATGGGGTTTACATCAGGTTTTGTCAAGGAGTCAGTGAACAATAGTGAGATACTTTGATGGATCATATATTTGTAGCTGAATTTTTCTGGCAGTGTGAATAAATTACGTTTACTGGTTCTGCACCTAGGCATTTGTTGGCTAATTAGACTAATTTAAATGATAGGATCTAGTTTTGAACAAGATCAGAGTAAGTAGAGGAAATTTATTTTTATTCAGAGAACTCAAGTCTGGAAGAGGAAGATTACAATTACTTATAGATGTAAGATCCTCAATATATCCAATCAAAGAAAGACACATCAGCAACATAAAAAAAAGGAAAATAAAAGAAACGTAAGTAAGGAAATGAAAAAAGAGAAACGCGTTTTTAAGTCTTCTTCTTTAGCTCATCAGCAGCTAAGCTCTTCTTCAGCAAACCCAGCAAACACATTACTTCAGTATTCCTTCAGCCCCCCCTCAAGATGGAGGTTGGTGTAAATCAGTCAACCCCATCTTGGAAAGAAGATTATGAAATTGAGGAGAAGCAAGTGATTTGGTGAAAATATCAGCAAGTTGGTCAGCAGAGGGAACATGGTTTGGAAGCACCAAGCCTGATTTGTACAAATTCCGAACAAGATGACAATCAATTTCAAGATGTTTCGTACGTTCATGGAATACTGGGTTTGCTGTGATGTGTAATGCAGCCCTGTTATCACACCATAAAGGTATTGGAAGTGAAAGAGGGATGTGGAGATCAGATAAAATATAAGTGATCCATTGTAACTCGCAAACTGTGCTGCCCATGCTTCTATATTCCGCCTCTGCAGAAGAACGTGACACAGTAGATTGCTTCTTAGTCTTCCAAGAGATTAAAGCTGTCCCAAGATAAATACAATATCCCGTGAGAGATCTCCGAGTGTCAAGGCAAGAACCCCAATCAGCGTCTGAATAAGCTCTTAATGCAAAAGATTGTTGAGCTGGAAAGAACAGACCTTTTGAAGGACATCCCTTCAAATATTTAAGTAAAT
Organism: Ligustrum vulgare; assembly: GCA_963555705.1. Taxonomy (NCBI): domain Eukaryota; kingdom Viridiplantae; phylum Streptophyta; class Magnoliopsida; order Lamiales; family Oleaceae; genus Ligustrum; species Ligustrum vulgare. The sequence goes on along the minus strand of OY743189.1, from coordinate 31,383,687 downwards.
GAATGGCCACATCCCAGTGTGACTTACATGGAGCATGAACATATTGGCTAAGCTGTTGTACACCATAAGTAATATCAGGTCTAGTGAAGTTCAGGTAGAGTAAGCGTCCCACAAGCCTCCTATATTTCTCTGGATTTGTTAATAAAAGTCCTGCTTTCTCAGCCAATTTGGTTCCCTTTGGAATAGGAACCTGTGCTGGCTTAGTACCCATCAGCCCTGCATCCTGAATTAAATCGAGAATATATTTCCTCTGGTTAACATAGATACCTTCATCACTTCGTGCAATCTCTAATCCAAGGAAATATTTTGCGTATCCCAAATCCTTAATTGTAAAAGCGTCATGCAAGAATTTTTTTACAGCAAGTATATCTTCCTCATGTGAACCTGTAATGAGCACGTCATCAACATAGACCAACAAAATCAAAATTCTCTGCGAATGATGTTTAATAAACAAACAATGATCATTTTCAGATTGAAGAAAACCAAATTTGTGCAACTTAAGGCATAATTCTGCATTCCACTGTCGTGATGCCTGTTTTAATCCATACAAACTGCGTCTGAGCCTACAAACCTGCCCTGTTAAAGCCTTATCATACCCTTCAGGAGGTAGCATAAAAACTTCCTCATCCAAAAAACCGTGAAGGAAGGCGTTATTAATGTCAAGCTGATGTAGGGGCCAATTTTTCCCTGAGACAATAGCCAGTAGCAACCTCACAGTCACCAATTTTGCCACCGGAGAAAAACTATCAAAGTAATCTATCCCTTTCAATTGGTGATAACCCTTGGCAACAAGCCTGGCTTTCAACTTGTCAACTTTCCCATTTGGCTGCAATTTTACTTTGTATACCCACCTTGATCCAATAGCTTTCTTTCCAGGCGGTAAAAAAGCTAAATCCCAAGTATGATTAACTTCCAAAGCATTGAGTTCCTGTTGCATAGCTTGAGTCCAATCCTCACTTTTACTAGCTTCACTATAAGATCTAGGTTCCTGAATATTTGACATAGTGGCCAGAAATGTAGCATATGAAGTACTTAAGTGTGGTGAAACGGTAAAAGGAAAAGTAGGAGGTGTATAACCTGATGTGGTAGGTTGCATTTCCCTGCAGAATGAAGTAACACCAGCAGTTGGCAAATCCTCTTTGCTATCTACATTTGTGATAAAGTCTTGCAACCAAGGAGGTTTAGATTTGACCCTTACACTTTTCCTAGGAGCAGGAATGGGTGAACTGGTATGTGACTCAGATGGAGAAATAAAGCTTTTTGATGAATGATCCTCAAGGAAAGGGACTGGATCAAGAGGGACTGACTCTGAATGAATAAGGGGGACTGACTCTAAATTTTCATCTGGTGATCTTGTGTAGTCCTGCTGCACAGTAGTTTGTGGCAAAGATTGCAAAGGATCTGTCTCAATATCAGTAGGTGTATGTGGAAAATTTTGATCTGTATCAGGCTCTTGAATAAGTGGCAAAGAAGGACTAGGATTTTCTGGAACATCATTCTTGAAAGGAAAGAATGATTCAAAAAACTTTATATCTCTAGACACAAGAATTTGTTTGGTGGAAACATTATAAACCTTGAATCCCTTTTGTCCAGGATTGTAACCAAGAAATATGCATTTGTATCCCCTTGACTCAAATTTGTCCTTATGTGGTTTTGTGTTAGCAATGTAACATAGAGACCCGAAAGTTTTGACTAAGGAATAATCTGGTTTTCGTTTGAACAACTTCTCAAAAGGAGTAAGCCATTTCAACACTTGTGTTGGTAACCTGTTGATAATGAAGGTAGCCATTAAGATAGAATAGGTCCAGAATTTTTTTGGCAAATTGGCCTGAAACATTAGTGATCTTGCAATTTGAAGTAGGTGTTTGTGTTTACGTTCTACAACTCCATTTTGTTGTGGAGTGTAAATGCATGATCTATGATGTACAATACCAGAGGTCTGAAATAGGTCTTGGCACATTGAACTAAGGAATTCTGTGCCATTATCTGTCCTCACACATTTAACTTTTTTGTCAAACTGTGTTTTCACCATTTTGAAGAAGTTATCAAGAGTTTTGGTTACTTGTGTTTTGTGGACAAGTAAGAAAGTCCAAGTGGCACGGCTGAAATCATCAACTATGGTTAACATGTAGGGTGTGCCTGTGAGTGAGTATTGTCTATAAGGTCCCCAAATGTCAACATGTATCATATCAAAAATGGCCAGTGTGTGTATGGAGCTGACAGGAAAGGGGTCTCTTTGTTGTTTTGCTTTATGACAAATTTCACATGGTTGCAGATTGCCTGCCCTCTGAAAAGAATGTTTGAGAAAATGTAGGTGTTGTAGAGTTTGATAAGATGCATGCCCAAGTCTACTATGCCATTTATGAAAGGAATCAGCAGATGAAGTAACAAGTGAATCTGAACAGGCTAAAATGGAACTATCATTCATATCAGATGTTTGATTACAAGATGCAAAAGAACCAGAAAATTTTGAATGAACAAACTGTCTACTATCTCTCCAATTTTTATCAGGAAGAAAACTGGATTCATCTAACAAATATAGCTTTCCTATGAGTCTGCCAACTGCTATAGTTCTCTCATTCTGTAGGTCCTGCAGGAGGCAAAAATTAGGGTAAAAAGTCAGTTTCAGATTTTCACTTTGAGCAAGCTTTGGCACTGATAATAAATTGAACTTAAAGCTGGGAATGTATAGGGAGTTTGTGAGACATAATCTTGGGTTTAATATCACATCTCCTACATGACTGACTATTTTTGAGGTTCCATCAGGCAAACAAACTTGGATTGGATGTGTTGTTGGTTTAATTTTTGTCATAAGTTTCAAATCTGTACAAATGTGATTACTGGCTCCTGTGTCAATAATCCAGGTTCCTGGCTTCAGATAGTGATGCACAGCTAAAAGTGAGAGATAGGACATACCTGCATACTCCTTAACAAATGTAAAATTCACCTTGTCCTCTGCATCTGTCATAACCATCCCCTTTAATGCCTTTTGAACTTCATGCTTCACTAGATCAGCAATATTAGAAGGTGTTCCAAGATCCAATTTCCTAATATCATTTTCCTGACCTTCATCAAAATCTAGGGGCGTATCTGTCATGTTGGCTAGATATCTTCCATCAGCATAACTTCTAGGCTTTTGTTTGTACCAATCCGGATAGCCTATCAATTTAAAACACCCATCCTTTGTATGACCATTCATGTTGCAATGGTCACAATGTGAAAATTCCCTCTCAGCTGAATATTTCCTTGAATTTCCTCTTCCAGCACTGAATTGTCCTCTACCCAAAAATGCTCTACCAGATCCTCTAATGTAACCACTTCTTCCTCCATTATTTCTCCTGTATTCTGTAGTTTTAACAAGCATAGCAGAGTTGTCATTTGATTCTGGAAAAAAAGTGTGCACCTCCCTTTGCTTCTCCACTCGTAGAACCATAGAGTAGGCTTTATTAACTGTAGGAAGAGGATCCATAACCAGAATTTGGTTCCTTATATGATCAAAAGTGTCGTTCAGTCCCATTAAAAATTGCATTAAACGATTGAATGTAGTTAGATCAGAAACTTCCTTGGACGCAGTGCAAGTGCAGGCTGGAATTGGCATTAAACAAGTTAACTCATCCCATAGCTTCTTCAATTTGGTGTAGTACTTCTCAATAGTCAGTGTTCCTTGAGAGATACAACTTATCTCTCTCTGTAACTGATACAGCATCGGTCCATTGCATTCTCCGTACCGCTCTTTCAATTCAATCCATAAATCCTTCGCTGATATAGTATAGATAAAAGCTTCTACAATTTCTTTTGAAATTGAATTTAATAACCATGATCTGACCATACAGTCCACCCGAATCCACTGCTCTATTTTAGACGCATTTTCAACCGGTTTCTCACAATTTCCATCAATAAAACCCAACTTCAATTTAGCTCCTAGAGCTATTTTAATAGATCTACTCCAGCTGAGATAATTCTGACCTGTCAATGGCGATGTTACCAGCTGCATACCTGGATGGTCTGAACTCTGCAGATCTAATGGATCTCTGTTGAAGTACTCCTTTGTCGTTGTTCCTTCTGTTTCTGTTTCTTCCGGTAGTGGATCTTCTGTTGCCATTATAGTTTCAGCAAGTTGCTACCTCATTGTAAGCTCGAAGTAATTCCTTGCTCTGATACCATGAACAAGATCAGAGTAAGTAGAGGGAATTTATTTTTATTCAGAGAACTCAAGTCTGGAAGAGGAAGATTACAATTACTTATAGATGTAAGATCCTCAATATATCCAATCAAAGAAAGACACATCAGCAACATAAAAAAAAGGAAAATAAAAGAAACGTAAGTAAGGAAATGAAAAAAGAGAAACGCGTTTTTAAGTCTTCTTCTTTAGCTCATCAGCAGCTAAGCTCTTCTTCAGCAAACCCAGCAAACACATTACTTCAGTATTCCTTCAAGTTTCTTCTATAATTCATAGACTCTGTTCTACTTGATCTTTTTGGACTTGTATTAACTCTTTCGATTCTGCTGCCTCAAAATCAATATTTTAGGTTGCCAAAGAAGCTTCAGATATGATCTTGGCTGATGATAATTTCAGTACCATAGTTTCAGCTGTTGCAGAGGGTCGTTCAATCTATAATAACATGAAAGCATTTATCAGGTACAATTTTTTCAGTCACTCAGTAATTAGTATTTTATTACTGAAGACAAAGACACTGCACAAAGTTAAGGCACTTCTCTGTACAAGCTGGCTCATGAGGAGAAAACCGTCTAGTCACAAGATGATCGTTTATTTTGTAATAGTCGATGATCGTTTATGAACTTTTCCAAATGCAGATACATGATATCGTCTAACATCGGGGAGGTTATATGCATATTCTTGACTGCGGCTCTCGGAATACCAGAATGTATGATACCTGTGCAGCTGCTGTGGGTAAATTTGGTTACAGATGGCCCACCGGCTACAGCCCTTGGATTTAACCCTGCTGATGATGATATTATGAGAAAACCACCCCGGAGGGGCAATGATGCTCTCATAAACTCTTGGGTTCTCTTCCGCTATATGGTCAGTTCCCCTAGTTTTTTAGCATGGCATCTACATTATCCTCTTGCCAGTTACCTCCTTTTGGCTTAGTTTTGTTTCCTTCTTCTGATATTATCCTCTTTTGTACCGTAGAAGTTAATCTAAACGTCGAGGAAAGTTAATCACTGATGTTGCATCTCACTATTGTGAATAGGTGATTGGTTCTTATGTTGGCATTGCTACCGTTGGTATCTTTATTTTGTGGTACACACAACCTTCATTCCTCGGTATAAACCTCGTGGGCGATGGTCATACTCTGATTGAACTGTCTAAGCTTCGCAACTGGGGAGAATGCTCATCATGGTCGAATTTTACTGCAACTCCATTCACAGTTGGAGATGGCCGTTTGATTACTTTCTCCGACCCTTGTGATTATTTTTCTGCTGGTAAAGTGAAGGCAATGACTCTGTCACTTTCTGTTTTGGTTGCCATTGAAATGTTCAATTCTCTCAATGCCCTCTCAGAAGACAACAGCTTGATCAGAATGCCACCTTGGAGAAACCCTTGGCTTCTTGTTGCCATGTCAGTTTCGTTGGGGCTACATTGCGTCATACTTTACGTTCCTTTCCTCGCGGATCTGTTTGGTATCGTTCCATTGAGTTTAAACGAATGGCTCCTGGTCATCCTGGTTTCAGCCCCAGTCATTTTCATCGATGAAGTTCTTAAATTTTTGGGAAGAAGAAGAAGAAGATTAAGAACAAAAGCAAAGAAAGCATAATAGCCAGCCATGAAGATCAATTCAAATTATTTTCAATCTGGATGATGTATGAGATTCGACGAGGAAATATGTGCAGCATAGGCAATGTTACAGGATAAAAATAAAATCTTTCATCATATATTTTTTCTTCAGAATTAAACATATTTCATTGTATTAATCATGACGTGGAAGACTACCAAATTGTTTCAATTATGCATGTTACAGAGTGACGAGATTTGTTTCACAACATTCTCTGTTGAACTTCCTATGAAAATTTGACATATATATTCCAACATAATAGAGAAGATTGTATCTAATTACAAATACTATATATCTATTACAAAGAATTCTCCAACGAAAAATTTAGAACACGAGGTCTATCAGCCGTAGCTTCATATAATAATTTACTATCAGTAATAAAACAATCAGGATTCTATTTTAACTGAAAAGAATGCACAATGAACTACTCTGATCAAGTATAAAAATATACCTGCCGTATTTACAGATAAATGGGACGATAACCTCGGTCCTATAAAATTGGAATTTCCGTGCCTGAGAAAAGATATCAATCATTCTTAGTCGAAAGTTCTTTCAGAAGTGAGTTGGGATTGCTGTTGCCAACCGTTTATCTAACAATCAGATATGGTATCGATAATTCTCCATTTAAAAGTACGACGACTGATCATGCAGCACATTTAGTTGAGCAAGTATCCTGGCAGCTAAAGGTCTCAAGCTGCTGTTTCCCCTTTGTGTCAAGTCAATTAAAGACATTTGAGCTGAGGATCCATACTTCTGTTTGATTTCCACCAGCCGAAAAATCCTTTCTAAAGAACTTAGAACCTTCTCCTGCAAACTTGGAGAAGGACTGCTAATTAATTTTACCATCTCAGGTAGAGCGTTTGCTTCTACAAGAACCTTACTACCACTTTGCAGCCTTTCACTATCAATTAAAGTCAAGAGTGCATCTAAAGCAGCTTCACAGGCTCCAGGTTCCGGCTGCCCAAGAACTCTTACAAGAGGTACGACTGCACCAGCCTGTAGCAGGCAAAATGAGGATTCTACAGTACAAATTCCTCCGTGAACAGGGCAACTTGCCTCTGGCATAGCCGAGAAGCACCAAAAACTATGATGCCTTGGGATTCGCCTACTCAGCGTAGGAGAACTCATTGAAAGCTGACGAAGAGAAATTGCAGCTCGTCTTCTTGTCAGACTAGTCCCCACCTCTAACAACTGCACCAACACTGGAATGATCTCGGCTTCAGCTACTTTCTTCTGTGATTGCAGGTTTGTTGGAGTGGTTAAATGACATATGGCTCCAACAGCATTCTCGACCAACTCACTTTTTCGGTGATCACTATTTCTGGCATCATGAAGAAAACTAAAAATTATAGGAAGGCCTCCTGATTCCAACAGCCACCCAGAGATTTTCGTGGGATCAGGAAGGTGAGCAATAATGCCCAGTGCAGAAGCAATTTCTTCCTCGTCACCAGAAGTCCTCATGACATTGAATAATACCTCAATTGAGGACCGTTCCACGTGCTCCAAGATTGCAGTGTCATCATTATCTTCAGTCACGCAATATAACAGCCTAACAGCATTTGCCCGTAAACTCAGGTTATCAAGCACACATAATTGAACCAACACTTGGACAGCTGAGTACTGCAAAGACAATCAAGTAGCCAAAAGTCAGCACTAAGTCACTAACATGACTGCATCAAATTGATGGCCTAAACTTGGAGAAAATAGGAAATAGTGTTCAATTGCATTACAGATGTATAAATTGCGAAAACAAAATGATGTTTGCAGATGAAAAAGTTGAAATGGACATGGCTAGTGTTGACATTTGGCTTATATAACAAGCTTGTAAGAAGAAAATTCTTAGCATGACTTGTACATAGTAAACCGTTCAAGTCTCTAATTGGCATTAAACCTAATCAGACTGAGAATTTACCAATCTCCCATCTGTTAATTCATCAACATTTAACAAAACAAGAACAAAACAATTTATGTAGTCTCTAAGTCAAATACTGACCAATTATTAAAATTCAATTCAAATGCAACTTTAATATTGAATGATCTTAAGAGCAAGTCTGTCAATGTACAATGACAAATGAACATAAACATATATACTCTAACCCACTTAAACAAAAGTAGATAAAGGGTGGATTCATTATGGATTGAATCTTTGGCGCTTCTAACTGTAGATTTCAGAGATAAATTTTGGTCATCAGCCCAGCCGTTTAATCATTATGCCAAGGACTGGGACCTGTTTCCCATCAAAAGCATCCTTCAGTTCAACGAAATGACAAATTTTATGAATTTGATAATGTTATATGGGTGGAGAATTATAAGAAGCACTAATATGTACAAGTAGGAAATACACCTAATTGGCCTAAGGTTTTCGGTGAAGTAGGATCTCAATTCTCAAGTTCTTATTATGCTGCAGCAGTTCACCATTCACTCCTCAACAGATTTAAATTATGCAAAGGTTGCTCATCCTAGACCAGTGTTTTAAAAACTAGCCCTCGCATTGAATGGAACAGGGTCAAGGGTCAAAATGTTCAACCGGGATGAAACTGTAAACCAAAATAATTTATGTATAAAAAATTGTTAACAATATGTGGTTAAATCTTATGTCACAAATTCAAATTAAGTACAGGTTCAAGTTTGTTAATAGAATATTACATTTGTAAATTTGCTTGAACATTTGAAAAATTAACCAACAACTTACCAAAGAATTTGTTTGAGTAAAATTAAAATGTTTCAACCAGTAAAAAAAGATACTTTTGTACAACTACATGATATGGAGGCCTTTGCTTAACTTGAAATTATTTCAAATTTCAGATATAGCACTCCAGTTAGGTAACAGTTTCTTTTCCAAATATCAATTGTGGCTACTGAGGATGCAAAACTAACTGCAATGAAGATGGTTTCGTTCAAAGATTGTTGATCTGTCTTGAAGAGAGAAGCTCAAGGAAAAATTATATTCTGAGCTAGCAATTTCAAGGGGGAGATCGCAGGATCTACCTCGACAGCTGAGGACTCTTGTGCAGATTGGTAGATATGGACTGCCTAACTTCAGAGGACTTTAGTGTAGATTTTTTTATTATTACTTGATTGTTAGGGGAATAATATACTCTTATCTGTTGCTTTTAGTTTTTTTACTCTTTCATTTTTTGCATTGTTGCTTTCTTGGAGGTTAGGTTTATGCCCCATCCTTATCTCTACTAATTATTTATGATGTTGACTCCTGGACTGTATACTTTGAAAGTGTATAAGTTTTATTAAATTATAAGTTGTACAATTATAATATATAAATTAATTTCTTATATTAAATTAAAAATTAAAATAGAATTGACATTTTATTTAGAAATAAGCTAGTCCAAATTTTAGGTGAATCGTTCGGTCATTTGGGGTTTTAGTAAAAAAAAAAAATTCACTCTCTATTCACACTTTGAAAAACCTCCACACTTCAATCGCCCCTCTAGTCTCCTAAGAATCCAAATCTTCAATTTGAAGTCAAATTAAAGGGAAGAACATTTAAGTATGAAATTTAAATTTTTTTATTTGGGTGAATTTCAAATTTTCGCCACTAAAATAGTATAATTCAAGATTTTCCGCCGCCCCTTGCTTATGTTAATTTTTTTTTCAATTTTGCTACACTCACAATGAGTATCACAATGAAGATGACAATTCACCTGCGTAGCACAATCCTATTTTTTCACACATCACATCATCTTTTAAATCAACAATAACAACACTTCCACATCACCAAATTGTCACCTATATTGTCAAAATAATTGTGCAAGTAGATTAATTCTTTTTTTTTTTAACCGGGGTTTTAAACCAAATCAAACCGAAAAAAGTTGTTTGGATTGGTTTGATTTAGAAATTGAAGTGGTTTGGTTTGATTTAAAAAAAAAAAAAAAAATTCTAAACCGCTTTAAGTGGTTTGGTTTGAATGTGTCATAAACCGCTCAAATCGAACTGTGTTCACCCCTAGTGAATATTAATAAATCCACAAGAGAAGGGGTCATTATGAGGATTTCTCACACAATCTCAGGAAAATCCATAATGCAACCCAACTGTCGCTCTCAGTGAGAAAAATCACTCCTAACTATCAATAGAAGAACTATCTTCCATATTTAACCTACTCTATATTTAGTGTATATATTTGTAATATAGCGTGTATCTATTCTTTACATAGATAGGTTTATATGATTGCTCTAATTGCTAGGGTTTAATTGTATTTTTGGACAATCTATTTCTATTTAATAAAAGGAATCCTCAACGAGGAGATCATTCAGCCAAACTTTAACATGGTATCAGAGTCATACCTTTGTTACTAAGTAGGCTAGGGTTCTTTATTCTAGCAGCAGAACTCTTCTTCATGGCTGAGGTTTTCTTCGGCCTTTTTTGTGGTCTCCAGAGGTGTCGACGGTCCTTTCCGGCAGTGCAACCTTGGTTCATTGGATTCTAGATTGCATTTTTTTTTTTTTGGTTCAGACATCAGTGGTCACTAGTTGTTGGGTGTTCTTAGGCAGCGAGCATTCCTCTGCAGTTCTCGATAGTTATTGTCTTCATCTCCGACGTTCATTTGCTTGGATTCGCTGCTTCTGGTCTTGGCATCTCCAGCTTGTCTATTTGCTTGGGCTCTTCATTGGTCAATGTTGGGCTTCTTTTTTTGTTAGACACGGGTTGGGCTCAATTTTTTTGGCATTATATATTTCAGTTTAATTTTTGGGAAATTTTATTCTATAAGCATGTCTACTGATGATTTTTGTGTAAGATTTACGGGAAAGAATTACACAACATGGGAATTCCAATTAAAAATGTTTTTGAAGGGGAAGGAGTTGTGGAGTCACATTGGCGGATCTGCTCCCACTCCTAATGATGCTAAGGAACTTACCCAGTGGGAGACAAAAGATGCCCGTATAATTTCTTGGATTTTGGGGTCTATTGAGGCTCATATGCTGAATAACTCACGTTCCTTTAGTATTCCTAAGGAAATGTGGGAGTATCTTAAAAGAATATATCATCAGGAAAATACCGCTAGGCGATTTCAGTTTGAACTCGATATTGCCAACTACAGTCAAGGTAATCTCACAATTGAGCAATACTATTCTGGGTTTCTTAATTTATGAAGCGAATATTCTAGCATTATACATGCGAAAGTCCCAACGGAGGCTCTCACCGCCCTTTAAGCCTTTCACAATGTCAGTAAGCGTGACCAATTTCTGATAAAACTACGACTTGAATTTGATGTTGCTCGTGCGGGACCCTTAAATATGGATCCAGTTCCTTCTTTAGAAGTTTGTCTTGGGGAATTGTTACGCGAGGAACAACGTTTGGCTACACGGGCTAACTTGAGCACTACTAAGGCAACATCTGAGGTGGTCAATGTTGCATACGCGGCTCAAGGAAAGAATCGTGGAAAGGGACCGATTCAATGCTACAATTGCAAGGAGTTCGGACATATTACTCGCAATTGCACCAAGAAACTTTGCAACTACTGTAAGCAGAATGGACATCAAAGAATGTCCTACGCGTCCAAAGAATCAACGAGCCCAAGCATTTCAAGCTGCTACTTCCACAAGGACTCCATCTACTTCTAGTCAACCTGCACTTACTCCTGAAATGGTACAACAGATGATTCCCTCTACCAATCTGGAATTTGATTCTCCTTATTATCGTCTCTATGGTACTCATAAGTATGACATGTTACATAATTTTGGCTGTTTTGTTTTGTTCACCTGCCTCCTACTGAACACCACAAACTTATGGCTCATTCTGCTCTGTGCTTTTATGGGTTACAACATTACTCAGAAAGGGTATGTATGCTATGAAGGTATTGCTAATCGATTTTGTATATCTCAAAAGGTGGTTTTCTTTGAAAATAATTACTATTTTCCACAGCATGCTACTTTTTCATCATCTCCTTTGGCACACCTTATTAGCTTTGATGAAATATCTCTACCTACTAAGCAGTTTAAACCAAGTATAGTCTATTAGAGACGTCGGCCCCCATGGCAACAACTTCTTCCCGATCCCGATCCAAACCCTGATTCAGTGCCTATTCTTGCGGCTCCTCGTCGATCAGTCCGCTCCATCCATCCTCCTGATAGTTATGGTTATTCTACTACTTTATTAGATATAACAATTCCTACATCTTACTCTCAGGAAACTAAACAAGCATGTTGGGTGAAGGCCATGCAAGAAGAACTACAAGTTCTTCAGGAGAATCACACATGGGATATTGTTCCATGTCCAAAAGGTATTAAATCACTTGAATGCAAATGGGTCTATTCCATTAAGTTACGATCTGATGGGTCTCTTGAGAGATATAAAGCACGGCTAGTGGCTCTCGATAATCGACAGGAGTATGGATTAGATTATATGGAGACGTTTGCACCTGTAGCAAAGATAGCCACAGTACGACTGATTCTGGCTATTGCTGCTTCCAAAGGTTGGACTCTTCGACGGATAGATGATAAGAATGCTTTTCTTCATGGCGATCTCAAGGAGGAGATTTATTTAACTTTGCCACCTGGGTTGTTCTCTATACCCTCTTCTGATGTTTGTAAGTTAAAGCAAACTTTATATGGTTTGAAACAGGCTACACGTGCTTGGTTCGATAAATTTCGATCAACACTTCTCAGTTTCTCTTTTATTCAGAGCGAATATGATTCTTCGCTTTTTCTATGCAAAACTGCGAGCGGAATGTAGATGGCATTGTCATTACCGGAACAGATACCAGTTTTATTTCCCAACTTCAGGAACATCTTCAGGGTTCATTTCATATGAAGAACTTGGGTCAATTACAATGTTTCCTAGGATTGGAGGTCCACTCTACCCCTGCTGGTACCTTCTTGTGCCAGAATAAGTACATTCGAGAATTAATCACTTTAGCTTTCCTCCAGGATGGTCGTGCTGCAGATACTCCCTTAGAGGTGAATGTGAAGTGCCGGAGTGATGAAAGGGATTTTCTCTCTGACCCCTATTTATATAGATAGTTGGTGGGCAGTTTGAATTATCTTACTATTTCTCGACTTGATATTTCCTTCGTTGTCCAACAAGTCAGTCAGTTTATGCAGGCTCCTCGACATCTTCACCTAGTGGTTGTTCATCGCATTGTTCGTTACTTGCAAGGCGTGCATGCCATTGGTCTTTTCTTTCTTGTAAACTCTCCTATTCGCTTAACTGGCTATAGTGACGCTGATTAGGTTGGGTGTCCTGATACTTGTCGCTCTGTCACTGGTTGGTGCATGTTTCTTGGTAACGCCCTCATCTCATGGAAAAGTAAGAAGCAGGATCATGTGTCTAAGCCCTCAATTGAATTTGAATATCGTGCTATGTCATCGGCATGTTTCGAGATCGTTTGGCTTTGCGAACTGCTAGGGGAGCTTGGATTTCCTCAACTTGAACCCACTCCGCTCCATACAGATAATACTACTGCAATTCAAATTGCTGCTAACCCAGTGTTTCACGATTGCACCAAGCACATTGAAGTAGATTGTCATTCCATTCGAGAGGCCTATGATGGCCATGTCATCACTCTTCCGCATGTCACCACTCATGATCAGAAGGCTGACATATTTACCAAGGCTCTCTCCCGTCCTCAACATCAGTTTCTTGTTGACAAATTGATGCTTCTTGTTCGACCAACATCAATTTGAGGAGGGATGTCAATAGAAGAACTATCTTCCATATTTAACCTTCTCTATATTTAGTGTATATATTTGTAATATACCATGTATCTATTCTTTACATAGATAGGTTTATATGATTGCTGTAATTGCTAGGGTTTAATTGTATTTTTGGACAATCTATTTCTATTTAATGAAAGGAATCCTCACCGAGGAGATCATTCAGCCAAACTTTGACACTAACTACCTCTTTACCATCTCTTCATACAGGGATCAAGTCAGCTAAATGGACAATAATAAATAAGCCAAGTCCTTATCAGAGAGGATGTACTCCTCCAGGCTCCAACTATAGAGAACCGTGTTCAGTCACTCAGGCAAGGTCTAACAGCCTAATTTTTACTTGAACTATATCCTATATCCACCCATTGTAAAGACTGCAAAATCAAAACAATGCATAGCGTCATAATTCATCTGAGAATGAAAGGCATTTTAAACACACAGCGCCAATGCTCTACAAATCCTAAATTGCACACCAACACAATATATCTTGATTTTCGAAAGCATGCAGTTGAATATGCAAGAGCAAAAATGGAGTTTTTACCTGTCTAAGTTTTTCCCTGACGGTAGAACCAGAGGGAGATAGACACATGGCGTATAACGCCTGAAGAATGTTAACCTGCACGGCTGGTCCTGTTAAGTTAATTAACGAAAATAGTTTATATATGTCCTCATCAGATTCCAACATCAAAACCTGTGATTCTCCAGAATGTTGAAGAGTCGTTGATTGAGAAAGATTCACAAGAACAGCAGCTACAAGTTCCTTCAAACTTTGAGATGATGTGTGACTGAAGAGAATGTCAAGCAATGGACGCATAATACCTTTTCTTATCATCTCCTGGCTATTCTTTTGTAATCTTGACAGGTTCAGTAGTGCTCCAATTGCCACTATTCTCATTGCAATGTTATCATGTGAGACCAAGACAAGAAGTAAATCTAAGATACCCTCTTCAACCAGAGATGATTTATTATGATCAGTTAATTCCATCTCTCCCAAAGTTTTCGCCATTCTGATCTTCACGTCATCATTCCCTGTATGGAGAAAATGTTTTTACTTTCCAGGTTTTATATTGCCAACGGCCATAGACCTTATAGGCAGGTGTAGCGCTAACTAGTAGTGAGAGCTTGAATACATTTTCATCTAAAATGTCCCAATTCAAGTCCCCAAACATGAATTTAAGGCAAGATAATTGGTTAACTTTAGCATTCATTACAATTATATATTCTGTCATTCATAAACTGATCTTTAACTAAAAATATCTATAAAAAAATTTAGTTGATCCTGGTAGTATCTAAACAATATTTAGGTCATTGGAAACTTTTGGAATAAGGTACATAGATGGGTTCGAGAAATGTTATACAATAAATCTTAACAACAAGTATCTGGATGAAGTAGTGAGAGCTTGAATACATTTTCACCTAAAATGTCCTAATTTAAGTCCCCAAACATGAATTTAAGGCAAGATAATTGGTTAACTTTAGCATTCATAACAATTATATATTCTGTCATTTTTCATAAACTGATCTTTAACTAAAAATATCTATTAAAAAATTTAGCTCATCCTGGTGGTATCTAAACAATATTTAGGTCATTGGACACTTTTGGAATAAGGTGCATAGATGGGTTCGAGAAACGTTATACAGTAAATCTTAACAACAACTATCTGGAGGAAGAACTGTGCCTTAATATTTAGGCCAAATAAAACTCACATAACTCCTAGTCTCTAGCTACTTAAGGGTATGCCTTTCAGGACCAAGGCAACTTCTCGAGTGGATAGAGGAAGACCTTACCGGGCAGAGACCTGGGATCGAGTCTAGAAGAATTGTTAATATCAGGGAGGACTTTGTTTTTGAGCACAACAGTTGAGAGCCCCACAAGTTCTATAAAAATAAAAATGAACCCAAACAGACGATCTTATTCTTAATATCTATTCTTGGAAATCTATCTGTTAGCATGACAAAGCTATTGTTAAAATTAATATAGCTATCTACAAACTCCTGATGTTCCTGTGGAGAGTAAGATCCAGAAAACGAAGAGAACAGTCGTTAAGTTTCAATTAATAAAGGACTGAACCTGAAGAAAGACGCTGCAGGAGGTATTTAAAATAATTATTCTTTGCCATGAGGATAACATTGTCATCGGAGAATGAAAGATTGTCCAAAATGTTTTCCGCATATCTGGCAGCTTGATTGTCAGCACTACTTAACATGGTGACCAAAAGAAG
Organism: Ligustrum vulgare; assembly: GCA_963555705.1. NCBI lineage: Eukaryota > Viridiplantae > Streptophyta > Magnoliopsida > Lamiales > Oleaceae > Ligustrum > Ligustrum vulgare. The sequence goes on along the minus strand of OY743189.1, from coordinate 31,368,000 downwards.
TATGCAGCCCTGGACATTTCCTATGCAGCCGCGGACTGATTCACTTTTTGAGAGTTCCAAGAGTAATGCAACTGCTAATTTTCCTTCCCCAATGTGACGTCCAAGAGATTTAGCAATAGATTCCAAACCATTGCCAACTCTAGCAATTCTTTCCTGTAAAATGTATCATCTTAGGACAAGTATTAAAAAAAGTCAACTACCTTAACACTCAAAGACCACCTACAGTTCATGAACTGAAAAGAATTTATTTATAATATAAATAAATGTACTAGTAAACAAGAAGCAGCAGTAAAACCTAATATTAATTAGGCATTGTTACAATAATCTTCCACAAGTTCAACGACTTCATCTGAATAAAATATTAGTTGCTAGCACTTCACCCATCTTATTTGGGCTCGTTTAATTGCTACCAAGGCTGAATAATGAATTGAAAAGAATCTGCAATTTATTATTTGCTAAATTCATCTCAGTAAAATATCACGAATGACCAAAAATTATCTCCCAGCTATCTATGTAGGACTTCAGACCACAAAGAAGACAAACAAAAGAAGTACCTTGGCATCATCATTATCCTTTGCCAGCAAGCAAAGGATGACAAGAGCACGCTTTCTGATATCTCCATTTCTCTTACGAAGAAGCTCAGTAAGACACGGTATGTAATTCTCCAATACAATCCATTCTTGGTGCAATTCTCTTTGTTCACAAAGATCTTGCAGCTGTTCCAAGCATTGAAGCACTACCTCTTCTCCTCCCGATGATAGTCTAGATTTCAAGGAAGCGACAGTGATCATGGTGTTTCTGTCCTTCCATTCTTCAATAGATTGCCTTAGCGTTTTGTTAGGCCTCAGCATTGAAGTATCTAGTGGAGTCAAGGTCATGGGACACAAGTGACTATCTTGCTCTGCCAACCACTTCTCTATGGCACTTCTCTCATATGTATGTCCTGAAGGAGCTTCCACAGGATCAACCATTACTTCTTTAGTAATTGGGCAATAAAAGGACTGGAGAGGTTCTAAAGACTGATTACCTAAAGACGCCCTCTTCATTAAGTACTTCTTTTCTCTATCCTCCAGAGAAGATGCTGCATCTGCCCTTTCTAGCAATGCAATAATTTGGTCCATCTGTATGGCTTCAGCCTTGTCTTTCCTCAACCTTAAATTTTCTATTTCGCTCTTGAATTCTTCAAGCTCCTTTTTTAATGTTGCTCGATCGGTTGGAACTCCAACAGCCTCTGCAATAGAGACAAGCAAATTATTGGCATAGGAGCGATCAACATTCCTTTCCTGCATTCCTGATTCTATTTTTCCCAAAATCTCTTCTTCTGCAATAGCAGACCTAAATTCAGCATTTCTCATGTTATTAACTAGCTGGTCAATATTTTCTCTGGTCACCACTGAAATATCTATAGAAGCCAAAGGAATGCAACTCATTGCATGGGTAATCTTTCTGGTAATGTCTTCTATGCGCTTAGTGATTGACCTGGAGTTTACAAAAAGATAAAATCGGTTTTTCTCCCTGCAATCCCTAATTAATTGTTTAGCAGCCTTCGTCTCCTGACAAAGGATTTCCACAAAGTTTTGCAAGCCTTCAGAATCACAAATGCCCTTCCTATTCAACTCTTGTAAGAGAGGAATGATGCGATCTAGGTAAGATGAGAGTTCTTGAAAACTCTTCTCGTTAATGAGGACATTCTTGGAAGTCATTGATACCTCAATGATGGCCTCTATAGTCTGAGAAAGGAGTTCCATTATCGAACCAAGAGCCGGATTAGTTATGACGTCCATTTCCATTTTCTGACCAGCTAATGACTTTTGTGGACAAGTATCATGACCAATCCCATGCAAGGAAATCCACACACAACTCAACAGAAGAAGCTGCTCAATCCTATTTACTATACACCAAATTACCTACATTAGGAAGATACTCAAAAACCACATGACAAAAAAAGGCAATCAGAAAATGAAATCAAGATTCTCAGTTTCATATTATACTTTGAACTTTTATATAAAAATAAATATAAATGCTCCATTCCAGTGTGTCAGAATTTTAATTCATCAATCAGCAAGCCAAGCAATTGTTTAAGCTCATTATAATAACAATAAATATACATGTGTGTGTGTGTGTGTGTGTGAGAGAGAGAGAGAGAGAGAGAGAGATAAGGATGCATAATTCTCAGCTTTGCCCATCAACCAAAGGGGTCAGTGAATCCATAAGAGAAGGCGATGATCAAAGCACAATTATATATGATTATGCTAATAAAAATCAAAATTCCATATAATGAGACTATTCTTCTCATCTTCTTCACCACAACAACACGAAGACCAAAAAAGTCAACCTAAACAATAGGAGCTGACCTGGGCACCCACAACACTGGAAATCTTTCCCGATGAAGCTGGGATTTGAAAATGATCAATCGTGACTGCAGATTTGAGCAAAATTCAAAGAAAATGTCAAGAAAAAATGATGTATACGCCTGTGTTCAGTTTACCAAAGAGAAGTCTGGTCTTTCTAGTCGCCAAATTGGTAGTAATTTTGACTGGTCCCGAGGGGAGACTGAGGATAGTGTCTGTCTGGACAAAACGTTTTGCATGAAGAAAAGTTACATGAAATCGTATCTAATTGCTTTGTACAGTCTAGACAACAAAAGCTACCTTCCAAGTTCCAATTCCAAGCTTGCTTTATTTGATCCTCGCTATTTTTAAGTTCACAATTTTAGTCAGGAATTTCAAAATATCTATATATCTATACAAAAACAAAGTCTTTAACAAAAATAAACATACACACATTTTTCTCCCAAAATACACTTGTTAAATTTGAAAAGATTTTGCCAAAAATACAAAAAATTAAAAAATAAATGAAAAATAATTACATTTTAGAAAGTGTAATGATTGCAAATTTGAATTACACTATTGAGCAATACATGCATTTGTTCCCAAATAATAAAATAAAATAAAAAGTTTTAGCACTATTAAATTATATAAAAAAATAATAGTAGTTAAATTTTTTTTATTTAAAAACAAAGAATGTGATGTTTTCGAGATGAAAATTAGTGATTGAAAAGTGGAAAGAAAAAATATGTGTGATTAAAAAGTAGTTTAAAAGTAAGTTGTTTAAAAATATTTTATCAAACAGAGATACTTTGTTCCAAATTCAAAAAAGGACCATTTAAAATTATCTATAATCTTATAATGAATCTTAACTTCAATTTTTTTTTTTTTTTTTTTTTTGTTGAAAAATGTGAAAAAAAATTACATCAATAGAATCATAAGACTAATTTAAAAAATAAATAGATAATTGTCTATTGTTATAAAAAAATATTCAAGATTCGTAATTTAGAAATTTTGTTAAATTAATTAAAAAGAATTATTCAAAAAAATTCTGCTTAATCATAGTGTAATTAATTTGGTAAAGTAACATTAAATTATTTCTAAAAATATAAAATTATATTATAAAATATGTTGAAAAATATTTAAATAACCCGAAAATGTTTTAGTTTAAAGAACGAAAAATGTTTTAGTTTAAAGAACTCAAGAACATTCATTATATTGTGTATTTTTTATATGTTTTTCAATTAGATTATATAAAAAAAAATAAAAAAAATTAAAGTACTAATCCAAAAATTGTCTTTCAAATCGAATAATTTCATACTTGATTGAATATAATTTTTCGTTATATGTAATGCCACTGTAATCACTCTCGCATGTTGGAATGTATTTGAAAAATTCTATTGGTAACTATCAGTATTAAAATTATGTTTAAGCATGTGTTCGATAAACTTGCAAAACTAGTTTATAAACCACTTTTTTAATCATACACATTATTGTATTATTTTGAAGTCGAAAAATATGTAATATAGGCGTCAATCGAATATCTTAACAAGAAGTTTAATATAATATAAAAAGTAAAAGCAAACTGTAAAAATATTGTCCGTAAAATCGTCCAAAAGATCAAATATCAAAGTTTTACTTTATATTTTTTACTTCATTTTAAATTATATCATTTAAGTTATATAATACTCCGTATTCAGAAAGCCTGAAATGGTTCGACCCGAAAGAAGCAACAGGTCTAGGGTCGGAAAATTGAATCGAGTTGAACCAGGGTCGAATCAATTTTAATTAAAAAAATAAATAATTATTTGAAAGATCAGAAAAATTTCTAAAAAAAATTATTTTAGAAATAAAACAACATTTACTCATTTGAAGTAAAATTAAATAAAACGAAAAATAACAACAATATTCTTTATCAATTCAAAGTAAATATATATAAGGTAAAAATAACTTATTTTATAAAAAGAAAGTTTAACAAACAATAAAACTATTTTTTTTAAGAGACAAACAATTTTTTTTTTTTTTTTTAAAAAAAAAAGAAGAAAGAAATCTTATACTGATCATAATTTCTTATTTTTTTATTAGTTTTGTAAATATTGCATTTTCTATTTTGATTACATTTTCTTTTTAAAATTTTGAATTCGATAATATTTTGTATTAAAATGTTATTGTACTATATTTTTATTTGATATGCTTCTATAATTAATATATTTTCATAAATTTTGATCGAAATCACTATCAAAACTATATTCCCATACATCGCACGGATGAAAATACTAGTTTTACACATAAAGGTCATTTGGTGTAGAATATTTTGTAAGAAATTTGAATTTTTCGAAGACTGTATAATTAAAAAGAGATTGAAATGTGTGAAAATAGTGAGTCCCTTAAAAATATGTGGTTAAAAATGAGTTTGGGAGAAAAGTTGTTCAAATTCACCAAACATGAGCATAAATTCAAAACATTTATTTCATTTTTAACTACACAATATCAACCTTATTCAAAGCCTTTCCCCCCCCCCTCCCCCCCCCCCCCCCCCCCAAAAATAATGGCAATCAAACTTAGTCATTCAAATTGAGACTAATCCTAGAGTAGCTGCAAGAAACTAGAGGATTCACTTAAAGAATACTACCATGAAAAGTGTAATTTATGAACAATGCCTATCTAATCACAATATAAATTAATTTTGAAATTAAACGTTTGGATGAGACATGGGACACAACATTTTTTGTTTTGACACTTACTTTTGTTAGTTAGTTCTAATTTTTTTTCCAATTGTTATGTTTTTATACGTTAATTTTTGTCAATATAATATATCCTTCAATCGATAGCATGGAACTATTTTTTTTTATTATAAATTAATAGGTTTTAACGTTTAACATTTCAATTTCATCCAATCTAGAGTAGCAACAAAGAGTTGGTCAAGGCGTGTCCCTTTGACTTCCTCCCAAAACTGGGGTGAAGTGAAAACCGCCACATTGACACGGGTCTCTGACTCTGATACTTTTTCACATTTGGAAAGACCAGATTATACAAAGTTGAACTAGCAGTCAATCATGTTATGTTCAAGGGCGATTTTGATATAGGGTGTAAAATAATTTGAATGTTAGTCTATCATTTGTGCAATTAAAAATTTTATGTTATTACCATGAACAGGGATGGGTGTCGGATAGTTCGTTTCGTGTATCTCAAAAATCAAAATCGAATCATACTTTTCGGTTCTTGTAAAATAGAATCATTCGGTTCCATTGAATCACAATAACCAAACCAGAACTAAATCATTCGATTTTAGTTCGGTTTCGGTTCTAATTCAATTCTACAATAATAATTATTTTTCGGTAACCTTATCAAGGAGTATCGGCCCCGAGAAGCGAGCCAATAACCCGAAATAAACCTCTACCGAATATACCAAGATCAAAGATTTCGAACATCATTTCACCCCGAAGAAAGTATTGAATTTTTCATGAAATAGAATATATTTATAAACCAAAATAAGAAACAAATGGTCTAAAAGGTTTTTTAAGTATGGCAAGAAGGCATACAAATAAATTTGTATAGTAAATTTGTAGAGTAAACTTGTGGAATGAATCATGAGTTTTAAATGTATTATTATTAATTGTTTTATATTTGTATTTAAATATTTAAGTAACTCCATCGTGGTCATTTACAATTTCGCTTATTAATAAGTTAGTCTTATTCTATTTTCATTTATTAAGGATTTCAGTTAAAGTGTGAAGTTAAATGTTACAATAAGATAGAGACGTAACATATTTCATAAAAAGAAATTAATCATTTTCACTTTAACAAAAAAAATTACAATTTTTTTTTCATTTTTAATTTTATGACAACCAATTAAGACCTTCAAAAATATAAACAAGGATCAAAGATCGGTTCTAATTTCAATTTTTCGATTCTAAAAGCGGAATCGAGAACCGAACCATTGGTTCCAAAACCGATTTTCTATTTTATTTTTTTAAAAGCATACGGTTCCGATTTTTTCGATTTTCAGTTCCGATTCGATCATATCGGTTCCGATTTTTTTGCCAGTCCATGTAAACAATCCATTAATCTCATTCATCGTTCCATTAGTTTTGACTGACGGAAATGAACTAATGTATTTTAGACGGGATACAAATTTGAAACTTCGTGTATGATTTTTTTACTCGAACTGAGTTCGTGTATCATTCACATAATTAACGCTTTTAGTTACATCGATCAATGAACATTATTTTTGTCCAGGGTAAAATAGTATAATATGATTTAAATTGGAGATATAATTCATATCGTAATATGCAATTTGCATTTTTCTTTGGGTTAATTTTTTTATCCATACGGGCGAATGACCATTACAACTAGACTAGATACTAAACCTATAATAATTCAATTCAAGCAATTGGTTTTGGGTCGATAAAAGATACGCGTACTCTACGGAAAGACATGATTGTGTTGGCAATTAAATCAAAATCTCTTTAATTTATCTATGTGATCTTTTTGTTGTTTAGAGAAAAATAGTAAACACGAAAAACATAAATATATGATAAAGAAATTACGAATCATCAAAACTTTCCACTATATAAAAAATTCTTACAATCATATACTCCATCCGTCTCAATTATATGTTGTCTTTTTTTTTTTTTTTCCAATTATATAGACTTGTTTCTTTATTAGGAAGTACTTATTTTGTTTGTTTCCTAATATCCATATTCATTACTTCCAATAATAATAGTTTTGATACTTAAATAAAGGTAAGTTGAAAAGTTTCTTTACAAAAATTATTTTTTCAATAACATTAAATATATTTTCTTAATCTGTATGAAAAGTCAAACAAACCTATATAATTGAGACTGAGAGAGTAAAATTTCACTCACCAAACCTTCCAAATATTGTAGGAAAAAAAACTCGAATTTTACTACATGTACCAATTTACAATCTTTGCACAACCCACAAAAAAAAAAAAAAAAAAAAAAAAAAAAAAAAAAAAAAATTGCTAGGATGTAATATTTCTTCACAAAACTCTCTAAATATCTATTTATAGGAACACCGCTACATAGACGAGATCGATTTCAACTCATTCAAGGGAAACGAAACTTTTTTCTAATTTGAGTAAAATAAATGATTGGTCATTGAACTTTAATTTGTATAACTACTTACTAATTGAACATTAAAATATAATTAAATACTCACTCGAATATTATAAACGTAACTCATCAATCACTAAGCTTAAACCCGTTCGTAAGCTTGTTGTTATCGTCCACGTGGTTACTGATAATCTGACATCACAATATTTAATCGTTAAAACATTCCACGTCAAAGCTTTCAAATAGATTTTATGTCAATGATGAACGAGTTACATTTATGATACTTGAATTAATATTAAATTACATTTTGAGGTTTGATTAGTAATCAGTTACACAAACAAAAGTTCAGTGACCAGTCATTTATTTTACCATTTCTAATCCAAAAAGAAAACCATCAGATTTATACCAAAAAAACTCAAATTTTAAATTAGTTTCTTTTCGCAATTGAAACCCTTCAAATTTGAAATTGTTTGGGGGTAATTATCCCACCAGACCAGACCGGGGACTGGAATACCCATTGGAAATGACCAACTATAATATTATAGACTGTAAACATGATGTTATTTTCATGAACAGGTAGGCAGGTCAACATAGACTGCTTAGAAAATTGAGGAAATAGTCATGCATAGATTAAAAAAAATAATGCGGATTCAACGTAAACTTTGAAACGTCTCAAGCAACAAGCTTAGAACACCATCCAAAGATGCCAGCCATACAGAAGCAAGTCTATGAGGGCCTACCAACAAAAACCAAGAGTGTCGACCTTGACCATAAAAGATGTAGACGTCTAAGCCTGCGCCTTGGTGAGGGCCCAAAAAAATTATATATTTTATGCTCTGTTTGACTCTCATTATTTAAAAATCAAATTTATTCAACAATCAAATTAATTTTAATCATCCATTTTAGTCAAGTTCATAATTTTTTACTTTTCAAACATTTTTTAACCACACATTCTCTACAAATACTATTCAAAACCACATGGAGGCCGAACGGGGGCTATATTCAGTGGCAGAGCCACCTATAGGCGAGGTAGCGCGGCCGCGCTACCTCGTCGCCAGTGGTCCACCAGGAGGCGCCGCGCCTAGACATCTGAGTTTTTTTTTTTTTTGCCCAAATCAGTATCCAACTCCTAAGTCCAAGCCCAAACCAAAAATACAACATACAAATCGATCTCTATTTGGTCCAACAAGCAAATTCTTAACAAAAATCAAAATCCCTAACATTTTGGCTTCATCCCTTCCCGATTCTCTCTGTATCTGACCTCGCAGGCGCAGCGTTCGGGTTCGGCCACGCACGGATCCGCCACTGGTGCCGTCGCCGTCGTCGGTCTAACTCACACTCAGCGTGCCTTCATGTGCTTCAGCCTTTCGACGGGCGACGATAATTGTTGTTTGACTTGTTTCATGTTTGTTTTGTTAATAAATGTTAAAGTATAAGTATAAGTATGTATATATATATATATATATATATATATATATATATATATATATATATATATATATATATATATATATATATATGTTATGATTATTTTATTTGTTTTGGTTGTGACTTGTGTAATTTTCAGATTTGATAATGTTATTACTTATTATGTATTAATAATGTATAAGTTTTAAACATTTTAATAAATATTATTGATATTTGATTTATTAATTTTTTTTGGTTAGGTTAAACTGTCAATTATTGTCATTCCTCAATTTTTTTTATCAATTTGTGATTTCTCAGTAAGGCTAAACATTAATTCGTTATAATTGATTTAAGAATTATACATAAATGTTACATTTAAGTTTTTGCAAAGTGGTTTAGATTTGTAAATTGGACTATTGTGATGAAAATATGATTTGATTTGTGAATTGTTATTATTGATTTATAGGTTGTGAATTGAGATTTGGTGAATATTTGATTTAATTTGTGATCATTAATTTACAGATTATGAAATGTTTTTTTCCCGCATAAACGAAAATCTGAACTTAGTGGTTCTAGTTCTAGTAGTCCTGCAACTGCTTCTAGTAGAGCAAATGAGTTAGTAGATTTTGATAACACAAAGAAATTTCGCACTGAATTCAATATGGATGAACTCGTGTCGGATCCAGGAATACGGCCCCCAATTGAGTCATATGATCATAACATTAGAAATGATGTTAGGATGACAAACTTAGAGAAAGGTCCTTGTCAACCACATGGACATGACTTTTCAAGAAGACTGATGGGAAAGGATAATAGATGTTTTAGAAAAGAATGGTTTAATGAATTTTATTGGTTGGAGTACAGTGTAGAAAATGATGATGCATACTGTTTGTATTGTTATTTGTTCAAACCTGATAGGGGAAGTCAAGGGGGTGGGTATACATTCACTAAGACTGGGTTTAGAGATTGGAGTCACAAAAAGATTTTAAAAGATCATGTCGGTCTTGTGGACAGTGCTCATAATATAGCTTTTGAGAAATGCAACAACTTGAAATATCAAAGACAAAATATCTCTTATGTTTTGCGTAGCCAAAATAGTACACAAAATAAAAGTTATAGGACGAGGTTGACTGCGGTACTAGATTGTACTAGATACCTTTTGATGCAAGGGTTGCATTTTTGTGGTCATGACGAATCAGAAGATTCTCTTAATAAAGGTAATCTACTTGAGTTACTAGAATTGTATGCAGCTCGTTGTGAGGAAGTCAGGATTTCGGTATTTGGTAATGCACCAGAAAATGACCAAATGACCTCATCCCCTATCCAAAAGGATTTGGTGAACTGTTGTACAGTTGAGACGACCAAGGCAATAATGAATGAGATGAATGATTATTTATTTTCAATCTTAGTTGATGAGTCTCGTGATAATTCCTTGAAAGAACAAATGACAGTTGTTTTGCGATTTGTAGACAAATCTAGACAAATCAAGGAGCATTTTTTGGGCATAACACATGTTAAAGACACTTGTGCACAGTCACTTAAGAATGCGATCGATGCAATGTTTGCTAAGCATGATTTGAGCATATCTAATTTGAGATGTCAGGGTTACGATGGGCAAGCAATATGTCTGGTGAGTTCAACGGATTAAAAGCTTTGATTTTAAGGGAGAATCCCTATGCTTTTTATATTCATTGTTTTGCTCACCAACTTCAATTATCAATTGTTTCGATGGCACGTAGAACTATAGTGGTTGGTGATTTCTTTAATACGCTTTCTATCGTTGTAAATCTAGTGGGTGTGTCTTGTAAGCATGTAGATGCACTTCGAGCAAGTTATCATGATGAGATTGTGAAGAGGCTCAATCTTCGAGAACTTTGTAGTGGCAGTGGAAAGTTTCAAGAAATCAATTTGGCACGACCTGGTGACACTAGATGGGGCTCGCATTTACTCACAGTCACTCGTTTTATTAGTATGTTCAATAATGTCTTAGACGTTCTTGATATTGTATCACAAGATGGGCCAACTGCAGATCAAAGAGCATTGGCCTACCAACAGATGATCACTATGCAAAACTTTCAACATGTCTTCTGTCTCCATTTTATGTTTGATATTCTTTCCATTACAGATAATCTTTCACAAGCGTTACTATAAAAAAGAGCAGGATATTCAAAATGCTATGGGATTGTTAAATGTGGTCAAGTGTACATTGCAGAACATGAGGGACAATGGTTGGAATAAATTGTTGGATAGGGTGATCGAGTTTTGTGTTGGTAAAAATATCAGAGTGCCTATCATGGAGGATATTATGGTTTTGGAAGGTCGATCAACAAGACGTAGAGTTGCTCAGCAGGTGAAGTATTATCATCGTTTTTATGTTGATTTGTACTGTCATGTTATAGACTCAAATTTGCAAGAGTTGAACGATCGTTTTCCAGAGACAACTACTGAGCTCCTTATCTGCTTTTCATATTTGAGTCCAAAAGATTCATTTGCAACCTTTGATACTGCTAAATTGCTACGTCTTGCTGAGTTCTATCCTTCAGACTTCAACGCTGAAGAGTTGTTATTACTTCGACCCGAACTTGACAAGTTTTTTATACTTGTCACAATGGAGAATGCTTTCTTTAATCTTAATAGTATATCATGTGTAGCTAAGAAGATGGTTGAAACATGGAATTCTTGTTATTTTCCATTGGTTTATAGGCTCATTACATTGGCTTTGATATTACCTGTGGCAACTGCATCTGTTGAAAGAGCATTCTCTACTATGAATTTAATCAAGAGTGATTTGCGCAACAAAATGGGAGATAAAATGGTTGAATGACAATTTGGTTGTGTACACGAAGCGAGACATTTTTAAAAATATTGAGAATTGGACAATATTGCAGCGTTTTCAAAATATCAGACCCCGATGAATGCAGTTGTCTGAGCCAACGAATACCAACTGATGTCATTATCATGTATTTTACATCTATTTTGATTTGTATTGGATTATATGTTCATATATTTAATTATAACTTTTTATTCTTATATCTATTTATTCATTTTTAAATATTATTTCATTAAATAATATTCACAATCTCGCTACTGCCATCGTTCACGTTAGTCGGTCAACGGTCGACGAGGTCAACGGTCAACGCTCTACTTGAACTTCTCAGCTGGCTCCGTCGCTGGCTATATTTATAAATAAATTACCAATCCGCTAAGTATTTATATTCTGTACTTCGTCTCACTTCTGTGCGTTTTATATCTCCAATTGGATTCATTAGCTTTCGCTTACCTTTCTGAATATTCATTAATGCCTCCAATGCCCCTAAACCACCTCTCCTTGTATATCTTAGAATATCCATTTGAAGGAATATGAACACCTTAAACACAGGTCAAAGTTTATTTTAAAAATTGCAGTCAGGTTTTAATCCATTAGGAACTGAAATTTAATTTCACCAAAAATGTGCCTTAACAACTTGGACAAGATGTACCGACCAAACTATAAGGTTATGTTCTCTTTGTTATTTTCATGCTATTTTCTTTTTTCAGTTTTCCAAAACTAGTTTTCAAAAATAAGGAAAAAATTGCAAAGAAAACTCAAAACGACTTTTTTATCGTTTTCAGTGTTTTTAGTAAAAAAATTGAAAATGTAGAAAACAAGTCTGATTTTAAGTAAATAATCTCAAAATCCCCAAATCCTCATCTTGTACATATTTGAAAGTTTTCGAACTCTATCGCAATTTTTTATATTTAATATGGTATATCAAAAAATTCTAAAGCAAAAGTGTTTTTGGAATATTTTTTTTGAGAAATAATTTTTCAAAATGACAAAGCATTAGTGATGGCAATGTGTCGGATATTGGTCAGGTTTGTCAAACCCGTACTCTACCCACTAAATATTTACAACCTCCATACCCTACCCATATACCCATTTAAAAATTGCGGGTCGAAGGCTAGTTTGCTTATATACCCATTTAAAACTCATTACTAATTATTTATTTTTTTAGACTATAAATAAGTTATAGGTGCTTCGGATTAACTTGAATCAGTTAAATATTGAGTTTCACTTGAATTTGAGTTGAAAAAAGTTTGTTATATGTTGAAATTATACAAACGAATTTGAACAATTTTTTTAGACGTTAACAAAGTCAATAGTTTAAACATATTAATGTTTAGACGATAACAATGTCGATAGATATTTGGGTTCTATTATTTATTTATTTATTTATTTATTTATTTAAACAATCACTTTTGTTTTAAATTTTATAATTTTTAAAGAAAATTAATGGGTATGCGGGTCGAGTATGGATATTGTAGTAAAACCCACACCCGACCCATATCCATGTCGGGTTTTAAAATTTACCTTCATACCCTACCCACGAACCCATTTAGTCGAGTAATCCCCGCCCATTTATGTCGGGTCTCCGTCGAATATCGGATTCATGAGTATTATTGTCATCCCTACAAAGCATACAAGTTTTCAAAAACTAAAAAATAGACACTCAAAAAAACAAAAGTGGAAATGAATTCACAACTCAAAACTTAAAAACAAAGAGAACGGTCCCTAGGCGCAAGGACAGATTTACTTAAGGACCAGTAGGGTCCTTGGACCCCACTGGAAAAAAAATTTTGAGTTCACACGTTTGGGCCAGTCCATTTCTCAGTTCAAATAATTTAGCTCAAAAAAATTTCAAAATTATTTGACGTCAATTGATTTAATTTGAGATTTGTGGTTTGTGAAGTTAATTTCTTGATATTTAGCTTTTGAGAAATTGAAATTTTAAATGTTATTTGTAAGTTAAATTTTGTTTACTTGTCATTTATGAAATTAAACTTCTTTTTATTTTATTTTTTTTCCAGGAAAAAAGTTTTCGGGGGCAACACCTTCAACCCCCTCCTGCCTCGAGTTTTTTTTTGCCCACACTGACATTAATTCCTGACTCCGTCCCACCCTAGGCGTTTCTAGCATTATCTGTTCCCATTTTAATTAGGGGTGGACGTGGTTCGGTTTGGTTTTGGTTCTAGAAGAACCGAACCAAAACCAAACCATAAACCGATGATTTGTTAATAATGGAACCAATTGATTTTTTTAAAGATATGGAACCAAACCGCTCGATTCTGGGACCATTAATTGAATTTTTAAATAATAAATGTAAATTAAAACCTGTTTATATCCACTTCTTCATTAGAATCCATCTACATCATTACTAAATAGAAAATGAAATTTTTAGTTAACAAAACAAAAATTTAGAAAAAGTGACATGTTATTCTAAGTCAAAGAAGAAGAAACTCACTTGAAGGAAGCTTGTCGACCATTTGAAACTTAGAGAATCAAACATAAATGCTGTTTAGACTTATAGTTACATGTTACGATGAAGTTCTGAGTCTCATTCTATCGTGGTGCCATGTGAGTCAGAGATGGAATTTGCAATTTGAGTTTGGGCTAATTCTTGAGAAATGACGAATTGGGCCGAAGTTTACATATACATAAATTTTAAAAAATAAACATCAATTTCATCGATGGTGACTAAGGAATGCAACGATTGCTGTGTTATAGGAGTACAAGTAAAGCAGTGTGAATGCTTATTTATAATTGAAAAGAAGAAAAATAAATTAGAATTAGAATTTAGATTTATAAAATCTTTGTCTAATAGGAAATGAGATAAAATGTATATTAAATAACATTTTTGTACATTTCACATTTTTAATTTTAGATTTTAATTTTTTAGTAAGATGAATATCCACTAATTTGTGTGTGTGTGTGTGTGTGTAAATTTAGTTTGGTTCTTGGTTCTAGAACCAGAACCAAAACCGAATGGTTCTTGATTCTAATAATCAAACCATTATTTTTTTTTATGTAGAACCGAACTAAACCGCTTGGTTCGGTTCGGGTCTGGTTCGATTATTTTGTCCACCCCTATTTTTAAACAAAGATTAGACTGCAAAATTAAATACGAATCATCACAAAACGAGCAAAAACCAACGTGAAAACAGCCTGAAAAACCAAAATTTCCACTTCCCATCATATTCCACATCACATCATAATTCAAGCAAATGAAAAAGAAGAAAACTGCAAGAAATAGAAAATAAACAGATGCGCACACTCTCAATGTGCAGAAACTCGTGCTCAAAAATCGAACAAAATGAAAAGCCAAAAAAACAATCGCGTATCCCTCAAGAGCCTGAAAAAACTCCGAACTCATACCATGGATAAGAAATTTGTTTCTTAATTTAGAAGGCTTAAGCAAATCTATAAGAAATTTCCAATCAAACATATTGGCGGTATTGCCAAGCACCAATGCAACAAATTAGGGTCATGAAGAGAACTAATAAACTTACAAAAAAAATTTGAAAAAACCCCACAATAAATGCAGAAACCAAAATCCTAGAAGAAATCTCAAAAATTCTGAACGGTCCCATGATTTCAGACTCAAAGAAAGATCCACAAAAGTAAAATATGAAGAAACTCTGCAAATGTACGGGAATGAGGAAGAAATGAAGAAAGAGAAACAAGGGCCATATACGAGGAGCTAAAAGTGAAATCTTCTCATTCATAAATCATACCCTAAGGCCCCATTCTCTTCTTGTCTTCTGGAAGGAAAAATAGCAAGAGTAAAACCGGAAGGAAAAAATTTTAAAAAAAAAAAAAAAAAAACAAAATTCCCATGCTAAACCAGTTAGATGTGGACGCGAGGTGCAAAATTGTGAACATAGCCTCAGCTCTTTTTGTAAAGTAAGGATATTCCACTTTTTGAGTACGAAAGAAGTTAATGTTATTCAACCAAAGATACAAAGAAGAAAAGCAGAAAATCACCATTCTCTTACTTGAACCATGGAACTTGGAAGTACTGAAAATCACATGGATGAAGAGGCAAGCATGTAACAGAAACATCTCTAATGACACCATTAAAAACGTCTATAAGCATCAGAGTTTCACAAATCAGATTTAGTTCATTGACTTGTACTCAAACCCAAAGTGCCCGATAACAGATTTCAGTGTAATCTGATTTGTCTATGGGTAATTATATTTGCACCACAATTTCTTATAACCACATCATATTTGAATTGCATTATTGGTCTCTAAGCTTTATTGATTATTACATTTATGTTCTTTAATTTTTTCATCAAATTCTTATCATTAAATTTTCAACAATTATCAAATTTTGTCCTTCATGATGATTTTCGTCCAATTTTTTTTATTATTGTCGGGATTTATATCAATGAACAAATATTCAATTAAAATTTTAATTTTTTTTTACGTATTAAGTGTTCAAGCGGTAAATAAATCTTTTTAATCCCTTTTAATAAATTTTTTGACACGAATTGATAGAAAAGACGAGTTATATTAATTAATGAAAGAATTAAAATAAGAAAACAATGAAAAAAGTTGGGAGACATAATTGTAATATTGATTAAAGGTTATGAACATTTATTGCAATTAAAATGTGGTGCATACACAAGAAGATGTGGTGGCAATATATTTAGCCTTTGTCTAAAGATAGATTTCACTTAGTTCATTGCATCAGAATTAAGAATTTATTTAAGGCCATGATGGAAATAGAACTATCTTTTCAAATTTCACTTACATTACACTCTAAACATGACCAAAAAACTACAAGATTTTTGTGCTTAATCTAATCTAGTCACATAGAGGCAGCATCATGACTAGAAATAATTCAGAGAATATGTTTACAAAGGGAGTAATAAATTTTAAACTGACCTGAAAAGATTTGTTACGAGCTCTCAAAGGTTAATATGACTCAGAACCGCAGTAGAAGGCACTGCGAGTCAGGAAAACGGGTATTCACTATTCACTGGACCTTGGCATCTGTTACATTGTAGATGTGGATTCATCTTAATTCCAGAGCCAAAGAGTGGGAATATTGTGGTCAGGAAGGATCTG
The DNA here is from genome assembly GCA_963555705.1 of Ligustrum vulgare. Taxonomy (NCBI): domain Eukaryota; kingdom Viridiplantae; phylum Streptophyta; class Magnoliopsida; order Lamiales; family Oleaceae; genus Ligustrum; species Ligustrum vulgare. The sequence goes on along the minus strand of OY743189.1, from coordinate 31,351,297 downwards.
AATCTCTGAGCTGCAGCTATCCACTTGACCTTATATTCTACAATACCCAACTCTTGAGAATCTTAACTTCAGAAAATGTTCGAAGTAGTTATTATCCTTAAATTTAAAGTTGCAAACTTAAGAGAGGATGGACACTTCCTTTGAGAAGGCAATTCCAATAACATGGGCAATGTTGATCAATTATGGTCTCTTGTTGGACTTTTGAATATTTCTGCTCAATCCTCAGACCTATGGCAGCAATGCTAACAGCACTTAAACAACCTCTACGTAGCATTCTCTAGCAATATTCTTTCTAAAATAACCCTTCCATTATCAAGATTGGAAACTAAATTGGCCAACACAAATCCCCAAGAATCACTATCAATCCTCTGATTACTAGTAGCAGCCACAGAAAGCACCTTGCAAACTTCAGCTTTACAATTTGAATTGCAGAGCCCTTCAATTAAGATAGAATAAGTGGACTTTCCCAGCAAAAAGCCTTTATCCAACATCTCCTCCAAGATTTCAATCCCATCCTTTGCATTACCTACCTTACAAAACCCTTTGATCATCGTGTTATAAGTAAAAGCATTTGGGATGCATTTCTTCTCTACCATATCATCCCACAACCTTCCTGCCTCACATAACTCCCCTCCCTCGCACAACCCGGCAATAAGTGTATTATACGTCAACAAGCTAGGTATTGTACTCCTCTCAAACTCGTCAAACAACTTCCGCGCTTCCCAAACCTTCCCTTCCTTACAAAGCCAATGTATAAGCGTGCTCGATACCGCATTATCTGGAGTACAATTCTTAATCAACAACTTCTTCCACAACTCACATGCATCCTCAACCTTCCCTTTCTCACACAGGACATCGATCACCCTACAACATAATGCTGAGCTTGGTATATACTGTTTATCAAGCATATCATTAACCAAATTAACAGCTTCCCCAGGCTTTTTTTCTTTACACAAAGCCTCAATCATGACACTATAAGTAACATCATTTGGCTCAACTCCGTTCTCCCCCATCTCATCCATAACTTTCGTTGCTTCAACAAACCTCCCTTGCTTACAAAACCCATCCATCAAAACTGTGTATGTGGTTGCATCGGGCAACCACCCTCTATCCAAAATCTCATCAAACACTCTCTTCGCCCTTACCATGTCACCTCGTGTCACATACCCACCTAAAATAGTCGTATAACTAACAACGTTTGGAACCATTCCCATTGCAGGAATTTCATCCATAAACCTAACAGCACCCTCAATATCATCCTTCTTACACAGCGCCTTCAATAATATGTTACAAGTAAACACATTAGGCACAATGCCAAACTTTCTCTGGCAATTCTTAAACAAAATGTAAACGGAATTGTACTTCTTGTTCTGAACCATCGAGTTTAAAAGGGTGTTAAATGATCGAACTGACCTTTGTACACCAAAATCCTTGATTTGAATGAAGGTTTTAAGGGCTTCATTCGGTTTACTAGCAATTCCGTAGTTTCTGATCAACGTGATAAATAAGTTCTCACCGCACTTGATATTGAAACGAAGGAGATCATTCAAAAGGGCATTTACGGGTTCAAAAGCACGAGCGCGGGAGAGCTTGTGGATGATGGAGTGGTAAGTGTCGTAGTTGTGGTGAAAATTGGGATGATATTTACCGGCGTGGTGGAATATTTGGAGGGCAAGGTCGAGGTTTTGTTGGCGGGTGATGATAGAGATGAGTCGTTTGTGGGATAGCTTTTGGGGCCAGGGTTTAATTGGGGGCGTAACAGTGTAGGATTGGAGGAGTTGGGGTTTGGATTTTATGGTGGAGAGGTGGTGATGGGATTTGAAGATGTCATCTTCAACTGCAGCGGTGGCTGTGGCGGTGGAGGCAGTGGCGAATGAGTGGAGGATTGAGAATTTTGCTGTGGTGACGGAGCGATAGGGTTGAATTCCCAGGTGAGATATCATGGTGGCAGTGGTAGTGGTAGTGGCGGTGGCCGGAGGAAGACTGAGGAACAATTAGAAGGGTTTTGGTGGAGAATTATTGTACATTGAAGGCTGCATAAAAAAAAAAAGTTGGGGTTTTTAGTTAAATATGTTTGGTATGTAATAAGTTTGGTAAAATAGATTCCTCAGTTGAAATGTCAAAATTATCCTTAATGAAAAAGACTGTTTAATTTGCAGGGTATATCCCCAAACTTAGTCAGGTTGATTTAATTCAGTGTTTCTGGTTATATTTATATTTTTTAATCTTTTAAGTTCTTCTAAAAATGTTCTATATTGTAATAATTTTTCAAAAGTTTTAGGATGATCATTTTTATTTATATATCCTAACATTATTCCTTCTGATACTTCTTCTTCTATATCTTCGTATTCTTCTATAATTTTATGAACCGTATTTATATTTTTTGCTGTTTCAACAGAATTAAATTCTATTCTATTTAGGATTGCATAGTCAATATCTTCGTATATTTCTTTTAGTTTAGTTTGTCCAACAGAATGTATATTTTTAGACTTTTCAACAATAGTCGATAAAAATGAAATTTCTTTATCATTTAAATATAGTTTATATTCACAGTTATTAGATGTTGATGTTTGTAAAATATTCATAGATTATTGGGTTGGTAAATTATTATACAAAATTTTCTGGTATAATTCCATTTTTTGGTCTAGTAACATACAATAATCTGCAATATATTGTTCGTATTTTTCTAAAAGTTTATTATATTCTTCAGAAGATATATTTTCATTTTCCATTTGATGTTTAATATCTTCCATTTTATCTCTTAATTTTTCTAAAAGATTATCTAGTCCTTCTATTGTATACCCTGGCATTTAGGTTTAGACTATATTTGTTACTATTTTATTTTCTAAATCTATTTTAAGTTGTAATATATCAGAACAGTCTATAATGTATTGATCATGATTTTCTAAAAGTATATAATATTGTTCAGATGATTCATCCATATCTATTAATTGAGATATAATGTTATCTATTTTTTTCGTTATCCTATCTAACAAATTGTCTAATCCTTCAATAGTATATCCAGGCATTATAAATACAAAGATAAATAATTTATAAAATTTCAAGTAATTTTTCAAACTCTATCAATGTTTGAGAATTGATAATATCTATATCAGCCATAATATCTATGCTTGGTTCAAATGGTATATTATATTTTGAAATACTTTTCTTTCTCTTTTCTAATTTATCAATTATATCTTGAATATTTTGTACCATTATAGATCTTACAGTACCTCTAGCAAAGTTTTCTATCAAATTTTCTTTAAAACTTTTTAATATCTCTTGTGATGCATATAGTTGCTCTTGGTATCCTATTTTATCAATTTCATTTTCATATTCAATACCTTTTTTACTTTTGATATGCTTTTGAACTTTATATGGACCTCTTTTAGTTCTGGGTTTTTTCATGATATAATTACTATTATTCATGATATTAAGATTTTCAAAAACTGGTAAAGAAAGATTCATCCCTTCCATCACTGTCATAATCTATTACAGGGTCATAATCATTATCACTGCTAAACACATATCCTAAATATAATTCATTATTTATTTCAGTATTATCACTATCAAGCCAAAAATAAATAATTGATTTTGTAATTTCTAATCCTAATATTCTTTTTAATGTTGGAAAGATAACTAACAAACATGGCATATACACATGATATAACTTTTTTATTTCATTATTAGGTCTGGTAAACTGTTCATACATGAATAAATGTTCAATTATGCTATGGTGTTCATCATTGTAAGGACTGTTTTGATAATTAAATTTAATAATCCTGAATTCTGTCATGTTAAAAAACTCTTCTTCCTCCTAATTCCGTAAAGATAGATATATTAAGAATACTAACCTCTTTTCCTGTTCTTAGTACCTTTGTATTTTCCTTCTATTGTTAGTGACCTTCAGGCTTATAGGTTTCTGCTCCACACCCTTCAATGACTTCCTGCCTTCACGGGTTATTAGCTGAATCTGGTTGCCTTCACTGTATAACGTTTTAGATGGAAATATTTTAGGACAGAGTGTAGGGAGTTTTCTTAATAATATATCTTCTTCTTGGAAACAGGATTTAGAAGACAAGAATTTAGAAACTCATCATAATTTGATAAGTAGATTGAGATTTTATTGATAATATGAAGATTGAAACAAGATTGATAAGAGAATTTTTCAAAGACAGAAGATTTTTGGCTTTCTCACAAATTGAGTGCTCAAGTGAGTTCTGCCTTTCAACTAGCCCGGAGGCCCTATTTATAATACTACATTGGACACAATTACATCACTGCTTACATCATTGTCTTAACAATTTTACAACTTTTTTCACCTAAGGACACACCTGTCCCTCTATTATTTATTACATCACATGACCTTTACATTATAGGGACACTTATCCTTCTCTTTTTTGGTCTTGGTATGGCCCCTACATTATTCTGCATTGTTGAATTAAAGTAGATCTATTGAATATCTTCCACTTGTCCATCAATTTATTGGCATGTGAAACAGATCCATCAAGTAGCTTCCACCTGTCCATCAATTCCTTTGGCATGTGGGGCAGTTCCTGGCTATGCACGCCTCTTGCAAAGTGGCAAAGCTTCCATGGATTTGATGAGTGTCAAATTTATTGATGTATGCTTGCAGGATTGTTGATTTTTCTTTTCCTCCATTAGTGAGGAGGGTCCATCCATTATACTGGCATATGCACTTGAATTTTTTCTCATACAAATTTTTGGCAATGTTGTAGAGAACTTTGATTCCCAACACCCTTCGGGATCTAAACCATGATCTTGTAATGTTTGGTACTGGCTTGGTATTTTTTCCAACTTCAATTTGAAAATTTCGAGCAACATACCAAATCGTGATAATATGCTCAGCAGGATAATATATCCTTCCATCAATTTCAGGACTGATTGAATAAAATTTTAAATAAATGGATCTTCCTTGAGCAAACTTTGAAATTTCTCCTTTTAGTAAATCATCAAATTTTTCGATTTCTTTTAGATCTTTTCCTGGATAGATAAGATCCAAGAATCCATAATCAGCTGCCATTTTTGTCATGACGGGGTCTCCTCCCTGGGTAACGATCAATCGTGGGTATACATGGTCTCCAGACGAAATGTAATAGCAATCACATTCTTGAAGTTCATATATAACTTCAACAGTGGTTTTATATTCGTTTTCTTTTGGTAAAAAAGGGGAATCATCTTCTTCTTCAGGACGAATTCTGACTACCCTTGTATGTTCATCTTTGGCATTGATTGTGATTTTTTGAGGACTGGCTTCATTTATAACAACTTTTTTGGGACTTGGTTCATCTCTTTTAATTATTGGTCCACCACAGCTTCCAGAAGATGTACCTGTTTGTATTTTTGGTATAACCTGTTTGGTATCAGCCTGTTTGGTAATCAACGATTCAAACTGAGATTCAATCTCAATTATGTTATCGCTCAATTCTTTTGTATAATTGTGATGAAATGTTGAGATTTCCATCAATTGCTTGAAACTTCCTTGGAGAGTTTCTGCAAGTTGTTCAATTCCAAGCTTTATATCTTCAGCTTCCTCCATGAGGAAGTTCATTCGCTTTTTGGCATCTATTAGGGATCTTTTGATATTATCCATCTGCAAATTCAATATTCCTGCTTAAAAAGTCCGCAAGATAATTATTAACACCTTTAATATAAACTATATTAAAATTATAAAATGCCAAATAGGCTTGCCATCTATGGAGCCTTCTATATTGAGGTTCTTGTGGTAATTTATTTTTTACTAAACCTGCAACTTGAGAATTATCAGTTTCAACAATGAATTTCTTAGATAATAAAAACAATGAAAACTTCTTTATTCCTCTGATGATTGCTAACAGTTCTTTCTCATGAGTGGTATAATTTATTTCTGCTTGATTAAACGTTCCACTTGAATATCTACAAATTTCATTAAGATCTGTTTTTAATATTGCTGCCCAATACTTATCCGAGGCATCAGTATTAACTATCAGATTATCTTTTTCATCTGGTAATCTTAATTTTGGCAAATTTTTACATTCTTCTTTTAGTGATTTGACAATTTCTGTATATTCATCACTCCATCCTTTGGTATTTGTTTTCCTGAGTAAAATTTGAATTTTATGTCTCTTTTTTGATAGATTTTCAATAAATCCTTCTGCATAATTTAAACATCCTAAAAATTTTTGTATTTGTTCTTTTGATTCTAATTTGTTTGGAAAACTTTCTATCTTTTTAGATATATGAGTTTGTAATTTTATCCCTCTTTTATCTATTGATAATCCAAGAAAATCAATTTCTTGTTTTTCTATTATAGCTTTATTTTTTGAAAGAACAATTCCTTCATTTTTGCATTCATTTATAAATTTAATTAAATGGTTTCTATGTTCTTCTCTATTATTAGAACATATTAATATATCATCTACATAGACAATTAAGAATTCATTGAATTTTCTAAATATGTTATCCATTCTTCTTTGATATATTTGTGGTGCATTTTTTAAACCAAATGGCATAACCATCCATTCATACTTACCTTGAGGTGTACTAAATGCTGTATATTGAATACTATCTTCTTCCATTTTTACTTGCCAAAATCCTGATTTGCAATCAAATTTAGAATAATATTGTTTTCCTTTTGCAAGATTTATTAGTACCTCTTTATTGGGTAAAAAGTATCCGTCAAATTTAGTATATTTGTTTAATTCTTTATAATTTATCACCATTCTAGCTTTTCCTCTTTTTTGTTCAGAATGTTTCATGACCATAAATGCTGGACTACTATGGGGTCCATTACTAGGTCTGATTAATTTTTGATTAAGTAATTCTTTTATCTGAGTTTTAAACTCTTGTGTATCTTGTATGGTATACATCATTGGTCTAACTCTTATAATAACATTTTATGTTAATTCTATTTTAGCTTTTGGATGATGTGGTTTCCAAAATAATAATGGATTTTCTCCACAAATTTTTTCTAGTTGATCAATGATTTTTTCCATATTTGTTTGTATGTTTGTTTTTAAGGCTTTTTTATACATTATTCTTTATTTTTTTATTTCATTTTGTATGATTGGTTTTTTCTCCCATTTATCACCACGCTGGGTTGGCTGAACTCTGTAAGGTCTAAATTCTCGTGGTATTTTTAGTAAATGTGCACAAGGTGTTTGTAACATTACCATGTAATTATTTTGTTTATAATATTGAAATTGTTGTATAAAGTCACTTCCTAGTAATATATCACATTCTAATTTGTTATAATTATATACTTTATTTACAACTATTTGTTTGCTCCCAAGTATTATATCAATTTTATCAGTACTATTAATTATATGAGTACTTTCTCCTGTTACTCCTGTAATTTTTATTTTTCCATTAGTATTCCATGATTTTATTAAGAAGCTTTTGAATATTGTTATATCACTTCCCGTGTCAATTAATGCACATGTTGTTATATTTGTTTCAACAATTGTAACTTGTATATAAACGGCTAATGGAAAACTTATTTGGTTATTCATTTATTCAGCCTTTCTACATAGTATAGTTTGACCATTATGAGTTATATATAATCCTTCACGTTTTATACTATAATCTTCTAGTCCATCTAGAAAGCTCATACCTAATAATACATGAGGGTTTGCCATACTACTATCTACATGACATGGTACTAAGAGATTTATTCCTCCTATTTTTATTGGTACTTTTACTTCAAGTTCAGTCATATGTATTTGTCCATCAAAATTTATATATCTATATGGATCGGTTCTATGAGATATTAGTCCTTTATTTCTATTTGAAGCTATATGACATTCACTAGCTCCTGTGTCAATTAATATATTTGATCCTTTTATATGTTCTATTCCATTAAAATATTCACCTTCTATTTTCATATTTCCAGCATTTCTATTAAGTTTTATTTCTTTTATATTACTAGTTTCTCCTAATTGTTTTCTATTAGGTAAACTTGCTGATCTCCTAATTAATCTGCCATCTTCAAATGTTATGTTATTATTAGGGTATTCTTCTTCTCGTAACTCAATGATTTCTGGTTTATTTTTTGTTATAGTAAGTTCATAATTTCTTGGAACTAAACTTATTTGTTTATCTGGTTCTACAGCTTTACCAAAATCTTTACATTCTTTATGAATTTCAATATATGGTTTTTTAGAATAAATGTTTCCATAATTAGAATTAGTAAATGTGTATAATGCTCTGTATTCTATAGTCATAATTTTATCTCCTGGTTCCATTATGTCATCCTTATGTAATTTGAAATGTAGTCCTAAAACTTCATTAAAGTTTCTATCTTTTAACGATATACAATATTTTGGATAACATGTAAATATTAGCTTCTTATATGCTAGATTTCCTTCTACTGTTCCTAAATGACTATCTTTTAAATTTATAATTCTTCCATCATGTAAACTTACAGTCAAAGGCGAATCTAATCCTTCTCTAAACAGGGATTTAAACATTATCTGGATACCTGCTAAGTAAACATATTGAATCTTTTCACTTTGTTTTATATTAATCTTTGTTAATAATTCTGCAACTGTATTTTTTGTTAAAAGATTTAATTTGTGTGTTCCTTGAGTGGTTCTAACATCTATTGCTCTTTCAATTTTATGATACTCATTTATTGCTACTCTTTCTCTTTTCCATATTCTGTCTAATATTTCCCATTTTCCTATTTTCAAATCTAAAGATAATTTTTGTATTTTTCTGAACTTATTATTATCAAAAGTTACTTTTAATCCATAACCTTCTATTCCTTCATATTCTTGTTTATCTATATTCTTATTTGTTTCTATTTCTTCTATTTCTTTATTCTGATCCTGATTCATTGCTTTCTGAATCTGTTTCGCTTATATAGACTTCTTGATCATAGTATTCTTCAATATCTGATATTTCACATAGTTCACTTTCTATTTCTAGATATTCATTTTGTAATATTTTAACTTTCTTTTTGTTACAATCAGGGCTTATATGTCCCATTTCTCCACAATTCCAACATTTGCATTGGCTTTTATCTTTCTTATAAGTTTTATTTTTCTATTTTTTATTTGGATTATATCTTCTTTTGTAATATCTCCTCTTAGGTTTTATATATCTTTTTCTGAAGTTTCTGAATTTTTTAAATTTTCTATTTTTAAATTTTCTTTTATTATTATATTTTCTTCTTTCAGGGTTACATCCCTATTGGGTAGGTTTTTTCATATCTTCACAACATATTCTGGTTAATTTTCCTGATTTCTTTAATAATTGTCTTTGTTGACATATATATGCTAATCTTTCAAATAAGAATTTTATCCTTGATCCTAATGTTCTAGGTGTTCCAGGGTTATCTCTAATAAATTTTTCAAATTCTATTTTAAAGTATATTCCCCATGGACCTGGTAATTTATTGTAATACATATCTCTATATACTTCTTGGTTTTCATTACTATAGAATTGGACATAATAGTATTCTTTAAATTCACAAGTATATTCTTTAATTTTACACATATCGCATATTGTTAAATTTATTAATCTTACTCTTGCATTATCTTTTTCTCTTATTGATTCTGCTTCAGAATTACTTATCCAATTTTCTCCTAAAAATTTATCCGCAATATAATCTACTATCTTTTCTATTCCTTTTCTATCTGATTTTATTAGTTCTGTCTGTACATTTCTTCTTATTAATGCTTTTGTATCACTACTTATTCCTTCCCACCAATTTCTAACATGTCCTTCAAAAGATGCTATTAAAAAATTTATCATTCTATCAGTATTTTCCCATGTATCATCTTTATTGTATAAAAAGAATAGTATCATTGAATCTGCTCAAGTTAATAAGACTTTTTTAGTATCTATTTTACAATCAAGATCCAATTTTGTTCCTCCATGATTAATAGGTTTATCATAATTATTATTTGGTTCAAATCTATCTTTATATTTATTTCCTCTAGGTGGTTGTCTATCTCTGATTCTATCATAATATTGTCGGTGTGGTTTGTTATATAAGGGTGCATAACTTTCATCTGGATCTGGTAATTCTTGTTTAGAAGTTCCTATAGGAGCAGGGTTAGGTGCTCCTCCAGTATTCATTAAAACTTGGTATTCATTAAAGCTTTCTATACTTAACTGGTCAAAATTTTCTATAAGCAAATCTAATTCTTCATTCATTTTTGTTTTGTTCTTCTTCAATTTTTTCTTCAGCTTTTAATTTTCCTAAAGTTTTTTCTATAGATTTTTGTAATTCTAATTCTTCCTCTAATATTTTTGGTAATATATTTCTTCTAAATTCATCATCCATACTTCCTGCTTCTATTATAATTTTTTCTTGTTCGAAATGCTCCTTTCCTATTCTAAGTATTTCTTTTTCTATGAGTTTTTTGTCTATTTTCTTATCTTTGCTTTTATTATTTTCTTTGAATTCTCTAATCTCTATTTTAGTATATTTATATCATTTCTTACTTCTTTTAATTCATTTTTTACTTCTTGTACATCATTTATTAATGTTTTTATTAATGTTTTTAAATCTTCAATATATTCACTTATCGACATTTATACTCTTGGTTTTTGAGTTTTTTGTACTTTAAATAGTCTGTCATACATATCATCTATTTTTATTTCTAACTTTTTGATTCTTTCTTCTATTGATATGATTTTTTTCGTTTTCATTCTTTCTTATTTTTTCATTTATTTTATCTATTTTTTCTATAATTATTCCAATTTTATCTTGATTAATTAATTCTCCTGATTTTCTTTGGAATTCTTTTAAGATTTCTTCATCTATATTTTTAACTTCTCCTATCATTTCTTTTAATTCTTTGAATTGTATTGTTAGTTTATTTTGAATGTTTTGTAATTTTTCTTTAATATTCATATCCTGTATATTTAATTGTTGTAATTCTTCAACGTCTAATTTATCTTGTAAATTTATGTTTTTATATGTTTGCCATAAAAAAGCACTTATCCAATTTAATTGCATGTTAAGAAATCCGTCAGATTCTCCCCATGAGCTTAATGGTTGAAACATTGTTGTATTAGCTCCTTTTATTTGGTAAGATCCTACTGGTAGATTAATATTTTCTATTATTTGTTTTTCAAATTTTATTTCTGGAAATTCTGTCATTAAATTTTTCCTTTGATATGCTCGACTTCTAATCTTAATTCTGTATCATATTGTACTTCTTTACATATCATTATATTATATTCACAAAATTCTTCAATTGATCTTAACATAATTTTTCTTTGTTGTGCTCTATAACTTTTATTGTAATATTTTATTTCTCCAGTTATATCATATTTTTTCATATTGATTTTTTCTTTGTTATTTATAATCATAAGTATATTAGGTAATTGTTTTAGAATTATATTAAAGTATTTTCTTTTACTTTCTAATGATTTTAGTCTTAGAAATCCTTTTCTTTTTATATTTCTTTCTTCTATCATTTGGTCTAATAGATTTCCTCTTTGTTCTATTATGGAATCTAATTTTTCATTTGTTTTTATATCTAGATATTTGATTAATAAGGGTTCTCCTCTATGATAATCCATTCCTATAATTTTTGTATAATTCTTCTAGTATATCTTTGTGGATTAAATCTAATATTTCGTTTATGATAAAATCTTCTTTTATTATATCGAAATTTATTAGATCATATATTTCTCTTCTTATATCTTTATCTAAATTTCTTAAAATATTCAAGATTTCTATTTTATAATTATCGGGTATTGTTAGTGTATGCATAATTATAAATCTTGATGTATATATTATATATTTATTTTTATTTTTTGTCGTATAATATTTATCTTTTAGATCTGCCATATGGCTCTGATACCAAAGTGAGGGTGCTACTATGAGCGAACAAAAATCATATAAAAATCATTTAAAATTATATAAACAAAATTTTCTAAGGACTTGAATGAAATCTTTCCATACTTTAATGTTTTTATTGCAAATTCTATATATAAGGGTATTTTTGTAAGATTAAGGAGTCAAAGTCTATTTTTACAATATTATTGTTTCAAAGTCTATTTTACTAAATATTATAGTTATTGGATCTATTTACAATTATTTCCCAAAAAAGTTTATTAGATCAACGTGGGCTCGCCAATATGTTTATGTTTCAATTTCTAAAAATCGTTTAAACCAAATTGCTATTTTTTTAATTAAGAAAATAATTTTTATCCATTTAAAAATCGTTTAAACCAAATTGTTGTTTCATTTGTTAGTTTTTATTGTCATCGCATATCAATATATTTAGTCCAACACGATTTGTAACTCTCATTATTACTACATACAACTGACCATAACTTAACACATTTTTTTAGGAATAGTCCCACATGCGAAAGTGACGAACTTTAGCGCCACTACCACCATCCAAAGCTCCCATACATGTTTGCATAGACATGAAGGGTGCCACAACATCATCGAATTAACACCTTCAGTTTTAAAATAAATGTAAAATTAGATTATGATATTCAGCATTTTCACAAGATTTTTAATTTTTTTGTCCTCATGTATATATAGGAAGTCAAATATGTATTCCATAAACAACAAACAATATAGAATACGCGTAACTTTGGGATTTGAAGTACAAATCCCTGATATATTTTAAGGGGAAAATTTAAAATATGTGAAAAAATAATTTTCAAAATCTCAGTTGCTTCTAGTAATATAGAAATATAACCAATCGAGTAAAAAAGAAAAAAAAAATAGGAAAAAACAATAAGATGATGTTCTCTTTGCATTTCGGTTTTTTAGTATTGAGTTTTTTATTTTGTTTTGAAACTCGATTTTGTTTTGAGTTTTTTGTTTTCAATGTTTGTTTTGAGATTGTTGAAATCGTGTTCTTATAGTGATTTTGGAAAATTGTTTTCCAAAACATAAAATTAAAAAAAGTGTTTACTTTGGAATTTTAAGAATCATTATTTTGTATGTAAAAAAAATGGTTGATTTTTTTAATTACAATAATTTACAATTTTAATATATCAATCAGTGCTATATTTTATTCAAAAAAATTTATTCTAGCAAAATTTCATCTTATACCCAAAAAAAAAAAAAAAAAAAAAAAAAGGGTAATAAAACTTAAAAGTTAAGGTGGCGTTCTGTTTGTTTCGAAAATGTTTTGTGTTTCCTGTTTTCATTTTTGTTTTCAACTTTGCTAAAAACGCGTTTGGTTTGTCATTTCTGAAAACTGTTTTTGAAAATGAAAAGCTGGAAAACACATTCTGTTTGAAATTTTGCAGAATAGTACTTAAACTATTTTTAAATAATTTGCTTGCAGAATACTACTAATTCAAACTCAAATTTCCTTTCACAATACACTGAAAACATGATTACACGCAACACACTAATGTGAGTATTAAGAGTCTATATTAACACAGTTTGGTCAGGTTCGGGATTTGAAAAGACTCTACTTCTATTAAAATTCAGAAAATGCAAGTTCTTTCAAAACTACCGGAGTCCATTTATCAGTGCATTTTTTGAAATATAATAACAAGAATTCTCACTTAATTTTTTTTTTTAATGGTGATATTGAATTCAATAAAACTTTATTTAAACTTAGTTCCAAGTTAGGATAATTCTTAAAAATAAAAAAATAAATAAATAAAAATAAAAAAATTATTTAGGCTTAGTTCCAAGTTAGGATAATTCTAAAAAAAGTAATAAACAAATAAAAACTTTATATTAAGCTTAGTTCTAAGTTAAAATAATTCTTTAAAAAAAAAAAAAAAATTCCAAAACGCATTTTTCGCGTTTTGGACATTTTTTGTCGAAATACACACAAAACGCCAAAAACGAGGTTTTGAACGTTTTGTGTACGAATTTTTTTTTCTTCCAAAATGCGTTTTCGAAAATGGTAAAGAGAACGCGTTTTTAACGTTTTCGAAAATAAAAACAGAAAACGACCTCAAAACAGTAAAGAGAACATGGGCTAAGTAATTATAATATATATTAGTTATGTTAGAAAGCAACTCAATTGTGACAACATTCATCCATGTTTATTAAAGAGTTCCAAACTTTGACAACCAAATAGAAATATTTTTCATCGTTCGACATTTTACTCTACCTTTGGTCAATTAATATACAACTTTCTTTTTCGAATTGAAGTGAACACAAACAACTCAAGTAGAGCAACTCCAACTGTGGTGTAAATTTGTTGTCAATTTACACATCCTAAAATCACTTTTATATTCCGATATACATCCCGGTGGATCTAAACCAAAATTTTGCTCCAATGAATAAATGTAAATTATAATATTTAAATTTAGTTTTTGTACAATTTTTTAGCTAATAAATTTTATGTTAATATATTTTTTTAGCTTGTGCATAAATATAAATACTACGAACAAATTGACATAAAAAAATTTGAAATTTGGTTAAGAATATAAAAATATTAAAAAATTAAAAAAGTGCAAATTAATATAAAAATTCAAATTGTAATTGTAATGTAAAGTAATATAATAGATTTAAATTATATATATTACATTAAGATTTTATGGATTGATAATTAAATTTAGGTGAAATTTATTTCAAGTGAAGATGTAAAATTTAGATGCAAATCTTTTTAGATCTTTGGTCGGAATTTTAATTTATATCCGTTTTACATCTCGCCATTGAAAAACATTTTGGTGAATTTTGGGATGTAAATCACTAATTGAAGCTAATTTATACAACCATTGGAGTTGCTCTTAAAATGTCAGTGTCATCATTAATAAAATCTAAACAAAAAGAAATATTATGAGTATAAAATGTATCTAAAATTATTATTCCAAGACAAGATAACGAACTAACGATTCCAAATCAACAAAAATTAAAATCCACTTCCAAAAGATAAAATTAATATTCAAATATTACAAATGATAGATGGAAGCATGCTCCAAGTCTCCAATGAATTATAGTTGGCTGAAAAGTGGGGATAATATTGAGTCAAGTGTTTTACATTTAAATTTGAATTTCTGACCTCCAGTTTCTACCATTGCAGGTCCAAAGGATTCTAAAACAATGTATAATTTTGGTCCATTTGGTGAAAATCAAGTTCCTACTTCCAAAAGATGTGTCAAGCCGGAAATAAGTCGTGCCGGTGCAGAGAAGCTCACCAAGGACGTAGAGCATCATAGTCTAGATTCTGATTAGGACTGGGCAATGGGTCGGGTTGGGTCGATTTTGGCCCAAATCCAACACGACCCGAAAACTTTGGTTTTTATTGATATGAAAACCGACCCAACCCGAATTGGTTCGGTTCAGTCTGAGCCGGGTCAAGTCACTGAAAGGAGATGGATTAACACAAATATTATAACATACTCTGTTAACTTGAATGAAATTGCACTGAAAGAAGCATTAACCCAAATGTTATCAAGTATCAACCATAAAAGGAATAGAAATCACAAAATATCCAGGACCACAAAATGTGAAAATTAACAAAGAGGATGAGAGTTGGATTGTACAAAATTCATATTCTACCCACAAAAGATAAAACAAGGAAGATCCCACACACTAGTATAGTTGGGCTCATCTTCTCTCCACGAGCCTCTTCACTTGAAAGGGTAAATACTGGGTTTGGAGCAAGTTTCTGAAATTGGGTTGTTTAGATCTTAATGCCACTCAACTGGAATGTAAGGAACCTATTAGTTCTACTCTTGTTGAGTCTTGATGTCAGTCGATGAAGAGAAGAGGATAGGAGGCTAGGTTAGAAGCTGAGAGTGAGAAAACTTCAGAATAGGGTTTCACCGGTTTGTGGATGTCTAATCGTGAAACCGATTTTTAAATCACCTCTTAACCCAAACCGACTCATTGTAAGTCGAAACCGACCCGCCCAGACCCAAATGGGCTCGGGTTTGGTCGGGTCGAGTCGGCGGGTTGTGTTTTATGCGCCCAGCCCTAATTCTGATGATGACCCTACACTGAGGAAGCCCAGCAAAGGTGTGTCAAACTGATTCTAGTTTTAGAAGTGCCAACTCAGAAAAGGGTAATTTAAGCGTGAATGTTGATAAGAGTGTAGAGAACCCAAAGAATGAGGCTGGAGATGAATTTGATTGACTGTAGCTCATAAAAATAATTTTATTAGGCATTTGTAATGTGGCCTAGTTTAGTAACCCAATAGTTAAGTTGTTCTGAAACTCATTATGAACCAGTGGAGCCATATGAACTGAACTTTTTTATTGAATTTTCGACTCCAAGAAACTTGCAGACATCCTCATCAAACTCTGGGCTTATACTTCATAGCTTATCGAGACTCAGCTCCTGAAGTTGGCAGTTACAGGAAACACACACCTGCCAAATATATCATGAGAAGTTCTTAATGCCATTCCCTGCCCACAATACACCATATTTTCATTAGCATTTAACTTCAAAAAAGGACTCAAATGAAATTTCAATCCGTAGAGGGATCACAAATCACACTTTGGTAGAAAGCGTTGTTTGTTCTTTGAAAAATGAAAAACATACGAGGAATCGAGAGACGTAATATACCTTCTTGACAAGGTAGCTAGTCAGCAAGCATTCAAGGCTTCTTGGAGATTTGGCATCGATGTTCATCGGGACAATGTATTTCCTTGCCACACGAATCTTAACAGTCTAGTTTGTTTGTTTTTTGTTTAGGTCTTTGAACAAAGATGTCTTCATTTTTTTGAATAATGTTTGCTGAACTGGGTGAAATGTAAAGATAGATTCTGTAATACCACTTTTCGTTTTGCGTGCTTTCTTGAATACCACCTAAATTTTTTATGATGAATAATTTATTTGACAATTATTATTGATAATAAGTTGAATCATTTTGCAGTGGAAGGACTTGGACGCCGTCTCGATCAATGTACCAATTAGAAAGTTATTAAATCTTTTCATACAATTTTATGCTTAATTGTTTATTCGAATTGTTACTTACCAAATTTCTATTTTTATCAATTTGTAATTTGCCTAGATTGCATTATTTTGTAAATAGGGCACTTTGTTAAACTTGTGAAGGATTTACACTTAAATTACCCGTTTTGAAAGTAGAGGGACCAAATTGCAAAGTGACAAAATTTAAACCTAGACCTAATTTTATAAACCGCACAACTCGGTCTCTCTCTCTCTTCGCACACCTCACGCTCGCTCTCTCTCTCTACCACTCCTCTCTCTCGGTCAGTCTCACAACGCTCCCTCATCTCTCTGTCTCTCGGCTCTCTCCTCTCTAGACCTCACTCAGCTCGCCGTCAACATCATCAGCGCCACCACCCTGGTGAGACACACACACACCTCCCTTTTTCTTTTCCCGCAGCAACACCGCACCTACATGGTTCAACCACACACACACACACACACTTTCCCTTTCTTGTTCCCGCAGCAACACGCACACACGGACGCTCACAATTTCTTGGTTTCACACACGAAATCACTATGTATATGTATATGTGTGTATATATTGTGAGCGTATGTAAATATGTGTTATTTCTCATATTTTCAGATTTAAGTTAGTAGATTTCGAAATTATACTGTAAAATTGGAAGATTTGGGTAATGTTCATATATGTATATATGTAATTGTGTATATGTATATAGTGATGTATATGTATATGTAAACTCCGTATATGGGAATTTCAGATTTTGGGGAAGTGTAAATCTGAATCTTAATTTCGGATTTTGAAATGAAAAATTTTAATTGCTAGTGAGTTATTGTAGTTAGGTTTTTGACTTGTAATTCGATTAATTTTCAAATTTGATAATGGATATATATAAATTTCAGATTTTTACAGTTATATATATGGGTAGATTTCAGATTCAGTATTCGTGAATTTGTTAGTTTAATTGAAATTTTTAGTTGTATTTCGAGTTAGAAATGGTAAATTCCGAAATTTGGGAAATAGCATAAAAATGATTACATTGATTCTTAGTCTTGGAATATCATGATTGTTGGGTTATTTCGAAATTATTATATGAAATTGTGTGTGTATCCATAGTTAATTCTCAAATTTTTAAATGTAAGAATTTAATTATTTCTTAACTGTTTAAGTTTGATTTTAGGTTGAAAACCAAATTTAGATTTGGGGCAATGTGTATATATGTATATTCCAAATTTTATAATAAAGTTAGAATTTTAATGGAACATTTCTGTAAAGTTCGACTAAGTTATAATTTAGTTTGAGATTTGAGTAAATGAATTAGTACAATTCGTAAGTTGCATGAAATTAAGCCCCTTATTTCAAATATGATTTTTTGTGTGAACGTGAGTAATAATTATAATTTCTAGATTTTTGAGAAAATTGTAAAGTCGTGTACATTTTTCAAACTTTGGTTTTATTTAAGTACCTTAATAGTTAAGCTTATAATATTGAGTAGTTTTGACTTTTGAATAATTTGATAAGTGAGATTTCGATGTTTCTTACCCTTGAATTTAAACACTTATTTCGAATGTGATAGTATATGTGTTTGACATGATTTAAGGACACGTTGGAGTTAAATTGTGAGTCTAATAGAAATGTTAACCTCAGTTATGAGTTTTGTTTATAATATTGAATAGGATGATGAACGTGTTTGTTTCAAATCTAAAGTACATTTTATGTAATGAATGAATATGACTAGGATTGTTGGTACATTGACGACACGGACAGTCGAGGCTCCTCCACTTACAAATCAAGAAAACGGTAAATATTAAGGACATCAAGTAAGTAAGCTTTCCCTATTTTCATAGAAGTTAAATGTCAATGTGAAATGTGTAAATGACTGTTTGCAACTTACTTGCTTGATGAACTTCATTTACTTTATGAAAGTATATGTGTATTTAAGGAAATGTTAAGCATGCACGTTATCATGTCATTGCATCATTAAGCATGCATTGACATCGAAATGGGGAAGTCAAATGTTTTAATGAAAGGAATGTGTCAAAGTGCAATTTTTGTCAAAAGTTATGTATCCCAAGTTTTTTTTTTTTAGAATGAATGGGTGTACTTCTAGTTCATGAAAGTTGCGAGTGGGAAATGGGGCGCGGGGGACCGGCGTACCCGAATTAAGTCGCTTTGCGACGGAATGTTCAACCGTTTACGGTGGACTGTTAAACCGCTTTGCGGTGGGAAAGTGAATGTTAAACCGCTTTACGGTGGAAATGTGAATGTTAATCTGGTTCCAAATAAGTAATTGCCCACTGTATTCTGATTGACTAGAAGTTACATCAAGTGAGTTCACGATGGAAATGAAGTGAAAGTTTTGAAATGTCAAGTGAAAGTTTTGAAATGTTAAGTGATTGTTTGAAAAGTTTGAATGTTCTGGAAAGTAAAGAAAAAGGGGATACATATATGGAAATTTTTAAAGTATTCATGTCATAAGCATGCATTCATGCATAAAGTTTACTTACTGGGCTTTAGCTCACCCCAATCCCTCCCCAACATTTCAGGTGATGAAAGTTAGGTGATCCGAGGAGAGCATTTGGCGGCTGACTCAGACAGTACTAATAAATTCTATTTCTTTTAAGAATAAATGAAGGGCTTTCTCAAACTAATTCATTGGTTATTCTTTTAACTGATAAATTCTTTTGATTAGTTTGTCTGTTTTAGTTAAAATAATTTATGGTATTTCCCTGTGATTAGTTTTTATCATGTTTCATGAGTTTATAAATTTATACTTCAAGTTATTTTGTTGAGGAGTTTGGGAAATTGATGTTGAAGTTAAATTTTGGAATTGTGGTTGGATGTTAAATGTTGGATTTGAATGGGTTGAGAATTTGCATATATATTGTAGGTATGATGTCCCTCTACAGGTTGGTTATGTCCAAGTTATAGAGGAGACTCTGCCGAAATTTCTATAAAATTTTAGAACATAAAATGAAAACGTTGAAGTTTTTAAATGATTTGTTTCCGCATTTTAATGTTTAAACAATTTATTTCCGCATATAATGTGAATGGAAGTTAACACGTCTAGGTTTTAAAATTTTTGAACTTGGGGTGTTACAGATTCGATTTAAACTCTCGATGAATGTGGTAACTGAAGATTAATTTTTTTTTTTCAAATTGTGTGGGAGAGTATTGTAGAAAAAAAAAATTCACGTAAATGCAAGCACAAAAATGGAAATGCAAAAACCTGGAATTTATAAATACTAATATCTATTTCGGTTATTAAGCACTACAAATTAAATTGGCCATGTAATCATGTAATATGGGCAACACTGTATAAATGGATAACCGTCCACCACTTCATCGAATCTGAAATGGCAAACAATTCAACCACCTAGAACCGTTTTGAACTTAAAAATTATAATGGAGGTAAAGAAAATTTAACCTGTTTTCAGTTAAAACTCAATGGTATAATGGCTTCAATCCAACCACCAAGAGGAAATCTCAGAAATGGTTGTTCTCATTCTAATTAAATTATTCATCCTAATGCAGGAAATAAAAAGGTAAAGGATGATGCGAGTCATGTGTTCCCAGAGCAGACTAACTCATCTCAATATGGTGGAGAATTGATAAGACAAGATTAGCAAATGTGTCCATCAATAATAGCTCATTGGTATGTTCTCAAACTAGCTACTTTCATTTCCTCGCCCCTATCTGCTAGATGAACATTAAATTACAACCAGCTACTTAAAGCCTATTTCTTAACAACCAGATGTTTAAATTACAACCAGCTGCTTACTAGTTCAAAGTTAGAAAAAGTTTTCTGTGGAAATTTTAAGCATGGAGACATATTTCTTAATAATGTGGAATTTGATTAACGATCTTGAATGATATTGAGAACACTCTATGTTTGTCTCCATCTCTCATAATTCTACTTTTCTGTTATCTTTCTTGCTATCATTCTCTCTCAAGTTCTACATTAATAAATGATTTTTTTTTTTTTTTTTTTTTTTTTATCTCAGCAGTTTTTGCTAGACTTATTTTAGCTTTAAAATATGTTACTATTATGTTGATAGGTAAATCGCGAATTAAAACCGAACCAAACCGCAGAAAATGGTTTGGTTCCGTTTGAAAAATTTTAAAATCGTTTTAAATAGTTTGTTTTGAAAATATGTGAAAAACTGTCCAAATCGAACCGCGTTCGCCCCTTATACATTGTACAATGGGTTAAAAATCTCGTCGACAACCCTTTTACAACCCCCTCAAAAGTGGGGGTGCGAGGGGATTGTGAACCATATTGTACAACAAGCACTCTTCATGGTGGATGGGGTTGAGCCGATTTATGTGCTTGTCAGTTTCTCTCTCCACTTTTCAACCACATATTTTATCATAAAAATATAAAAAAATGTTTTTAGATACAAAACTTATAACAAATAGAGCTGTAATCAGTGCAAAATATCACAACGTTTGACACTCTTATTAAAAACATCTTTTAACGTTCATTTTTATTATGAAATAACATTCCTACCCTTATCATTATTATTATTATTATTATTTTTGCGGAAAAAATTATCTGTTAGATTTAACTCATCTTCTTCGTCAAGTCCATTTTTAACGGATTCTTTGAACCCCTCACAGGAGGAGACAACTTACGCAAGATAGGCCTTGGTGAGGTACTTAAGCGAGTGGCTGGCTAGGTTTGTCCTCATTAAGAGAGGGGATTTTGCTGTGACCCCGCACACATAATGAAAAACTAGTATATACCTGTGTGATGTATGGATGACATTATCATTATGTTTGTTTGCAGTAGAAAGTGTAAATGAACAAAATGGCATTAAAAATTAATGAACAAAAGGAAATATAATTGGATATTAATAATAAATATTCAAATTTGATTTTTTGACAAAATCAAACTAAGTTTTGAAAAACTTCTTTCAAGAAGTAGCCTTAAAAAATATTTGCTTATGCTGGATAAAAATATCAACTTCCTTTTTATGTTCCAAACTTTTCAGCACAAATCGTGATAAGGAAGACTCCACAGTTAAATCAGATTACATGAAGATCAATAAAATCAAAAAATTAGACTATCAACTCGACATTATACCATGACTAAACTTTTCAAGTCCACGCATTTGAAAACCTAGCTTAAAACCAAATATATTAGCAATCCTCAGTTGTTCAATATGCACGTTCATTAATTATACCATATGGTTGCCTGAGATACTCCTTTGTAAAAGGAAAATACCATATCTACAGAAGAAATCAACCCAAAAATTAGCTAAATCTAGGAACTAAGCAATAATGATTGTCACAATCTAGGAACTCAGGATCATAAAGCTTAAAAAAAGTATATACAACATTAACATGTTCAACGATGACACCATGTACAAGTATAACATGTGCAAGTATAACAGATGGAATACTGCCAAATCAATTTAGCACCAATATTCTCCACTGAGTCTACCAAATCAACCTACATAGAACATTCAGATCGCATAGAACTTTTGTAATTAAAAATCAATCAAAACCTTCAAAATGATAAATCATATTTTATCATCTTATATACACTTTGAAATGGCCAGCATTATATACCTTTTTAGCTAATGTTACACCATCATTAACAATTCTTGGAGAGCTATACTTGCTCTCAAGAACTACATTCCTTCCTTTTGGACCAAGGGTAACAACGACTAAATCGGCAAGCTTGTTAACACCAGCTTGAAATGGAAAGGTGTAATCACAAGGAATTGCAGCAATATGAAACAGGTTACGAACTGAAATGTATGTTACAAAATGAGCCTATCTTTCCAATTTAATTTGTAAGGTTACTTGCAGCTTCTTAATTGCAGAACCATCCTTGTTAAGGTGCAATTCCTTAGCCATAGCCAAAACCTTATGATTACACCTTTTCGGTAAAACTACATTTACTCCTGACTCTAGATGAACCAAAAGACATGAATGCAAACGAAGATAAAGTCTCTAACTTGTTCATCATTTTTCCATCAGCTATGTAGGTGCTAGGTGGGAGTCATATTCTATCAATATCTGTGACACAAGTATAAGCACCAAACCTTGTGAAAAATCCATTACAAAGAAATTTGACATAAAATCAGAAATAACATATATAAAGGATCCTAGATCTAAGAAATAGTGCAAAAAACATTAAGAAAAGAAAACAATGAAAAAGCCGTTTTTAAAATTTACACTCATAATAATAATAATAATAATAATTCTGCCCAAACATCTAAAACAATCAAAACCATTAAGCAATTGTAGTAATCAAAGAAAACAAATTCCATAAAGTCTCAAAAACCCAAAAAAAAAAAAAATGCATCAAAATATGGAGAAGATTTCTGGTGAAGCTTTCTTACAGACTTACAGTAGCTAGAAGAAACAAATTTAAGAGCTGCAGAGTTAATTCAAAAATGCTTAAAGCTCCTACCATGTAAAGAATGCCCAGCAGAGAGAATATCAATATAGTCAATACTGAACAAAAAAGGAACAAAGTGCATTTCTCATCTTACCAGCCACTCCCTATGTCCTTAAAATAATAATAATAATAATAATAATAATAATAATAATAATAATAATAATAACCATTAAGCAATAGTAGTAATCAAAGAAAACAAATTCCATAAAGTCTCGGAAACCAAAAAAAAAAATGCATCAAAATATGGAGAAGATTTATGGTGAAGCTTTCTTACAGTACATTTAACTATCCCTAGCAGCAACAATCTCCTTGAACTTCTTGTTGACAGACTCCCACGTGATTTGGCTAGGATCCTTGAATTGTTTATCCATCAGTTTATTTTTCTTGCTCAACATCTTCTCCCAATCAAATCTAGTTTCGGATGACTCTTTCTCCACTGCATCTTTAAAATCCAACGTTCTATAAACATCATTTTCAACACATCTAATAAATGAACTGAATCTAACATTGTAAGGGCAATTCGAATAGAAAACTTATTTCTTTCATGATACATTATACCTTTCGAACTGGCTACCAATTTTGACTGTTGTTCACTCTTAGCTCCCGTACAAACCTAAAGCAGCACTTTAAAAATGAACAGATGAGGAGTTTCAATAAAACATGAAAACAAATTGGTATAAATAAAACATAAGTAGCCTATAAAAATAAAAAGAAAGAACATAGTGCAGTGTCCCAATTATGCAAAACATTACAGAAAAATATTTAGTTCTTACCATCTTTCCAGAAGCAAAAATTAGTGCCATTGTTTGGGTTCTCTAATCCTCATGATCACTGCTGCGAAATGCTGAAAACCAAGTATTAACCTAATGTAGTAATGAAAAATCTCTTCTTACTTCCAGGCCCCTTGGGGGGGGGGGGGGGGAGAGAGAGAGAGAGAGAGAGAGTTATGAGTGCTACATCTTAGTCAGAAATTGAAAAAGAACCAAACCACCGACAAGATAATATTCAGGGGATTGTTTAAAGTTATGAGTGCTACATCTTAGTCAGAAATTGAAAAAGAACCTAACCACCGACAAGATAATATTCAGGGGATTTTTTAAAGTATTATATAAATATGTTTCAACAAAAATAAATTGTGAAGAGTTTTGGGATATCTAAAGTTCTTACCCAGAACAGCAAACAGCAAGCAGTCTCCAACCAAAAAATAATCCCAATAGATAAGAAAGCATAATCCCAATAGTCACAGAGAGCTAAATAATAGAACATATTAGAAATCAGTAGCATATTATATTAAAACAGGTATTACTGAAAAAAACACATATATATAGCAGATCAGCCAACCTGGTTTACCGAGCCCAATCCCCCTCTCAATTTTGAGGTGCTATCTCAGCTATATATACAGGCACCTATGAATTACATTAGCAAGGGAAAAGAGGTATTAAGTCAATCGGGATTCTTTTAATATAGGGAATAAACACAGGTTCGTATTTACCATGGAAGATATTATTCCTACACCAAACCCTTCCAACAATCTTCTCATGTAAAGAAAAGAAACATCCTAATTTTGAAAAGAAAAAATAAATAAATAATTCAGGCTCTCAAAAAACAGAAAGAAAAAAAAAACATAAATCAGATGCTCACTCTAGCAAATGATATGGCAAGCCAACCGATGATGTTGGGAATGACAGCAATCATTAGAGACTGCAAGTTGTCGAATTAGATGAAAATATTCTAATGTAAAACACATGGATGAATAAAAAGCAAATATCTGCCTAAAATACTAAGCATTTTGCCTGAATAGTCAAAGTTCAGCAAAAATTGATCTTTTCAATTGCATAATCTGGTAGCACTGAGCAATTCAAAGTCATAAACAAAGCAAGATCTTACCTGAAATACTACTCCAAATGATCCCTGCCCAATAACACGTTCAGCCATTTAACTAATGGTCTGAAAATATCTACAAAAAATACAAAAAATTAAGCATAACTTCAAAAAGTAAAATTTGTTTTCTGGGAACAGGTTTTTAGGAGTATGGTACAAAAGCTATGGATTGACCTGCTTACGCTGGCCACTTCGACCACCAATATTTGTCACTATTATGTGCTTATCACAGTTTCACCTTCAATTTCACTGATAGTGCTTCCATCGAGAGATATGTTAGATTCATTTCTCTCAAGTGATATCCTTCTTTCTAATATCTGCATCCTAAAGCATTAGAAGTATCAAAGGTCCTAAAATCATCGTTCTAAATATAGAAAAATCACTGAAAATCACATTGTAGAACTTACCTAAAGACTGAAGTAGATGGTGATGGCAGCAGGATGAAAGTATGGAATAAGCATAAGCAAAAATTCCTTTTTGTTTATCAGCAAAACATTATTAGCTCTGTCACCGTCAAAAGGGAACTGCCGAGTGATTCAAAACAAACCATGTAAAATTGCAAATTCCAAAACAATTCCAAAACCATTTGCAAGGAGAAATGTAGAAATCCCAGCCTTGTTATGTCTGATTAGAGCTGAAAGTAGCAAAAAAGAAAAAAGAAAAAATAATTAGCAGGAGTAATAGATCATGATAACGAAGAAGGTGCCAAAAATTTTAAAACACAGAGTAATCTGAAGGATACACACATGAGATTGCACCGAGTGCTTTGGTGCAGACCAAGACACCAAGATCCAAAATAAAATTTGACAAAAGTTATTCCAGGTCATTAGATTCCATGACCAAATTCTAATCATATTTTCCAAAAATTAAACAGAAATGGACTGGTTTTTCAACAAAAAATTCAAGTAAAATCGATTATAAAGCAAGAGATCTATTAAATCTAAGAATACTAAGAAAGTTCAATAATTCTATACTACCCAAAGCAAGTTCAATACAATCTATTTTATGAGAAACAAACTACCTCAGAACCAGAGATTCGAAATCCTGAAGATGGAAAGAAAAGAAAGATAAATGAAACTAATGAAGAAAGGGAGCAAATATGCAGCATCGGTTGATTGTGGCCTTGGAAAGAAATGGGAATTTGTTGAGTTCTCAACTTGAAGTTCAAAACACCCATCTTCAGTTGGATAGGGAGCAACGCAAGGACCACGTCAAAAAGCTTAATTAGAGGCTGCCGGTGACGGAGGCGAAGGCTGCGGCTGGAAGAGCGTTCTTGACTCCACCATCTCCGCCCTCCAATCCCTCGACTTCCAGGTATATGATTTTTTACTTTGAAACAATGGACTTGTACTGAATTTGTTTGATAAACCATTAGACCTTTCTCTTACCTGCTTTTCCTGGTTGACCCAGATAAAGAGAAACGATGAGAATCAGTTGTTTGAATTTTGAAAATTAGAGAGCACTTCCCCCAAAATGTCGGTCAGAAGAAACGTGATGGTCCCACTATTTGCTACAGAAGACTCGGGCGAGATTTTTTGGACAAATTTTTTTTTTTGGCTGATGAGCGGGAAATCATCTCCATCTCTTCTACTATCTACTATTATATATTAAATAGACAAGGACCACGTCAAAAAGCTTAATTAGAGGCTGCCGGTGACGGAGGCGGAGGCGGAGGCTGGAAGAGCGTTCTTGACTCCACCATCTCCGCCCTCCAATCCCTCGACTTCCAGGTATATGATTTTTTACTTTGAAACAATGGACTTGTACTGAATTTGTTTGATAAACCATTGGACCTTTCTCTTACCTGCTTTTCCTGGTCGGCCTAGATAAAGAGAAACGATCAGAATCAGTGGTTTGAATTTTGAAAATTAGAGAGCACTTCCCCCAAAATGTCGGTCAGAAGAAACGTGATGGTCCCACTATTTGCTACAGAAGACTGGGGCGAGATTTTTTGGACATATTTTTTTTTTTTTTTGGCTGATGAGTGAGAATTCATGGGTGGGAAATCATCTCCATCTCTTCTACTATCTACTATTTCTACTATTATATATTAAATAGATTAAGCACAATGGACTGTGCAGCAAATCACTTCATCCAATTCTTCTTATTTCATTACTCTTAATTATAGAAGCTAAAATTCAAGTACAACCAACACACGGTGACCAGCTCGTAGATACGCTAGGTGGAATTGAAAATACACATTAAAATCCACTGATGAGAAGTTGGTCAAGTTAATGAAGAAATAAACCAGTGAGTCAGTATTTTAATAGCAACGAAAAGAAAACCCCGCTTATCTCCATTTTCTTGTGCTCGTTTTCTTTCATGATCAGCTCATAGATACACTAGTTGCTGGAATAGATTAGTTGCTATACTCCATTTGAATCCCCAAAGCTTCACCACACTATGCTTTGATTTCTGTAATTTTTCTTCTTGTCAGGTTAGTTGTTGTGAAGACGAGCCTTACGTTACTGAAGGAAAGAAATGGGTTGTTGGAATTGTGCTACTCACTTTTTCGGGCCAAAACACGTTTTTTAGGTATTGAGCTTAAATTGACATTTGACTCACATTATTTAAGCACTTCTCCATATATACACTCATTTCATTTGGTATTCATGGGATAAATGATAGAATTGATGGGACACAAGAAAATGTGAAGGAGGGATCCCATTTTCTCATCAACACAATAGAATTGAACTCTCCTATTCTTTGCTCTCATTTTGGTAGGGCAATTTTAGGTTAAAGGTTGAACAAGACTTCTTGGTGAGGTCTAATTGGGATTCTCCCTTTATTATCTTTTTTTTTTGGTGATTAGAGAATTTCTTTTGTTGGTGATTAAAGTGGTTTTACGATAAGGTGTAAAACGGTTTTACAATAGGTGTAAAATATAGAAGATGGAGTTTATTCTTGGTGAAATTCGATTGATTGTTTGATAGGGTATAAGATTCGCTTTTAGGAATATTTATAGGTGTTTTTTATATCAATCTTGTAATGTGATGAGTTTCTAGATGTGCCTAGTAAAATTTGAGCGTATATCCAAATTTAATGGATTACTTAACGGGGATGTAGATGATTCTTCAATTATCGAACCTCCGGGGCCTTTGGCCGAAAAATCTTGGTGTTCGTGCAATTTAATTTTGATTATTTTTATTCTATTGTTCAAATCGATCCAACAGTGGTATCAGAGCCTCGTGAATTGAATTTTGGGTGTGTTCTTTTAGATTTAATATGGAATGTTTTGTGTCAAATTAAAGAATTGAAATTATTTGTTGATTTATTTGTATTTTCTAGATAAGATGAAGGGTTAAAAATTGGAGAGAAAAAATGTAAATGATTAAAAAGTGGTATGAAAATTTGTGTAAATTAAATTTTTGTAAGCATTCCAAATTAATACCCAGCCAAACACACCCTTTGAAATCTTGTGTTGGGAACAAGAATTAGTTGAATTTCTGGAATTGGAATTAATCTCAGATTCCAAAATTCGCAAAAATTGAAGATAGTGGAAAATCGCCGATTAAGAACACTTGCCAAAAGGGGAAAAGAATTAGCCACTGTTTGTCCAGCAAAACAAGATTTGGGAAATTGAAGTTTCCAAAAAGGGAAAGTTCGTGCATGTGGGATCATCATACCTAAAGGGCAAAGAAGCAATTCTGGACCAAATAGTCACTGACCGGAGAAATAAAAATACAAGAAAGCAGTGACCGACAGAGGCTCAGAAGTGGAATCTAACCGCAAGAAGAGGAGTGTAGAAAACCGATCGAAAATTGGAAATTGTACAAAACATTCAGTGGCAAAAAAATCAAAATCTGACTGGTCAAAACCGGTGGAAGCAAAGATGGCAGTGGCGGCACCTATCCTGACCGGAAGAAGAAACTAATCAAGGAAGAAAGGTCATAGTTTCTGGCCACCAAACAGAGAGAAAATACCACCACAGGAAGTGCACCATGGCGCTGAAGACTCGACTGGTAAATGGCAGAATTTCGGTGGCAGCAGCCGACGATTTAGCCAGGAAAAAATAATTTTGACCGAAACTTCCAATTCTTGATTCTGACCAAACCCAGCTCCGATCAACAAATGAAGACAACCGTGAAGACAACCGATTGCTTCGTGAGGAAAAGTAGGTGCATCTTCGGGTGGAGAATCATTGTTTCCGGCAACGACGGTACGAGTTTTTGGCCGAACATTCTTTTTAAAATTCCGGCTAAACCCGAACTCCGATCGTCGAACGGTCAACGGATTTGAGATCGTGAGACTGAGGAGATGCTTCTGCAGTTTCTTGGCATTTTTCTGGAGGTGCTCCGGCAACGGCGGTGGCGACGGCCGACGAAGCTGCGGTGACACTTTTTCAGCAGTTTCATCTTCTTGATCTCCTGAGTCCATTTCCACAATCCGTTTTGAAAGATTCCAACCGCATATACATGAACACGAATTATCCGCTCGGTGATATTCCTAAACCTAAACTTTTTCTTGCTTTATGGATTAGGTACCGGGTAGCAACCTGTTTAGTTAATTATTATTTTAAAATAGTCACCTTGTCGGTTACAACCTGTTTTGCCGAGTTGTGTTTGATATTGTTCTGTGTTAATTGCTTAGGACTTGTTAATTGATAATCTTGGTTGGTAAAAATTGGATAATTCTCATATATTCACTTTATTGAAACTCTTAGCTTAATGAACTTCAAATTAGACCTACCTAGTATACAGTGGTCTAGAAATAAGGAATAACATTTCCCTTGTGATTTTGCTTGTTTCTTAATTTAGGTTTCACTTGATTGTGTCTTTGTGTCATAATCTGTGTTATACTTGAAATACTTGGTTGAGTCGTTACTTGGTGTATTTTTTGTTTTAAGCTTTGTTCCAAATATGACTACGCATTGCGTTGTTTTTGAGGTTTCGATGGAAATTGTGTTTTTTTGGTTTGACAACACAAGATGAGGTTGACTGGTAAAAGGATCATGATAATAATTGAGGATGTTCTTTTAACTTGTAAGGGGGTTATAAGAATTGGTATATTTGTTACCACTACTTATGTGTTTAGAGATATTGATTCCTCTATTTCTTTTACTAACGCAAATGATATGCTTCGGGGTGATGAAAGAACTTTTATTGGAGACTGTGTGTCGTATGTACCTTTCTGTGATAAATGTGAATTATATGTAAACTATGTGTCTTATATGCATTTATGTGGTCATTGTGTGTTTGGTAAATTTCATAGAAGGTATTGTTTGAAAAGAATGTGTCTAATGTGGTTTTATATGATCATCCTATGCTTTGAAAGCAATGACGTGTTTCTTTTACTTCAAGTATTTGTGATACTACTCATGATAGATTGCATGATAAATGTATTGATCATTTTATACTTTAGACTTTTGGTTGTGCTTTAGAAGCCAAAATGGTGGTTGGATAATGGAGTAGTGTGATCACGGTTAATGGGGCTGATGTGTCATGTTTAGGACATAATTTTTGCTGCAATTGAGAGAAAAACAGCAAGGTATGCTTGTTATCAGTTGCAGGTGGAGTTAGATATAGTGAGAGTACTATACCTAGGCCTAGGATACCTCGAGTGAGATGGAGACTCCATATTCAGCGTCCTGAAGTTAAAAGATAGTGGTGAGAGAGTGATAGGAATACACCCGTTGTATCATATTCTTGTGTTGACTGGTATTTGACTAGTGGGGTAAAGTGAAGAAACTATGTGGATGAACAATCAATAGAGTGGATAAGCAATGATATGAGACATGAGTTGTCTTATTATGAATCAAAAGTGAATACCACTAGGACTGAACTTTTTAGATTACTAGATACAGTACACACATAGAAGGAGGTGCTGGTTATATGAAAACTTTTGTTAGTTGTTTAGTTAGTCATGATAACTTGAACAACCTGATGTAAAATTACATTTTTTATAAAAGTTTCTATTTTTCAACCTCTTTTTTTAACCTGTGCATGTGTGTCTTTTGATTTAAAATTGTTCTTGTATGACTTAAAAATTGCCTTGGTTGTGGTATAAATGATTTGATTCATTTGTTCTTATTATTGTCTTTTGAAGCAATAAGTTTGATCATTGCTTGCATATCATCATGTTGAAATAATAGTAACTTGGTGTTCTTGTTGGTGTATATTGTGATATTTTTTTTGATTGGTTCATTGTTAATACTTGTAAAAGAAAAGTTTTGAAATATGTACATTGGATCTGAGGGAATACTGTGATATGAGTCTTATGTTTAAGTGTAATACACAATGTGATATTGTGAGAATTCTTAAATGTATGTTATGCAGGGGATATTGGTAATTGAATGTTTTCCTCCTATGTGTTTTCACCTTGTGTGATGGTTATGTGAGTTGCAAATCACATATTTTTTGCACATATTTCTTTTATCCATGATTGAGTTTGAGCATATTGGCAATGTATGAGTCATTAAATGATCTTTGATATTTAATGTCTTCTAAATAAGTTTTGTGTTTTTGTTGGTGATATGACTATATACTTTGACTGTTAGCATGTTATATATTTTGTGAAAAATCCAGTTATTTACAGTTGCACTATACATGGACACAATTTGATACATTTTGTTTAAGGTATCACATGTGAAGGAAATTTTGAATAAATGTGTGGTTTATTTGAGATATGTCATTAGGTGAATAAATCCTGAATAAATGTTTTTATCAATCATTAAAACGGATATGTACTAAACTCATAACTTGTTTTCCAGGTCTGTGGGATCAAGATGATATTAAATTGGTTGCTCAAATTCACTATTGGTGCACTCGAGTTCGTAGCAAGGTGGAGAATGTTGGAATTGTGCTACTCACTTTTTCGGGCCAAAACACGTTTTTTAGGTATTGGGCTTAAAATGACATTTGACCCACATTACTTAAGCACTTCTCTATATATACACTCCTTGCATTTGATATTCATAGGATGAATGATAGAATTGATGTGACACATGAAAATGTGAAGGAGGCATCCCATTTTCTCTCCAATACAATAGGATCGGACTCTCATCTTCTTTGCTCTCATTTTGGTTGGGCAATTTTAGGTTAAGGGTTGAACAAGACTTCTTTGTGAGGTCTAATTGTGGTTCTCCCTTTGTTATATCTTTTCTTGATGATTAGATAATCTCTTTTGTTGGTGATTAGAGTGGTTTTACAATAAGGTTTAAAACGGTTTTACAATAGATGTAAAATATGGAAGATGGAGTTTATTCTTAGTGAAATCCGATTGATTGTTTGGTAGGGTATAGGATTCGCTTTTAAGAATATTTTTAGGTGTTCTTGATATCAATCTTGTAATGTGATGAACTTCTTGGTGTTCGTGCAATTTACATTTTGATTATTTTTATTCTATTATTCAAATCGATCCAACATGGGTTAAAAGGGATTGGATGAAAATTTACATTCAATATTTGTAAAAGAAACTGTTGAAAATTGACTCGACATATATAGGATGTGCTAAATCTAAAAGAAATGACTTTTGGCAAGAAATGATAAAGACGTTGTGACGTTTTCACAAAGATTGTCAAACGTATGTACATTTGGAGCCAATTACCCTTTTAGATAATGTTTAATTAGAAATGGTTAAGTACAAGCTTACAAACTTATAAATTTGAAATGCTTGTATTTGTAATCTGACCAATTGTAATGTAATATAAAAGTGTCAAAATCAGGTATATTGCAAATGTAATTTTTTCACATGTATATAATTTTTTATTCTATTTTTTGTAAATATTTTTACTAACTAATTTTTACAATTGTTGTAACTTTTGCAATATGTAATTATTACACTATTTTTTTTTAAAGATTGTAAATACATTCATGTGTGATTGTCATTATAGTATTATTATTACATGGGTGTAATTTTTTAAATTGTAATTTATTACATTAGTATAAATTGTAATTTATTACATGAATTCTCATCATCACCTCAAATTCATTAGCACCACCACAGTCCACATCCACCTCAACACCGCCACCACCACTTATACAACCCAAGATTCAGCGTCGTCGCCGTCACCACTATCACTGCGACGTCACCCCCAATCCAACACACATCTCACACAGAAAAACACAAATCAACATCACAGGCAATAGCCCAACACCGTAGATCGTAGCCACCAAATCCATGAAGTTTATTACATTGATTTATAGCTTGTAATTTAATTATTACATGTGTTTATAAGTTGTAATTTGTTACATAAGTATAATTTATTAATTCGTCTTCATCACCATAGTCACCGTCACCACCTCAGTAGTCGATGACCGCCGTCAAAAAAATCTCATATCACACTAGTTTCTTTCCTTGATGTCCCAAACACTGATCTGGACTCCATTTGTTAAGATGATGTCTGCTTTGTCGTAAATTTGAATACCTGGAATATGCATCTTCCTCGATATCAATTTACACCACCAAGCAAATAAGTGTAAATGTGGCAGGCCAGGTAGGGAGCAGCAGGTCATGACAACTGTAGGATCTTTACCTTGATTTACAATCAAGAATACCAAGAACAATTCTCCAAGAATACCAAAATAATGAATTCGATTATTGATCGAAATGTAGGCTCACAACCATACCAATGGGAAATCAAAATCATATGCACTCTCAATCCAATCAAGAAGATAAACTTTTTCTTGACTCTCTTGAAGAAAAATCCCAAGCAATTTTTGTAGAGAGAAAACTAGAAAAACCCCTTTCTAGAGAAAAATGCACCACCCCTTTAAAAACTTGTTGCACCCTTTATAAAAAATACCCAAGTCCAAAAATTAACTTGTAAAAACCTTTTAACAAATTTATGCAACTACTAAAAATTATTTCCCAAATGGTTTTAATGGTCGTAAGCCCTTTTTTTATTTTTTATTTTTGCCCCGATTACTTTAAGTAATCCTCGAAATGCCACACAAGTTTATGAGGAACAAGATAGCATTTCTAAGGGCTTGTTTGTTTGGTTCTAAGCCAATAATCCCACATTCCTTCACCTTGGTTTAAACCAAACCTCCACCTAATCTAAATTTACCTTCACCTATTCCGAAAGTCCTCTTGGAAGCTTTCATCCTTCCAAGCCTTTTGATTTGATGGTTTAGGAGAAAACATCTTCTCTTGCATTGCACTTTGAATCTTCCTATCTTCTCCACAACTTGAAGATTCCTTAATACCTGTCAAAAGAGAACACTCTTTTAGACTGATGGAATAAAAACTAGGATTAGAGTTTACCTGCCTACTTTCACCATCCATGACTAATAGATAGTCATACAAGCTTTCTTGAGTAGCTTCTTGTTGAACTCCATCATTTTCAACACCCTTTTCATCATTTTCTTGTTGAACTTCCTCAACAACTGATTCAAAATCACTATTTTGTAGCTGATTTTGAACTTCACATCTTTGACCACTTGTTCCTTGGTCACTTGAGTTTATTCCAAACCCCTTATCCTCCAAAAACTCACTTTCAAGTGAATTTGGAGTTAAACCTGCAACATTGTTAGTAGCAACAGAAATACAAGGAAATTTATTTCCTTCATGGGATATCATTTTGTCTCTCAATTGAGTGTTATCCTTTTGAATTATGTGTGAGCATGAATGATCTTGAATTACCGTTGTGCCAAGCATATAATAAAGTCTATTTCTCAATATTCCTTTAATCACAATGTCATTGCCTTTACATACTAACATATTATCATTCTTTGTTTCATAATGAAAACCAGACATATGCAATGTGCTCAAAGAAATAAGATTTTTGGATAAAGCAGGTATATGCCTCACCCCAGTTAGAACTCTAACCACCCCATTATACATCTTGACCACAACTTCACCTATTCACATCACAATACAAGACTCACCATTCCCTAAATACACATTCTCCCCATCTATCTCTCTATAGGTTTTAAACCAAGCTTTATGGGAGGTCATATGATAGGAACACCCTGAGTCAAGTATCCACTCTTGATTCCGCTCACCTAATGTCACATTTAACACTCTCAATTGATCATCATCATTTTCAAAAGCCCCAAAAGCAGTATTACTTTCAGCTACATCCTGCAGCCCCTCTTTCTTCCTTAGCCACTCGTAGCAATCTTTCTTAAAGTGTCCCGTTTTACCACAATGAAAGCACTTATCTTCATCTCTACCACTACCCTTGCCCTTCCACTGTTCCTTACTCTTACCCTTATTCTTGTTAAAGTTCATAGCATTTAACTCTTTCTTACCAAATTTACCTTTAACAAAATAAGCCGTTTCAGTATGGACAGCTTTCTCATCCAAATTGATTTCTAATGCTTTAGACCTAATCGAAGCAGTGACATTTGCAAGAGTGACGGTGTCCCTTCCATATTTAATAACATTTTTAAGTTCTTTGAAAGATTCTGGAAGAGAATTTACCAAAATTATAGCTAATTGATTATCTTCGATTTTCTGTCCACTGTTCGTTAAATCTAAAGTCATTGCAGAAAATGCATTTAAATTTGTTTCAAGATCTTTGGAGGGGTCCATTTTGAAACCAAAAATTCTTTCTAAAAGAAAATTTTTATTAGGAACAGTTTTAGCAGCATAAATTTCATCTAGCTTATTCCAGATTTCTAAAGCAGTTTGAGAATCGTTTACCTGTCTCAGAATGTTATTTGAGAGATGAAGAATCAGAGTGCTGTATGCCACTTCTTGAATTTCAGCTACTTCATCATCCTTGGCTAATAATGCCTCCGGCCATTCGGATTGTTCCTCCAATGCCTTTGCAACCCTTTGTTGCACCAATACTGCTTTCATTTTCTTTTTCCAAAGGGAGAAATCCCCTTTACCATCGAACTTCTCCAGCTCGACCCTAGATCCCATTCTTGAAACCATTGTTCAAAAACACCGTTGCTCACCGAATGATATTTATCACTCCCCCTTGCAAATTCCAGCAAGTAAAATAACCACAGCAACAAAACCGGTATACAATGCAGAATTTACCCAAGATTAACACCTAATCTTGTAACCTTGCATACCCCCAAGATTAACACCTAATCTTGTCAAAATATATCCCCGTGAATATAATTCTCACGTCAAATCAGCAAGAAGACCTCCTATCAAACCCAAGATTAATACCTAATCTTGTAAAATTCAATACACCCAAGATTAGAACCTAATCTTGTCAAACCCGAACCTCAAGGAATCCCCAACTTCTAGCCCTTCCCCGGTTTATTCACAAAACGAAATTATCCTAAATGTTCGTACAATTACAATAGGAGCCTTCAATGCACAATTCAATCTCAAAAAATCAAACTAAACAATCATGCAAAAAACCATTTGCAAACATCAACCAAAATCCAAATTGAATTTGGTGAAACGGACTTCGAATATGGACTCTGCAGGTCCTTTAGAACAAATTGTCAAAAATTGTCGCCGGAGCCTCGCCGGAAACCGCCGCCTCAGGAACCACCGCTGCCGCCGCCGCCGGAAAATTTTGCCCGAAACACTACAAGATTCTCCTCTTCGTCACGAGTCCAATGGCGCAAACCGTTCGTTGATTGGAGCTCCCTACCGACGGGAATTTAGGTTTAAAGTTCCGGTTGTCACTCCCTTCTCCGGTTGATTTCGCCGCCTTCCAGCTGCCGGATGCCTCCCAGCTTCCAGTCGAGTCTTCCCCACGACTCCGAGGTTCTACTAGTGCCTTTACTTCGTCGGATGGATGGCCGGAAGTAAGATTTTCAAAAAATGGCAGAAACTTTTTCTTTCTTGCTTCCGGTCGGACCTCTCACTTCCAGTTTCTTCTCTCTCGGTTTCGCTTCTTCCACTGACTTTCAATTTGCTTTGGACGTCTTTTTCTTGGTTTCATTGATTTCCTTCTTGCCTTCACCGCGACCAAGTGCACTCTCTTTTCCACCGGCTTCAACGCCTTTCACAGTTTTTGATTGGCACCAATTTCTTCAGCTCTACACAGCCACTTCTCGATAATTTTCTCCACCAAGCTCTGATACCACTGTAGGATCTTTACCTTGATTTACAATCAAGAATACCAAGAGCAATTCTCAGAGAATACCAAAATAATGAATTCGATTATTGATCGAAATGTAGGTTCACAACCATACCAATGGGAAATCAAAATCATATGCACTCTCAATCCAATCAAGAAGATAAACTTTTTCTTGACTCTCTTGAAGAAAAATCCCAAGCAATTTTTGTAGAGAGAAAACTAGAAAAACCCCTTTCTAGAGAAAAATGCACCACCCCTTTAAAAACTTGTTGCACCCTTTATAAAAAATACCCAAGTCCAAAAATTAACTTGTAAAAACCTTTTAACAAATTTATGCAACTACTAGAAATTATTTCCCAAATGGTTTTAATGGTCGTAAGCCCTTTTTATTTTTTATTTTTTGCCCCCGATTACTTTAAGTAATCCTCGAAATGCTACACAAGTTTATGTTAAACAAGATAGCATTTCTAAGGGCTTGTTTGTTTGGTTCTAAGCCAATAATCCCACAACAACAATGCTACAAACATGATTTTGGGTCAGATATATATTGCCATCAAGAGAGATTATGATTGTATTTAAATAGAGTAGAGAGATAAATCTTGTGCACAGAGAGAGGGAGAAGGAGAAATGGCTAGAGATATTGAAATGGTTATTCCATTTTCTGCAAGTGTAGAGAGAGAAATGATTTTTTTAATTAAAACATATTTTTGTTAATTCTTAATTAATGGCCTGATAAAGAAAATTTATAACCATGGCTCTGGTTAATTTTCCCTTTCAAAAATGTCTCAAAAACGAGTCTCAATTTTTCTGCCTGTTCAAAATATTTTGGGCCTGCACATTGAAGTCACAATTCCTAACTACTCGAAAAAGCCCAAACATGCAGAGGATTTAGTTATCACCACCAGCACACACTCTCTAAATGTTGCATCGATGAAATCTGTCATTTTTGTTGGATATTGGTTAATAAATCGAGAATTGAAAATCGATTAAAGTGACTTCGTGTCGACTTCGGCCAAATACTCAAAAGCTCGGCTCAATCCATTTAGGCAAAACTGTTTGTCACTTCGCCGCTTCGGGGCGGACAAACGGGGATCGACCTGCCCGGTCAGGTCGCTGGGGTCGAGGGGGCAGCGCCCCCGGTGGGGGCTCGGGGGCAACGCCCCCAAAAGAGAAATTTGATTTCTCTGCATGTATTTAAGGGTATATTTGGCATTTCGAAAACCAATATCGGATGAATGAGAAATTACGGAAAAGGACGAAAATCAGGTCAAATTATTTGACCGTGCGACCGCATGGTTCGTAAACCGTGCGACCACAGTCAATTTTATTTTCGGAATTTTGAGTAAGACCTTGCGGCCGCACGGTTGTCTGGCCAAAAGACACCTTTTCGTAAAGGTGCATTGTTTGAAAATGGTGCATGGTTTGGGCCTCAACCACTTCATCCACACCCTTTCATGGTCTATATATAGGACCCTTTGGGTGTCCTATTCCTCACAATTTGATATGCAAAAACATCTCTCATCCTCACTTCTCTCCAAAATCAAATTCATTTCATTTGTTTTGATTTTTCTTCATTACATCTTTGGAGTACATAAGCCTAATTTTGGTTCGTTGTACTTGTGTTTTGGAGTGCTACAAATACAAGTGTAGCCGTTGTATCTTGGGAGTCGATTGCCGTTATCCGTAGGCACCGTTGCGGGGCAAATTCGACTTAAGGACAAAGAGTTCAACTATTGCCTCGGCTTTATCCTTATTCTTCTTCTTCTTCTTATTTGTGTTTTTCCTTGCCGTTATTCTGTCCAAATTTCGGCTTGGATTTACAAACTTTCAATATTTGGCATCACTATTCACAAATCCACCCAACAATCTTAAGTCGAATTTTTTATATGTTTGTGAAAGTGACATTCTTGTTTGGTTAAACTTGTTAAGTTTAACTTCTTCTTCATTTCTATTTTTATTTTGGTTGATCTTCTGTTTTTCGTAAACAGAAATGAATACGGTTCTTAATACCGATACTACTTCGAATGAAACTTCGAACATGGGAACTTCTGAAGGAAGTGTTCCTACCGGTGTGATTCCTCCCGTTGTGAATACACCTACTACTAATGTGATTCCTCCGGTTGTGGGTGCCCCTACTATCGTACATTCAAACTCCGTTTCACATGGGGAAAAACCGGAGAAATTTGTTGGGGTTGATTTCAAAAGGTGGCAACAGAAAATGTTGTTTTATCTCACAACCCTCAACTTGGCGAAATTCTTGAATGGAGATCCTCCCGCCATACAAGAAGGGGAAAATAATAGGGCATCTTTGATTGCTTTGGATGCTTGGAAACATTCAGATTTCTTATGCAAGAATTATATTCTTAACGGCTTGTACAACGCCTTATACGGTGTATATTGCTACAAGAAATCTGCAAAGGAACTATGGGAGACTTTGGAAAAGAAGTACAAGACCGAAGATGCCGGAACCAAGAAGTTCATTGTGGGAAAATTCTTGGACTACAAAATGGTAGATTCGAAAACCGTCATCAGTCAAGTACAAGAATTGCAAGTCATACTCCATGATATTCATGCGGAAAATATGTCCGTGAGCGAATCATTTCAAGTGGCTTCAATTATCGAGAAACTTCCACCCATGTGGAGGGACTTCAAAAATTATCTCAAGCACAAGCGCAAGGAGATGAACATTGAAGAACTTGTGGTCCGATTGAGGATTGAAGAAGACAACCGAAGTTCGGAAAAACGAGTTGGGAATGGCATACCACAAGCAAAGGCAAATGTGGTGGAATCTAGCAACAACAAAGGAAAGAAGAGAAAGCATTCCGTTGAATATACAAAGAAGAGTGCAAAGAAGTTCAAGGGAAATTTCTACAATTGTGGAAAGGCTGGACATCACTCGGTTGATTGTCGCAAACCGAAAAAGCAATCCCAAGCCAACATTGTCGAATCTGATGCCTTATCAAATGGCATGTCCGATATGAATTTATCGACGGTTGTTTCTGAATGCAACCTTGTTGGAAATCCCATGGAATGGTGGGTTGATATGGGTGCAACCCGTCACATTTGTGCCGATAGAGGAATGTTCACATCATACACTCCAACCGAGGGAGAAAATTTGTTTATGGGGAACTCCTCAACATCCAAAGTGGAAGGACAAGGCAAAGTAGTCTTGAAGATGACGTCGGGAAAAGAACTTAGCCTCAATAATGTCCTTCACGTACCGGATATTCGGAAGAACCTTGTGTCGGGTTCTTTGTTAAGCAAGAATGGCTTTAAACTAGTCTTTGTATCGGATAAGTTTGTACTTACCAAAAATGATATGTATGTAGGCAAAGGGTATGTAAAAGATGGACTATTCAAAATGAATGTCCTAACTGTTGTACCAAATCCTACAATCAATAAAACGTCATCTTCAGTTTATATTCTTGAGTCATGTAATCTATGGCATCATAGATTAGGACATGCAAACTTTAATTCAATACGAAAGTTAACGAATTTAAGTTTACTTCCGAATATGCATTTTAATAATGGAAAATGCGAAACATGTGTAGAGGCAAAAGCGGCCAAAACACCATTTCATTCGGTTGAACGAAACACCACACCATTAGAACTAATTCACACGGATGTGTGTGATTTGAAGTCCGTACAAACAAGGGGTGGTAAAAATTACTTCATCACTTTCATAGATGATTGTACAAGGTACTGTTATGTGTACTTATTGAAATGCAAAGATGAAGCTTTGGAAGTGTTTAAACACTACAAAAATGAAGTTGAAAATCAACTTGGAAAACGAATTAAAATGATTCGTAGTGATAGAGGTGGAGAATATGTTGCACCGTTTGAAGAATTTTGTGCAGAATCTGGAATCATTCATCAAACAACGGCACCATATTCACCACAATCTAATGGAATTGCTGAATGCAAAAATTGAACGTTAAAGGAAATGATGAATGCAATGTTGATAAGTTCGGGCTTACCTCAAAACTTGTGGGGGGAAGTCATACTTTCTGCAAATCATATCCTTAATAAAATACCACACAAAGATAAGGTTGAATCGCCTTACGGATTGTGGAAAGGTCGGAAACCTTCCTACAAATATCTCAAAGTGTGGGGGTGCTTAGCGAAAGTACAAATACCCAAACCTAAACAAGTTAGGATTGGACCAAAGACAATTGATTGTGTCTTTATTGGATATGCTATCAATAGTAGTGCATATCGATTCTTGGTTCACAAATCCGAAGTACTTGATGTACACGTAGGTACAATTATTGAATCAAGAAATGCGGTCTTCTTTGAAGACAAATTTCCGTGTAGAGAAAAGGAAGTATGTTCAAATAAACGAACGTATGATGACATACATGGAAAGAATGATGATCTTCAAGTAAATGAAGAACCGAGACGTAGTAAAAGGCAACGAATTCCAAAGACATTCGGTCCAGAATTCGTAACCAATTTACTTGAAAATAATCCTAGGACATTTGATGAAGCAATGTCCTCTCCCGAAGCTCCTTTTTGGAAAGAAGCTGTACGCAATGAAACTGAATCCATCATGAGTAACCATACTTGGGAATTGGTTGAACTCCCTCCGGGAAACAAAGCTTTAGGCTGTAAATGGATCTTCAAAAAGAAATTGAAGTCGGATGGATCAATTGATAAATACAAGGCTAGATTAGTAGCCAAAGGGTATAGACAAAAAGAAGGACTAGATTTCTTTGATACCTATTCACCCGTTACAAGAATTACGTCTATACGTGTCTTGATTGCAATCGCAGCATTGCATAATCTTGAAATACATCAAATGGATGTCAAAACCGCGTTTCTAAATGGTGAATTAGAAGAAGAAATCTACATGGAACAACCTGAAGGGTTTGTTGCACCAGGAAATGAAAAGAAGGTGTGTAGACTTGTGAAATCATTGTATGGATTGAAACAAGCACCGAAGCAATGGCATGAAAAGTTTGATAAAACTATGTTGTCAAATGGCTTCAAAATCAATGAATGTGACAAATGTGTCTACATTAAAAACACACCTAATGAATATGTCATATGCCTATATGTTGACGATATGCTAATTATGGGAAATAACTCCAAAGTCATTTCCTCGACTAAGAAAATGTTAACAAAATATTTTGACATGAAGGATATGGGAGTGGCGGATGTAATATTAGGGATCAAAATCTCTAAGACATCCGATGGTTTGTCATTGTCTCAATCACATTATGTTGAGACTATACTTAAGAAGTTTAAGGCGTATGACGATAAACCAGTTAAGTCACCAGTTGACTTAGGTATTCACTTAGCCAAGAATACTGGTGAGCCCGTATCTCAATTGGAATATTCGCGTGTCATTGGTAGTTTAATGTATATTACCAACTCCACTAGACCGGATATAACATACATAGTCAACAAGTTGAGTAGATTCACTAGTAATCCAAGTGTTGTACATTGGAAGGCATTAAACCGAGTTCTTAGATATTTAAGACACACGGTTGAATTTGGATTACACTACTCAAAATATCCTGCAGTGTTAGAAGGATATACTGATGCAAATTGGATATCTGACACTAAGGATTCAAAATCCACGAGTGGTTATGTATTTACCATTGGAGGTGGAGCCGTGTCCTGGAAATCGTCTAAGCAAACGTGTATTGCTCGATCCACGATGGAATCTGAGTTTATTGCGTTAGACAAAGCCAGTGAAGAAGCAGAATGGCTTCGTAATTTTCTTGAAGAAATTCCATGTTGGGAAAAGCCGGTTTCTGCGATTAATATACATTTCGATAATCAGTCGGCAATTGCAAGGGCACAAAACAGTTTGTATAATGGCAAGTCTCGACATATCCGTCGGAGACATAATACCATTAAACAGTTAATATCGAATGGTATAATCTCTATTAACTATGTGAAGTCAAAAGAAAATTTGGCTGATCCTTTGACGAAAGGACTTGCAAGAGATCAAGTATACCATCTTTCGAGGGGAATGGGCCTAAAGCCTATTGAATAGAATTACTATGACGGAAACCCAACCTTGTAGATTGGAGATCCCAAGATCTTGGTTCAATGGGACAACTAAGTCATAAATGATTCGGAATAAAGCACTTATTCCCATTCCTAAAATTTAAAGTGCTATGTAAAATGTGTATAAGGATAAGTATACATATATACTTTTAATGATTCATAACCTTAAGATAGAAAGGTATGAGATCACCTATATAAGTGTGAAGTGGGGCCGCTTCTACGAGAATTTGAGGCTTAATTCTCTTAGAGCACTTATGAAACCAAGAGTAGTCCAGGGCCAAAATGGACTCAATCATGAGAACCGAATACGTTAGATGAGTCATGGTGTTGGTACAGTTGTTTGGTTTTACACGAACGGCTGGATAGTTCAAGACATCGCGTTCACCAACTAGCCTAGTAAATCCGATTGTATTCAACTAAAGAAGGTTCAAGGCCACAAGCTACCTATCTTGATGCTATGACTTGTCGTCGTGTACTCCATTTGTTAGAGTCTGCATTCCATTTGCATTGCATTCGCATTGTGTTGCGCATATCGAGGAATTTCCATTCATGTGGGGGATTGTTGGATATTGGTTAATAAATCGAGAATTGAAAATCGATTAAAGTGACTTCGTGTCGACTTCGGCCAAATACTCAAAAGCTCGGCTCAATCCATTTAGGAAAAATTGTTTGCCACTTCGCCGCTTCGGGGTGGACAAACGGGGATCGACCTGCCCGGTCAGGTCGCTGGGGTCGAGGGGGCAGCGCCCCCCGTGGGGGCTCGGGGGCAACGCCCCCAAAAGAGAAATTTGATTTCTCTGCATGTATTTAAGGGTATATTTGGCATTTCGAAAACCAATATCGGATGAATGAGAAATTACGGAAAATGATGAAAATCAGGTCAAATTATTTGACCGTGCGGCCGCATGGTTCGTAAACCGTGCGACCACACGTCAATTTTAATTTCGGAATTTTGAGTAAGACCGTGCGGCCGCACGGTTGTCCGGCCAAAAGACACCTTTTCGTAAAGGTGCATTGTTTGGAAATGGTGCATGGTTTGGGCTTCAACCACTTCGTCCACACCCTTTCATGGTCTATATATAGGACCCTTTGGGTGTCCTATTCCTCACAATTTGATATGCAAAAACATCTCTCATCCTCACTTCTCTCCAAAATCAAATTCATTTCATTTGTTTTGATTTTTCTTCATTTCATCTTTGGAGTACATAAGCCTAATTTTGGTTCGTTGTACTTGTGTTTTGGAGTGCTACAAACACAAGTGTAGCCGTTGTGTCATGGGAGTCGATTGTCGTTATCCGTAGGCACCGTTGCGGGGCAAATTCGACTTAAGGACAAAGAGTTCAACTCTTGCCTCGGATTTATCCTTATTCTTCTTCTTCTTCTTCTTCTTATTTGTGTTTTTCCTTGCCGTAATTCTGTCCAAATTTCGGCTTAGATTTACAAACTTTCAATATTTGGCGTCACTATTCACAAATCCACCCAACAATTTTTTGTGCTCGACGGGTCTTTCTAATCTCCTTTAAGATTTGGATTTTTTTTTTTTTTTTTAAATCATTGCAAAAATAAGCAGATGACTTTGTGGAGAAGGGGGAGATACAAAAAGATAAAGAAATGGGGTTGCTCATAAACATTGGAAAGAGAGATCAATATGCAGTTGGTAATCAAATATGGATCTCCATAGGACTGCATATCAACATTCATAAGAGTATCTCCAATGCATTTCATGAATTGAAAGAAAATAAGTGACACGTCAATAAATAGATGAAATTCGTTAAAAATACTTTTCCAATGTACTCCATGAATT
Organism: Ligustrum vulgare; assembly: GCA_963555705.1. Taxonomy (NCBI): domain Eukaryota; kingdom Viridiplantae; phylum Streptophyta; class Magnoliopsida; order Lamiales; family Oleaceae; genus Ligustrum; species Ligustrum vulgare. The sequence continues at coordinate 31,306,439 of OY743189.1, read as the reverse complement.
ACAATGTTAAGCTGACGTGACTTCAAAAAAAAATAGACAATATGAGATGTTACGTCTAGATATAGACGCTCCGCGATACATGATAAGTCAACATTATATTATACTTTATAATTATTTTATTAGCAAATAATAAGATTACAGCCAACAATTCAATGACAAGTGGATTACAAAATTACATGCTTAAATATTAATAGTAAACTAAACATATTTGAAAAATTAATCTATTTACTATCTACAATCTACTATATATTAAAAGTATAGATGAGGGAGAAACTTTCATTTTCTCATTTTGTGATGTGATTCGGGATAGGAGCTCAAATGAAAGAAAAATCAAGCTAGTCAAAAGGATCGCAAAATTATACAGGATGATAGTTACGGCCGCAACTAACTCATTCACGGTCGTAACTCCACTATCGTCAATTTTTACAGAACGAAGATTACGACTGTAACCAATGCTCACGGCCGTAAATCAGCTTCTACTTAAATTTACGTCCGTAACTTAAATCTCTCACGGCCGTAACATCAGTTTTGCTCGCGCGAGTCTAGATTTAAGGTTTCCGAGTTTTTTAGTTTATTTTCTGTTTTAATTATTTCTTAATTCTGTTTTTAGCCCATTAACGGCTAGGGTTAGTTAATAGGTTATTTTTCATTATTTATATGTTATTTACCATTCATTGTAAAACAATTTTGGTTTAATAAACAGTTTTATTGAGTATTCAATAAATTTATAAGTGGATTCCTATACTCCCCTTCGAACTTATCAAGATTATTTCTTGTGGCGTTCATCCCGAACTTATCAAATATTCGCGAGAATATTTGTGACGTTCAAAACCAGAAACTTATCAAGGAAAATTGGACAAGTCTTTGTGGTGTTTCACAAATCTTGGTTCTTCAATCCGCATCGTCGATTTCGCATCATGATTGCCGAGTCAAGATTCCTCCATCAGCAACAAACCTGGGTTCGAAACTTTCTAGCGTTTATTCCTCGCTTCGATTCATATCATTTTGTATCAGAGCTGGACTCTGAATTCAGGTTTATTCTATCCCAGTTTGATTTTGTGTTTTTATCATAGAGTCTACACAAAACATCCATATTTTGTTGTTGAGTCTTGTTTTCAAGTTTTCTTGTTCTTCATGTTCTTCGTGTCATTCATAATTTTTTCCAATTTTTATCTATATAAAAATCCAACAAAAATTCAAAAGTGTTTATTTTGATCGATTCTTATCCAAATCTTGTTCTGTTTGTTTTGTTGTGTTCTTGTCGAATTTCTGGATTTTTAAAAAAAAATTATTATTTAATTCCAAAAATTTATCATTCAAAAAAAAAAAAAAGAAGGTTATTCCAAAATTCAAGAACCACTTTTTTGAAATTCCATAATTCCTTGTTGTCGAATCTTTCCCATTCTTTTCCACAATCAACTTCACCATGTTTAAATTCAGAGAAAAATCTTCATCTAGGAGGGTTAATGATACGGATTGTGTGTGGAGGTTTTTGGATGATGTTGAGATGAAGTTGGATAGATTAGATGAAAAAACGGGTCAAATTAAAAAAGGAGTGATCTCAAACCAACCATAGTGATGAGAGGCATTATAGGCGTGATCCTAAACCGATGGATGAAATTTGGGTTAAAAGGGGAGAAGAGATTGATCCGAAGGCAATTTTGAAGATTCAAAAAGAAATCTATGAGGAAAGAATGAGGTGTGAATGGGAAGTAGAAAGGAAAAGGTTGGCTAGGTTACAAAAGAAAGAAGAAAAAAGGTAGGCTGTGATTAGATGGCTAAGGGAGAGTGAAAAACATATTTTAGTAGAGCCTCAGGTTGAGAATGTAGAGAAAGAGGAGGGTGAGTTAGAATTGAAGTTAAAAGAAGTTGAAGAAACTTCGAATTCTGTGGAAGATGACAAGTTGGGAGTAGTTGAGCTAACTCCAAAATTTGATGAGGAAAAGGAGGATTTAGGAAGCGAGGAATTGATTACGAATGAAATTGTTGATGATAAGAGGAATGAAATGGGAGTTGGTGTAGAAGTTCAAAATTTGAGCTTTGAATTGGAAGATCCACATTTTGATTGTTATGAAGAAGTGTATAAAAATGTTGATGAAAATGTGGAGTTAGAAGAGGTGGTTGGGTGTGAAGAGATAGAGAAAGAAGTGACTGATCGAGAGGTTGCAGAGGAGGAAAGAGGTGAAGAGAAGAGCCTCATGATTCAAAAGGAGGAGTTGGTGATGGCTCATCATAAATACAAGGATCCATACCTTGTATTTTGTGAAACTGATATCTCCCGCCCTATTTTATTTAATTCTTTTTTGTTGGTTAATTGCACTTTGAAAGATTGGTCACGCCACCTACATCCAAAGGTGTTCCCACTTCAAGCCATTCATGTAACACCAGTTGCAAAATACTATGGGTTATGCCTCTAGTATGGAAACAATAATTTTCCATTCGATCCAGGTGGAGCAGGAGTAGTTTTACAGCAAGGCCCCAAGAGCAGGAAATGTTTGACAAGCAGGCCAAAAATTGATTCGAGGTCGAATCCTTGTCAAGAGGGGAGGTGATGTGATTCGGGATAGGAGCTGAAAGGAAAGAAAAATCAAGCTAGTCAAAAGGATCGCAAATTTATACAGGATGATAGTTACAGCCGCAACTAACTCATTCACGGTCGTAACTCCACTATCATCAATTTTGGCAGAACGAAGATTACAACCGTAACCAATGCTCACGACCGTAAATCAGCTTCTACTTAAATTTACGGTCGTAACTTAAATCTCTCACAGCCGTAACATCAGTTCTGCTAGCGCGAGTCTAGATTTAAGATTTACGAGTTTTTTAGTTTATTTTCCGTTTTAATTATTTTTTAACTCTGTTTTGAGCTCATTAACGGCTAGGGTTAGTTGATAGGTTATTTTTCATTATTTATATGTTATTTATCATTCATTGTAAAACAATTTTGGTTTAATAAACAGTTTTATTGAGTATTCAATAAATTTATAAGTGGATTCCTATACTCCCCTTCGAACTTATCAAGATTATTTCTTGTGGCGTTCATCCCGAACTTATCAAATATTCGCGAGCATATTTGTGGCGTTCAAAACCAAAAACTTATCAAGGAAAATTGGACAAGTCCTTGTAGCGTTTCGCAAATCTTGGTTCTTCAATCCGCATCGTCGATTCCGCGTCGTGATTGTTGGGTCAAGATTCCTCCGTCCACAACAAACCTGGGTTCGGAACTTTCCGGCGTTTATTCCGAGCTTCGATTCATATCATTTTGCCCTTAATTTTTTATGTTTAAGGTCAACTAGTACTAAGTACGTGCGTTGCACGTCTTATATATAGGATGAATGAGATGCGTAATGTTTTAATGTACCGATACTATTTTTGAAAGTAGTTGAGGTATTAGATATTATTAAAGGAAAAATTAAAATTGTTAAAAAAATTATATATGAATAATTTTTTTTATGAAATTATGTATATAATGTAAAAATGATGAATAAATCGAAATATAATGTTAATTATAATAGCACTTCTTTGTACATAATATTTTTCGTCAACTTCTCATAATTTTTCTTATTTTTATTTTCTGTTTTTACCAAGACTTTGATAGTTTGCATTGAAATTTCACCAGAAAGTGTTATATATAGTTGTCCACGAGAGAATGTGTGTTCAGAAAGATATATTCTAATAGTAAGCATTATTTATCTTTAAGCATTGTTTAATAGTTATTGTAATGTATACACATATTGAAAATTATTCATCTTGAATTTGAATTAATATCATTCATCATTTGTTGATATTAATATGATACGTAAAAGAAAAATTTGTTTAAAAGGATGTATATTCCAAAAAAAAAAAAAAATCTTTCACGTATCATATTAATTTTCAGCAAGTGATGAAGGATGTAAATTCAAATTCAAGATGAACAATTTTCAATATTGCAATAACTATTAACAAGGCTTAAGGATAAATAATATTTACTGTTTGAATATATCTTTCTGAACATACATTCTCTCATGGACTACTATATATAACATTTTCTCGTAAAATCTCAATGCAAACTATCAAAGTCTTTGTAAAAATAGAAAATAAAAAAAAGTGAGAAATTGACAAAAAATATTATGTACAAAGAAGTGTTATTAAAATCAACATTACATTTCGATTTATTCATTATTTTTACATTATATATATAATTTCTTAAAAAAATATTCATATAAATTTTGTTTTATCAATTTTAATTTTTTTCATTTTAATAATATCTAATACCTGAATTACTTTCAAAAATAATATTAATACTTTAAAAACATTATGCATCCCATTCATCCTAAACATAAGACGTGCAACACACGTACTTACTCCTAGTACAATACAATATATTTACATAATCATGTAGTAATTACTTCAGGTTTGTATAGTTTGATTCTAAATAATAGAAATCACATGATCTGTTGTGTTATGAACATCTTACCTTAAACTATTTTTTTAGAATTGTTTCTTTCTATACTCATTTTTTCAATCTCACATTCTAAAAAAGAATCATTTTTTTGTTTTTTTTTAAATTAACCACCTGTAGAAAATTAAAAATAAAATCAAAATCAAAAGCTAGTTAAATATTGAAGAACATGAGTAAATCGGTCATTAATATAAAATTTAAAAAAATGCAACATAATCCACAGAATACATTGGAAATGCTCTAAATAATTAAATTTCCAATGTTAACAAATAGAAATTGGGTAAATAACAGCAATTGTATCCGAACTTTCCTTAGAGTTTCTACGTAATGATCCAACTTTAAGACTTGACTCGATGGTATCTTAACTTCTAAATGTGTAACTTATCCATCACCCAATTCATTTCCGTTCCCCAATTTGTTATTAAATCATTTTGACCCGATTTGACTTATTGACACTTAACCCTTTCAATTTTCAGGTCAATGATATGTCCGGTTTTCTGGAGACTTATAATAATAGCTCTAATTTGAGTTACAAATTAACAAAAAGGTTTCATTTTTCATAAATAAACATTAATTTAGTCGATTCAGGTAGTGGATGATTAATACGTTTAGAAGTTGAGACATCATTGAGTTACATTTTAAAGTTGAATCATTAAGTAGACACTTCAAAGGGAAGTTGAGTTTTCATTGCTATTATTTTCCCATTAATGATGTGGCATGTCACATGGCATATCTAACGCTACTTATCACCACGTGGAAATTTCGTGAGCCGTGTAGGGAATTCCACCCAAGGTTGTAACGAAAATGAATGGGGTGATTGATGAGTAACATGCATGTTTAGAAGTTGAGATATTGTTCAGTTACGTTTTGAAGTTAAGATCATTAAATAGAAACTCCAATGAAAGTTGGGATACCATTGGTGTCATTACCCAATAGAAATTTAAATGTGCCTGAAAACAACCCCAAACTAGTTAGGTGCTAAGATTATATTGCTGGAAGCGCGCTTAGACACACCCCAAAGCATGCCTAGGCGTGACTCTCGGACATCACGCTTCATGTCTAAGGGCGCTTAAGTGTGCTTTTCGATCTCGTCACTTCATTACGCTTTACGCTTTTTAGTACACTGTTATAAAGCATGTGCGAAACTCTTGGATATATGCACAGTGGCATGTATTGGAGATGAGTGGAGACGGCAGATGTTGATGCGTCTAGTTCCCAACCAAATTTGATAATCCACAGAATTCATATGTTCTTCTTTTTTTTTTTTTTTTTTCAAAGAACTTATGAATTGAATGATGTTGACGTCAAGAAGTGACATGGACACGTGTCGTAGTTGTGTCAACTTTGAAGATGATTTAAGAATGTGACTATGTGAGATTGAAGATATGCTAAAATGGATTACGAATGTAATATTGAAGCATAAAAGAAATGGCTTCTATGATCCTTTCCTTTTACTAGCTGCAATTTTAGAAGGATGGAGCTCGGATGACGTGACAATTGGACTTGGAAGAGTTCGGATACTCAGGCAGGAAATCCCAATCATTATGTGATGAGTTCATATTATTTCACTTCGTAGTTTGACCCTTCACTACATAAGGACTTGGAAGATTTGGTATCAATAAATAAATCATAATTGAACTATTCTATTAAAATAACCAGATTCATTATCTAAATAATCTCAATTACAAGCAAAGTCATATGCAAAATACAATCAAGGTAGTATATTAATTTTATTGAAATTTAACTTTAAAATTTTTCTTGAAGGCTACTAAAACTGCAATGCTTCACCTTCACTTTGATAGCCCCACTAAGCTTTTGAGCCCTCTTAGCAATCCCAATAATGAGATCTTCCTTGTGCTTCAACTCCATCCTCTTCATTTCAGTTGGGACAAATACCAATTGAGTCCCAGTCAACTCATCATAAATCCTCATAAACTCCTGCAAAACTTCATTCACCATTCCCACCTTATTTTTCTTTACCAGCAAATTCACCAACTTCACCAAATGCTTATGAAACCTTCCCTTTTCTGCAACCTCCTTCATTACTTGTCCCTTTTCTTTCTCTGCAACACAAGGGTCTGTAAGTACAACTCGGATATGTTCATTATGTAGCCATTTTAAAAGCCTCTTTACATCCCTCTCCACCTCTTCAAGCGAGCTGCTGCACTGAGCCACGTCTAAAAGCGCCGTCGCATAGCCGCTGGCGGCTCTCTGGTGGGCTGTTTCTGTTCTTGATGGAGATTGTTTGGGAGATGAGTCTTGAGAGGAAGAAAGGAACGGATAGGTAACTAAAGGTATCGCCTTAGTGGAAATGGAATTTGCAGGTTTGGCAGTAGAATAAGAAAAATAGGGGTTTGGATGAAGAAAATGATGATGAGATGATTTGGGATTCTTGAAATGACAGATTTCAGGACGTGTCGAATGAAGAGAACTGGAGATTTTCAAGGAAGGTACGGAGCTTGACAGGGTATCCATGGAGAGAAACAGAAGCTGAAGCGCCTTTGGATTTATTTTCAGGTTAGGACTTGATTGCTGCAAGAATCGCAAAGGATATGTTTTATCTTTATCTCAGCCACTAGATGTCCAATATTTTTTATTTTATTTTTTCATTTTCTTAGAGCTTGCTTGCTTCGTGCACGAGAAATTGGAGAAATTAGGGCTGCGTTCTCTTTGACGTTTTTCAGCCGTTTTTCGTTTTTCATTTTTGAAAACACAGAAAACGCGTTTTCTTGCGTCGTTTTCGGAAATAATTTTCGAAAACGTTTTCAAAATTTGTAAAGGAAATAGAAAACGTAAAAATCACGTTTTCCGCGTTTTTCGAAATTTATAACTATGTAGTGGAAAACGCGTGTTTTCCACTTAAAAAAAAAAAAAAAATTGAAATTTGTCAAAATTTGTAATTTTTAATTACATTATTGGTCCCTAATTTTCAAAACTTGTCATTTTAATCCTCAAATTTTGAAATTTCTTTCGAAAATACCCTAATTTATTTGCAACTTAGGTCCCTCAACTTCAGATTTTGTTGCACATTAGTTCACAAATTTTACTTTTCTTTCAATTTAGTCCTTCTCGTATTTGCTTTATAGGTCATTGTCTTCAAACATGTATAACTTTTGATGTACAGCTCCGAATCGCACTCTGTTTTTTGAGTCAAACTCCAAATTCAACCATCTTTCTGATGATATATCATGTGCTTAATTATTAAACATTTCTTTTTTACGTTTGTATTGTAGACACTTATTTTGTAAGAACGTCATTTATTAACGTAAATTGATTTTTGCAAATTTTATTGAAACTTAAATTTTAAACGTTATGAGTGCTTACTAGAAGGATGTATATATATAAAGTATTAAATGGAACGATTACTTTAGAATGGAAAATTACTACCCAAATGTGGAACGATTACTTTAGAAGGACAATATGAATTTTTGAATTTTTTTGGTATAACCAAATTGTGTGATAGGGGTTATTTCATTTATTTTTGTTGTGTAACTCAAATATGACATCTTTATTTCATTTATATTCACAAACAATATAATTATAAGTATAAAGAAATAATTTTCTTCAAAATTTTAAATAGAACGCGTTTTCCAGCTTTTCATTTTCGAAAACAGTTTTCAGAAATAACAAACCAAACGCCTTTTCAGCAATTTCGAAAAAAGTCACAGAAAATGAAAAATAAAAAATATTTTCGAAAATGAAAACAGAAAACTGAAACACAAAGAGAACGCAGCCGATTTTTGGGAGAATGTGTTATTAAAAAGTATGAAAGTGGTGGGTCTTACAAAAATATGTTGTTAAAAATGAGTTTTGAATGAAAGTTGTGTAAAAAATCTTGGACTAAAATGTGGCTTAGTCGGTAAATAAAAGATCTAGTAGTTATTAATCCAATTATTTGTTTTTTGTTTACTAATTTTACCTTCCCCAAACAAAATTCGAATTCGATCATCAACCTAGCAAGACTTTATTCTTAACACTTAAGTTGACCGCTAATTGAACTATTAATCATCGATGACTTATTGTATAGTTGAGGTTGAGATGATGTGTTGTTTAAAATAAGTTTGATGAAAAAATTGAATAATTTTGTACCAAAATGGACTTGATGCAGCTATATTCAAGATGACAAATCTCCATGAGTTGAGTTGATTGATATTTGGCCTTCTTCCATCAGATATTTGGGAAGAATAACATTGACGTAGATGATGGAAAGAAAGAGAAAACAAAAGATTAATGGAGAATTTGGGGACTCAAAACAGTAAGAGGAAATTACACTTAGTCCTACATTCCAAATTTGTATTTCATAAATCAAATTTAAAGTTTAAATTTTCTTAAATCAAATGTAAATAATTTATTTAATAATTATAAATAAATAATTTAATACTAATTAAAAAACCCAAAAATATCCCAACCACAATTTCGCTCCTGTTTGGCAACAATTAGAATATAGGTTTTAATATAAGTCAAATTCATCACTCAATCTCAACTATAGATTTCATAAAGCCCACAACTATTTAAACCACATATCTCATCAACTTTTATCAAAATCTAATAAAAATCTGATTTTAATCTCCACCAAACAGGAGTTTCATACAAAATCCTAACATTAAAAAATTTCAAATCCATCTTGCTTCTTTTTTTCCATCCCACCACCCAAAACCTCCCACCACATCGCTAGTGACGATGCCGTTGTTGCCACACACTCAGCGATGTCGACTTTGACGGGGCAACAATGGTATTGTGTATTTGCAAACGCTTCTGCATGGTGCAGCGGCTTCTTCTTACAAAGATTTCCTTCTACTTGGCAGCGACTCAACGACTTCTGTTTGACGGTGACTTTTGTTTGAATGTAATGCAACATCTTCAACTGCATTCGTGGCAAGTAATCACCAAATATCTCGTTAAGGCTTATGCTTGGCTTCTACTCTATTGTTGTAGCGAAGGTCGTCGCTCTCACAATTGAAATTAGTGGTGGTGCGGGTGTTGATGTCGCTAGAGTGTTGGTGGCTAAGGTTGCAAGCTTGGGTGTTTTTCGTTCGTTGGGCAGGCCTACCTTGTTGTGATAGGGGAGTGATAGAACACGAGTACACTAACAAGAGAGGAACGACAAGCAGAAATCAGTAATCACTCTTGTTGTGATTGTTGGGAGTGAGAGAAAGGTTCTGGTGTTGGCGATAGTGGTAGTGGTGGTTATAGTTGTAACACCCAGTCCAGAAAAAACTTAAAAGATTTGATACGTACTACTTATACCAACAAAGTGCACCTTCTTTTCCTAAAGTCCATTGTTAAAAATTTCATAGTTAAGCGTGCTTGGTTTGGAGAAATTCTATAATGGGTGATCCACTGGGAAGTTTTCTCCGGAAGAGTGTGTAACAACTCGAAAATTTCGTACCTTTATTTATTTAGAAATTTAGTTTTAGTCGTAGTTTTAAGGGATAATAAGGAAATCTTCAGAAAAATGTGAAAAATATCCTTAACTATGATTACAATGACCAAATTGGCTTAAAATAAAGTTATGGATAGTGTTTGGACTTAATTAGAACTTAATTTCATAAATAAGGACTAAACTGAAAATCTGGGAAAAATTCAGCTTAAATTACAGAATTGTCATTGTTAAAAGCTCGACTTTAAAGCCTTTGTAAATAATGTGTGATGATCTACTTCCATTGCATGTTATACCATATGGTAGATCTTAATGAAGTGTATGTATTGGTATTCAGTTTGAGTACATTTTGGGACGAGAACTACCTCAAAAATCAAGTCAAACCCTTATACATGAAAATATAGAAACCTAGAAACTTGCTGGAATTTTGTCTAAGTCTGGAAAACCATTCGGACAACCAACTTTGGATGAATAGAACGAATTGTGGAGTAATCCATTTTATGTGCATGTATGACCGTTACGAACCTTGTAGTGTGAATTTTCTAACGGTATAAAGAATAGCTGAAACGGACTTCATCTTGACCTAAAAATATTAGCCCAAGCGTAGTCACCTGAAGTGGGAAATCTAGGAATTTTCCTATTACAATAATGGTTTAGATGGACACTTGTCCCATTTCACCTGCTTTTTCTTAGAGTGTGTTTGACAGAATTATTTTGCCCAGAACAAAAAATCGATAAATATTCGTATAAACAATCGTTAAATTTGCATAAGATATAACATGAAATATTAAATAATTAGAAATATGACAAAGAAGCCAAACCAAACACATCCCAAAGTTGAGTCCTATATATATATATATATATATATATATATATATATATATATATATACCTCTACCCTGCTTATACTCTAACCCAGAAACAATCACTAAGCTCGACCATAACCTCTGAATTCAGGTAAAATACTCTCTAGAATTTAGAATTCTTAAGAAATTCATCTACCTCTTCATATAATTTATTTAACCCATGAATGTATAAGTTATGAATACTCAATGGCGGAGCCAGGATTTTTAGTCAGCGTGGTCAAGAATTAATTGAGTTTGGGGGGGGGGGGGGGGGGCTACCCCAGAATTTTTTTTTTCTTTTCTTTTTTTTTTTTTTTTTGAGAAAATTTAAACTAAATAGAGAAAGCTTAGTTTCACAAATGAGAATTAAAAAAATTTCAACGCAAATGAAATATCTTATAATTGTTCTTTGCGAGTTTTCATACTTTGAAATCGTTGTACAATAGCTTCATTATCAACCTTCAAAGATATATCTATTTCTATATAAACAACAAGACTATCATTCATCCACTCATCACCCACTCGATTGCTCAATTTATCCTTCACAATGCTCACTGCAAAAAATACTCTCTCAATAGTAGCAGTAGTAGTAGCAACCGGGAGAATTAGCTGCAAAGTCAGAAGCTTATAAACCAATGGATATACCTTATTTTTCTTTTTCATTACGTGCTTGTACTGACTGCTTATGCAAAACTAAATTAATGTGTTGATCTTGATTCATCAATGACTCACAACTCATTCGAGCTTTATTATGTTCGATGTCATGCTTTCCCACGTGAAGTCGAAATCTTTATTTACTTTTTCCAATATGTGAACCCTTCGCTAACAAAAGATTCACCTCCTCCTTGATTACCATGACTTGATTTGAAAAGGTAACCGTATGAACAATAAGCGGCATCTTTTGCTATATTATACTCCAACCAACTACCAAATTCCTTAAACCAGGAAGCCGCTATATTGAGATTGATGAGAACCGAGAAATTCAAACATCGATGCGCGTGCCTGTGGTACCCATGACAAGATCCGATGCCAAGGAGGTTCAAGATTCGAGGCTAAACAATGTGAATAAGTCAAGAAAAGAAGCCAAGAATCAAGTTGGAGCCAAAAATAAGAAAAAATTGGACTCATCCAATTTCAGTCGATTGAAAGTCTTTCCGGTCGACCGAAACTTTGCAGAGAATTTTGAAGCTAGCCTCAGTCAGGTTCTGCTGAGGATTGGTCGACCGAAACTGTCATTTCGGTCGACCATGTGATCGACCGAAACACCCTGTTTCAGAAAAACGGGATTTTTTGTACAATTTTCGCATTTACTTCTTTTACCCATATTTTGTACAATATATACACATTTTCATTTCAAACCCTAACAACTTTGATGTTCATATGGATTGGTCTTGAGAGACTCCCTTTGAGGTAAGATAAAAACCTCCTTTGATCTTGTATCTTCTTGGAATTTTTTCAACTAAATCTAGAGTATTATTATTCTTGTGTTTGTTTTTTATTTCCGCCACCTTAGAATTTGTTTAGTCTTTATCCATTGGGCTTGGTTCTTTAACCTATGAATTTTGGGTGAGATTTAAACTTGGATTAAGGTGTTTTTATTTCTTTATTTACCACTAGGGGTGGACGTGGTTCGGTTTGGTTCTCTGGTTCCAAAAGAACCAAACCAAACCATAAACCGATGATTTTTTACTAATGGAACCAGTTGGTTTTTTTAAAGATATGAAACCAAATCAGAACCAAAGAACTCAGTTCTGGTTTGGTCTGGTTTGGTTTGGTTCTAGGACCATTACTTGAATTTTTAAATAATAAATGCAAATTAAAACCTGTTTATATCCGCTTCTTCATTAGAATCTATCTACATCAATACTAAATAGAAAATGAAATTTTTAGTTAACAAAATAAAAATTTAGAAAAAGTAACATGTTATTCCAAGTCAAAGAAGAAGAAACTCGTCTAAAGGAAGCTCTCCGACCCGTTGAAACTTAGAGAATCGAACATAAAGGTCGTTTAGACTTATAACTCAGGTTACAATGAAATTCTGAGTCTCATTCTACCGTAGTGCCGTGTGAGTTAGGGATGAATTTGAAACTTGAGTTTGAGTTAACTCTTGAGAATTGATGAATTGAGCCGATGTTTATATATACACAAATTTTAAAAAATAAACATCTATGTCATCGATGGTAATTAAGGAGTTCAACGATTGATGTGTTATAGGAGTGCAAGTAAAGCCATGTGAATGCGTGTCTATAATTGAAAAGAAGAAAAATGAATTAGAATTAGAATTTAGATTTATGATTTAAAATCTTTATCTAATAGGAAATGAGATAAAATATATGGTAAATAATATTTTTTTACATTTCACATTTATAATTTTAGATTTGAATATTTTGGTGAGATGAATATCCACTAATTTGTAAATATATATATATATATATATATATATATATATATATATATATATATATATTGAGTTTGGTTCTTGGTTCTGGTTCTGGAAAGAGAACCGGAACTAGAACAACCGAAACTAGAACCGAAACCAAATGGTTCTTGATTCTAAGAACCAAACCATTATTTTTTTTATATAGAACCGAACCAAACCACTTGGCTTTGTTTGATTCTGGTTTAGTCTAGTCTAGCCTGGTTCGGTTATTTTGTCCACCCCTATTTACCACTTTAGCTTTCTTAGGAAGATTTTGAATAGTTGTGGAAATTCTTAGTCAATATACCAAGGGGGTCCTCATCATTTGGCATCAGAGCTTAACTCTAATTTGGTAAACTCTATCTTTAAATTCTTGTTATTGTTTCATCTATTAAAAAAACCGAAATTTGACCCAAAAAAAATTGGAAAATTTATATGCCCATGTGTATTTCTTGATTCCTACATATGGGTATATTGATTGTTGAGTTTGTTGAGGATTTTCATTAGTCATACATTATAATTCTATACTATCCAAATGTGTGCATACAAAGTGTTTGACAAAATGCCTCAATCAATACTACACTATAAATTCCTATGTGTTCAACTTCCATGCCTTACTAAATATTTGTGGTTGTTCATTCCCCGTTATTGAGATTGTGTTATCAACATTTTATTCCATATATCACTTTCTCCATACATTGGGTAATTGTTGATCATTCATTTCTTGCCACATTTGGGTTGTTGGGGATTTATCGTATATCCACATTATATCCATTCAAGGCCACTTCAAGATTGAGTACAAAGTGACTGCTAAATTTCCTCATTGGAAATCACACTCTTTGTACTTATTGCTCTACATCTATGCCTTGTCAAATATTTGTAATTTGTCAATCACATTGCTAAGATTGTAATCCTAACATCTTATCCTACATATCAATTGTTCCTTTTGAGTATAGCAAGCACATAAATTCCACTTGTTATTGTGTCTACTTGTTATAAATTCCTTCTTCCTTGTTTGTGATTTCTTGACTTCACAAGAATTATACTTTGTGGTTTAGTTGATTACCTTCCTTAGAGAACTTGAGAAATGAGATTTTGAGTGGAAAAAGGCAAGAATAGTGAGCTCAATAGAGGGTAAAAGCCAAATTTGAGTGAAATAAGAGAGAAATATTTTCTTGTGAGAACACTTTCACACTTGCACACCATTTCCATTTCCAATGCTCAAACTCAAGACTTGAAGGAATTGTTGCAAACTTTTTCAATCACCATGGCTAGGAAAATGGAGGAGATTGAGGGAGGGTTGGAAAGGTCAGCCACAAAAGGAGAGAGTACATCAACTAGTAATGGAGGAGGGGGAAGGGATAATAGAAGAATGAGGAATAAATGTGGAGATGTTTTGGTTGATGATGGGAGAATGGGAAGGAAGAATAGAAAAGAAGTTAGGGGTAAATGTGAGGATGTTTTGAGAAATGATGGGGATGGTGAACAAAATGGGAGTATAAATAGGAAAATAAGAGAGTGGTTGGATGACAGGAGGAATGGAGTTGATGAAAATATTGATAGTGTGAGAATGCAAAATTCATCACTCCATGGGATAAGTAAAAGTGTAGAAGTGGAGAAGTGGAGTTGGAGATGAATGATAGGCAACCACATCTTTGGCCCATGATAATGATAATGAGAGGGAGAAGTATGGAGGAAATACTTTCTACACTAGATGCCTTGTGGGGGATTGGGCATGTAGTCTCATTATAGATGGGGAGAGTGACACGAATTTGGTGAGTGCTAGTAGAGTGGAAAAATTGAGGTTACCGGTAATGAAGCATCCTAGTCCTTATATATTGAAAATGTTGAATGACTATGGGGAGGTGAGAGTGAGTGAGAAAGTTCTTCTTACTTTCAACATTGGAACCTACAGTGATCAAGTGGTATGTGATGTAGTTCCTATACACACTACCCATATAATTTTGGGGAGACCTTGACAATGTGAGCGAAATGTGAATCATGATAGAAGGCGAAACCGGTATAGCTTCAAAATGAATGAAAAAAAGGTTGTGGTCCTATCTTTGACTCCAGAAGAAGTATGCAAAGACCAAATGAAGCTCAAGAAGGAATTTGAGGAAGAAGAAAAAGAAAGGGGGAATAGGAAAACAAAAGAAAATTCAATTGAGAAAATTGAAGAAAACAAAAACGAGAGGAAAAATGAGAGCATGAGAGTTGGGGTCAGGTCCCTAGAAAAAGGAGAGGCAATGAGGGTTAGAGTCACGACTCCAGAAAAAGGAGAGGTAAGAGAAGAACCGAGAGTTGAGGTTCCTACCACAGAAAAAGGTGAGGAAGTGATGAGTGCCACCAAGAAAATTGAGAGCAGAGATCCCACCAAAATGTTTTTTACTCTTGAATACTCTAACACTTCCCTCCCTAGTTTGGTTGTTTCTTTGTTATAGGAAATCGTGAGGCCAACTTATCAAGGCAACAAGGAACTTCAAAGTCATGCCTTGTGGAAGAAATTCAAGGAAACATTTCCCTACAACAAAAAAAGCAACCGAGGTAAAGAAAATGAAATAACTATTGCAACATCTAGGAGGTATGCTCCTAACAATTCTTTGAATGCAAGATTATTATGTTTCAAATATATTAGAGGGTTGTATAATGTAGATGTGGATTTGACAAGTGTATTTTTGACTAGTGAAAATGTTGCATATAGTAAATTTCATGTGCATGATGAATTCTTATTTTGTGAAAATATGATTGATGTGCCTCTTTGCCCTATAAAGGAATTGCTAGTTAGGGGAGTCCATGGGAGAGATTTATTGGGATGTCCTGATGATAAAAGGACTTCGCTTCTAACATTTCTAGATGCTCCCTCATTTTGTATTGAACATGTTAAGGATATGCATGTTAATAATCCGAATTTGTTAAACATTTATGAATTATGTTGTGAGCAATAACTTGATGGATTCTATGGGCTTGAGCCATGATAATTATTTGTTTTGGAAAATTGGATTGTTTCTTTTTAAATGTGTTATGCGCGAATTACTAGTGGGAGAGGCACATGATGGTTGTTTAATTAGGCGATTTAAAATCAATGGGCTCTTAGGGGTATTATGTGATCAATTTTATTGGCCTAATTTGAAGATTGGTGTTGAATATGTTCGCACTATTAGTAAATTCCGAACTTTCAAAATGGCTAAACTCAAATTTTTGCCCAAAGAATTCCATACATATTTGCCCATCATGAGTAAACCTTGGATTACTAATTCTATGAATTTTATAGTGGGTTTAATTGGAACAAAGAAAGAAAATGATATTATTTTTGTGATTTTTGATACGAGTATTAAAATGTCACAATTGATTGCATGTCATGGAACAAACAAGGTCATCAATATAGCTAATATTTTCTTTTGGGAAGTCGTGCATTTGCACAAAGTTGGTACTAATTTTGTGGTTGTTAAATTTGCTTACAATTTAATTGCTCATCCTATTGGCAAATTTTCTCCACTTGATGTTGCTTATGACTCTAGCCTACTAACTCCTTTGAGCTTGATGCACTTGTTTATTGATGGAACTGTTAGTTTAGGTGGGCATAAAAAGGCAAATTTGGTTAAGCCCCTGAGAGAGCAAGGTGAGCTTCAATTTGGGGCACATATTGAAAAATGTACTTCCAATCCAACCAAGATCGAATACGAGTTGTATTTGACCCAGGTGGTTGGATGTCGTTCCTTTGGAGGAAAGAAGGGTTCCCGATCGAATAAAATCCAAATTGCTACTCTGCGGTGTTGGCTCATTTCAAGCTCTTGGAAACACCTAAAAGTTGATTTTGCATGGTGAGTCTGAAATTTCAAATACATTTATTGTGTCTGAATTTTCTATTTTTATTGTAGGTGTCGATTCGTGGTCGAATCACTTTTGAGATGGAGATGATGAGAATCGCGAAGGTCCAATTTCATTGCACGAACCTGTGACCCACAATGTTGCAAGATCAAAGTTCAAGGAGTTTTACGACAGTGCATTCAAGCAAGATTCGAGTTCGAATCCTTTTCAAGAAGGAGGGGATGATGAGAACCGAGAAAGTCAAACCTCGATGCGCGTACCTGTGGGACCCATGACGAGATCCGATGCTAACGAAGTTCAAGATTCGAGGCTAAACAATGTGAATAAGTCAATAAAAGAAGCCAAGAATCAAGTTGGAGCCAAAAATAAGAAGAAATTGGACTCAGGCAATTTCGGACGACCGAAAGTCATTCCGATCGATCGAAACTCTACAGAGAATTTTGGAGCTAGCCTCAGTCAGGTTCGGCTGAGGATTGGTCGACCGAAACTGTCATTTTGGTCGACCGACCATGTGGTCGACCGAAACACCCTGTTTCAGAAAAACGAAATTTTTGTGCAATTTTCGTATTTACTTCTTTTACCCATATTTTGTACAATATTTACACATTTTCATTTCAAACCCTAACAACTTTGATGTTCATATGGATTGATCTTGAGAGACTCCCTTTGAGGTAAGGTAAAAACCTCCTTTGATCTTGTATCTTCTTGAAAATTTTTTAACTAAATCTAGAGTATTATTATTCTTGTATTTGTTGTTGATTTTCGCCACTTTGGAATTTGTTTAGTCTTTATCCATTGGGCTTGGTTCTTTAACCTATGAATTTTGGGTGAGATTTAAATTTGGGTTAAGGTGTTTTTATGGCTTTATTTACCACTTTAGCTTTCTTGGGAAGATTTCGAATAGTTGTGAGGATTCTTGGTCAATATACTAAGAGGGTTTGCATCAGAGATGTTCCGTACTGTCGTCTTGGAAATACATGATCTGAAGGTTGACAGGCACCCTTTTGCAAATATGCTCTTCGAACTTGATCACGGATATTAATATTGTAATTCGAAATTGGAACTCTTAAACCAGGATCGGTGGGAAGTTGTGTAGGATCAACATCCACTCTATTTTCATGATCGGTGGGAAGTTGTACAATATCATCATTCACTCTATTTGAAGCCCTCTCATCAACATTTCCTTCAACTATGAATTCTCTTTTAAAGAATCTAAGGTTGACATAATTTTCCCTACTAAAATGAAAAGTTATAATTAGAAACTTAACTTCACAAAACACAAACCACAAATCTCAAAATTAAATCAACTCAACAAACCAAAAAAATCAAACAAATTTAATCGTTAATTAAATCATTTAAAGATATCCCCAATTTCAAATCAATATCAAATAGACAACAAAACATGAGAAATAAATCAATACTTCCAAATGAAAAAAAATATCAGCATACACTAAAAATTAAATGATCTTTAGGCATATCATTAAAAAAAAACCATTATTTAACATTTAATAATACCCACATGTTGAAAAGTCAAAACTTAAGGTCTCAAAAGTAAGTACCTAACACCTTCAGCTTCAAATTGAAATCAGGGTTTAGGCGAGGCGAGGCGAGAGACTGAAAGACCTTTGCTGCTGGTTACAATCTTTCAATATTCTAGTGAAATGATCAACTTGATGAACTCTGCATATACACTTGCTGCCTTGCACACTTGAAACAATCAATGACGTATATAAATTGGCTCCTACCAATTGCTGATGTGCTGTTGGGTAGTCGATCGTCGGCAAGTGGTCGGGGTCACGGGTCAGAACCACGGAGTCGGCAGGCGGCGAGGAGAGGGTTTAGGGTTATGCTTTGCTTCAGCAGAGTTCTGGGTATGTCTATGGCTTCTGCTTTCAACCGAGGTCTGTCATTTGTGGTTGTTTTAATTTATTTTTTTTGGGCCTGACCCGGTGCAGACCCAAGGTCTAGCACAGTCATGGGCCTGAATTGGCTCCGCGCCTATGAATACTCAAATAAATAAGAGACTAATCAATTGTACACTCATATAATACCAGAAATCGAATTGAATCAACACTGAAATTCGAAAATCAAAATTTGTAGAATCGGGTGCTATTGGTAGCATCCGAAATGTTACTAAAGATTTTGAGAATTCTAGCAGTAATGAAAATGATTATCAAACAAAGTTATTTTCTAACCTAAATACTATCTTTTAAGCCTTAGTTTATCAAATTATTAACTTGTTCATATCCATAAAACTATAAATTTCAGGCTATTAATCCTAAAGAAGAACCTCAGGTTAATGTGAGTAAAGTATATATGTGCTCTTCTATGTTTTACAATATTAGAAATTCAATTTATTTGGATTTATACTTGATGTGAGTTATTCTAGCATCTAATTAAGATCTTGTAGAATATAATCTCATTTATAAATTTACTTAAACTGCTTAAGGGATGAAATTGATAAAATAGAAATCTGTATATAATTCTAAATTCCTGTCCAGGTTTTTAATTGACTCCCAGACTTTACTTTTCACTGGAATTATTAATTGATTTCATGAGAGAAACGTTGCCGATTGAATTAGTTGAATTTCTTGAATTCTAGAATATAACCTATATCATGACTTACAAGATTTATCATGTGTTGAAAAAAATCTCCAGTCACAATAAATGGAAGTGAAACGAAAATTTAATTTCCCATGAAGGTTACATTCAATAAGTGAAACTTGTTTACTCTCTTAAGTTATGTTTTATTTCCAACATACATGATTCAAAAGATTTTTAGAATGGATAAATAAATCTGATGGTAAGATTTGTTTAATGAGAATCGCTTGCATGTATCTAGAAACAGGAAGGAAACAGGGAGTGAATTCTCTGCCTAAGTTACAATTTCATTCTGTCATATTTTAAGTATCACTGTTGTGATGATTTGAGAAATCACCCATGATATACTTTTAGTATGTTAAACTTCAGATGTGGATGTATTTTAGAAACACTAGATTTTTCAAGTAATGATAATATGTTATTTGATGTTTGACAATTGCATCATAATTATACATGCATGCATGATCAGCATATATGGAAGATACAATATAATTAAAGAAAGAATTATGAAACTTTGAAGAATCCCTATTTAGGTTGTACACCTAGGGAGAAAGTCACTATTTGAGTTCATGGGCTATTAGATGCCCTTAGAAGAAAGATCTATTTGAGCTAGTATACTCGTGAGCAAAGTGCTCTAAAAAAGAAAGAAGAAGAATCGAATCAGCAAACTTGTGAGTGTAAAAGAACACTCTTGTGACCTTATGCTTCAAATAAGAACTTTTGCGCGTGGTGTACGACCCTAATAGGGAAGGGCCCAAGAGACAAAAGAATGAGAAAAAGAAAAGTGCATAAATTGTATATGCATCATTTTCCAAGAAAGGAGATAGAAGAAAAGAAAGAAAAAATGAATACCATCATGCATAGCATTTTATACATTATTTTCATAATTGTTCAATTTGAATTGGAGATGATATTTATAAACTTTATTTGATTCTCATATGAGATCATAAAAAGCCAAAGTTAAACAGTAAGGTTTAAAGAAAAATTTGATTGAGTAAGAATTCCTATGTTTCTTATGTTACTTCCTTGTTGATAAGAAGTATGGCATTGCACGGTTCATTTATGTCTTGTAAGGTTATCAAGCTAATCATATCAGATTATTGTCATCATAATTACTTACACATGTAAGGTAAGAGTCAAAGTTAGAGGTAAAGTTAAATAACGCCAAGAAGTATGCATATTGATCATACAGTCACTAAGCTTCACCGCTTACAAGTCTTTTTATGACTATTATAGGAAATGGACCGCGATACGCGTGAAGTGATAAGAACTTGGTGGAGAACATCAAGGGATGGTATAGAGTATCATATTATTACAAAAATAGAATTATGGAGCCACTTCCCTCTTTATCCGGGGTTATATATAAAAGAAAGGATTTGCAAACTGATAAATATTTATGATGCGGTAACTTTGTATCCGAAGGAAACTTTCTTCTTTATTCTATGAGAAGTAGAAGTGACTAAACTTTTGTATGGTAGAATTTACCTTAGTACTCTAAAAGAGGTATCCTGCATAAGATATCTAACTCTTTTTTATATGGCTACCCTTGTAAATCATCCTAGTCTTTTGTTAATAGGGTGATTAGATGAAAGTGTAATAGGGTATATAATGTGTTAAGTAAGGGAAATCGTGAATGTTTTGTAAGGCTCCAAGTTAAATATTATAATGTTTATGTTATGTTTTTATAAGTTTCCTCAAGTAACGGAATGGTTTTCTAAAGAAAATATGAATTAAAGATCTTTGAATAAGAGAAAGAAAGAAGAAATTGAATTTTGTTGATATGATACTAGTAACAAAGAAAAGTTGTAAGAATTGGGTTAAACAATTGATATCAGTAACTACTAGATGGTTGTAAATCTAGATAAAGAACATGTATGATGCTAATAACAATCTGAAGCTGTGTAGATAGCTCAATTTGACGCTATCGGTATTTGTAAAAAAATAAAATAAATTACAAAAAATTGGGGCCTCGACAGCATGTGAGTGACAAAAAAGTATGCTGAAAAGATTCATGTTGGTACAGTGAGGACAACACGTAGTCGATCTAACGACCTGGATAACCCATTAAGTGGGACCCAAGTCGTTACAAATTGTATCGGAGCTGGCCGTCAGCTGGAAATCGAGAACTAAGTGATATGTGGGACAAAATGCTACGTCATAGGGCGGGAGCCACCTACAGAATCCCAACGCCTGGCAACGGATCATCAAATGGTTTAAGCGCGATGAGGGTGTCATGAGTCTAATGGGGGGATGATTGTAACACCCAAGCTAGGAAAGCTTAAAAGATTTGATAGGTACTACGCATACCAACAAGGTGTGCCTTCTTGTGATTGAAATATAAGTTGTGACCTATAAATTTGTAATTCGTAATAAAAAAATAAGTCTAACCAAATAATTTTATAATATACGTCGCGATCAATTAATTTGATAAAGTGTGATGATGAGGACCCCCTTAGTATTTTGACCAAGAATTTTCACTACTATTTGAAATCTTCCC
The DNA here is from genome assembly GCA_963555705.1 of Ligustrum vulgare. Taxonomy (NCBI): domain Eukaryota; kingdom Viridiplantae; phylum Streptophyta; class Magnoliopsida; order Lamiales; family Oleaceae; genus Ligustrum; species Ligustrum vulgare. The sequence continues at coordinate 31,284,428 of OY743189.1, read as the reverse complement.
AAGAAAGCTAAGACGGTAAATAAAGCGATAAAATACCTTAACCCAAGTTTAAATCTAACCCAAAATTCATTGATTAAAGAACCAAGCCTAATGGGCATCAACTAAACAAATTTCAAGGTGATGAAAATCAACAACAAACACAAGAATATAATATACTCAAGTAAAGTTGATTAATTTCCTAAGAGATTACAAGAGTAACAAAGGGTTTTACCTCAACCCAAAGAGGAGTCTCATGACCAAGCTCCCAAGAGCATTCAAATGAACAACCAAGTAATCTTAGGGTTTTTCAAGAAAATCATATTTATAGTACAAAATGTGGAAAGTAAAGAAAATGAGAAAATTGCAACAAAAACCTAGTTTTTTGAACTTCAGCGTGTTTCGGTCGATCAGACCAGTCGAGTGATCCACTTTCGGTAGACCAGACGGTTGACCAAAACGACAGTTTCGATTGAGTTGTGCGCACTCGAAAGTGACTGAGGCTCAGTCTAAAATCTGCTGCAGAGTTTCGGTTGACTGAAACGAAGATCGGTCAATCGATCTTGGCTGAGGCTTCAAAACTCATTCTTTGCTTCCAAATTGATTTTTGGCCCATTTTCTTGACTTTAATTACTTGTTTGAGTCTTAAATCTTCTCCCAAAATAGTCTTTAATTACCTCGGTGCTCCACAAAATGTACTTCAAAAGTGTTTTGGCTCGAACGATGAAGTTTCTTTGGCGAGCCCCCCTATGATTCTCATCAGACCCTCCTTCTTTAAGATGATTCGTCTGAATCATAGGTTTGTTCTAGATGTATCAATGCACCTCCTAGATCAAAAGGAAAACTACGGCCTCCATGTTTCATGGTCAACCAAGAATACTCCGTCACTTAGGATGCAAGAATATACTGAAACATAAGTTGGATTGGCCAATGTTGGTGTGATTCAATCCCCCGTTTATATTCAACCTGCAAGAAGTTTTTAAGCAAGATGGGATGAGGATCATTAGCTTCACAAGGTACAAGATATGGATCCTTGTACTTGGGATATTTCAATTCCAACTCCCATTCCTGAACCACGAGGCTCTTCTCTTTGCCTCCCTCAATTTCCACCTCCAATTTATTGTTCTTAATCAAATCCCTCACATTTTTAACCTCCACAACATCCTCTACATTTGTAAGCACGTGCACCCCCTCACCAATATCTTCAATATCCACATGAGAATTTGGAGCTTAATCAATTATTTCTAATTTTAACTCTCCCTCCTTCTCAACTTCCTTATCTAAAGGCACCACTTGCAATTCAATTACCTCACTATCACTCCCCATTTGCACCCCAACATTATATTTGCACTCCCATGCAATGAACTCTTCTTCAAAAAAAATTCATTTGCCTCTTCACGTTCAAAATGTGATCACTCTCCTCCTTCACAAGGCACCTAGTGTGGAATATATTTTCTCTTTGCTTATCCAACTCACTAGCCTTAGTTTGGGTGTTGGGAGTCCTCCTAGTGACCATAGATGTTTCCCTATCAACTTCCATATCATACTGCTCTCCTCTATTCCGACCCATGCTCTCATCATAGTCATCCTTAAACTTTCTTCTATTTTCCTTCCTACCAACATTAGACTTTGGTGGTGGGGTCTCTACTTTAGCACCCAATCTATCCAACATTCTTCCCAATCTTCTTTCCGTCTCCTCTACTTGCCTAGCAAAAGTGGTGGAAAGATCTTGCAACATCTCACACAATTCTTGATTCATGTTGTGCAAGTGTGGAAGTGTCCTCACAAAGAATTTATTTCACTCATGTTTCACTCCAATTTTGCGAGAAACATAATCAACTAGATTGAGAGATATAATTCTTGTGAAGCATGAAACCACATATGCAAGAGATGTAGGAATGGATAGACACAAGAGCAAGTGGAATTTTCTTTACTTGCTAAAACACAAGAAGATGGCTATGAATTGGTATGACAAATTTTCAAAAGCACGAGGTAACAAAGGATTGACAATGAACAAGTAATTAACTAGGAAGTATTCGGTGTAGAGAAAAGTGGATTTTAACATAAAAGCTCTATTTGGGGCAATTTATCAAACACTTTGTGGACAAAGTTTGAATAACATGGAATTATAAGTGTTTGATGAATTGTAAGCCTCAACAATCTCAAGAATGATAACAAAGACAGTACCCAATACGTAATGATCAAGAAATACCTATGGATATACAAATTTTCCATTTTTTTTGTGAATTTTCGTTTTGTTTTTTTGTTTTTTTTATATGAACAACAACAACAATAATGTAAATGATAAATTTACCAAATTAGAGCCAAGTTCTGATACCAAATGATAAGGACCCCCTTGATATATTGATCAAGAATTCTCACAACTATTTGAAATCTTCCCAAGAAAGTTAAGATGGTAAATAAAGCGATAAAACAACTTAACCCAAGTTTAAATCTAACCCAAAATTCATTGATTAAAGAACTAAGCCCAATGAACATCAACTAAACAAATTTCAAGATTGCGGATATCAACAACAAACGCAAGAATATAATATATTCAAGTAAAGTTGATTAATTTTCTAAGAGATTACAAGAGTAATAAAGGGTTTTACCTCAACCCAAAGAGGAGTCTCATATGACTAAGCTCCCAAGAGCATTCAAATGAACAACTAAGTTATCTTAGGGTTTGTCAAGAAAATCATATTTATAGTACAAAATGTGGAAAGTAATTATGGGGATTTATGCTGATATATCCTCATATATGGAGATAAGTGTGGATATATGTGGATATCCAATATATCAATTCCAATGTCTTTATATATCTTATTATCTTTAACAAATGACCATTTTCTATTGTAACTTAATTAATTTCTATTATAGTTAATTATATATTATAAGTCACACAAAATTTCATTTTTTCTTGTAAAATTAATTGAATTAGTTATAAATTGTAATTTGTAACTTAATTACATTCTACGAAATTGCAACTTTATTATACTTTTTAATTAATTACCATTTGTAATGAATCATAATTGTAACTTAATTTCAATTTTGTAACTAATTACAATTGTAATTAATTCACGAAATTTCATTTTGGTTTTAAAATTAATTGAACAAGCTAAAAATTGTAATTAATTACAATTTTAATTAATTACAATTTTAATTTAGTTGTATATTACAAATTCCTCTAAATTTCATTTTTCTTTTAAAATTAGTTAAATTAGTTACAATTTGTAACTTTATTTCAATTTTTAATTAATTACAATTGTAATTTTTGTTAAAAATTATTGAATTAGTTACATTCACCTTGATTACAACTGCAATTGCAACTTAATTGCATTCTATAGTAAATTATAGTGTACAATTAATTATAATTTTTACTTTATTTCAATTTTTATAATTAATTACAATTGTAACTAATGAATTCATAAGATAATAGTGTAATTCATAATTTGTAACTGTCTCAACCCCACCACCGTGCTGCCGTCTAAACAGCACCAACACCTCTCAACACCACTACTGCAACTACGTCAACTAAAGAAAAAACCAAACAATTTGCAAGAGGTAATATATTAAGGGAAAATTATCCAAATGCAGTGGAAACTATTTTATTAAATCCCAGATGAACAATTAAAGATCATTTAAGTCAACGGTAAACAACATTAATACCTGGTGAACTAGTTGAATGATTGAAGATGAAGGATAAATGTATTGATTGGTCAAGTAGAAAATCCATAATATCTCGAATAGCTTCGTCATCCTAAATCATTATCTGTACACTCCCTTAGCCTACATTTGGTTTAGAAACTTACTCTTAAACAAACCACAACTAGAATTTTGTAATAAGTATCAAAATAATTTTCAAAATCAGGTTTTTTATTTAAATCATAATTAGGTTTTGTAATTAATTACAATTGTAACTAATGAATTAGTAAAACGTTAGTGTAATTTGTAATTAATTTCATTAGTGTTATTTGTAATCAGTCATTGTCACAATCGTCGTCATCGGACCACAATTGAAAATACAATTGTAACTTTATTTTAATTTTGTAATTAATTACAATTATAACTTTATTTTATTTTATGATTAGTTAAAATTGTAACTAATTATCACCACCACCTAAAATCATCACCACCAACCATCACCAATCACCATCACCACAAACCATTCAAGAACTGTCTGCTTAAACTTTAAACTACAACTAATAGAATGTCGGAAGCATCTTGTTGTTTATCCATTTTCATTGTTGACCGCTTCTTCTTGTTGGAAGCCACGACACTCTTCAAACCAGCATACATACCCGATCATCACTACACCATCCACCACCTCTACCCGCTTCGTCTTCACCAGAAACTTCATAGTTATTAATCATCTGTCACCACCCCGGATCACCATTGAAAAATTCTCATGGCATAAAAATTATTTCCAGACTAATTTAGCTATTTGGAGATCTATCACGGTCACTGTAATCACTACATCTTACAATCATAGATTTCCTGGGACTCAAATTTCTACCATCGTCTCTATAATTTATACTTCACAGGCAACCGCAACTCTTGGATTACCTGTTGCTCCATTGCAATTTGAGGGGAAGTTTGGATGGAAAGGTTCGGCTGCAACCAGTGCTTTCCATAAAAAAAGGCTCTTAGGGCTTAACAAACATGGAAGACGTGTGAAAGAGAAATATGAATGATTAGGGTTTAATTTATATTTTTTCACTTGATTTAGTAAATTAGTTTGGAATTAATTGATTTTAAAATTTTAATGATAAAATATATGAATAGGCCTAATTAGCCCTTCTTTAAATATCCAAAATTTTGAGACCCAGAAATTCCCAAAAAATGTAACCAAGTACAGCCTAAGCAAAAGTAAGAAAACAAAAAATAAAATTGGAAGTGGCTAGAATTGGCCCTGCGATCACTTGGGCCACAATATTTAGCCACTGGTCGGATTAGGTGCAATCGCGCGATCACTTGGTGTTTGAACCATACGACCATAATATATGGAATTTATAGTTAAGTCATCCATCTTCTGATCTTGTTCAATTTTGTCTCCAGGTTTTAACTTTATTACAAAAATATCACTAAAATATTTGCAATACGAGTCTTCCATCTTTTTAGGATGTTACAATCCAGTTTCCAAACTTTTGATTTCTTTCAATTAGACCCCCAAATATCAAAACTGCTCTTGTTTTAGATCAATTCTCTTCAATTTAGTTCATTTTCATTTTCAATTGAAGTTGCACCTAAATGTGCAAAAATAAACACGTTCATAAGTAGAAATTCACTCAATTTCTCAATTAAAACATCAATTTAAAAGTCTAAATAAGTGTAAAGCACACTTATCACACTCCCAAACAAGTTTTTGCTCAACCTAAGCAAAATTAGCTACTAGATCGATCAAGTAATATGGAATATAAATCAACAATGTTAGACAATTTGCCAATTATCCATGAGTGTAAAATTGTATAACCAATTCATAAAATGTTTCCAAATATTACTACCAAAATTTTTTTCGCTTATCCGATGTTTGATTGGTGTGTGTATGTATAGTCACTTTTAATCACCACTTAAGTTTTAAAACATTGTAGAGATGAGAGATTTCAAATCGGTACTAATCCACCATTAGTGGTCAATTCTTTTCTTTGTCACTCATGATATTCATCCCTCAAAATTATTTCTCTTATTTCTCGATATGCAATTGTAGAGGTTACTCTCAAATTACTCGTTTCTTTTTTCACTCTAGTTAGGCTGGGCTGTACCGAAAATCTCAACAATCTAGATATGCGACGATTCTATCAAAATTCAAGTGCTCCAATAATCAAGCATATTAAGCACAAAAGCATTATTTCTATCTACATATGTGATAATTTCTCATGACTTCCTCACTCCCTTAAAACTTTCTAATTGACTCATGTAGCGAGCTTTAGGCCTATAAATCCCCGATATTTTTAAGATCAAAGGGTACTGGATTTTGAAATACCCCCAACGGACTTAATAACTCGAGTCTAAAAGGCTACAAAGTGAGGTAGAAATAGTAAGCAAATGCAATATTTTTTGTACCCTACTCATTAAGCTTCCTATTTGATACATGTAGTGAGCTTTTGACCAGCGACTCCCAAGTTTAAAACTTAAGGTACCAAGTTTTTAGATACTCCAACGAGCTTACTTGCTTAAGTCAAAGGGATACAAGATAAGGCAATGTGAGAATTAAAATATGCTTAGATCTCTGGTATATGGCCATTACTTAGCTTATACTTGTTAATCAAAGGCACTTCACACAAATTATATCAAGCATGCATGGAATCAACACACGTCTAGACTATCTCCTTTATCAACTCAATCACCCCAAAATTATCTCACAATAGGATCAAGAGATTGAAAGCATTAGAAAAAATTGGATAGGTTGATAAAATCTTAAGTACAAGCTTACAACTAATTCTTCTACTTTATAAATCTCTCCATCAATCAATAATTTTCAAACTTCACCAACAATTAATCATGACTTTTGTGCTCAAGGATAAGTAAGATGAAAGAAGTTATTAGACATCCCAAGAAGTGGTGGGGCACTCATAACTGTAGTCCTGGGCATGTGAACATCTCATATCAAGCACCAAAAATCCACCCCCGAACTTGTGTTAAAGTCTCCAATTGATTGAAAATAATTTCCTCCAATGAGGCATTTAATCGAGTACCTTGTGAGCATCATATGAAAAGTACAAGAAAAGTGTAGATTATAAATAATGAAATTCCCAAAGTTTTTAAATCTAATTCAACATATACATTTACTCATAAATCCAATATAATTTGTTCATCCACCACAACATTAAATTACAATTAAAGATAAATAAATTATGCACCACAGATCTAAAAATGAGTGTTAAGCAAATATTTGACTTTGAAAATTTAATATGAGTATATGCTAGAATGAGTTGAGAACGTATTAGAACTATTCCACACTATCCAACTTAGGCAAAATAAATGTGGAATATGAAGATTTTGGCCTAACCAACTTATTTGCAAAAAAGTAAATAAAAAACAAAATGTAAAAATAAAGCAACTAAAGAGATAGAAAATGGGTTGCCTCTCACTAAACGCTTATTTAAAGTCATTAACTTAACTCTTCGCACAAACACTTCATGACACTTTAAATATAACTTTTGATGTCTTACACATTTTTCTTCTTTTGACTTAGCTCTACTCCTCATTTCTTTTCCATACTTGCACTTTGCTACTTCCAATGTAGTATGATTTGCCTATTCTTCAATTCAAACTCAACTACATAGATTTGCACATCTTCAAATGTCTTAATCACAAAATCAATTGTTGGGCAATCGATGAAGTTGAAAGAATGTGATTTAAATCTCATCCTCATTAATTGTCAGTTATCCTTGTGATTCTTGTTTGATTAACTTGTCACTATTTTCAAGCTCATTTCCATTAGTTGATATCTCCTTGAATTGAATGATCGATCCAAAATTTGAATTTATGAGTAATGACAAGTTTTTCCTATTAATTCCTAAGAGTGGATCATACCCCCACATTTGAATCATTTCCAATACTTGTAATCTCTTATAAGCATATCATTTTCCTCCAACTTGGCGATCTCATTGTAATACTTTGCAAGTACATTCACATTCAATAGTGGAGGACCATCTCTCACAAGAGTGTTTTCATCATCCTAATCATCATGTACACAATCTCTCAAGTGCATGTAACTAACATCGAATGCGTCAATTGTTTATTTTCAACATCTCAAGTATTGTCTAAACTCAATAAGTCTCGACGTGAGCAAACTATTACTTGAACACAAGTATTGTCAATTACAATACATCTTTTAACAAATTTCACAACTTTGATATTCTCTAAGCATGCCTTTATTATCCATGTTGAGATTGTTCATTGCAAATACTTTCCTATTTTTGTCAATGTTAGAATCATGTTTACATTAAAAGATAACCAAATACAAGAAAGATTAGAATTGTGTTGGTAAAGTAACAAAATAAAACATAAATAAAAATAAATACAAAAACAAATTGTTAAAACAAAATTTATAGGCCACAACTTCTTTCATGATTACAAATTATGAAAATAATGGTCACGACTTTTTTCGAACACAAATGATAAATGTTTTAGGTCACAGCTTATTTTTTCGATAACAAATCGTGAATTTTATATGTCACAACTCATTTCTTGGTCACATATTCGAATTTTATAGATTACAATTTATTTTTTGATTATAAATCTCAAATTATATACTTCACAATTTATTTTACAATCACAAATTTTGAAGTTGATGGGTCACAATTTAATAAATTGTGAGTTACGATTACAAATTTAATCGCAATCTCAAGTATTTTTAATACAGGAAGTTAAAACCCATGTGTTGATGTACTTTCCTATTAACTTAAAGCATGTTTCTAGATGATAATTGTCTAAGTATGTGTTTGCTAGTCATTGGAATTTCTTGAAAAATGTATTTTCTATTCAAATTTTTCATGTTTCAATCAAATATTTTTATTTTTCATGAAATTTGAATTTCAACTATTCACTATTTGACCATATTTTCCTTAATTTTAAGGAATTCGAATTCCTTAGAGTATGAAAATTGAAATTTTGTGGAATTGAAATTAGTGTTCACTGGGGGCTAGGGGTGAACAAATAAATCGTCAAACCGCAAAATCGAAATAAACCGCAACAAATTGTTTGGTTTAATTCGGTTTCAAATGTGAAATGATTTGGTATGGTTTGAAAATTTTCCAAATTGCATTAAACGGTTTGATTTAGGTTTCAATTTTCAAAATCGCGGTTTCAAACCTCCAACCCGCTAAAATTTAAAAAATTATAAAAATAAAAAATAAATGGGAACTTTCAATTTTAAAAAAAAAATGCAGCAAAAACTTATAATATTCCACCAATGTAAGTATAAATAAACACGTGTATGGAGGAAAAAATAACATTTTTTCTGTAGTGATAAGCTGTCAAATGATTTAGTTGCTAATCTTCCCAATAATGAAATGACTATCCGTATTTTTATAGTATTTAGCTGATTAAAGTTGCGGATGAATTAACTACAATTACTTTCAGGATGCAAATTGTGGTAATATTCTATTGATTTCTCTAATAAAGACCAACTTTCAATTTAAAAAAAAAATGTAGCAGAAACTTATGTGGCGTTCTTTTTGTATTTTATTTTGTATTTTCATTTTCAAAAATGTTTTATGTTTTTATCAAATTTGTTGAAAACACGTTTGGTTTGTCATTTCTAGAAACTGTTTTTGAAAATGAAAAGTTGAAAAACACGTTATGTTTGAAATTTTGCCGAATACTACTGGTTCAAATTCAAATTTCCTTTAACAATACACAAAAAACATGGCTACCTACAATACACTAATGTGAGCACTAAGAGTCTATATTAACAAAGTTTTGTTTAGTTTGTGATTTGAGGAAGTTCTGATTCTATTAAAATCTAGAAAATGCAAGTTCTTTCAAAACAATCAGAGTTCTTTATCAAGGCATTTTTTGAAATATAACAACAAGAATTTCCAATTTTTTTTTTTTTTAATGTTGATATTGAATTCAATAAAACTTTATTTTAGAATTAGTTTAAAATTAGGATAATTCTCCAAAAAGAAAAAAAAATCAACTTTATTTTAATCTTAGTTCCAAGTTATGATAATTCTTATAATAATAAAAAAAAAGCAAGCGTTTTGAACATTTTTTTTATTGAAATACACTTAAAACGTCCAAAACGAAGTTTTGGGTGTTTTGCGTTTTGTGTACAATTTTTTTTTTCTAAAATGCGTTTTCGAAAATAGTAAAAAGAACGCGTTTTTAGCATTTTCGAAAGTAAAAACAGAAACGACATCAAAACAGCAAAGAGAACGGAACCTTATATTCCACCAATGTAAATAAGTAAATAAATGTATGGAGTAAAAAATAACATTTTCGATGTACTAATAAGCTGTCAAATGAATCAGACTTGCTTTCTTGGTGAGGAGCTGGATGCCGATACACGCTTCTAAAATATGTTTTCCAAATTTGTTTTCTTACTGATTGAATCTCGCTTCATTACGTAATTAGAAGTGAAAATCAACACTTCATCTTGTATTTTTTTGTTCCCTATCAGTGATATAATATATTATTTTGACTTGTATCAACGCTTGAAGTCGAAATTCTAGTCAAATATATATGCTTAAACTTATTTAGAACGTGTCAATTTATTTCGTTTGTAAACCGCGATTTGAAATCGCACCAAACCGCAAAATAAAGGTTTGGTTTGGTTTGGTTTGATTTACAAAATGTAATGGTTTTAGTTTTGGTTGAAAAAATCACAACCCGCTTTAAATGGTTTGATTTGAAATTTTGTCAAAAATCACTCAAACCAAACCTATTCACTCCTACTGGGGGCACATGTCCGTAGCCTATTGGGCGGGTATCAGGAGGGACCCGGTGCCCACCTACCAAGTGGCAGATAGGCATGGGGCACTAGAGGTGTCAATCCAGGTGGTTCGAGCATGGTTGCCCGTTAACATAAAAGCCCGGTAACGGCCCGTTTGAAAAAAAATCGGCTCACTGCAGGTTCCAGGTCGGATTCGGGTCAGCCCACAAATTTCGAACTACAACCCAAACCCACCTGCTGGCCCATCCGGGTAGAGCCCATGCGGGTCGCGGTTCGTTCTAACTTGACTCATATGAATAAAAATATTGATTTTTTCATATTTATAACAATTTTTTGGTCAAATTTCTAAATACAAAATGATTAAAATGATAAATTCATATTTATACCATAAAATATTTAAATAGAATTTAATTTATATTTTATGTTACATGAATTAATTCTAAATTTGCAAATTTAAATAAAATATAAACAAATAATAATTAAATATTAAATGTATTTCTAATTATTATTATCAAAGAACATTACACTTCTTAGCTATTAGGGAGGAAAAAAAAATATGATTTTGCTTTAAAAGTTGTGTTAGATTTTGTATAAGAAGGGAAATTTTCAATGTTATCATATTTAATAAAAACAGTTTTTTTTTTTTTTTTCATTTACGGGTCAGCGAGTTAACCGCGACCGGTGAAGGTTTGACCCGCGAAATCCGTTTTTCATAACTTTTTGACCCGTGAATCGTCCGCACGGGTCATGGGTTGGCCCGCGGTCCCGAGTCGATTCGAACCGATTTTCACAGGTCTGATCGGCCCGTCCGTCTTGACACCTCTGTGGGGCACCATAAACTCATATGTTGTAAACTAATCAAAGTTGGGCCAACGAATTAAAAACTAAAGACGAGCTATATTTATAAGAAAACCAAAGTCGGAAGATCGATGCAATTCTGTAAAAAGTTGGTTGAATGTAGTACTTTGTAGGATTAAGGTATTCTAATCTGTCACAATAATGCTAAAGAACCGAAAAAGTGGACCGAAAATCTGACCGAATTATTATAAGTTGTTGATTTCGATGTTGATTTGATAAGTGAAAAATGAATTATTGCCAAAATGTGTAAGTGCATTTGTAACTTTTGATCAAAAATTCGGGCATTATAGCACGATTTTAATCTGTTAAGGTTTCTCTTTTCTCCACTTGTTTGATAGAAAAAATTCTGAGCATAGCCTTGCGCTCAAGTTGTTTCTGATCCGGGCCCGAAGCTACAACTGTATAATTATTTATTAATTAATTAATAAAGACTAATGCCTATTCTTAGTCATAAATTAAGTCCCACAAATTGGACTCATCGTTAACTATTTTTTTATATTTAATTGTTTGAACGATTGAAGTTGCGTCAGCTATATTCATTAAACCTTATATTTAATACTCTCTTCATGTCATCATGTATGAATATTTTAAATTAGAGGTGGAGAGACTTGAACTCGAATATTTTTCTTAAGTTCGATAATATAATAATGATCATATCTAAAAAAATTAAATTCTAAAAGAGATTATTTTAAAATATATTCTTTCAAAAATATCAAACATGGACGGAGCCAAGAATTTGTCATCGCGGGCGAAAATTTTTCCAATGTGGGAGGGAGCTAAAGAGGGTTTGAGAGGCGCTCCTAAAAAAAAAAAAAAATACTGAGAAAAATTAAAATAAAAAGAAAATTTAATTTCATCAATGACTAGTAAACAAATTCTAATTTACAAGTGACACATAGAATTTTGATTTCTCAAAAACTAAGTATCAAAAAATTAACTTCATAAACCATAAATATCAAATTAAATCAACTTCACAAGTAGTTCGGGTATGGAGCTATGGAGTTTGGGCTAAAAATCAATTGAAGTTAAATAATTTTGAATTTTTTTTAACCAAATTATTTGAACTGAGAAATGGGTCGGTCCAAGTATTTGAACTCAATTTTTTTCAGTGGGGGTCTTGACCCTCACTTGTCCTAACATAGGTCCATCCCTGAGTCTGATGAGATTCTAATACATTCAGGTCCATTTCACAGGTCTTTTGAAAATTCACAAGTTACATTTATGATTAAAAATCTGTTTTCTGGATATGTTTGAATAATTTTCTAAACTGTTTTATAAGATCAGAAGAGTTTTAGATGAAGAAGCAAAAACAAAAATAGAAGTTTTGTCAAATGGACACTCTCCAATACTAGTCTTTGTCAGTACCATAAAATCTAATTAATGCAAATTCATATCATAAGAAAATAGTCATCTGCATCCACAATTTCCTTGAAGTCTCAAGCTACTGAAATCTTTGACGAAAATAAACAAGTTTAGATATCAATTACCCACCACACCAGGGAAGCTTCAGCGAAATTAACAGAATAGAACATTTTTTGTTTGTCTTAGGTTTTCTTAAAATAGAACTAGAATTAATACACCATAATTGATTAAAAAAAAAAAAAAAGGTGGGGTTGCTTAGCTCACAAGAGACTTGCTAGCAAATCAACTGCACGAAAATATTATAATTTATGCTATACGTATGATTGGAGTGCTGATGATTTTTACAATTGAATGCTGCTATCATTAACTTGTAGTATTAACCAACCTAAACTAAAATAATAATTAGAAATTTATATCCAAACTATGTGCTAAGGTGGATTATATAGTTAAAAATGATTGTTTGCTGCTAATCATTGTCAATTATTAATTTTCATGACAAAGAAAGAAATCAAATCTAACACAAAGGTGCCAGATATGCATTAATCTATAAATTTATTTCTCTCATCTTGTCACACCATTGAATATTGATCCAAATTGTAAAATTTCTCAGCTAACTTCATAATAATTACACACTGTTCACAGATGATACCTTATGTAACTTAAAAGACACCTGTACACAAACAGTATTCTAACATCTGGTTGCAAGGCTTGATCTTATTGCACGGAGCTATGTTGCTTGTTTGAATAATGTTTAGAAAATCGGATCGAATTGATCGATTCAATAGAAAAAATTGGGAATCAGTCCAAAACTCGATCAGGTCCGGCCAAAAAATTGGCCAGTTCAACATGGAATCGGCCTATTTCCGAGTTTTTTTTTTCTTTGTTGTTTTTATTTTCCTCTAATTGTTTTAAGCTACTTTTGTGTATAATTTTATTTTCTAAATGAGTAAATGTTTGTTCATTTGTAAAATAACTTATTTTTTTATAAGTTTTTGTGATTTTTTGAATAATTTTTTTTTTTAATTGAAACTAATTCGACCATTTCGAACCTTTTGTTCCTTGACCTATTGTCTTTTTCGATTCCAATCGTTTTTTGATTTTCTAAACATCGGTACTAAGCGCTTAACCAAGAAGTTAACATCATGGACGGAGCTGAGAGTCCAGGACCCCCCCCCCCCTCCCCCACAAATTTCTTTGAATGATTTTTTTAATTATCTTTTTGATTTAAATTTTAGGACTTTTTTGTGAAAGATTTAATTTTTAGGACTAAATGTAAATGTTTTGGAATGTATTATTATAATCTACTAGGAGAAGTAAGAGAACTCTAAGAAAAACATGTAATAATGTATTAAAAAATTTATTATTGTTATTGTTTTGACATTTTTGTGAATTTTGATACAGGATCCCCAATCAAAATGTTGGGCTCCGTCACTGATTGACATTAGCATGCAGGCACAATCTTGTCACTTTAAAAATCACATGCCTAAATCAACACACAAAGTTGTCACCTCATCATTTTATGTCAACTTCTAGGTTAAGCTTCTAGTACAAATAACATTAATCTATTGCATAAACATGTTTTACATTTTTCAGAATGAATTTTGTAATAGTAATTTCTTAAAAAAAAGTGGAGTTAAAAATTGAAGAAAATTTTTTAATTTACATATAAATTTACTTTATTTAATTTTTAGTAAAGGGAGATTAAGTGTGTGTTTGATAAACATACTTTTTAGAAAAAAACAAAAAAATTTGAAAAATCGTGTGGTTAAAAAGTGGTTTGAAAAGTAAAAAAATATGGGCTTGATTTTTTTGGATAGTTAAGACTTGAGATTGATTACTATATAAAAAAAATTATATTTTTTATGAGAAAGTCGGTTTATCAAACAAGGGCTAAATACGTACTTATATAGACTTTTAAAATCTTAAAACTCAACTATATTCTATAACGCAATTATTAAAATTTTAAGGTTAATTTATAAATAACACAATATCTTAAATTATATTTTAACTATGCACATTTTTTTCTACATTTTAATTTCACATTTTTACCTCAAAAATAACAAAAGATTAATTTATAAATATGAACAGAATTATTCAACGGATCAAATTATTCTTATTTGGTTAAAAAACAAAACAAATGGCATGACCCCAGTCTGGTCTGGTCCCGATATTCCTAAGATCCTAATATTTGTATTTTATGAGAGCTAGATCAACGGCCAGGGAATAATCAACTATTAAACTCCAATAATACCTTTTATTTTGAATTTTCAATTGACGTGAAGATGGTATTGAGAGAAAAAATAATAATAATAATGTGGTAGTATTTATTGTAGAAAAATGTTTAACAGAGAAAATGTTGGTTTATAAATAAGTTTATAAATAAGTTTATAAACTATAAAATCTCTCAAATCATTTTTGGGAGAGAAAATATTTATGATTAAAAAATGATTTGAAAAATTGTGTAATTTATAAACTAATATTTTGTATTTACCGAACATATACTCAAATGATTCCATCCCCAACTATGTAGTATACAAAGGTGAAAGAGGGGCAAATTTTGTTTATTAAAAGTTTTGTGTTTAAAAATATGTGTTTTTTTTTATACTTTCGCGATAAAATATATGGTTGAAAATTAAAGAAAAAAAATATATACGTGGTAAAAATGAGATAAGGAATTGTTTAAAAACATAGTATTTTTTTTTCCTTTGTTTACCAAGAGAATTGGCTTGAAATGCTTGATAGGTTTCACTTCCGTGATTATTTGTACACGTGTACCGCCAAAAATTTTGGGTAATTGTGATCGATCAATTCCATCTAGTTGCTACCAACAAGGTGGTTCAACAAGTACGATTCTGTTTTAGGGTCCGATCGTACAAATTGGGGTCTTTAGCCACTGTAATTAACCAGGCTGGTCAGGCGCACTCTCCACCTTAGCCCCGACACCATCACGCCCTATCACTGTTTTGCAACTTCCACGTGTGCAAAAATTATTAATGTAATTAATATTCTAATCATACGTTTTAGAAAAAATACATAAATAAGATGATTATAAATGTAAATTTCAAAATTGAGATGAAGTTATAATTAAGTTAATTAATTAAATTAAATAATTACAAATACTTTATAAATAATAATTTTACAATATTGTAAAATCTTAGGTTACATTTGTCATTTTATGAGGTCACAAAAAAGACTTAGGTCAAGTTCACAACCACCGCCTCCTCATCCTCTCATAGTCGTCATAGCCGCCACCACCACCACATCTCAACTTTTTCAAAGTCACAAATAAGATTTATGTTAAGGACACAAAGTAAAAATTAGAAGGTCACAACTACAATCTCCCATTCTCCTACAACCACCAAGTACAATTATCCACTGATCTACACGCTTGCAACATCTAGTCACTTAGCATATGTGATCTCAAGAAGCTACTACATCAATGTCAGATCTGAAAAATCTGAAAATGTGCGCCACAATCACATACCTACAACCTCCTCCTATGTACCACCATCGCCGTCTTATCCTCCGTGCCTCCGCACCACTCGTCAAACACGTAACCTAAGAAAATAGCCAACATGTGACTTGTATCGTTAACATGTGACCTGAGCATACTTCAAATTCAACCGGGGCGATGTTGGCGTCAAATTCACCCGCTGCAACCACTTCCACCTACAAAAATCGCGGGTTGCCTGCATGGCTGCCCCCATCGCACCAGGAATCCCACTTCTAGTTACAGATCTACAACATGGTTCCTCCTCAATCAGATCTATAGTGAACAGTTGCTAGACCAAACCGTAGATAACCACTTTTGGCAAGACCACCAAACATCAAAGTTTTTCTACCACAATAAACAAACAACGTGTGGCCCAAACGAGAAGGTGGAGTCCACGCTACAGGTATCTCTCGCCACACTGGTTTCTCCATTGAAAGATCGAGCAGGGAAGCTGTCGCTCAGAAGCACCTCAGAATCTGCACAAGTGCCAGTGGGGGTGGAAGAGAAAGTGTTGATGGTGGCATGAAAGGAAGATGGAAGAGTGAGGAGAGAGGGTGGCGGCAGCTTGGTGGTCTAGAAAAATGGAAGAGAGGGAGAGGCCAGGGTGTTGGTGGTGGTGAAAGGGAAATGGAAGAAGGCGGCAGTCAAGAAAATTTTAAATCAGATATAGGGTTATAGTTTAATTTAATTTAAAAATTTCTAAAATTTAAAATATTTTATTAGAATTTAAATTTTTAATAATGACCTGATTTTTGAAATTATACAAGTTTCATCTTATATTTGAATTTGATTTCGTAAAAACAGATTTGGTTGTAATTTCCTCTATGTTTTATTGATCCTTAAATTTGACTGTTAATTAAAAGTTATTAATCAAGTGATGAGACCTAATTAAGGATTAATCATACTCCTGTGGATCACGGTAAACTATTAGTAAAACGTAGTTTAATTAATAGTTAATTAATTAATCTCAACACATGACTAATGACAATTAGTGGTGGTGACATTGCATGATCTCATAGTCCTGGACCTGGACCAAAACATAATTATCAACGTAGTTAGTAATGTTTTTTAATGTCCCTAAGCAGAACCAAGACGCAATTAACAGTAATAGGATCGTGATTACACGCTCCAATATTCTTTCCTCGTGTAATAGTTGGCGGCGCTGCTAAAATAATTTAAGAGTGAAACTCGTGGTCCAATTACAAGTTATTTTAATTAGTGCAGTAACTCAAAATAAAAGATATAGTATTAAGCACTGTCTATACAAAGATTTTGAAAATCTACAATTGTTACCGTGGTTGAAAAGTTATTTTCAAACAATTTTTACAAGAATTTCAATAAGTCAAAAGCCATTTTCCTTGCAAGAGTCCTTTCAAGGGGCACCATAACTTCCCCACCCACTGTCAGGTGAGGCCCACTTGACACCCCCAATATGGAGATGTTAAAGAGAAGAGAAGGACTGATTTGCTGGACTTACAAAAGATAAAGGATGAAGGAACAGAAATAACTAAAGAGGATAAAACGTGAAGGAATATCTTGGCACAAAAAGGAACCACTATAAATCTGTTGCAGCCAGCTGGATTCTAGTGATGACTCACTTGATAATTTGTTGTATAGGACCGTCCTCTTGTACCATCAGATATTATATATTATTCTTTGTATCTATTGCATATATAGCTTAGCTTCTGTATATATATTCCAGGGAAATGCAAGAGAATTCATGCTGTGAAAAATATTTGTTTCTATAATCCTTTCTTGGTATCAGAGCTGTGAAATCATGTCTACTCAAAATCAAACCAATTTCGGGAACACTGATACAACTTTTCAGTCTTCAAATTCAGCTAACCAAAACACAGCACCATTCTTTAATCCTACCCAAAACGTCTCTGTCAAGTTGGACAGAGACAACTACTTACTTTGGAAAAATATGATAATGCCTGTGATCAGAGGCAATAATCTTGAAGGGTTTATTATAGGGACAAAGAAATGCCCAGAAGAGACGATTACCAGTCAAGTGGTAACTGCTGAGAGTGCAACCACAGAAACATCTGTCAATCCAGAATACACGAAATGGGTAACCACTGATCAGTTATTGATGGGATGGCTTTATGCCACAATGACGCCTGATATTGCAATGAAGGTGATGGGAGGCAATAACTCATTTGAACTATGGATAGCAGTCCAGGAGAGCTTTGGAGTTTTGAACAAAGCAAGAATGACTTTCTTGACATCTGAGCTGCAAAGAATGAGAAAAGGCTCACTTACTATGGATCAATATCTCACAAATGTGAAGAAATTGGCAGATAACCTTGAGATTGCTGGAAAAAAGATTAGTCAAGCAGATCTGGTAACACAAGTGTTAACTGGGCTAGATGAAGAGTATACTCCGGTTGTTGTTCAACTTAATGGTAAGGATGAAGTGAACTGGCATGAGTTAACTTCAGTCTTACTCACCTTTGAGAGTAGACTGGAATATCTTAATCAAATAAGGATTGGTGTTGGCTCAGTTAACTTCAGCCAAGGAGGTAACAGAGGCGGAAACTTTAGCAGCAGAAACTATAGAGGAAACTCAAGGTTTCATGGTAGCAGAGGAAGAACTAGAGGACGAGGCAGAAGTGCAGGAAGACACACAGAATATAAAGCTCCTTGTCAAATCTGTGGGCTAAAGAACCATCAAGCTGGGTGGTGTTTTAGGAGGTATGATGAGAACTTTGCAGCCAACAAAACTGATGAAGGGAACAACAACTACTCAGCCTATTATGCTTCACCTAACACACTGGAAGACTCTGTTTGGTTTGCTGATTCCGGTGCAAGCAGCCACGTGACAAACAATCCAGGAAATCTGGATGATATGAAGGAGTGTGATGGTTTGGAAAAATCTGATGTGTGTGATGGTTTGGAGTACACAGGAGATGGTAACCTTCTCCCTATTACTCATACTGGTAGAAAGAACATAAATGTGTGTGATGAAAAGTTGTTAAAATTAAACAGTCTTTTACTTGTGCCTAAAGTCCAGAAAAATTTACTAAGTGTGTCCAAATTCACCTCAGATAATGCAGTCTTTATTGAATTCTATCCTACTTGTTGTGTTGTGAAGGACTTGCTGACAGGGAAGGTGCTGGTTCAAGGAAGGCTTAGAGATGGGCTTTATCAGATCAACTTGACAAATAAACCTCAGCCTCAAACCTCTGAAAAAACCAGATTCTTCAATTTTCCCGTCTTTAGCTTAACAGAACAATGTAATGTGTCAAAAATTGATCCTAGAATTGTAGTTTGGCATAGAAGAATGGGTCATCCATCTTCTAACATTCTGAACCATGTATTGAAAACACGTATTACAAACTTTAAGTTCAATGAAACTTCTTTGTTTTGTGAAGCATGTCAGTTTGGCATGTCACACAAGCTTCCATTTAAATTGTCACATTCACAGGCCAAAAATCCCCTAGACTTAGTGCATTCAGATGTTTGGGGACCCTCCCCTGTGAGATCCACCGAAGGATTTAGATATTACATTCTATTTCTAGATGATTATAGTAGATATTCGTGGATTTATCCAATGAAATCAAAATCAGAATCACTGCATCTATTCAAACAATTCAAAGCACTGGTAGAAACAAAGTTTGAAAGGAAAATTAAAGGGTTGCAGAGTGACTATGGGGGGGAGTATAGAGCCTTTGAAGGATTAGCTAAAGAAAGTGGAATTGAGCTTAGATATTCATGTCCATATACATCCCCCCAGAATGGTCGAGCAGAGAGAAAGCACAGACACTTGACTGAAGTGGGGCTGTCTTTGCTTGCACAAGCTCAAATGCCTCTCCATTACTGGGTTGAAGCCTTTCAAACAGCCAATTATCTAATAAATAGACTACCTACACCTATATTACAACTCAAATCACCCTATGAAGTGTTGTTTCAGAAAACTATGAACCTTGAACAACTGAGAGTATTTGGATCTGCTTGTTATCCATATCTTAGACCTTACAATAAACACAAACTATCATTTCATTCCCAGAGGTGTGTAAATCTAGGCTTAAGTGGATCTCACAAAGGGTACAAGTGTCTAAGTCCTACAGGTAGAATTTTCATTTCCAGGCATGTCATCTTTGATGAAAATACGTTTCCATTTAAGTCAGGCTTCCTTAATAAACATAAAGATTCACCAACTCCAACAGTTATCTCCTATCCATTGCCTACAAACTTCAATTCTTCACATATCTCAAAAAACACAATAGACTCAAATCCAGCCTTTCAAGATCACTTTGATATCCAGAATAACTCTAATTCTTCCACACAATTCACACCTGAATCTGATAGAGCTGATCCTATACCCTCCTATCAATCAGCATCTCTCAACAGCAATACAGATCAGCATGATGAAGTAGGAATTGATGGTGATAATCTGATATATGAATTTGATCAGAGACAGAGTGAAGGAGATGTTGATAACACTGAAAATGAGGAAGAGGTTGTGAGAAAGTCAGATCACCCTATGATTACAAGGGGTAAAGATGGTATCTTTAAGCCCAAGGTATACAATCTTGAACTCTCAGAACCTTCAACAGCACAAGAAGCTCTTTAAAATAAAAGTTGGAGATTAGCTATGAAGGATGAGTATGAAGCCTTACAAAGAAATGGAACCTGGGAATTGATTCACCCTAGCAAAGCCAATAAAGTTAGGGAATAAATGGGTTTTCAAGGTTAAGTACAATGAAAATGGTGAAGTTGAGAGGCATAAAGCAAGATTGGTAGCTAAAGGTTTCTTGCAAACTCCAGGAATTGATTTTACTGAGACATTCAGCCCTGTTGTGAAGGCTTCTACTTTGAAGATTGTGTTCACTATTGCAGTTAACAGAGGCTGGGACATAAGGCAAGTTGATGTAAATAATGCATTTCTCAATGGAACTCTGCAGGAGGAAGTGTTTATGTACCAACCAGAAGGCTTTGAAGATAAGAAAAGACCTGATTTTGTTTGCAAGCTGAAGAAGGCCATATATGGATTAAGGCAAGCACCAAGGGCTTGGCATGACAAATTAAGATTGACATTACTTGACTGGAAATTCAAGCAATCTAAGGCAGATTGTTCTCTGTTCCATTTTGAGGCACAAAACTATGTAATTTACATATTGGTATACGTGGATGATATAATAATTACAGGGAGCAACTCTGAACAGCTGCAAAGATTTATCAATAAGCTCAATGGTGAGTTTTCACTAAAGGATATTGGACAAATTAAAAGGTTTTTGGGAATGGAAGTGATTAGAAGTGAGGAAGGACTTTTTATCAACCAGAACAGATATGCCTTGGATCTTCTTAAAAGGTTTGGCTTTGAATCACTTAAACCTGTTTCAACTCCAATGGTCTCAGGCAAACTGGTCTCAAAATATGAAGGAAACAAACTGAGTCAGCCTACTATTTATAGGAGTTGTGTTGGAGCATTACAATATCTGGGATATACAAGACCAGATTTAAGTTTCAGTGTAAACAGGTTGAGTCAGTTCCTACAGGAACCAACTGATGTACATTGGCTATTGTTGAAAAGAGTCTGCGGATATGTGAAGGGAACTACAAATTTTGGTATAACTATCAGGAACAATCGAGATCTAAACATAAGTGGATTTTGTGATGCAGACTGGGGTGCTTGCCCTGATGACAGACGTTCGGTTGCAGGTTATTGTGTTTATTTGGGGAGAAATCTGGTATCTTGGAGCTCAAAGAAGCAGCATGTTGTGGCTCGTTCGAGTACAGAAGCAGAGTACAGGGCTTTGGCCCATGTTACTGCAGAAATTTCATGGATTCAGTCATTGTTGGGTGAGTTAAATGTCAATCTGGTTAATTGTCCTACAGTCTGGTGCGATAATGTTGGTGCAGCAGCTCTAGCATCAAACCCAGTGTACCATGCTAGAACCAAGCATATAGAGCTAGACTTGCACTTCGTGAGGGACAGAGTGATTAACAAGCAACTGAAAGTCTGCTACATCTCTTCATCTGCTCAAATAGCTGATCTATTGACTAAGGCACTTCCTACTTCAAGGTTCATCTATCTTAGAAACAAGGTTGGAATAATGTCTAGATTATCCACCTTGAGCGGGGGTGTTAAAGGGAAGAGAAGGACTGATTTGCTGGACTTACAAAAGATAAAGGATGAAGGAACAGAAATAACTAAAGAGGATAAAACGTGAAGGAATATCTTGGCACAAAAAGGAACCACTATAAATCTGTTGCAGCCAGCTGGATTCTAGTGATGACTCACATGATAATTTGTTGTATAGGACCGTCCTCTTGTACCATCAGATATTATATGTTATTCTTTGTATCTATTGCATATATAGCTTAGCTTCTATATATATATTCCAGGGAAATGCAAGAGAATTCATGCTGTGAAAAATATTTGTTTCTATAATCCTTTCTGGGGAGACACATGTCCGGTGTCCATTAAGGACAACATATAATTTTCCTCCCTCTCAAATGACGTGAATTTATATTTTTGTAATTACAAATGAGAAAGTAAATGTTTAGGTCAGTTTGACAAAATGTTGTTTATAAATTTTGTTTGTTTATAGTAACAATATTTCATTGAACCATTTTTTATAATTTAACAATTTTGATTAGTTAAAGAATTTCGTCTACATTTTTACTTTTCAAAAAATAAATTAACGATTATTAAACAAATTTTTTTCAAAACAACACATTTCCAAGATCACTTTCAATCACATACATTTTTTTAAAAACACATATTTTTTCTCGAAAATATCATATTCTTGATCGTTTATGAACAAATTTTTTACCGAACAAAGGGTCATTCACTTGATCGACTGCCTATATAAACCAACCAATTCTCTTCCAACCACAAAAGCAAGTTGCCTGCCTATCTTCTGTCTTGCTTGACAATATTATTCTCTTCTCTAAATAAAAAAAAAAAAAAAAATGAGAAGAGATGTGGATAGCCTGTGGCTTTTTGCTCTAGCTTCTAAATGCAAATCCTTCACTTCCCTGAACTCCATACTTGTTGCATTTCTCTTTGTACTTGCATGGCTACTCTTGAATTTGATTTACTGGGCACACCCTGGCGGCCCTGCTTGGGGCAAGTATAAATGGAGAAAATCAAAACCCATACCCGGTCCAAAAGGTGTTCCAATTATCGGAAGCATGAGAATCATGACCGGTTTAGCACACCGGAAAATCGCAGCCATGGCGGAGATTTTCCAAGCCAAGCGTCTAATGGCGTTTAGCCTTGGCGAAACCAGAGTCATCGTTACATGCAAACCAGATGTAGCAAAAGAGATTTTGAACAGTTCGGTCTTTGCTGATCGTCCGGTGAAAGAATCTGCGTACAATCTTATGTTCAACAGAGCTATTGGGTTCGCTCCATATGGTGTTTACTGGCGAACCCTCAGAAGAATCGCCACCACTCATCTCTTTTGTCCTAAACAAATAAAAGCCTCAGAAACTCAGAGATTTGAAATTGCTAATCAGATGGTGGCAATGTTCACTTCACAAAAAGATGATACTGTTCGTGTTAGGGATGCATTGAAATTAGCTTCTCTTAATAACATGATGTGCTCTGTATTTGGACGAAAATACAGTCTCGATTCTTACAATTCTGAAACAGAAGAGTTACGAAAACTCGTCGATGAAGGGTATCGGTTACTAGGTACACTCAACTGGTCGGATCATCTTCCTTGCTTAGCTGATTTCGATATACAAAACATCCGATTCCAGTGCTCCGAGCTCGTACCTAAAGTAAACTGTTTTTTCCGTCCTATTGTTGACGAGCACAAGGTCGAAACCGGAAAGCTCCACCGTGATTTTGTCGACGTTTTGCTCAATCTTCACGGGACTGATAAATTATCCGACTCCGATATGATCGCCGTACTTTGGGTAAGCCAAAAATTATAGAATTATGCTACATGTCTCACTGTACAGATATCTGTACGCATAGCAGGGTTGTTAGTTATATCCAGCGCCGCTCCTTCTCTCCTTGTATTATTTTATTAATATCTGCACGCTAACATGTTTTTCATTTTTTTTTCATCGTGGGGAAGGAAATGATTTTTAGAGGCACAGATACAGTGGCAGTGCTGATAGAATGGATACTAGCCAGAATGGTGATGCACCCTGATGTACAGTCAAAGGTCCATAAAGAGTTGGACAAGGTTGTCGGAAAGTCACGTGCGCTTGTAGAGTCCGATTTAACGGAAATGGTTTTCCTACAAGCGGTAGTGAATGAAGTACTAAGATTACACCCACCAGGCCCACTCCTCTCTTGGTCCCGTCTAGCTATAACGGACACCTCCGTCGACGGCTATCACGTGCCAGCAGGAACTACTGCAATGGTAAACATGTGGACCATCATGAGGGACTCGGAGGTTTGGGTGGATCCACTCGAATTTAAACCCGAGAGGTTTATGAATGACAGTGAGAACATGGGCATGTGTGTTTTGGGGTCTGATACGAGGCTCGCACCATTTGGGTCGGGTCGAAGGGCTTGCCCCGGTAAGACCTTGGGCCTAACGACGGTCACGTTTTGGGTTGGTTCGCTTTTGCATGAATTCGAGTTTAAGCCTTGCAATGAAAGGAGTGTAGACTTGTCTGAGGTGCTAAAACTATCTTGTGAAATGATTAACCCGCTTTCGATTAGGGTTCTACTCAGACGTCCCCTCTCAAGTTCAGTGTGGTAGGATGTACGATAATTTCTTAAGTCTTTCACCTACTATCTTTAGGATTATATATATAATATAATATAATATACGTATGATCGTTTTGTTAATCCTTGATGTCATTTGACAATTCACAAGGATTTTTTAGATTTCTTATGTACATAAATGTACTTTTTTTTATTTCAAGGTTTAATGTGATTATGTATATGTCATAAAAAAAAACAAGTAAAATATACGTCATACAAGACAAGTAAGATACCTGAACGAGGTTGGTTTTAAAACATTAACAATTAAATGACAACTCGTCTAGTAATTGTAGAGTATTCATCTATCACTTACAAGGATCATTTCGCGTATCTCTTGTTACCCGATGATCATGGAAAATCTTTTAATATGAATAAGTACATTGTTTTACTGTCTGGTCGAAATAATTTTACTAGACATCCAATGAATTATTTACATTATTAAAGTCTTAACATGTCTTTACAAGATGGTGCTCATTCGAGAGCTTCAATCTTGAAATTCGATGCACTTTTGACTTTCTAAACAAATTAAATGGCTCATTTAATGAGCCATGAAACCTTATTGGACATTTGTATTGTATCTTAAAAAATCATTCTTGTTAAAAGTGTCGCGTTTCAACCCCTTGTTAATATTTTTATATTCAATTTATGTGTAATTTATCCTTAAAATTACATTGTATGTATCTTGTGTAGACTCATCTTTTAAACGATGTGTAAGATATTTTGGTCCCTGTTTGACAAATCAATTAAAAACATGTTTTTATATAACACAATTTTACAATTCACTTTTTAACCTCACAAAAATTTCTGCGGAAGTGAGAATTAAAATAATAGAGACAATTAAGACGATTGATTATGACTAATAAGATACCGATTGGTTGTTAAAGAGACATGAAAACCATGAAATGAAATCACCAATCTTTGTCTCTGTGAGGACATGTCACATGAAAATGACTTCCTAACTGTCCAAGACTAAAAAATTTCTATTCCTGCAAACACCTCTCTTCCGGGACTGCTTCAACCCTCTAAATCGATTGCGACCACAAAAGAAATCTAAACACAAACTTACAACAAGATGACCAGTTCACATTTTTATTTTGACAAGGAACAACATTTACATCGTGCTTTATAAATTTACAAGAGAAGGTACAGAGCTTAATGCAATGTTTTGGCTGAGTCTAGCGAGAATTACTTGTGTATAGGACGGTTTTTCAGCATATTTCTTTATGAAATTAATTAATTTGATTACTAGAGGAAATCTCCATTGGAAAATTGAGAGAACGAGTTTGTTGGTAAAGGGTTTCATTCACCAATCGGATATCCCACGAATCTCGCAAACTCTCCATCACCGCTGACATGAACCATCAACAAATCGGCGGTGAATAGAGGCAAAGTGAGGTGTAGCAATATTGATCGGTGATGGTGGAGCTCAAGCTCATGCCTTTCGCACCATGTTTGACATAAGGAAAGGTGAAATTGTGGTTGTGAATTCCATTTTCGAGCTTCATCAGTTGTTGGCCAGGTCCTGCGCTGTTGAAAAGGTGCTACAAGTCATGAGCGAGATGATGACTGGAATGTTTATTGTGGTTGAGCTGGAGGCTAATCACAATGGGTTGATTTTCTTGGATTGGTTCACGGAGTCTTTGCACTATTACTCGACCCTTTTCGATTCGTTGAAAAATAGCGGCGGTGAGTGTTCAGGACAAGGTTATTGATAAATGTATTTTATACACTTATTTTTATGTCTAAATTAGATTTAATTATTGTCGTTTTGAAATATTTGCTATTTAATTTGTGTTTATCGTTTACTTTTCAGAAAATATCCAAAAAAATGAAGAATGATGAAATCAATGGGAAAAACGCATAATTGGATTGCTAATTGGAGCTAAATTAGACAAGTGATGAGTTTGTGACAACAACCGGAAAATATGATTGGTGCCAAAGTGACTAAATCAGAGGTTGGAGTACCCAATTGAAGAATTTGAAAGTTGAAACGATCCAATCAAGAGGATACTAAAGTATGAGGACTAAATCGCCTAAATCAAAAGTTGAGGACATGAGGTGCAATTAAAAGGCAGTGACCAACTTACACAGCCGGGAAAAGATGGAAAATTGTAGTGCAATGTCCTTCCTCGCGATCGTCGGATTCCTACCACGCGATCGCGAGGTGTCTCGAATTTTTCAACGTAATGTTTTACCCATGATTGCGCGATCGCTAGGTTTTATGCCACGCAATCGCGTGGCTTTCCGGCTGGGCTGACTATGGGCTTTTTCTCGCGATTTTCAACAGAATTCTCTCTTTCTTGACCTATGTTTCTCCAAAACCTATAAATACAACACATGAGGCACGAGATAGGAACCTTTGCCTCTCCATTAAACAAGCCACAACAGAGATTTCAATTCAAATTCTTGGAGATTCAAGTATCGCAAAGGGGCGTGAATTGAAGATACTTGAAGAATTGATAATTGGTGCAATCTTTCCATTCTTATCTGTTATTTTCAATGAACATTTTATTTTCTTGTTTTTGTTCTTTAATCAAGATGTGTAACTAAATTCTATGTTGGGATGAACGATGTAGCCTAGTTAATTATTTTAAATCCATATTCCTTGTTTTAACGCTTTAATGCATGTGTTGATTTATTGTTGTGTTTAATGCGTAAATGAATTGGTCATTCTTTCATGATTTAATGTGTTATTTCCATAATCCGAGAGGTGAGTTAATAACATAGATCTAGGTAATAAATCCAGTAATTGAATGAGAGATAGAGATATACTCTTGTTATTATTGCGGTCGTGTGTGAATTCTTGTGTGTAATACATCTAGATAAGGAATATTCAGACCCGCTGTAGAGATACGTGG
Organism: Ligustrum vulgare; assembly: GCA_963555705.1. Classification (NCBI taxonomy): domain Eukaryota; kingdom Viridiplantae; phylum Streptophyta; class Magnoliopsida; order Lamiales; family Oleaceae; genus Ligustrum; species Ligustrum vulgare. Next base: position 31,256,796 of record OY743189.1, on the reverse strand, counting down.
TTGACTTATTTAGGTATGATTGATTTAAACTCGAGAGAGGAATCTCAATTTGAATTAGTGAATTCGATCGAACATATATTTAGGAAATAGAACATAGAATTGGAATTGATTTAATTGGTTATATGAAATCGTGAATCCCAACTATTGTACAATCATATTTCAAAACAAAACAATTTAACAATTCTTTTTAATTCATTAGTTCAATTTCTTAATTCTATATTTTTATTCTTAAACTACTTTCATTTGTTCAAATAAAGTTAAGAACTGACATATTTCGGTACTTAGTAAACAGTCTTCGTGGGAACGATCACTCGACTCAAACAGTCACTTTATTACTTGATTGCGATATCGTATACTTGCAATTTTACACAACAAGTTTTTGGCGCCGTTGCCGGGGACTGTTAATTAATATCGATACCCATTAGTTCTTATTTTACTTTGAACTTTATTTTGCTTATTTTTATTTTCAGTTTTTGTTTTTAATTATTGTTTTATTCAATTTATGTTAATCAATTTATGTTAAGAATAACTAAATCATGTGATTTGCTTCCTCTTGATACAGAGATTGAACGCATCTTTCGACAGAGAAAAAGACAACAGTTGGAAGCAAAACAACAAACAGATTTAGCCATGGCAGATGACAGAAATCAGAATGATCTGCCAGCAGCTGTTATTGGATAGCAACAGGATCATGGGAGGCTCGTTTTGAGAGACTACATGGTTCCTCCTGTGGGGAATATTGGGACCTGTGTAGTGCCGCCAGCAATACCAGTTAGAAATTTCGAGATTAAGACTTCCTTAATTTCTTTGATCCAGAATTCTGCTGTATTCCACGGGTTGTCATCCGAAGACCCGCATGCACATCTCCGGACTTTTCAAGAATTGTGCGACATGCAGCGCATGAATGGAGTTCCAGATGATGCTGTAAAGCTGAAATTGTTCTCATTCTCATTGGCAAACAAAGCTAAAGCTTGGTTCTATTCCTTACCTCTACACACTATTACCACCTTTGAAATCCTGAGCCAAAAATTCGTAGATAAATTTTTTCCACCTGGCTGGATGTCAAAGCTTAGGCGTGAAATTCTGTCCTTTAGTCAACAGCTATGGGAATCCATTTTTGAAGCTTGGGAAATGTTCAATGAGCTTATCAGACAGTGCCCTACCCATGGAATCGCAGATTGGATCTTAGTTAAGACATTCTATAATGGGTTGACAAATGAAAATAAGAAGCACGCAGATTCAGCAGCTGGGGGTTCAGTAATGGATATGACTTATGAAGAAGCTTCTGAGATTTTTGAGAAGATGGCTGCGAACAGTTACCAGTGGTACTCAAATAGATCTACACCAAAGTCTGGAGGAATTGTTGCAGTTAATGAGATTATAGCTTTGAGTGCTAAGCTGGATGCTTTAACAAAGAAAATCGACAGTATGTGTGTGCAGCCAGTGAACTCGGTTCAAACAGCTTTATGTGATTTTTGTTTTAAAAATCACGCTATAAATTTCTGCCCACTTCAACAAAATCAATCAAATCCAGAGCAAGTCAACTTTGTGGGAAACAGACAGCAAGGTGGTCCATATTCACAAACATACAACCCAGAATGGAAGAATCACCCCAATTTTCCTTGGTCTAACAATCAGATTGTTCAGCGCCCACCTGGATTTCAGCAACAACAACAATCTCAGAAAAACATATCCGAGAACATAGAAGTGTTAATCCATCTGGTCATGAGTCAGAATGGAGAATTAATGAATCTAGCTGCTGAAATAAAAAATTTGAAGAAACATTCAACAAGACAGTCAGGATAGTTACCTAGTAATACTGAAACGAACTCTCGGGAGCATGTTAATGCAATAACAACAAAGAGTGGGGTTCAATTACCGGAAGTGACTGTTGAAAAACATGAAAAGGAGAGTCAGAAGAAAAATGGGACGGACGAAAAGGAAAATAAGAGAGAACAGGGGTCGACTCCTAAAGTTCAAGAAAAAGTTGACGAAGAAGTTCGAGTTAGACCGCCAGTCAAAGCTTATGTACCTCCAATTCCATATCCACAAAGACTTAGAAAGCAAAATCTAGAGCAGCAATTAGGAAATTTTTGGAGATTTTCAAGAAATTACATATAAATATCCCTTTTGCTGAATCTTTAGCCCAAATGCCCTCTACTTGAAATTCATGAAAGAGATGTTGTCAAACAAAAGGAAATTGGTTGATCATGAAACAGTAGCTCTTAGTGAGGAATGCAGTGCCATTATCCAAAAGAAGTTGCCACAGAAACTAACTGATCCAGGGAGTTTTTCTATCCCTTGCACTATTGGTAATTTTAGCTTTGATTATGTGCTATGTGACTTAGGGGCTAGTGTCAATTTAATGTCTTTATCTGTGTACAGGAAACTTTGTTTGGGGGAGCCTAAACCAACAAATATCACACTGAAGCTTTCCAACAGATCCATTCAGTACCCATATAGGATAATCGAGAATGTGATAATTAAGGTTGAAAAATTCTTCTTCCCAGTCGACTTTGTGATCCTGGACATGGAAGAGGACACTCAGATGCCCCTCATTCTTGGAAGACCGTTCCTAACTACTGAAAGAGCCTTAATCGACATTGAAAAGGGATAAATTATCTTTAGGGTCGAGAAAGAACAAGTCACTTTCAGCATCAAGCCCAGACAGAATCGTGAAGTTCAGAATGAAAGCTGTTTGAAAGTGGAAGGTGTAATTCAAAGACCTGAAGAAAATGTGAAGCAAAGGATAAAGGTGGAGAAGGCTTCGATGTTAAAAAAGGGGATTTTAGAGGGTAAGAACGATAGGAATAACTGGAAGAAGAAAGAAAAGCCTAATTTTCTTAAACAAATAGTGGAAAAGGAGGTTTTAGACTTCAAGAAAGTAAGGAAACGGATCGAGAAGTGCAAGGTAGAGAATTGCAAGCAATGCAAAGCTTCAAGAGGATCATTCATGCCTCCATGATAAAGAAGTACAAAAAGTCGAGCTTTAGACTTAAAACGGAGCGCTTGTTGGGAGGCAACCCAACCATTCTTCCCTTTTACTTATTACGCTTTCATTATTTATTTTAGTATTAAAATTTTAGATATATGCATGGTAGGAAATGTGTTTGAATGTTTTGCATGTTTCATGTTAAGAACACTTTAGCATAATAGTCTATTATTGCATATTTAAGTATGTTTTTGATTTTGCATGTTTTTATTAGGCTTGGGTTTTATTGTCATTCCAAACTCACACACACACTAGTTTGGATCATGAAGTTAATGTTTGGAAAATCATTGCATCGATCATGAAGTGATTAGGGGGATACACATGATTTTGAAAGTCGAAATAGGAAAAAAATTTATTACTGTCGGGATCTACGCGATCGCGTGCCAAGAGGCTCTAGCGGTCGCGAATTTGCATTAAAAAATCAACAGATTTTTAAACCTTGAACCACGCGATCGCTGGCACTCCAGCAAGGCGATCGCGTGGCCATACTGGGACCAAAATCGGCAGTTTAAGTGTTGTTCCTCATGTTTTAAATTTCAAACATTATAAACTCGTTTTCTCTCCCCTAATCACCTCATATTTGATCTTACATCTTGTGTGCATGTCATTAACACTTTGTTGCATCAATATCATTGCTTACATGACTTCAAAATCCAATCGAAGGTATGATCTCTTCACTTAAATCAATTTTTAATCAAAATTGTGAAAGTCTCTTTAAGTTCTTCAACCTAGAAATTATGAATTGTGAAGAATGGGCTTAGATTAGTTGTTGGAGTTTGTGATTTGTGGTTTAGTAGACGAAAATTTTGGATTCATTCATGCCTTCAACCCTATGCATATCCAGTGATTTTTGCAATGCACACTATGTGTTTGATGAAATGCCACAAAGAGAGTTTTGTGCTAATTTTATAAATTCATCCGAGCATTTATCTTCATCACATGTTTATCAATGTTTATGTGTGTATAGTGCATGAGGTAGTTCACATCTTGACATGAAATCCATTTAAACCATGTTTGCACCATGGCAGCCTCATTGCAAGGACACTGCACCTGAAAATTCATTCACGTCACCTACTTCTCCATAGCTTTTCATGACCCTATTGATCTTCAAAAGAGCTGAATTTCTAATATATAATCGATCATGCTGTGAACTTTAACGTATCAAAAGATGGCTCGGGAAAATTTATATTTTTCTAGGCAATGTCGAGGCTTGAATGTGTGTGGTCGACCAATTTTGAAAATTCAAAATTTTGCTTTAACTTTAGTTTGGGGGTGTGGAACTGAACTTCCATTATTTCTTATTGATGTTTATGGCTTCTAATGTTACTTACCTCTTATTTGTAAGGTAAACATCAATCAAGACACATCCAATCAAGTTGGGCAAAGCAAGAATAGGGTCAAATTCACCCAACGTCATTTCAAATTGAAGCATCAGGGCAACAAAGCATCTCCATTTCACCTGAGAAGTTCTCGTTCTCTCTCTTTTGTCTACTTTTTACATTTTTTTTAAATCTTTTTAACAAACATTGAGGACAATGTTTCTTTCTAGTTTGGGGGTGCAGAATTTCATTCATGTCAATTGCTTCCATACTCATTGAATGTTCTCATTCTATTTCTATTGGGATTTAAAAAAATAAAATTGAAAATGTGTTAACTTGTTTATTGCCTAGGATATAGTATGATTCAATTTTTGCTTAGGCTTGAAAATTGGACAACATGAAAGCATGAACTTATTTTGAACTAGTTATGTTTTGCTAGATTCATATTCATTACGCACATAGCCAGTGTTGGATAATTGCTTGTGTGAGGGATTTTGTTCAATACATGTGGGGCAAAGTTTATGCAATTTGAACATAGAAATGACTTGAAAATCCCTGAACTTAGATCATTAGAAATCTCATCCCTAAATTAGAACTAATCATGTTCAAAGGCAAGTTTGGGGGCAGAATGGTTGGAGGTCTGTGGTTCTTGATTTTGCACTTTAGTCATTGCAGTTTGGTCAACGGGTATAAACCATTTCCAGCATAAAAACTTTTAAAAATGCTGAAGGTCTTTTTCTGCTCTTCAAATGCCTTTTTGACTCGAGTAAGTAAGTCCGAAGGGTCTTTCAAACCTGGTGCCCTAAAGCCAACTGGCTTGGGAGTCATCGACCTAAAGCTCGCTACAGGGGTCATTTAGAAAGCAAGTACGGAGAGTGGACTTACACATAAGACATTTTAACATCTTTAACTTTTCTGTTTAAGCCTTTATGACTCGGGCAAGTACGTCTTAAGGGTTCTTTGAACCTGGTACCCTAAGGCTAACTGGTTTGGGAGTTGTCGATCCGAAAGCCCGCTACAGGGGTCATATAGAAAGCAAGTATGAAAATTTTTATACAAAGATGGTAAAAGGCATGGACAATTAAAAAAAAAATTCGTCCATCAAAAGAATATATATATATATATATAATTGCATGGTATAAGCTTTGTTGACTGAGCTGTGGTGGTTGAGGTTGTAGAATTGGGGTCTGCTTTCTTTTGATTTGTTATGCACGCATATTTTTGATTCTGACTACCTTATGTGGAAAAAGCAAAGAATATTTTTAGAACCCACATAGATACAAACCCGGGATGTGAGAGAAAAAGCAAAAAGTGGTGATCATCCATGAGCGTTGAAAGGAATTTTATTAGAAATCATAGATTGACCATATGGGATTCGGGCTTGAATATGCATAATGAGCCACACGGTGTTGAGTATATCTTTTGCATAAGTATGCGTTTGACGTTGGCTATTCACACACACACTTGAAAATCTGGCATGATATAACTAAAAATTATTTTGCATTGTTGTTCATAACTTTTGTTTAAAGCTTGAATTGATTTGGACTATTGAGGCATTTGGTAAACATGTTCACACAACAAAAACAATTGCATGTGGTTATTTTAATTTATTAGTTTAGTTTACATTGTTCGAGGACGAACAATAGTTCCAGTTTGGGGGTATTTAATAAGTGTATTTTATACACTTATTTGTATGTCTAAATTATGTTTAATTAATGTCGTTTTGGAATATTTGATATTTAATTTGTGTTTATCGTTTAATTTTCAGAAAATATCCAAAAAGATGAAGATTGATGAAATCAATGGAAAAAACGCATAATTGAATTGCTAATTGGAGCTAAATTGGACAACTGATGAGTTTATGACAACAACCGAGGAAACATGCTTGGTGCCAAAGTGACTAAATCAGAGTTTGGAGTACTCAATTGAAGAATTTGAAAGTTGAAATGATCCAATCAAGAGGATACTAAAGTATGAGGACTAAATCGCCTAAATCAAAAGTTGAGGACATGAGGTGCAATTAAAAGGCAGGGACCAACTTACACAGCCGGGAAAAGATGGAGAATTGCAGAGCAACGTCCTTCCTTGTGATCGCCGGATTCCTACCACGCATCGCGAGGTGCCTCGAATTTTTCAACAGAATGTTTTACCCATGACTGCGCGATCGCTAGGTTTTATGCCACGCGATCGCGTGGCTTTCTGGCTGGGCCGACTAGGGCTTTTTCTCGCGATTTTCAACAGAATTTTCCCTTTTTTGACCTAGGTTTTTCCAAAACCTATAAATACAACACGTGAGGCACGAGATAGGAACATTTGCCTCTCCATAGAACAAGCCACAACAGAGATTTCAATTCAAATTCTTGGAGATTCAAGTATCGCAGAGAGGCGTGAATTGAATATACTTGAAGAATTGATAATTTGTGCAATCTTTCCATTCTTCTTTGTTATTTTCAATGAACGTTTTTTTTTTTTTTTTTGTTCTTTAATCAAGATGTGTAACTAAATTCTATGTTGGGATGAACGATGTAGCCTAGTTAATTATTTTAATTCCATATTCCTTGTTTTAATGCTTTAATGCATGTGTTGATTTATTGTTGTGTTTAATGCGTGAATGAACTGGTCATTCTTTCATGATTTAATATGTTATTTCCATAATCCGATATGTGAGTTAATAACATAGATCTAGGTAATAAATCCAGTAATTGAATGAGAGATAGATATATACTCTTGTTATTATTGTGGTCGTGTGTGAATTCTTGTGTGTAATGCATCTAGATAAGGAATATTCGAACCCGCTGTAGAGATACAAAGTTGACTTATTTAGGTATGATTGATTTAAACTCGAGAGAGGAATCTCAATTTGAATTAGTGAATTCGATCGAACATATATTTAGGAAATAGAACATGAAATTGGAATTGATTTAATTGGTTAGGTGAAATCGTGAATTCCAACTATTGTACAATCATATTTCAAAACAAAACAATTTAACAATTCTTTTTAATTCATTAGTTCAATTTCTTAATTCTATATTTTTATTCTTAAACTACTTTCATTTGTTCAAATAAAGTTAAGAACTGACATATTTCGGTACTTAGTAAACAGTCTTCGTGGGAACGATCACTCGACTCAAAAAGTCACTTTATTACTTTATTGCGATATCGTATACTTGCGATTTTACACAAAAGTTATGAGTGAGGTTTACTTGGGGTCAGATCTGTATTGGGTTGGTGTTTGAGGGACCGGATCGGGTGGACATGGTTCAGTAATCGAGATTGATTGATTGAGTGGTAGTTGCCATGGTTCAATGAAGGACGCGATGGTGGTTGTACATGGGTCAGTGTTGATCTGGAGGCGTTGTGGCTTTGGCGACGGTGGTGGTTGAAGGAGGTGATTGTAAGGGTGAGCTAGAGGGGGTGAGGCAAGGCAGGTGGGTTTGTTGTGATCGATTATTTGGTTGATTGGAGCACGTTGAACTTGTATTTGTGGCCAATTTAATTGTGATTAAAATATTGATTGTGACTAATTATAAGTAATTGTGACCATAATATCAACTAAATGTGACTTTATGCGACTTGTGCCTAACATGGAATGTGACCAGTTATTAAGTAATTATGAAAAAGAATATTAACTAAACGTGGCAAAGAAAATGATTAAATTGTGACCAATAAATAAATAATATGTGATCAATTATGGATGATTTTTGATAAATTATTAGGTAATTGTGATCAAAATATTGACTACTTGTGACTTTATGCGACTTGCAACGAATACGGGATGTGATCAATTTATTAGGTAATTGTGACCAAAATATCGACTAATTGTGACTTTGTGGGGTTTGTGATGAGTATGAAATGTGACTAATTATTAGGTAAATGTAACAAAAAAATTGACTAATTGTAACTTTGCGTGACTTGTGATAAGTGCGGGATGTGGCCAAGAAAACGAGTAAGTTATGACTAATAAATAAATAATATCTGACAAATTATGAATTATTGTGACAAATTATTAGGCAATTGTGACAAAAAATATTGATTAATTGTGATAAAAAAATTAGTAAGTTGTGACCAATAAATAAATAATATATGATCAATTATGAATAAATAATATGTGATCAATTATGGATGATTGTGATCAACTGTGACATAATATGACCAACTGTGACCTCGTGTGATCAAACCACGACTTTGTGTAACCAACTTTGACTATATGGGTGGGGTGGGTGAATTTTGAAATTAAATTTGTAAATGTCATTCTAACTGTGATTTTGCTGGTAGGGTAGGGTAGGTGGAGGTGCAATTTGCGACTAAAATTATAATTGTGACTAAAATTTGACTTTGTCTAACCAACTGTGACTTTGCATTGTGATATGAAATCTGTGACTCAATTTGTAATTATTACTGGATTGTGACTTTTTCGGGGTAGCATGGGGTGGGGTGGGGGAGGTGGATCGAGGTTGAATGGAGAGTGGGGGCAATGGTGGGACAAACAGGCTATGATTGATATTCTTAGAGGTGGCAATGGGTCAAGCAGAGCCGGCTCGACCCCGAGCTCGTGATGATCGACTCGTCAAACAGACGAGTCAAGCCACAAGCTCGTGTCAAACTAGAATAGTTTGACCGATACCAGGCTCGGCTTGACCCACGAGCTCGCGGCTCATGGGACGAGTTGAGCTTCGGCTCGGGGCTTGCCCGTTTCATTTTTTTTAAAGTTAAGTTAAAATACTTGAATATTAATTATATAATGATATATTATATATAAATTTATAATTAGTTGTGTAATAAATAAATTAATAAACCATGTTGGTGAATGAATGAATTATAAGTTCAATTGTTCAAATATCCAATTACAATTTGAAAAGACAAAAACTAGAATTGAGTAAATAAATTAAAAATTAGAAGTTTAAAAATTAAAAACCACCTCTTTTTTTCCGGCTTGGGACGGGCTACTAACTAGAATAATTGAATTTTCTAGTAGGTGGAGTTAAAATTGTACACGAACAACTTGTTACATGTACAATTTTTGTTTTGAAATCAAAATTGTATTTTATATAAAGAAATTAATAGTTTAAAGTTAAATATCATTTACCTGACTGCATGCAATTTCGACATACTTATTTTGTTTGCTAAAATGAGTGTCTTGTCAATCTTTGATACACATTAATGCTTACAAAATATCTTCTTTGAGTTGGCTCCTGACTTCTGACAAAACCCTTTTACCTACACTAAAATTAAACTCTGAAACTACCGTGCTAATCGAAGGTGTTAGTAGATATTTTGTTATGGCAGAAACAAATGGATATCTCTGTTCGTTTGTTCGTCAAAATCCAAGTAAATCAAATTCTAAATAATTAGCAGGTTCCACATTTCTAAGTAAATCTTGTTGAAAATAATTTTTCAATTCTTCAGGTATTAAAAGTGGACCTGATTCATTACAACTAGGAGACATACTGTAAGAAGAAGTTCCTTGTATTCGACTAATTTCTTCCATTAGATTTGTATTCGACTAATTTCTTCCATTAGATCTAATAATTCTACTTCATAGTCTTTAAGTGTAGTGGCACGTGATGGTGCGGATGTTGTATGACTAACATTAGTTCCTAATTGTGCTGCATATGCGTTATACATGCTTACTAACGTGTTTTCTAAATTATTATAAGTGATAGGGGTTTCCAAAATAACGCAAATTTCGTACCCTTCAAATTGTAACGCGAGTTCATTATGTATGCTAAGGAAAATAAGCATAGGTAATTCTTCTCAATATTTTCTAATTTTTTTCTATAGTAATTATCACATCAACAAAAAATGTGTCATCTCTATATCTATAAAAAGTTCTTACAATAACATAAAGACGTTCAAAAACTCTTGAATTAGTTGAGTAATATACCCCAGTTAATATGTTGGCTGAATCATAAAAACTTGTCAAAAATCTTTTGACTTTAAAAGCAATTTCACAATCATCTTCTATTAATACAGATTCATTTTCATTTCTAAGTGTTCTATTGTTCTAATACTCTGTTATTATGTGTTCATGACATTCACATGAAAGTAATAAATATGTAGAGCTCCACTTAAGGCCTACATCGGTGATAAATTTCTTAGCATCTTTACCGTATTGTAAACATAACTCTTCAAAGTGTTATTTTCTATTTGGTAATACAGTTATGTACACTAATGCATTCTAATTCTATCCATTTTTGTCTTTAATATATTTCATTTCATCTTGAAAGATTAAATTTAAATTATGACAAACACATCTAACATAGAATAAAAAATCACCAAATTTCGAATTAAGAATTCTACATAACTTATCTACTATAGACTTATTTACACTAGCATTATCGAAAGTAAATGATCGAATTTTACTTTCAAAACCATATTCTTTAACAATTTGTAATATATCATTAAATATGTTGTTTGCGTTATGAGGAAATTCTATAATTTTAAAAGAAATAATTTTTTTATGCAGAACCTAAAGTGGATCAATGTAGTGTGCAGTTGCAACAATATAACATTTTTTTATTAATACATTTCCAAAGTTCAGAATTAAAAGAAATAATACCATCATATTTATGTAAATCGGCTATTAATTGATTCTTAGTTTTAAGAAAATATTCTATAATATCAAAACGCAGAGTGTTTTGACTACTACTAACATACCTTCGTTGATAATAACGTTTGATGTAGGTAACAAAGTGTTCGTTGTCCACTATACTTAGTGGCAACTCCGCCCTCACAACTAATTGAAGCATGCCAGTTCAATTCTCTTCATTGAAATACATCCAATTTGTAAGCGTTTATCCAGCAGTAGAACCACTAGCGGATGAACCAAATTGTAATTGATTTTGATTTGATTCAACGAACCCATGTTTGGTCATATACTTACGAATGTGACGGTTGAGGTGTGTAGAACCAATACCCTTTTATCATTCCAATTGTTGTGCACAATATTTGCACACTGCTTTAAACTCTTGTATTCTATCAGTTATTTTCCCAATTGCGACCAATTTAAAGTGATCCTGACACTTTGCAGCTTTCTTCTTACCTTTTCATCTTTTCACTTCCCTCTTGCGTCGGGAATATCGGGATAATTTTCTAAGATTTGAACATCAACATCTTAGACAATATCATCTAAATCGTTGATTACCTGCATCTTCTTCAATATTTTCTGGAATAAGTATGTCGTTGAGATCGAAAAATTGATCGTTGAAGTGAGTGAGATTGTGATGTTAAGTAATGCCCCCAACTCCAAGGGGACCATTGAACAATTCTTCAACAAATCTTTGGCCGAGATCCATTTTTTTGTATGTAGAAAATTTAGAATAGAAAATAAAATGCGTATAATTGTAGTGTAGGTGATAAGAATATTAAAAATGAAATGTGTATAATTGTATAAATGGTTAGAATTGAAATATAATTAAAAATTGAGAAATTGAAATGAAACGGAAATTTATGTAATGAAAATTGGAGAGATTGAAGTATGTAATTATATTACTGTAGAGATCTTAGAGTAAGATTATAGAGAGTAGAAAAGTTTAGAGATTTTGGTGTGAAAATGAAGTTGAATTAGGGGTATTTTATAGGAAGAAAATAAAATTTAAAAAAAAAATTACTTTTGCACTGTTGGGGACCCCAACAGTCCAATTGATAGTTGTGTGACTGTTGAGAATTTTTTTTTGCCAGTCGAGCGGCTAACCTGCTAGTGGGCAACTGCTCGTAGAACCACGAGCCAAGCCATGCTCGGCTCATGGTTCAACGCGAGCAATTGGATCGCCTACCTACATGTCGAAATGGCAAGTCGAGCCATCCTAGGCTTGTATTTTTACGAGCCGAGTCAACAAGCAGATGAGCCCATTTGCCACCTCTAGGTGTTGTATGAGTTATTTTCATTTAATATTATATTAGTTTTAATTTTGTATATAAATAATTATTATTTTTATATTATATATAGTTTTATTATATTTATTAATTACTATTTAACACCTAATTTTAAAAAATAAGGTTGTGTTTGATTGGCTTACATTTGATATGAAAAATGCAAAGTAGTCCCAATTTTTCTTCTTTTCCTTATTTGATTGCATTCCTTTTGCTTGGAAAATATTTTCCTCAATGTAAATCACGTGATGAGATATGGCTTGAAAACGTAAAATTCATTTTCTTTGGCAGGAGTAGGTTTTTTGTTTTCCATGTTACATGACAAATATATTTCGTCTCGTTTGATCATTTTTGTTGTTGTTAATTAACTCTTTTTTTAAAAAAAATAACATTATTATTATTATTATCAAGTACAAATATGTTTAAAAAGTAGAAAAATGATTAGAATAACTAGGCTGCGTTCTCTTTGTGTTTCAGTTTCCTGTTTTCATTTTCGAAAATGTTTTTTGTTTTCCATTTTCTGTGACTTTTTTCGAAATTGATGAAAACGCGTTTGGTTTGTTATTTCTGAAAACTGTTTTCGAAAATGAAAAGCTGGAAAACGCGTTCTGTTTAAAATTTTGAAGAAAATTATTTCATATTGTTTGTGAATATAAATGAAATAAAGATATCATATTTTGAGTTACACAACAAAAATAAATGAAATAACCTCTATCACACAATTTGGTCATACTAAAAAAGTTCAAAAATTCATGTTGCCCTTCTAAAGTAATCGTTCCACATTTGAGTAGTAATTTTCCCTTCTAAAGTAATCGTTCCGTTTAATACTTTATATAGATACATCCTTCTAGTAAGCACTCATGACGTTTAAAATTTAAGTTTCAATAAAATTTGCAAAAATCAATTTACGTTAATTAATTATGCCCTTACAAAATAAGTGTCTACAATAAAAAAGTAAAAAAGAAATGCTTAATAATTAAGCACATGATACATCATCAGAAAGATGGTTGAATTTGGAGTTCTACTCAAAAAAACAGAGTGCAATTCGGAGTTGTACATCAAAAGTTATACATGTTTGAAGACAATGACCTATAAAGCAAATATGAAAATGACTAAATTGAAAGAAAAAGTAAAATTTGTGAACTAATGTGCAACAAAATCTGAAGTTGAGGGACCAAAGTTGCAAATAAATTAGGATATTTTCGAAAGAAATTTCAAAATTTGAGAATTAAAATGATAAGTTTTGAAAATCAGGGACCAATAATGTAATTAAAAATGATAAATTCGACAAATTTCAAATTTTTTTGATTATTTTAAATTTTTTTTTTTTAAAGTGGAAAACGTGCGTTTTCCACTTACAATACAAAAATTTCGGAAAACGCAGAAAACGTGATTTTCACGTTTTCCATTTCCTTTACAAATTTTGAAAACATTTTCGAAATTTTTTTCTGAAAACTGCGCAAGAGAACGCGTTTTCGGAAATGAAAAACGGAAAACGGCTGGAAAACGCCAAAGAGAACGCAGCCTAAGCCCTTGTTCTCTTTGCTGTTTTGAGGTCGTTTTCTGTTTTTATTTTCGAAAACGCTAAAAACGTGTTCTCTTTACCATTTTCGAAAACGCATTTTGGAAAACAAAATAAAAATTTGTACACAAAACGGAAAACGCCCGAAACATCGTTTTGGGCGTTTTGTGTGTATTTCGACAAAAAATGTCCAAAACGCGGAAAACGCGTTTTGGAAAATTTTTTTTTTTATAGAATTATCTTAACTTAGAACTAAGCTTAATATAAAGTTTTTATTTTTATTATTTTTTTTAGAATTATCCTAACTTGGAACTAAGCTTAAATAAATAATTTTTTTTTTTTTTTTTTTTAGAATTATCTTAAGTTGGAACTTAGTTTAAATAAAGTTTTATTGAATTCAATATCAACATTACAAAAAAAAAAAAAAATTAAATGAGAATTCTTGTTGTTATATTTCAAAAAATGCAATGATAAATGGACTCTGGTGGTTTTGAAAGAACTTGCATTTTCTGGATTTTAATAGAAGTAAAGCTTTCTTAAGTCCCGAACCTGACCAAGCTGTGTTAATATAGACTCTTAATGCTCACATTAGTGTGTTGCATACAACCATATTTTTAGTGTATTGTGAAAGGAAATTTGAGTTGGAGTTAGTAGTATTCTGCAAGCAAATTAATTAAAAATAGTTTAAATAGTGTTCTGCAAAATTTCAAACATAACGTGTTTTCCAACTTTTCATTTTCAAAAACAGTTTTCAGAAATGACAAACCAAACGCGTTTTCAGCAAATTTGAAAACAAAAATGAAAACACAAAACACAAAACATTTTCGAAAATGAAAATACAAAATAAAATACAAACAGAACGCCACCTAAATTTTACTTTATTTTGTCATGAAAAATAATGTCAATCAAACAACAAAATTTGAAAAATTTCTCACTTTTTCACCTAGAAAAAAATTAAACCAACCAAACATTTCAATTAATATTTTTCACGAAAATATTTTCTACGCAAATCAATTCCTCAAAAAATAATTTCTTTACACCAATTTTTCATAGTCACAATCAAACACACCATAAGTTTGTTAGTTTTAAAGAGTTAATATAATTACTTAAAAAAAAAAAAAAAAAGAGTTAATCTAATATGTATGGTAGGAGTTATATACTCTTCCTTTTTAGTTTTTCCCAACCAATTACCATTTACCAAGAAAATACATAAATAACGTAATTATAAATGTAAATTTCAAAATTGAGATGAAAAATGTATAATTTCAAAAACCAAGTTGTAATTAAGATTATTTAATTAAATTAAGTAATTAAAAGTATTTTATTAATTATATGTGTTAAAGTCATAACATTATGTAATTTAGGTCACAAAACAATTCTATTAGGTCACAAATTGGACTAATTTCTAAGTCACAATCAAAGAATTTTTAAGTTACAACTAATTTCAAGGTCACAAGTGCTAAATTAAATCAATCATTACTTATTTCTGGGTCACAAGTTATCAAATTATTAGGTCATTAATCTTTCAAATCACAATTATCAAATTATTAGGTCACAATCATTTTATTTCTAGTCATAACTTATCAATAATTAGAACACAATTTTTTTAAGTCACATTTATCAAAATATTAGGTATTGATAAAATGTTTTATCTTACAAAATCAACGCATCACCACTACAACCGTCTCAACATCACCACATCGCAATTATCGCCTCGACACCATCACCGCGACCACCACGGTACCACCTGAATATCATCGCCACCTCCTCCTCTGCCTCCACCACATCAATCTCAACCTCAACCATTCAACCTCAACTAAAAAAAAAAGCAGTCGCCGCACACAACACCACCGCATATACCAGACCACCGCATCCACCACAACCCCACCCACCACCACCACATTTATGGAATTACATACTCCTCGTCCCTAGCACACACCACCATCGCATATACCAAAACCACCACAACACCAATTTCGCACCCACCACAACCCTACCCACCACTGCCACGTTTATGGAATTACATACTCCTCATCCCCAACACCACCACTGCCTTGGTGCCACCACTGCCTCCACCACCAGACCACCAGCAGCAAAATTCGACCACATCTTAAAATTTCAATACAAAATTTCCACTCCTTCTCTAACAACCAATAACATCGCTGCCCCTTCCCTTAGGTGCTACTTCTCCATCCTTCTTCGTTGTCTAGCGAAAATGGGCTCTACGGTTGTTTTTACCATTGTAGTTGAGGCGGCTCTTCCGAGGATTAGGGAGAAAATGATCAGAGATCTGTAGATTTGAATTAGTATCGGCAACAGGACATATCAGGCCCCGATCCGCCCGACCCGGAATCTTTCCAAGCAGATCTGGATTCGCCAATTTTCGGGACGAATCGAGTTCAGGTCTGGGCGGATTGGCTACATGATCCGCGAGGAATATTTTTTTTAAAAAATATAATTTAAACTATTTTTTTTAAAAGAACATTTTTTATTAAATTTTCTTTTTTTAATTAAACGGGGCGGATCAGGGTTGATCCGCACCAATCCGCTCCATCGATCTACGGATCGAGATTTTTTCGGATCGGATATATGGAGCAGATCTAATTTTGTTATCTCTAATTTGAATGAAAGATGAAGGGGGCGAGTTCAATTAGGGGTAAAGTTTGGGGGTGGGTGGTGGACTTGTGGTGGGGGTTTATATTTTAATTTAATAATGATAATAATAACAATAACAATAATATTTTAATATTTTATAATTATAAAATTAAATTAAGACCTGATTTCTAAAGCTATATAGGTTTGATCTCATTTATGAATTTGTATCTTTAAATGTATGGATAGTGTAATTTCCACAAGATCATCCTTGAGATTTTGGGGGTACTGTGCGACAATTTGAAATGATAATTTATAAAAAAAAAAATTGTGCCCTATATTCAAATTTTTTTTTTTCATTATGTGTACTACAATAGAAAAAAAAAAAGAAAAAATTGATTTCCCTATAAAGTTGAGACCATGTGCGATCGCACACCTTCAGGCCACCTCTGAATTTCCACTTGGAAAAAATACATAAATAAGGTGTTTTAAAATACAAATTTCAAAATTAAGGTAAAACTGCTATAGTTTCAAAAATCAGGTAATAATTAAAATTAATTAATTTAATTAAAGAAATAAATATATTTTAATAAATACATATATTAAAGTCACAATATTATACATTTAAAGTTACAAAATGACTAATCTTTTAGGTCACAAATTTATTCCAGATTAGAAGTCAAATTTTTAAGGCCACTAGCTTATTTTTAGGTCACAAATCTTTTAAGTGTCAATTACCAAATTTTAGATTATAATTATTTGATTTCTAGACTACAATTTATCAATTATTAGGTCGCACATCTTTTTAAGTCACATTTATCAAATTATCAGGTCAAATCATCGCACAATCACCACCTGCAGCCACATAACCACCTGTAGCCACCATCTGCCGCCGGCATCTCACCAAACATTTCAACGCCGTCGACACCACAACTGCCCCCAACCAAAGAAAAAAAAAGATGCCGATGACGTCACAATTGTCCTTTGCCACTACTGTCGTCTCACCATAGCCATCACCTCCATCACTATCACAACATCTCGCCCAATAAATACCTGCAATTGCCCCTGCCGCCTCCAGCGTCTCAACACCACCACCACGACTATCTCCACCACCATGGCCTTCACCACTACCTCCAGTAAATTGCACACCACGTCAAAATTTCAAAACCGAAAATAAATCCCTCCCTTACCACCGTCATCGCCGCCGCCGCGGCTACTTCACGTTGGTTTCACGCCTGCACCACCACCAACCAAAGTTTTCAAAAAAAAAAAAAAAAAAGACAGAAAAAAGGCAAACCACGTCACTGCAAGCAGGTGGAGGAACTCACAGGCGACATGGACGGTTCATAGGAAGATCACAGCTAGCGCCGCCCAGACGCTATCGAGTGTGGCATCTTCGAAGCACCCAGACGTTATCACGTGTGGCTTCATCGCAGCACCTAGGCGCTATCGCGCACGACGTCATCACTGCTCGTAGGCGCTGAGTGCGGTAACTTCGCTGGGGCATCAACAATGCAGAGAGAATGGAACGAGAGGGTGGGGAATTTGGGTTGGGAGTGTTACGATCCCTACAGTACGCGACGTCGCCACTGCTCGCAGGTGCTGACCACGGTAACGTCGATGCGTCGCCACTGGCCACAGGTGCAATGTCGATGCGGAGGATCTGATAATGCAGAGAGAATGGGACGAGAGAGAGATGGTGGGGGAGTTGGGTTGGGTTGGGATTGTGAATCAGCCTAAAATTAGGGTTAAATTTGGGGGGTGGTGATGAGGTGTATGTAGTTAATTTAATTTAATAATAATAATAATATTTTATAATTATAAATTGAATTAAGACTTGATTTTTGAATTTATATAAATTTAATCTTATTTATGAATTTGAATCTTTAAAAGTAGAGGTGGGTGTAATTTCCTCGTTCCACTTCTTCCACTTCATCAAACCCAGAAATTGGACCAGTCCACATTCCGCAAAATAAGCCCATTAGCCCAAATCTCGGACTAAAAACCCTAATTCTCACCCCGACCATATAAACACCCAGAACTGGCAATTCTGCCGTTTCCCATAGGAAAATAAATTGAAAGGACTGCCGCCTAGAGAGGAAAATGCAGATATTCGTGAAAACTCTAACGGGGAAAACAATAACCCTCGAGGTCGAATCCAGCGACACCATTGATAATGTCAAGGCCAAAATTCAAGACAAGGAAGGTACCTTTTTTCTTTCTTCCAAATTTAAAACATTCAATTTATTTATTTTTTCATTCACGAGGTTGGGATTTGTATGAATTGGTTTAGAAATTTAGTCATTTATGGTTTTTAGGTATACCGCCGGACCAGCAGCGATTGATCTTTGCCGGAAAGCAACTGGAAGATGGCCGCACTCTCGCTGATTACAATATCCAGAAAGGTAATATCTTGATATGATTTTATTGTACCGAGTGAGCTTTCACTCCCTGTACCTTGCTGGGTGGAATTGGGTTTTTTGGTTGATTTTTGTTAATTGGAATTTGGAATTTGTGTGTAGAGTCAACATTACATTTGGTTCTGAGGTTGCGTGGAGGGATTATTGAGCCGTCCCTGATGGCATTGGCTAGGAAGTACAACCAGGACAAGATGATTTGTAGAAAGTAAGCTCTTATTCACCATTGTTACCCTGAGTTATTGATATGCATTAAATAGTATACCTCTAATACCAAACTATTAACTTACTCTACCATTATCACTGAGTATATAAGGATATGTATCATATGTATGATTCTTAGTTCGTTTATTTTTATTGTCTATGTTTTATTTTAAGTTTAGAGTGGAATAGGTTACAGAGGGACTTCGCCTCAATGTGGTTGAGTTATTAATCATTGCTGCAAGAATTTAATCATGAACTTGAAGGAGCTATTATTTGGAATATATTTTATTAGTATATTTAGGAAGGCAGATGGTATCTTGCATGTATTACTGGTTCGGTTCTTTGTCACTCCACCAAAGATCATTTCGATAATAAAATGTGAAATTGGTAACAGTTATCATACAATGTGTCATGATGCTTGACAATGGTGAGATATTGTTCTGTAGTGGATGTAGAAGTTCTTATAGTTAACAATTTCCAAAGAAATTGGTATTTTGCTTGCAATGCACAAATACATGCAAATTCTTAGCACGAGGCCAAGTATCTTCTCAAGCAACATGGCTCTGTAGCTTGTCTTACATTTAAAAATTCAGTTTGGCATATTTATGTATTTATTATCTTACTTAGTAAGAGCTCAAATGTATTCATATTCAGCTTGAAACTTACATAATTTTGGAGACAAATTTCATTCAAGACATTTGGCCCATGTTTGATTTTCTTTAAAATTTCCTCTTTTTTCTACAATGCTCAATCTCAACCATCCATGAAAAGTCAAGCCCACAATATTTGACTTTTCAAACAAATCTTAATCATTCATTCTCCTAAAAATCACTATTCATTTCAAAAAAACTCTTTTTAAAAAAAATACCAAACACACTCTTGGAAGTTGATATATCTTGTAGATTGGATTTCACCATAGTTTTGGTGAGTATATATTGAGAAATCCAACTAACTTCTCTCGTGTGTTTATTATCTGATACTGTTTTGCTTTTTGACATGTGCCTTTTACAAGTGAAATTCTTGTAATTGTTAGCAAACTATTTATAAATGCATTAAAAAGGATTTTTTATCACAAAGATTGTTGAGTAGTGTTATTACTTGTGAGCAGTGTTCTAAAAAGCATGATGAAGTGGGGAGCCCGAGTGTCAAGCTTTTCAAGCTTAAGCGGGAGTATGCGTTAAAAAGCGTTTTTCAATTCCTATATACAAAATTTTAATTTTACACATATTTTAACCCCTAAAAAAAAATTGAAAAAAAAAAATAAAAAAAAATTCATAAGCGCTTTGGCTCGCTTCGGGTCATGCTTCACCGCGCTTAAGCGCGCTTACTCGCGCATAATACGCACATAACGCGCGCTTTTTCACGTTTTTTAGATAAAAAATTTTCAGACGCTTTTTCCACGCTTTTCGCTGTTTTGATGCAGTTGAGTCGCGCTTCGTGCCTAGGCGCGCGTTGTGCTGGCACAACGCACGCGTTTTAGAACACTGCTTGTGAGGCATCTAATTTTGGGGTTCAACCTTGAGGTCTTGTCCTTAAACTGACATTTTTGCAGCAAAGTATATATTTACAAAATATGAAATGCTAGCTTCCTCATAATCTATGTCACTGCCAGCAGAAATTAATACTCCCAATATCTGTCATCTCTAGTGCCATTCTGAATGAGTGATTTGAGACATCTCATTTTGCACTAGCCTGAAATGTGCTGAGGACATGGATTGACTTGCTAAACTAATGTTTCAGGTGTTATGCACGTCTCCATCCTCGTGCTGTGAACTGCAGGAAGAAAAAGTGTGGGCACAGCAACCAGGTAAATAGCAACGAATAAAAGTCATTAGTTTACTCTTCGTTTACTGTCTATTGTTGTGAGGTCAGTAAAGATTTGGGACTGAACTTTTGCATTTTTCACAGTTGAGGCCAAAGAAGAAGATCAAGTAGATGAGATATGGAGTTGCTTTTGGAGAGTTATTATTATTATCAAAGAGACATGTCATGCTGCAGATGTTGGCCTATGTAGACCATCCTTTATTTATCTCTTTTATCTGTTTGGGACATCAGAATTTCTATTTGGATATTTGAGTTATAAATAAATGCCTTTTCTACTTTTAGATGTTGGACCTATAACTTTTCAACCAAACATTTCATTACTTTTATCAAAATCTATTAAAAATTTGATTTTAATCTGTAAGCGCAGAATATTGTGGTTAAACTAGGACGACAAACATTCAAGAACATCAACAAATACTTCTTGATGAAAGAAAACCCATTGAAATCTGAGAAAGCTCTTTTGAAAAGTGGTTGAAGGAGCTTGATGATGCTAGTAATTTTGAAAACTACACAAATGCTACACGTAGAAGATCACTCGAGAACTTTAGGCTGTGTTTACTCATGTCCGGACGTTTCCTTCATAATTAGTAATTATGACATTTGGCACGTTCAGAGAATAAAAGAAGGGAAAGAAAAGAAACCTCTAATACTGCTAGATGCCAACCCTTCATTGAAATTGCAATCACGAGTTTTAAGTGTGTAAATCTCTGTTCAAGAACATATTCATCATTTTAACTTTTTGGATTGGAAGAATAAAACTATTATAGATAAATTCCCTTGATATTCGCAGTATCCAAGAACAAATCTAACCCTAGACTTTGATGTTAAATTAAATATATGTCAGAAAAATATAAATAAAAACCTTTAGTGGGAACGACATAAAAGCATTATGAATCAAGAAATTTTCCTATTCTAAAGTCAAAAAGAGCCATCCACCACAGAAAATATACACTCACAATTGCACTTACAAGGAATTAAAAAGATTATGATGTTCATAAAAGAAGACAAAAGTTGCACAAATAAAATAACAATGAAATATATATCCATCATCATTAGTGCAGTAAAAAAAACAAACAGGTCCATGCCCCTTTTCTCTTTATATCATCATCATCCATAAAGTAAAGCCAACACACAAACAAATGAAAACATTCTTTCTTGAATCAAGAACAGCTCGCAGACAAAGGAGGTGAATTTTCTCCATCTTGCAACATCACTTTCTTTATTTTTTAGACCTTTTTTCTTCATAAGAATCCATGGATACTGCTCAATGGACGCAGGTGAGTGGTTTCAGCAGTCAGTCACTAAATCTTGGAATTTAATTTAGCTTTATCTTTATCTCCTTTTTTTTTTTTTAAAAAACCTGATTAATTTCTTCGAGATTATACAAATAGGGGTTTTTTTTTTGTAAGCGAAAATTGCACTTGAATACAATTTTCTTCTTGCCTTTTTTTTCTTTTAGCTTTTTCTTTCAAGCTCGGTTCTTTAATACATGAAATGAAAGCAGCACTGCACTTTTTTCTTACTTTTCCTTTTTTGCATGTGTGATTATCGATAACACGATAAAGGATTAGGAAAAAGGTATTATTAGTTATTTTTCAAAGTGAAATTAAAGCTATATACCTAGTTTTTGTGGCTATCAATTTATCTAGTAATATTTCATCATCCCAAATAGCTATATTATTATAAGCATATTTGGTACGAAGGACAAAAAGAAGTTAAAGTCTTGTTAATTTTGAGTCGTCTTAATTTAGGAAATCGGAGCAGCGAAATCAATGGCGGAGATAACTCCAAGTACATGCTCAAATGAAAGAAAGGTGAAGCCACAAAAGGATCTTGTCCTTAATTGTCCAAGGTGTCACTCAACCAACACAAAATTCTGTTATTACAACAATTACAGTCTTACTCAACCAAGGTACTTTTGCAAGACCTGTAGAAGGTACTGGACTGAAGGTGGTACTCTAAGAAATGTTCCAGTTGGGGGTGGTTCTAGAAAGAACAGAAAATCCTCTTCTTCCTTATTGTCAACACCCCAGAAAATTCCTGATCTGAACCCTAGTTCAAGCATTTCACAATTTTCCTCTCAAAACCCTAAAGTTTATGATGGACAAGACCTTACCCTTGGTTATCATGGTGTCCCAAAGTTTCTTGAATTTCCTAAGATTGAGAATAGTAACGCTGTTAATTCTTTATCTTCTACCTCCTCTCCTTCGACTCAACTTTCTGCCCTAGATTTGCTGAGGAATGGAATTGCTTCAAGGGGGTTTATCCCTACTCCACCTCTAGAAAGAAACATGGTTTTCGCATCTGGATTTCCATTTCAAGAATCCAAGCCAGCCATTGATTTTTCCTTTGATGGGCTTGGGATTAATACGTATGGTGATTCCAGTAAGGGAGACAACGAGAATGGTGCAAGATTAGTGTTTCCTTTTGGAGCAATGAGACAACACATGAGCAGTAAAGTAGATCAGAGTAAGGGGCAGGAGAATCCAAACGTATACTGGAATGGAGTGTTTGGTGGAGGATCTTCTTGGTAGAAAGAAGAGATGCAACAGAAGAACAAGAACTTTTGAACCTTTTTCCTCTTAATTTTATGTTCTATATTTTCTTTTTGTTTGTCGTTTTTTGTTAGTTGTTTGAAGCTGTTTAGAACTAACATACTACGAGATTGATATGGTCTCTTTCCTCTTATTTACTCATGAACGTAACCTCTTCATGGAACAAAATAGTTGTGAGCTTGTATGCTTAGTCCTTGTATGATTTTCATTAAAATTTTCTCATTTTTTTCGACACTCAATTTCAATCATTCATTAAAAGTCAGTCCACAATATTTTATTTTTCAACTGAATTTCAACTATTTATTCTCTTAAAAATCACTATTTATTTAAAAAAAACTCATTTTAACTATAATCAAACACACTCAATCTATATAAACGATATATTATAGTAACAAACATAGCCTTCAGCCTTCCACTTGGAGAATTTATAAACAGTCTAGTTTATAGATATAAACGAGTGATGAATAAATTGATAGTACTTGTGAAATTATTGAAATTTGTGATTGAAAATAAAGTTTGACAACTTAATAAAGATTTATAATTTTTTTTTTCAAAGACGTCTACACATCCTTTGGTGAGTTTTTAAGTTCCCTTTATGAAAGTCGGTGTCTAGACTCCCCAACTATAATATATATATCAAAAAAATAAATAATATAGGGAAATGAGAAGGACATAAACTTGACTTCAAAAAGAGTGATTGTGCAACAAGTGAAAAGTAGAGATACTAAAAGCAGTAATGAGAGAGTATTACTCCCCGTACAATAAAAAAAAATAGTAAATGCAAAACTATACTAGAGGTCTCTTTAGTTGGACAGTTCACATCTGTTGATCTCCACAAGTGCCATAAGTCAACGTAGTAGATAATGTGGTCTGTAGTGCTTCTAATAGCATCGCTGATCTCAACTCTCAGATTATTGGTTACACTAGGGGTTTTGTTTAGTCAATACCCTTGTAATTCGTAAATATGCATAAAATGGCTAATAAATGCTTCATTTGTACTTATAGAAATGAAAGATGTGAAGAAGAAGGATGGTAGAAACCCATTGTTTATAGTAGAATGAAGGGTAGAGTAGGAAGAAGAAGGGAATGGAATTAAAATTTGATGTATTTCCTTCCCTTCTTTCTTCTCCCCCCTTCCTCTTTTCTTATCTTTGTCTTAATTTGTAGTTAATTATTTGTGTTTTCCTCACGAAAAAATTATGAGAATTATGTCCACGTGTTTGTTTGAAACTCATTAAAATCTCATTTTTATAAATAAGTTTATAAGCAACACATATCTCCAAAATCATTTTTTAATCACACATATTTTACCTTGAAATGGAGGCGGCCCCCTCAAGTGCAGGTGGTGCGACCACACAGGATCTCAACATTATAGGGGCACCAAAGCAAAAATTTATTATAGGAGCACAAAAAAAAATTAATTAATACGTTTTTAATTTTTGTTGGATCAAAATTTAAAACATTATTATAAAATAAAAAATAATCAAAAAAACCTTTTATTTTCTGTAAAACCCATTTAACACACACTCAACAAGCACTTTTCATTTTCTATTTTTTGGTCGCCGCTAATCTGGAATCTAAATAACCTTTCAATTTCCATTCAAAATTACGGTAATATAATCCCCAAATTCTTCTATTCACAATTTCATATTAGGCTACAGTAAGTCAGTAACATAATCCCACTTGATTCAAGTACAAGAAAAATTATCAAATTTATGTTTTATTTCTAATTTTAGCTAGATTCTATTATAACTTCGTAATTGCAAGAATTTAATTGTAGAATGAACATAACATGAACTGAACCTCTTATTTGAGTTATGAGTGAAGCAATTGCCAATTGGATTATGCTTGTCTCTTCGGTTTTAAATTTTCTGACATGGAATTGATTTCATACTTAATTTTGTATTTTAATTTTTATACATTCTTATAGTATATATGAATGACAACCTTTTTTTAACTTATTATTCTTGTTGACTGATGAGTAGGTTCTTGAAGATTGAAACAAGATAGCCGATAGAAGATTAATGATAAATGGTCCTACAAGAGATCTCTCACTAGAAAAGGGTCCTAAAGATAATTTGTCTAGATGTTTCTCTTCAAACTTTTACACTCGTATGTATCAAATGGTGAGAAACGTGACTGGCCATGATTGGTGTATTCAATTGATCTTGATAGTTTTTTGTTTTTGTTGTAAGTTATTTAAAAAAAGTTTTTCAAAAAGGAAGTCGATTAATAAATTAAGGATATAATGACTGAATACATCTCAGTGTCAGACTTAAGGAACATGAAACGAGTAGTGAACATACCAACAACATGGCTACTTGAATTGATTTACGTGCTAGATTGGAGAAAAATGAAACAATTGATATAGAAGTTCAAGAACAAATAAAAAAAAGAAAAACAACATTGGAAGGAAGTATTGCAAAGAATAATTTATGTGGTATAATACCTGGCTAAAAATAATTTGACTTTTCGTGGAACAAATGAGAGACGTCTTGAAGATAGTAACGAGAATTTTTTAGGACTAATTGAAATGATTGCAAAGTGGGATCCTATCATGAAGGAGCATATTGAAAATAATGAAGTTCAATATCATTATCTTTCACATAAAATTCAAAATGAGTTGATAACTTCGTTGGCTTCTGAAATCAAAAGTGTAATTTTAAAAAAAATCAAAGGGGTAAAATACTTATATGTGATACTTGATTGTTCAAATGTATGTCATGAAGAAAAAATGTCTTTGATCTTAAGATGTGTAGACATATCGAGTAATCCAATTAAAATACAAGAATTCTTTGTTGAATTTTTAAAAGTGGACAATACAACTGGTCAAGGACTTTTTGAAGAATTACAAAATGCTCTAATAACTCTTAATCTTGACATTAACGATGTAAGAGGAAAGGAATATGATAATGGATCTAACATGAAAGATAAGCACCAAGGTGTTCAAATAAAAAACTACTAGATATAAATTCTAGAGCATTTTATACACCATGTGGATGTTATAGCCTTAATTTAACACTATTTGATATGGCAAACTCTTGTGTTAAAGTAAAAGATTTTTTTGGAGTTGTACAAGGTATTTATACTTTGTTTTCTAGTTCTACAAAGAGATAGAAAATATTGAAAGAAAATGTTAAAACTAATGTCAAGCCATTGTAGGCTACACCTGAAATAGCTGAACTTGAAAATGACAATGATGTGAGGCGTCGAGCTAATGCTTTAGTAACTCTTTATGTTGGAAATTTTGAGTTTTTAGTTGCTATGATTATCTGGTATGAGATTTTGTATGTTGTTAACCTGATTAGTAAACATTTGCAATCTAATGACATGCTTATTGACATTGCTATTGATGAAGTGAAAGGACTGACTGATTTTTTTCAAAAAGTATAGGGAAACTGAATTAAATGATGCTATAAATATTGCTAAAGAAATTGCTACTGAAATGAAAATTGATCATGTATTTCAAGTAAAACGTATTATTCGTTGGAAGAAACATTTTGATGAAAATGCTATTGTAAAGGAAACACAATCACCTGAAGATTCTTTATGAACCAATTATTTTCTTTACATAGTAGATCAAGCAATTGGATCACTTCAGCTAAGGGTTGATAAGTTCAATGCATATGAAAAAAAACTTTGGGTTTCTGTTTTCTTCTGAGAGGTTAAACTCATTGGATAATACTAATTTGAAAGCATGCTGTGAACATCTTTATGTTATTCTAAGACATGAATATTGTTGCGATCTTGACAACCAAGATTTATTTCAAGAGTTAAAAATTTTGCGCAATCTTTTACCAAAAGAAACAAAGACGGTTTTTGATATTCTAACTTATTTGGAAAGATTGGATTGCTTTCCAAATGCATTTATTGCTTATAGAATACTATTGACCATTTATGTTATTGTTGTATCTGTAGAAAGAAGTTTTTCAAAATTGAAATTATTAAAATATTGTTAGCCCAAGACTAAACTAATCAAGAGGGTGGTGAATTGGTTTATAAAACTTTTTCGATAAATAATCTCAAACTTAAAAATCAATGGGTACAAGTATGAGCACTTAGTGTTGTAAGTAACTTAACTATCAATGTAGTGTGCTATAAATGTGTAAACTTAATTGATAAAGCAAGTATAGCACTTAGATATATTGTTGCACAATATAAATTGATAGAATAGAGTAATTGCAATGTAAGTAAGTAAAATGGATAAGAGAATGCAAACGCGATTTAAGGAGGTTCAATCAACCAACGTGATCTACCTCCCCCGTTACCGAGCTCTCCGTCACGAGCAAGGTCAAATCTACTATATTGGTAACTTACAACAAGAAGTACCAAATCCTTAAGTGATTTACAATAAGGAGCACTTATCCTTAGGTGACTTACAACAAGGAGCACCTACCCTTAACCAACAATCGAGTTTTCACAAGACTCTCGAAACCACAAGATATAATGAATTGAATTTACAATTGAAATAAATCTCTTGACAAATGATATACTCAAATTAAGTACTGAGAGAGTTAGGCTAACACTTCAATAGATAGCAATGAATTAAGCTCGAGTCTTAGAGAAAAACTTTGATGCAAATGATAATGAAAAGGTCAATGCAATCAAACAAAGTTTTTTCAAATAATCTCTTGTTAAAATATTGAATCAAATTAAGTACCAAGAGATGCCACACTTGAATAATTAACAATAAGTTAAGCTCAAAATGTTTAGGCAATGGAACTTTGATGAATCAAATGATAATGAAAAATGTAGTACAAATAATCAAAATTCCTTAATTGGAGTTTCTCTCTTTTAAAAGATTAAAACAAGTTTAGAACAAAGAGAGACTTACACTTTAATTCCACTATATAATGTGAAGATATTGAGGAAGTTTGTACAATGTAAAATCAAGAATCTTCACAAAAACTTTCTTTCAAAAACTTTGATGAATTTTAATAAAACAAAGTTGGATCAATTAAAGTATTCTAATAAAGATAGATAAATATAAATCAAGTAAGAACAATTAATTTTTCACAAGAAAGCTTCTCTAAAATCTCCTCTTAGTTGTTGAAAATGAATGCAAGAGAGAAGGCTATTTATAGAACAAATTTTGCACATACTGTCTTTTGCGGTCGACCTATCCTGCCATGCGGTCGACCTCAATATAGCCGTTGCGAGAAAATAGCCGTTGGAGTTCAAAAATAGGCAGTGCGGTCGACCTGAAAAAATTTACGGTCGACCTCAAAGTGCAATGCGGTCGACTTCATATATTTGCGGTCGACCTCAAAAATCAGGATTTCAAAATTTTGATTTTTCAAGGTTTTTTGATCAAAGTTGATTTTGAAAAAGATATTTTAATGTCTTTAAAAATGTTACTTGAGCTTTATGAAGTGCATTGCCAACTATTGATGCATTAACCTTATATAAGATTGAAAAGCAATTTGTAAATGCTCAATTCTTTGTAGACTTCATTGCTTGGTTTTCATACTTTCCAACTTGAAATTTGATCTTGAATATCTTCGATTCTTTCTTGATCTTCTTTGCGTCTTATGTGCTTGATCACATAGTCTTGATTTATATATTTGATAGACGATTCGAACATTGAACGCTTTGAATATTTATCATTATATGAAACACTTGGAGCACACTTGTTAGCAAGACAATATATTCTTATTTGTTATGATCAAAACAATAAGGTCAAGTTGACCATAGGTCAACAAATATTACTTACGTTCAACCATGTTACAAGAAAGATTGAATGAGTTAGCTTTGATATCTATTGAACAAGATTTGCTAGAAAATGTTGATTACAAAACATTAATTAGTGGGTTTGCTTCTAGAAATGCGAGAAGAAACATTTTTACATGATTATTGCATTTCAAGGATTACTTGTAGTTTTTGTAGTTTTTTATTTGAAGGTTTACTCTCATGGAATTGTACAAAAGAGGTTAATGGCTTGAACAATGTTTTATTGAAGACAAGTGCATTTTCCGAAGTTTCTAAGGTACTTTTGAGATTTACTTGTAGTTTTCTTTTTAATGAAGTGTAAAAAATAAACAATTAATTAAATGTCACATTTTGCAATAAAATTCAAGTATTGAAATATATTTTAATATTTCTTAATATGTTACTATGTTAAGTGAAAGAGGCACCATTTTAAATTGTCGTACAGGGCGTCCAAAATCTCAGGGCCGGCTCTACCTTGAAAACACAACATTCTTTATTTATAAACAAAAGAAAATTTACCAAACAGACGTGTGTTAAGATTTAAAAATTCTTGTTACATACGACAATTGGCAGAGAGAGTTTCTTCTTGTTGGAAACTCATGAAAATACATGCAATCCTTAGTACATATATCTTCAAACTTAAAAGCAAATAAACAAATGAATCCACCAATTTGCGCTGACTGGAAATACTAGATCATACAGGGAGAAACGCGCATGCCTTGGAAAGTCAGAGTTATTACGAATCAGAATCCCGGATTCAAATTTTGTCTAATATAGTGAAGTTTAATTATCAAATTTACCTTCAGTGTATTCTGTCAAGTGATTAAGACAAAAGAGTTCTATTTTTATCAAAATATAATCCCAGAAATAAATTATATGTTGTTGTCCGAAGACCGAACTTAAGAAGTCACCTCGAACAGATCGTGGTCCTACTTAAAAAAGGTCAAAGAAGTTTCATTACTAGAAAGTAGAAATTCATGCACGAGAGGTATGGTCAGACCACAAGACTCACCTAGTTAGTACGGTCAAAACAATCGTCATCTAAAAATATCAAGGTTAAAAGCCTCAAAGGTCATTGAACTTTGTAAGAAGTTTTCAAGGAGTTACTGAACTTTAAAAATCACACATTCATCACTAAACTTTGCAATTTGTAACCTCAAAGGCCTTTGAGGTTACAAATTGCAAAGTGTAGTTACCCAATAAACCAGAATAGAGAGAACCTTAGTGGTCACCGACTTTATGTGGCTGCATACGTGGATGCCAAATCAAAATAGCGTCACGTTAGCATTCCGTTGAAAATAAACGTACTGTTATACCAATGACCTTTGAAATTATATATTATAAAATTCAGTGATAAATGGATTGATTTTTAAAGTTCAATGATCCCGTAAAAACTTCATCTAATCAAACGCCTCAACTAATGAATTATAGTGTTGTTTGATTCTTGATGAGCAGTAATACGCTACTCCCGAACACGACCTTTTATGCTTTCCCCGAACATCATCAGTATATTGTGCTATTGTTTTCCCCGAGGAATATATACCCCCGAGGAGATACCCTTGTTTGATGCCTTGCATATTCCGGCTTCTATGTTGGTCGGGGTTATAAAGTTGTTCGGGATGATTCAATAACCTCGTGTGGGGGCCCCTATCTGACGTGTAATATGTATGTTTTCCTATGAATGCTAGGAGTTATCTCCTAACCCAACATCTGATGATTCCATCCCTAAAAAGTAGGAAGATGATTCCTAACAGGACTCATGCAACTAAGGTATTTCAGTCCTATTATAACTCGTTGATATATATCTATAAATAGGTGGTTCTCAATCACAATACAGGTACACAATTTTTTATTCTTCCAGTTTATAGCCTCTTACATAAATTTTCTTCCTCTTTACTGACTTAAGCATCGGAGGGGCGACGATGACACACCTCCTCGCCTTTATTGCAGGTATTCGGAGTTCAAGTTCGTGCCATTCTATTCCTCGAGCTCGGAATATCTGAGGTACAATTTTTTTTCATCATCAATTCTTATTGTTAAAACGTGTGATTAAAACTAAGTATGTAAAATATATATATATATATATATATATAATATTAAGATAGGCTTATTCTTCAATAAGGGCTATGATATTCTACCATCCAAAGTTTGACACACTAGATGTTACATCTTTACATGAATTTGTGTAGGGCCATTCTCATAATGAACGGTCACACCTCCCATGTAAGGAAGTGACACCTGGTATAACATATCGGATGATAGAATAGCATTACTCACTCAGTAAAAACATTGACACGCGAATCAAGGAGAACATTGTACCCGGATAAGGCAAAGGGAGGCAAGCACGTGAAGCCCAATCCCAACTAGGAAGATCGAGCTAAACCTTTTTTGGATGTGTATGATGGGAAAAAATAGCATTTACCCACAATAAAAAAAAAAAAATCATTTTCTATCATATTACCGAATGATTTATATTATATACTAATAATACTATATAACACAACAAAGAACACCAAAAATACTGGGATTCAAAATATTCTATGTTAATGATTTATAATTGTAATTGAAATTAAAATTAAAAAGCTTACATTACGCTGAGCATTAATTGTGATTCCATGGTTTATGCAAAATTAAATTCATTACGTAGGATTTTATCATTGTGTTCATCTGCACCTGTATCAAAAAATCAAAATCTGATTCATTGACATGTTCAATCTTCCATCTTGTTGGCTTATCAATTTTGCGCGAGTTTTTCAAAGGAATCATAATTTTTTTAGGATAATTGGCCCATACTTTTCACATTTCTTGCCGAATTCGTCCCAACATTTGATTTTTTTTGGTAAATTTAACTTTACCTTCACCCTTTTTGCTAAAAGCGTCATTGCCGTCTAACTTCATTCAAAATTCGTTAGTTGATCCAAAAAACACCTATTAACTATTTTAATAAAGGACAAATAAGTCATTTCCAATATATTTCCTTAAACTATTTTTTAACCACAAACATTTTTAACAATAATAATGGGATAAAAGAGGTGAAAATGTATTTTTTGAATATTTATTAAATATTAGGTAGCTAGTGCAATTTCCCCGTGTTGGATTGGACTTTTACTAGAAAAAATGTCATACAAAGTAACAGTGTGTTCTTTACGGAATGATAAGATTTATAAATCAATTTATAAATAATATATTTTCTTAAACTATTTTTTAACTACACATATTTTTTTCCCAATTTTCAATCACACATTTTACCTGAATACACCAAAAAGAAAAAAAGAAAAAAGAAATTGACGGCTCCAAGCCGTCTAACAGTCCTTTATTTTTTGACATTTTGTGTTTGATTGGAATATCTGAATCGAAAAATATTTGGCATATATACTACATTTTAAAGTACAAATTAGCCTATTTTTTAGAAAAATATTTTCTCACTTATTTGATAAGAAAATCTTACATGAAAAAGAAAAAGACTTTCCTCTACCCTTTTCACGAAAATGAAAACACCATAATATGTTAAAAAATACTAAGCCTCTGTTTGGCAAAATATGTTTTTTTTTATGTTTTTAAATAATACAATTCCTCAAATTACTTTTTAACCACACACATTTTCTCTTTTCATTTTTTAACCACATATTTTATCTCAAAAATATAAAAAAACATATTTTTAAACATATAACTTTTAACAAAGGCTAAATTTCTTAGCAATAAAACATTTTTATTCTATCACGTAAATTTTAATCATCAGCACTATATATCACCTTCAATTCACATTTGTAGCTAAATCCTTTTCTCAATCACGTTTCAACAAACTTAGCAGGGACGGATCCAGGTATTGACGCGGCCGCTCGTACTAGATCCGTCTGGAATAATTTTCTTTGTTCAATATATGGCTTTGGCTTTTCCGGATGAAGAAAATGACCCAGAAACATGAAACAACCTGCTGCTGTCTGGCTTCAGATTCGCTTAGGAAGATGAAGTCGTTTGGGCAGTTGGCTTATTTTCTATTTGGGCCTTTTAAAGTGGCCCAACTCAATTGACAAAGCTGAAATTTTAGGAAAAAGTACAAAACTATACAACTAAAACTTTCACTTTTAAAACATAACAAACTTAAGAATTTTTTTTAAAAATCAGGTGTTAATATATAATATTATAATAATTATCATTTATATATTAAATTAAAACTCATTTAATATTACATAATAAAATCAAAACAATATCTAATTCACAACTACTCCATCCCAACCCAACACAACCCAGCACTCATCCCACCCCAACCCCCACCCCCACCCCCGCAACCCACCCCACCCCTATCCACCCCACCCCGACCCCGACCCCGACCGCACCTCAACTCAAAAAATGATTTTTTTCCTTCTATTTTTCTACACTCACCCCCACGCCGACACCACCTTACCCATCCCACCCCCACCCCTCATCAACCCCAACCCACCCACCTCACTCCACCCCACCACACCACACCATAACAATGATTTTACTTCTATTTTTTTTTCATCTCACCCACCCACCCACCCCCACCCCACCCCTCTCCTCCCCAAACCCAACCTTAAGCACCCACTCCTACTCCAACCCCACCCTACCCTACCTTACCCCACCCAAAATGATTTTTTTCTACTACTTTTCTACAAACTCGCCCAGACCCTACCCTATCCTACCTCACCACCTATCCCAACCCACCCACCCCACCCAAAATTGGTTTTTTTCTTCTAATTTTTTACTCCCTCACCAGCATCGCCCCAGACCCTACCCCAACCCACCTCATCCAAAATAATTTTTTTTACTACTTTTTCACGACTCGCCCAGACCCTACCCCACCCCACCCAAAATTAATTTTTTCTCCTAATTTTCCACACACCTACCCACCCAGCCCCGACCCTACCTCGCCACACACCCACCCACCCCATCCAAATATGATTTTTCTTCTATATTTTCACACCCCACCCTAACAACCCCACCAGACCCCACCACAACCCACCCCACCCAAAAATGATTTTTCTTCTATTTTTTCACACTTCACCTCAACCGTCCCATCCTATCCCACCCTACCCCCATTCAAAAATGATTTTTCTTCTTTTTTTACACCCCACCCAACAACACCCACTCCACCCAAAAATGATTTTTCTTCTATTTTTTCACACTTCCCCCCAACCGCCCCACCCCATCCCACAGCACCCCGCCACCCACCATACCCCATCAAAAATTTATTTTTCTTCTATTTTTTCACACTTCACCCCAACCTCATCTCAACCCACCCCACCCACAAACCCACCCAAAAAATAATTTTTTTCTTCTACTTTTTTCAATCCCCAACCCGACCTAGACCCCAACCTACCCACCCACCCATCCCACTCCAAAGAATGATTTTTCTTCTTCTACTTTTTCAACCTCGACCTCGACCCCGACCCCACCCCACCAACCCACCCACCTCGACCCTACCTCACCACAAAAAATGATTTCTTCTACATTTTCTAGCCCCACTCGACCTCTACCCCACCATCCCCACCCCCAAAATCACAGTCAGTCACGTAAGTTGACACGAGATCGCAGTTAAGTCACACAAGGTCACACAGAGTCACAATTACAAATTTTAGTGTAAAATTCCACCCCTCCAAAGTCACAGTTAGTCGCACAAGGTCAAAGTTCGGTCACACAAAGTTGCAGTTTGGTCAAACTAGGTCACAGTTAGGTCACAGGAGGTCACAATTAGGTCAAACGAGGTCACGGTTAGATCACACGAGGTCACAGGTCGATCACATAAAGTTACACTTTGTTTTTACAAAGTCACAGTTCGGTCACACATAGTCATATTTTGGTCACTTTTCAGTCACAATTACAAATTTAGACACAAATTTCACCCCATATCACCCACCCCACCACCCCCATTAGTAAAGTCACAATTGGTCACATAAAGTCACAATTCAGTCACAATAACAAATTTAGTTGCAAATTTCACACTACCCCACGACACTCCACCCGCACCCCACCCACAAAAGTCACACAAGGTCATAATTTGATCATACGAGGTCACAGTTCGGTCGCACAAAGTCACGGTTGGGTCGCACGAGGTCACGGTTGGGTCGCACGAGGTTACAGTTCTTCGGTCACACGAGGTCAAGTTCGATTACACAAGGACACTGTTCGTTCTCACAAAGTCATAGCTCGG
The DNA here is from genome assembly GCA_963555705.1 of Ligustrum vulgare. Lineage (NCBI taxonomy): Eukaryota > Viridiplantae > Streptophyta > Magnoliopsida > Lamiales > Oleaceae > Ligustrum > Ligustrum vulgare. The sequence continues at coordinate 31,221,618 of OY743189.1, read as the reverse complement.
TCACACATAGTCATACTTGACACAATTGTAGGTCACATCACGTCATCGTCCATTGGTCACACAAAGTCATTGTTGGTCACAATCTCTAATATAATTGGTCACAATCATCCATAATTGATCACATATTATTTGATTATTTGTCACAACTAAGACGTTTTTTTTAATCACAATTAGTCAATATTTCTTGTCACAAGTTGCACAAAATCACAATTAATCAATATTTTGATCACAATTACCTAATAATTGGTCACAATCCGCACTATCACAAGTCACACAAAGTCACAATTAGTTAATATTTTAGTCACATTTACTTAATAATTGATCACATTCCATACTCGTCACAAGTCCCACAAGTCACAATCAGTCATATTTTGGTCACATTTACCTAATAATTAGTCACAATCACAACAAATCATCACAATATATCACCCCACCCCAAACCCCCACAAGACCTTACCCTACTCCCACCCTAACTCTAACCCTCTCTCTTCTACCTCCCACCCACCCCAAAAATCCCTCAGTCGGTACTGCCAGAAATAGAGAAAAATATGATCCAGTTATCTACCACTCAACCCCCGCCATTGCCGGCGGCGACATTACAAAGCATCAAATCCCCAACCACTGCCATCGCCGCCTCCTCCACTACCACCATTACCATCAACAGAGAGCAAACTCCACCGAAGCCTCAATTTATCACCATCACACCACCACCTCAATCCACCACCACCAACAACACACCACAACCACCACTTAATCCTCAATCCACCACCATCACCATTTTTACATTTCGATTACAAAAAAAAAGAGCCTCAATCAGTAGACGTTGCTATTTCGAGGAAAATCCGGGAAAAAAAGCTGAACCTCCACCCTCCATGCCACAGTTGGACCACATACTGGAAAATCCCAAACTGTAGAAAAAGAAGCATCTTCATGTGGAACAAAATACACCCAAAAATAACTATTATTAGTTATTTTGCAGGACTAGGCTAAATTTGCACTTACCAACCAAAATCCACCACACGACACCAAAATCACTTCACCAACGTCGCCATCGGAGTTGCAAGCAACACCACCACCACCACCACCACCACCACGGGTCCACGACAACCTTGAGTCGCCTGCTCCAACCTCACCATTGCACCACCACCTCACAACATACACAACCACACCTGCACTGCACACATACCACAAATCGCCCCATCACACCTCCATTGCCGTCGACACCAACACAAATCGCATCACCGCACCCACCACAAATCGAACCACTATAGAATCGTACAGCACCACAATCACTTCACCAGCGTCACCATCGGAGCTGCAAGCAACACCACCACTACAGGTCCACGACAACCTTGAGCCGCCTACTCCAACCTCACCATTGTACCACCACCTCACAACACCGCACAACCACACCTGCAATGCACACATACCACAAATCGCCCCATCGCACCTCCATCGTCGTCGACACGAACCACTACAGAATCGCACAACCACAGATCGCACCCTTCAGCGACGACTGCAAGAACCATACCACCACTACCTCCAACTGCAAGAACCATGCCAGAACTACACCACCACCACAACTGCCAGAAGTCCAGAACCATACCACCACTACCTCCAGAAAATAGATCACAGCCACTACCATCTCCAACCTCGCACAGCCGCACGGGAGACAAATCAAATTCACCATTACCTCTACCTAAATATCATCGTCGTCTCCGCCACTCAACCACAACCGTCAAGCACATTGTTGCGTGCGACTTGCATTGCTCACCGCCTGCGTGGCTATAGTAGGCGTTGCCGCTTGTGCTACTGTAGCAGGTGCCTCGCGCACGCCAGCTGCCACCGCGCGCTGGTTGCTTCCTGGTGCCGCCTTCGTCGTTGTGTCGCCGGAGTTTGAGAGAGGGAGGTTTGGAGATGGCAAAGGCGAGGGGAGAGAGATAGGGGCAGTTTCAGTGTTCAGACGAGAGAGAGAGAGAGAGTAATTTTTGACTGACTGAGGTTGGTTTGTTTGGGTGAGGATTGAGAGTTTTAAGTATAATTATTATGTATTAATTTAAATAAATCAGCACCTGAAATTTAGAAAAAGTTTGTCCTGCACAAGATTTTTGAATTCTATCTTTGAAATACAAGTGTCCATGTAATTTTTCCGAAATTTTACCTTGTAAATGATGGGTAAATTAGACTTAATCATAGGTTTACTTTTTAAATTATAAAGATCAGGTATATTAGAAATAATTACCCAAATCAGGTTTTATTTAACTCTTCTTTTGGGTTTGGGCATAAAAGATCAGGTTTTGGGTTGTTTTGCACTCTGTTACTTCCACCGTGTTTGTTGTTCTTGCTTTCCACCCCACCACCACCTGCTTCTTCTTTTTTAACCTGTAGAAAACCCAAAAAACACAAGCACACTTCAAAATCGAAATCGGAAGAGGACGCAAACAAGTCGAAGGGGAGCGACTGACGGTGATCAAGATGTAGGCGTAGAATAACATTCACGCTGGCGGAATCATCGAATATGCCTCCTCCACCTCCACCTCCACCTCCACCAGAAACTCCAGCGATGGAGGCTGAGAAGCGACGAACGATGGGGGATTTATGGGAGACTTCAATTAATTTTCATCGGGGAAGGAATAATTGATAACGAGATAGCTGACTCTTACTTCTCACGCACATCTTCTTCTTGAGTAAACCACCATGGAAACCTATTGCATCACTGTCAGTTGGTTAGAAAGAATACATATACATACAGGATAAAACTTGTGAGTGGAGATTTTAGATTAGAGATAATTATTGTAATTATTTGCATTTAAAATTGTGGTGGTCGTGTTGACGATGGTGTTTGTTGCGGTGGTTGAGGCAGCTCGGTGGTGGTTGTGATGGTAAAGGTGGAGTGGTTGTGTTGTTGAAACGATGGTGGTGGTGGTGAGTGCCCAACGACGATAGGCAACAGTAGTGGTTAAAATTACAATTATAACTAATTACAATTGTAATTAATTACAAATTGAAATAAGGTGGTGATGGTGGTGATTGGTTGCAAATTAGATGGTGATCGAAGGTGGTGGTGGTGGTGGTAATTAATTATAATTTTAATTAGAATTACAATTGTAACAATTACAAATTGAAATAATACAGTGGCGACGACTGGTTACAGTGGTGGTAATTAATTACAATTACAATTATAACTAATTACAAATTGAAATAAAGTTACAATGGTAATTAATTACAAAATTAAAATAAGGTGGTGGGGATGGTGGCGACGGCGGTGATTGGTTACAAATTAGGTGGTAATGATGGTGGTGGTAACCAATTACAAATTAAAATAAAGTTACAATTGTAATTAATTGTAAAATTGAAATAAAGTTACAATTGTAATTAATTACAAATCCTGATTTTTTTATTATAAAAAAAATATCTGATTTTGAAAATTATTTTAATATTTCTGTAATTAGTTACAAATTACTTGATTTTAAAAAATTTCATACTTAAATGTGTGTAATTATGTACAACTAGAGACCACAGTCCACAGCGGCAATCCACGCAGATCGTCGCGCCTCCTCACTGCTTATCTCTTCCACCCAGCTTCTAACCCTTCTCTGTATCACCCATATTTGCTATTTCTGAGCTCGACCCACTTCTCAAAACAACTTTCCCTTAATAAAGATCCAGTTATTTTCTAATAAAATCTATCTTCCCTTCTTTTTTCACAACCTACCTGAATTCAAGATGAAGAAGATAAAATCTTGGGTTCTGAACTAAAGGAAGTGGTGTGGAAGTGAACGTGAAGGAGGCGAGATAGCAATCCGCTTATCAATTCTTTACTATGGTATTTTGGCTTTTGCTATTGCTTGGGAGCCGAGAAACTGGAGCTTTGGGTTGGTATTTTCTAATTCTGTTTAGAATTGCTTTGCTTCAGAATTTGAAATCTTAATGCTGAGATTCTAAAATGCTATTTGTTGTTTATTTGTTAGTTTTGTTAAAATTTAAACTTGAAATTTAATGAAGCTTTAATTGAAATTTAAAATGAATATTGATATGAAAATGAAACATAAATAGTGAATTCTGGTGATTGGTTATTTTCAATTATCGGTTTGATTTTATAATTTTATTTTTAGTTCACGATTTGGCATTAGAAAATAAGTAAATGTTAAAATAAATAGAATATTTAATTATTGATTATCTTGCTTGTTATTGAGTTTGATACATTTGGATAGTAAACTAGTGATATGATTATAGGTCATCTTTACATTTAATTTATCTTACTTGTTATTGATTTTGGAGTTGAATATCTTAGAAATCAAACTTCGAATTGGCCAAAATCTTGACCCCAATTATTATAAAGGAAAATGACAAAATGCGTGTAAATGATCTCATTATTACGAATGTTTACGGTCGAAAGTCAATGGTCAACAACCGCTCTAACTGACAAAGAATCCTAGATTCGTCCCTGAACTCACGAATGTCAATTGACCACATGCACTATATCGTATGATACTTTTTTTTTTTTTTTTTTTGTCTAAAATCTAAATCCACCAACTCTCCAAGCGAAGTAAATCGTCCATAGATCAACGAACAACTCAACCTCTCTGGATACACGAGGCACCGGCCCACCTCCCAAACTCAAAAGTCAATACGACAATTATTTGTAAGTTGGCATGGTTTTTAGTATTTGTCCTTAACGCGATTGCACGACCAGTAAATGCAAATTCACACCTAACTTGTACTAGTGTGAAATAACAATTCCTTTATTTTCTTTATAATACGCAGTTAGGTACAGTCAAGACTTGAGCAGTTGAGCCTTTTTTTTATTTTTTATCACTTTACCTTACTCATATTAGGGCTGCACAAAAAAACCGTCAAACCGCAAATCGAATCGAAATCGTTGATTTTAAACCGTTGGTTCGGTTCCACGTGGACCCGCCAATATTTTCAAACCAAACCAAATCAAACCGTTTCAAAATGGTTTGTTTAGGTTTCAACTTTTAAAAACCGCTTAAACCAAACCAAACCGCTAATTTTTTTAATTAAAAAATTAATTTTTATTCATTTAAATTTAGAGTTTTTTCCCAAAAATTTTCAAATTTATCTAATGAATAAAAGTTCTTGTCTTTTTTCTTTTTAAAAAAAGTTATTGTCTAATGTCCAACCACAAAATCTGATTAACCTTTAACTCATACCACATTTTAACAACATACTCCAATCCTAAAACCCCATTAACATATAACCCACACCATCCTTAAATCACATACTCAACGTTCCCACTTCTTAATTCAATCGGTAACTTTTTGTTTTCATTCGTCTTCCTTGTTTCCTTCCAACTTCCAAGTTCCTCTTCACTAATATCAATTAGATTCTTATAACAATAGACAGAGGTGACAGGTGTACTTTCAATTTTTTCCTGCATTTGATTTTATTTTAGAGAGTCATGGAAGATGTTTCGATCTATATCAGAAGGTTCGAATCAAGGTAAGAATTTGAATATCACTTGTTTAAGTTTCTTTGCAAGCAATATCATTCGATTATTTTATTTATTTTCTTAGAATTTACTCCTTGCTAAATTTCAGAATCTGGACAACAAAGATAAGCTAGCAAGAAGAGAGCCAAGACAAAATATAATTACTGTGAAAAATTGTATAAGCATCATACTAATAATTGCGGGACTAGTACTTTATCAAATCATATCACACATTTATGCGTATATGGTTTCAATGCAATTATAAATTTACAATTGTTTTTTAACTTCATGTATTTATTTTGAATTGAAAATAAATTCGAATGAATTTAACATCTAACATTATTAATTCTCGTATTTGCTTATATATTAACTTATTTTATCTTTATATTAAAATATATGAGTTAATTTAACGTCTAAAATATATTATATTATGTCGATAGGTAAAAACCGCGGATTAAAACCGAACCAAACCGCAAAAAATGGTTTGGTTTGGTTTGAGAAAATGCCAAACCGCTTAAAATGGTTTGGTTTGAAAATATGTCAAAAACTGCCCAAACCGGACCGCGTTCACCCCTAACTCAGATGTGTCCAACTTTCAAAGCTTTCTAAAATTATTATTGTTTCTTACAGAACAAAATATTTGAGATCAAATTCTTAGAACATACAGGTAAATAGATAATTCATATATATTATTGATTGGGGCGTTTGCATATACCCAACTGTTGGTAGCACAATTGAAATTTACCTCATTTTAAAAAATCACTGAAAAATGTTTCTTCTTTTTTTAATAAAAATTATGTTCTTTATCACAAGTATCATAAGATGAAACTTATGATACTTTTAAAATATCACAACATAATACTTATGATACTTTCGTTATATTCGATCAGACATTTGATCAAACACGTTGTAGGATTGGTAAAACTCAATGGTGACGTCTTTTAAACAACACATCGAGCCTCATCGAAGAAAAGTGAGGTGGTACGGCGATGGTGGCGTGATGTTAATGAGAATATTGTAATTTTTTCAAGAGGAATTAGAAAAGTAAAAAAAAATCAATTAAAATACTAATGTAAGTAAAATTTCAATGAGTGATAAAAAAAAAATAGTATGGAGTTCAATTACCCTTAGGTTAATTGCACAATCTACTGTGTTAACCTATCAAAATCGATTTTTACTACACAAGACAAAAATTCTGAAAAATACTTCGGCTTCTTCCTTCTCTTTCACTATCACCATCAACGTTGCTGCACTTCCACTGCACTGTTGCTCATCCTAGCACCGCACAACCACCAACTCATCACTACCACCACCCGCATCAACCACCAACTAACCACCTAAATCCACCACCACCACATCCTCCTCCTGCATCAACCACCACAATTGTTACTGTTGGGATCATGGATATTTTAATTTTGTTCAATCTCAAGCCCAAACCCCAGGTCCAAGTGAGGTTCCAACCTAAAACCAATTGGTAATGAGTGGAGTAGCTCTCACTTGGGTTATATGGTGGTTTATTTCCTTCCTCACAATCGATGTGGGATTGTTTGCATCCCAACAGTTAGCCAACAAGGTATCGAAAGATGAATCACCAAGGGCGCCCGATTCTATAAGGAAAGAGCTTTGGGAAGATGACCACCGATTGAAGTCAAAATTTGAAATATTGATCCCCTTTTCAGCTGAGCCTTCTTTATTTGCATATCAGAGTTTGAGTTGTTTGGCTTTCTCCTTTGATTTGTGGCCGTAGAAGTAGCACTCGTTTGTAAATACTCCAATTTCTGAGCCAATTCAGAATTGTCCTATTTCATGCCATGATTCGACTTCCTCAAATCTTCATTCTCGGCCTCCAGTCCCTTCATTTTTTGGCTGGCTTAAAGAAAGCAAGCCTCACAAATTAGCACTATGTCAAAAGTTGCAGGGCATGGGAGAAGAAGAGTCTAGTAAATACACAGAAATCTCAGATCCAAGAGAGGAGATTTTTGCTTTGACTAGTCTCTGCCTTCTGAAAACGGAGAGAATTGTGCATTAAATGTTTGATTTTATGTTGAAGATAAAATATCATAAAAAATTGTAAAGTATCAAATTATGATACTAAAAAAATTGAAAAGTATCATAAATATCATACTGTGATACTATCATATCACGTGATTATGAAGTATTTTCAACTTTTACAATTTTATTATAAGTAATTTTCAAGTTTTATAAAATTAAAGTAAATTTCAGTTTGATCCCTAAAAGTAGGGTATTTATGTTGACAACCCCTTATTAATATTGTTGATATACTTATCAGAATTCAAGGCCGAACTCGAAATTCAGGGTCCAAAGTACAAAGCTCAGTACTATCCTAGTTGTTGTTATTTGACTTATTTATTTTTTCAAAAATTATTATTATCAAGTATAAATATATGAAAAAAATGATTAAAATAACTAAATTTTCCTTTATTTGTTATGAAAATAACGTCAATCAAATAACAAAACTTGAAAAAAAAATTACGTTTTCCACGTAAAAAATTAATTCAATCAAACACTTCCAATTATAAGTTCCACAAAAATAATTTTCAGGCAATTCAATTCCTAAAAATTATTTTCTTTCCACCAATTTTCCATCTTTTCAAACAAATACAGCCTAAATGTCTTCTATAAACAGAAGAGATCTCCATTTTGTAAGGAATGCAAAAATCTTGGGAATAAAATTGTCATATTATTTGAGTCACCTTCACTCGTGAAAATTCTCTCAATTCCCCGTTATTCACATTACAAATCAAAGATTCAAATATCACCTTAAGTCAGAGGGGGGTCCAACCGCTATCGAGCTAGCGCGGCCGCGTTGCCGCGCTAGCACGATCCCCGACCGTTCTTCTTTTCAGATTTTTTTTTTCTTTTTTTAATTAAGAAAAGTGAGACTTGAGAATGACTTGGAAGATATATGGAACATCTAATGATGGTTGGAACTTGGAAGCCACCATTGTTGAAGATAAGAAAACTATAATGAAGATAAAAGAAGGCGTCGTTGGCTCAATTGTAGAGTCTGGGGAACTGGGAAGAAGAACAGATTGCTCGAAGAAGAAGATCCTTTATTTGAGCCTTTTTTAAGCATTGATTTAGGCTTTTTTTTTTTCTTAAAAAAAAAAAATTTATTGAATTTGGGCTTTGTGGTTTATGATAGTATTTGGGTTGATATTATATATTATTTGCTTTCTAATTTGTTGTATTACTTATTTCATCTAACTAAATAATTTTCTTGTTTTTTAGATAATATGATTAATTATGGTGTCTAATACATGATTGTGTGAGTAAATAAAAAAATACTTCAAATCAAGATACGGGTGAAAACTAGTATTTCACCCGTGCGATGCAACAAATTATTATCCGCAATATCGATTTCAATAAGTATTCGTAAAATTTTAATGCTTATACACAATCAACACATATAAATGCACAAAAAAGAATTATCTATTACAATAATTATTAGAATTTAAAAAATAATATAAGTAATTCAAATTATTAAAAAATTCTTTGAATAGTAATTGTCAATTTATTTATTTAAATAATAAATTAATATCGATTTCAATAATTTTTATGAATTATTAATAGCTTCATTGAAAATGTGAATTTAGTAGTTTTTTAATGCTATATCAAATTTTATGTATAATATTATGCACACGAATATTAATGCATGTGAAAGGTATTAGCATACTTCTTATAACGTATACATTTGCCTCTTGTATTTAACGTACCTTTTAATTTTTATTCAAAAATATCAATCACAATAATTAAAAAGAAATAGTCAAAATATTTGAATTTAACAAATAAAACTGTATTTGCAAAAATAAGTAGTCAAAATAATAATTTTGAAAATCTCGTGATTATCATGATACGACAACCGAGTAAAGTTGGAGATTATGAAATTATACCGAAAATTATATCCTATAATCTTTAAAATTTATTAAAGTTAAGAATAATTAAAAAATATTAATCATTCTATTAATATTATTAACTAAGAAAAATCAAAGCATAACCCTTCAATATTAACCTTAGTTCAATAACTTTTTCTATAAATTATTTATAAGCAGCACATTTTTTCAATCCACTTTTTAACTGCATATTTTTTCAAAACTATTTTTCAACCACACATTTTACCTCGAAACAAAAATATAGTTACTTAACAGAGGCTTAATTTATTAAAATATTTAATAATAATATATAATATATATATATTTTAGAAAATATGATTTGTAATATTAAAGATAACAAATGATTTGACTATTAATAATTAAAACACAATTTAATTATTGATTTATTGATGGTTATACATAAGATTTATAATATTAAGAACAACAAATAAATAAATAATCAATGATTAATAATTTTAATATTGATAATTAAAAATATTGATTGATCTCATTCAATATTAATGTTAATAATAAAAATTATAACCAAAATATACAAATTACAATAACATCATATTAATTATTTACTATAATACTAAATCATAAAGAATTTAAGAATTAAATTCTGTCAAACTATCCTACTTTTATATATAGTATAGAAGTATAGATTTTCACCAGTGAGATGAACTGAAATTGTTATCCACAATATAGATAATATTCATAAAATATAATGATTATACTAAATTAACACAAATACCAATGATACAAAAATAATTTTTTATTACAACAATTATTAAGATTTAAAAACAATATAAATAATCCAAATTATCGAAAACTTTATTAAATGATAAATGCAAACTCCGTAGTTTTTAAATTGTATATTATGCTAGATGTAATATTATAAGTACAAATATTGATGTTTGTTCAAGATATAATATATTTATTATAATTTCTGCATTTGCCTTACATATTTAACATTTTCTCAATTTTCATTCAAAAATCTCAATAAACTACAAATATGTGTTTAATCTTAACTCATCAAATATACGATAATTGAACAACATTGAAGATCAAAAAATTATTATATCATATAATCTTTGCACAATTATTAAAATTAAAAATTATTAAAAAAATATTAACCATTGTTTGATATTTACCATAAAATAATAGCAGTGTGTGTGTGTGTAAGGCAATAAATGCATTCATATCTATTCAAATTTTGCATTCACACTAATCCACTTTACATTCACATTAATCAACTATTCTCCATATATATATAAGTATAGATAAATCATGTTATATGTAATATTATAAGTACAAATATTGATGTTTGTTCAAGATATAAATATATTTATTATAGTTTCTACATTTGTCTTACATATTTAACATTTTCTCAATTTTCATTCAAAAATCACAATAAACTATAAATAGGTGTTTAATCTTAACTCATCAAATATACGATAATTGAACAACATTGAAGATCAAAAAACTAATATTATATCATATCATCTTTGCATAATTATTAAAATTAAAAATTATTTAAAAAATATTATCCATTGTTTGATATTTACCATAAAATAATATTAGTGTATGTGTGTGTGTGTGTGTGTGTGTACTATATCTATATATATATAAAAGTAAAGAAGTGGTTTGGTGTGAACACATGTTGTGAATAAGTGGTTTAGTGTGAATATATTTTGTAAATTAATGGCATTTATTATTTTTATGGTAATCAATGGTGATTTTAAAAAACTGTACATTATTTTATTATTTTTTAAAATATAAAATTCTTAAAATTAATTTTTTATTATCTTCTTATTTATTTTTCTCATGCGAATTTTTTTTCCATTTACAGTTTTTTTTTTTAATGATTCATGCCTGACGTGATAATATTATTAATCAACAGCATAAGGTATAATCTTCAAATAAATTTTTTTTTTTTTTTTTGGAGTAATTTGGTAGTAATTGTTATAGACTATTATTCATTTGATACTTTATTTGTCATTTTTTTTAGTAAATGGTTTAATGTGAACACATGTTGTAAATTAATGACATTTATTATTTTTATGATAATCAATGGTGGTTTTGTAAAACTATGCATTAATTTATTGTTGTTTAAAATATGAAATTCTTAAAATTAATTTTTTATTATCTTCTTATTTATTTTTCTCATGCGAATGTGTTTTTTATCCATTTACAGTTTTTTTTTTATGATTCATGCTTGACGTGACAATATTATTTAATCAACAGCATAAGGTATAATCCTCGAATAAATTTTTTTTTAGTAATTGGGTAGTAATTGTTATAGACTATTATTCATTTGATACTTTATTTGTCATTTTTTTTTTTACTATTCAAATATTAAAATACAATAATTTTTAATTTTTATAGTTTACAATTTTTTTTTTAATTATATGGATTAAATTCCATATATAAATGATTTTTCTATATATGACTTATTATTTTCCATCTAAAAATTATGCATTCGTTTATCATTATTTAAACTATGAACTTCTTCAAATTATTTATCTCATGCGACAGTATTTTTTATCTATTTACAATATAATGATGTACTTTTTTTATCTAATTCTTATACGAATGTTGTAGAGTACTTGAATTTTAGTGATCCTACATTTAATTAAGAAAATTGCAGGGCTTTTTTTTTTTGTATGCAAAATGTATGGACAAACAATATAATACAAATAAGCAAAAATATTCACTCCGTTGTAATCACTCTATTTATATCATTATACATATATATGTTTGTTCTTATAAAAAATAGAAAAATATTGTATTCGTAATTATATGAGAAGACATGGTGACCGTGCAACGCACGGGTGAAAAATACTAGTTATATATAAATGGAGAATAATGGATTATTGTGAATGTAAAGTGGATTAGTGTGAAAGCAAAATCTGAATAAATATGAATGCATTTGTTATCTTATTATATATGTATATATGTATATGTAGATATGTGTGTGTGTGTGTGTGTGTGTGTGTGTGTGTGTAAGTACTAATATTAATTTATGGTAAATACCAAACAACGGTTAATATTTTTTTTAATAATTGAGCAAAGATTATATGATATAATAATTTATTGATCTTCAATGTTGTTAAATTGTCGTATATTTGATGAGTTAATATTAAACACATATTTATAGTTTATTGTGATTTTTGAACGAAAATTGAGAAAAATTTAAATATGCAAGGCAAATGCAGAAATTATAATAAATATATTTATATCTTGAACAAACATAAATATTTGTACTCATAATATTACATCTAACATGATATACAATTAAAACAACTACAAAATTTGCATTTATCATTCAATAAAGTTTTCGATAATTTGGATTATTTATGTTGTTTTTAAATTTTAATGATTGTTGTAATAAAAAATTATTTTTGTATTTGTGTTGATTATGTATAATCATTAAATTTATGAATGCTTATCTATATTGCAGATATCAATTTCAGTTCATCGTACTGGTGAAAATCTATACTATATATAAAATTAGGATAGTTTGGCAAAATTTAATTCTTAGATTCTTCATGTTTTAGTATTATAGTAAATAATTAATATGTTGTTATTGTTATTTGTATATTTTGTTTATAATTATTATTATTATTTTTATTATTAACATAAATTTTGAATGAGTTCAATCAATATTTTTAATTATCAATATTAAAATTATTATTTAATCATTGATTTTTTATTTATTTGTTGTTCTTAATATTATAAATTCTATGTGTAGCCATCAATAATTAAATTGTATTTTAATTATTAATGGTCAAATCATTTGTTATCTTTAATATTAAAAATCATATTTTCTAAAATATATATTATATTTTATTATTGAATATCTTAATAAATGAAGCCTCTGTTCAATAGCTATATTTTTGTTTCGAGGTAAAATGTGTGATTGAAAAATAGTTTTGAAGAAAAATATATGGTTATAAAGTAGGTTGAAAAAATGTGTTGCTTATAAATAATTTATAAAAAAAATTATTGAACAAATGTTAAGATTAAAGAGTTAATGCTGTGATTTTTTTTTTAGTTAATAAAATTAATAGAATGATTAATATTTTTTAATCATTCTTAATTTTAATGATTTTTAAAGATTATATGGTATAATTTTCTGTATAATTTCGTAATATTCAACTTTATTCGGTTGTAGTATCATGATAATTATGAGATTTTCAAAATTATTATTTTGACTACTTACTTTTGAAAATAAAGTTTTATTGATTAAATCCAAATATTTTGACTATTTTTTTTTTTAATTATTCTGAATAATGTTTTTGAATGAGAATTAAAAAGTACGTTAAATACAATAGGAAAATGTAAAAGTTATGAAAAATATTCTAATACATTTCACATGCATTAATATTCGTGCACATAATTTTACATCAAATGTGATATACCATTAAAAAATTACTAAATTTACATATTCAATGAAGTTATTAATAATTCATAAAAGTTATTGAAATCAATAATAATTTATTATTTAAATATATAAACTAACGTAAACTATTCAAAGAATTTTTTAATAATTTGAATTACTTATATTAATTTTAAAATTCTAATAATTATTGTAATAGAGAATTCTTTTTTATGCATTTATATGTGTTGATTATATATAAACACTAAAATTTTACAAATTCTTATTGAAATCGATATTATGGATAATAACTTTCGGTCATCACAAGGGTGAAACACTAGTATAATATATAAAGGTTGGGTAGTTTCTATAAATAATTTCCCGTCCGTTTTTCGTTTCTATAAATAGTCAGTTCTCATAAACATAGTGTTGGCAACGAGGCGGATCGGGGTCCGAATATTTTTGCCTCGATCCGGATCCGCCCCGCGATCCGTCAAATTTCGGGTATTTTTTTTTAATTTTTTAAAATATATTTTAAATTAAATCTTTAAAAGAAATTTAGAAAAATTAATTTTTTATTAAATTTTATTTATTTTATTGAAACGAGACGTATAGAGGCCGATTCGCCGATTCAACAGATCGAGGTTTTTTGCCATCACTTATTGGAATTATTTCTTCAAATAAAGAACATGAAAAATGTGTTTCTTTAAAATGCAAAGATTACAGGTTATTCCCAGAAATTAAAGTTTGCTATAAAATTTACATATTAGATTTTTATACATGATAAAAAAATTATATTAAAAAAAATGTCGGATCGCGGATCGGGGATCGGATCAGCCCCAATCCAAATCCACTCCGTGAATTTTCGGATCGGGGCGGATCACATAAATTTCGATCCGTCGATCCACGGATCGGGATTTTTCCAGATCGGATCGAATCGGGTCGAAGGGGCAGATCAGATTTTTTTGCCATCTCTACATAAACAGTGTGAATGCAAAGTGGATGTATGTCAAATGTGAATGCAAAATCTGGATAAATGTAAACACATTTATTGCTTTATATATATATATACTGAATAATTGTTGATCTTTTTTTTAATCAATTTTAATTTTATTATTAACACTAATACTGAATGAGTTCAATTAACATTTTTAGTTATCAGTATTAAAATTATTATTTAACTATGATTTATATATTTATTGTTCTTAATATTATAAATTCTATGTACAGCCATCAATATAAAAATTGTGTTTTATTATTAATGGTCAAATAATTTGTAATCTTTAATATTAAAAATAATATTTTCTGAAATCACATCAAAAATTAAATGTAGAAGTCTTGTTTTGTACATTTTGATTTTTTCACATGTCACACAATTTCAAAATTGTTTTATTTAAATAATGATATGTATAATTTCTTAATTAACTAAATTTAATTTGGTCATAAATAATTAATTTCAACTCGAAATGACACCGATATTACTCATTTTGTTCATTTATTAATTTATTCACTCATTTTGTTTATTTATTTAATTATTCATTTTGTTCATTTATTTATATTAAATACTATATGTTTAAATAATAAGAATATGTAAAATACATATTCCTGACTTTAACAATTAGTTTAACTAATTTCTATCAAATAAAAATAAAGGCATGTTAGAAAACACATAATTTTTCAAAATAGGGTGTGGTGAAATACATTTATTTAAAACGTATAAAAATATTTTTTTTCGGTAATATATTTGACTGCTCGGTGAAAAATGAAAAGTCATGTTATATTGGAAATTATTGAATAGTTTTGCATATTCTGATAGTTCGTATCTATAATTTTTAAATTTTTAAATTCTCTCATTGTGGTGGTTTCACGTTGTAGACTGGCTTATACAGAATTTAACTATTTGATTTTGATCTTTTTCTTTTTATTATTATTTTAATAAAATTCTGAGCTTATATCGCAGATATATGTACTTTTTTTACTTATTACAAATTTTATTTAAATGTAATTTTTCTTTTCCATGTTAAATGTTAAATCAATTTAAATTACAATATTTAAAGAAATTATTGGAACGATAAATATACGAACCGTAAAAAAAAAAAAAAAAAAAAAAAATTAAGGTATGTGTAATATTATATATACTTTTTTTGTAATTAATTGTCTTCCTTCGTTTCTCATTTTTAATTAAATATTCATTTCATATGTTAATATATAAATTTAATATATGTGAGTAATAAATGATCGTGCATCGCACGAGTGTAACACTAGTATATATAAGGCAATAAATGCATTCATATATATCCAAATTTTGCATTCATACTAATTCACTTTGCATTCACACTAATCTACTATTCTCCATTTATATGTAGTACAGATTTTCTCTTTTTTCTACAGTAGCCAATCTCAACAATCTATTAAAAGTTAAGCCCACAATATTTTACTTTTCAATCAAATCTCAACCATCTATTCTCAAAAAAATCAATATTCATTTCAAAAAAACTTTTTTTAAACAATACCAAACACACACATAATTTTCAAAATGAATTATTATTACTTTGATTATTATGATATATAATTTCAAGAATGAATTAAATGATTTGGTATATGATTTATGATTTTCAAATTGTTTAATTAATTTTCAGAATGAATTATAGTTCAATATTTAATTAAATAATAATAAACAAACTCACTATTGCGATCATTGATGTCGTCAACCAAAGGTAACGGTCCATAGACAATAATCGACCGCTTTAGTTGAATTCTTGTGCAGGATCCATCCCCGCGTTAAGTTGACAACAAAAGGACTCTAGTCCGATCATTTTTGGACGTCAACAAAGATTAAGGTTATTAACATTTCGAAGTATGAAAATCGATAAAAGTTTATTTTATACTTCAACAATTCCTAGCTCCAAACACAAATTGACAATGTTGAACTAGTTAAAAAAAGAAAAAAGAAATAAAAAATATTGCATGTCGATTGTCGGTAGCAAACGTGTCGTTACTCAAAGACTCGGTGTAAGGAATAATTATTTAAGAGAGACAAAGACAACATACGAAGCTTCATAGAAAGATGCATACCTTAAATTTTAAGCAATACCTCAAGAGCCATGACAAATTTCTGGCCATGCTACAAAGCTTCCACTATTCCACCGAAATCGCGAACCTTCCTCGAAACTACCACTGAGTTTGCAGTAATCAAGTACTCAAGATTGTGTGAACAACTTGACAGGTATGTCCAACTGCAATTTTCTTTTGAATGGACTCTCTCTTCTATAAATCTTGTTAAATTTCTAGATTCCTCTCAAATCCCACATCGAGTTTCAGTCTTTTAAGAGCATTTTTAAGATTTAAGAAGAGAGAATGGAAACCAAACCCGAAGGAAGTGAATATGAAGACTTGTTACCAGTAATGGCAGAAAAGCTAGATGTGGAGACCTTTGTAGCTGAACTTTGTGGAGGATTTCGACTTCTAGCTGAGCCGAAGAACGGGTTGATTACATCGTCGAGTTTGAGGAAGAATTCAGCAGTGTTAGGTTTGGAAGGGATGAGTGAAGAAGACGCGGAGGAGATGGTAACAGAAGGAGACCTTGATGGAGATGGAGCACTCAATCAAACTGAATTTTGCATTCTCATGGTCAGACTTAGCCCAGAGATGATGGAATATGCAGAAATATGGCTTCAAAAGGCAATTCAAGGGGAGTTGAAGAAAGTCTCTTCCTAATCAGTGTAATAAATGTTTTCCATTCATGGCGTCATGCAGCAAGATTACTATATGAGTACATTAATTAATTTCTTCAGATAATTGTATGTATCACTTTGGAATGAAGTGATGGAAGAACATGTGGAAATTCAGAGTAAGAATTAGTTATTGTTATGTGATTAATAATTTGACAATCTCAACTGAGGAATTTTGCATCTAGGTGTAACAAAGGGGAAAGTTCTATTTACAAAATATTCTAAGTTTGTTTGATTAAAAAGATGGAAAATTGGTGGAAATAATATAATTTTCAAGAATTGAATTGCCTGAAAATTATTTTCATAGAAAATATCGATTGAAATTGTTTGATTGGATTAATTTTTTTTTTTCTTTTTTTTTTGGAATTAGTGAGGAATTTTTTAAGTTTTATATGAATTTACATTATTTTTCATGACAAATAAAGTAAAATTTTAACTATTTTAATTATTTTCTACACATTAGTACTTTACTAGTTGTCTAAACGTGCTTTGCATATTAATTGTTCATATAAGCTAATTTTTAACAAATCGTGCACTAATTAGCAAAGTTGAAAATTATAAAATCGACATATATGTTGGGTTGCATTCTGGATTTTTTTCCCTCATTAATTGCTTATTCTTGTTTAAAATAATAATAATAATAATAATAATAATAATAATAATAATAATAATAATAATAATAATAATAATAATAATAATAATTTGAGACTTTTGATAGTATAGAATCTTTATTAAACTTTATCTCATGTAGATTAACTATTTAGCAAAATAAATAAATTGAGTGAAAAAAACATAAATTATATATCAAATCATTCAATAGTAAATCTGATTACTAACTCACCAGATCAATAATATTATGTCAAAAATTACGATATCAAATGCCACATCTCTATTATTAAGATTTTCAGACCAAATCCCTTTAAAATCAAAGATTCAGCAAAGTAAAATCCACATAACTTGAACTTCAACTAAACATTAAAAAAAGGGAATAAAAAAAATATATTATAACAAATTAAGAAAAATATAAAAATTGAGAGTTACATTAATATAATGATCAACAGAACTTAATTCATTGCTAGCCTTTTGGCCCAACTAAGGACGGCCCAATAAAAAAAATTCATAGCGATGAACTCATTGTAAAACTTGAAAATTCATAAAAATATCAAAGCTATAACATTAAAAATGAAATTAGTATTTTTCCTTCGTAACAACGTTTGAGACTTGTGGAAATTCATCAATGCATAAATTTAATAGATATTATCTTCATTCTCTTCAATACTATTGTTTGTCGTCAAGTTGATTTCAATTTCATTGTGCATATTTGAAAATATATAATTACTATTGGTCTCATTTTTTCATGATAAAATTGATATATTTTTTTCTTTCTGAAGCACGTGAGTAAAATTTTCAATTTGAATCAAAACAGTGCAGCAAGAATCTGATACCTTACAAGTATTAAAGAAGATAAAAATTTGTTTAATTTGAAAAGTTATTAAAATAAAGATAGACAAATATATTGGGAAATATTATATCTTCATTAATAAAAAATTCAAAATAATTTATAAAACTTTCATCGATACGTATAGGTTTTAATGAAATTTGTACAGATATTAGAAATTTTATATTTCAATCTTCATCATGTGTGATCAAATTTCATAGCAACATATGATTGATACTTTTATTTGTGAATAAAATCATTCAATATACTAAAAATCCAAGTTTGAGTATAAAGAATTGTATTAATTATATAATTGTTTTTGTGGAGTTTTATTTCTTTTATGATAATGTATTATTATAGCCCTTGTTTGGATAACTTAAAATCTGATTTTAATCTAAGTCAAAGGTCAATAATCAATTCCAACCATATATTTTATGAAATCCACAACTTTTCAACCACACACTCTATCAATTTTTATCAAAATCTATTAAAAATCAGATTTTAATCTCTATCAAACAAGGGTATAATTGTATTTGTGTTTAGTGAGAATATATATATAATTTGAAATATACAACAGAAAAAATAGATTAGATTGTAAATGTATTGAGATTAGATTAGATTAGATTGTAAATGTATTTAGATTTCAAACACTTTTTATGATAGGGAAATAGATTAGATTGTAAATGTATTGAGATTAATGGCATTATTGATCAAATGGAAAAAATAATATTAAAAAATAATTATTCATTAATTAACAATAAGGATATAAATAAGAAAATATAAAAAATTTGTAAAGATAGAAACATCAAAAAAGTTTTTCCCTTTAAGATGTATAGCTGTATAGATAATAGTAGCATTAATTCTTGAAGGAAAAAAAAATGTAAATTAACAATAACAAAAATGACTAAACATGAAGAAAAGTATTTTCCAGCTAGCATGGAAGACAAAAACCATGTAGTTGCTTGGAAAATATTTGCCTCGAAAACCAAGCAAATGATATCAATGTGGAAAAAATTTTTCAGGTAAAATTTAAGTAATCAAATATGACAAAGTGCAAAATGGGAATAATA
The DNA here is from genome assembly GCA_963555705.1 of Ligustrum vulgare. NCBI lineage: Eukaryota > Viridiplantae > Streptophyta > Magnoliopsida > Lamiales > Oleaceae > Ligustrum > Ligustrum vulgare. The sequence goes on along the minus strand of OY743189.1, from coordinate 31,201,650 downwards.
TACAAATAAGGTGGTTATAATACCAAATTTCAAACTTAAAGGAATAAGTTTAAAACTCTACAAATCAGGTTGTAAATAAAATAATTAATATATTATATAAATCCCCACCCTACCCCAATTCAAATCTGTAATCGATCTGCCCTTCCACTACCAACCACCGCCACCACCATCACCAACCACCATCGTCACCACCAACCACTATCATCATCACCATCACCACCTCCAACGTGACCTTCGACTCATCACCACCACCACCATCAGAAAAACTGATGAATTGTGAAATTAATAAAAAAATATATAAAATCTGTAACTTACATTCAAATCTTGAATTAACGGATATTGCATCTTCACTTAAGCCACCTCCACCCACCTCCGCCGCCATTGCCACCACCCGGCGTCGCCACCAGAATCCAAAAGAAGACTGGAACATGTGACCTAATGAACCATATGTGACCCGTGACCTAAGCGTCATATGTGACCTATAACCGCCATCTGGAAGAAGAAGACTGTAACATTTTTTAACATGTGACCTAACGCGACATCTGAAAGAAGAAGAATGGAAATTTTTAACATGTGACCTAATGCGCCATCGGGAAGAAGAAGACTGGAACATTTTTTAACATTTAACCTAATGCACCATATGTGACCAGTGACATAAGGCATTATATGTGACATGTGACCTAATGCATCAAATGTGACTTGAATATCTGTGTGTGACTAATGACTTAAAACATGGTTTGAACATGTGACCTGAAAATGTGACTGTGGCTTCAATTTGTGACCTAATGCATCAACTATTATATGTGACATGAACATTTTGAAGTGTGACCTTGTGACATCTAATTCAGATCAAATGTGACTTGTGACCTGATGCACTATGTGACCTGTGACCTAGGCATCAAATGTGACTTGAACGTGTATGTTACTTGTGACTCAATGCATCAACTGTTATATATAACCTGAACATTTGAAGTGTGACCCGTGCTTAATGCATCAAATCTTGACCTGTGACCACCGTCATTACACTGCACCACCCAATCACAAGTGACTACACTGCATAACCAGTGATCACAAACAAACAACATGTGACTCTGACTTGTATATGTGATCTCGTCCTCACCTCAGTGCCATGCCATCCCCATTCAGGTCCAGCCTCAATGCACAACCGCCAGCAATCATCATCACTGCACAACCTCCATCGACCACTGTCAAACAACCACCCAACCACCAGCGACCACACTGCACAACCAGTGATCACAAACAAACAACATGCGACTCTAACTTGTATATGTGACCTCATCCTCTGCTCAGTGCCATCCTCATTAAGACCCAGCCTCAATGCACAACCACCAGTGACCACCGTCACACAACAACCCCACCACCGCCTCAAACCAAAGTACCATCACCACCTACACGATTGCACCATCATCGCTTCACCACCGCAACCTCCAAATCAACCACCGCTCACCCACCACTACCACGACTTCACCCAATCGCCTGCAACGTTGAAAAAGGAGCGTCGTAAATCAACGCACAACACCACTGGTCAAGTCTCCACAGCTTACCGCCCACCACCACCACCTCACCATCACCACTGAAGGCATCGCACCACCACTGAAACCACGAACCATCTCCACTCAAAGGTGTGAACCACACCGCCGCTAGATGGAAGCAGCATAACCCACCTCCACTGCCCAACCACCAACACCACCTCCGCTGCCCCACTACCCAATCCTCCGTCTCTATAACTGTAGCCTACACCCCACCCCCATCTCTGAGCCATAAAAACAGTAACTCAGACCAGTGAAGTTATTTACGCATCAATTTTGTGAAGACATCGCTCCACCACTGAAGCCATGAACCATCGCCGCCTCACAGGTGTTAATTGCACTGCCACTAGATGGTAGCAGCGACACCGATGCTTCCACCTAGCAATGACGAGATCACCACTATTAACTGATTTCCCGACAATAAGAAGTAATAGTGGTGGTCCGATGCAAACACAAGCTCGATTTGCAACAAATTTCGACATGAGTGGCCGTGGTTAAAGGTGGCGATGGGTGCCGGTATCGAAGAGAAAATCTTCTACAGTTTTCGTTCAAGCGGAGATCTCTTCACCTCCGTCGCAGGAGTGGAGTGTGGATCTGCAGCTGGGTTGCTTCATCTTGAGAGAAAATGGAAGTAAACAGTTTTGACTGTAAGCAGGCAATGGTGTCAGATGTGTATATTTAATAAAAATTTTAAATTAATTAATATTTTAAATATATTAATAATTAAGACCTGAAAGATGAAATAATTAGTATAATTCTGGAAAGATGAAATATAGTAAACATATACATGTTGTGGTGTAATTACCACGTGAGAAAATACCATGACTATTACATTTTCTAGGAAAAATTAGTGCCTATCAAAGAGGGCCTAAGTTTAATAAAGTGATTAGAATTCTTGAAACAAACGTACCGATCCACCTGAAGCCCACTAGGAGTTAGCATTTTAAATGGGCTATACACAAAAATACCATATTTTTAGGGATCAAACTGAAATTTACTAAAATTTTATAAAACCTGAAAATTACTTATAAAAAATAGTAAAAACTGAAAAATACTTCATAATTCCATGAAGTATCATAATCTGATACTTATGATACTTCTCAAATCTGTTAGTATCATAGTATGATACTTTTTAATTTTTCTAAGTATCACAGTATGATACTTTACAAATTTTATCAATCATTTTTGTTTCTAATCGTTTCAAATTCCTCAATCCCATCTTCTGAATATGTGGCATTTGGAAAATGCTTAAACTCACTGACGTGAGCCAAATCGTCTTGTGGTGGTGGCTCTGTATGTATAAAAGTACAACTTTCGCCATAACAGGCTACATTCACTAGATGCAACACTAAGGCTCAAGAGGGCTCTGAAAATCTGGTTGGCAATTGCTGCCAACGGATCATAAGCCTAATTTTTGTTGATAGCCAGTAATGAATAAATGAAACTCCAACTTCTCCAATTTCCCAGAGCCACTACCACCAACGAAATTCACCCACCAACAAAATCGAACAACAAGACACACAACCTTCAAAACCCAAGTAGAAGAACGACTCACTGCAAACCCAAACCGTATAGAGATGGAATGGGTGAAGTAGAATGAAGCAGTCTAGTATGCAGGTGAAGAGCCAAAACTGAAATTGCAATGTGGGCAGATGAATAGTAATATTCGAACACCAAAATCCCAACATGAACTAAAAACATTATCGTGAAGAAGTAGAGTATTCCAGCATCGAAGTCTAGCACTGGTGACTACATGAAATAGGCAGATTATTATTCAAAACGGAACAGTCGATTTATTCTCAGATCTGGTTGTGTGTGGGTTTCTTGGGGAAGTCAATGCTGGTGTTGTGGTGGTTGTTCGGTGGTGGTGGTGGTGGTGGTGATATGTTGGTGGTTGTGGCGGTGGTGGTGGTTGTGGCGGTGGAGGTGTCATGGTGCGAAGGTATGTTCAGGGAAGAAGACGAGGGTACCCGTATTTTTCAGATTTTTGTTTGTTAAATTCAGTTTTGTTATGTTAAGTAAGTATTTTGTGCAATTAACCCATTTAAATAGAGCCAAACATTCTAGGTTGATCTTTTTTTTTTTTTTTTTTGAATTGGAGGTTGATCTTTTTATTCAACCATGACCATTGTGTTGATTGAGTTTTAACCTCCTCCGACCGTGCCAGGCGAGCAAGGAGCAGGGAGCTTTGTCATAGCATGGACTAATGGCTAACATTTCAAACTTTGTTACGAAGTAAAATAGAAACCCGAGACTCAATTATTAAAATCTGAACTTCCATAATAAAACATCAATCTTAAAGATGAGTATTTCAAATTCTTATATATTGATTTAGATTTTTATATTCATTCAATATGAAATTTATCCTCTAAGATGTCGTAACACATTTGAACAAATCAATTTTGGAATTCGTGTAATCATTTAAGTTTTGATTAAATTGAAGTGCTCATTTTAACTTTATAGGCTATAATATCATATTCATGATTCCATTTGAAAAAATTAATCTTATCAAGAGAAGTAATCCAAACATTTTATATTAAGTCCCTGTTTGATATTCTTTTTTCAAAAACATTTTTTTTTTCACATACTCATTTTCATTCATGCATTCACACAATAAAATATTTTACATATAAACCGATAAAAATTACATAATTTTTTAACCTCATATTCTTCAAAAAAAAAAAATCTGTTAATCACTATTCAAAAAATAAATTTATTAAAGAGAATCAAACAAAGGCTAATTTTTATATATTATAATCATTCAATGTTCGATTTATCCATCATCAATACGTATTAGTCTATAAGAGCTCAAAAGCTCCATGAGACAATTGAATCTATTTAAAGCTCAAACGATGTCAAATTTCAAGATTAATGTTCTTAAAAAACCACCATTTTACCGGATATATAACGAGTAAAAGCTTCATGGCATTTAAACCTATGAAGAGCTTTGACGACTATTTAACAAGGTTCAATGCTCAATTATAAGAATTAAATGACTTTTTTACCCTGAATAAGAAATAAAGAAGAGGATTAAGAGGCTTGCTTATTGGGAGCGAAGGTGAAAATGTTGCAAACAAACTTGCTAGATTGTGCTTTAGGTAACATATATGATGTTTGTTTTAGGAAAAACTCAAATTGTGGTGCATTTGGATGTTAAATGGAGAAAAATCTCTAAAGTGTATAAAAAGAGCAAAGTGGGGACCAATTTGTAAACTTCCAAAAGTTGAAGGACTTGAGCTTCAAATACAAAAGGGCCTCATTGAAATGAAAGTGAAAGTATAAGGACTTAATTAAATAACTAAGAAAGATGAATCGACTATGAAAATACACAAGAACTAAAGTGAACACTTCAGAAGTATGAACTCCAAGTGATCGATTAGGGTTAACCATGCTATCACCTGAAGACCCTTTTGCCCAACAGAATCTAAAATGGTATTACCAAGCGATCGCTTGGTTTTTTCTGGGCGCCGCAATTTCTTTTATTTTTCTTTGGTTTTTTATTTCAATTCAAGAATTAGTAGTTTAGATTTCTAGTTTTTTTTTTATTAATCTTGCATGCTTATTTATATGGTTTGATTGATATGTCATCAATTGAATATATTGTTTTTTATTGTAGTATTGAAAAACTTACAATAGGTAGAACGTTACATGATTAACACATGAACACTAAATATTAGAAATAATACCATTATATGTGCAATCTAATTGATAATTTTGTGATTTAATACTTTCTAAGAAATGATTTAAACTACAAATTGTTGAATTGTAACATTATCTGTTGATTTGGATTCCAATACACATCCTCCAGTCATATTTACAACCCAACATTTAGAATAGCTTAAACAAATCTCTTTAATTGTTTCGCTCAATTGAATCGACAATAGACTGATAATTAGGATTATAACTTATTCCTCGTATGAAAGATACTTTTAATTCACAAATATTATCACCAGTACAACGAACCCGTAAGCTTGCGTGATTTTACCAAACAAGTTTTTGATATACAAGATGTAATTAACAAAATAATATATTACATAATTTCAGCACTTAAGCTGCTAAGTTGATCTAACTTGACAATTAAATCATAGAAATGAATCTTCTTACCTTATTATACATCAATCTCATAAACTCATCTGCTCTGACCATTTCAAAATATTAATGAAGACGTGAAGTTTGTGACGTCATATTAGACTCGACTAGTTAGAATTCATGCCATATGACAAGTTCTACACCAAGGTAAGACTGATCATGCAAGAACCTTAAAATTATTACAAAGGAGCATCTGGATATATGGTTGTCCTTCAGAGTTAAACTATAAGCTTTTCCTTGTTTGATTTTCTCTTCTTCCAAGGCAACACTTGCTTGAAACCTTCACATATAGCATCCTGAAAAAGAACAGAATATTAAGCTAAAAATGCAGTCATCTTTAATTTATTTAATTTCAACCACATTTTTCAACGACTTTTTGACTAAATGTTCTCCCAAAACTATTTTTTATTTCGTTACCAAACAAGCTATCGCCAAGCTTTACATAAATTGCCACATGCATGTTTAAGAATGAAATTACTTTCATAGTTTCATGTCCTTCCCCAAGGACAAGAACCTTACCTAACCCAGCCCCACCCTTTACTATTCTTGAATATTGACAATAATATGTAGCTGACGATCACAGAATTTTACTCAATCTTAATGGATTAGACTTTCTTTTCAACAAATATCAATTCTTGGTATCAAGCAATGCTTCACTAAGATTTTATTTTATTAATTACTGAGATATGATTAAGATAATCATATTATGACGTTTTGTCAATTTACATCATTCCAAATCCCCCGGTATGCAATAAGCAAGGTAACAAATGAAAAATTAGACAATGTGTCATGCAAAAAAATGCTTCTCTCCTCATTCGGCACGACAAGTCAGCACTAGCTAGACAGTTGGCCTATTTACCATAAAGTGCTCTAACGATATTATCATATTGCAGTATTTCCATTACATCCTACCTATCAACGTGTGTATGTGTTGATTGTTCTGCCTTGTCGGCAATGAATGAGAGGTAATTAGCTACCCGAGGCGAGAAACCTCGAGAGTTAAACCAGCTATCCGTGAAACAATGGCATAATCACTTTTAACCCATGTTCACGACCTTCACGTTTGGTATCGCTTTGCGCTTCGCTCACACATTACCAAGTTTTTTCGCGGCTAGACATACTTAAGTGTAATTATCGAACTCGCTGTTTTGTCACACTTTACATTTTTTTAGAATACTACTTTTAACAATAAAAATACGAATTATAAGGGCAAAAAAATTTGGAAATACTTACCCAAAGGTGAGACCTAGCATGAGTGAAGCTGGAAAAGCTTCCATTTCTTGTTAATTTTCCAATTTTATCCTTTGTCCCAGCATCGTCATCTCCAATTTCCTTCTTCCGACCCTTGCGTGTGATAGTCTTTTTTCCCCAAGAATCAAATAAACCTCTTCGTTTGTGTCCTTTCTTGCAAAGTACAACAGTTCTAAGCTGCACTTTCTCAGGACTTTTGCTACTAGAACAGTCAAAAGACTCTTTATCCTCCCGGAAGGATCTGAATGAAGAAGAGAACTTGATTTTTCCCATATAAGGTCCATCCAAGACTGTGGTGGGAGAGGGTGTTTTGGTAATTTTATTGGTGGATTCCATTAACAGTCTTGGAGGAAGCTCTAAGCACTTTGTTTCAGTGTTTTTGGGGTTCGGGAGTGCGATGAGAGCTGTGCATGGTCTAGGTTTCCCAGGCTCCTCCTCCCACTGAAATGGGACTGAAGCTAAAGTCTGCAGCGGCGGTGTTAGCATCCCTGAATTGTAAGGCGACTGCATCATGGGTGGTACTGTTTTGGAGAAAAGTGGAAGCTTCGGTGTAGAATCTGAATCTTGCCCTAGTTCACCCTGAATTCCCATGCTCATTTGTAATTGTTTGTACCTTGACGGTGGTTGTGGCCGGTGGGGGCTGGGTATGTGGATTTCGGGTTGGTCGGAGGAGATTGGTGTTTTACTTTTACACATGGATATAAGAGTGAAAGGTGGACTAGACTTTATGTAGCTGTTGAAAAGAGAAAAGGGGCATGCTGAGGCAACTCTTTTTGCAGCGTAGGGGTGGTGGGTTTAAAAACATGTTTTTAAAATTTTAAAAAGAAATTTTAATGAAACGTTTTCTTTCTCAATTTTTCAATCATATATATTTTTTAAATTTTGTAATTGATACGGCAGAAATTATTTTGAGTTATATAAAAATTTGACAGAGATTAAAATTAAATTTTTAATAAATATTGATTAAAAAAAATGATAAAATATGTGTTGAAAAATTGTGAGAATTGCTCAACTTGAGCATTCACTAGATTAAAATCAAGAAAAAATTGGAATGTGACAGTCTTGGAAATCAACAATCAGCTCCTATTTGATGAAGATTAAAATCATATTTTTATTAGATTTTGATAAAAATTGATGAAATGTGATTGAAAAGTTATGAAATTCATAAAATATGTGATTGTGATTAATTGTTAACTTTGACTTGATAAAAATATATTTTTAATAAAAAAACAAATAGGCACTTGATATATATTTAAATAGACTGCCGTACTTAAAAGTCAAGATTCATGAGCCTGCCAGTTATCAATGAGCCTTTGATGTCGGAAATCGTTTTCATGCATAACTGCTGTTAAATGGCATTTCTAAACCTCATCAATTTATTTAGAGATAATTGTAGTGTAGCCACGAAGGACCCCAAATCTTTATTTTTTCTTTAGCAAATTTTACTCAAATGTTTAATTTGTATCACTTACGGTCTTAAAACCTTAAATTAATTTAGTCATAAAAGAAAGACAAATTGATGAAAAACATCCAAATTTGTTTTAAGCATGACTTAGATATTGAGTTCGATTGGGATTATAAAAATACCTGATCTGATCCGAATCCGATGTATATCTACCCTGAATGGAACCAAAATTTCTTGATCCACGGATCTCGAGGCAGATCGAATATTAACAGGCTCGAAACCTAAAAATTGCACTACAAATTGATTAGAAGTAGTGAATCAGTGGAAAATGTTGGAGGCAATTGTCACCCTCACCCCCTCTAGTTCAGTCTCTGACTTCAATGCCTCACGCACGACACCGTCAATGACCGCCTCTACAGAGTTGAGCTAAGAGATAGCAGAAGATCAAGGCATCAAGCATAACCGCTATTTTAGGTTTTGAGTTTAAATCATGTTTACTGATATTCAAGCAAAACTGCTATTTTGAGTTCATGTCTACTTGATGATGAGACAAATTCAGTTTCTTTTTCATTACTCAACCTTCATTTTTCCAAATATGTTATCATGTGTTAACTGATATTCGAAAATAATTTGTTGGAATTGTGGGTGATTGATGATCTAATTTTATTAGTTGCACCATATTTTGCCTGTTTCTTGTGATTTTGAATTCTGATGGTGAACCTTACCAGAAACAAAGCTATAAATAAGCCAGAGGAATTAGAAAGAAACAAAGCTAAATAAAAAAAATAAAAAAAAAATAAAAAATCAAATGGATCAGTTGGCAGATCAGGACATGATCCGTCCCGATCCCCCCCCCCCCAAATGGCGGATCACGAGGCAGATCTGATCCATACCATTTTTGCTCGGGGCGGATTCATATCAGGCGATCCATCCCGTTGCCAATGCTAAAGTTTGATAACCTTTTTAATATTTTTTATTAAGGACAAAATAGTAATTTTCTGGGTATGCTATGTAGCTCGAAGTGACTTTATACTTATGCAGGTGACATTGAAATTGATGAGCCTATACCTCCTGCACATACTTCATCCCATAACGCACATGCGAAGATAAAGGTAAACAATATGTAACGTGACCAAGATATGAATTCAAAGAAAAGATACAGGCACAAGTTCACTGACTCAAAAGAATAAACAAATAGTGATAAAAGAAGGCCCAAATTTAACAAAGATGGATTGAAGCCAAATTTCAAGCCGAATGAAGAAATTGGACTAACGGGTCAAAAGTCCTACACGCAATTGCACACAGGAATACATGGGAGATCGCGCGAGAAAAATTTGTTATGCAGTGTGCTATGGCAATCAACCCCATGATCGCACGACAGATAACCATGTGATCGAGTGGTTCTACCGGAACCAAAATTTCGCGTTTTTTATTTTAATTACGTTTTAATTAATTATTAATTATGTTTTGAACTCTATTGCATCTAGGATATGTTTTATTCTTTTTTCTGTACATTTAAACAAATTTCTACATTGTAATACTTATACATTGATTCTTAAGAATAAAATTGACTGTTTTTACTCTTTCAAAAGTTTGAAGATTCCTTTTCATTATTCTTCAAGAACATTAAGAACTGATCAAAGAATTAAACAATCATTGTGGAGTTCAACAAATTCAGTTATTACTTCCGCATCGTACAGGTTTAAAATTTCTATATATTAGGTTCTTACGTCGTGAGCTTTGGGTTGTCTATTTATATTGTTTATTTGAATTTAGTTTTTTCCAACGTTTTAGATTTTAATTATGCATGTTCGTCGCGTATACCAAAAAGAATCGCATCTATTGGTCTTTGTGGCGTTCTACCATAGAACTTAGCAAGGAATTAAGCAATCCTTGTAACATTAGCTTCCGCATCGTACGGGTGTAAGATTTCTACATCTTCGATTCTTGCGTCGTGTGGTTTGGACCGTAATCCTATCGTTATTTTTATTGTTCATTTGAATTTAGTTCTTTCCAACGTTTAAGTTTTTTTTTTCCGCGTGTTTGTCGCGTTTCCAAATAGGAATCGCATCAATATGTTTCCTTCATAAATTTGGATTCAGGAACTCCGACAGAGCACCACTAAACCCATTGTTCTCTAGATACAGAGTATTAAACCACGTGAAATAGTTAAACCTATATGGGATTTCCACCAGAAAAATTGTTCTACGCAAGATTCAAGAGTAGGACACCATGATTCAAGGATGAATTCTGGCACAAGTCCCCAAAAATGTTCCCCTGAATGTAAAGATTCCGGAGTCGAGAGAGTTAGGAGAGGTCAGAGGGGAGGCGATTGGAGAGGTGGTTGAGTTGGAGGCTGAGAGTGCGGAAGATGAATAGTTTCTTTTCTTTTTTATTTAATTAATTGGATTATTTTATATTAAAAATGCAAAGTTACAATATTTTTCTTTTTTAGATATGGTCAAGTTCAATTTTTAAGTGAACTAATAGAAATTTTAGTTTTTCATCCATTTGTCATTCTCCCGCAATTAAATTAAAGATTTGGTACCATGAATGGCACAAACGAAAGATTTGGAAAAATTCCTTGTAAAAAAATAAAGATTTGGTGCCGTGACTCCAATTATCCTATTTTTTTATGTATGAAAATGTATAATTTCCCCATTACTACTTCTAGAAGACTAAGAAGAGTATGAAACTGGGGGAAAAAATAAAAAATAAAAAAATGTGATTTATGCGTGCTATAATGAATCTAAAGCATGTTCTTAACTTTATAAACTAATTTTTTAATAACATATTTATCTAAATCACTTTTAATTAAATACATTTTTTCAAACAACTTTATAATCATATATTTTATTTGAAAATACCAAAAATTTGTTAATAAACAACTAGTACAGTTGTCGAATAGAAGTTATTATAATTCTAAATGTTTATATAGGTACAATGGTACATCCTTTTCAAGTAATATTTTGGGCTTTTTCTCTGTGCAGCATTGGATTCTATGGTATATATGAAACAGAGTGACATTTCTTTTCAGGAATTGATTTGGACTTTTACCTGCTCTCTGTGTCTCACATTCTCCAATCCTAAATTATTATCGTTGTTGGTAGTGATGACAAAAAATTTTTGAAGGAACCGAACACTAGCTGCCTCGAAAAATTAGGTCTACGGGGCGGAAGGTACACGCCTCGAGCTCGCCCCGAAACTTTTTTTTTTCTTGTTTGAATGAGAAACTGAAAAAATAAATTCAAAAAAGCTACGAAGAGTTGAACTCTGGTTAAACTTATTGGCATGAGTATTCACAATCACTATATCATTTTGCTGTTTGTTGATTTCTTTTTCCTTCATATATACATATCATCCTTAACGTTCAAATTTAAAAACTCTGTCCACATCGGATCATTGATGGGCGGATGGGGCAACGGCCGGCTCGTTGCCATCACTAATTGTTTGGTAAATATATATATATATATATATATATATATATATATATATATATATATATATAACACAAAGAATGTGATATTTTCGATGAGAAATATTGTTATTGAAAAGTGATTTGAAAAAATATATATAGTTGAAATGTGATTTGAGAAATGTTTTATTTATAAACTTGTTTATAAATAATTTATGAAACATAAATCTGCATTATTTCATTAACCTTGATCAAATTAAGAGATCTTTTAAAAAGCATTTAATGAGTTTTTAGTAATCGTGTTTATAAATTTCAAATTTCTCCAAAATACTGTTTGGGTAATTATATTGGCACCATAATATTTTTTAACAATACCACATTTTATTTTTAATGAATATCCCTAAATTATTCTTATTTTTACACTTATACTCCCAAGTTTTTTATTTAAACATTTTATCACTAACCATCTATTAATTTTCATATCTTGTTCATTGTTGGATCGATTTGAAAAATAGAACAAAATAATCAAATGTAAAAAGCAAGAGCACTAAGATTTTTTGGTCAATCACCTACTCCCCCGTTGAGCAATCCATTAAATTTGAATTTTTGCTCAAATTCGACTGGCACATCAAGAAATTCATCACATTATAAGATCGATATCAAGAACACCTAAAAGATTTCAAAAAGCGAATCGTACACCCTACCAAACAATCAATTGGATTTCACCAAGACTAAACTCCGTCTTCTATATTTTACACCTATTATAAAACCAGTGTTCTAAAAAGCGTGAAGCGGGGAGCCCGAGTGTCAAGCTTTTCAAGCTTAAGCGGGAATATGCGTTAAAAAGCGTTAAAAAACGTTTTTCAATTCCTATATACAAAATTTAAATTTTACACATATTTTAACCCCTAAAAAAAAAAAAAAAAAAAAAAAATTCATAAGCGCGCTTTGGCTCGCTTCGGGTCACGCTTCTCACGCTTTCTCGCGCATAACGATCGCTTTTTTCACGTTTTTTAGATAAAAAATTTTCAGACGCTTTTCGCTGTTTTGACGCGGCTGAGTCGCGCTTCGAGCCTAGGCGCGCGTTGTGCGCGCACAACGCGCGCGTTTTAGAACACTGTATAAAACCACTCTAATCACTAAGAAAATAGATACTCTAATCATCAAGAAAAGAGATAACAAAGAGAGAACTACAATTAGACCTCACCAATAAGTTTTGTTCAAACCTTTAACCTAAAATTGCTCCCACCAAAATGAAAGCAAAGAATAGGAGAATCCGAATATCTCGTGTTGGAGAGAAAATGAGATGTCTCTTTCACATTTTCTTGTGTTCCATCATTTCTATCATCATCCCACGAGTACCACAGGTAAGGAGTATATATACAGAGAAGTTCCTAAGTAATGTGGGTCAAATTCCATTTTAGGCCCAATAGCTAAAAGCGTTTTTTGACCCTTGAAAGTGAGTAACACATTTTCAGCATTCATAAAAATGATTTTTGTCCAAAATATTTCTTGTGAGGGCAAAAAATACTTATTTATTTCTCATATTTTTAAATGATTAATACAAAAGTAAGAAATAAATATTTTTCCCTCTTTTCAATGCACATTAGCAGAATATTTGAATATAAATTGTAATTGAAAACAAAATTGTGATTATATTGTCACCACAAAACTTATTTTTTACACCACATTTTAAATATTTATTCATAAAAATAGACATATATAAAATTACATAATTGACCTTTTAATTTTCTCAACAATTTAATTGTACACCACAATCTCTCCCAACCAATACTCCTGTTCTTATCACCAGAGCTGGTGGTGGGTTAACACGGAACATAACTAATTACAGAAATAAGAAAAATTCTCAACTGATTTTGTACAGCAAAAATAAAAATATTGAAAAGACAAATAATCACCAATCAAAGAAGCTTTCAAAATTCCATTTTCATTCCAACCTTTTAGAGTCTGCAAGGATCACACGAATATTACATTTATTTGTTTACTTTTTTTCTGGACAGCTTGAGATGGGGAGAAAGATGGTGGGAGCAATGAGAATCCAGTTGATAACATCTTAGCACATTCTGTTGGGTTAAAACAAAACATGTGCGTCTATCCAATTTAGTCCTAATACTCCCATAAAAAAAGGAAAAAAAATAAAATAAATAATTAGTCCTAATACAGAACTATCCGACAAGCAGAAATCAATAGCCCTTGGAAGGTGCTTCTAGAGACAAATCAACAGAAATGTCTAAGTTATTCTTCAACAGAAATCAATAGCCCTCATTTCCTTAACATTAATAGAAATGTCTAACTTTAGGGATGATAAAAAAAACCCGATTCGCTCCGAATTCGACGGGTACTCGATCCTAATGAGACGAAAAAAAGTCGCTCCGCAAGTTGATGGGGAGCAGGTATGGAATTAAAATGAAAAATTCGAAGCAGATATAGGGCGGGCGGGTTGTGTTTGACCAGCCCCGCTAGTGACCCGTCCCGCAACTTATATTAAAAAATAATTAATTTTTTTTAATATATAGTTTGAAAAAATATTATATTTTTTTAATTTTTGTTTATGATGATTATTTAAATATATTGTAGGATCCTGTTGGAAAAAATGTTGTTTGATATTGTGTTATTTAAAAAGGTTGTTTAATTACGAGGGATAAAATTTAATAATAAAACAAGTAAAAAAAATTGTTCAAATAATTTTTTTTTCTAAAAAGGAAAAAAAATAAACGGGGCGGGTATGGGATGCCCTCATACCCGTCTCGCCCCATTATGACTTAGCGGGTATGGATTTGAGGTTCATCTCGTAGGGCGGGCCCACGAGGCGGGAGTATCAGCCCCATTACCATCTCTTCTTCAAGCTCCACCAAGCATGGCGGCCGGCAAAGACGACGAATAGTGGGGGAGATGTAAGGGAGAGATGATGAATGTTGTTTGGTGTATTTTTATTTTATATTTACACTTGATTGTAAATCAATAGTGGTGTATTTATCAAAAGTGTGTTTGAAATGGGGTGTATTTATAATGTGGTTTGAAAAATAAAAAGTATGATGGCAATATATTTTACCAAAATAAAATATATTAATTAAATGAAAGTTAAGAATAATAATACTTTGAAAAAATATTAAGGACATAAAAGCAAAAGTGAGCAAATATTAAAAACCTTTTACGTAATTAAAATGTGGTATAAATATAAAAAAAATGTATTTTGAATATAACTATTCATACTTTTTAACCACACAATATTTTTCGAAATTACTTTTCAACCATATATTTTATAGGAATGGCAATCCCACCCCCGCACGAGAAGAATTCCGAACTCATACCCGCCCCATGACTTGCTAAGTCATAACGGGGCAGGGGGCATCCCATATCCGACCCGTCTGTTAATGCCCCATTTATTATTTTTTCTTTAAAAAAATATATATATTTAAATAATATTTTTAAACAACACAATCATAATCAAAAATGTTTTTTTTATAACAAGATCCTATAATATAGTCAAATACTCATCATAAAACATAATTAACAGAACATAAAATATTTCCAAACTATACAGTCAAAAAAATTAATTATTTTTTTAAAATTTATGGGACTGAGCGGGGCGGGTCATACAAAATCCGCCCCGAACCTGCTTCGAGTTTTTCATTTTAATCTCATACCCGTCTCGTTGACTTACGGGGACGACTTTTTTTCACCCCATTAGGGTGGGGCCTAGTGAGGTTCTGGGCTGGACGAATTTTTTAGCCATCCCTAATATTTTACGCCAAAAGACTCAAATTCCTACTTATAAACAAAAATCAGCAGTCAAATAGAGTTGATAAAAAGTTTGATCAAATTCAACCATTTATTTTAATTACACCATGTTTGAGAATCACAACTTTATTCAATTTCTCAATCACACATTTCATTAACCTTGATTTAAATTTATTAAATCTTTTATCAAATCTTTATAACACAACACCTAAAAGAAAATAATAGGCAGTACGAATCATGCACTGAGGATTGATAAGTGTTTGATAACCTACAGAGCTCAATGTCCGATCAATTCCGAGGGAATTGTTAGGGTTCAGGTTCACGACACCAGGGTCGATTCGGATGATTCTAGGCAGGCTGAATATGTTTTCCCGGTGACGTGCAATGTCAACATGGTTTATTACGGTAGTAGCTGGAGTTCCAGCGAGGAGAAACAGTTTCCGTGGAGATTGATGTACAGGTTGGAGAATACTAATATCAGAACTGGTGTTAAGTTTTGCAAGTTGAAGGGCCAACTTAAACTTTGTTCGTGCCCGAAGGCAACTGAGATTGCGTTGCGCAGTCCAGAAATTCAGATTATGTCGAGTAATTTCTCGAAGGATGCTGTTGACGTTTGGCATGTTGGATATGTTAATTTGAATCCAGCACTGAACAGATGCCTTACCGTGGTCGACAGGAGTAGGATGAGCATCGATTCGGTGAGGACGATACCTGGTCTCAGTTATCATGATTTTTCTAGGCGATCATTATCTGGGCCAATTGTCGATTGCAATACTTCACAGAATCTAGATGTGAAGCCAGAGGATAGCGTTAGTCAGGTGTCTAGTTCGAGGAAAGACGAATCGTTGGTTTGTTCAGGTTCCTTGACCGGACATCAAATTGTAGATATTGTTAAGTCAGCTTACGATAGGGGTCAGAACGATGTTAAACAAAAACTTGTAACGGATAATTCCAAATCTTGACATTATATGCAATGAAATATCGTGTTGTACATTGTTGTTTCAATAGAAGAGTGGTTGTTCGATTAGGACAATCCAATCGAGAGAGTGGTCGTAGAACCCCCTCAAGAATGGATAGTGGTGAACTTCAGGATTCCTTTCCGGGTATTTCATGTAGTCTATCAACGTGACAATTTCATTGACATCTACGGAGTCCATGCACCTGCATTCTATTCCTTCGTAGTATCTGAACCTTTGTCCCATCGTGTAAATTATGTTGATTATGTCCTGCGGTTCTGCGACGACATTCAATTTGTACATGCCATTGAGCACTTCATCTGCTATTTCTCTCACTATGATGTGCATTCCGGAGTGTATATGATCTGCGAAGAATGCGAACGAATTATAGTCTGGACACCAGAATGGGTAGATGATCTTCGTCATTTTTAATAGGTTGTTGAACCTGGCCTTCGATTCCATGTATTCCCTCCAGTAAATATCATTTACGTGATCCTTCATGTCTCGAGGCAACATTCTGAAGATGTGTTCAAAGTTCAGAACTGGGCAGCTATTCGATGAAGATGATGCCATTTTATTTTCAATTGAGTTGTATTCTGTGTCGAGTGTAGTCGAAGTTGAGTAATTAATTTATAGCTCGTATTTTGTTCAGACACTTGATTTGCGAATCTATTCGTGTCAAATCAGAAACAGATGTAAGAACTTCATATTCGAATTTGAAAATCGTTCAATCAATTTATCGCGTTCAAATCGTAAATAATTGATATAAAGAACATTGTATAAACATATACTGTTCAGATCACTCATCCAGAAGATACAGAATTTCATAGTTATGTTATGTGCACTTGTCTATCTTCTCTTCGCGTCTGTATTGAATGATTTTATAGCCTCTGATCAGAGCAGTCCATGTGTACGTTGATCTGTGTATGCAATCTGAGTATTCTGAGTAGTAATCCGAGTCGATCAGGCCGGATATGAATTCTGACAAATTCGTATCTATCTTCAACCTCTCGAGGTTCTCGATTATCTGTGCAGCTGGAGTTCTAAGATAGTTTATAATTCCCAAATTTATTTCGTCCTTGTAAAATAAGAAGTCGTTGTATTCTGGACACCAGAACGGTCTGAAAACCCACGACATCATTTTCGTTTTCCTAAACAAATGATGCATATCTTCCATATGTTGAGAAAAATATATTTTTTTTATCTGTTGTTTCAAATCTTCCGGTAAATTTGAGAACAACTGTCCAAACTCGTGATTTTGGTCCACTGCGAATCGAGGCGAAATTTGAGAGGAATTCATGTTTCGCATGCCGAATTCGTAATGGAGTCTCTCAACAGTACTAGTTAATTGGTGTATTGGTGTATTACTTATAGGTGTTGACTGGGAACACGTGTCATCTACTTTAATTTGAAATTCAAATTCTCCCTCCAAAACTCCCGCCCTACAGTACGAAGATTCTAAATTCAAAATTCAAAATCCGACACATGGGACCGAGTACGTATGGAATATTCAGTCCACGCAGTGGCACGGCTCCCCCAACCCGCGGGAAAACCTATATAATATTACGGTTTGCCCGCCCGTCGGGGTCACCTCCGTACAGCCAAGTGGCCGAATCCTGGTCATCCGCTCTTCGGATCAACAGGGTTGATTCGGATCAACCGCCGAACTTGGAATTGCCCGTGCTTCTAACTTGTGGCCTCACGATTAGGATGGTCCGTTCGATCGCGAGCGTTTAACTCTGTCGTACGCTTGTATAAACGTGACGATCTTTTCTCACCGTCTTGTTGGCTGTGATGAACGTTTTACGGACTGTGATTCTTTCGATATTTATAACATTTTTAATCGTCCTGCAGATATACTTTGAAATTCATTTTCAATGTCTGAACAGGGACCTGTGTTTGATAGAGATTATAAGACGAAAACAATACAAGCTTGTGCTTATGGAGATTGGAGCCACATAATTTTGAACCTGCCCAGTTTCAGTGAATATACTTGGTCAAGGTTGCGGAATCATGCACTGAGGATTTGTGAATCTATTCGAAGTTGAGTAATTAATTTATAGCTCGTATTTTGTTGAGACACTTGATTTGCAAATCTATTCGTGTCAAATCAGAAACAAGTGTAAGAACTTCATATTCAAATTTGAAAATCGTTCAATCAATTTATCGTGTTCTACATCGTAAATAATTGATATAAAGAACATCGTAGAAACATGTACTGTTCAGATCACTCATCCAGAAGATACAGAATTTCATAGTTATGTCATCGTAGAAACATGTACTGTTCATAGTTATGTTATGGAAAAGTGTAAAGAAAAAAATGGAAAATCATGATAAAATACAATGCAAAAAAAAAAAAAAAAAGTCACGAAGAATGACTAGAAAATTGAAATTGCAGGCACAAAAAGAAATTGTTTATAAATAATTTTTTAAACTACACAATTTCTCAAATTAATTTTTAACACCATACATTTTTCTTTTCAATTTTTAACCATACATGCCGAACACACTGTAAATATGTTTGAAACATTTGATTATGAACTGAATTGGATTAAGTGGGTTTGGGTTTCGGGGACTGATTTCATTTTGGACTCAGGACAAATATAGAAGTGGGCCAGAAAAAACAGAAGAGTCTGGTAGAAAAAGAGATGTGCATTCGATCACGAACTTCAAAAATCTTTAAACTGGTAACTTTCTAATTATTCGTTATTGCTTCTCCACTGTTTGTATCTTCGACTTGAAATATTAAAATTAGCATAGGGTTCACTCCTAAGCAGGTGTCAGTTTGGTAAAAGAATTTTGTTTATAAATAAAAAAATTAATGTTTTTGAGGTAAAATATGTTGGATATTGATTAATAAATCGAGAATTGAAAATCGATTAAAATGACTTCGTGTCGAATTCAGACAAATACTTAAACCCTACCCAATCCATTTAGGCAAATTTAATTTGCCACTTCGTCGCTTCAGAGCGCACAAATTAGTATATTTGGCATTTCGAAAATCAATATCGGATGAATGAGCAATTACGAAAAAGGACGAAATCGGGTCAAAATATTTGACCGTGCGATCGCATGGTTGGGAAACCGTGCGATCACACGTCAAATTTATTTTCGATTTTTTGAATAAAACCGTGCGACCGCAAGGATTATAACCGTGCGACCGCACGGTTGCTTGGTGAAAAGACACATTTTCATAAAGGTGCATGATTTGACTTCAACCATTTTGTCCACATCCTTTCATGGTCTATAAATAGGACCCTTTGGGTGTCCTATTCCTCACAATTTGATATGGAAAACATATATCATCATCTCTTCTCTCCAAAATCAAAATCATTGCATTTGTTTTAATTTTCTTTTATTTTCATCCTTGGAGTATATAAGCCAAATTTGGTTCGTTATACTTGTATTTTGAAGTGCTACAAATATAAGTGAAGTCGTTGTATCTTGAGAGTCGATTGTCGAAATCCGTAGGCATCGTTGCGGGGCAAATTCGACTTAAGGACAAAGAGTCCAACTCTTGCCTCGGTTTTATCCCTACTTTCTTCTCTTTCTTGTTTGTATTTTCTTTACAGTTACCCTGTTTAATTTTTGGCACGAATTTACAAACTATTATTCTACTTATTTTGGCGTCACTATTCACAAATTCTCCCAACAAAATATATGTTTGAAAAGTGATTTTAAAAAATGTTGTTAAAAAAATGTTTGAGGAAATATAGCCCTTGTTTGGCCCCCATTTTTTGGGTAAAAATGTGGTTTTGAATAGTATTTTTGGAAGAATGTATGGTTAAAAATTGTTTGAAAAGTCAAAAATGGTGGGCTTGACTAAGATGGATGGTTGATATTGAGTGTTGAATAAATTTGGTTTGTAAAAAATGGGGGCCAAACAGGGGCATAGTGTTTATAAATAAGTTACAGTGCAGGTCGAAAACTTTCAAATCCATATCCATGGCTAACTCGTGTCTCGTAGCATGATTAGTACTCATGTACTCCTAAAGAAGACGATAAAGAAAGTTCAATTGACGTTTAGGGGCGAAGCCAAGTGTTAAAAATGGGGGAGCCGACTTCTTAATTTTTATTTTATTTTTTCCCTTGAAAGTTTTGAAGTGATTTGTCAGATCGGATATACGGGTGTGCCCTCGTCCAGTTTGACACACCCCTATCTCCGCCTCTGCAAGTCAAGATGATTGACTTGACTCCCGCCATTAAAAACCAATACATATAAACATACTAAAAAATTATACAAAAAAGAAAATATGGTAACATGTTTTATGTATGCAATTATGGGTTCTCACCATCAACTGATGTGGTATCGCTAGGGAACATCCCACAAGAATTGTTCCAATCCGTTACTTCTAATATATAATCACTCAAAGCCTCAGAAACAACTTCTGGACCATTTTCCTTCAACTCCGGCAGCTCAATTTCCCCCCAAAAATCATCGACGCCATCATTATCCAAAACGTCCACGTTTCCTGCCACCATATTCGCCGCCAATGTTGCGGCAGCCTGAATATCCCTAGCTGTGCATGTAGACGGCCGCGGCACAAGCTCGATTTCACCAGGAAAATTGAGCTGTGCACTTTGTCCTCTTAGACAATATGCAGCTACATCATATGCTCTAGCTGCCATTTCTGGTGTTGGGAATGAGCCTAGCCATATACGGTTTTTTTTCCTTGGCTCCCGAATTTCGGACACCCATTATCCCCATCTCCTTTTTCGAACGCCACGATAAAGCGGATGCCTCATATTGCTGCCTTGCGTGTGGTGTTTAGGACAATTTTCTACTGCGGTGGGGGTGGTGGAGCTACTACAAGACTCTGTTATTTTATGTTCGTTGCATGGTAGAGGTCTCTCCATTACAAAATCTACCTTTGGCTAGGGGACATCCATCTTTAATATATCAATAATTTTATGGAGTTATTTTTTATGGACATATTTTTAAGTGACATTATAACATGACGCACATTCATTGAGTGATGAAAATAACTACTTCATCACTACCCATTGCATATGTGCGCCCCATCACAATATCACTTAAAAATATTTTAAAAAAATGTCTACATATAATTACTCTTAATATATATAACCTTTTAAATTGGGACTTGATTTGATTTTTATTTGTCTCGACATAAAAGCAATAGCAAACTTCAAGGTAAACATCATTGTCATGTTAAAGTTTTTGGTCCCTGAAGGTACAAAATGTCACATGTGCTGTCCTACACGAGATGTTACTTGTTAGGGACCTTTTTTTTTCGCGTGATGCAGATTACAACCCCAACTTTTTCTGTTCTGCTCTGTAGACTTTTCCCTGTATCGACTGTCTTTGAGTTTGACCGCACCTTTTGTTCCTTTTAGTTTTTATAGAACTCCTGCTAGTATTGAGAGTCCGTTTGATGCATGGAAAGTTTTTGATTTTTGTAATTTTTTTATGTTTTTGTATGGATGTGTGGTTTAGATTGGTTTGAAAAGTAAAAAATTGTGGACTTGACTAAAGATATTTGGTTGAGATTGAGTTTGAAATTTTTTGATAAAAATTCTTGATGGACCAAACGGGCTCTGAATTCAAACTATTTGAATTTAAGGGTTAACTAATTACTAAATGTATGAATTGAAATTAGAATAAGTTAAGGATTAGTCGATCAAATAATAGATAATTTGGTTGGTTTAAATAAAATGAATTGCTTAATTAATGAGTAAGATCATGTTTGATAGCACTATTTTGTTAAATTTTAATATAATTTAAAGTCAACATTTAATCTTAATCACACTTTTTATGGGGTCAATAACTTTTCAACCACACATTTTATCAATTTTTATCAAAATTTACAAAAAATCTGATTTTTATCAAATAAACATGGGCTAAATGTATGGATTGACATTTGATTTTTATCAAATTAAACATGGGCTAAATGTATGGATTGAAATTTGAATAAGTCTTCAATAGGTATGTTGATTAAGTGTGACTCTTCAAAACGCAAAATGTCTATAATGAAGAGTCATGGCATTTAAGGATAGTAATAATATCTACGGACTCGAAACCCTTTGGATATCCGACACAAATGAGCATGGATTATCCAACTAAATAGGTTTGTGGGTGGGCTATGGAGGTATATTTAAAAATCCGACATGGATATATGCTGGATGTGAATTTTTTTACAAAACCCATACCCCCGACCCATATATTTATTAATTTCTTTAAAAGAGATATTATAGTACTTAAAAGAGAAAAATTCTTTTAACTACATTAATGCATGTGTTCAAAAAAAAAAAAAAAGAATGAGTTTCAAATGAGCATAGAAGTATATCAATCTCTGACCCAACCTTGACCCTCCATTTATAAATGGGTATATGTGTAAGGTATGGAGGTTAAAAATCTCTATTGGGTAGGGGTATGGATTTTTCAAATCCAATCCATTGTCATTCCTTGACGTTTGATAAGATGTAATCTAAGAAATCAATAATGAAATTGTACGATCTAATGGTTGCGATGAATTTGTGGCTAAAGATACAATCATTCGAAGAGATACATTAAAATCTATAAATTGAACCCTCCAAATTCCATTTCTTCCCTCCAAATCAGTTTCATATAATTGATTTCTAATTTTCTTCTTTCTTCAAATTCTGTCAAAATAATTTTCATATTATTTTTGAGTTTCGTGTTCGATATCTTTCATTCTAGAAGAGTACAGTCAACGATTTGGTTAACACGACAAAATTAATATTGTGCTATAATAATCTTGGAATGAGCATTGTATTTTGTGAGATTAACGTACATTTGATCATGTTAACACTAGGCTTGGACCCAAAAACCGCCATCTATTAAACCGACCCGACCCAACCCAAACCGTATCGGTTCGGGTCGGGTTTAAACAAAACTCGATTTCGGGTCGATTTGTACGTTTCAGTCGATTTAAAAAGTTAAACCAAGAAACCCCATATTTTCTCTCACACTGGCCACTAGTAATGCTCCCCACGCCTCTGTTCCTCAAATTTAGTCAAGACTCAAGCAAAATCTAGGATAAATCTAGTGTTAACGCATTAGCTCACACATTGGGTTATATACCCTTTCACATGAGTGTGGGCTCCACACTCATGTGAGATGGTGTGCCATCTAGTGTGTAAACTAGTATGTAACTGTAGCATGATCCCAAAATCTATGCAGCTTCTTCATCTATTACAAGAAGGAAAGCTTCATCTGTGGTAATACAAATTACAGTTGGCCCAAAACTGGAATTTCATATTTTATAGAGCTCCCAGATTCCCTTAGAGTCAAGGATCTGGACTTTGTGTTGGAGATTTTGAGATGTTCGCTTATGGCGATAAGGTTTATCCTCTCACTTTCTTTATATTTTGAGTCGAAAAGGTTGCAATTCATTATTATGGAAGACTGGCTACAAAGAAGTGTGTCACTTTGCTTCGACGAAGATGGAATCGGAGAGCCAATTCCATTTGGGTTCATCCCTGGTTCCGGCAGCCCTAATATTTTTGAGAAAATTAGGAATGAGAATGTAAAACCCCAAGTTCAAAGATCTTAAACATGGACGTGTTAACTTCCCTTAACTTAAATGCGGAAACAAATCATTTAAAATTTCAACCTTTTTATTTTCTATTATAAAATTTTACAGAAATTTCGGCAGAATCTCCTCTATAACTTGGACATAACCAACCTGTAGAGGGACATCATACCTACAATACATATACAATTCTCAAGCCATTCAAATTCTATATTCAACATCCAACCACAATTCCAAAATTTAACTTCAACATTAATACCCAAACTCCTCAACAATAATACCTTGAAGTATCACATTTATAAACTCATGAAACGTGCTATAAACTAATCAAAAGAATTTTTTCAAATAAAAATTTATAACCAATGAATTAATTTATGAAAAACCTTTCATTTATTCTTAGAAGAAATAAAATTTGGAGTAATGTCTGAGTCTGCCGCCAAGTGCTCTCCTCGGATCAGCTAACTTTTATCACCTGAAATGTTGGGGAGAGATTTGGGGTGAGCTAAAGCTCAGTAAGTAAAATTTATGCATGCTTATGACATGAAATGCTTTAAAAATTCTAAATATGTATCCACATTTACTTTACTTTCCAGAACTTTCAAAGTTTTTCAAACTTTCACTTAACATTTCAAAACTTTCATTTCATTTCTATGGTGAGCTCACTTGGTGTATCTTCTAGTCAATCGGAGAGCAGTGGGAAATTATTATTTGAAACCAGATTAACATTCACATTTCCACCGTAAAGCGGTTTAACATTCACTTTCCCACCGCATAGCGGTTTAACAGTTCACCGCAAAGCGGTTGAACATTCAGTCGCAAAGCGACTTAATTCTGGTACGCAGGTCCCCCGCGCCCCATTTCCCACTCATTTCTTTCATGACCTAGAAGTACACCCATTCTTTCGAAAAAAATTTGGGATACATAACTTTTCACAAAAATTGCACATTGACACATTCATTTCATTAAAACATTTGACTTCCCCATTTCGATGTCAATGCATGCTTAATGATGCAATGACATGATAACGTGCATGCTTAAACATTTCTTTGAATACACATACTTGCATATGGTAAACCAAAAGCATTAGAATTCCATAATTAATACGAATATCAATTAAGCACATAATTCCACATTGAACATTCAACTATGTTGAGAGAAGGGGAAGTTTACTTACCTGACGTTCTTAGTATTTATCGTTGTCTGAATTTGCAAGTGAAAGAGTCTCAGATGTTCGTGAAGTCAATGTATCCAGTAATCCTAATTTATATCAATTCATTAAATAAAATATACTTCCAGTTCAAAATCACATTTAAAAACTCCTAACCGAGGTCAAGACTTCCATGTGACTTAAAATTTACTCAAACGTGTCCTTAAGCCATGTCTTAACACATATAATATCATATTCGAAATAATATATTAGATTCAAAGAAAATTTGAAATCTTTCTTACATATAAATTTACACGAGTCAAGACTAGACAATACTCATTCCAAAAAAATAATTTTTATGTTATAAGCTATAAATTCACAAATTTAAACACAAACTCAATTTAAACTAATAAATTCCTAAATTTTTAAAATCTGAAAATTAATCTACATACCTTTATCATTCTTTTCCAAAACTGAAAGTTAAAAACTCATTTATATTACTTTCCCAAAATTTGATATTTACAGAATTACTCAAAGATTAACTAAAAATTTTAATTAACCTAATTATGAAATTCATGATTCCTTACACACACAAAAGTCAATATATACATACATATATACACATTACCCAATGAAATTAGCATCAAAAATCTGAAAATAACTCCCAAAATCTGAATTTGTATATATGCCCACATAAAAATCCGAAATTTACACATTTACATACACCTATACATACATAATAATATATACCTACACCTAAACACCTTACCCATCGATTTTAACAAACAAAAAATCTGAAATTAACCTTTAAGATCTGAGATTTTATGTAGAAGATACATACATAAACGTTATATATATATATATATCGAAATATGTGTGTGTGAAAGTGGGTGCGTGTGCGTGTATGGGGGGGGGGGGCGAGGACTGCACTTATGGTGAGAGGGAGGGGCGGAGAGAGTGACCAAGGCGGAGAGACGAGGGCGATCGAGAGAGCGAGAGGCAGAGGCGTGGAGATGAGTCTGAGGCTGAGAGGTCGCGAGTGAGAGAATGAAATGAGGGTTTAGGTTTATATTTTTTGGGAATTCGCAAATTAGTCCCTCCTTTCTCTCCAAGTGCATAGTTAGATCCATAAGTTCTAATTTATTTTCTAATGCCATTAAACTCCCCTCCCCCCCCCCCCAACTTTCAATTTAACACAATAAAATAGAAAATAACATGCTTAGGCAGTAAAACAAATGATCACATAAATATACACGTAAACTCTTAAAATAAATAATTTATAAATTTTTAATTGATACATTGATCGAAATGGTGTTCAAGTCCTTCCACTACAAAATAATTTGAATTATAGACATTAAAGATCACAAATTTATAATCACATTAACATAATATTGAGCGAAATTTAGAATTGCACGTAAAAATGAAAAGCGGTCTTACAGAGAATGTGCATATGTAACCGACCCGATTCAGAACCGTTTTCACAGCATTTAAAAATTGAGTAAGTCGGGTTGGGTAGGTTTTGACCCAAAACCGATTTGATCCATTGCCCATCCCTAGTTAGCACTAGTACGAGGGACAAAATCAGCCTTAAGGGGATTGTATTCGCATACTGATAAGTACGTTTTTTGTACATATTTTGATCTCAAATTTACACAATTTTTATTATTTTAGAGTTTTATATTGCTTAAATTTTTATTTATTTTGATTGTTTTAGGAAAAACTCGAATTTGGAAGAGATTGAAGCAAGACGAGGAAGTCATGCGCGGAGTATGTGAAGAAATTAGTGCATAACTTTCAGTACAAATATTTCCAAGTATCCAATAATATATCATTGGAAAGATAATTCAATTTAGATTCCAATGCAACAAACGGTGCACAAATCTGAATTGTAGATCAAAAGTTATGCGCGTTTGAAGTTCGACTAGCGGACCAGAATTTCAATCGCGGTCGGACCGCGATTTCCAGTTTTAAGCCCTGTTTGCCGCGGCCCGCTGTAGGGTATTTTGCGGATTTTTTTTTGGTTTTTTCCTTATTTTTTTCACGTGGAAATTACACAAACTCCTACTTTATAAAAATCAAATTCATAAATAAGATCAAACTTGTATTATTTCAAAATTCAGGTTTTAATTAATATTTTAATTAATTAAAAATTTTATATATTAATATTCTATAATTAAATTAATTACCCAATCCTACCTCTATTTCACACAATTTCAAACCCTAACCCAATCATTTCTATATTAAACAATACATCTCCCTCCGCCACCTGCTTATCAGACTCCGCTGCGCCCATTTCCCTTCCCCGCCGCGGACTCCACCCCGTCGGAGTCCCATCATCACAAGACCCCCGTTGGCAGCGACGATATCAAGGTAAGAGCTGCTCCTGCAACACGCTCAAGTATATATATATATATATATATAATACTCAAACCCAAACAGTATTCAGATCCGCCTCTTCCTCTCAAACCCTAACAGTCTACAAATCCTTTGTTATTTCTCCCAAACCACGCTGTCGGAAGCAGCACCACCACCACCACTGCACACGGCCACAACAGGTCGTTCGAGGCTAATAGCGGTAACACGACGATGTCTAAATTCCCATCTCTCGATGAATACAATCATCGGCTTGCCCTTACTCCGTTCTGCCTCTACACACTGACCATTTCAAGGTAAGCAGCAGCGCCGCTATCAGCACCGTTGCTTGCATCTATTCCATCAAGCAGCGGTAGATTAGCGACGCTATTGCATCAGGTAAACAAAATATCAGCCACGAAATTTTATGGAGGTGGGAGGTGCGAGATCAGGCGCTAGCCACTGTCACTTGCAAACCTTCAACAGAGGCGAATTTTCTTTATTTATCTCGATGAATCTAAAGAGATCAGAATTTCTCTAATGAGTTTGGTGGATCTGCTAAAACTTGTTGTAGATCAGATGTTGGTGTGCGATGGATGTGGTGATGATATTGGTGTTTGGTGAGTTGGTGATTGTGATTCTGGTCGATGATTGAGGCAGTGGTATGTGACCAGGTTGGGGATGTCGGTGGTTCATGTGTGAAATATTGATGAGCTGTAACTTAGAAATCAAGTAAATGACCCCAATAATTTGATAACTGTGACTTAAAAATCGTGATTTAAAAAAATCCGTGACCTAATATTGATGAATTGTGACTTGGAAATCAAGCAATTGTGACCTACTAATTTGATAAATGTGACTTCAAAAATAGTGAATTAATAAATAGTGACCTAAAAATATGTTTGATTCTATTAATTTGACATTTTGTGACCTTGAAACTAGTTGATGATTTAAAAAAATCCGTTATTGTGACCTAAAAATAAGTTCAATTTGTGATCTAATATTTTGATAATTTGTGACCTTGAAATCATACGTGACCTAAAACTTTGTCTTTTGTGACTTGAAATATATAGTATTGTGACTTGAATATATATAATATGAACAAAACATTTTAATTATTTAATTTAATTAATTGCTTTTAATCACAACCTTATTTTTGAAATAATACAAGTTTCATCTTAATTTTGAAATTGACATTTATAATCACCTTATTTATGCATTTTTCCCTTTTTTCATTTGTTTTCAAGACCAACAAGGATTAAAACTATTTTCTTGACTTCTAAACTATAAAGAGGCCTATTTTAACCTAGAAAAAGAGTAGAGCCCAAATTCATTATTCATCTAGATTCTACAAGAAATCAAGGAGAAATTTCAAGAAACCAAAGAAGAAATCAAGAACTTAAGTTGGAGATTGGATCTTGGTGCATGAATCTCTTCATCTTCTCAAACTTATTTCATGGATTTGGTGATGTTCTTCTTTATTAATCCTTCTTGTATTTCTTTAATTATGTGTTATTAATTTATTAGTTGGGACAAACGATGTAATCTTAGTTTAATTATTCAATTTTAATTCTCATGTTTTTATTCACAAAAATAAAAATCAAATCGTGAGTCCCAACACTTTTTATTCACAAAAACAAAAATCAAATCTTTGAATTTATTTGTCGTTTAGGAACTGATTAATCAAAGCTAGTAACAAATAAATTAGTCCTCGTAGGATCGACATTCCGGACTCAAAAAGTCCACTTTTACTACTTGTTTGCGATATCTTGCACTTGCGATAAATTCAAGACAACAAGTTTTTGCCTCGTTTCATTTTATCTCTTTCTAATTTCTATATTTTAGTAAGTCAAAATTATATGTGAGTGTCATGATTATGATAAGTCAAAGTTTATTCGATATTTTGTAAGTGCAAGTCGCTATTTCTTCGTATTTTACATGCACATATTTTTTATTAAACGGAATATAATTATGCCTACTATTTATCCAACAGAATTAGGGATATTTGCTCCATATTAGTTTATGGGATTCAGACGCAGATCCATCCAGGAAAGGAGTAAAAGAAAAATTAAAGAAGTTGCTGAGCTGATTGGATGTTGATCGACAAGGTGACACAATGTGTATGGCCCTATAGTCACTGTTATATCATTTTCGGTCTAGTAGAAACAATCATTCTCCTTTGAATTTGCACAGAAAACATCATACAAAACTAACTTTACATAGTATATTTTTTCCTTTTAACAAAAGCCAAAACAAACACTTACTAGCCAATAGTAGTGACCTCATTACAAACTCTCATACACAAGCCTTCTTGAAATATATATACATGTGACGTGATATAGTCA
The DNA here is from genome assembly GCA_963555705.1 of Ligustrum vulgare. Taxonomy (NCBI): domain Eukaryota; kingdom Viridiplantae; phylum Streptophyta; class Magnoliopsida; order Lamiales; family Oleaceae; genus Ligustrum; species Ligustrum vulgare. Next base: position 31,171,864 of record OY743189.1, on the reverse strand, counting down.
TTGAGTATTGAGTTTCCGTATTACAATAACGTGTATCTGTCGTTACTGTTGGGTTTTTTGTTGATATCCAATAAATTTAGACAATGATTTTAATTGATTTATATTATATTTTTATAGGTTTCGGCCGAAAATTGAAAGAGGGGAAAACGACAATAAGAACGAGATCAAAATCGAGTGTTCAACCACAACTTGTTGAGCCATTTGAAGCGGTATTTCATTGAATTTGTTGCTCAAGGTCCACTCTAATGTTAGGCCCATATATAAAGACATAGGCTATTTGTTGGTTTTGTGAGAAATTTGGCCCATTATGTCAGAGTGGCCCAATTGGAAATTAACACATTTCCTCTAGTTCCTTGACTTTGTGTTTGAGAGACGTAAGATAAAATTTTGAATCTTGGAGCCAATCTTCTTCGATGTCCCTTTTGAGCAGCCCTTTGGGGGTTGCGGTGGTGCTCCTTCTCCTTGTTGACGGTGGTCAAATAAGATGGCTTTCGAAGCTATTCTTCTAGGACATTAGTGTAGTGTTGTAGGTCGAGCTCAAGGTTGTTTTCTCGTGGTGTTGTCGATGAAATTGAGCCAGGTTTCTTGATATTTATCAACATATAAATTCAACATTTATTTTCTATGGAAAAAAATTATTCTTCTTTTGATCTCAATTTTAACAGGATAGATAGACAATAATAGCAAGTTTAGGAAATAAAGCTTCACGAAGAATGACTCATAAATTATTTTTACATTGGTGATATAAAAATCAAATTATTTTGAAATTTTTATAATCTGAATTGAATTCGGAACAAATATTTGAATTTTAATTGGTATAGAAGTTTAATGATAATTGGGCCAATTTATCTTTTCGGACAAAATTCGGGATTTTTGGCCGATACCGACCTTGAAACCTTTATATGGGGAAATGCCATGAACAATTTTTAAACCTTAAAAATCTCATGTTGCAATAAAAATATGGAAAAAATACATAAATAAGTTAGTTATAAATACAAATTTCAAAATTAAGGAAAAATTTGTACAATTTCAAAAATCATATTGTAATTAAAATATATTAATTAAATTAAACAATTAAAAATAGTTCATTAATTATATATATTAATGTCACAAATTTTATAATTTCAAGTCACAAAAAACAAATATTTCAGGTCACAAATAGTGTTAGGATCACAAATTAACAAAATAATAGGTCACAAATTGGACTTACTTTTAGGTCACAATAATAATTTTTTACTTCACAACTGATTTCAATGTCACAAATTAATAAATCAGTAAGTCACAAAACGTCAATTTAATCAATCTCGATTTTTTTTTAGATCACAACTTATCAAATTATTAGATAACAAATCTTTTGAGTCACAATTATTAAACTATTAGGCACAATTGACTTCTCAATTATTTGATTATATATCATTCATCAAATTATGAGGTCACATTTTACGTAATTGACATCGGCCCACACCGTCAAAGTCGCTACCATCACCTCTTCCCCCCCCCCCCCACAACCATCAGTGTCTCGACGGCTCCATCGCAACGACATTGCCACAATCGACGCCACAATCAAAAGAAAAAAAAAGTTGTTGCAATACTATCGTTTTAACTACATCACCACCTATCACCGGACAACACCATCACTTCCATCTCCACTCACAGCCACCACATTATCACTACCACCGGACAACATTCATCACCGCAATCCCAAATTCATCACCCAAAAAAAAAAAAAAAAAAAAAAATTAAAAACAGAGTCATCGCAATCCCAAATTCATCACCTTCACCGCTGCAACTTCAACCAAAAAAAAAAAAAAAAAACAGAGTCGACGGTTCAACCTAAAACCCAAAAAAAAAAAACGAAAAAGAAGAAACGGAGTCGGCATCCACAGCCACACTATAAACACAAACATCACACCACTGACCAGCGCCATCATTAACACACACACCACCACCACAACACCACAGCCCCACCAACCACCGCAACACTACATCACTATCTCACCATCACTACCACAACCTATGACCCGATCTATAAAATGTGACATTAAACATCCACTCTAGATCTGAGAATCGCACGGAGCAAATTATATATAACCGTCTGCAGCAGCGCCCATCGACGGAGAGAAGCGGGCGTAACAACGAACTGCTTCGTAGCGTCGAAGAGGAGGGAAGATGGAGGGTTCACAATTGAATCGTGCTCTGAGTGGGGTGGGATTGGGATCGCCAATCGCCGGTGTTGTGTTGAAATAGTTGAGTCGTTGAGTGTGTATTGACTGTGTGGAGCATATATGAGGGATATAATTAGGGTTTGAAATGGTGAATGATTGATAAATGGTTGAATAATTAATTTAATTTTGAATTATTCTAATTTAATTATTAAAATTATAATTATAACCTGAAATTTGTAATTATATAGATTTCATCTTGTTTACGAATTTTGATATTTAAAAGTAGGGGAGTGGGTAATTTCCACTAAAAATATTTTGAAAAAAAAAATCCAAAATTACACAAGATATTTTAGGAAAATTATTAAGCCTTTATTTGGTACACATTAAATTTTAATACATTTTTTCCCCTCTTACTTTTAATCACACGTTATTCAATAAAATAATATTATATTTTTCTTTCTCTTATTTTAAACTACACATTTTTTCAAAATACATTTTTTCAAATAATTTGATTATAATAGGGCTCAAACAAGAGCTAAATTTCATAACCAAAATTATGTTAAATTTTTTGAAATTGGGACATCAAGTCATAGAAATTTTTAGGTATCCATAATGAGCACTCCCCCACCCCACCCCACCCCACCCCACCCCATCCCATCCCATCCCATCCCACCCCAATATGACAGTCACTCTCCACCCACTACATCGCGGGCGGGCGGGTGAGGGGGGAGGGCACCTGTGTTCGGTGGCTAACAAGTAAAAAAAATAGTTTTTTGTTATTTTTTAGGGAGATGGATGGTAAAAATTAGAGAAAAAAAAATTTAAGGTTAGAGATTGATTTGGGGAATTGTGTAGTTTAAAAATCAAAAAAAATCCAAAAACTTTACTTTACCGAACAGAGGCTAAAGTTCTGCATCAAATCCATCCATTCGAAATTCAAATAACAAATAATAATCTTTAGATCTTTAGAAAATGCATTGTCAAGATTTAATTGTGAGTGTTCTTTCAGAACCCATGCTCTCGGGTGATGAAGACTTCCAAATAAGTTGCTATGGGGCGAATGCTTATTATCTTGCTTTGGTAGAGCCAATTTCCGCATATTTATAACCCTATCAAACAATTTTAGTACCATAAAGAACTAGGCTCACATAGCTTTCACTACAATGAACTAGAATTATATCCGTGCGATGCACGATCATTTATTACTCATATATATTGAATTTATATGTTAACATACGAAATGAACGTTTAATTAAAAATGACAAACGAAGAAAGACAATTAATTACAAAAATGTACATTACACATAACTTTTTTCTTTTTTCTTTTTACGATTCATATGTTTATTGTTCCAGAATTTTTTAAATATTGTAATTTGAATTAGTTTAAAACTTAAAATGGAAAAAATTTAAATTTAAATAGAATTTGTAATAAGTAAAAAAAAAATAGATATAACTGTAATATATGTTTAGAATTTTATTAAAACTAAAATGAAAACAAAAATAGATTGATGAAGGCTCTTATTATATAATAAGTTATCACTTACCCATATGGAATTGATTTTTTAAGAATCAATTTTTTTGAATATTCATTCTCAATCACACATTCTTTAAAAAATTATTTTTACAATTTTTCATAATACTTTTTAACTATACATTCTAAAAAATCACTTTTTCTGAAAACTAATTCTCAAAAAACAAAAATCAAATGGTTAGATTCCGTTTAAGCCGGTCTACAAAATGAAACCACCATAAATGATAGAATTTTAAAAACATAAAAAATTATAGATATGAACTATCAAAATATTCAAAACATTCAAAATTTATTCAATAACTTCAATTTCCACCCAGCAGTCAAAGTGCTACGCTACCGAAAAAAACTATTTTTTATAAGTTTTAAATAAATGTATTTAACCACATCATATTTTGAAATATTATGAGTTTGCTAACATGCCTTTAATTTTGTTTGGATAAAAAATAGTTAAAATAATTGTTAAATCAGTAATATGTATTGTGCATATTGTTATTATTTAAATATATAGTATTAGACATAAATAAATGAAGGAAATGAACAAACAAATAAAGAAAACTAAATTAATAAATAAAATGAGTAAATAAATAAATGAATGAACAAAATCAATAATATGGGTGTCAACTCGAATTGAAATTAATTATTTTTTACCAAATTAAATTTACTTAAGGAATTATATATATCATTACTTAAATAAAATAATTTTGAAATGGTGTGACATTTGGAAAAAGTAAAAATGTACAAAATAAAACATTTACATTTAATATTTGATGTGATTTTAGGGAAGACATGTTTATAGTTGACTCTCACTCGTGAGTTTGTATTAAAGTTCTCGTTGAGATATTTGATTTGATACCCACAATGCATTTTTTTTTTAATTTCAAAATAGTTATATAATTATCAAAAGTATTCATTGAAATACTTTCGTTTTTCGAAAGACGGTTTAGGCAGGAAAAGTCTCAAAACCTGTTTTTGGGAAGTACTCTCACTTTATATACAGCTCGTATTTCAACCGTACGATTCACGAAAGTTATTATCTACAATATTGATTTCAATAAGTATTCTTAAATTTTAATACTTATACATAATCAACATATGTATAAATGTATAAAAAATAATTTTATGTCACAACAATTATTAGAATTTAAAAAAGAACATAAATAACTCAAATTATTAAAAACTTCTTTGAATAAAAACGTCAATTTATATATCTTCACTATCTTATTAATTAAAAGTGTGGATGCGTGGGAATCTTTTGATTTCCAATTTTATCCTCACATTCTTTTCTTTTTTCAATAAATAATATTCTTAGTTCATTTATTGAAATTTATTTATATTTATATTTATATTTATATTTATATTTATTTCAAAAATATTAATTTATCCACATTGACTAAATCGAAATTTCATTAATTTAACAACGTTGACTAAATCGAAATTAGTTACTTAATTAATATTAATTTAGTGTCGTTACTTTTTAATTTACTTTTAGAATATTATCCCATCAAATTTCATTTCCCGTGATAACTCCACTGAATATTTCAAAGAGTGCATTTATACATTTAATAATTTTTTTTTCTAATATTAATTCAAACAGTTATGTTTTAGTTATCGATAAAAATAGATTTTTTATAATTATTTTCAAAGTAGGGTGAGTATAAAATTTTTTATTTTTAAACTTACTTCAATTCTTATCAAAATCATCAATTAATTTTTATAAAAAGAAAAATATATATATTTTTAATTATGTTCTAATTAAGAATATAAAATAAATAATTTCAAACTCTTTGAGAAAAAAAGATCAAAACTGAAATTTTAATTTTAATTTGTATAGTCTTTGCTTGGTGATGATTAAAATAAGATTTTTAATAGATTTTGATAGATATCAATAAAATGTGGTTGAAAAGTTGTATGTCCGATGAAATGTACGGTTAAAATTAATTGTTGACTTTGACTTATATTAAAATCTTATTTTAATTTCTCTCAAACGAGAGCATAATATTAAACTTTTTTCCTTATAAAATAGTTTACAAATTAATTCAGTTTATCCATACATAATTTTTTTTCACATTTTTTCACAACTTACCATTAATATTTTATAAAGAAATTAGTGATTTGCCTAATATTTTATGATATCATATTACTTCTTAATATAATATACACGATTTATTTATTAAGCAGACATTTTAAAGAATTGTTTGATATATATTTCGAATATCTGGACGAAAATTTTCAATAAAATATTAATATATTATGAATTGAAGTTCATTTACAATTTTCCTCTAACAATATCAATTACGTAAATTATATTCAAAAATAGTATTAGTACTTAAAAAACGTTACTTTAACATTCATCATATACATAAGACGTGCGAAACACGTGCTTATTACTAGTTTAAATAATAAATGACTATTGATTTCAATAATTTTTATGAATTATTATTAACTTCATTAAAAATGCAAATTTAGTAATTTTTTTAATGGTATATCGTGTTTGATGTAATATTATTTGTACAAATATTGATACGTGCGAAATGTATTAATATATTTCTCATAATTTTTACATTTGACTCCCGTATTTAACTTACATTTCAATCTCATTCAAAAACAACAATCACAATAATTAGAAAATAAGTAAGCAAAATATTTGAAATTAACCAATTAAACTTTATTTACTAAAATAAGTAGTTAAAATAATAATTTGAAAAAATCGCATTTATCATGATACGACAGCCGAGTAAAGTTGGAGATCGTGAAATTATACAGAAAATCTTATACCGTATAATATTTAAAAATTTATTAAAATTAAGAATGATTAAAAATATTAATCATTCTATTGATATTATTAACTAAAAAGAAATCAAATTATATTCAATATTAACATTCGTTCAATAACTTTTTCTATAAATTATTTATAAGCAGCGCATTTTTTCACCCATATATATATATATATATATATATATATATATATATATATATATATATATATATATATATATATATATATACATACACCACCACTACCATCACCAACACACAGTAAAGAAATCAGAGTCTCCTTTCTTGGGTTTGCATTGCAAAATCTTTATTAAAGCAACTAATGACACAGTGGTTAAGGTGAATGCCTAATGCCTCTAGAGTGCTCAGAGTTGATATCAACAACCCATGCTTTCCTGCACACTATATATCCATTCATGTATCTACGACATTCCTTCTTTCTACATCGAACTATATATAACATTCATTCGCATGCCCTCCGTGAAAATTTCTCAAAAGGTCACCAATTATAGAATTGCTCTAAGCCAAGTACGCTTAACTATGGAGTTTTTAACGTGGACTTCCTAAAAAAAATGTGTACATTGTTGGTATGAATAATACCTATTAAATCTTTTAAGCTTTCCTTGCCTGAGTGTTACAATCACCACCCGTTAGAATCGTGACGTCCTCGTTTCGCTTAAACTATTGAGGATCCGTTGCCAGGCATTTGGATTCAAGAGGTGGCTCCTACGGGTTTAAAAGGTGGCTTCCGCCCTATGACGTAGCACTTTGTTTTGCATAGCACTTAGTTCCCGATTTTCGACTGGCTCCAGCTCTAATACCATTTGTAACGACCCGGGTCCCACTTAACGAGCTGTCTCGACCATTAGATCGACGACGTACTGTCCCCACTGTACCAACATGGTCTTTTCAGCATGCTTTATCCTCGCTCATACGCTCCCTTAGAAAACTTCTCAGAGGATTACCCATCATAGAATTACTCCAAACCAAGCACGCTTAATTGTTGAGTTTCTAACGATGAATTTCTGGAAAAGAATGTGCACCTTGTTGGTATGAGTAGTATCAATCAAATATTTTGAGCTTTCCTGACCTAGGTGTTTTATATATATATATATAATCTTGCAGTTGTATGTACCTTGGGTGAATTTCTCACTAAGATTTCATTAGGATTTGCATCCTTGGAGATGGTCAGCTGATTTGATCCCATGTCAATTTCATCTTGCAACTTATTAATTCTCTCCAATAGCTCTTTCATATAGTCTATGGTATCACTGAGTATAAAGGTTCTACTATCCATCTAATAAGATCCAAGAAAGTCAAACATCGATGTGCGTCCAGTGAGACCCATGACGAAATTCAAGGTCAATGAGGTTCAAGATTCGATGGTGGGATTCATTCATAAACCATGGAATCAAGCCCAAATGTAAGACACCTTCAATTCCGGACGAGAATGGGTCGGGAAAGGATCTAAATTGATCAACTTGGTGCAAGTTTGAGATTCAATTAAAGTTTTGACAAAGATAACATCCTAATTTGAGATTTACTATTTCTTGAAGAATTGTATCCCTTCTTGTCTAGTTTACAAATCATTTTGAATCATCTCAATTGGATATCGGGATCAAAAATTATGACCAAAATACTATAGATGGGAAGATCGCGCATTTTCGATCAACCGAAAATCTGCGGGAAATTTTTTTGTGGAAGCCTCGGTCCTCTTTGGTCGAGCATTTTGATCAACTGAAAGTTGTTTTAGTCGACCAAAAGTCCTGGCCAGATTTTTAATGTAATTTTCGAATTTTCTTTATTTTTCCATTTATTTTGTACTATAAATACCCCATCTCCCCCAAACCATAAACCTAACTTTGAAGATATTGTCTTGTGTGTGTGAAGAACAATTTGAGAGGTAAAATCCTCCTTCTCTCTTGTAATCTCTTTGGAAGTTAATCAACTACAATTCTAGTATTTTATTCTTGTGTTGTTGATTTTCATTACTTTGAAATTTGTTTAATTTCTACTCATTGAGCTAGGTTCTTTAACCTTTAAATTTTAGGTTAGATTTAAACTTTGGTCAAAGCATTTCAATACTAATTTTAGCTTTTTTAGGTTGATTCAAATTGTTGTTTGAGTTTTTGATCAAATATCAAGGAAGTTCACATCACCATTTGTCAAAGATGAAGAAGAAAAAATGTGAGTTGGCTTTGAAGGGGAAAAAAAAAAAAAAGACTTATTAGAACAAAAAAATGTGAAATTACTTTCCTTATCTTGGGAACTATTGGTCTGAACATTGAAAGGCGACCATTAAGGCGCTACCTTCTCCATCTCTCTACCATTAGATTTTTATATGGCTGCCCATTCACAGGTTAATCTTACCTTAAAACCATGGACCCAACCAAAAAATCAACTTACCCAGTTGCTATTGCAATTCGCAAATGTTGGGCTCTCGCGAACGGGGGTTACGTCTTGGCCTAGATTAGGTGTAGAATCGATGTGATAAGGCATATAACGATCCAAAATTTTTGACATCCTTTATTGTCTAATATGACTTAATAAATTGTTTTATAATCTATTTAATTATTTTGGAATGTAACGAAAGGAAAACGGGATTTAACGAAAGAAAAATGAAAATATTAAATAATGAAAACTTATGATGTAATAAAAGTGTTTTATAATTTATTTAATTATTTTGGAATGTAGAAAAAGAAAAAGGGGATTAAACGAAAGAAAAACGAAAATAATAAATAATGAAAGATTACGATAAAAAGGTGTTTAAGTGCCTCTCTTCCCGATACTTTTTCTATCACTTCCCACCTCCTTTTATTACACATGATATATGTAGGGACAAATTATTGAAACAAGTTTCGAGAATATGAAATCGATTTTCCAGTTTGACCAATGGATAGTTCTCGGTGAATATTTAAAGTTAGTACTCTACTGAACAGTAAAGAATTTTTTTTTAAGTGCCCTACTTTGACAGGTCATAACTTCTGACTATCCAATTTCGTGTCGTAAAATGTAAGAGAAAATACTCCATGTGTACATTAAAATGGTACCAAGAACTCAAGATTTTGACTTTGTTTGGTATCTCGAATATGTGCTCAAACATCGATCATCAAAACTGAAATTTGGGATTTTAAGCATGAGGTGGCACACGTTATCTTTTCTAATATTCAACAATTGTCCTATCTTAACTTCACACCTCCTACTTGCATACTTTACACCTCTTGCAAACTTAATCATTCTTAACCATAAGGAAAGCATTTTAATTCCATACGGCCGACACCCTATTTCACTTCCATGCAACTAATTTTCCCTATAAATAGCCATACCATGTAATATAAATCACACACTGAAATGAAGCCTAGAACCGTGAGGAATTAATATTTTCTTTATAGCTTTTCCATTCCAAAAACAAAGTTACAAATGTGGAATTGATTTTTTTTAAGATCAAGACTTGTTAATTTAATAACATGATCTTGGTGCCTTAAATGAGGTTCTGCATGATTAAGGTATAGTAAAAACCTTGAAGAAAACTTCAGATATCAAGATTAACAGTGTTGAACCAATTGCAGGAATCAATATCTTGTATCGATACATGAAGCATGAAGATAAATATGTATCGATACATTTTCATGAAATATCGATACTTCTATAAATATAATGTATAAAACTTCTTTCAGGCACTCTTAGATCGAGGTGAGTGTGATATGTTTATTTGAGCATATTGGAATGAGCGGTCGAAAGTTTTCGACTGCGTACAATTTTATTGGAAACTTCTGACGGCTCATTGCTCGTCGGATATTTTCGATGGATTTCCACACCATCGGTGGTTTTTGAAGATTGCAATTTATCCGTCGAAAAAGTAATAGAGACACATGCTTCTCCGATGAAAAATTCGTCGAAATGAGCCTTTTCGACAGAAAAATGACCTTCACCGACGAGTCCGTCGAAAAAAGGTTTTTTTTTTTTTTTTTTTTTTTTGTAGTAAATGTGTCTGTGATAACAGGTCCATTGCTTGACCTTTGACATTATCTTAACCTGTTATCTTCCAACTTTCTGTCACTTTGTAGAAGTTAAAAACAAGAATTATGTTATGCGTACATATAGGTGTACACCCTAGAGACAAGGGAAAGGGAGCCAATAGATTCACATAGCATCGCTCTAAAAACAATATGTATAAGCATTATACCCACAAAAGTTCTTGAATTTACTTATAGTATATTTATGTAAACTTTTATATCTTTCTTCCATATTAGAACCATTACCATAACATTGACCTCTTAAGTCGCATACATCAATATTAAGACTTTGTTTGGTCCCCGATTTTTTTTTCAACTTTTTTCTCAAATTCATTTTCAACCACACATTTCTATTTTTTACGAGACCACCACTTTTTACACTTTTCAACCACAAATTCTCTCAAAAACAAAATTTTAACTTCTACTTTCTTCTTCAACACTGTCTTGTGTTATCCCATCCACCTTAATACATATCTTTAAAGCCATGGAGACTCGTGAACATAGAAGACATATAGCCAACTTTACTCACTTCTACATTTCTACTTCATGAAATATTTGTCTGGCACGAACAAGTTGCCTTTTGAAAAGTCAAAAGTTACTTTTACGACCCCAAACGTAACTTTGACCCATTGAAGAAACTTTTTAAAAGCGTTCTACCAGTTAGGCTGTATTTAATAGCGATGGTGGAATTTGGATAGAAAGAAAATGAATTCCAGGGAATTGAATTCTAGGGAATCGAATTCCTGGGAATTAGAACTTTAATGTGTTTGATTGGTTTAATTTTCTAAGTGGAAAAGTAGAGAATTTTCCAACTTTTATTGTTTGATTGACATTATTTTCCATGGAAAATAATGTAAAATTTATTTATTTTAATAAAAAAAATTATTTTTTCACACATTTGTACTTGATAATAATAATGTTAATTTTTAGAAAAAAAATAAATCAATTAACAATAACAAAAAGGATCAAACGTAACGAAAATGATATAAGATTTTTCATGGAAAATAAAATCTCATCCCCCTCCTAGGAAAACGAATTCAAACAAGGAAAATACCGAATTTCGAGGTAAGTGGAAAAATGAATTCCATGGAAAACTTAGACAACCAAACAGCGCAAAGTTGAAAAATCACATGGAAAATGTGCTTTTAGAAATTAGTTTTCAAACAAAAAATAAGGTAGTTTTTCACAGAAAGCAAAAGTCGTACAAAACGAGACTGAATATGTACTCGACATAAGAGAAAGGAAATCTTGCTATAGTTCAAAGGAAAAAAAACATTGCAATACATGATTTTAATTTTTATGGTAGGGAATCATTGCGAATATGCTCCAGTATTTAAGTGAGCTCCGATTGAAGATAAAAAGGAAAAACGAGTTAAGTAATTAGAATGCCCCTTTGCATAGACCAAAAAGGGTTGATTTCATTAGGTGCTCACGATCACACCATCCGCATGGTGCGACCACCCAACCACAGGAGGCCACCTCATAGGGTGCCCCACTGACACAATGGGGTGGCGACTTCAGATTGGGCAGTGGCATCACATGGGATAATGCAACTACTCTATACATCTATTTCTCCCAAACAAGAGATATGCTGCCTAAGCCTAGGGCCAAACACTTCTGGATCGAATGAATAGTTTTTGGTTATAGTGTTAATTGTATGTTTGGTTAATTTTGAAATATATGGACATCAATTTTATGATAATATTGGTTACATATTACAACTTGTCTTGTAGGTTTTCCACTTGTATAAATCACTCCAAAAGAACTTAAATTACTGTATCCAAACTATAGTTGAGATGTAATACATAAAATTGATGTCCATACATTTCAAAATGTGAAATTCTAATATATTGGCATTTGTAACTTTAATTTTTCTTATATTTTGCAAGACATAATAATATAAGTAGTAATAATTGGTGTGCTTTTTAATAATTTTATTTAACCATTTCTCAATATTGTTTACTTGCCATTCTGTTTTATTTTTATTATTTTCAAATTCTTTAACATTTTTGATAAGTTCTTTTATGAATATTTAAAACATACATTTAAATCAGAGTTATGCAACCAAAAACCAGAATAGATTTAATCCATACAATCTGTAATAATTTTTTGCAGACAGTCAAGTATCAACGTGATACAATAAGGTTGAATTGTTAGCACAAAGTTCTTATAGTTTGGAATGATTAAACTTGATTCCCTTTTTGAGTGCAGGATGTGTGAATATTTGCATTACATCAATTGATAGCTGAAATTTAAATTTTATTTTCAGCATCTTTAATAAACAAGGAAAATTCTAGAGCGACATTCATTTTTGACATTTTAAAGTGACATTATGATGTGTCACATTCTCATTGGGAGATGAAAATGCGCATTAAATAATAAAGTCATCACCCCCAAATGAAAAAAGCGACACGTCATAATATCACTTTAAAATGTCAAATATGAATGTCCCTTTAGAAATACTCAATAAACAATGCAACTCATTATTTTCTACTATATTTGTTCTTCGATTATATGTTTTTATTCACTCTCATGTTAACCAGCATCCTATGTGTAAAATAAATCCAATTAATGAAATTATTTGCTTTTAGGATATTCTTGTCCATATAAAATGTTGTTTATTTTAATCTTTCGAAAAACTATGTCGATATGATGTCAATTCATTAATGTTGTTGAATTTAATTGAAAATCAGACTTTGATACTTCAACCTAGCGCTTCCTCTTCCCCAATCGCTGTCTTGGTTAACTTTACCATCCACTCATGCATTTTACAAAACAAATAGCAAGATAAACAAAATCGAATACAAGATTAGTCACATCTATATCTATATTATATATAAAAGTGACTGAGATTTTCTGCGGGTCCCACTTTTAATTTCCCGCCTAAACAGCCTGCATAAGAAAATGTATGTTACGATTTTTTTTTCATTTTTTTTTTTACTTCTTATCTCTCTTTTTTTTTCCATTTTCATTCAACTGGTCACATTTTCCGATATCAAATTTCAGATTACCAACCCCCCAAGTCGCCTCGATTTTTCAGACCCTTTATTATGTTAAACACATTTTGACGTTTCATCATCCCATGGATTATTATATTAACTGGTGTTTCTTTCTTGATGTATATATATAATAGACATGCTTCTCCTCACTTTAGTTTCAACTTTCACATCGACTCTTTCTTCTTAAAATAATATTGCTTTTTTTCAGTCATTTTTTTACAAACAAATGGCATCATTCAGTCTTTCTAAGGATATTAATAGAATACGTGATGATTGACATTTGAAAGTTAGATGTGAGAGATAATAGAATGTCCTAGCTACTGATACGTTCGAAAAAAAGTTTGGAGTTTTATTCATTGACAAAAGTGTAAGTAGTGAACGATACATAATATGATTTGTGATTATCTTATCCGTCGCATACATGAGCGAATATCAACATTATTTTTTTTGTTCCAGGGCAACAAGATTCAAGCTACCGCGAAATGTGACATATTCCAAAATTTTGATCCAATAATACAAAAACGCCACACTGCCTGATTGACAACAAGGGTTTGCTACCTTGTGACGACTGACAAGTCACCTGTTTAGGTATTTTTTTTTTTGAAAAAATTTACGCTGGTCCAACAACAAATCACATCAAGAATGTGGCTCCCCTACAACTGTGTAAAATTTCAAACTATTTTAGGATATCATAAGTTCAATACATTCAAATGACTTCTGTTTGGTTAGTACATCGTTTTTCTGTTTTATTTATTTATTTTGCAAACTTTTTATTGTGAAGACAACTAACAATTTTATGAAAGATTTTTAATTCCATAAATCCTAACATTTCGTATTCTACGTGTCATGAATACAGCTATCATTAGTGTGGCAAACAATAATGTCTATTGACTCATTAACTTCTTAAAAACTATTATAAATAGTCCTGACCATATCACATATCAATTTCTCTATGTTCTACTTCTACCATCAAAATCGTGAATAAATGTGCAAATCAACAGTCAAAGAGGAAGCATAAGGATAACAGTCGAGCATCAATAGTACATAACTCTCAAAAATCCACGTAAACAGGTTCTTTATTTTATTCAATTATTTTCTAACTCATTCAAATTTGTGATATTAAACTTCTCAACATAAGATTCTTATTTGTGTTAGTCGCTAGCACTCATGAATTTTTTATTTTTTTTCAGGAATAATGAATCGGGATTTGAGTGGAGCACTACCATACAATAATATTCATCAAGACTCCTGTGCCATTAATTTATATAACAGATGGTAATTTTTGTAAAACTTTCGTATTATTATTAATTATTTTTCCTGGTGTTTTCATCTATTCATAAATCATTTTCTTAACTTTTACTTGCTTCATCACGAGAACTTTCTTCCTAGAAGCACGTACTTGGCAAAAGGGCCAAAATATGTTCAAGCACCCCAAGCAGTTTGCAACAATTTCAACACAGCTATAAAAAATAATAACACTGAATCTAGCTTTGTAAGAATTGCAGAACAGATTTGGAGGGAGCCCTATATCTATCATTTTTGTATGATAGTTTCACATCAATGTAAAATCTTAAGCCTTTACAATTTTTTTTTCATTATATAAAAACATATTCTCAATATAGATATTTGGTACAGTAATGTCAAAAAAAAAAAAAGATTCTCAGTCATTATGAAAAAGGTTACTGTAATTGTTTTAATAAAACGACTACCAAAATAGGTTCTATATTCTATATATTTCTAAAAGAAAATAGGTTCTCAATATAGTTTTTTTTTTTTGGATACAAGTATGTTTGAAAAAATTAAATTGTCGAGTCAACATGTAATTGAGATTTTTTTACTAATTTTTTTTTTTTTTTTTAAAGCAGTACGTCAATTGTGAAGTTTGGATACATTAGAATTGGAGTTGCACTGATTTAGGCAGCGAACTGTCTTTATTTTTTATTTTTTAAAATCAAATATGACTATTCCTTCTCAAAAAAAATAAATAAATGATGATGTCGATTTACAGATCTATAGATATACTAAAGATCTCAACGGATCTATGACGGTAAGACGTTTCATTCAAAAATCTCAAAAAAAAAAAAAAAAGGAGCAATATAACGTTACAACAATAGTGTGTAAAAAATAAGTATGGTTCGTTTCAATGCAGTACCTGTGTCGTTGAAGTTTATCGGCGATCACGTTTGTTCCCGCATGTGCCTTCCATTGTGGTGACAATTATTATACACGTAAAAGACTAGATCTATCATCACACTTACACTTTACTCAACCGCAGAAAATAATAAAATACATTTTGCACAAAATTAATATTACAGACCGAATGTTAAAAAAAACACACGCACACATTAGATCTATGCCGTTTGTGCCTTCCTCCGGATCCATTGCGTTCTGATTCAACCTGTTGGATCTATGAAAATACCAAAAAATGAAAAAAAAAAAAAAAAAAAAAAAAAAAAGTATATCAGTTCTTTATTCATAATGATCTTCGATATAAGTCTAAAGGAAAAACTTAAATAAATCATAGTAATGTACTTATCTTGATGAACATGAACAGGAAGAAACGTATATTCCAATCGAGTATATTTCAGATCCAAAAAGATTTTAAATTTCTCTATCATGCATGCCTTCTTCATTTTGGTGTTTTTTAGACAGATCAAGAGAAAAATCAGAAGTTTTTCTATGGATGCGACCTCCACCGTCAAGATAAAGTGAAGATTAGTGCGACTATTTTTGTAAATATGAACTAAGGTAGTTGTATTATCTGTTCATTGGTACAGATTTTTTTGATGGATCTCGTATGGTAGGGGAGGAACTAAATGGGATACTAAGAGTCACGGGTCTATTTATTTGGAAACCAGTATATTATAGGTTTTCCTTCATTTGGGCCTGGGTTTATTCAGTCTGGGCCGGGTTTTGTAATAGGGCCATTTCAGACTAATACTTAAAATATATGGATCGGCCTCTTTTATTTAGTTTGTAATGTATTTTTGTGGTTCTTTGATAAAAGTTAAATAAAAATTTTGAATTTTGAATTTTTTCCAATTCTATTTTTCGCTTTATTTTTTATGTTGGTTATAAATGTGTGTGAAATTTATATATATGACAATTAAATTATGATGTTTTTAATATAGATTCTTTTTCAAAAACAAATAATACAAAGCTTTAATTTAATCATTTTTTTTTCTTATTATTTGTGACTAATAAGAGCCCGTTTTATAATTTAATATATTTTTCATAATTCATGTTAAAATTAATCATTTTTTTTGTTGTTGTAGTAATGTGTAATCAACATTTAATGATGTAAATTTAATGTGCTAATTTAATTGTAATTTATCTTAATAAGTCGTTCATATATTATTCAGACATTGTTCCTTTAATCAGACGTTTCTTCCCGTGCATCGCACGGGTGATTAACTAGTTAATCTATAATAATCAAGTATAGACCTTGCACGTGCAACCATTAGTGATGTTTTAATGTTACAGTCAGTTGAAATTCCCATAGTACTGTTAATACTACTTAATGGCTTCATAAATAAATTTAAAGTAAATTATTTTGAATTTATCACTTTTATCCTATTTTAATTTTGATTTTAAATAGTTTATTTTATCACCATCGTCGTGCCACCTCCCTTTTCTTTGATGAGGTTGGGTGTGCCGTTGAAAGACGTCATCATTGAGTTTTCACTAACTTTACAACGTGTTTGATAAAATATTTGAATAAATATAAAGAAAGTATCATAAAAAGTTGAAAGTATCGACGTGTGATACTAAAATTATGTCCTAACTATCATAAAACTTTGAAAAAGTTTCAAGTTAGATACTAAAAATTTGAAAGTATCATAATTGGAAACTTGTAATGAAAAAAGTATTTTTCAATTAAAAAAATTGAAGTATTTTTCAATGATTCTTTAAATGACGTAAATTTTAATTATGATACCAAAAGTTTGGTATTTTGTAAAAACGTAGGGGCGACCCTAAGGTCGTGCGAGAGGTGCAACAAACAAAGCATCATAATTTTTGGGTACCAAAATATTGCTCGAAAAATAAAAAATACAATCGGTTATATTACTTTTTTAGTGTTTTTTTATAAATAAAAGTAATTATATTACTGGACCATCTTTTAAACAATCAAACATTTGCCCTAACTCATTTTTCAAATAGCTCAAACTTAACCTTAGGCTTAATTTTAGTATTCACTCTTCAAAGTTACAAATTCTCGCCCCTTCATCATTCTCTTCACTTCCACAAAAATGAACACAAATCATTGAATCAACTTTTTACTACTTTCTAATTTCTTCCAAGTTCTCGATAATTTTCTCAATTCACATGTCTAATATCCCTTGAATATTTATAAAAGGGATTTTTTATTGCTTGAGACTGTTCATAACAAGTATAATCGTATAAAATATCTTTCATTGAGTTTTTACAAAAATAATTTGGAAGTTGCACATCCCATCTTGTAATTGAATGAAAAAATATTATAACTTATAAAATATCTTCTTCTTCTTTTTATTGTTTGGGACACAAGCATCTATGATCTAACATATCTACAACGTGACTATTTGGATTGATATACGTGCTAGATTTGAGAAAAATAAAACAATTGATGAACACATCCAAGAATAAATTAAAAAAGTGAAGCATTATTGGAAGGAAATACTACAAAGAATAATTAGATGATGCTAATTTTCTTCTAAAAAGTTGAACTCATTGGATGATGTTAATTTGAGAGCATGTTGTGATCATCTTGATATTAGTTTGAGGCATGAAATTCTTTTTGATCTTTATGGTCAAAAGTTATTTTAAGACATAAAAATTTTGCGTGATCTTTTGCCAAAAGAAAAAATACATCTCTTGAATATTGGCTTATTTTAAAATGTTGGACTGTTTTCAAAATGTATTTATTGTTTATAGAATTTTATTGACAATACCTGTTATAGTTACATTCGCTGAAAAAAAAATTCTCAAAATTGAATCCATTGAAATATTATTTGCAATCAACTATGTTACAAGAAATATTGAAAGGACTTGCTTTCATATCCATTGAATATGATTTGCAAGAAATATTGATTACAGAAAATTCATTATTGATTTTGCTTCAAAAATTGCAAGAACTATTTTTAAATGAGTAGTTGCATTTGGAGGCTTACATATGAAATTGTTTAAGGTGTTTTTTGTATTTTTAGTCTCTTTTTTTTTTCTTCAGGTCAACTCATATGGTTTATCAAAGATATTAGTTATTTGTGTAATACTTTCTTAAGAAAATACGAGTTTTTTTTTTCTTTTTTTTAAGGTGCTATCATGATTAAATTTAGTTTTTTTATTGTACATTTTCTTTATATGTAAAATATATTAGAAAAATATTTAAATGCTATTTTTTGTTATGTGACAATTTTATGTATGATGAATTATTTATATAAATAGTTTTTTTATTTATTTATATACATGCTTTATTATTAAAGAAGATGGGACACTCTTTTAATGTTCATAAAGCGCATCCGGAAATAAGGCTTACAATTTATTTATTTTTTAATAAAAACTGTTTATTTATATGAAGAGGAGAGTTTGCTTTTGTCAAGCTAACCATGATTAGTAAATATTTAATTTTCCAATCATTCACGTGGCACGAAGTGCATTTATTCCCTACAAGCACGTGAACAGTGTGAATCGCGTTCAAGACAATTATCAAGGTAGTGCTGTGTTTGGTTCAATATAGTAAATTCACCTAACAATGACTCGGTCAAGCAACGACTCCCATAATTATTATTATATACATTATATTTTAAGGTAAATTCTGAATTGTTATTATTATTTGAAGCAATTTTAAAAAGAATTATGCTAAACACACAAAATGTTTGACAAACTGGATGACACATCACTCACATGCAAGATGGTCCACAGTGTGCGGACCTCCCTCCATGTGAGGGGTGTGTCATCCAGTATGTAATATATTTTGTGTGTGTAGCATGATCCTTTTAAAAATGTATAATACGTAACAATGCGTTTCTTTCGAGCATTAAGTATTATAACTTAGCATCTGTTTGGTAAACGGTTTATAATTTACACAATTTTTTAAACTACTTTTTGATCACATATATTTTCTGTTTTCACTTTTCAACCACACATTTTACCTCAATATCATAAATAAACCAGTTTATAAACAATTATAGTGTTACCAAACGGATCGGGCTTATAAGTTATAAGTATATACGCGTAATTATACATTTTTTAATTTTTAATAAATTGATAAATAAAATAATGTTTTCTTTAACTTTATACATATTTTGATTTTTCTAAGCATCAAAACCCTACAGATTGATGTATATAATTCACGAGTTTGAGTGATTTGAGTTTATTAATGCTTGTCCGGCTCAATTTGCTTCTTCTTTTTTACAAAAATAGATTTTACAGTCGCTGCGCATTTTGACGTTTAAACGTGCACATGCAGTCAACAATATCTGTTGACCATGTCAATATTATAACGTGCATGGATGTGTTTCGAAAACGCAACAAACACGTACAAAGAATATGCACGCATGATTACTGATTTAAACATATGATCTGCTATCCATATAGGGACGCATGACAATTCGTCATTGTTGAAAGAGATATCCATATGCACATCGGGTAGAACAGCTCGAAATCGTCAAATGTTGAGTTGTCACTCATATAATGAACAATATAAGAATTATCTATCGCGGACAACTGATTGATTTCTAAAAGTGACTCCCTTATCGTTTCAATTTATCGAATGTCCTCAAAGGGATTGAAATGACTACCTTTGAGACCAAGCAAGTTGTATGTTTTGCTAACCCTAAAAAATATAAAATAATTATTTTAAAAAGTAACTTCTGATTTTAAACCATAAAGGTTTTAATTTTCATTTTTATAAATTATACTGGGTTTTTAAATTATGAAAGTTACAGCGTTTTTTAACATTTTAGTAAAATATTACTAATTAGAAAGAAAAACTTAAACAAATACCTTTAATCAGTTTATTTTATAACAGGTTTGCTACACATATATCACAATTTATAGATTATTTATCAATAGATGATGTGGTGAGCTTTTCAAATAAAATAAAAAGAAATAAAATTTAAACTTACTTTATTTTTGACATTCATCGATCTGAAAAATACTAAGTCCATGCTTGGTGGAGATTAAAATCAAATTTTTAGTAAATTTTGATAAAATTGATGAAATGTGTGAATATAAAGTTGCGGATCTCATAAAATATCTGTTTAAAATTAATTTTTTACTTTGACTTATGTTAAATTTAGATTTTAATTTGTACCATATTATTTGACACCGTTCGACGGCAATGAATGTTAGTGGTTAAAAAATGATTTAAGAAATTGTGTCATTATAATTTGAGTTTTAGGCTCTGTTTATTAATAGTTTTATGTTTAAAAACATGTTTTTTATGTTTTTGAAGTAAAATATGTAATTGAAAAGTAGAGAGAGAAAATGTATGTTGTTAAAGAGAATTGTATTGTTTAAAAACATATTTTTAAACATGTGTTTTTCTTACACAATTTCTTAAATCACTTTTTAAGAAAATGCGTTCACTTTGTCCATTTTCAGAAATTCGATTTCCAAAAAAAAAAAAAAATGTAAAGGAAACTCAAAACGCGTTTATTGCGTTTTGGATATTTTGTTTTAAAAAGTCCAAAATGTGCGTTTTGGTTTTTTTTTTTTTTGTGTAAATGTGAGACACCTCTTTCACTTGAAATTCTTATATTATTTTGTCATTATATATAGATTCATGTTAATATATATATATATTTTTTTGTAATTTTTTTTTTTTTTTTTTGTAAATGTGAGACACCTTTTTTACTTGAAACTCTTATGTTATTTTGCCATTATATATAGATCCATGTTAAAATTTTGTTGGTATGAAGTTGAATTTTTATTTAGCTGAAACAATATTAATAATGAATTTATTAACATAGATAACTAACTGATTTATTGATATTAAAATTAATGTAATTCAACAAATCAACTATTTTTTACATATAAAATATCACAAAATAAAAATATCAGAAAATTATAAAATAAACGCATTTTTTAATTTTTTATTTTTTTAAATAATTTTTTAAAATCACAAAGAAAATATATTTTCAATAATTTCAAAACAAATAATTAAAATTTAAAACTCAAAATTTAAAATCGAAATATAAAGAGAACTGCCTTTTAATTTTTAACCGAACAGAGACTAAAAACGACGAGCATTTTTCAAAGTTCTGTGATTGTTGATAAAGTCCAGTTAGGCAATATTCATCACGTGAACAGCATGCATTGGTCGTGATACAGGTGCGCTTCCTGTGATTACCCTCCATCTGTTACTACTTTTGACTAATTGGTACAAATTCAGATTTTAAGGTTTAGATTTGTTGGAACGTGTGAATAAGAAAAGTAGACTTAATTACACGTGCCTAACAATGCACGTGATGACAACCCAGCTACTTCATGCTTCGTGGCTCATTATTCACCTATTATTATTACTAAAAAAATGTGTATTACTGAAAAGTAATTCAAAAAACTATGTTATTTAATAATATGTTTTTAAATAAGTTTGCAAAGAGGCTAAAACTACGTTATTTAACGTAATCATAATTTATAAATTAATTTATAAATAATGTAATTTTTCAAATTACTTTTTAGTTACATACATATTTTTCGTCTCCGTTTGGTAAACTGTTTATAAACATATTTCCTCAAACAAGTTTTCAACTACACACATTTCTCAAAAATAACTTTTTAAACACATGTTTTTTTATCTCGATAATATAATATTTCTTGTTTATAAATAAAAATATTTTATCAAATAGAGGCTTTGTTTTTATAATTGGTAACACTGTAGCGGTTTATAAATTGGTTTATTTATGATTTTGAGTTAAGATGTGTAGTTAAAAAGTTGCTTGAGAAATTATATAGTTTATAATCATTACAATTTATAAACAATACAATTTTTCGAACCACTTTTTAAATGCACTCATTTTCTCTATTTTTAACCACACATTTTATCTTAAAAATATAAGAAAACTAATTTATAATTAGTATAATGTTATCGGACATAGCTTTAGTCTTTATTTGGTAAATTGTTTATCAAAGATTATTTATAAATATTGTTTATAAGTCTCTGTTCTTTAATGCAATCATTACAATTTATAAACAACATAAATTTCTAGGCAATTTTTTAGCTGCATACGTTTTCTTTTTTCGATTTTTAATCACACTTTACATCAAATACATAAATAAAGCAATTTATAAATGTTTCATTGTTGCCGAACAGAGCAAAAAAATAGTTATGTGACAAAATTTCGTTTGTCAAATTTTTTGAAAAGCCAGATGTTAAGCGAAAATCTTTGACCAGTCAAGATTAGTGACATTTCAAAAAATTATTCAATAAGATGTTGCCCGTGACATTTTATAAACAAAATTTCTAAATAACTTTTGCTAAACGGATGCTAAGGCGGGCGTGCTCAAATTAATTTTATGTCCATAAGTCGCCAAAGGTTGAAATTCGATCCAATCCAATCCAAACTGGTTAAGTTTGGGTTGAATATCGCACTTTGGGCTTACACTCAATTCAAGTTAGATCCAATATTTTTTGTTAATTTAGCTTATGTACACATTGCTTAAAACATTTTTTTTAATCGTATATATTTTCTCAAAATATTTTTTCAATCACATATCTTATCTTGAAAATATCTCATTTTTTGTTTATAAACCAAATCTTTTTTACCAAATAGAGACTTTGTTAGTTTTTTCAAATTTTGAAAGCACTTGAAAACCTCATTTGTTTTAAATCTATATTGTTTTTCTTGAAATTAATATATGGATGACAATGAGACGGGTCCAAAGATAAATATCATTTCCCGTCACGCGGACATTTATATTGAAAGATTTTTAGGTTAATTATTAAGCCCACGTGATTAATAACATTGGAATCTTGAAATTTCTCTCTTATTCAACAAAGGCCTCATGTTATCTAGTTTTAGTGGTCTGTTTACTTCCATCTAGTTCTCGTACCTAGGATTATAAAACCTAGAATTTCCATTTAAATTAATGATTTAAGAAAAAGAGAAAAAATCATAATCATGAAAGATTAAATGAATTTGTTCATGTCACTCTTATATTGGGGATCATTTGTGCATTCTTTGAAAGTCTGTTCGGTAACACTATAGTAATTATAACTTAGTTTATCTATATCTTTTAGATAAATGTATGATTGAAAAGTGTAGAAAGAAAATGTGTTCGGTTCACTTTTTAACCACTAAAATCAAAATGTATTTTTCTTTTTTCAATTTTCAAATACAACACGTTATTAAATAAAATAGTATTACACAAATTAAAAAAAATTCATCATTTTTAGCTACAAATTCTCCAAAATATACTATCATAAAACTCAATTTTTTGCTTCAAAATGATGCCCAAAGAAAGTAATTACTAAGGTCCGTTTGATAGTAAGAGTTGAATTTGGATTTTAAAAAAAATAATAAATTTTAGGGAATAGAATTCCTGAGAACATATTTTTCTAGGAATTGGAAATTTAATGTGTTTGATTAGTTTAATTTTCTAAGTAAAAAAAGTGAAGAATTTTTTTCCAAGTTTTGTTATTTAATTGACATTATTTTTTATGGAAAGATCTCTGTTCGGTAACACTGTAGCAGTTTATAAACGATTTTTTTACTATTTAAAAAGTAAGATGTGTGATTAAAAAGTGAAGAAAGAAAATTTGGATAGTTAAAAAGTGATTTGAGAAATTGTATTGTTTATAAATTAATTTATAAATAATAATGATTACGTTAGAGAACACACTATTAGCTATTTTAATGACAAAAAAGGGAAAAAAATCACACATTTGTAATTAGTAATGATGATGTTAATTTTTGGGAAAAAAATTAAGTCAATTAACAATAACATAGAGGATCAAATGAGGTTAAAAATATTTTCCACTAAAATTGAAAAATATTTTCCCATGTATTTGGTAAGAAAACTAATTCCTTCAAAAGCTGGCAAAACCCATCACGAGAGGCAAAAGTTGAAAACATTTTTCCTATAAAATATTGCTTTTCAAACTTGGTAAAAGATGGGAAAAATCGTGGAATATGGAGGGCTACCAAACACCATCCTAAAAGATATTTTAGACGTACTAGTATTTCACACGTGCAATGTGCCCAAGTTGTTATCTACAATATCAATTTCAGTAGGTATTTGTAAAATTTTAATGCTTATACATAATAAATAAATAAAAAACTTTATATTATTATTAAAATTTTAAAAATAGCATAACTAATTCAAATTATTAAAAACTTATTTGAATAGTAAATGTCAATTTATATATTTAAATAATAAATGAATATTGATTTCAATATTTTTTATGAATTATTATTAATTTTATTCAAAAAACAAATTTAATTGTATATTATGTTCATATAAACTAATATTTCCAAAATGGGCCAAAAGAAAGTAATTATTAATAGCAATGGGACGGGGAATCCCCGAATTCAAAGGGATCCGCGCCTGAAAGAGGCGGGGAATCCCGGACAGTGACGAGGACGGAGATGAAAGAGTATACCTGGGTGGGGATAAAGATTGCTATCAAATCTCCATTCCACTCTAGACCCTCCCCGCTAGTGTTGGCAACAGGGTGTATCGGGCCCCGATCCGCCCAGCCTCGAAATTATT
This sequence comes from Ligustrum vulgare, assembly GCA_963555705.1. Classification (NCBI taxonomy): domain Eukaryota; kingdom Viridiplantae; phylum Streptophyta; class Magnoliopsida; order Lamiales; family Oleaceae; genus Ligustrum; species Ligustrum vulgare. The sequence goes on along the minus strand of OY743189.1, from coordinate 31,146,684 downwards.
TTAGCAGATCCAGATCCGCTCCGCGATCCGTCATTTTTCGGGTCTGGTCGGGTTCGGGTCGGGACGGATCCGCCTCCCGATCCGCGACGACTTTTTTTAATTTTTTTTTTATATATAATTTAAACTAAACCTTTTTAAAAAAATTTTAAAAAATTATTTTTTTTTTAATTTTTATTTTTTTTAATTAACCGGGGCGGATCGGGACGGATCCGCCCCAATCCGAGGATCTGCATTTTTTCGGATCGGGTCAAAGGATCAGTGGAGCGGATCGGATTTTTTTGCCATCTCTACTCCCCGCCCCGAAACCATCCTAATTAATAAGTTCAATTAAAAAAAAAATCAAACAAATTAAAAGTGTCATTAACCACCCGATACCCAAATATATAATTTCAAAATCAATCCCTACATTTCAACTCGATACCTCTTCATCTCTCACTCTCACAAGTCTCGTCTCATTCTCTCCAACACATACTGACATACTTCTTAACATACAAAATTGATTCAGTGCTAGCGAAGGGTACACACTATGGTGTCCTTCAAGACACAAAAGCAGGGCCCCGTGTATTGGTGAGGTCCAATTTTGTGTATTGAAGAGTTCCATAGTGTGTGCTCTTCGCTGACACTTGATCAAATTGTCTTAACATAATTAAACTTGTACTACTCTATAAAAGTTATTTTAAGTTTTTTTTTATTAATATTAATCATTCTTTAGAGCTATTAATAATCATACTTTAAAAAAAGAATTTGTATAACTAAAATATTCGATAACTATTATAAAAAGACATTAATTGACAAAAGTATATTTATAATAATATAATAATCGGAGATGTAAATGGCAATGCCCCGTCCCCGCTCCGACCCCTTTTCGAGGACGGGACGGAAATGTAGATGGTAAATCTCTGTCGGTGGGAACGGGGATTGACATCCCCGCCCCGAACCCTTTCCTAATTATTTTAGACATATTATACAGTAATAATACTTTTTAAACTATATATTTCCTAATATTTCCTATTTTTCAGTAGGGATAAGGAATATGTAATTTCTAATACACAAAAAATAAAATGTAATGAAGGAAAAAAGAAGAAGATTAAAACCCAACCATGGTTACTTTAAATCAATAACCAAACTTTTCATACATGCAAGAAGTTGGGATTTTGAGAAGCATAAATCAATACACGGCTACACGCGGAGCCTTTACTCTTGTTTTCTCTCCATTCATGAAACAAGAAAGAAAAAAAAAAAAAAGGACAAGCAAAAAAGAATCTTGTTTTCATTCTCAAATTGCTGATTAATGTTCTTCTGTGAAAGAGAGAGAGAGAGAGAGAGAGAGAGAGAGAGAGAGAGAGAGAGAGAGAGAGAGAGAGCATTTTCAATAAAAGTTATTGTTTCTTGAATTCTTTCCCGAGAAATTCCTGACTTCGCTTGACCTCAAATAGGTGTGTGTTCTTTTTAATGTACTATTTCTTTTTTGAGTCATGCACGTTTGTTTAGATTTCAATCCTATAAGATCTGAAACTGGAGGTGTGTGCCTACATTAGATTGGTATATAGAAATCATATTTGCATGTATATATTTGAATAATTTTGGATTTTACCCTCTATTTCCTTTAGATTCTTTGTTAGTGGGCTGTGGGTGGGGTGTTAAAAGATGAAACTAGAGGCGGGTATGGTGTGGAATGACGAGGATAAAACCATGGCGGCGGCGGTTTTAGGAATTCAGGCCTTTGATTTCTTGATTTCCAGTTCGGTTCAGGCTGAATGTTCTTTAATAGCAATGGGAATTGACGAGAATTTGCATGATAAGCTTTCAGATCTTGTGGAAAGCCCCAAAACAGCCAATTTTAGTTGGAATTACGCGATTTTCTGGCAACTTTCACGGTCCAAGTCTAGCGGTGATTTGGTCCTTGGATGGGGGGACGGGTGCTGCCGGGAGCCTTATGAAGGCGAAGAGTCCGAGGGTTCTAGAATTCGAAATATGAGACCCGAGGACGAGACACAACAGAGGACGAGGAAAAGGGTGCTTCAGAAGTTGCACACACTTTTTGGGGGAACAGACGAGGATAGTTATGCTTTTGGATTAGATAAGGTTACAGATACTGAGATGTTCTTCCTAGCTTCGATGTACTTTTCCTTCCCTAGGGGAGAAGGTGGTCCCGGAAAGTGTTTTGAATCCGGGAAGCACGTTTGGTTATCGAATGCATTGAATTCATCTCGGGATTATTGCGTTAGATCGTTCCTTTCGCGGTCAGCTCACATTCAAACGATTGTCTTGATTCCAACTGATGTTGGAGTTGTGGAGTTGGGATCAGTTAGATCCATCCCGGAGAACTTGAAGCTCTTGCAAGTGATAGGGTCTTCCTTTACATCATTTTCTGCACTCAACAGGGCCGAGCAAATTCAGCGCTCGACGGTCGTCGCAGATAAAAGGGCTGAAAATGGTCCTAATTCTGAATTGGTAATTGGCAACTGGCCAAATAAAGTGATCCCCAAGATTTTTGGGCAGGATTTCGATTCAAACGGCGCTGGTTACCGGGAAAAATTAGCAGTTCACAAAGTGGAGGACAGACCATGTTACAAGTATGAGAATGGAACCAGGTTCCCGTTCGCAAAGGATGGCGTTCACAGGGCAACATGGTCGCAAAACAGTAATGTAAATCAGAACACAACCAATAATCTATACCAGATGGTCAGTGAGTCAAGGAAAGAGTTTCAGCTTAACAATTTTCATAATCAGAAGCCGGAACATATGCAGACTGATTTCACTGGAGCGACCTCAGATGTTGAGGCTTCTTGCAAAGATGACCGTACGCGACTTTCCTATGAGAAGAGGCCTCGAAAGCGTGGACGCAAGCCAGCCAATGGAAGAGAAGAGCCCCTCAATCATGTAGAGGCAGAGAGGCAGCGAAGAGAGAAGCTGAACCGTCAGTTCTGTGCATTACGAGCAGTTGTCCCAAACATTTCCAAGATGGACAAAGCCTCGCTCTTGGGAGATGCAATCACTTACATAACCCAGCTTCAAAAGAAGTTGAAGGACATGGAGTACGACGTGGGAAACCACGAAAGCATTCCGAGAAATGCATCAAATTCAAGATTACAAAATCAAGTTCTCAAAATCGACGTCCAATCCGTCCACGACCAAGTCATTGTGAGGGTAATTTGTCCATTGGATGACCATCCTGTATCAAGGGTCATACAGGCATTCCAGGATGCACAAGTAACTATTCTAGAGTCGAAGATTGCCACCGGGACAGATGCCGTGTTTCACACATTTGTTGTGAAGTCGCAAGGATCCGAGCAGTTAACTAAGGAAAAGTTGATACAAGTATTTACCCGTGAGCTGTCTAATTCCTTAGAGACTCCTGTATCCTCAATTGCTTGATGATCTCATAATATTATTACTGCACTTGGCATAGTTAATAGGCATAATGTGTAGTGAGAAATATGGAAAGTTTCTTTAGAGATTTTGATATACATCAGTTGATGCCAGGATTAGGAAAAGTACTATGCTTTGACCTAGTATAATATCAATTTTCTGTTTGTTTATAGTATACATGATCTGTCATAAGGATGTTTACACGCAATTTATATATTTAATTTACAAGTTTAACTTGTTTTGCCAGCATCATACAAACATTGTTGATGATGATCCTTGCAGGGTTTATGTTTATGTTCTTCATAAACTTGCCACAAATTAAGGCCATCTTCAATGGTTTACCTCAAATTTGGGGTAATCTTTATCCCAAATTTGAGGTAGACTCAAATTCTATTTCCAACCATTTAACCCCAAATTTGGGGTTAAGTGAATAGTACTCAATTTTCTTCTAATTTTTTAATAATTATACCTTGATTATAAATTTGTTAATTAATAACTTTAATTTAAATTAATAACTAATGTGTAAAATGGACCAAATTAAAAATAGTAATTTTTTTCGGGAAAAAAAAATTATAAGTTGAACAACAAAATACGCCTAGTGACTACAAATTTCCTAAATTAAACGATGTTGTTGGATATGTAGCTTCATTTGACATATGTCATCGTTAGTTTTGGAAATGAAATTTCAGTATTTTTAATTATCCAAACTAATTCGTGCCGATTTTGTAACAATATTAACAAAAATATTACTATTATTTAGAACAAAAATAATTTTTCTAAGAAAAATTAAATAAAAAATTATAGAATTACAACAACAATTATTAAATAATAATTATTATAATATTTACAATTAAGAAATTACTATAACAAAAAATTATTAGACTAATTAATAATATTTAACATTTAAATTAAATAAGAAAATGGCAATTTGACAATTAATCTTAATCACATATTTTATGACACTCGCAATTTTTCAACCACAAATTTCATCAACTTTTATCAAAATCTACAAAAAATATAATTTTAATCTAAACCAAATAATAGAGGCTAAATCATTAATCAAGGCAAAACCTAGCTCAAGTGGTAAGAGCGAAGTCTTACCAAGCAACCTATTTGGACTCGAGCCTTCATTTACGGGAGTTAAATCCATTGATGATACTCTTAAATATTACTAATTCCTTAACCCTGTTCCTCAGCAGCGATAGTATAGTATTACTCTCATAATGTTCTAAAATACATTTTGGCTATTTTCTTCTTTTCCGGTACGTCGTTTCGAATTTTATCCTTCTTTTGGTAACACTGTTTCATTTATAAACTGATTTATTTATAATTTTGAGGTAAAAAATAGTTGTTGAAAATTGGAGAGATAAAAATGTATAATTATAAAGTGATTTAGAAAATTGTGTGGTTTATAAATTAGTTTATAAATAAAAAAAAAATACGTTAACCAAACAAGGGCTTAATTTTGATAGTGGTGGTAAATTTTTCGTAATTTGACATTATGATTTGTCCATAAGCGTCAAATCAAAGTTTTTGATAGATTAAGGAGCGATTTTATATTGCTGTTAAGGTGAAGGAAACATTTTTAATGTGTAAATGATGTGTTTGAAATTGGAAGTGTTAGGTAATTTCGAGGAAGATGGTTTTGGTCCTGTTTCACATGAATTGATTAAAGATGACAGCTACATTTGAACAAACATGTACTGAAAAAGCAAAGAGGCAAACATTTCAAAAACGTGTTGAATGTGGACATGATTGACAATTCATTAGTCATTTCATGTACAGTGTCATTTCCTAATTTTGATTGTCGCTTGACTGTGTTCGGTAGAATATTACTAAAATTAAATAATAATACATATCACTTTTTAATCACATACATTTTTCTTTTCAATACTTAACAATACATTATACCTAAAAAAATTTAATAAATCACATTATAATTCAAATTCTTTGATTTGATAGTAACCAAACAGACCCTTATCTTGAAATGTTTACCTATTAAATGAAGAAACCATGTTATTTATACTTAGCCTAGGTTCGGATCACATATAATGATTACAAACCAGATTTTCACATTTTTCGAGGTTGGATGTAGGGTTAAAAAGTGATTTGAAAAATTGTGTAGATTATAAAAAGGCGTTTCTCACACCTTGATGGCTCGAACCGACTACGCCCAAGGTCATTGATTCGAGATTGTAAATCCAGGTTATGCCTCTCAGGGATCAGGGTAGAGGGACTTGAGTAAATATGAGCAATTCTCAATAATTTCCGCTTTCTACATTAGCAAATTTAATATTTCAAGATTCGAACCTTACACCCGAATGCGCTGAGCACTTACCAACCCTTCCCCTTTACCACTGGGATATGTGACTTGGGGGAAAAAAAAATTTGTGTAGATTATAAATTGGTTTATAATTGGTTTCTTTGTGTGCTCCGAACAGAGGCTTATTTGTTTACAGCTTAAGTTACATATTTAATACTTGACAAACATTCATTATTTTATCTATCACCAATCACATATTTTACCTCGAAAATAAATGGGGTCGATCAATAGACCTAGTCCCACCTCTTTTAGCCAAAATTTTTCATCCCTTTACATTGTTAAAAATTAAATAAATAAATATACAAAGCCTATATTGGTGTACTTATTATAAATAAGTTTATAAACAATAAATTTTTTAAATCATTTTTCAATCATGTATTTTGCTTCGAAACTTTCACATTTTTTGTTTATAAACAAAAAACTTGTTATAAACAAGTTTATAAACAATAAATTATTTTCAAACAATTTTTCAATCATATATTTTATTTCGAAACTGTCAAATTCTCTTTTTATAAACAAAAAACTTTTAATCAGGCTTTTAGAATAGATTTTATAAAAAAAAAATTGAAATGTGTTTTTAAAAAATTGTAAGTTCCATAAAATATAGTTGAGATTGATCGTTAACTTACCAAACAGTGGCAGCGCCTCTGTTTGGTAACTTAATCTTTTTGTTTATAACATGTTTATAAAAACACAATTTTTCAAACCACTTTTTAACTACACATTTTTTTTCTCCAATTTTCAACAATTACTTTTTACCTCAAAATCATAAATAAATAAGTTTATAAATTAAACAGTATTACCAAACGATATATCCAGGCCATCTTGGCCATGAGCCTAACCCCGTCCCTGCTTATTTTTTTGTCAATTTCAGATTTTTGTTAGAGAACGCTTATTAAGTTGTGGTCCATTATGGATGACGACGATTGATATAGAAATTTTGATTTGAGTGAACACTCTTGATCTTGACTAGTCATGGGCACCATGGTCCAACAATTTTATAAACTCGTGAACCTATTAAAAGCAAAGAAGAAGTTACGAGACAATTATTTTAGTGCCTGTTTGGTCCTCACAATTTTTTTGAGAAATTTTGGGTTTTTAAAATAATGTGTAGTTGAAAATGGTAAAAAGTACTCACTCCGTCCTAATTATATAGGCTGCATTTTCTTTTTCATTTGTTCCAATTATATAAACTTGTTTATTTATTTGGAAGCACTTATTTTGTTTGTTTACCAATGTACCCCTATTTATTACTTCTAATATAATAATTTTGATAACATTAAATATATTTTCTTAATCAGTGTTTTTATAATTGGGACAGATGGAGTACAAATGATTCCATAAAAATATGTGCTTGTAAATAAATTTGAGAAAATTTTACAAAAACATAAGGGACCAAACGAGCACTTATTGTGCCGTGTAGTTTAAACTTGTTACGGTTACGGAAAAACAGTGAAACTTGAGAAAGCGTGTGGACTGTGTATTGCTATGAAGTCATTAAGCGTGAATGGAAAATGTCCTTTTGTTTCCCAAGTGATTGCAACCATTCTCGATGCGAGGCACTTGCATGCCACATCTTTCTTGATTTTGATAAGCATAAGCTTAAAGTTTCAGCGTTCTTTAATGCAATTATTATTACAAATTTATAAATATAATTATCAAAATACTTTTAATCACACACATTTTTCGAGTGAATAATTGCACTGCACTACATACTACATTTTTATCCTTTATTTTAAATTTACTTACAGTAGTGTTTTAGTTGATTTTTATGTACTTTTTTTCCTCTTCAAAAATTTACAATATTCTCATCAACACTGCATTATCACCGTGTGCCACCTCCCTTTTCCTCGACGAGACTTGGTGTGTTGTTAAAAGACCTTACTATTGAATTTTCACCAAGTCTATAACGTGTTTGATGAAATGCTCAACCAAATATAATGAAAGTATCATAAAAATTTTGAAAAATGTCAAGGTGTGATACTAAAGTCTGCTCAAAGTATCACAAAAATTTGATAGAATTTCAGGTTATGATACTAAAAACTTGAAAATATCATAATATGATACTTGTGATCAAGAATATATTTTTCAGTTAAAAAGAAAAAAAAAATTGAAGTATATTTTACATTAAAAAATATCAAAAACTCACTTATCTATCAACCCTGACACAGTTTCAAACAGGGCACAAAAAGGGCGACCAAATTAGAGACAATAATAGTGTGTTTGGTGAACTTTGTTAAACATTACATTTCCACTAATGACTAATAAGTGTATGATGTGGCGAGTCCACGTGGATGGCCAAGTCTGCAATAGTTAGTTTTAACGGCCTAAGCATTTTCATGTTACGAAGTTTGATAAAATCGAAATTGGGTGATTTAGTTGCGATCAAATCTAAGCAGTGGCGGAACCACCTACAGGCGAGGTAGCGCGGCCGCGCTACCTCACCGCCGGTGATCCGCCAGTGGCGCTGCGCCTGGACGCCTGATTTTTTTTTTTTTTTGGCCCAAATCAGTACAACTCTCAAGCCCAAGTCCAAACCAAAAATACAACATACAAATCTATCTCTATTTAGTCCAACAAGCAAATTTTTAACAAAAATCAAAATCCTAACCTTTTTCCCTTCCCGATTCTCTCTGTTACGAAGAACGCAGGCGCAGCGTTCCGCGGCTTCCGCCACTGGTGCCGCCTCCGCCGCCGGTCTCAGATTCACAGCGTGCCGCGTGCGCTGCCTTCCTTCCTTTCCCCTGTGTTGTGCTGTGCTTCGGCTTCCTCTTTCCGAGTCTCCGACCACTGGGTAAGTGTTTTGAAATTTGAATCCCTTAATCCCTTTGAGTCTTTGACCTTTGTTAATAAATGGTAAAGTAATAAAGAATAATATATTATATAAGTATATGTATATCTCTTACTCTGTATGACTGTATATATAATATGTATATTATATTATATTATAATATGTTATGAACTTATGAATCTATGATTATTAAATTATTTTGTTTGTTTTGATTGTGACTTGTGTACTAATTTTCAGATTTTATAATGTTATTATTACTTATTATGTTATTGTTAATGTTTATGTTTTAAAACATTTTAATTAATATTATTGATGTTTGATTTATTAATTTTTTTGGTTAGGTTAGACTGTCAATTGTTGTCATTCCTCAACATATTTGATTTGATTTGTGATCATTGATTTACAGATTATTGAACGTTTTTTCTAACCTAAATGAAAGTCTCAACATATACGAAAGTCTCAATTTCCCGTGTCAACTCAATTTCTCATCATTTGAATCTTAGGTATGTGAGGCTTGCCTTATTTTAGTTTTGAATTTGAAATGTTATTTGGAAATTTTACGTAAATGTTAAGTTTTTGGAATATGTTCACTGGTGAGCCCGTATTCACCTTATGTAAAATGAATTATATAGTGAATTGTAATTTGTGATTAGGATTTTGGTGAATATTTGACTTCTAAATTGTGATTATGTTTATTGGGATCACAAATTTGTTGAGTATTTGATTTGATTTGTGAATTGTGATCCTTGATTTACAGATAATGGAACCTTTTTTTCAATCTAAACGAAATTCTCAACCTAGTAATTATAGTTCTAATAGTCCCGCAACTACTTCTAATATATCACAAGAGTTATTAAACTTTGATAAGAAAACAAAATTTCACACTACATTCAATATGAATGATCTTGTGTCGAATCCAGGAAAAAGACCTCAATCGATTCGTATAATCCTAACATTAGAGATGATGTTAGGATGATATACTTATTGATTAGTTTTAATATTATTTAATTAAATATTAAAAAAAAAATTTAGCTATTGCACCGTCATCCGTCAACGGTCAACGGTCCTCGGTCAACCGCTGACCGCTCTAGCTGGACTTTAGGTCTAGATCCGCCACTGAATCTAAGTGATATGATTGTTTCCAATTGAAGTTCAATAATCTAGTAACTAGTAACAATTGGCAGGAAATTTGGGAGATCGATCTTACAACAATCTAATTTCTACCATTTGAATTAGGAATGACATTTATTTTCATGACCGCTCTAATTGGATTAGCATCCGGCTTAAATGTATTGTTCTACTCAATTCAGACATTCAGTTCTAGTTTAAAGTCGGCTGGTTTCTAAGTCTTAAAGTAGAGGTTTGAGGATACAAACGAAGAATTTTATTCCAAATTTGATTTCATTTCATATATTCTCAACCATTGAAGTAATTTACCCGAGTTCATGTGTGTTGAAACTAATTAACATTGCTATTGCTATTGCATGAAACTTTAACTAGACAATATAAAGCATGAAATGAATCAAAGTGGATCGAAGCTGAATCAATCGGTTTTATTCGAGTTTAATTTCTTCCAAATGTGTCTTATATGTTACTCCACAATATTATTATCCGCCCCTTAAAAAACTTGTTTAACTCCTTTTTTTTTATTTTTAAATTGAACCGTCTAATAGTCCTTTTTATGAAATTTAATATGTGTCACTTGTTATGTTATTAAAATGTTTCGAAGCGTACCCTCAAAACAAGGCAATGGTAGGTACTGTCTACCATCAATTTTTTCTGAAAAATAAATACGCAACAAAGTCAGACACATCTACGAGAGTCGAGGACCACTAACCCAACTTACTTTACACGACCATAGCTATTACTCACTCGAATGGAAATCCAATCGAGCAATTAATAAGTATTGTGAAATTTATTTTTCTTTTAACTACAATTATCATTCAAACTGCATGTTTGCCTAAAATTGTATTAGTTACAATCAAGAAAACCACATCATGCCAAGATTATGAGATAGCTAACCATTCTTTACCATCATCTTAACAATAAGCTAATTAAAACCTCATTGTATCTATAAATTCATCAATTTTCCCTTCACTTTCTATCACAAAATTGCAGTGTAAATCTCATAATTTCTCGTCTAAATGACATTTTTTGCGATTTCTCTTATGAATTATTTCTTCCCATAAGTATTTTCTAAATAAGAAAATGATTGATCTTATCACTTTTATATCCATCATTCTCTTTTCATTTCTCACCTCCAAAATCGTTACCTTATGGTTCAAAAAAGGGCCTGAAGTACAGGCCCAAAGGCTCCCTCCTGGACCTCCAACATGGCCCATTTTTGGAAATCTTCTCCAGTTGGGCCAATTGCCTCATAGGGACTTTGCTTCATTATGTGAAAAATACGGGCCGCTGGTTTATGTCCGGCTCGGTAAGGTTGACGCCATCACCACCAATGACCCGGATATCATACGTGAAATTCTTTTGCAACAGGTATCGGAATATATCACAAATTCTTATATGTTGATTAATTATTTTAGTAATTTAAATTAAGTAGAATTTCATCTTATCATGTAGCGAACAAATCTTGGTATCCAACCAATTGCTGATTTGACCTATAAGTTCCAGTTGAGATTTTGTACTTTATGAGCTCCAATATCATACTGAGTTGTTCAACCTATAAAGTTATTAGTTATTACCTTGAGCCTGTTTGTTTTCCATAAAAAAAAAATCATATTTTTATCAAAATCAAAGTGAACAATTAATCACAATCATATATTTCATGGGTCTCACAATTTTTTAACCACATATCTCATCAACTTTTATTAAAATTCGCTAAAAAACTGATTTTAATCCCTACCAAACTGGGGCCTTATTTGTGCGAGTAGCTCTTAATTACTATTCTAGTATTTAAGTAACGTGAAATTTTACCTTTAACAATAGGACGAAGTCTTTGGCTCTCGACCCCGAACTCTAGCCGCAATACATTTGGCTTACAACTGTGGCGACGTAGCATTGGCTCCACTCGGCCCGAAATGGAAGCGAATGAGGAGAATCTGCATGGAGCATCTATTGACAACCAAACGGCTCGAGTCTTTCACAAGCCACCGGGCCAATGAAGCCCAACATCTTGTCCAAGATGTATGGAACATGGCCCGAAAGGGAGATGCAATAAATTTGAGGGAAGTTTTGGGTACATTCTCTATGAACAATGTAACAAGAATGTTATTGGGAAAGCAATATTTTGGGGCCGAATCTTCGGGCCGGCATGAAGCCATGGAATTCATGCATATTACTCACGAATTGTTTTGGCTTTTAGGGTTGATTTATTTGGGGGATTATTTGCCTTTTTGGAGATGGGTCGACCCGTATGGTTGTGAAAAGAAAATGAAGGATGTGGAAAAAAGGGTTGATGATTTTCATGCAAAGATCATTGAAGAACATAGAGAAAGAAAGAAAAAACATGAACATAATGATGAAAGTGAATTGGATTTCGTTGATGTTTTGTTATCTTTGCCAGGTGAAGATGGAAAAAAGCACATGGATGATAAGGAGATTAAAGCACTTATTCAGGTCATTTTTGTCACATTTCAATTTTGGGTAGAGGGTGTCTACTAACTATTTGTGTATAATTTCATTAGTTTGAATTTTTGTATGATAGGATATGATAGCTGCTGCAACCGACACTTCGGCCGTGACCAACGAATGGGCAATGGCGGAGGTGATCAAGCATCCACATGTCCTCAACAAGATTCAACGAGAACTTGATACAGTTGTAGGGTCTAATCGAATGGTGGTGGAATCGGACTTGACACATCTTAATTATTTACGCTGCGTTGTACGTGAAACTTTCAGAATGCACCCAGCTGGACCATTTCTCATCCCGCATGAATCGACTCGAGCCACTGTAATCAACGGTTACTATATTCCCAAAAAAACACGTGTATTCATCAACACGCACGCCCTAGGACGAAACACCAAGATTTGGGACAATGTGGGTGAGTTTAGGCCAGAGAGACACTTATCGGCTGATGGGAGCCGAGTTGAGATTAGCCATGGAGCCGATTTTAAGATATTGCCATTTAGTGCTGGGAAAAGAAAATGCCCTGGCGCTCCACTCGGCGTGACGCTAGTGCTTATGGCTTTGGCTCGGCTTTTTCATTGCTTTGATTGGAGCCCACCTTATGGATTGAAGCCTGAAGATATTGATACAAGTGAGGTTTATGGTATGACTATGCCAAAAGCCAAGCCACTAATTGCTGTTGCTAAGCCACGTTTGGCAGCTCATTTATATCACTATTAGTTGGATGCATTAACTACATATGTGACATTATACAAGATGTAATTTTTTTCCCTTAAAAGATAAAAAGAAAAATCCAAAAATGACTGGTTTTTAATCTTTAAGTTGGACTTACCAATACCATGGATCCTACTAATTGTTCTACCCATTTGCAATGTTAATGATGAGTTGAATGGCTATGACCTTGCAGTCAGAATGGAACTTTTCCTTCCATATATTGGCTTGGATTTTGTTGCCTATAATGACATGAAACTTTGACAAAATCGTGTCGTCTTTGGTTTCCAAAAGGAAATGGAAAACGATTTTAAGATATAAATCTAGAATAGTAAAATAGAGCCTTCTTCGATATTTTTAAGCAAATTAGTTTGTGAAACATATTACTCATAAATATATTTATAAACAAAGTTATCGAAATGAAGTAATTTTCTCAAGAGTTGGTCTACAAAAATTAGGAATCATGTGCCAAACAGTGCTGAAAACATTAATTAAGGGTATATGTGAAAATGAAAAATTTAATACATGCTCAATATGAAAAAAGACTATCTTGACGGAGGGAGTAATTAACAATAATTACCATTATAATAAAAATTTTATTTTTAGATATCCCAGTAAATAAAGAGTAAAGATTGAACCAAAACCATGACTGCCTTTAACACAGTCACAGTTTCACTCATGTTCACCATTATTTATGTTCCCAAAGCCACTGTCTTTCAGTCCCGATCTTCTTCTTCCTCTTTCAAAATGAAAGGTAGCGGAAATCCCAAATCTATTCGAGCCGTTTTTTTCTTTACCTTCATAGCCATTTTCATAACAATCTCTTCATCCTCTACATTGCAGTACAAGTCTTTAATCCTCAATTATCTTCCTAAACCCCGATCTATTTCATGGAACAACGAGAAAATCGGCACCGGACCCGACTCAAAATCTGCAACGGATCTGATCGGTATATTTTTGGTCATTCCATTATCAGAATATTACTTTTCACCTTAAGGCCCAAGGCCATGCTTTGGGCCAGCCTTCTATCTTGCACAACATCACACTTTGGATCGACCTCGGACCTCTCTATGGTCCGAGGTCACCCATTTGGGTCGATTTGTTCATAGAAGCATTGTAGTCTTATTATGGGCCAACCCTAGTTCCAAAACATGTTAATGAGCTATATCTTTAGCCTTACATCCTAGAAAATCAAGTGATCAGTACAAATTAACGACACCCTAAAATAAGCTAGGGATTTGGAATATAACTGGTCGGGCAACAATGCTCGGCCATGTATAGATCGGGATTGTTGCTCGGCCTTGCTAGGTTACTATTCGTTTATTCAACATATTTGCCTGGGCTTATCCTATCATACATAGGTCGGTCACTTCCGACCTTATCAAAAATCTCATTGATGATAAGATATATGGTCGACCTGTCCCGGTCACATCACGCTTAGAAGCCCAGCACAGATAGGACTTCGAACCTTCTTCATTAATGGGCTTCATTCATGAACCTTCTTCTTGGGCCTCCATAACAAGACGTATCTTATAAGGAAACCTCCTAAAAAATGGGAACTCTATTCTTATAAAGATAGAATTCTCCTTGAAAGTTAAGTTTATATCAAAAAGACTCCTTCTTCAATTAAAGAAGGTTATGGACTTTTTCCAGCCCTATAAATACAGCTCTTATGATCATAATATTCATTCATAATTCTTTACATATATTCCAGTTATATATTTTTCTACTTCTCTCCAAAATACTAATTCTCACACTGGAGGGGCGACGAGGGCATCCCTCGTTGCCTTTTTTGCAAGTTTTTTGGAAGCTTGGATCATCATCTCTAACAAAATATCAACTTTTGATCTCGTCACATCAAGATCAGAAAAATTAACGAAACAGGATCCTTATTCGAACACTCTGTCTGTAGATTTGCACCATGTGGATAATCTTACACCTTCTGCTTTCAATTCAACCCCAGAAGCCCTTTTCAAGCTCCGCCTCCAACGGGACGCCGTGAGAGTCAAAACTCTGACGACAATCGCCGCCATCGCTGTTGGTAATGTTTCTAGGGGTAAAAAGGATTTCAGCAGCTCGGTAGTTTCGGGGCTCACGAAGGGAAGCGGCGAGCACTTCACGCGTCTGGGGATAGGGACCCCAGCTAAGTTTGCTTACATGGTGCCCGATACGGGAAGTGATATCTTGTGGCTCCAATGCTCCCCGTGCAAGAAGTGCTACACCCAGTCAGACCCGATTTTTCAACCTACAAAATCATACACCTATCTTGGAGTCTCGTGTGATTCTCCCCTCTGCCGGCGGCTCGACTCCCCGGGCTGCAACAACCGCCAGAAATGCCTCTACCAAGTCTCATATGGCGACGGTTCATTCACCTTCGGTGACCTCTCCACCGAAACCCTTACTTTTGGTAGGAATCGAGTTAAAAATATAGCCCTCGGATGTGGCCATGATAATGAGGGTTTGTTCATAGGAGCCGCCGGTTTATTGGGTCTGGGACGGGGAAAATTGTCCTTTCCAGGTCAAGTCGGTCGCCGTTTCGGGAACAAATTCTCTTACTGCCTAATAGACCGGTCTGCTTCGTCGAGGCCATCGTCAATTATTTTTGGAAAATTGGCATCGACTCAAAATGCCGTTTTTACCCCGCTTTTAACCAATCCAAAGCTGGACACGTTTTATTTCGTGGGTCTTAATGGAATTTCTGTTGGAGGGACTCGTGTACCTGGTATTAAGTCGTCGCTTTTTAAATTCGACATTTACGGTAACGGAGGAGTGATTCTGGATTCGGGCACATCTGTGACCCGCTTATGTTTCCCTGAGAGATGCTTTCCGTGCCGGAACTTCGCATTTCAAAAGGGCTGCAGAATACTCACTATTCGATACGTGTTTCGATCTCTCAGGTAAGACTGAAGTGAAGGTTCCGACGGTGGTGCTGCATTTTAAAAATGCTGACGTGTCATTGCCCGCTTTGAATTACTTGATTCCGGTGCACAGTGATGGAAAGTTTTGTTTTGCATTTGCGGGTACAAGAAGTGGAATGACGATTATTGGAAATATTCAGCAGCAAAGTTTTCGGGTGGTGTTCGACCTGGCAAATTCACGGGTCGGGTTTGCATCCCGTGGCTGTGCTTGATTGAAACAGCAATTTTATTTTATTTTTCAGAAATTGAAAAAAAAAAAAAAAGGGTTGGCATGTGACATGTCTGTATGTTATACTATTTTTATTGGTCGGAGTCTTGGATATACAGACGAATACAAGGTTTTGCATTTCTCAATATCATGGTTCATTTGCAAACAAGTCTTGTTTCGTTTACATTATAATTTTTTTTTTTCTTTTTTACCGTGCTCAATTTAAATCCTTTATTTAAAAGTTAAGTCCAAAATATACGATTTTTCAATCAAATTTTAACCATCCATTCTCCTAAAAATCACTATTCATTTTTAAAAAATCTTTTTAAACAATATTAAACACACTTGCAGTATAAACGTAACTTCATAATTAATTTTAATATTATCATAATTACTACATTATGGTGAAACAAGAGAAGAGAGGACAGCACATGGGGGTTGGATGAACAGTGCAGGAACCAAGACAGAGGGACGCCCTGGTCAATGATTCCTTCAGGTTCCTACTTTTACACTTTTTGACCTTTTTTGGTGGTCTGATAAATATATCGGACGGATAATAACACCAAAGTTAGGGTGGACAAAAGGATAGAATCGAATCAAATCAAATCGAGCGATTTGGTTCTTTGGTTCGATTTTACAAAAAAAAAAAAATTAATGATTTAGTTTTTAATATGAAGAACCAAACGGTTTTGGTTCCGATTCCGGTTCTTGTTCTAGAACCAAGAATCGAAGTCCAAGCCCACTTTTAGATCAATTTAATTATTCTTAAAATAATCTTTTGGTAATCTAGGTCTTAACTTGTCTATGCCGTTAGAAATCTTAATTTATTTTTCTTTAATCTTGTCTTATTTTTCCTTTTCCATTTTTGGTATGTAGTTTGCAAGAGGTTTTACTTACTGTGTAACTGAAAATATTTCAATGTGGCTCTCACATACATTTTTTATGAAATCTGGACATTTGTTAAATCGTCTTAAAATATGATGCTTGTAGTTCAAAGAGATATTATGAGATTAAAAGTATCATCTTGTGTTTCGTACATTAATTTTGTTTGTTTTATACTAATAGTTTCTGGGTAAACATGAAGACGTAGTCATGTAGCTTGATATAATTAATCTTTATCAATGACTCATTCATCTACATTTTTAAATTATTGTTATTAGACAGTATTTTGTATGGAGATGTAACTTGATATTTATGTATTAGTTTAGACTTTGGTAATGAATTTCGTTAGTCATTACTAAGTACTAACTTATGGTCGTGGATATGGTATGTGATGATAATTTACTTTTATATTTTAAAATTCAAGTAATGTAATGGGAACCAAACCAAATCAGAACCGAGCGGTTTGGTTCCATATCTTTATAAAAATCGATTGGTTCCATTGGTAAAAAAACTCATCAGTTCATGGTTCGGTTTGGTTCTAATGGAATCAGAACTAAATCGAACCATGTCCACCCCTAAAAATAGACATATTCCTTTTTTCATACAGATTAAGAAAATGCAATTACTATAATTAGAAAATTATTTCCTACACTTCTGCTAATATAATTCTACATAATATAATATTTTAAATATGACTGGTTCATATCTATATCTATTGGGCCGTTCGGGGGCTAAGAATTTATAATGTGTTCGGCTGGGTATTAATTTGGAATGATTAAAAAAATTTAATTTACACAATTTTCCATATCACTTTTTAACCATTCACATTTTCTCTCTCCAATTTTTAACCCTTCATCTTACCTAAAAAAACACAAATAAGAGCCTGTTTGGTAATGTGAAAAATTTTGATTTTTGTAGTTCTTTTTAGTTTTTTGATAGATGTGTGGTTTAAAAATGTTTGAAAAGTAAAAAAATAGTGGGCTTGACTAAGAATAGAGGGTTGAGATTGGATTTAAAAAGTTGTGATAAAAATTCTGTCTTTACCAAACAAGCTCTAAATCAACAAATAATTTCAATTCTTTGATTTGACACAAAACATTCCATATTAAATCTAAAAGAACACACTTTTATAAACATTTGCTTTTTCAAATCTCGAGGTAAATAAATGGTTAAAATTGGAGAAAGAAAAGATGTGGGTTTAAAAAATTGTATTGAAAATTGATATAATTATAATCAAAAAATAAACATAATTGTCGAACACATCCATGCTATATATAAAAATAGAATAGCTGTCAAAATTTGTTCTCCCGCCTAAAAACCTTCCAAAAATGACCTTATGCATTTATTGCATTTGTTTGTAACTTTTATATTTACCTAAAATAGAATGTTTGAAATTAGTTAGCCTTAATTAATCCTAGAAATTTGTTTGAAATCCTTACATTTATTGTTATTAATTAATAAGCATTTAACAACAAGGATTTTGACATTATTATTTCAATTAAATTTGAATTTATTTTTCTAATTCGTAGAAGAAAAAAAAAGGTTAAGTGGACATGAATCCCAAGTACCGAAATTAGTTGTTAAAATTTGGATTAGACTATGTAATAAATAAATTAATCAAATTGTTTATGATAGTAATTTGATCAATTGCTGCCAAGTTAATGATATAATACGTTTATTAAAGGTAAGGTTTGCCATTTTGTATGGATGTGAGACCGAATAAATTGTCTCAATGAATAATCCGTAAATTGGTCTTCGTAGAAAATGGTGAGATTATAAGTTTATTGAGAAATTACATATTTTCTATGTTGTGAAAAAGGAATAGTTGTTTCGAATCTTTCGATAAGCTTTCTATATAATTTTATTATTTTTATATTTGTAAATTATTATTCTCTTAGAATTCGTATTCATCTATTATATTGTTAATAATCTTTTTAATAAAAATAATGTTTCGATTTATGTATCATATTTAGTATGATTAAAATTATATAGTTAATCCCGTATCAGTTTTTTTATTAGTATTATAATAAATAGTTAATGTGGTGATATTTCTATTTGTATATTTTTATTATAATTACCAGAATTATTTTATTTTATTATTATTAACGCTAATATGAATGAACTTAGAAGATACTTATAGCTGTCAAAATCAAAATTATTATTTAATTATAGATATTTTATTCGTTAATGGTTCTTAATATTAAAAACACTACGTGTAGATAGCGGTATTAAAATTAGGTTTTGAATATTAATAATTAAGTCGTGTGTGTGTGTGTGTGTGAACAAAAATATTGTTGTTCTCGAGGTAAAATGTGTAGAAAGTAGTTTCAAAAAATAAGTGTAATTAAAAAGTGTATTGAAAAATATATTTTTTATAATAAAAATTATAGATCAATTCACGAATAAAGGCTAATATTGAATAGTTGATGCTTTGATTTTCCCTTTGATTAATATAATATTAATAAATATCATACTATTTTAAAACCTGAACCGAGTTTGGTCGGTCGACATGGGAACTCACGACCCAATAAAAAAATCGTGTTGGGAGGCCCTAAAACTCGGGATGGTCAAACCCGGTAGACCTCAGTCGCCACTCTGACCCTTCACCTGGTCCCTCAGTTGAGTCTATGGCCAGATATGATATAATGAAAATACTAATATTATGGTCAAGAACGATTAATATTTCTAGTCATTATTAAATTTAATAGTTGTGTAAAAGTTATATGATATAAGATTTTTGGTATAATTTTTTATATTTTTAAACAAAAAAATTGGAAAAAAAAATGTTAAATGCGAGATGGAAATGCATAAATAATGAGAAATATGCTGATACTTTCCATAACATCAATATTTGTACCACAATATTACATCAAGCATGATATACTATTAAAAAACTATTAAACTTCCATTTTCAATTAAGTTAATAATAATTCATAAAAAATATTAAAATTAACAGTCATTTTTTATTTAAATATATAAATTGACATTTACTATTCAAATAAGCTTTAATAATTTGGATTAGTTATGTTATTTTTTAAATTTTAATAGTTATTGTAATTGATATTATTTTTTTATACCTTTTGTATTTGTATTAAAATTATGTATAAGCATTAAAATTTTATAAATACTTATCGAAATCGATAATATAAATAGAATTTTCGTGCATCGCACTGATAAAATACTAGTTGTATATTATAACAAGATTGTCTGCATCTACTATTTCACACAGTTTCCCGCCATTTTGGAATAGCATATGATTTTTTAAATTTTCTGATTTTATTGACTAATTTCTTGCGTACATACGAAATTTCTAACATTTTTATATCATTAATTAATTGCTTTGGAATGTGTACCATTGGTTTTTGACAGTGGTTTATAGAGTTTCTCCTTTCTTGACTATTCAATGTGAATTTGTAATATGAACAGTCGTGTGTGAAACACCATTTACTGCCATCATGGTCAATCCACCATTTAAGTGATTAATTACTAATTTTATTGATGCTATATACATTGAAAACATGTGAGACACCATTTAAGGCCATCATGGAATTAGCATTTAATTTCCGATTTCCGATTTCTGATTTTCCAATTTTATGCATAAATAAACACGTAACGGCATTTGTGAGCCACCATTTAAATGTTTTATATAATAATTACTAAGAACATTTTCAATTCTCTTTATATTTAAAAAATACATTCTATATAATAGAGAGCATATTTGAATTTAAAGAGCAAAGTTTTTTACAAGTTTCAACAAATTTTTTTATTTTTGACTCTTTATTTTTTCCATAAAAATATTTATTGTCTTTCTTTATTTTTCGCTATCTATACTATATATCTATACTTATACTATATATAAAAGTGGAAAAGTTTATATATATATATATATATATACAAAATTGATTGGATTGCATCCAATCGATTATTTTTTTTTTCATTTGTTTTATTCTTTTTTGTCTTAAGCCTTCGTTTGGTAACACTATTTGATTTATAAATTGGTTTCTTTATGATATTTAAGTAAAGAGTATTGGTAAAATTGGAGAGAGGAAATGTTTGTTGTTAAAAAATCGTTTGTGAAATTATGTAGTTTATAAAAATGTTTATAAACTATTTTTTGCTCTTACCAAACATCATCATCATCATCATCATCATCTTGCTATATATATTTTTGTAATTTGATCTTTTTTAATATGTCATTCTTATCTTTTATTTTGTCATAATAATTTTTAATACACGTACAAGTATTATATTTTGATAACACATTTTACAAAAAAATTTACAAATTTTCGATCACACATTCTACAAAAAAATTACAAATTACAAAATATTAAATTTTTTTTTAAATTCATTTTTGTTCATTTTACACTAATAAAATAATCTATACATAAACTAAAATAAATTATCTACTTTTCTTTTTTTGAGAAATTATATGTTTTTATAAAATACAAAGTGAATAATTGTTTGGTTAAACTTTGTATATAAATTTATTATTTTTATATTTGTAAATTATTGTTCTCTAGGAATTTTTAATTTTCTATTATGTTATCAATATTTTTTGAATACAAATAATATTCCGATTGAAGTATATTATTTAGATTTAAGTATAAAGAACATATAATTAAACAAATGTTTATAATTATTGTGATTGATGTTTTTGAAAGAAGTTTGGAGAAAATGTTAAATACGATAGGCAAATGCAAAAAAATGTGAATATTACGGTTAATATTGAAGTCTTCTACAAAATTAATATTGTACCATAATATTACATTAAACATGATATACCATTAAATAAACTACTACATTTGTATTTTCTTTGAAATTAATAATAGCTCATAAAAATTATTGAAATTAACAGTCATGTATTACTTAAATATATAAGTTGACTTACTATTCAAAGAAGTTATTATGATTTGAATTAGATATATTATTTATTAAATTTTAATTGTTATTGTGGTATAATATTATTTTTCATGCATTTTGAATTTGTGTTAATTATGTATATAAGCATTACAGTTTTACAAATACTTATCAAAACTAGTTATACACCCGTGCGTTGCACGAAAAGAGATTCTAGAGATATTATGTTATTTTAAAACAACATATAATAAAAAAATAAAAAAATATTATCAACACTATAACCATTAAAATTAGTTTTTTTGAATTCAACTCAATACAAATTTTAGAAAACTTCTTTAAATACAACATTTATAATTAAATTGACAAGCTTGCCTTTCTTATCGCATATAAGTATCTTTAGGTCAAAACGACTTCTAATTCTAGATATTGCAACATATAGTTGTCCATGACTAAACACTATTCTTTATAAGAAAAGACCGACGTGTGATTATGATTGTTCTTAACTCCTATTTATGGTCATAACGTAAGAGACTATGAATGGGAACTCATGTCTTTTTTGGAATTTTAATGGTAACCTTGTAAGAGTCGTTCGGATCTATATTGAACCTCAGATGTTGAAGATAAGTTTTAGTTTCTTTTGTTCAGATTTCATAAAAACTCTTCCGATAAAAATTTCCAATTTTTTATTTAATAATATTATCTACATATTACTTAAATTGTTGCTTATTTAATCTATTTCCAGATATTTGTTTTCTTGATTTAACTTCTGATTCACATCAACTGACCTATTAAACATTGACAATTGACCAGAAAACATCTCTCTCAAAAAAAGCTTAAGACTGCAAAGAGAATGTGAAAAACGTTTATTGGCAATTTTTGTTTGTTGTCTATAGAAGGTACATTGTCTATCCTTCACTCAAATCTTCAGGCTACATTCAGTAATTATGTTGAAACACATTGCTTTCTTTCTCTAGAAAAACAAAAAATTATGGGTACAATAAAAATCTATCTTCAATATTTTAAAAATAGATATACCTTATCTTAACTGCAATGTCTTTTAAATGATGAAAAATTATAGAAATATAGCATTCACGTTACATAGACATTCGAAGAGAAATTTAGAAAATGATAAACATAGTGTTTTCTTATGAGACCAATGTAGAAAACAATAGAATGCTTTGGAATCATCTCTTGCCTAATAGCTTCAATATACGAATATCTGGGCAAGTTTTCTAAAAAAAAAAAAAAAAGGGGTTGTGAAAAGATAAAATTAGTTTAATTTATGCAGTAGCATATAGCCTATACGATGGTCCATTAGTTCCTACAACTACCGACTAATTTGGCCTTTAGATCAAATTTTATAAAAATATTTCCTAGGACAATTAATTTGAAATTGAAATTGTTTATGGCTGCTAAATATTTTTTTCTCAGTATAATGAGGTATATCGCACAAACTTTCCATATTCACTATTCACATATTACTATGTAATATTGGTAAATAGTAAATAGAATTATCTATATACCATTGCATATTTTCTTAAGATATGTTGTCTAAATAATGTAGACTCTCTTAATATTATTTGATATATATTTTAGTAGACGATCTATAAAGTGGTTAATCTTTCTTCACCATCGAAGATGTGCTCGCTTTCAGTTGTATGGATAGGATGTCTACAACCATTAAAGTTCTGAATTATGAATGATAGAAAGCATTATTATTGATTACTTAAGTAAGCAACATATAGATAGCAAGAAAATTATTTTTTTATCCTTATAAATGATTGATGACCATTACAGAACTCAAATATTCCATTTAATGGATATGTTGATTGTAGTTCCACTAATTTTTATTCATTATCTAGATTTTAGCTATAATTTAACGTGAATAGTCCATCGAATTATTATATGTGTGGAATATTACACACAAAAACAGTATTATCAGTAAAAAAAAGTTAAGGTAATTAGAACATAAATTGCTCACCACATTGTTTAGATTTTATAATGTTCACGGTTTGGTAAATCAATATTGATGGAATTCTAGGAGTCACTATCGTAGAGGAGATGAGCAAACATATGACAGATTGTGTGCCGAAATCTTAAAACCAAATTCAAGGATGAAATTGTTAAGAATATCAATATTTAGTAGATGCAAAACCCAAAAGATTGAAAATCGTGTTCGAATATTAATGAATTTGTTTAAGAAATATGTTTAAAAAAAAAATTAAAAAAAAAAGCATCAGTGTGGGCAAGATATTGAAACTAGTTCAGCTGGAAAATCGTGTTATAATAATGATTAATTAATATTGTATTTTGTAGTAATAGATGTTTAAAAGAGAAAAAAATTCATAAATAATGCAGAGTTTTGGCGGAAATTGGTATTGAAAACTGTTGCTAACTCATCAACTTTAATGATTAATTAACATTGTATTTTGTAGTAATAGAGTTTAAAAGGAAAAAAACCCATAAATAATGGTTGTGTTTTGGCCAAAAATTGATATTGGAAACTGTTACTAACTCAACAACTTTAATACATATGATAGATAGATTGTATTTTGTAGTAATAGATGTTTAAAGTGAAGGAAGCCATAAATAATGACTGAGTTTTGGAGTGAAATTGACATTGAAAACTGTTGTTAACTCAACAACTTTAATATATAATAATAATAATAATAATAATAATAATAATAATAATAATAATAAATTAATATTGTATTTTGTAGTAATAGATGTTTAAAAGGAAGAAAAAACCCCATAAATAATGACTGAGTTTTGGAGGGAAATTAGCATTGGAAACTATTGCAAACTCAATAACTTTAATATATATAATAGATTGATATTTTTGAATAACTTCCGTGCACCGCACGGGAGAAATACTAATTTGTTGATAATGAGACACAATAAATAGGAAAATGTTAAAAAAAATAGGAAATTGAATACGAGTTGAAAAATGGAAGTAGCCTGTAACATTGGACAAACAAAAAGAAAAACAAATCCATTTTTATGTCACAGATGCAATATTTTTAAAGATTTAAACTTTGTACCGTGACATAACAACGGTCAACGGTTGATGGGGTCAACGCTCTAGCTGGATTTCTCGGTTGGATCCGCTACTGGTAGTTGGGGAGGGGCGACGACGATGATGGTGGTGGTTGGTAGTGTTTGGTGTTGGCAGACGACAGTGTCCGGTGGTGGCGGTCTCGATGGCAAAGGGTGTTAGATGTGGTGGTGGCTTGGAGATTGTGGTGGTGGTGGTGCATTGATTTGTGGCAACAGTGGGCGATTGATTTGTGGCGACATTGGGTGGTGGTGGATTTATGGTGGTTGTAGCAGCAATGTCGTTGACAACAGTGGTAGTGGTGGCAGTAAATGGTGGTTGGGGGTAGTGTAAGAATAATGATTATTTGACGTTTGTGACCAATTATTTGAGTGTTTGTGGTCAAATATTTAAGTGATTGTGACTAATAAATAATACGTGACAAAAAAATTTACGATTGTGACTAAATTTATAATTGTAACTCACAATTTTTTAAGTTGTGACTAATTATTTTTAAATTTGTGACCGGAATAAATTGCAACCTATAATATTGTCATTTGTAACTAATTAATTTGAAAATCTTTAATCGAAAAATAAGTTATGACCTAACCGAAAATGAATCTAGGAGGGAAGATGCTTCGTCAGTCTTTGAGCGGATCTACAATTCGGCCGGTTACAGGGAGTTTCTTTGGCCGGTGGTGGGTTCAACGTGGATGGAGGAAGACGTTGGAAACAGGGAAAGGGTGGAAGAGATTTGGGGATTTAAATTTCAATTGCGGGTTTTATGTTTTGTGAAGAAGAATTATTGTTCTTGATAATTTGAAGACAAAATTGTGAGTTGAATATGAGGTGGCTGCCATGTGCGCAATCCTTCTGCCATGTGCGCAACTCTTTTCTATTTTCGGCACCGTTCGACGGCTTGAAGGAGGAATTAAAATTATTTTGTTGATTTATTTGTATTTTCTAGGTAAGATGCGAGGTTAAAAATTGGTTTGGAAAATTGTGTAATTGAAGAGAGAAAATATGGATGGTTAAAAAGTGATTTGAAAAATTGTGTAAATTAAATTTGTTGTCTTTTTTGTCTTTTGGTGTATTAATTTGACAAATTAATTTTTAACCGAACGGTCATTGTCATCTTAGCATTTTTGTTAAAAAAAAGAAAATAAATAAATAACGTTCAGTTACATTTCGTGACGGATTGAAAATGTTTTTCAAAGTTCATTGACAAGTTAGTAATATAGTAAATTTTGATGATGATTTAGTAACATATGTGCAAGTACGTTGATCATTCATATATTTAACTATTCTTTTCCCTTATTGAAAGTGGAAATAGGCTCAAAGGTAGTAATAACAATAGGGTTAAGTACATAAATACACAACTTTACATGATCTATTTTTAAATATCATGTATTTTAAAATGTATTTGAATAATACAAAACATATTATCAAAATCAGATTTTGATGACATTCCTCTTTTTTTGCTAGACATCAGGAAGGTCGCTGCTTAAGCAAGGTGTCCAGCGGATCAATTGGAAATTTAATTAATCACTTATTTTGACTAATTATTTAATTACTTTCGTTATGGTGTTGGAAATGTGGATTCTAATCTCTGTCAAGTGGGGGTTGTGACTTTGTGATCATCACCATGTTTGCACCCATAATCAGAAAACACAGCAAAAGTAATGTTGGTAATACTATGGTCGGCAGCTTTGGCTATTCGTGTTGGTATATAAATTCATTGAAAAGGTGATTATTATTATTATTATTATTATTCGTTATTATTACAAAATTATATTAAAGTTACAAGTGAATAACTTACACATGAGTAAATATATGAATGTGCGCAACTTATCTTCATTATAAAATCAGATTTTGTAATTAATTAGAATTGTAACTTTATTTCAATTTTACAATTAATTACAATTTTACTTAATAAATTTATAAAACATGACAGATTTCTTGTTAAAATTAATTGAATTAGTTACATTTACCTTAATTACAATTACAATTTACAATTAATTACAATTTTAAGTTTAATTCAATTTTGCAATTAATTACAATTTGATCTTTCTTTCAATCTTGTGATTAATTACAATTGTAACGTTATTTCAATTTTGTAATTAATCATAATTGTAACTAATGAATTCGTAAAACATGAAAGACTTTTTTGTTAAAATTAATTAAATTAGTCACATTCACTTTAATTACAACTTAATTACATTCTGACATTCTGTAATGAATTATAGTTTACAATTAATTACAATTATAATTTCATTTCAATTTTGTAATTAATTACAATTGTAACTTTATTTCAATTTGTAATTAGTTACAATTGTAATTTAAATATAATTGTAACTAATTACTACCACCGACCACCACTTAAAACCATCACCACCATGGGTCAATGGAACTGCGGATTCTATTATCTGTCAAGCGAGGGTTGTGACTTGTGATCATCACCATGTTTGCACCCATAATCAGAGAACAGTGCAAAAGTAATGTTCGTAATACTATGGTCGGCAGCTTTGGCTATTCTTGCTGGGATATAAATTCGTTGAAAAGTGAATATTATTGTTCGTTATTATTACAAAATTACATTAAAGTTACAAGTGGATAACTTACAATGAGTAAATGTATGAATGTGCGTAACTTATCTTCATTATGAAATCAGATTTTGTAATTAATTAGAATTGTAACTTTATTTCAATTTTACAATTAATTACAATTGTACTTAATAAATTTGTAAAACATGACGGATTGTTTGTTAAAATTAATTGAATTAGTTACATTCACCTTAATTACAATTACAATTTACAATTAATTACAATTTTAAGTTTAATTCAATTTTGTAATTAATTACAGTTTGATCTTTCTTTTAATCTTGTGATTAATTACAATTATAACTTTATTTCAATTTTATAATTAATCATAATTGTAACAATGAATTTGTAAAACACGAAAGACTTTTTTGTTAAAATTAATTGAATTAGTCACATTCACTTCAATTACAACTTAATTACATTCTGACATACTGTAATGAAATATATTTTACAATTAATTACAATTATAATTTCATTTCAATTTTATAATTAATTACAATTGTAACTTTATTTCAATTTGTAATTAGTTACAATTGTATTTAAAATACAATTGTAACTAATTACCACCACTGACCACCACATAAAACCATCACCACCATGGGTCAATTGAGACGAGAATTTCTGCCTCCTCAAAAGGTCCTAGGGTTTTAGAGACGACTTTAAATGTCGTCTCTAAAATGTGGGTCTTCTGAGATGACAAAAATTGTCGTCTCAAAAGGCCTCAGGGTTTTAGAGACAATTTTTGTCATCTCGGAAGACCTATTATTAGAGAGGACTTTTTTTATTTTCTCTAATTTTTCGTTTTATTTGTGCGGCTTTCTTGTAGTGCGGGTTTTGGTTGACCCTTGGCAAATTTACATTAAAAAAAATTTAATTCAAAAAATGTAACCAACACAATTTCAAGATAAAATTTATTACTTATGATAACATCTTTGATTCTGTGATGAATTTGGTGCTTGATTCTTTTTGACTTTTACTTCTTTTGAGTGGGAAAAAATATAGAAACTCGAAGAAAACTATGTTTTAAAAAAAAAGGGGTCGGGGAGGGGCTGGGATGCCACACCCCGTTTTGATTTAACAGGTAATGGGGCAGGTATTGTTTTAATATTCTTCTCATGGGGACGAGGATATTCACCTCAAATCTGCCCCATTGTCACCTCTCGTTTTAAATGAGTATAGAAATATACTCGCATCCAAATCGCACCCGACCCGTTATTCTTAAATGGATATATGGTTAAAGTATAACGGTTGTAAAGAGGGAAAATTACATGAAACCCTAGATTCTAAATTCCAATTTTTAAAATAAGATGGTAAAGTTTACTTTTTAAAAATCAGGTGCTAATTATCCTATTAATATATTAATTTAATGTTTTATTATTAAAATTAAAATCAAATGTTAGATAACTAGTGTGTTCTTTTAGATTTAATATGGAATGTTTTGTGTCAAATCAAGGAATTGAAATTATTTGTTGATTTATTTGTGTTTTCTAGATAAGATGAATGGTTAAAAATTGGAGAGAAAAAATGTGACTAGTTAAAAAGTGGTATGGAAAATTGTGTAAATTAAATTTTTGTAATGATTATAATTAATATCCTAGCCGAAGACACCCGTTCGGGCTCTCTCACTCTCTCTCTCTCTCTACAAGCTCTCAAGTCGGCGGACTCTCTTTTTCTTCACACCATCTCGGGCATGGAAGCGGTGCACAACTTCTCCAGAGGCAACGCGAAGACAACGGTCGCCATCACTGCAGCGCAGAGGCGAAGATCACCATCGCCTTCTCCCAGCCTACCTGTCGCACGCAGCGACGAAGCCACGTGCTCATTTTCAGATCGCCGCCGAGGTACGATTGTGTGGTGATGTGCAGGCACTCGTCTCCTATGCTTGGGTTGGCGACGCAGGTTGTGTTGTTGATAGGAGTAGGGGATCTATTGTGTGGTGAGGGGTTGATGAAGTTCAAAGTGGTGGTGATTATCTCAAGTGCCGGCAGGTTGTGGTTTTATTTATAGCAGTAGGGGATCTATTGTGTGATGATGAGTTGATGCCGTTGAGATAATTTGGAGGCAGTTGTGGTGGCGGTCACGGTAGTGTGCAGTGGTATCGCGGTTTGCAGCGCCGGACGACGTTGCGTATTCCTGCAGATTCCGATTTCGACGTCGCCTCTGCAGATCCCGTGGGCAGCGACGATTGGGTTTCCAAACCTTGCAATTTTGGTTGGAGACAGGACTTGAGGTGCAATTTTGGTGTTATTTGGTTTATTTGCATCTCAGGTCTCTCGAATCTTATTAAGAATTGATTTTAACCACTAAAATTATGGAACTTATAACTAAGCCCCCTAAAGTTATAAATTATTTAGATATGCAACTAAATTTGTAATTTTGATAAAATATTGATTAATTTGTGACTTTATGAGACTTGTAATAAGTATATAATGTGACCATTTATTAGGTAAATGTGTCACAATATTGACTAATTATGATTTCTTGTGACTTGTGATAAGTGCGGACGTGACAAAAAAAAATGAGTGAACGGTGACCAATAAATAAATTATATGTGATCAATTTATGGATGATTGTGAATTGTTATAAGGCAATTTTGACATAAAATATTGATAGACCTTGATCAATAAATGGGTAAGTTGTGACAAATAAATAAATAATATATGACCAATTATAAATGATTGTGATCAATTATATTTAGTGATTGTGATCAACTGTGACTTTGTGTGACTATTTTACGATTACGTGATGTGACCTATAGTTATGTCAAATATGACAGTATGATGAAACTATGATTTTATGTGATCGAACTACGACTTTGTGTGAGAGAACTATGACCTCTTGTGACTTTATGTGACCAACTGTGACTTGCGGGTGGGGTGGGTGTGATGAATTTTGTAGCTAAATTTGTAATTGTCATTCAACTGCGACTTTGTGTAACCAACTGTGACTTTGCTAATGGGGTGGGGTGTGTGGGGGTGAGGTTGTATTGAAATTTGCAACCAAATTTGTAATTGTGATTAAAATGTAAGTTTGCGGGTGGGGTAAATTTTGCCAATAAATTTGTAAATGTGGCCAAACTGTGACTTCGTATGACCTGTGTGACTTTGCAAGGTGGTATGAGTGAGGGTGGGGTCGAGTGGATTTTGCAATTGGATTTTTAATTGTGACTTAAATATGACTTTGTGTAATCAACCGTGACTTTGTGGTGGGGGTAGGGCGAGAGCGGGGTGGAATTGCGATAAATTTGTAATTGTGACTAATTGTGACCGAGTAGGGTAGGAGTAGTGGGTAGGGTGGGGTCAGGGTTCATGGGGTAAAATTTGTTAATTATCTACCCATCATTTTTCATTTTTTTAATTTAATTTAAAGTTCTTGGGATATAAATATAAACCTAGCAAAAAGGATGGATTTTTTTATAAAATCGATGTTAAAAATTAGATAGATAGTTGAGATGAAGTAAAATAATAAAATATTTTCATTTTAAATGTGCTAATAAAAAAGCATTTTGCCTCTCTTTGTGTGTGATCACGTGTGCATGCGTGAATGTTGCAAACTGGCATTACCCTAGCAAGTTAAATAGAATAACAAAGAAACTTTCATAATAGATCAAAGTCATGGAAGTGTAGCCTGTAAGTAGTTCACTATAAATATACACACTCCATGGAAAGGAAAAAATACGTACCTCATGTACACTCATTTTCAAAGGCTTTTCTCTTTTGAGGGGGTTGAGATGCAAAAGTCTTAAGAGTAGAATCAGCAAGTTCCACCATAGGTTTGAAAGCTTTGACTGACACTTAAAATTTAACATTGTTTGAATCTTGGTTTAAAGTACTGTTAACATTTCTTGCTCAAGAAAAATGCAATCACAATCTAACTCACAAATAATCACAATCTAACTCATAAATTAAAATATAGTTAGACATGCTTCACCATGACACAAATAAGCTTTACATAGAAATGAAAATTTTGTTATCATGTTACTTGTAAAAAAATAAAGCAAAGCAAACTAAAATAAAATAGTAACATGTTGGAGGAATTAACTAATGAATTTAAACCTCTGTTTGGTAATTTTATTTTTTGTAATAAACAAAGAATGTGACATTCTCTAGATAAAATATGCGGTTGAATAATGGTTTGGAAAATGAGTGAGGTTAAAAAGTGATTTGGGAAATATATTGTTTATAAATTTGTTTACCAAATGGAGGCCAAGTGTTTCAAATGCATTAATGCATATATCATTTCAATGAAATTCTCTTCAAATAAATAACCACAATCAAAATAAGAACAATTTTAACTGGACTTGAAGTACAGCATTATAAATTACAACATAATATCAAACCCACATAACAACAACAATAATAATTAATTCCAACTGGCTTCTTGAATGGCCTAGCATTCTTTCATGTGACTGAAACCTTTATAATTAACTTGTGGTGGAAGAAATAAGTAAAATCGGCAGAAATAATGTGGACTAATAATCTATAAATACTAATATTTAAAAGGCAAAAATAATTGGAAGATGAAAATTCCTACTTCAACTGGGGTTTGATTTTGAGTGGAAGACATAAAGAATGGAGGTTTGGGATTTTGGGGTATGCAGAAGATTTTGGGATGTGCCGAAGTGCTGTTTCTCAAAGATACAATCATTCAACTATTGAACTTTTCCCATATCTTCTCCCATTAAACGCTTGCAAAGATTTATAGTCACAAGTCTATTTGTTACTGAACACATAAGAAATACAGAGTGAGAAGGAAGAACTGTATAAATTACAAATAGCTTTGTCACGTTTTCAATAACAAATAGACTTATCACATGTAAATCTTTCTCGCGGAGTAATATCATACATGTGCAGGAACACCTATTATATTTTCTATTATTCACACAGACTTCCATGCTTTGAAAGATAGCATTAGGTTTGCTCTTCGTCGAGAGCAAATGATGGATTTCATTAGCAGAGTTAGAGGCAAAAATAAATTTGAACAGTACCTTGCAATCGGATTTGTTCAAAGTGTTGCAATCTCATGAGCCTGAGCGCTGAATAAGAAAAAAATTTCCTCTTCAACTTTCTCCCTAATTTCGACATTAGCATCGTCCAAGGCCCCAATCATGAAGCGGTTTCATTCAGCGTAAACTTCATGTTGTTGGTCTCACTGGCATCCATACCAACAGTACTAAAGGAAACATGGATAAAGGAGGGGAGATATGTCACGTTAAATCTGTTAATAAAAGGGATATATTTATCTATCAAGAGAGACAATGAATCCAATTCTTCCAAGTATGAACTTACACACCTGATATGTTGTGAAAGTTCACTTGCAAGAACCAAAAGTTCAGCAATACTTACATTAATATAAGTATTCGTGAATGCGTTTTACCTTTAAAAAAATGGCAGGAGCACATGTCACCAACAATATGAAAACTGTGGGGAAGGGAAATTAAAGATTAATTGATTTAGAAAAGAAACAGTAAAAGTTTTACAAGCCTATCAGATGTAGCCAAGGACGTGGGTGAGAGGAGAGATATAACCTGGATGTCGAAGATGAACATATAAGCCAGCCTCCCGACCAATTTCACGAACTTTACCAAATCATTTCTTCCTTCAAAATCGTACTATAAGATTTTTTCCTTGAACCATCAGTATTTATAAATTTTTTATTTACTCTATTACCAATGATTTATTTAACATTCAACTTATAGTATTTTTAATTCATAATGTTCTTGAAATTCTAGAACAAGAAACTGAAGAAAAGATTTGATTCTTTATACTACACTTTTTCTCACTTCCCTATCATCGAAAACAGACAAATGTAAGAATTGAAGTAAAGAATAGTCAAGGAAAGTTACTATACATTTCACACATGAAAAAAGAAAAAAAGAAAAATTACCTGTCCTTTAACTGGTTCATGGGAATTCCAGAAAACATAAGTCTCCATTACATCCAATCCTCTTTATTTTGATTTCTGTATTAAGTCCGGCTACATCTGCATTCACGTTTCATATATTTAGTACCCAAATTTAGATACAATAACTGTAAGTATACATTTATACGTATAGAAGTACTGACATAGCTTACGAAATCAAAATGAAATTTCAACAAAATAACGAATCGAACATCAATACACCAAAAAAATAAGGATACTTATAGAGAGTACAATCCAAATCCAGATTGGGCATCACTCAAATCACAAATCAATTTGCCAACCACTAATCTTATCCACCCAGCCCCACCCTACCCCACCCTCACAGCACACAAAACTTGCATCCAAATGTTGCAGAGAGAATCGAATTAGCACTGAAAATTCTTTGTAACAATAAGACGAACATTCTTTGATTGAAGATAAAAAAAAATAAGGGGAACTGGATAACAAATGGTCCAAATAATTCTGAATTGTAATTGATAGCTAATAAAGGAAAGAATCTAAATCAACTGATGCCTATATATTATTGTATTCTCCAAAATTTCTCTGTTATTCCTCCTCCCAAAAATAATAAACACTGCCTTAAATTTTCGAAACGAACTCAGACTTTTCTTTTTCTCTTCGAACGGGCATTGTCAAATAATCTGCATCATATGATACTACATTTCCACATTAAGCAACCATAAATCAATGTCCAAACACCAAACACCAAACATCAAATAAGATAAAAAAATCGCAGACTAAAGTTCATGAAATACTAAAAAATATATATATTTATCTAACAGAAAATCACATAAAGTATCTCTCTAGCTGAAAGAACAGACGATGGAGCAAAAAGTAATCCTAGTTTCAAAATCTCCAGCATCACAAAATTCCAATCGGAACACGTAGCCCAGAAAATATGAATCTAAAAAACGTAACCACATAAAATCCAGGTAGCCAAATCGAAAGCACAAAAATCGCCTATCACGCGCGAGAGAAAGAGAGAGATTTACCATGAAACTTGCAAGGCGTTTGATTGCTACATAACTCATAAATAGCATCAATGGATTTAACATTACAAGAAGGATCCGATGAAATTAGGAGTGTCTTCCTCCAGAACCATTTCAACTACAAGGTTTCACTTCAACTTGTATGTCTCCAATAACATTGACTTGATGTTTCAATGCCAAAATAAGCTTAGAATAAGATTAAATTGTAATTGAATTTCAGGAAAAACGCAAGCTAGAATTCCACTTCTAATATTTACTTGAGCTGCAATTTTATTGGACAAAAAAATTGGAACTGAAATACAAGAAAAAGAACAATATATAGTTCAACAAAATGCTTACAATTTTCCACTATATATGCGGCTTCAATGTGTCTGCACTACTACCTATTTGAAGCTTCAAATCATTCAAATGAACCAATAGAAATTGAAATTTTAAAAAAGGCACAATTTAAAGTTAAACAAAATGCTTTCAACTATCCTGTTAGCTCTACTTAATGCCCTGGAATATTAATATGTTGTTCCCATCATATTACAACCACTATAGAAGAAAAAGTATCTTGTAAACATGTAAATTTAAATGTTCTGCTAGATTCAAAAAGTATCCTGTCAACATGTAAATTTAAATGTTCTGCTAAAATATAGCATAAGTATCTTAAAAATTACCTTTCCGACGAAGTATTCATAGGCATTGTTCACACCATAAATATCGGATGTGCCAAAAAATGTAATGCATTTACTAAATGCCTCTTTGATTATTGCAATTCCTTCCTCGTCAGGAACACGAACACTATAGCGTGCTATCAGCATCCCAAAGTCAAAAGCCTATATAATTAGGTTAAACATTATAACACCCGATCTCCTTTATCATATAGAATTAAAGAACACAAAACATTAGTTAAAAATACCCATAAAGTTTTTGCAGATTAAAAGAGAAGAAGAGATCAAAGCAGATAGACTAAATAAAGAAAAAAAATTGGAGCTAAAGATTAAAATAGAGCTCTGAACCAGTAATTATGGTGCTCCTGGAGGTGGCGTCTGTGAAGTTCTTGAAATCTCTACCTTCGGATCCTTCCATAGTTACAAATCTACCTGGAAAAAAACTGCGGAGCATTGTTCCACAACTCACCCTCACTAAACGGTTTGAAAACTCACGAATTTGCAAACAACAAACTCAAGTTTTTGGAAAATGAAAGAAAAACCGAAACCCTCAAATCGTATAAATACACTACCTGCAATAACGAAGCACCTATGGTATCACAAAGGCAGAAGACACGCAAATCGGAAGGTGTCTTTCGAAACCAAAACCTCATTTGGGAAAAGAATTGACAAACGAAATGGAAGAGACGTCATTTCAAAAGAGAAAAAAGGAAAAAAAAAAAAAAAAGAAATGGAAGAGAATCAAACCGTAAAATAGAAAATTCTGGGACCTCACGGAACTCACACGACCTTTTTGCCGACCTCCGACAGGGATAGTAGTGAGAAGACGTGTTTTTGGTCATTACAATTTCTGAAAACTTATTTGGTACTTATGAATAGTGAGCCTTGAAGTGCCATTTATATATAGTAGTGACACACACACATTAATTATGGTAAATACTAAATAATGGTTGATATTTTTTTTAATCAATTTTAATTTTATTATCTATATCTACATAATTTATAAAAGTAGCTGAGTCAAACACAGTCAATCTCACGGTTTCCCTCCAAAACTCTTGTACTATGTGCATATTTTATTTATTTATTTATTTTTCCAATTTTTGGGGACTTCAATATTTATCATGTTCACACTACTCATATCTTTCATCCAATAATCAACTTCAAAACCCACTTCAAAAATAGTTGGGCCTTCAATATTTATTTATTATTTTCAAAATCGCTGACGTCTACTTACATTCTTCAATATTTATTATGTTTATATGGCTTCTATTTCCCGCCGCCTAATTACACTGGAAAGACAGTTTTTTTTCCTTTTTCACTTTTCAGAATTTGTTTCATTTTTTTCCCCTTTTTCAAAATCTGTTTATTCATTTTTGTTTTCTATATCTTTTTTTTTCCATTTCCCGATATACAACCTCTTTCATTTCTGTTATATATAATTATTATGAAGATATACACAATAATAAAAGATTCAATTAAAGGGTTATTTCTTTGAAAAAAATGTGTACTGTTTAACATGACCCCTTCACTCCACTTTCTATTTATCACGTTTTATGATTTAAAATTTCTGGTGCGGTGGTAATGCTTATTAGTTATTAATATTACAAACCAGTTGAAAATAAAAAATCTTAAATTATTTTTTGAAAAAGTAAAAAGGATTGGTACTACTCTTTTCTTCAAGACTTGTGATATTTTGAGTCGTTGAACATAGATTTGGGTTTTTGACAAAAAAGAAAAAATATTAAAACAATAATATTGTAGAGAAAGCTTCGAAAACAATATAGAATGCAAAATTATTTCGGACTAATAAGATGATTTGTTAATAGTCTATTTATATTATGTTCTAAATTTCTCTGTTGGGGTTGCAATGTGTTAACTAATGTTGGGCTATTTAGAATAGCTTTGGGTTGGATAGATATGTTAATGGTTTCGACCGTTGAGTGAAGAAAAAAACATATTATTCATGTGTCAGTATATATATTTGATGAAATTGTATATCACATTGTATAAAAAATAATAAAAACAAGAAACTAGAATTTTTTTTTTTTAAATTTGCTTTTATCGAGAAGTTGTTTTTTATTTTTATGATATAAGAACGATAATTTGTTTGATTTTACTTATTTATATTTGGATTTTTTGTGTCAAAATCTCTCTTTTCAGAAAAAAAAAATGTGTTCTTCTAACGTTTTCAATCTTACAAATAAATATTTGTGTTCAGTTATACAAATCCAAAGTAAAATTTTCAGTTAAAATTTATGTCAGAAATTTTATTACTAAATAATACTCTCTCCGTCCTACAAAGATAGTCCACTATTTCTTTTCCGTCCGTCTAAAAAAGATAGCCTACTTTATTTTTTAAGAGTGAAATTAATATTTTATATTCCTTTTTGTCCTTAATCTGTGTGAAAATGAGTAGATGATTATCTTTATGGGACGGAGGAAGTACTAAATTATAAATCACATCATACGTATAGTTTTTTTTATAAATAATCTTATTTTTAGTTATTTAGTACATCTAAAAATTGGAGCTTTTTTTTATAGCGTATTATTAAATTATTAAATATTTTTATAGATAATTACATTTAATACATAATTAATTTCTTATAATAATTGTGATATTTTATTGGACTTAATTTTATGGATAAATATTTGGTTCAGTCATACAGATCCAATGTAAAATTCTCAATTAAAATTTTATTCAAAATTTATACACATTCGTATTTTTATAAATCACGTTGTATTGAAATTTTTATAACTAAATCCTATTTTTAAGTTATTTATTACATATATATATACATATTAAAGTTCTTTCCTATATTGCATTATTTATCAAAATTATTTCAATGACAATTACATTTAATTCTGAATTAATTTTTTATTCCAAAAAGTCTCATATCACATTTTTTAACATTAACGGTTAACAAATTTATCTATGTTGTTTGAAATGATATAGTTATTAATGGTTTTTGTCCTAACTGTTAATTTTAAAATTTCAAAAAGTAATTAATCATACCAAGATATACTTTGCTATATTTTAATTCAAATTTTATGATATTTTTTCACTATAATATATAAATTGTCTCCCAATTTACTTAACTAAAAATTGAGATGATCAATACTAAATTATAATTTAAATCAAAAAATAATTACGTTGTATAAATTTTGAAAACCTAAAATATCATAAATTTAATGCAATATCTTTGTCGACCTCGAAATTTTTTTTTTATTTTTTATTTTTATTTTTTTATTTCTTTTTTATTATTATTATTATTATTATTATTATTATTATTATTATTATTATTTTTCATTATCAATGATCAAAATATTGAATTTTATCTTTTATATGCATGATCTCTATTATTAACGTTTTCATCTATTGTTTGAATGTTCAGAATATATGAATACTGGTGATCCTACATTTAAGTGTTCATTTTGCAAGGTGAATCTTTGGTTCGAGGAGATAGCGAATAATCGTTACAAAACTTGACGATCATAATCTATAATGTCAAATTCTATCTGACAGTAATGCAGGACACAAGTTCTTTATTCCAATGATATCGTTGAGTCATTCGAATTTTAGGATACTTATTAGATTTAAAAAAAAAAAAATTATTGATGGTGTCATATGCCATGACTATCAATAAGAGTCAGACACAATCATTTTCGCATGTATGACTTCTCCCTAAAAGGTTGATGTTTATACATGAAACTAATAAATGATGAACTTATATCTTATTTGTGAATGTTATTTATTTTGTTTAAAGATTCATTTAATATCGAATATGATTATTTTTATTTAGACGTTTCTTCCCGTGCATCGCACGGATGATTCACTAGTTAACACTAATATTGAATGAGTTCAACTAATATTTTTAGTTATCAGTATTAAAATTATCATTTAATTATTTTATTTATTTATTTATTGTTCTTAATATTATAAATTTTGTGTATAGCCATCAATATAAAAATTGTGTTTCATTATTAATTGTCAAATCATTTGTTATCTTTAATATCAGAAATCATATTTTCTGAAATATATATGTAGTTGAAAAAATGCGCTGCTTATAAATAATTTATAGAAAAAGTTATTGAACGAAGAATAATATTGAATAACTAATGCTTTGGTTTCTTTTTAGTTAATAATATCAATAGAATGATTAATATTTTTAATTATTCTTAATTTTAATAAATTTTTAAAGATTATAGGGTATAAGATTATTTGTATAATTTTGTGATCAACAACTTTAATCGGTTGTCGTATAATGATAATTGCAAGATTTTCAAATTATTATTTTGATTATTTAACTTTGATTTTTTGAGAATTGTTTTTGTAAAATAGTGATTTTTTAGAATGTATAGTTAAAAAGTAGTATGAAATGAAATATTTGTTTAATAAATTTACGTTGTCAAATATTGTAATAAGATAATTAGTACCATAGTACTATTCGGATAGTGATAAATTATTTGTGATAATCTAGAAATTATATTTTGAAAAGATTAATTATATTAATAATCATTAAAATTGAATAGTTATGCGAATGAGTTATGCAAATGGTCATTGAAGTATTTTTTTTTTTTAAGTAGTAAGTTATTTATGTTCCTAAGTATTACAATTGTGGCAACTTAGTAAAAAAATAAATAAAAAATTGCGCCTATAATTTACATATAAACTAAAAAAAAAAAATCTTACTTTTTAATAGCTCATTATACCAAAAGTTACTATTACGAACTATATTACTTGAAATAATGAGTCTCAAACAGGTGTTTAAGTATACATTTTCCACAAAATCATTATTATTAAACTCATTTTGTAGATAATGAGGGCTCAAGTAAGGATTAAATATGGTCAAGAAAGAAAAATGTAATGTATAAAGAGAGCACTTCTCAAAAACAGGTATTGAGTCATTTTCCTGTCTAAAACACATTTTCTAAAATGATAATTAGTAGCAGTAATTCACTATTTATTATTCATTTTGGACAAAATTCAGATTTAAATTAGTCCAAATGAGTGCAGATTTTTAAATAGCTGCAATTTTTAGGTCCTGATGTTTCTTGATCCGTCTTTCCCTTTTGAAAATCAATTACATTTTTTTTTTAAATTCGTAAAAATAAAAAAATAAAACTTTGTCACTATCACATAAATATTTTTATTTAAAAATAAAAAATGAAAGATAATTAAATAAGAACCATTATCAATATATTTTTCTTTGTCTTTTTCTTTTCATTTTCGTTTTAATAAAATTCTAAACGTATATCACATATATATTTATTTTTTCTTCTTATTAAAAATTATATTTAAATGTAATTTTTCTTTCCATTTGAAGTTTTAAATCAATTCAAATTATAATATTTAAAGAAATTCTTGGAACGATAAACATATGAATCGTAAAATAAATTAAAAAATAATTAAGGTATGTGTAATGTACATTTGTAATTAATTGTCTTCATTCATTTCTCATTTTTAATTAAATATTCATTTCATATGTTAAAATATAAATTTGATATATGTAGTTAATAAATGACCGTGCATCGCACGGGTGTAACACTAGTAATTCATAAAAATTATTGAAATCAATAGTCATTTATTATTTAAATATATAAATTGACGTTTATTATTCAAATAAGTTTTTAATAATTTGAGTTACTTATGTTATTTTTTAAATTCTAATAATTATTGTAATAAGAAATTATTTTTTATTCATTTATACATATATTGATTATGTATAAGCATTAAAATTTTACGAATACTTATTGAGATTTATATTGTGGATAACAACTTTAGTGCATCGCACGGGTGAAATACTAGTATTAATATTATATTTACTAATTAATACTTAATTTTTAAAAAAAATCCTTAAGTTTATTATAAAAAGTGATACTAGTTTTAGTTTTTAATGAGGACATTATATCATTCCAGGCTTTTTAACTTTCAATTTCAAAAATCAAGTGATAATATATATATATAATCAATCCCAATTGGCCATTCCCAAACCATGTCCAAACCCTACTTTCTCTCTATATCTATATTATTTGAAGGTAACCGCGTATATATATATAAAATCAATCCCAATTGGCCATTCTAAAACCACGTCCAAACATATATATATATAAAACCAATCCCAATTGGCCATTCCCAAACCACGTCCAAACCCTACTTTCTCTCTATATCTATATTATTTGAAGGTAACTGCGTTGATTCCATCCATTCAATATCAGCTTCGCTGCTAGATCTATTGATGGCGGTGATTTAGTGGCGCCGTTGTGTCACAGCTTCGGTGCCGCTGTGTCGATGTGGTGTTCAAATTGTGGTGGTTGATTCCAGGGGGTTTGTAGCAAACGTGAAGATGCGTGGTGGTGTTGGTTATTGTTGAAGAATGAAGTGGGGCTGGTTTGCTGCGGTTTGAGTGAGAAAGAGAGAGATGGGTGAGTTCTGGTTGCTTGTAGGTGGGATGAAGCCGTGTAGGAAGAGAGGAGCGACGGTTGAGGGAGGCGTTGTGTATCTGGGGTTGGGACAGGGGCGAATGGTGAAGAAAGGATAGAGATGTGTCGGTGTTGAATGAGGGGGAAGAGATGAAAGGAGGTGGTTGCTAGGTTCGGTTGAGTGAAGAGGAGTGGACTGCTATGGGTTGGTGGTTTTGAGAAATCATTTGTGACCTAAAATAAATTTGATTTGTGACCTAATATTTTTTTATAAATTGTGACCCTAAAATCATTTGTGACCTAACAATTTTGTTATTGTGACCTAAAATAATGTTTAATTTGTGAATTGTGATCTACTATTTTAATAATTTGTAACCCTGATTTTATTTGTTACTTAAAATATTTGTGTTTTGCAGTGTTCTAAAACGCGCGCACAGTGCGCGCATACTCGCGACGCGCGCCTCTCGCGTCGCTTTGGCGAAAAGCGAGAAAAACGCGTTTTGAAAAATTTTGTTCTAAAAAGCGCGCGCGCATAAGCGCGCTTAAGCGCGCACAACGCGTGCTGAAGCGAGCTTAAGCGCGCATTGTGCGCGCTTAAGCGTGCCCGATGCGCGCAGCTGGCTTTTTTTTTTTTTTTTTTTTACTTGTTCAAGTATGTGTAAAATTTAAATTAAATATTTAGGAATTGAAAAACGCTTACTCCCGCTTAAGCTTCAAAAGCTTGACTCTTGGGCTCCACGCTTCGTCACGCTTCACGCTTTTTAGAACACTGGTGTTTTGTGACTTGAAATTATATAACTTGTGACCTTAATTAATATATATAATTAATAAAATATTTTAAATTATTTAATTTAATTAATTAATCTTAATAAGAACTTGATTTTTGAAATTATACAAGTTTCATCTCAATTTTGAAATTTACATTTATAATTACCTTATTTATGTATTTTTTCCTTGTTTAATTATGTAATTTTTCCTTGTAAAAATCTACTAGATAGGGTTTGGATTTGGCAAAATCGACAATTACCTGATCCATTGTATCATTAAGAGGCCATTTGATAATGTAAATAAATTTGATTTTTGTGATTTTTTTTGAATTTTTGATGGATATGTGGTTTAAAAATATTTGAAAAGTCAAAAATTATGGACTTTACTAAAAATGGACGGTTGAGATTAAATTTGAAAAATTGTACTAAAATTTTTACTTTTACCAAATAAGTTCTAACATCCACTCTATCGAAGTTAATGTCGGTTATCTCCCTCGTTAAATTACAATAAAGTCCTTCACAAGGTGTTCAAAACTCCAACTACTTCGAGGACATTGCCGACAATCGAAATTGAGTGAAGCCCAATCCAATTCCCTTGACTTTTTCAATTTTCCCACAAATTAAACTCGGGAGGTCAACAAAAAATCTCGATAATTTCAATGGAGGAAGAAAGAGAGAGAGAGAATAATGCGACGTTGGTGGTGGCAAGATTAATAGAGAACGCCACAAACTCGACGGCCGCGGAGGTGGACCCGCGCGTCCTCAAGGCCATAAAATCAGTGGTTCGATATTCCGATTCGGAGCTCCGACTCGCCGCTCAAACCCTTATGTCTCTCATGAAACGTGATCATTCTCAGGTCCCTCTTCTGCATATACATTATACACTATTTATTCAATTGATCTATAGCCTCTAACATGGTTTATAAACTGATTTATTCATGATTCTGAGTTAAAAAATTGTGATTGAAAATTGGAGTGAGAAAATATGTTTGGTGAAAATCTTATTTGGAAAATTGTGTAGTTTATATTATAAACCAGTTTGTTTTCTTTACCAAACACTTGCTTAATTGTGGTTTTATTGTTTTCTGGTAGCAATTTGATGAAAACGTTCTTTTCTTGTTTGGAAGTCCGGGGTTCTAGATTGTTTTAGTTGGACTCAATTATGGGATTATAATTTCGAATTTTGAGTAACAAGATAGGGACGTTTAATTAATTTTGAAGCTGTTTACACTCTACAATATTAAAAAAAAAAAAAAAAAAAATTCCCCACAAAATGTTTTTAAGGGTTTTTTAGGGTCTTCTTTTGAGTTATTGGATGCAAAATGTAGAACCGTGCTCTGTGGTTATGGTGGGTATAATAGAAATG
This sequence comes from Ligustrum vulgare, assembly GCA_963555705.1. Taxonomy (NCBI): domain Eukaryota; kingdom Viridiplantae; phylum Streptophyta; class Magnoliopsida; order Lamiales; family Oleaceae; genus Ligustrum; species Ligustrum vulgare. Next base: position 31,103,282 of record OY743189.1, on the reverse strand, counting down.
GGTTTTTGAGGGTTGTGTCATTATGAAATGGATTTTTATTTATTTATTTATTTTTGGGGGAACAATTAGAGAATCACTGCAGTTTTTGGATGCCAGAGAGTTTGGTTAGTAATGCTTCATTGTTACATATGCCTTTCGACTTCACTTATTTGAAGAAGTGGTGATACTGTTTTCGAAACAAGGAATCAGAAAATGGAGGAAGAAGAACACGAGTACTAATCTCGAATATGTATTCTGCATTTTCAAACTAGAACTAAGCAGGGTTAAATCTGGTCAAGGTTTTTCGTGCATATTTGCTGAATGTTGAAGCAGATTCATAAAAATCTAAGTTTCCATTTTTTAGAAGATTTACTATATATGTTTTTGTTTGAATGCTTGTCAATTTGGTATGTGTAAATTTTCTTTTTGATGTCTACCTTGGAAATATTTGTATCTTCTTTGTACTTCCCTGATTGAAGTGAATAGTTTGCTTTTATTTTATAGGTACGGTACCTTGCGCTTCTCATAATAGATGAACTTTTCATGCGGTCAAAGCTTTTTAGAACACTTCTTGTTGAGAAACTAGATCAGTTACTAAGTTTAAGTGTTGGATTTAGAAGTAATGTGCCACTCCCGGCTCCTGCTTCTGTTGCATCTATTCTTCGGTCAAAGGCTATTGAGTTCTTAGAGAAGTGGAACGAGTCATTTGGAATTCATTACAGGCAGCTCCGGCTAGGTTATGACTATCTTAAAAACACCCTTCGGTTTCAATTTCCTAACCTGCAAGCAAATGCAGCCCGAATTCAGCGGGAAAGGAGGGAGAGAGAGATGAGGACGAATGAGATCTTGCTAAAAAAATTTGAGGCCTTGAAGGATAATCTAGTATCAATCAAAGCTGAAATACTGTCAACAATTGAAGAAATTGATGAATGTTTACATATTGTTAAAAAAGAGGATGAGGATATGCCACTTGTTCCTACGGATGACGAAGAAATAGAAGAGTTCCGTAACTCTGAATTGCGACAGATCCGTCTTGATTCATTGCAAGAGGGGGAAAGAGTTCAAGAGAATACTGAGAATAAAGTGGTCTTTGATACATTAAGGGAACTCTACAAGGTTTTACTGTCGAAGCATTTAACTGCAATTCAAGAATGGACCTCCATTCTCATAAGGGTGGAAGCAGCAGATAACCGATTCAGGGACTCCACGTTGAAGGAGTTTATAGATATTAGGAATCGTATTCAGTTGGTAATGAGAAAATGTGAAGAGTTAGGTTGCACTCTTAAAATTGCTAGTGATGAAGAGGAAGGTTTATGGGAAGAGGGTTCCTTAGAATCTTTTGTGAGTGGAAGATCTGGTATAATGTGTTTCCAGAGCAATGATTGTACCCCTGCATCAACTTCCAATGATGTGAGAAGTGAAGATCTTAGATTTAGTGATAATGATAAAAATTCTAATGGAAATGGGAAAAAGCATCATGACAGGAGTGGCAGTGAATCAGACCCTTTGCGGAAGAAGCTTCTGGATGAAGCTCCAGTTGTCAAGTGGGGTTCTTTTCTAAATAATTGGGGTTCAAACCAAGATGTTTTAGCTAATCAGAGGGGATTGGATCTTGAAGGTCACTGGGGTAGGGTCGACAATAATGCTGTTATACCAGCAGAAAAAATTGCCGAACTGAATGTTCAGGCCTCTGTATATAAAGAAGATCCCATTGATATACAACCATGTCGGGCACCTTTGAGGAAGGGGGGACTTTGTCAGAGGCGAGACTTAAGAGTTTGTCCATTCCATGGACTTGTAATTCCTCGGGATGATGACGGAAACCCAATTAACCTAAGTCCCTCTGTAGAAGAGACAGCTTCTCAGTACAAAGAAGAAGAGAGAACTCCAGACTTGGAGAGTAATAAGATGGAGCAGTTATTTAATCAAGCGGTAAAGAATGTTCGGGAGAGAGACAAAGAAGAAATAAAGAAGAAAGAATACGACAAAAAATCTTTGAAACGAGCAAAGCTTGCCGAAGTTCGAAAACATAATGAAACCGTTCTAAGGGATGCTGCACTTGCTTCAACTTCAAGATCTGCTCATGTTGGAGAAGATAAAGAGATGCTTAATGGGTCAAAATCTTCAACTAAAAAAAAGAAACAGACACTTGCATCAATGTTAAAAAAGAAAGAAGCTGCTAAAGATAGATTGGCTCAGAGACTGTTAAACAACCGTGTAAGCGATGCTACGACGAGACAGCTGACAGTGGCAGAGGACGCAAATTACAGAGAAGCGTTTCCAAATCAATGGTAAATGAGAAATCCTTTCTCCTTTATCATGATCAGCAGCTTCATCTTTCCTGTTGGGATATTGAGCATGGCTTCTGCTTCCTCACATTGGTAAACTTCTCTGCTCGAGACGTTTTTATTCCTCCTCCATGAACAGATCACCAGAAATTAGTCCCTCTACGTAAACCCAGATTAATCATTCCTTGCTTGACAAAGAAGGAACGGGAGTAATTGATCTCAAAGCCTTGCTCCCCCTTATATTTCATCTCCAGTGGGTGCAATTGATCCCGAGGAAGCAGTTTTCCGTTTGTTCTTTGTTTTTTTTTTCCCCTTCCAAATTTATTCCTTGGTTGTTAGTTCTCCTTGATCCTTCAATTCCTGTTATGCTACATTTATATTTGTAATTTTTTTTTTTTTACCGCAACAGATAACAAGGATGCTTTATTTTTCTGTAAGAAATGAGTTTTCTAGATGTAGTTAATGAAGGTGTTCAACTATTGAGGACTGCTTCAAACTTGGCAACTATAATCAATGAATTCTAGAACTTAAGTTGGATCATTCCTTTTCTGTCTACTGTTAGATTTTATTATTGTTTCTTCTTACCTTGATTCAATGTGATGAGTACCAGAGTGGCCCAACGAGCAAGAACCGGTGGAATGTACAGGTGGGATCAATAACGAGATTGAGAGTTAAGAAGATCAAGCAGGCAATGCAGGGTTTTATGCAAGCTTTGATGGATGAGTGCTCGAGTGCAAGGTCGAAGATTCCATTTTCAATGCATGACAAGATGGAAGAAGAGTCAAAATCATTCCAATGCATTTGGGTTAAAGAACACTCAGAAAAGAAGTAAGAAGGCGGCCGTAAAGGTTGAAGTTACGGCAGTAACTTCTCCATCGCACAAATTGGGCAGTAAGGGACTTACGGCCATCAACATCATCTTCGCGGTCGTAATTGAATTAGGGGATTTTGATTCAGCATATACCTTACGGCCGTGAGAATCTATGTCGCGGCAGCAAGAGATAAACCAACTTTTGGACCCGAGGGTCACTTACGATCGTAAAGCCATATGTTACGGCCGTAACTGGCACCGCGTTTTTAATTGTTGTTTTGCAGCTAGGGTTATCTCTTTACTCGTTTTTTGCTATATTATGTTTCTTTTTCATTGTAAAACACAATTTTGAGATTATTGATAATTAAAGGTGAGTTATTATTCCCTTGTTCTTCTTCGTTCTTAACGAACAAATTGAACTTTTCAAAGGATTAGACAACCTTTGTACGTTCACCCCTTTGTGATTCTTATCTCCGCATCGTAACGGGTCTCGGGTTTAATATACCCCTGGCTCTTGCGTCGTGAGGTCGGGGTTGCATTGTTATTGTCTACCAATTGGATTTGGGGCTTTTCGGCGTTTCGAGTCTAATTTCCCCGTGTTCCTCGTGATCTCCATAACGGATCACATCATCTGGTATCAGAGTTGGTCTCTAAATCCAATTTTTTATATATATATTTCTTGTTTGATTTTTGTTTTTGTTCATTTATTGAAATTTCATTCAATTCTTGGATTTCTTCACAAATTCAAGATTGGTCGCAGTTTCAATTATTGTTCTTGATTAAAAAAAAAAAAGAGCACGAAATTAAAAAAAAAAGTGATTATTGTTGAAATCAAGATCAAGAACACAATTCCAAATTCAAGAAGACCTTTCTTAATATCTTTTATAATATTTCCTACATTCTTGATAGTTTCTAATTGTCCATTACTACGCTAAAATTTATTCTTGGAATCAAAATTTCTATTTCAAGAAGATCACATTCTTAAAAAATTTCAATTCGTTCTTTCATTATTATTGTGTTCTCGTTCAATTCTTGTCTTTGAGCTTTGAGGTTAATTCCACGGGGATCAAATCATTAAACTAGTTTGTTTGGTTCATTGAGAACTAAAGAAAGGGGAAAAAAGAGGTAAAAGGCAAGAGTTGTGAGCATATTAGAGGGAAAAAATCAAATTGAGTGATACACGAGTGACAAACACGTGAGGATCATTATATAAATTTTCTTTTCTTTTCTTTAAATTACTAACCATGTCACAGAAGGAAGCATCATCAACAGGGGAGGATAACCAGAAATTTCAAATGCTTGCATTGTTGGAGGAACAGATGGTGAAGTTGGAAGCAAGGACGGATGCAAAATTGGATGCAAGGTTGGGTACGCCATCAGGTGTGAATTTAGGAAAGACTAATGACCCGGTGGATACGCGTTGCACATGAATTGTTCAATCGCGCCAGAAACAACCGCGTGCATTCCCTCATTTGAAGAGACCACTAAGGTATGACTTCAACCCCCAATATGGAGTTAGGAATGAAAATGTTGAGGATGTTGATAGTGATGGTGATAGTGGAGACTTGTCTATGGCTAGTGTGGGTAGGAGACGAGATCGAGGAGAAAGGCGCGAAAGGGGTTATAGGCGTGATCGTAGGGATAGAGATGACATAGATGGGCATGTTGGTAACTTAAAAATGTCCATCCCTCCTTTTCAAGGTAAAAGTAATCCAGAAATTTATTTTGAGTGGGAAAAGAGGGTAGAACTAATTTTTGATTGTCATAACTATTATGAGGCTAAAAAGGTAAAATTGGTGGTTGTAGAATTCACAGATTATGCTATAGTGTGGTGGGATCAGTTGATGACTAGTAAAAGAAGGAATCGGAAGAGACCTATCGAGACTTGGAAGGAGTTGAAGGCCCTTATGAGGAAGTGGTTTGTGCCTAACCATTACTATGAGGATCTTTACCAAAAATTACAAACCCTTTCCCAAGGTAATAGGAGTGTGAAAGATTACCATAGGGAAATGAAAATTGCTATGATTAGAGCAAATATTGAAGAAGACCCGGAGGCGACCATGGCTAGATTTCTAAGTGGTTTGAATCGAGATATTGCTAATGTTATTGAATTGCAGCATTATATTGATTTGGAGGACATGTTGCATATGGCCATGAAAGTGGAGCGGCAGCTGAAAAGGAAGGGGACCTCGAAATTTTCTATAGGGTCTACTCCTTTTGGGAAGCCTTGTGACGACCCGAATTCTCGACCATTCGAGTGCCACAAAAAGTGACTCATATCATATTATCGAGACTTAAATAGTAATGTAAAATTATTCAAAAGAATAATTAGAATCCCATAATTTTATTTGTGAATAAAAATAGAACATAATTTTCTTACATAAAGTTCAACATAATTATCTCATCAATCTTAACCACTTTTGCCACTTCCATGTTGACCGCCTCGAACCTTCAATTATCTGAAAATGGTAAATATCGTGGAGTGAGATTTATAAAATCCCAGTAAGTATACCAAGCATAAATTTTCTTTTGAATGCATATGGATCATTTTCATCATAACATAGGATAGGATTGAAATATTCATAAACATAGGGAGACACAAGAATTTTACCGAACTTAAATGGCAAGAATTCTTATGTGTAGCGCTACTAAACTCCGGTCCCCTTAGCATAATCATAAACATATCATATGGAACCCATAACAATCTTGTGAGATTGATTTCATAGCAATGATCCAAACATTTTCATAAAAACATAAGATATACTTACTTGTCATAAAAACATACTTACTTTTCATAAAAACATAAGATATACTTACTTGTCATAAAAACATACTTACTTTTCATAAAAACATAAGGTGTATTTACCTTTCATAAAAACATACTTACTTTTCATAAAAACATAAAATATACTTACTTGTCATAAAAACATAAGGTGTATTTACCTTTCATAAAAACATACTTACTTTTCATAAAAACATAAGATATACTTACTTGTCATAAAAACATACTTACTTTTCATAAAAACATAAGGTGTATTTACCTTTCATAAAAACATACTTACTTTTCATAAAAACATAAGATATATTTACCTTTTAAAAGATTAAAATGAAGTGTAGTAGTAAATGGACCAAAACTTTCTTGACCACCTTGAATTTCTCTTACTTGTGGATTTTGTCAAGAGATTGGAAATAAGTGTATATGTGTAGAGTTGTGTGTAAAAGAGATGGGTTTAAATAGATGTATAAAGTTGGCATATTGTAAACATAATCATTCAATTCTATTAATTTTAACACATCCTTTTCTTAAAGTAAAGCACCATTCATATACTTTTCCATATTTATACAAATATTATTCTCTTCATGATTACATATAATGGAGTCTTATCAACCATTCATATACTTTTCCATATTTATACAAATATTATGCTCTTCATGATTACATATAATGGAGTCTTATCAACCATTCATATACTTTTCCATATTTATACAAATATTATGCTCTTCATGATTACATATAATGGAATCTTATCAACCATTCATATACTTTTCCATATTTATACAATTATTATGCTCTTCATGATTACATATAATGGAGTCTATAATTCATTCATATACTTTTCCATATTTATACAAATATTATGCTCTTCATGATTATATATAATGGAGTATATAATTCATTCATATACTTTTTCATATTTATACAAATATTATGCTCTTCATGATTACATATAATGGAGTATATAATTCATTCATATACTTTTCCATATTTATTAAATTAAGATTCTCATAATTATTATATATAATGGAACCTCTCATGCTTGCATATATTTTCTTAATTTCAATAATAAAAATAATTTTTGTATAAATAAATATTGGGATAACATTGAATTAAGTACTTGGACTTAATATACTTTAAATCAAGAGAATGGAGATATTTTTAGAAATTCGGAATTTAATTTAAAATCGAACGATCTCGATTATTTCTTGACTTGGCTATACGAATACGTCGTGGCGTTAACTTAATAAAAATGGGTGAAATAGTAGCGACACGATTTTCTATTAAAATAATTATTAATCGCGTAAAAATTCTTGGTCGCTACAAACTTACCCCCTTAAAATAATTTCGTCCTCGAAATTAAACTTACTTGATCTTATGATTTCTGAACACTTAATCAGAATCTCTTCTTCTTCTTCTTATGTAGCATCATCGCTACCATATTTAACCTAACCATATTTAACCCACTGGACTTTGACTAAATGCATCAATTTGTTTTCTTAAGACATGAACTTTTCTATCAATAATAGACATATGTCTACTCATAAATTCTTCTGAATCAAAATGAAAATTCCCAATCGTATGTGATATTTCATCATATCTTGTAGTACTCATGTAACCTGTCACTTATCATCGTATCATGTAACCTCAAATATTCGTATTAATATCTCTAAAATCTTTACTAACATATCATACCATAATAATTTGTCATTTCTTCTTATCACCAAATATCCCAAAATAATTAAAACGATTACCTGAATATTTTCTATGTAATATACCCAAACATGTTATTCACATATCAACATAATCATCAGTTTATCTTTCCAATATTTGTAACCCAAAATTTCTGCAAAATTCAATAAACAAATATCTCCCAAATAATTAAAATTCTTAACTCAAATATCATAACATTTCCCGTAAGGTATTCCTTTCACTTGCACAAACTTATTAATCCTGATTCAATACAGTCCTTATTTCACTTTCACGTATCCCCGTATTATTTCTATACCTTGATTATTATATCAAAATATCAGTACCCAAAATCCAAGAAAATATTCCATATCTCAAATCCCGTCATCATCAAATCTTCCTTTTATCAAGAAAGTAAACGGCGCATAACTCTTGTTCCCTCTTTTCCATTATTCTATTCCGCGCTTTCTTGCTGGAATCAATATCACGCGGATTTCCTCCGATCCTTAATGCTTTTAAATAGTTCATGCTGGGAAGAGGTTAGATCCATCAAAACATGGATATCATTCTTACAAACATTCGCAAGTATTATTCCAGTCTTCCAATGAATGATCTGAGGAAAATTTATCGAATAAGACTCGAAAGATTGAGGTTGCTGATGGCTCATGGTGTTTCAGAAGATGTTCGCTGGTTGATCGAAGCAAATGTTCGACTATCTGGTGAATTACCTATGACATTTCCAAAGCACATGCCTGGTTTAGGCAAAAGCACCTTCGCAAAGAAACGAAGAGCAAAAAGGCTGAATGGTTGCTACAAATGTGCTCGTTGGAACTGTGATACTCGTTGCAAAACAGTAGGATATTCTTCTACTAATCGGGATGATAAAATCAAATTCATAAAGGGTGGACTGAGTAAGGAGTCTTTGGATGATATTCGACTGACTCTTGAGACGCACCCAAGTGGTTATGTGCAACGTGAACTTCTCTCCTTATACGCTCAGTTTAACGAGGACAAAAATCGTTATAGTCTCCAAAATATAATAGCAAAAGATCCTGTTTGCCAGTCTGTTTTACAAAATGAGGCTTCTGGCAGTTCATCAATGATATAAGGTAAATCTCTTGATACACATTTAAAATATTTTGCTGTTTTCTTTCACGCGTTTTGGAAATAAAATATATTTTCCTTTCTCGAGTTTTGATAAAGCTGGAAATAAATATATTTTCCTTTCTCGAGGTTTGATAAAGCTGGAAATAAATCACCGAAAGGTGATATCTTTGGTAAAACAGTCAAAAGTTGGCCGATTTTGTCAAAAGTAAATCTTTACTTTTTCAGAATCAATCAAAAACAGTAAGTTTTTCCGGCTTTAAATAGCCAAACATATTTCATAGTTCAGGCATCCCAAAATCACATCTTCTTCGTAAGTTTTCTCTTCTATACTATCAAAGATGGAAGCACCAAAACTTCGACAGATCAAAACTATTTGTGTATTTTGTGGATCAAAAGTGGGGAAAGGCTTCAGTTATCTAGAAGCGGCCGTAGATCTTGGAAAGAAACTGGGGGAAAAAGGTATCACTCTTGTGTATGGGGGTGGTAGCAGTGGTCTAATGGGTTGTGTTTCCCAATCTGCTCTTGCAGAGAAATCAAAAGTAATCGGTGTCATACCTGTCCCTTTGGTAGATGTTGCAGGAAAAACACGAGGGCATGAAGTTCAAACCTTATCCATCCATGAACGCATAACTTGTATGCTATATGGTTCTGATGCCTTTATAGCCCTGCCCGGAGGTTTTGGTACCTTAGAAGAAATCTTTAACATTACCTCGTGGGCTCAACTAGATCTCCATACTAAGCCTATTGGGCTTCTGAATGTTAACAATTTCTTTGATGGCTTGTTAACCTTTCTTGATTATGCTGTGGAATAGGGATTCATCTCTCCATTTTCCAGAAGGCTCCTTATTTCTGCTCCTACTATTGATGAACTACTGGATAAGCTGCAGTCATATATCTCAATACAAGATCCAGCAGGGGTTAAGATAGATTGGTTGCAAGGAAGGGGAATCAAGCGAAAATGGAGTCCGGTTAATGTAAACTTAACTTTATGAATCTTAGAATAGGTGGGGGTAGAGTACGGAGTATTCTTACTCTCGAGACACCCCTCTAATTTCCTAGGATTTCCTTAATGTTTAAATCTTGTGTGTACCTCAAAGGTTCCAGGTGGTAGATTACGGAGTATTCTTACTCTCGAAACACACCTCTTTGAAGGTTTCTTTATTTCCTCAAAAAGTCAGAGGTGGTAGGATACGGCTACTCCGGAAACACATCTCTCAATTTGAGGAATTTCCCATGTTGCTTTCTTTTGCTTTTGCGTGTTTCATGTATTTCTTTCCAGTGTGACTCTTGTGTGTTCTCCTTACGAGAAAATAATAATATCTCTGTTATCATCTACTAAATCTCGTTTGTGATGTAAATGAATTTGCATGTCTAACCTCAATTCTCTTAGTGATTGCATACCATACTATGCTCTTAATTCCAAACGATAAAATTCTAGGCAGAGTTTCCTTTGAAATTTGGACTTATTCAAACCGTAAGCATACTTCATAACTCACAATAATAAATAATTCCACATTTGATCACAACGATCTAAAAATTGACCACAATTTCATCAAACTTCAATATCATAAAAAAATATTCCAGAAAATCAATTCATAATTCCTCAACATAGAAATTTCAAATCATAGTCGTCAATATCACAATATCACTTCCTTCAATACCTTAATTGGCTCAAAAGATTACTCATACTTATATTTATAAGTCATAAATCATATTCCCAAAATTTAATCACAATGCCAAAGTTCATAATAAATTTCTCTTCAATATAGAGGCATAATTCACTTACTCAACATAATAGCCATTACTTAATTCCCAATAACCAAATCTTTAAATCTCTAACTTCATAATGCTTCTCATAAAAGTCTCATTAAAATCATATCACTTATAATCTTAACATCTCATAAAACTTCATAAAATTGGCTCGCTATTTCTCATTAAATCTAAATGATAGATAATCTGAACATATTTCTAATCATTTCTGTTGACTTCTTATACTTAGTGCCATGTCTAAAATCAATTATGCAAAGTCCATTTAAGGTTCATCATTTCTAAACTCGAGGACAACAATTATTTTGAAAATCATTTTTAAGTCATATTATTCCCATTATGCTCAACACCCGTTCTCTTTCTTTCTTTCCGAATTTTTTTCAGAATTGAAACTTGAAGAGTGGTACCAATAATCATCCACAGTTTTTCCTTGCTTTTAAGCAAAGGTAGTGATAAAGGGATAAATTATTGAACCGAAAATTGAAACTTGAAGAGGAAGTACTAATAACCATCCACAGTTTTTCCCTTGTTTTTACACAAAGGTAGTGATAAAGGGATAAATTATTGTACAAATTCATTATTAATTTTGTTTGTTTAATATATTATTCCATATATTTTTTGGCAAAAGTTACGAACCAACTTATTTTTCTAATTTAGTCAGTCTTACTAAGCTTAATATGAACCAAAATTCATATCAATATCCTCTATGTCTCATGATTCTACATAAAAAGGAATAAATTAAAATTCAGGCTTCTATCAATTCATATCATACTCAACATGTATATTTCACTTAAAGATTCATAACATATGAAGATTTCATACTTAACATGTCTTAATAAAATCGTAAATGACTTGCAAAGCATATAACATACCTGGTTCGAGGAGTCAATACGTGGAGAGTGACATAGTAGAGTGATGAGTTAAAATATTTCATATAATCTTATTTTCCTTTAATCAACAATAATTTAATGTGGTTGTATCCAAATCAACATTTTCTTGAATCATAATTCCTAATTAATCACAGTCTTCAAAACAAATCCAATATCGATATAGTAATTATCTCCCCATCAATAATTAATAACTTAACCCAAATAAAATTTATCGTCAAATCTTATTTTTCCTTTAGTCCCCGAACTTCTAGAAATTTATCAAAGACATCAATATAAACATCATATCACTAACTAATTATATTCCATAAAATTTTCAGGACATTACAAACTCCCTTGCTTAAAATGAATTTTGTCCTTGAAATTCGCACATCAAATTTCATCATGCTTTTCAAAATCATAACCATACTTGACATGTGAAAATTCAACTTTTTTTTTTTATAATGAATAGTGATTTCGTTCACTGTTCATCATGAATAGCACGTCGTTTTACTGTTCACGTGAATAGTGATTTTTTTTTTTTTTAAAGAAATAAAATTTCAAAAATCTACAGAATCGTTTTTAAAACTCTTTTCTCTGATACCAACTGTGACGACCCGAATTCTCGACCATTCGAGTGCCACAAAAAGTGACTCATATCATATTATCGAGACTTAAATAGTAATGTAAAATTATTCAAAAGAATAATTAGAATCCCATAATTTTATTTGTGAATAAAAATAGAACATAATTTTCTTACATAAAGTTCAACATAATTATCTCATCAATCTTAACCACTTTTGCCACTTCCATGTTGACCGCCTCGAACCTTCAATTATCTGAAAATGGTAAATATCGTGGAGTGAGATTTATAAAATCCCAGTAAGTATACCAAGCATAAATTTTCTTTTGAATGCATATGGATCATTTTCATCATAACATAGGATAGGATTGAAATATTCATAAACATAGGGAGACACAAGAATTTTACCGAACTTAAATGGCAAGAATTCTTATGTGTAGCGCTACTAAACTCCGGTCCCCTTAGCATAATCATAAACATATCATATGGAACCCATAACAATCTTGTGAGATTGATTTCATAGCAATGATCCAAACATTTTCATAAAAACATAAGATATACTTACTTGTCATAAAAACATACTTACTTTTCATAAAAACATAAGATATACTTACTTGTCATAAAAACATACTTACTTTTCATAAAAACATAAGGTGTATTTACCTTTCATAAAAACATACTTACTTTTCATAAAAACATAAGATATACTTACTTGTCATAAAAACATACTTACTTTTCATAAAAACATAAGGTGTATTTACCTTTCATAAAAACATACTTACTTTTCATAAAAACATAAGATATATTTACCTTTTAAAAGATTAAAATGAAGTGTAGTAGTAAATGGACCAAAACTTTCTTGACCACCTTGAATTTCTCTTACTTGTGGATTTTGTCAAGAGATTGGAAATAAGTGTATATGTGTAGAGTTGTGTGTAAAAGAGATGGGTTTAAATAGATGTATAAAGTTGGCATATTGTAAACATAATCATTCAATTCTATTAATTTTAACACATCCTTTTCTTAAAGTAAAGCACCATTCATATACTTTTCCATATTTATACAAATATTATTCTCTTCATGATTACATATAATGGAGTCTTATCAACCATTCATATACTTTTCCATATTTATACAAATATTATGCTCTTCATGATTACATATAATGGAGTCTTATCAACCATTCATATACTTTTCCATATTTATACAAATATTATGCTCTTCATGATTACATATAATGGAATCTTATCAACCATTCATATACTTTTCCATATTTATACAATTATTATGCTCTTCATGATTACATATAATGGAGTCTATAATTCATTCATATACTTTTCCATATTTATACAAATATTATGCTCTTCATGATTATATATAATGGAGTATATAATTCATTCATATACTTTTTCATATTTATACAAATATTATGCTCTTCATGATTACATATAATGGAGTATATAATTCATTCATATACTTTTCCATATTTATTAAATTAAGATTCTCATAATTATTATATATAATGGAACCTCTCATGCTTGCATATATTTTCTTAATTTCAATAATAAAAATAATTTTTGTATAAATAAATATTGGGATAACATTGAATTAAGTACTTGGACTTAATATACTTTAAATCAAGAGAATGGAGATATTTTTAGAAATTCGGAATTTAATTTAAAATCGAACGATCTCGATTATTTCTTGACTTGGCTATACGAATACGTCGTGGCGTTAACTTAATAAAAATGGGTGAAATAGTAGCGACACGATTTTCTATTAAAATAATTATTAATCGCGTAAAAATTCTTGGTCGCTACAAGCCTACATGGAGTGGGACCCCTAAAAATGAAGGGGTTGTTTAGAAAAGCAAGTTTGAGACACCGAAGGGAAAGGAAGAGCCACCCAACAAAGGTAAAATTATTCCTGATTCTCAAACTCCTAGAAGTAGAGATATTAGATGTTTTAAATGTACGGGTTTAGGACATATCTCTTCACAATGTCCAAATAAGCCGGTGTTTATTGTGCGTGATGGGGTATTGTGTTCGGAGGATGAGAAGGAAGAAGATGATGAGTATAAGGATATGCTAGCTTTAGAAGAGGCTAGTGATTGTAAGGAAGGGGACTACGCTGTAGCTAAATCACTTGTCACTAGGAAGGCCCTTAGTACTCATGTTAAGGTAGAAGAGTCAGGTGAGCAAAGGGAAAATATCTTTCATACTAGGTGCTTTGTGAATAATAAGGTATGTAATTTGATAATTGATGGGGTAGTTGTACGAACGTGGCCAGTACTACTTTAGTGGAAAAAATTGTGTCTACTTGTGCTAAAACACCCTAGGCCTTACAAACTGCAGTGCTTAAATGAGTTGGGAGAGATTAAGGTGAATAAGCAAGTGGTAATTGATCTTGCAATTGGGAAGTATGAAGATAGGGTGGTTTGTGATGTGGTTCCGATGCATGCGGGCACATCTTGTTGGGCAGACCGTGGCAATTTGATCGGAAGGTTGTTCACGATGGTTATAAAAATAGATACACCTTCACCAAGGACAGGAAAAATGTCAAACTTATGCATTTGTCACCACAAAAGGTCTATGAAAACCAATTAAAACTAACAAGTGAGGAAGATAAAAAGAGAGTTGGGACCACGTTCCCAAAAAAAGGAGAGTTGAGTGATCAAAATAGAGTTGGGACCACGTTCCCAAAAAAAGGAGAGTTGAGTGATCAAAATAGAGTTGGGACCACGATCCCAGAAAAAGGAGAGTTGAGTGATCAAAAGAGAGTTGGGACCACGATCCCAGAAAAAGGAGAGGGTGTAAAGAGTGCCAGAAAAGAAAAAAGAGAGAAAACAAAAGTGAGTTTCTACGCAAAACAAAGTGAGATCACCAGAACCATATTTGAAAACAAGCCAGTGATTTTGTTAATGTACAAGGAATCTTTCCTTGCACTTGATGAAGCTAACCACCCCCTCCCCAATTTAGCTGTGTCTCTTTTGTAGGAATTTGAAGACTTGTTTTCCGAGGAAATACCTAGTGGGCTTCCACCTATTCGTGGGATTGAACACCAAATTGATTTCGTGCCCGGAGCTGTCATCCCCAACAGGCCAACTTATAGGAGTAATTCGGAAGAAACAAAGGAACTTCAAAGACAAGTTGAGGAATTGTTGAACAAGGTCTATATCAGAGAAAGCATGAGCCCATGTGCAGTACCAGTGTTGCTAGTGCCCAAGAAGGATGGACTTGGAGGATGTGCGTGGATTGTAGAGCAGTCAACAATATCACGGTAAAGTATCGCCATCCTATACCTAGATTAGATGATATGCTTGATGAGTTGCATGGAGCGTGTATGTTTAGCAAAATAGATCTCAAAAGTGCTATCACCAAATTCGCATGAAAGAAGGTGATGAATGGAAAACCGCCTTCAAAACCAAGTATGGTTTATATGAATGGATGGTTATGCCATTCGGCCTCTCTAATGCCCCTAGCACTTTTATGAGACTAATGAACCATATTTTGCGTGCTTACATTGGAAAATTTATTGTGGTATATTTTGATGACATATTGGTATATAGTAAGGACTTAGGCGATCACATTGAACATTTAAAATCTGTATTGGAAGTCTTGAAAATTGAGAAACGATATGCTAATTTTAAAAAGTGTACTTTTTGCATGGAAAAAGTGGTTTTTTTAGGATTTGTTGTTAGTGCAAATGGTGTTGAGGTAGATGAGGAGAAAATACGTGCTATTAAAGAGTGGCCAACTCCCAAAAGTATTACGGAGGTTAAGAGCTTTCACGTGTTGGCTGGGTTTTATAGGAGATTTGTTAAAGACTTTAGTACACTTGCATCACCACTCACAGAAATAGTTAAGAAAAGTGTAGGATTTCATTGGGGGGTTGCACAAGAAAATACTTTTAATTTGCTTAAGGATAGGTTATGTTCTGCACCGGTTTTGGCTTTACCTAACTTTAACCAAACATTTGAGATTGAATGTGATGCATCAGGAATAGGGATTGGAGCTGTTCTTATGCAGGAAAAAAAGCCAATTGCATTCTTCAGTGAAAAGCTGAGTGGGACAGCTTTGAATTATCCTACCTACGACAAGGAGCTTTATGCTCTTGTTCATTCTTTGGAGACATGACAGCATTATCTGTGGCCAAAGGAATTTGTCATACACTCTGATCATGAGTTACTAAAGCATCTCAAGGGGTAAGGTAAGTTGAATAAGAGGCATGCTCGATGGATGGAATTCATAGAGACCTTTCCTTATGCCATCCGCTACAAACAAGGTAAGGAGAATGTAGTAGCAGATGCCCTTTCTCGCAAGTACGTACTTCTAAATTCTTTAAATACAAGGTTTCTTGGGTTTGAATATATTAGGGGTATGTATGTTGATGACCCTGATTTTTCTACCATTTATGCTTCATGTGAAAAATGTGCAGTTGATAAATTTTATAGGCATAATGGATATCTTTTTAGGGAGAATAAGCTGTGTGCCAAGTTGTTCTATACGTGAACTATTAGTGCGTGAAGCTCATGATGGAGGGTTAATCGGGCATTTTGGTGTCCTAAAAACCTTGGAAACATTGTTGGAACATTTTTATTGGCCTAAAAGGAAAATGGATGTTTATCACATTTGTGGTCGATGCATGACTTGTAAACAGGCTAAGTCTAGGGTCCTATCACAGGGACTGTACACTCCTTTACCTGTGCCTAATGAACCTTGGGTAGACATATCTATGAATTTTGTTTTAGGTTTGCTTAGGACAAAAAAATGTATGGATTCTATATTTGTGGTAGTAGATAAGTTTAGTAAAATGACATATTTTATCCCTTGTTATAAAACTGATGATGTTACAAACATATTAGATTTGTTCTTTAGGGAAATTGTGAGACTACAAGGGGTACCCAGGAGCATTGTGTCTGATAGGGACGTTAAATTTCTTAGTTATTTCTGGAAGGTTTTGTGGGGGAAGATGGGTACTAAATTGTTATTTTTTACTACGTGTCACCCTCAAACTGATGGACAAACAGAGGTAGTTAATAGAACGTTAATTCAACTTCTGTGCACTATCATAAATAAAAACCTGAAGGGTTGAGAAGAATGTTTGCCTTTTGTGGAATTTACTTATAATAGGGCTGTGCATTCTACTACATCATGTTCCCCTTTTGAAGTTGTTTATGGTTTCAACCTACTAACTCCTCTTGATTTAATTCATTTGCCTGTAGATGAAAGGAGCAGTTTGGACGGGGAGAAAAATGCTAAGCTTGTAAAGTCAATCCATGAGAAGGTGAAGCACCAAATAGAGAAGAAGAACGAGCGTTATGCATCTCAAGCAAACAAAGGTCGAAGGCATATGATGTTCGAATCGGGTGATTGGGTGTGGGTGCACTTGCGAAAGGATCGGTTCCCAACAATACGAAAATCTAAGTTACAGCCAAGGAGATGGACCTTTTCAAGTCGTCGAGAAGATAAACGACAATACATACAAGCTGGATCTCCCAGGTGAGTATAATGTATCTGCTTCTTTTAACGTTGCTGATCTTTCTCTGTTTGATGCAGGTGATGATTCGAGGACGAATCATTTTCAACAGGGAGGGGATGATGAGTACCAGAGTGGCCCAATGAGCAAGGACCGTTGCATGTACCAATGGGACCAATAACGAAGCTGAGAGCTAAGAAGATCAAGCAAGCAATGCAGGGTTTTATGCAAAATTGGATGGACGAGTGCTCGAGTGCAAGGTTTAAGACTCCATTTTCAATGCATGATAAGATGGAATAAGAGCTAAAACCATTCTAATGCATTTGGGTCAAAGAACAACCGAAAAAGAAGGCAGAAGACCTTTTACGACCGTAAAGGCTGAAGTTACGGCCGTAACTTCTCCATCGCACAAATTGGGCAGCAAGGGACTTACGGCCGTCAACATCATCTTCACGGTCGTAATTGAATTAGGGAATTTTGATTCAGCATATACCTTAAAGTCGTAAGAACCTATGTCAAGGCCGTGAGAGATAAACCAACTTTTGGACCCGAGGGTCACTTACGGCCGTAATTAGCACCACGTTTTTAATTGTTGTTTTGTGGCTAGGGTTATCTCTTTACGCGTTTTTTGCTATATTATGTTTCTTTTTAATTGTAAAACACAACTTTGAGATTATTGATAATTAAAGATGAGTTATTATCTTGTTCTTCTTCGTTCTTAACGAACAAATCAAACTTATCAAAGGATTAGACAACCTTTGTGGTTCTTATCTCCGCATCGTAACGGGTCTTGAGTTTAATATACCTCTGCTTCTTGCATCATGAGGTCGGGGTTGCATTGTTATCGTCTATCAATTGGATTTGGGGCTTTCCGACGTTTCGAGTCTAATTTTTGCTTGTTCTTCATGATCTCCATAATGAATCACATCACAATGCTAATTTGAGTTTGTAATAGTAATGACTTGAGGGTAATCATGTGTTCGATCGAGAGTCTCAAATTGAGACACGATTCATATTTCCAAAATGGCCCGGTCGGGCATTGAGCGATGGGCTAAAAACGTAAAGGAATGTTGGAGGAGGGAGTTAAAGTCAAACAAAGGTATCATTTTGCTACACTATTTGCCTTCTTTACTTTGAAGTGACTTTCAACCTAAGTCATCTTTTATTCAATTTTAAGTATGCATTAGATGACTAATTTCAGAAGGTAATAATCATTTTGAATGACACTCACTTCTTGAATTCCTAGCATACAACACGAAACGTGACTCGTAAGATAAGTCTAGACGGCGAGCAAATCCTCAAATGTCAGAGAACATGACAAATAGATGAGCTCAACGAGACGAGAATCATGCTAAAGAATTGATAGTCCGAATTAAGAAACGGTAACATGAGCGTTATGTTCAAATTGAAAATCTTCGAATTTAATTGTATTTGATGAATAACTTGTGTTATAGATTTGAATTAGGGAGTTATCAATTGGATCTTTTAAATACTTTTAAATTTAAAGTATGAACCTGTTAAGAATTAGAATCCGTTTGGTCCCGGTGATTTTATTTACTTTTTTTTCTTAAATTCATTTTTCAAACACATATTTTCATGAGATCTATCACCTTTCACGATTTTGAGCCACATATTATCCCAAAACTCAATTTTTTTTCAAAATCACCATTATCAAACATGCTCATAATAAAAGACTTCCATGGATTGAAATGGACTATTGTAGAAGACTTTTGAAAACTTTGAAAGAAAAATATTTTTTGAAATAAAATATGAAATCTATATATATTATGAAACAAAACTAGGTTGAGCTCATATTTATCTCTGGGGAATATCGCGAAAAATATAAAAATTGACTTCTTTCGAGCAAGAAGAATAGAGCATGAGTTGGCAAATTCTTAATTCTCAGGATAACCCACTTGACCAGAATCAATCGCAAAAGTTTAGATATTTGGTCCCTTTCATCCAACTCATTCTAATTCAAATCGAGTATATTATATTATACTTTAATAAAAGGAAAAAGAGAGAATGTTATTATTATTATTATTATTATTATTATTATTATTATTATTATTATTATTATTATTATTATTATAATAAAAGTTTAATGAAGGTGTGTTAGATATTTCTTACCATGAAGCACGCCAAATTGAGCTTCGAAAAATAATAACTTATCAATATATTTAATATTGAATTGTAAATGTTTATATAAAAAATTATTACTTAGTCTTTGTTTGGCAACCTATTTTGAAACAAAACAATTCTCAAACCACTTTTTAATTTCACATATTTTATCTCTTCACTTTCAAACTACATATTTTACCTTAAAAACATAAGCAAACATGTTTTTAAATACAAACTTTTTAACAAATAGAACCGTATGATCTTTTACACAAAAAATTGAACGACGAAAAAAAAAATTATAATAACAAATGATTTTTTTTTCTCACATTATTAAGTGAAGAGAAACAACAAAAGAGGGAGATGAATAAAAAAAAAGAAAAGAATATAATAAGTGAGAAAAAATAAAGAACTTTTAATTATAAGTTCAAAGATTTACAGAAGGAAAGAAGAAAGAGAATATTGAAAGAACTAAAAATATATATTAAAAATATTTTCATTAAAGTCTCCCAAAATCTTGAGATGAGTTGTAGACCTTTTTTCCTTTTTTGAAACGTTACTTTTATATTTTTTGCTTAAAAGTTAGTGTGTGTGTGTTTTAAAAGTAACTAACATTTTCAATGCCACGCGACTTTCAGAGACGTCTAAAAAGTTTTAATTGAATATATCGAAACTTTTAGTATGTTTGAAAAGAGATCTATTAAACTACTTATATGAATAATTTATGCACCACTGATAAATTATAATTAACTCTTGTACTAATTAATAATTAGTGAGAAAGCATTACCAAAACTTGCATCTATATGCTTATGAATATTTTAGAAGTTATTTAATAAAAATCATTATTTACATAATCAATGAGAAAATAATTCATTTTGTTCCTTTAGGAGATTTTTAATCCAAACATTAAAAGACTTTTATGGAATTTAAAAGTATAAGTGTATTCAATGTAACATATACAATTTCATAAGTCTTAAGAATAAAGACTTTTATGAACATTTAAAACATCGCTTAAAGTCACGCATTATTCAATTCTTTTAAAAATCGTATAAAATTTAGGGATATTTAACTTATCAGTAATTTTAATAGAAATCTATAAACAATAGGTTTTGATGAACTTTTAGAGGAAAACATAAGTAAAAAAAAAAAAAAAAATTCCCTTGAGCTAATTCTAAAAGATTAAAAGATTTGTCAACAACTTTCTCAATTTTTTAGTGGGCCAAAACATCTAGAGACTCTAACTCCAAGCCACGCCCAATTCCATTCTTCCTTACTAGTTGCAGCTCAAATGATTTCTCTCTCTTAAAATTATTTAGTGAATTAATCTATTTAACCAAATTGGATTATCAACTGATTTACCGATTTTTGAGTTGACAGAGTGATGATGATTGATTTTGGGAATGATGCGATAGGTAAAGTATTATATGTTTGCCATGTGTGCTGTTAGTAATCCAATTTGTCATGTGTGCTGTTAGTAATCCAATCTGTAAACCAGTTGGGTACTCTCCCCTAAAAATATTTCCCATTTTTTATATCTCTTAACTTTTTTTCTCTCACTAAATTTGGCGGCTAATTTTTCACAGTATTTATAATTTATACACATTGTTGCAATGCATTTTGAATTTCTTGTCTATATAAAAAATGGTATTTTTTCTTATCATCTATTTAAGTAATTTATATATAAGGTAAAAACATAATAAATTTTTTTTTTAGAAAAAAGTAGATAGATATATAAAAAGGGTGGATGTCTAGGCGTGGACGTGATTCCATATGATTCTGGATCCCAGGGAACTGAACCGAACCAAGAACCGATGGATTTTTTGAAAAAAGAATCGAGGGTTCTTTTTGTAAGAGAAGAACCGAACCGTTAGGTTCTTTTGGTTCTGGTTCTTGTTTTGATTTTGATTTTCTAAACTAAAATTTTCAAACTTAAGCAATGAAGCGATGGTAGATTCTGGTTGGTAAGAGTTGTTAGGTGGTAAGGTCATCGACCTTGATCAATATGCAAATACAATAGTTATATTTATTCTTGTCATCAAAATATTTATTCTCTTCCAAATCGTAACATATCTCCTCATCCGCGTGTGTGCTCCTTCTAAATATTCTTCAATTTCTGCTCGTAGTTTTATACATTTTCAGGGAAAGTCACAAAAGTCAAGCAAATTCTTGAAAACAAATAACAACTGATTGTAAAATAGAGAATGAATATTTATTGTTTGTTGATTTTTTAAGAACTGGCACCTGAAAGCTTGAAGTTGAACGACAGAACCAGTGAGAAAAAAATGATTTTTGATTTTTTGTTTATTACTTGTTTTGCTTATAGTTATTATAATATCAGTTTTGCTACAGTCACAATTAGGGTCACAATGAGGGTCATAATTTGTCTACGTGGCGCAATCCTCTCTTTTCACACATCACATTGTCTTTTAAATCAACAACAATAACACCTCCACATCATCAAATTGTCATCTACATTATCAAATGAATTGTTCACTTAGATTAATTCTTATAATACGAATGAGTCAATAATTGTTGGGGTAATTGATAATGACTAATAGACTGGATAACATGCATTAAGATTAATAATTGATGATTTTTTATTTTTTTTTAAATTTAGATTTTAAAAAATAAAAAAGAAATCGTGTTTAGTACTATAGATCTGGTTCTGAACCAAGAACTGAATCAGAATCAAAATCGAATGGTTCTTGATTTTTATAACCAAAATCGTTTAAAATTTTGAAAGAATCGAACTGAATCAGGACCGATCCGAAACCAAACCAAATCGAACCGAACCACTAATT
Organism: Ligustrum vulgare; assembly: GCA_963555705.1. Taxonomy (NCBI): domain Eukaryota; kingdom Viridiplantae; phylum Streptophyta; class Magnoliopsida; order Lamiales; family Oleaceae; genus Ligustrum; species Ligustrum vulgare. The sequence continues at coordinate 31,081,019 of OY743189.1, read as the reverse complement.
TCGATTCTTTTGCCCAGGCCTAGATGTTTCAGGGGAGAAAAAAAAGTCTCTGTTTGTTAAAAGTTTTTTGTTTAAAAATATATTTTTTTGTGTTTTTTTTAGGTAAAATGTGTGATTGATAAATAAAAAGAAAAAATATGTTTGATTAAAAAATGATTTGGAGAATTGTATATATGAAAAAGTATGTTAAAAAACATGTTTGACTAAAAAAAGTGTCAACAAAAGAGAAAAATAGAACACCCACCGCCACCAAGAAAAGCATCTTCAGGGAAGCCCTTTTCTTCCATTTCTGTGTTCATCATCCTACATAATTTGAAGACTCAGTGTTTCACTGACAATATTTTCAAACTCCATCAGACACAGAAACTCACATAAAATTCCCCATATGATCCTAAATCCCCACTGCAGAAAACAATCCGTTATGCTTAACAATTGATACGCAAATTCACTGAAGAAGCAAACAAAACCCTTGCAAGTATGGAATCCAGCATCGAGTGTGTATCGTACTCCGATGGAATGGATGAAGATGAGATCTCACATCCACATCCTTATTCTCAGTATTCATCTTCCAAACCATCTCACAACATCACCAGTAGTAACAACAGTAATCTCACTGGTGGGTTAATTGCTCCAGTCACTAGTGTCCATGAGCTTCTTGAATGTCCGGTTTGTACCAATTCTATGTACCCTCCTATTCACCAGGTGTGTTCAATTTCATTTTTATTTTTCCAATTTTAGTTAAGGGTTTGTATAATTTCTTCCAAGATTCGAACTTTTTTTTTTGGTCAATTTATTGAAACTTTGATTTTCTAGAACCTTCTTGTGGGTCACGAGGTCATTAATGGAAACTAACCAATTGCCTTTTCCCCCTTCCGGTTAAGTTTAATTACCAAAATTTACGATAGTTGTTTGTCCTTAATCATCATGCTGATAATTTTTGGTAAAAATTAAGAGATTCTATGTAGGGATACAAACTTTAGCCCCTGTTTGAGCCCCATTATTTGAAGAAAATGAGTTTTGTAATAGTATGACATAGAAATTAGACATTTTCTTCATCCTATATGTTTTCTTGTTTTTCTTCAATCTAAAAAAAATAAATAAAATTCTCCAATGTCGCTTTGTAAGAGACTACAATTATTATCTCAACCTACGTTTTTTTTTTTTTTTTTTTTGTGCAAGGCTGTATGTGACTAATTTCCTTTTTGTTTGATCCTTTCATGGTGATCATTATTTTTTGTTTAAATCCAAATAAATTGATGGGAATTTAACCAGATGACATACTCGAGTTCTTAATTTTGCTTCCTAGAAATTGTTTTCGAGTTATCATCTATCGTTGCCTGATTACCTTCTTTCTCCAGTAATGAATATGTCTCTTTTTCTTGCCAATAAATATGTTGTAATAGAAATTTATCTTCTTGGTTATTGATTTCTTGATTAACAGTTGTCATCTGTTCCTTGATATAATGTTGGCCGCAACATGTGTCCCGACCAGTTTCTCATTTATTTATTGGCATGGGGAAACGATATTCTACCTTAAAATTAACTTCTACTTTAAAGTTTAAACCTTAGCCAACAGCCAAGATACTCGTTTCATTTTTATCCAAATGTATTGAGAGAGGTGTTTTTATCATCATGTTGTTCCCTGCAGTGCCATAATGGACACACCCTCTGTTCCACCTGTAAAGTTAGGGTTCATAATCGATGCCCCACTTGTAGACAGGAGCTTGGTGATATAAGATGTTTAGCACTAGAAATGGTGGCCGAGTCTCTTGAGCTTCCTTGCAAATATTGCTCCCTCGGTTGTCCTGAGATCTTCCCTTATTACAGTAAGCTGAAACATGAGGCTGTTTGTAATTTTAGGCCTTACAAATGCCCGTATGCTGGATCTGAGTGCTCGGTTTGTGGTGATATTCAATACCTGGTAGCTCATTTGAGAGATGACCACAAGGTTGACATGCACTCGGGATGCACATTCAATCACCGCTATGTTAAATCTAATCCTCGAGACGTGGAGAACGCCACGTGGATGCTAACTGTAAGTATATTCTTTTACTTTCCTTTGACTGTAAAATCATTTCCTTTTTTGCTGTTGAAATGCTAATCTTGTAATTGATGTGAATCCTTTTTATCTACTGTAACCAAAAATTTACGCAAAACGATTGTCTACCTTCAACAATTTCCCCCATTCCAGGTTTTCCATTGTTTCGGTCAGTACTTTTGTCTTCATTTTGAAGCTTTTCAACTTGGCATGGGTCCTGTGTACATGGCTTTTCTTCGTTTCATGGGAGACGAGGTGGAGGCACGAAACTACAGTTACAGCTTGGAAGTTGGGGGAAATGGCCGGAAACTTATATGGGAAGGCACCCCGCGAAGCATTAGGGATAGTCACAGAAAAGTTCGGGACAGCCATGATGGTCTTGTTGTACAGCGTAATATGGCCCTTTTCTTTTCTGGAGGAGACAGGAAAGAGCTTAAGCTTCGTGTAACAGGACGAATATGGAAGGAACAGCAGAACCCAGATAGTAGCGCGTGCATACCCAATCTTTAGGACTGCGTACGAGTTGTTTTCCATTCTTTAAGCTAAATTTTATTGGCGTGCTGATATACTCGGTATTCTTGCTAGTGTACGTGTATCTGCTTGAATCTTGGTTGATTAATAGGCTTCCTTTTCGTTATTGTTGATGCTTTGGGGATCAATACCATGTTTGATGGGAGTTGGCTAACAAGTGTATATTTTTCTAGTTTTATTTGAAAACTCTCATGTGTAACTTCTTATGCTGTCATATTTACACAATTAGAGCAGCAGATCCAGCTGGAATGGGGACAATCAACTGCATTTGACTCGGTTGAGCACTATTTTTAATGCAGATTTATAATCTTCAGCAAGATTAACTAGCACTGATGAACGAATCACTTAAAAGATAATAGAAAGTGCCCGGTGGGCACGGTTCTCCCCCCTGTGGGAATTTTTTAAGGTGCCCCCAAGCACCATAAATGCTCAGTAAAAGATAAAACTACAAAATTCTTCCATTCACGACCGAAAACCTGGACAATTTTGAGTTTCTGACAGCACAAATTCTGAAATGCATCTCTGCACTCCAATCCTTCACAGAGGACAAAGAAATGTCTGAACAATAAAGCAAATAAAACACTTCTATTGAACAAGTACGATTTGAACTTGTTCTTAACCTGTCAACGTTACTTCCAGTAAGATGCAGATGGGAATTCAAATAAAAAAGACAGAAGGAAATTGTCTACGAAAGGACATTCACAACCCAATTGTTGAAAATATAAACAAATGTACGCTAATGTAATGATTTCTGAGTCACCGATTGCTAAACTATATCTTCCAAATGACGGTCCATGATGCAGTATACAGATTCAAGGAATGCAGCTTCACTTGAACCAGGGAGCACAGAATCCAGAGCTTCTTTAACTATCTCCTCAATCACAGATTCCTTATTCAAGGTTTCTCGGCACATGATTTTGCCTATGGCAAATGGGGTTAGTTTCCTTTCTGCACCCTTCTTCAGAAGCATTGTGGAGATACGCAGCACTTGAGCACATTCAAGCGGTAGGTCCCATCCATAAAACTTGAGCAACGCAATATCTTCTTCAGCATCCAGTGACTTTATATAGTTGGCAGTGTCATCGCTGAATGGCACCCGGGCTTGCGGCCAGTAGAGCCAGTCGAATGTACAATCTTCGAACTGTACGAGAAAAGAAAATAATGACTTAAAAAACAAGAAAGAGTGGAGAACACAAGAACTTCATACAAGAAAAAAAGTACGCTTTCAAGAATAAAATTCATTTATTTATCTTAAACAACACAGACATAAAAGACCAAACAAATTCAAATCCATTTATGATGAATATTCAAAATTAAAGAGTTGAACTTTTATACTAGTCCAAATCACTCATTATTTTTAGTGTTTGTTTGTAAGAGATTTGAAAAACGATTTCTCTGGATATTGTGTAGTTAAAAAGTGGAAAAAGTTATGGTCCAAATGCAAAATTATTATCGGAGAATGTGGTTGATAATGAGCTTGAGGAAAAATAATTTTTGAATAAGATGTGCCAAACCTTTTAAGTTTTAACTTGATTTTTTTCCATAAGTAAAAATTGCTCAACCTTTAGCTTCCCTCTTTTTCTCTCTTTTTACATATAGAGCAGAGTTGGCTTAGTCTATTTGGAGAGTCAAAGTCACCTTATTTTAAATTTTACATTAAAAAAAATAAAAAAATAATTGACTCTAAAATAAAGAGTACGGGGCTAATATGGAAGCTATTGGAGATGCTCTTATAGAAGTGCATATTTAATAGCTTAGACAAGAATATTTCATCTTAATATACCACCAGATGGTACATTGCTAGATTCAGAGGAAAAAGACTCTGTAGAAGGATTTACTTGGCTGCATTATGAAAGTCCAAAAGAAGGTACTTGACATAATAAATGGATTGCAAAACATCAGAAGGGCAAAAGGAGGAAGAAAAACTAAAATCATTGCATCAAGATATATTAGTAGAAACGGTTGGCCTATCGGTGACAAAGGCAATCTTTGAAAATAGAATTCCGTAGCAGTCATGTTCATGGCACCAGCATCCTCTCAAAATTAAAGTTTACTCTTGTCCAAAAATCGATATCTTGATGGCTATAAAAGGACGCTCCTTAGTATTTGTTCAAAAATGCAAGTTTTACCATCAACAATGCAAGTTTATAAAAGGAAGCTCCTTAGTATTTGTTCAAAAATGCAAGTTTTACCATCAACAATGCAAGTTTTTACCCCCCCGACCCCACCCCACCCCACCCCAAAAAGTATGTTTCAGACTACAAGCTTCCATTCGCATTACCGTCACCTTATAAAGAGCAAAAATTAAATCTGACAAATGTCAACACAGCTCAACTTATGGATGACAACATCATATAAAATGCATTAACCATTCTCCTAAGAAACTCCCAAAAATACTAAAAATAAATAGTTGTATAAATATGTTGTCTGTCAAGAACCATAATAAGGGTTCAAATGCATGAGAGAGCCATGCTAGATTGGTCTGTGATATTGTATAATTATGGTAGCATAGAATTCATTAAAGAGATATCATATACACAATCTAACATACAATAAACCCAAAAATCAACAAAGTTAACCACACATTGAGTTGTTGCGACCAAGTTAAAATGATTGTTATAAAGAAGAAAGATTGCAAGACTAGAAAGACTCACACTTTCAGGCAAACAGTAGCCATGATCAATTGGGATTAGCGTAGTCCGGCCATCTTCACCTTTGCTCACCAATATATTACCAGCATGCCTATCTGTATTTGCCATCCTCATATCCAAGACTGCAATTTTGTGCACTTCCTCAGCAGGAAAAGAAGTAGGACCCATATCCTCACAACTTCCATTGTTCTCCATGAACATTTGCAAGGACCCAATCTTGACATTTATACCTTCAGGATGATTAAACCCCCTATGCAGGCTCCTAACCAGAACTGTTGGAGGAACCCCGGAGAACCCCCAAACTTCACCAGAAAATGAGCGCCGACCACATTTCGGATGATCCAATAGGTAGACAGCACACTCCCTGAATGCACCTTCCCCCACTCTTGTCCCCTTCTTCAACCCTTCACCATCTTCCGACAAGGGCAGTCCTCGAGGATTATTGATAGCCATGGGTTCCTCATCAATAGGCTTAAAAACCGATAAATACTTATTTTTCAATGCATCCAGCATAAAATATGCTCCCCCGGTACCCTCCGAAGACCTGACAGGATAACAACCTCTATCTAACCCGTCCATTGTAGAAGCAATCAAATCCCTGATCTCTGGAGGCAATTGAATCTTCGGGTTAAGAATCACAGGCTCCAACAGAGTCTCTCTGTCAGGAGGCTTTCTCGGAAGCTGCAGATTATTCCCACTCATCAATTCACTTCCATACTCACTTCCCTTATTCATAGCATTAACTCTCACATCATTCAGTTGTGGTGCATCGATAGACAACTCAAAGTTCTTCTCCACAGGTCTAGCCCTTATCTTTGAAGACTTCCTCACAAACAAATGGATGATGGCATCATTATTATTCCTGCAAACATCATGTATCAGCCTCTGATCCTCAATTGGCTTGCCGTTACACATGACTTCTTGATCCTCAACATCTTCTAAATTTTTCTTCTTCTTTGCTATTTGACGCTTGACGTAACCAACATCCCTACTCCTTTCAACATGAAAGGTGAATTCTTTCCCACAAGAAGTCCTTACATTAATGACCTGAAGTTCTGAGAGGCGGAGCACCAAATGTAGAACATTACCATCAGTGACACCATAGTCCCGGATGAGGGAATTGCTCCGTGCCAATTCTCTGCCTCCAGAAACCAGTTTTTGGTTCTTCACCACAAACCCTTTATAGGACTGGATCCGCAGTTTTACAGATTCAATTGAATCCGATTCCAGGACCCGCATCGGGATCATAGAACCAGACATGGACAGGTATATCCAAATAGACTCCTGACTATTCATGGGCGAGGGAGGAGAAAATGACAAAGACTCCTCCCGAGCAGGGCTAAGGACAAGTACACCAGCAGACGACATTTTTGTAAAAATTTTCCACAATACAAATCCAAACCCTAAAAGAAATAAAACCAAACCCCTAAAAGAACAAGATCACCAAATCTTTACAAGCTTATTCTACACATCTCGCCATATGATACATATATGTATCCTGTACTGTACCATCCAAAGATCAATCAAACTGTACAAGATGAACAAGGATTAAATGACCAAAATACCCTCAAAGATTCATGACAGTCCCTTTTTAATCAATTCTTACCGAATTATGTTGGGATCGCAGAAAATCCCACGAGATATTAAGTCATGAAACCCAACCGGATTGGAATCTTGACCATTAATTAAAAACAAAGGTGCTCTCAGAGACGGAGAGAAATGGGGATCCTTAATTTCTTACCAGAGTGCAAGAACCCCAAGAATTGGGAGTGGAGTGCAAGCACTAACAAGGCGATTGAATTACGAAATAGCAGAGAGCTAATTGGGGTTTCTTGTTCTTGTGCGCGTAGACTGGTAGAGAGAGAAAAAAAAAGGAGGAATTTGGTTTTGGTTGGAGAAACGCGTTTAGGCCATCGCATTTTTCCATACGGAGAGAGACGTTGAATGAAGAGGAAACTTCCTTGCAAGTAAAGAAAAAAATTTAAAAAATATACTCTCCTTAAAAATGCTTATCCTGCACACGTGTCCAATTAACCCTAACTCGACGAATTTGTTATTTGGTCCCTATTTTAAAAATAAATTTTTTTTAACAAAACATCCCCTTAAAAGAAAATATTTATATTTCATAAATCTCAACCAAACGGAACTAATATTAATGAAATTCGACATTTATGGACTGGAACACAATATTATAAAACTTACTCAACAAGGAAGAGCTCGATTATATACAGACTGTTCGGTTGCTATGCAGCCGTTTTTTTTTTTAAAATATTTTCTAGGCAGATGTGTGGTTGAAAATTAAAAAAAAAAATATGTGTAATTAAAAAATAGTTTGAAAAATTGTGTTATTTATAAATTTATTTATAAATTGTAATTATTACGTAAAAGAAATGTGTGATATTAATAAAAATGAGCTTAGGTATTAAAAGAAATGTGTGATATTAATAAAAATGAGCTTAGGTATTAATGGACTCTATACATTAATGTTGAGATCTGTCAACGAGACTTTCTCGACAAGAAATTACTTTACATTATTGTGTCGTTCGACCACGAAACTACTAGAAAAAGAAAAGGAAAAATCTCATTGAATATAGCCTCAGTTTCATAATCAAGCTCATAGACAACACATTTCTCCAAAATATACTGCAATTTTTGTCCATTTTCAGGCTGAGACAACAATATGCATTACTAATAACATTTTTTAAGATTTCACGAAATACGGGATCGAGACATTCTTAAGATACGCAGACGCGAAATCCAATATTTTTCACGACTGCAAGGCGGAGCCAGGAAGATCCATTGGGCTGGGCCATCAAAGAATAATGGAAAAATTATATAAAACCTTGTGTTTCAAAGATGCAATTCAAAAATCATGTGAAGAAAATTCTTTTTTTTTTAAAATTCAGGTGTTAATTAATTTAGTTAGATGTTTAGTAATTAAAAATAAATATAATAATATATATAAGATAAACATAATTAATAACTATATATTATATTAAAACTAATATAATATTAAATCAAAATTTCAAATTTTGACGTCACAACCTACCACCACCCTACCTCACCCCATCCCGCGCCATGCCTTCCTACCCACCCACCCCCACCCCACCACAAAAATAATTTTTATTTTTTTTTTCCTTTCGATGTTTTCCTATCATTCCTCATCTCACCCCCACCCCAACCCCACTCGACCCTACCCCACCTCATCGCAAAGTGACAAATTGATCTCACCCTATCCAAATTCCCGACCCCACCCACCCATATCTTGTCCACCCCAAAAATAAATTTATTTTTATTTTCTCTCGATGTTTCCATACACTTCCCCCATTCCACCTAACCCCACTTGACCCTACCCTACCCCACCTGACCTCATCGCAAAGTGACAAATTGATCTCACCCCACCCACATCCCCCGACCCCACCCACCCACCAACCCCACCTCACCACCCAATCCTACCCCACCCCAAAAATAAGTTTATTTTTATATTCTCCCAATATTTTCCTACACTTCCCCATCCCACCCCAACCCAACTCCACTCCACTCCACTCGACCCTATCCCACCTCATCGCAAAGTGACAAATTGATCTTATCCCAGCCACAGACCACGACACACCTTGCCCGCCTCACCATCCACCCTACCCCACCTCACCGCAAAAACGATTCTTTTCCTTCTACTTTTCCACCTACCACCACCCTACCCCAAAAATGATTTTTTTCCTTCTACTTTTTCAAGCCCCCACCAACCCCACCCCAACACCACACTGCCCACCCCACCCAACAAAATGAGTTTTTTTTATCTCTCCATGTTTTCCCACCCTACCCCGCCCTCACCCCACCCCACCCAAAAATGATTTTTTTCTTCTAATTTTCCACACTCACCCCGCCCCGACCCTACTAGCTACCCACCAACCAATCGACCACACCCCACCAAAAAATGATTTTTTTCTTCCACTTTTTCACACCTACCCAGACCCTACCCTTGCACCCACCCCCAAAAAATGATTTTTTTGTTGCACGTCGCCCAATAACCCCACCACTACCCATCCCACCCAAAAATTATTTTTTTTCCACACCCCGTCTCGACCCTATACCCGTCACCCACCAGCCCCACCCCTATCCAAAAATGATTTTTCTTCTTCTAATTTTTCACACCCCGTCCCTACCCTGCCATCCACCCAACAAACCGATCCCACCCAAAAATAATTTTTTTCTTATACTTTTCCTCGTCCAATGGTCACAAAAAGTTATAGATGGTCACAACCTTTAATATAATTGGTCATAATCATTTATAGCTGGTCACATATTATTTATTTATTGGTCACAACTTACTCGTTTTTTTTCATGATTAGTTAATATTTTTTGTTATAATTACCTAATAATTGGTCACATTCTCTGCTCGTCATAAGTCACACAAAGTCACATTTAGTCGACATTTTGGTTACACTTACCTAATAATTCGATCACCCCACCCCACCCCCACATGCAAAGTCACAACATGTCACACAATGTCATAATTGGTCACACAATGTCACATTAAAAATTTAGTTGAAAAACCTCACCCACTTACCCACACATTCCTAAAGTCACAGTTGGTCACACAAGATCATAGTTTGATCACACAAGGTCATAGTTTGGTCACACGAGGTCACAGTTAGATCACAATTGGTTTAGTTGCAAAATTCGATCACACAAAGTCACAATTCGATCACATAAAGTCACAGTTGGTCACACGAAGGCACGGTTCGATCACACAAGGCATAGTTTGGTAACACATGTGACCGAACTATGATATCGTGTGATTGAACTGTGACCTTGTATGACCAAATTGAGACTTTGTGTGATTGAACTGTGACCTTGTATGTTCAAATCGTGACTTTTTGTGATCAAGTATGGGATGTGGCCAATTATTAGGTAAATGTGGCCAAAATATTTACTAATTGTAACTTGTGAGAAATGGGGGATGTGACCAAGAAAACTAAGAATACAGAATGTGACCAAATATTAGGTAAATGTTAACTAATTGTGATTGAGGAAACGTGTAAATTATGACCAATAAATAAATAATACGTACCAATTATATGATAATTTTGATCAATTATAGGTATATGTCATCAAAATATTGACTAATTATGAGTTTGTGCGACTTATGATAAGTGCGAATGTGATCAAGAAAACAAGTAAGTTTTGATCAATCAATAAATAAATTGTGATCAATTATTGATGACTATGACCAATTATTAGGTAACTATGACCAATAAATAAATAATATGTAATCAATTATGAATCATTGTGACCAATTATATAGATTGTGACCAACTGTGACCATTGGACGAGGACGTGATGTGACCTACAATTGTGTCAAATATAACTATCTGTGACCAAACTGTGACTTTGTAAGAACGAAGCGTGACTTTATGTGATCGACATGTGACCTCGTGTGATCTAACCATGACCTTGTTTTACCTAACTGTGACCTCGTTTGACCAAACTGCGACTTAGTGTGATCGAACTTTGACCTTGTGTGACCAACTGTAACTTTGGAGGGGTGGGGTTTTACAACTAAATTTGTAATTGTAACTGTGTGACCTTGTGTGACTTAACTTTGATCTCGTGTCAACTTACGTGACTGACTGTGATTTTGGGGGTGGGGATGGTGGGGTAGAGGTTGGGTGTGGCTAGAAAAAGTAGAATAAATCATTTTTTGTGGTGAGGTAGGGTCGGGGTGGGTGGGTTGGTGGGGAGGGGTTGGGGTTGGAAAAGTAGAAGAAAAAATCATTTTTTTTTGTGGGTGGGGGTAGGGTGGGGTGGGGTGGGGTGGGGTGGGTCAGGGAGGGGAAAAGTAGAAGAAAAAAATTATTTTTTGGAGTACGGTGGGTGGGTAGGGTGAGGTCGAGGTCGGGTTGGGAATTGGAAAAAGCAGAAGAAAAAAATTATTTTTTGGGTGGGTGCGTGGGTGTGGTGGGGTAGGGTGGGTTGAGATGAGGTGGTTGGTGTGAAGTGTGAAAAAATAGAAGAATTTTTTTTTTTTTTTGATGGGGTATGGTGGGTGACGGGGTGTGGTGCAGTGGGATAGGGTGGGGCAGTTAGGGGAAGTGTGAAAATATAGAAGAAAAATCATTTGGGGGGGTGGTTGGGTGGGCTGTAAAAAATAGAAGAAAAATCATTTTTTGATGGGAGTAGGGTGGGGGTGGATGGGTGAGGTGGAATAGGATGGGGCGATTGAGGTGAAGTGTGAAAAAATAGAAGAAAAATCATTTTTGGGTGGGGTGGGTTACTAAGGTGGAGTGTGAAAATATAGAAGAAAAATCATATTTGGGTTGGGTAAGATGGGGTGGGTGGCAAGGTAGGGTCGGTCGGGGCGGGTAGAGGTGTGGAAAATTAGGAGAAAAAAATTAAATTTGGGTGGGGTAGGGTTGGGGATGGGTGGCGTAGTAGGGTCTGGACGAGTCGTGAAAAAGTAGTAAAAAAAATTATTTTGGATGAGGTGGGTTGAGGTAGGGTCTGGGGCGAGATTGGGTGGGAGAGTCGAAAATTAAAAGAAAAAAATTAATTTTGGGTGAGGTTGGGGTAGGTGGCGGGGTAGGATAGAGTAGGGTATGGACGAGTTGTGAAAAAGTAGTAGAAAAAAATCATTTTGGGTGAGGTGGGGAGGGGTGGAAAAATATCTAAAAAAAAAAATTATTTTTGGGGTGGGGTGGGCGTGGTGGGTGTGTGTGTGTGATGGGATGAGACTAGTGGGTGGGTGATTAGATGGGTGGGTGGGTGGGTGAGATGAGAAAAAAATAAAAGTAAAATCATTCTTATAGTGTGGTGTGGTGTGGTGTGGTTGGGTGGGGTGGGGTGAGTGCGGGGTGGGGTTGGGATGAAGTGGTTGTGGATTATGTATTATTTTGATTTTATTATTTAATATTTTGCATTTGTTTGACAACTCATTATAATTATTACAATATTATATTAATTAATTAACTAATTAACACCTGATTTTTAAAAAAAAAAAAAATCTTAAGTTTGTTATGTTTAAAAAGTGAAAGTTTTAGTTGTATAATTATGTACTTTTTCCAAGAATATTACACATATGAGCAATGAGACCGTGTAAAAGGTTGAGAGTAAAATAAACATTTGTACCTTATCAATAATGCCTTTAAAACGTGCACAATTTCATTAAAAAAAAAAAAACTTAAATGATGTATTGAATTGAATAACTTTTAAACTGTTAGACCGAACCATGTGAATATACTTAGGAAAAAAACTCAAAAGTCTTTATAAGACTTGGGGTTCAAGTGTAATAAAATTCATTTTTTACCTTCACCCGGAGAATCGTAGAAGAGGTGATTGACTGTAGGGAGTGCATTACACCACAATGATCCTTGGAGCGGAGCGGACACGGATCAATTGACGTGCTCATCTCAATCAGATTCGGAGACGGAGGTCAATAATAATTATCACAAAGAAGCAACACAATGCAAGTAAACAATTTGATCTTCAACCACAGCATCAAAATACATAAGCGAGCGACATCATTTCCTCAAAACTAACTGATTCTAAGTGCTTTCAAGAACTTCTAATATAATAAAGAGCAAAGTACTTAGATTGTTCAAATTTAGACTTGGCAATAAAAGTATATGTTATGAAGTAATAATTTAGGTCAACAATATTAAAGAATTTATTTCAGAAACGAAAACTAATAATATAGAAATGTTTAGTTATTCGCTGTGCTAAAAATTTATTTCAGAAACGAAAACTAATCATATAGAATTGTTTGGTCATTTGCTGTGCTACAAAATTAAAAGAAGTGGAGGTGCGGGGAATCGAACCCCGTGCCTCTCGCATGCGAAGCGAGCGCTCTACCATATGAGCTACACCCCCTTTTGTAGAAAACATTATTTTAAAGATATTAATAAGGCTTTCCAAATTGTTTATACGTCATACGTGGCTAGGCTAGTACGAGGGAGACTGCAATTTGTGTGAACTGTGAAGCACATTGACCATATAGCATCGATCTTATTCGACATGCATGTCGCATCTAAAATTTCGTAACTCAAAACGACTCTCTCTCAATGAAATAGCATATGAATTTACAAAATGATTTCACTTAGCCATTTTGATATGAATCAATTAACCACCTTCATACCGTCCATCTACCTTAACCTGTGACTTTTGTAATTGCAGATAATTGTACATTTTCAAATGTTTGAGTATATATATCCAACAGTCACCCCCTTCTTCATGAGACAAAACTCACTCCATGGCCAACGAATTGATTCCTTTCTTGTTGAAAAGACAAATATCCGAGTCTACGATGACTACTAAAATGAGTAGAAAGAGTAATTGGGAACGAGATAAACTGTTTTCTACAATCCTTTTCATCCATTTCTTATCTAAGATGGAACTGTAACACTTAATAATGAACTAAAAATTTGACCGAGGCGATCTTTTTATATAATATACTTCTCCCAAGCTATTCAAGGACAGCAAATCAGGGAGTACTGGAATCGATATCATGAATATAAATAAAGGCAGTTACGAAATAGATAATAGTACAAGTAGATAAAAAGAAAAATATTATTTTAACAGTAGAATCAAAAGAATAGTTCGACAACATATCAAATTAATGTCAACGGCAGCAGGATCCAAAAATGTGATATCAAACTCAGCTGCTAGTAAAGAATAAATTGAGAAGACCAAAAAGACTTCCCTATTATGCATATGAGAATATCCAAAAGTTAAATAATACACAAAATTATCCAACTTTCTTCACTGAATTTTAAAGAAGGTTAAACGTAGGGGAAGGGGAAAAAAATCTGAAGTCGAAATACGGTAAACCTGCAAACGAAAAGACATACTGGTCAGCGGAAGATATAATACTTCCGTCTGTGAAATAAAGAACTAGACAAAATATCATGTGCTTTCCAGACTTTGTAAAATACTAGTGAACACTCCTTCAAGTTAGCTAAAGAGCGTCCTTGTCTTAACTTGTGTATAAATCAGCATCATTAGATCTCAAGAAACTCAAATAGCGATAACAATGATTATAGATGAAAGCATCAACAATTCATCATGCAAAAACTAACTCCTATAACTATGGATGTCTTATCCTCATGGACTAACAGGAAAGGTACTCAGATCAGTTTCATAACTTGACATCAATAGTCATCAGCTAGCTATGGATTTGATGCATGTCTTATTTCTGCATCTAACTCCATTAACTTCATCATATTGCCATTCATATTTAATATTGCAATCCCCTTGTTCAAGAATTTATTAGTTATCATTTACTAGGTCTTTTAGATGGCTAATCTGATATAATGGTTTTTCATTTAAAGATATGTGATCGTCTTCATGGTCCCATAAACTTTTTCTGAACTGTCATCTTTTAGTTAATGAACCTTTTGCTTGAAATGAAGATAAGAAATTGCAGCGCCTTTTGCTAAGAAGACCTTTTAACTAAAAAGCAACTGCGTCTGTAAAGAGTAAAGATTTTGTAGTGACATCTGTTCCGCAACTAGATTTCTTAGCACCCCCAACCCACTTGGTTATTTATAATGCACTGAATGTCAAAAAGGATGTTGAAACCAATGACAATACCAATGAGCTATAGAAGATTCAAAAGATATTTTGTTCTCCCCTTGAAAATCAAATCAAAACAGATAAAAAAAAAAAATGTAAGGAACTAACCTGTATGTATTATAAAATGATGTAAACAGGCATCTAATGAAAGTCCATCCACTAAAGCGGGAAAGTCCTAGACGTCTACGTAGCTTTTGTGTACCATCCACACGAAGACAAATTCTTCATCGATCATCTGGCTATATTAATCGATAGAGGTGATACAAATCTTCATCACGTAGTATTAGCTGTATTAGTTTCACTTGAAGCAAAACTGGTAGAACTAGAAAGTTCAGTTTCTCTGACAACTCTGCTATATACAACTTTGAATGGCTGTGAACTATTTGGCCTTTTAAGCAAACTTAATGGCATTCTCAGTATCTGCTTTCGGTTTCTTCTCCCTCTAATCAAAATGTTAAAGGTTTTTTCTTCAGCAGAATTAGGCTGGTGTCTCTGCACATGATATCTGATATCCTCTTCTTTTGGACTATGATTGTTGATTAATTGGTGTACAGGAATGGTAAGGCTATGCATACTAGGATTATGTTTTTCTTCCCAGATTCCTGATTGAACCCCAGCTATGTCATTCAAGTTCTCCACAGCCTCTGATGCTAGAAGATTTACTTCTTTCTTAGATTCTGTCGCAGTTTCAAGATCTATGGGAAAATTTTGTGCCAAATTCAGAGTTTCCAAGGGAATAGGTTGCTCCTTCAACTCCAAAGTGGATTCAGCAATTGACTCAACTACAGGTGGCGAGACAGGCAACTCTACTGGGCGATGGCCAGGCCAAACCATACCAGGAATGTAGTCTGACAGATTGGCATTTATGTTACATTGCCAGGCAAAATGGTTAGGATGAAATGGACCGCAAGGTACTGGAAAAGTGCTAGGTGGTAATGATTGAGGCTGAGTGTATGCAGGGTACATAAATGGCAAGCGGTGCATCGTGTTAGGTGTTGGTGGAGGTGATGGATATGGATACGGGTGGTGAGGGGAGGAGCACATGGGATTGGGTAAAATGGTAGTGGGACCTGGATGAAGAGTCATATTCATTGGCCAAGATCCAACAGGTGGAACAGTTCCCAGACCAGAAGGGGGAGTAATGTTTATAGGCAATGGTGCTACACGACCAGTGGTTGGTGATGGGTTAAATGGAGTTGCTGATGCAGACAACTTCTTATTGGATATCTCTCTGGACTCATTTGGACCATCTGCTGAAGATTTTACTTTTAGATCTTCCACTCCTCCCAAAGTAGATGTTGGATCATTCAATGGATCCTCTGAACAAATATGCATTTCTAGAGAATCTACAGAACATGAAATGTTATCATTCTTAATATCTGGCTGTTCCAGTTCCATTTTATTGAAGTAAACAGTGCTGGATTGACATGGTGCTACACTCGTTGAAACCACATCTGAGTTTTTATCATCTGCCGTGTCCTTTGAAAGAGTTTCTTTATTTTCAGTGGTGTTGTCCTCATCTTTCAGATGGTCCATTGGATGCACAACCATAACTTGAACATTCTCTTCCTCGCAAATTTCTGCATTCAATAGCATGGACCCAACATTATCCATAACCTCACTGTTTTGCTCATCATGTCTTTTGAGTTCCTTCCTTTCATGAGCTTCATTCTGGGGAAGCCTCACCTGCAGAATGGGTATAGTACCTGGCGGCGCCAGAGCTACTTCCTTATAAGAAGGAGATTTCCCCAAGCTTACAATTGAACTTTTCTTTGATACTGGTCCAACCTCTCTTTGAAAGGAGACCATACCTTGCTCTATTGGAGAACATAATGACTCACCTTCATTTTTGGAGGTCTCCACAGAAGCAGGTTTGGCAGATGAAGATACAGACTTAACTCTGTATGTTACTGCTTTGACTAATTTTCGCCCAAATTTGGTACCTGGAGATGGACCTTTTGCTAAATAATATTCTGCATAACTTCCTGATGACATTGTTCGTTTCTTCAAGAGATAATATTTACTACTTAGATGGTTATTCTTGAGTCTAGGATGATCGACTTCAGCAACTTCCTTTTTCTGATAACCAAAACTCTTACTTGCATTCTGCCTTCGCTGCCTTAGTCGTCTCCTATACAAGCCAGATGATCTGGGTCTTCGAACTGACTGCCATCCATCTTCTCCTTCGGCATGTGTTTCAGGTGAGACATCACTGGAAACGGCAGGCTTTTTAACTACAGTTTCCTCCAGTAAAGGTTTGTTGGACTGAACTGGGTTTTCTGTAGTAGATTCTTTTACCACATTCTCTTCGTGCTGAACTGAAAAAGAAATTAATTCATGGTTCACATTGTTCTCGACTTCAGCCTCAAGACTTTGGATCTCTTTATCTGACACCTCTGTCAGATTATCTCTGGGAGAAGCCTCAGAATTTGGGTAGGCAATACTGTTTTGGGGAGATTTTCCCTTCACCTAAGAAATGAAAGTGCAAATCAAATGTTAAATGGCGTGTCACATTTCTAATGAAAGAACCTATCTTGAGCACTGTATGAGACGTTCAAAATGGAAAATGTTATCGAACGTCCAGTAAATGAAATGATAGCATAAAGTTTTAAGATGAAGAATTTACCCAATTTTTATTTCAATTAGATGTAAGTGTGTAAAACTTAAACATGCACATTCACTTGTGTTAATGCAAACGAGGAAAGGTAAAAAAACATTAAGCTTCTCAAAGATCATAAATGACAACTTTCTGATATTGCATACTTGGATACCAATAGCATGAGAAAGTAGAGTGAGTGTAGTTTTTTATATTGACCCATTGTGCATTCCAAGATCTTAAAGAAATGAATTGCAAAAAGTTTTGAGGGTCTAAAACCTGCTATTGACGACGCATAATCTTGTATTCTTACAAAAAAGAATAGATAAATAAACAAAAGCAAACCTTTGCATTATAACTTCTTCTCTTTGCTCCCACTACATCTTTCCCTTTGGGATCATGACTTGGATTAATGTAGTCGAGCAAATCCGATACACTGTCAATCAAAAAAAATGATTATAAAAAAATTAATCCAGTAGGAGTTTTTAGTCTAATGATAGTATTTATGAAATTATAAGATGTAAGCCAGTGTGTACAATTTCTTGGAAATAATAAGATCGAGATGAAATCACTGGAATGTTGTACTCATTGTTTATCAATTGAAAGTTTTGTACTCGAAAATTCTGTGCTATGTTTCATTCAAAAAATTAATTAATACTGAAATAATTTATTATCTAAAAGACACCAGGGTTTCTGACAATAGATGTGGAAGCATATAGCTATGTTCGTAGGAGAAACTTAGAGTCTGTTTGGTCCATGAAAAAGTTTTACCACAACTTTCCAAACTCAATCTCAACCATCCATCTTTAGTCAAGCATATGTTGCTCGGACTCGGGTACGGGTATCGGGTACGTATCTAAGTGTCGGACCCTTTTTTTTCAAAACTTAGGATACGGGAATACGGTTAAAAAGGCGCAAAATTTTGACATAAATGCATGAATACATCTTATAAATTTCAAATTACTTTAGAAATTTATGTATTAGTAATAATAGATGCATTTTTTTGGAGATATGAATGATTAAATTTTGATTTAAATGATATAAAGTATCATCTTTTGATTAAAAGGATCCGAGAAGGATTTCATACCCATACCCGAGTGTCTGACACAGGTACTTCTTCAAAATTGAAGAGTCCGAGCAACATAGAGTCAAGCCCACAATTTTTGACATTTCAAACATTTTTAAACCACACATCCATTAAAAAAATAAAAATAAATAAGTAAATAAGAACCAAAACTTTTTCATGGACCAAACAGGCTCTTAAACGACTAATTATGATTCTAAAGATCAAAAGAGTGCAAAGCAATGTACATGTCAAATATCTTAGCCGAAGACATACAAACCTATGCACCATAAGGAAATGGAAATTACACAAACAGCCATGTCTAGGGAATGGGAATCTCCCAAGCATTTTAGTGCAAATGTTGCTCATCATAGTTAGCAAAACACAGGTCAGAAAATATATGGAATTTCATAGTTCAACTGTAGTTCCAATATTTTCTTTTGAAAAGTATGTCTAAGAAACCAGAAATAAGACACGAAACAAGAAAAATACACACATGATATTGTTGTCCATCAATGATAATTGTAGAATAATAGAAATGAGTCTAATCATATATTCTCTTAGTTTTATTCAGTGCTGCAACTCGTTTTAGATATATAACTTAAAATCTCCATTAATCGAACCATACAAATTTCTAGCACAAGAGAAAACATTTAAAAGCAAACTCAAAGCATAGTGAATATAAAACTATTTATATTTATGTTAAATTAATGAATCAGTTTGCTTGACCAACCCAATCTTTTCAAGAGAATTAGCGGCATGTCAAGCTCACCCCCTTGTCACTTAAAAGAAAAACAAGTGCAGGGTGCTAGCCCAGTAGTTTTAGCAGCAAGCTATTAGTATTCAGTATTGGCTCTCGTTTCCATTATGCATTGTGTTCCAAAATCGATGGCACCACAAAATGCGTAGTAAGTATTCACTTCTCGTTGATTTGGTGGGTCATAGAACTACTTTTTGATTTTAACCTAGAGGGTCAAGAAGAAGATGATTTCAAGAGCACCATGTCAAAGGTAGAGTAAGGTTTTTACCCTCTATCGTGCTTTTGTAAAGCTTTCCACTACCATTAACCATGTTCCATGGTCCATGGTACTATACGGGAAAATACTCAAATTAGTGAAACTGCCCAAATAAAATGTGTCATCTTGCAAATCACAAAGAAAAATGTTAATATACCTCAGATGACCTTTGCTGGCTATAGATGCATCAGGCTTTCGACTCCCATTTCGAGTAGCTTCTTGCTGCTCAAAAGCCTTGGACTCGAAGTACTCAAGCCAAGCAGCAGCATCCTGCAGCATTCATTTATAACAGACACGATGTTAGTGATGAAGAAAACCTTGAACGTCTGTATGAATTCAACTGTTTCAAACTTGAAATTTTACTATAGGAAGCGTCATAACTGAGTTATCCCAATATCCAGTAAATCAAGAAACAAATTTTTTGAATGCAGATTGTAAGAGAAACAGATGCCAATGACTTGAGTTATTAAACTATTTGCTATAACATGCTGAATTAACTTCCAGGCAGAGATTGTGATGGAGATTTCATTGCATACGTGCTAAAAATATGCACATATTTTAGGCATAAAAGTAGAAAATATACTCTGATTTATTTTCTTGTATTATTTATTAGTTTTAAGTTAAAAAAATTACTTTATATTATTTTGGAAAATTCCATTTTTTAAAGAACCGGTATTTCTATTTAACTTTAACATAATAACGAGTGACATTCTTAATTGTTTCCATCTCTTCCTCTCTTTCATTCTCTTTTCCATTATACACCACTACCCCTCTAATCTGTGCAAGCTCTTTTGCTTCTTATCATGTAAGGTACCAAAGTTACATAGTATTTAATCAGTCACATGCAATCAACAATTATGTGCAAATACCAGTGAGTTAAGTGCCAGAAAATACAGAGGTAACTCCATGTACCCAAGGAAGAAGGAAGTACCTGTGTTCGAAGGTCATCTGGGCCAAGCTTTGCTCGGAGTATCTGCAAGGTTGTTTGCTCATGCTGAACACTTAAGGGATAAGCTTCCATCAAGGAGAGTGCAATTGCTATAGCATGATAACTAGCTGCTGTCTGAAATGAATGAAAAGCATAAAGAATATTAGTTGTGAAAATCTGCAAGTCCTGTGAACCATCAGTCACGGAAAATATATAGCCCATGTTTGGTGTTCATTTTAAAGAGTTTATTTGAAAAAATGGTTTTTTAAATAGTGATTTTTAGAATAATGTGTTGTTAAAATGTAGAGAATCTTTTTTGGGTTTATGTGTAAAATTATTTTATTGATAAACGTCTGTTTGAAAAGAAGATGGAGAAGAATGTGTTAAATTTTTAATGGGGGCCAAACATAAATGTGTGGTTGAAAAGAAGATAGAGAAGAATGTGTTAAATTTTTAATGGGGGCCAAACATAAATATAATCTAGATACATCTTCATAATGAAAAGACACTTCCCCAGAATAAATTGTTCAACATCGTCAGCACTTGTCCAACTCATCCAACCTACTTTAATCCTATGCATTACAGCCTCTTCAGTTCCTCCTTCCTTGGTAACTAGGGAACCTAACCTATAGCAATCACTTTGGGGGCACCACGATTTTAACTACAAACTAAAGATGTAGTATTTCTCAAGTAAAATATGACAAGTAAATATTCTTGGGGAAAAAAATTGCTTTTATGTACTTATACCTAAGTACTTAAAAATGAATAAAAAGGCAAAAATTTGTCATTTGTAAGTAATATACCATTGCCACTTCAGATTCCCTCAACTTTCAATTAAAAAAATTATGTCATATATTGGATGAATATTATTTTGAAAATTTTCTTCTTTTTTTTTTTTTTTTTTTTTTAAAGAAGCCAAAAAGAACTAAATGTTACATTACAATTACAAAAGAACAATATAACTGAATTATATTAAATTTATAAAGCAGCATGATACCTGAATATGATCTGGACCAAGAAGCATTTGGTTGCACTTCAGAGCTTTATGGAGATATCTGAGAGCAACGTGCACATTACCAAGTCCTTCCTCCATCATAGCCACATTTATGTATGTTGCAGCAGTGTTTGGGTGTGATGTACCACATGTGAGGTGTAACAAATACAATGCTCGCTTTACGTATCTATACAATTAAAAGGCAAAATACTAAGTTCTGAAAACAAAGGAAGAAAAGCATTATACAAAAATGTATACAAGAATTAGATCCACACAGAAAAAGCTAAAAGGCAAGGCAAGCAAGATAGAATAATAAAAAATATAACATTTTTCTTAGAAAAATTGTAGATAAAGAACTGCATAACGCCTCACCTCAACACATGAGATCAGCTAGACAAGCACTGTGTCTCCATCCTATTCAACTAGTCCTATCATCAGTCAAGTCACTAGCTACGAAAATCACTTCCCACCTCACCCCCAATATAAATTAATAGAACATTCTCCTTCTTAAATTTTATTAGGAAATCACCACAGTATCATACTTCCTCGTTAATGACCAATTAGTCTCTTTCATTTTTAGCCATAAGCGCGTCAATAACTCACATTGCAGTGACTTATTATGATAACATATTGTTATTTGAGTATTCAACAATACCATATTGAAGAGCAAACTTATATGAATTTGGAGATTGGACCTAGAAGAGGAGACTAGAAGGTTAAAGGTCTAGAAAAAAAGGGTTAATTTCTTCCACTCACTATAGTCTAGTATGTCATTGTTACAAGCATGGTAACAGATGAACATGATCTTATAAACTGAAAGGGTATGCATTCTCCATATGTACATAATAAGTTCAAGGATGCAACACTATGAATCATAAATTTATCATGTGTAAATAATAAAACAAGCTAGATGTTATGTAAAATAGAGCACTATTTATATGCGCAGAATATTAGTAATCTCCCAATCCTCGTCAGTGAAACACACGTTTGATTCCCTAGATCATCTTACAATGCCTAAAGAATTGTAGCAATCAAAGTATACTAGCATGCTGCTGAAATTTAGAGTAATAATCAACATATACACATACTTGAGAGCCAGCTCTGTGTGTTGAAGTCTGTAATAGAAAACAGCAAGGTCTCCATAACTTTTCATGGTATCTGGATGATCAAGCCCCAACTCTCGTTCATTAATATCCAAAGCTTTTTGCTGATAGATAGTGGCCTGTAGTGAAGATGTCTTGAGTTAGAGGCAAGGATTGGTACTATAAATAGGTAGCACACTGCAGTAGGTAGGTCATCTACAAATGTGTAAATTGGCCTTGGGCAAGGTCGAAGATATCATGTATGCCATGAGGTACAGGTAGAGTATGGAAGATGGACCTGATTGAAATCTCCTGTGTGATATAAAACAACTGCAAGAAGACTGTAAGCACCTGCCGTCATACGATGATACGGTCCACATACTGCTACCAGCTTTGCAAGAGCCTGAGTACACAAGAAACCTGATTCAAATCTATTTTGTTGCATGTTATCTCTCACTGCTCTTTTTGTCACTCGTGAAGGAGAGGAAATATGAAAACCATGCATTGAGAGATTCAAGACACAAACCACTGACCTGATCCTTGTATAGAAGAGCCTACTTAAATTTTCATGTTTGTGGAAGGGGATTTTAAAATTATTTAAAAATCACCTTTGTTCCATAGCTGACTGCTTCTTCAAGTTTACCCTTATCCAGAGCTGTCTTAGACGATTCCAAGAGTTGTCGTCCATCTGCAGAAGTACACGCCGCTTGCTGCAGAGACAAGAATCCAGAATTTTATTGGATGAGACAAATTTAATAAAATAAAAATGGAGAGAGAATAAGGTAAATATAGAAAACGGGAGATGTCACCTTATGCACTGGAACTAGACTGACAATGTCTTCTTTCCGGAATGGGTTTGTAGATATCATATCAAAATCCCTAGAGACAAGCTCAATGCCAACCTAAAAAAGAGAAGGATGACCTCCGATTATTCCAGTCTTAATTTCAACACCCAAATAGGCAGAGTAACACAGCATGCAAGTATTTTTCCTTTTGCAACTGACGAAGGGGGTAGGTCAGATATTGCTATAACCCCTAGCACATTCTAGTCAAATATATCTAGATGTATGCATAGAGCAGCCAGGACAGTAAAGGCTTTTACATAATATTTCTGGTGCATAATCAGCTTGAAAATTGCAAGATTGATGTAGCAAAAAGATTTATCCACAATATTTAGAACACAAACTGCCTGAAAAGCATATATTAACTGGAAAGGAAGATTTTCCTAGCCTGGAATTGTAAAATTGGATGGAATTGCTATGTGTATGACATATATTTTCGGGATAATTGCACCTCAGGCCCCCAAACCTTTCAAATATTTGCAGGTTTTACCCTAACCTTTGTTTTGTTGCAACCATCACCCCAAACGTTGCAGGGAGGCCCCAATGGATGGAATCCGTCCATTGAACCGTTAGTTGACCAATAAAAAATAAATAAATAAAATTTTGACCACTTAAGTGAAGTGTGAAACCGTCAATCAACATAATAAAATAATAAAATTAAATCAAAATTGATTAAACCAAAAAATGAAGGAAGAAAAGAAAAATCAATTATCTTCTTCCCCAACTACCCCCAACCCCACTTCCCACCCACCAAACCAAAAAAATCGACGACTACCGCCTGTCACTGCCAATAGCCAACACCACCGCACAAATAAAGGGAGACAAATAGAGGCTTGGCGTTACATTATCACCAAAGTTGGCCAACAAACTTTTAAAGTTTACTGTTACACCAAAAAGATGCATTGTCACCAACAGTGGCGGATAGTCGTCGTCACCACCACCTCCAGGTCTACACCCCATCTTGCTGCCGCACCATACCATCACAACCACTAAAATCTATCTCTGTTGCCACTACCATCGCCGCCTTTACAAACAAGATGCTTATAACTTCACAATCATGGTTTAGCTTGCTTAATCTAGTTACCCATGACAAAATATTGTTTACTTTGTGCAAGATTGCTTTTCTGCACTTGAAAGATGCCCACTATTTTGGAATTGAGGAATTGGTAATTAATCCAGGAAAATAGTTCGTATCTTGCAGTGGTTCTCTAATTTTTATGGCAGCGTTGTTTTAGAGCATGGAAAAGGGGCTAAGGCACTGTCCCAAATTTTCCTTTGTGAATCGGGACCTTTGCTGGGAAGAACTTGAGCGGAAAGGCAAACATGAGCAGTCACCTGCAATGGTTGCTACAAAGCCCCAGTACTTCCTTGATCTGGATGTGGATGTCCAACCAGCGGTAGATAATTTTCTTGAATAGGTTTTGATTTAATTTATTGCTTTATTATTTTGATTGACGGTTTCAACCTTCACTTAAGTGGTCAAAAAGTTCTTTTTTTTTTTAATTTTATTATTAATCAACTAATGATTCAATGAACAGATTCCATCCATTTAGGCCTCCACTGTAACAGTTATAAAGGTTTGGGGTGACGATTACAACAAAACAAAGGTTAGGGTAAAATTTGCAAATATTTGAAAGGTTTGGGGCATCAAGTGCAATTATTCCTATATTTTCCATTGGAATTTTATATCCGAGAATATGTAATATGGGTCTTGCTATCAGATGCATTATGTCCAAAATAAAGATTAACATACGAGCAATAGTAGGCTAATCATAGCTATTTTGCAGGCCCCTAAATTAACGATTTAAATAGGAATGGTGACTTCAATTGGTTAGCTCCAAAATGCCAACAGGTGTGTCGTAGTGGCTTTTTCTTGTTGAGGTGTTTGAACATATCTCAGCCATTTCATCTATCATTCTGGATTACGCAGAAGAGTAAAAGTTCTTTATTGTTCCATAAAATGACAGGGAAATACATAAAACCAACTTGATATTTCTAATCAACTAGGAAAATTGAAGAAAGAGGCTAGAAATTTACTGTTGATTCGTGCAACATTTGAAACTTATAAATGCAATGTACCTTATGGCATAAACCACGAAGAATTGCGAATTTTCTCACGTCCTTGTAGTTTGAGCTGCTTAGATCCCATTCAAATCGCTTTTTCATAAATACCTCCAACCACCTCCATACAAGGGAATGGATACTGTGAGACTGATTTGACTGTCCATTTTCAGGGACTCCAAGCATCATATTCAATGCTGCAGCAATCAATTCTGCCATTTCCTCAGTCTTGACTACAGCGGCAATTACTGCCTGTATTATATGCTTAAAAGCTCGTATAATCATCTCATGGATGCAGAGAGATTGCACATGCGATAATTTTTCTGAAAGCTTGACCTGCCATATATAAGAAATAACAAACTCTAATCAGTAAGTGCACATGATCGTGATAATATAGCAGGCTTTTATCTCCTTCCAACTGAATATACTATGCATAATATTCTACCAAGATATGAGTGAATAAACTATACATCTGATTTTAGACAAGGTATAGCAGAAATGATGTCAACAGAACAAGCTATAAGAGAATGGACTCTCTACTTATAGTAATCTTGGATGCAACACTTTGATGGACTTTAGATTGTCTGACTCAACAAAAGATTGAATGCCATAAATTTGAGTGAGGTGAAAATATATAAGATACATAATGACTAACGTAATTGCAATTAAAAGATGGAATATTCTAATTACACTCGGGTCATTTAAAATGATTATAGTAGGCTTCAAATCGAATAATCTGCATATGGAGCTTTTTGGAGGTAAGGCCCTTACCATGATCATTTAGTACATTTTTCAACTCTGTTAAAAATTTGGACAGGAAGATAATTCCATGCCATTATTTAGAAGTGATACCTTTTCCTGTTTGTGATGTCCCACAACTTGTATCCAAGTTCTAAAAGTACATAAATAACCTGAAATCCCATTTATACTCACATCTAAACGAACTGTCATGACACTTCTCAAGGGGACCACTATGCTTACAAAACTTATGCAAAGTTCCCACAGTGGACGACCTCAGGTATAACAGGTCATCCAATATATTTTAGAGGCATAGAAAACTTGAGCATGTTCACACTTTCTATTTTACAACTTGAGATGCTTGTCCACAAGGCTTACATCTATCTGTTGTACCCCAGACAATGGTGAAGCAATTCAAAGGTAAACACAAATGGCCATTGTTGTTCAGACATTGTACATCAAAAGTTGAATTTCCAGAAGGAATCACTCCTTCCAAGGTTGATTGGCAATTCCATGTTCCCATTTCATTTTCTTTGGGATTTTGGATGTTACTGCTGGTAAAAAAATCTGGCAAGTGTTGAGAAATTGCACATCAAAAGTTGAGTTTCCTGAAGGCGCTGCTTGTTCCAGGATGAGTGACACTATCTATGTTATCAGTTCATTTGTCTGCCCAATTTTTATCCATGCATCATTCAAGTGAAACTCTCGCTCCTTGCCTTGGGGAACTGCTAGATGCAGAAGGACGCATTGATCTACCATGTTCTAAACTTCTTTTCTCTAGTCAATATAGATTAACCAAATTCTGACTAATTATCATGCTCGGAGTACACACTACTGTAATACTTAAATCTTCCCTACATTGGAAGCCGCAATGAGCTCCGAAGGCATTTAGAATTCACCATTGATTTAGATGAAAGTTTAAGATGATGCTCATAGGAGATGACCTAACTTATAACATATACTACAAAATCTACTTTAGTTTCATACATTTTATCGATACTACTAAACTAGGATCTTATCTGTGCCTCTCACACTACATTGATCTTTATTTTCTTAGACATGTTTACTGTAAGATAGTAGTACCAGTTAAGAAAAGGTTAATAACTTGCATTTGTGCAAAATCAACGGCAATTTAGAATTGGAATACCACCTGATAACATTTTCATGAATATAAATAAATATGGTGCCCACTTTTTTCGGGCCACACAGAGTAGAAATGTTTGAGATAGACAATAATCTGAAGGATGACAATAAGAACATCAAGTGGTGATAGTTAAAGGTTTTGACCATATGCATGGAATATAACTAGTAATCAAAGGTACAGGAAAATGTATGGATTCATTGTATGAAAAGGGCAAAAATGAAAAGAAATGTTTTACAGATAGGAAAGTCTACATTACCACAAGGAACTTACCACTTGCCCAAGAGATCGCATCCGAAGACCTCTAGTGTGCATGAAATCAGTAAAAGTCCGACCATCCACTGGTGAAAGTTCCAGAGAACCAAAATCCGCAACCTGGATTGCACACTTAGGGATTAGAGATTGTCTACGTCGCTCAGATTTATAAATTTGTGTAGAAGGATAGAATAGGTAGTACCAGTTTTGGAAGAGCAACTTCTTTGTAATATTTTTGAGACAGGTCAATTAGCTCTTGCATTGACTATCAATAACACAAGTGAAGGTAAGTATATCTCATTCAGTTGAAGTATTATACTTCAAATACTTGTAAACTTTACTACCTTGAGATGAAGTCCAGTCTCTGACTCTTTTAACCGAGTGAAAGCACTCTCAGATAATAACTTCTTTAGCATAAGCTCATTTTCATCAGCACCGGTATCAATCAGAGATTTCGTCAAATTTTTAAGAGTTCTTTCTGCCTCCTCATTTACAAATTCTTCAACACTCTTTAAGTTCGCAGAATGAATTTCTGTAATATTCTTGTCCGAATTCTTCTTTTTATTTTTAAGGGATTTGAGCGGTGTTCCAAGTCCTTCAACTTTCATCTCATTTTTGGCCTTCTCACTGGATGGTTTCTTATCTTTTTCTGTTTTTTTCTGATCTTGTAAATGCTGTATCCAGCACGCTCCAAGTTCCCATCTCACAAAAGTGTCCTCCTCAGTTTCCTCTTTCTGAAGCTTCATAAGGCTATCTTCCAGCAATCTCTCGACAAAAGCTTGAGAAGAACAATGTTCTTCACACACTATTGTTTGTGAATGTGAAATTGGTTTATTTTGTTCCTCAGTATTATTTTCGTGAAGAAGAAACCTCAAACTGCAAGAAAAAAAGTCATAAGACTTGCATATTCAATAAGTTACTGAAAACAAAATTACATTAAAAAAGAGACTAACAAGAAACACAAGCAAATAGTAAGGAAGATATATAGAGTACTACAAAGATAATACATACTAATAAGCCGACTCTATGAAGTAAATTAGCAAAAACCTGTTAATATTGAGGGCATTAGCACCACCATCTGGCTGATCAAGAAGCTCAATGCTTTCCATTGGATGACCCACATTCGCATTCTCAATCTCCAGGACTTGCACAGTGGCAATATAACCACAATACCTCAAGTTTACAACACCTAGGGTGGCGACCTCCTGCCATCAACATGTATAAATTTCTTAAAAAGGAGTGTGACGAACCATAAATAAGTATAAATTGTTGAAAGACATCATTGTTTAAACCATATCCACCATATCCTTACATGGGCAGCAGTGTTTTCATCAGCAGTAATCCCCTTTAGTAGGTTTCTTTCGATTAATCTTTTGGTATTTACTCCAGTTGCCTGTTCTCCATCAATCTTAGTATCTACTTTGCAGCTAGCATTGGAAGCATCTTTGATGACAGATATCCTCAAGTCCCCTACTCTCTCTGTATAAATTATAACGCCGTTTGCACCAGTATGAGCTAATTCTGGTTTTCCCATGACATGATGTACAGCTGCAATGCCTTTAAAAATAGCAACATCAACAAACAAACTGTGGAGAAGAAATGCTTTTCTATCTCGAACCTGCCTTTCCTCTGCTGTTTTGCATGGCATAGATGCGAGAGATGAAAATTCATGAGCATAAGGAATCAAATCACTTTTGCCGTCTCTTCCTAGACCACCTCCATTTCCTCCCCATTTTTCATCCTCTGCAGGCAAAAGAGGAAAGACAGGTGGTGATTCTGCAGCAACAGGGGGTATAAGCCATGTGTTAGCTCTAAAGCCACATGGGAGATTTCCAAACTGCATTGAGACAAGAATTATCAAAATTTCAGAGGAAAAACTCTGGTGCAACAAAATGATGTACCATTACATCATGTAACATAATCAAGTTCGAGAAATGGTTGATAAACAAATAAAATCAAGAAAATTTATTATCCACCTTGTTCCTCTCTGAGAATGCTTTCATGAGATCGTCGTATGCCTGAAAAGGAGAGTTTAAGACGTGTCAGAGATTCAAAATCACTTTCAACCACAAAAGAATCACGGAATTCAATGTATGTCAACACTTTTCAAATATGAACCCAATACATTTAGCCCATGTTCGATAACCATTATTTGGGAAAAACAATTTTTTCAATAGTGATTTTTTGGAGAATGTCTGAATGTATGAGTAAAAGGTATGGAAAAGTTCTTGGTATGCGTGCATAATATTTAATTTTGTGAAAGTGTGGTTGAAAATGAATACCATAGAAAAATAATTTTCTAAAAATGGTGGTCAAACGGGGGGCTTAGTCGAGAGAAAGCATGAAGTACTTCAAGAGAAAATCATTGCATAGTTTCTAGCAATCTAATTCGAAAGATGCATCATAGCTTTATAGGAACTGTTTAGATACAGAGGCGAGAATTCAATGTCACTCCTTAGTAGTGGTTCAAACAGATAGGACTCGGCTAAATCTAAGAACAGCTCACTCCAGCTTAAGATTCTATGCTTTCAAGTATGAGGAACTAACATTTTCAAAAGCTCTACTGAGTTGTCTCAATAGATCAACGAGAGTGTGACAAAGAATCTGATGCTTTCCAATGCTATAAAACCCTTTTCTGCAAGCTTCAACAGGAATCAATTTCCCATTACAAAGTTTTACCTGTAAACAATTGCGTCATCTTTTTAGTTCAACTCCTAGTTGCATAACTAGAACATTAGCTTTTAACGAGTTTTAGATGCCTTACTTCAAGAGAGAAAAGATGATCGGCAGCTAAAACGTCATCATCTGGTTGTCTTATCGCCCTCCTTATAACTGTATAATCAAGGTGCACCAAATAATAGTTCTCATGTCAAACAGTAATATAAAAATTGCCTCAAAATATTTTTTTAAAAAAAATACTGTAGATATCTTTAAATATATCTAAATCATTCTTCTAAGAGTGTGCGAGCAAGAGAGACATACATTGAACCGGAGACGTGAGATGAGAGAGAGAAAAGAACTCGTAGAAGCTGCCAAGCTTAGGACAAGTGTTACTCATCTCTCCCTCTCCATCAATAGCAGCCGACGAAGCATCTTTAGCAGGCGTTGTCTCGGAGTAGGAGTCATGCGATGGTTGTTGAGGCGTCGGAGATGATGGTGTTGGCGGTGGCGAAGGAGACAGTTTGTCCTTGGAGTTTGCATGGGGTGACTTGTTTGATTTCTTCAAGCCCTTGGTATCCTGCGCATTCTTACTCCCATCGTTCTTGGAGGAGGAGGATTCCTTGTTCGCCGATGGTCCAAACGATGTCGTGCAAGCGACAATGTCCAGCAGCTTCCTTGCGTGAGCCGTGGCGCTCCATTCATCGTAATCCTCTGTAACCAGAGCAGATTTCAATCCCTCCGAACATTTAACGAAATATTTCACTATTGGTCCCCAACTTTGTTTGGGTAGCAAGTTCATTCCTAATATTTTTTAAAATGAGAAAATTATTTGATCGATATTTTATTATAATTACAATCAATTGCACATCATAAACGTTTAAATCTTAATTAAGTTATATTCATACTTAGAAAATCATAAAGTCAAATTATTTTTCTCAAATTTTGACAGTCTGTCAAATTGAAATGAACTATAGTCTATTGTGAACATGACTAAATTTTTAGGATCAACTTGTTCAATAAAAAAATAGATTGAGGACCATCTCTGCAATCTATCCCAAAATTTTATAGAAGGACGACGTCGTATAATAGAAATTTATTTCGCCTCTTTCGGATCCAAAGTTGGGTTAGTTTCTATTTTCTTTTACCTTCTATGAGCGTGAGCAGGCAGGGCTTTAGTGCGGCAACGTCTACCGTGTCTTTCAATCGTGGGCCCCTCATCTAAGAAGTAACAAAAATTATTTAATCTCGATCATTCATTAAAAATCAAGTTCACAATATTTTACTTTTCAATCAAAATTCAATCATCCATTATCCTAAAAATCACTATTCATTTTTTAGAAACTCTTTTTAGACAATACCAAACAACTCATAAAATACTGACTTTTTGGAGATTATGTGGTTAAAAATAGGATAAAAAAGTTTATACTTAGATTAATTTAATATAATATTATGTGTAGTCAAAATGAGTTTGATAAAAATAAATTTTAAATAATGGGGCTCAATAGGGGTGATATTCTCGTAACGTTTTAGAAATGCAAAAAATATTTCTTAAAATGGAATTAAAATAAATAGTAAATACAACCCATACCTCATGAGTTAACGAAAAACTGGTAAGATGACAAGTCATTGTGTTCACTGATAACAATCTTCGAACGTCTATAATTTTATCGGTGGATATTCCCTGTCCAAGAATGTGAATAAGAAAAAATATGTTAAAGAGACGTTAAAAAACTCCCAATTATATGTATCAAATTACCTAATTAAGTGATACCAACCCCAAGGACATGTTAACTTTAAGATAAGCGTGATTTCAAAAAAAAAAAATTAAGATTAAATTCATGTTTGGTATAGATTAAAATCAAATTTTTAGTATATTTTGATAAAAATTGATGAGATATGTGGTTGAAAAGTTGGGTCTCATCAAATATGTCGTCAAAATTAATTATTGACTTTAACTTAAGATTAAAATCAAATTTTAATCAGAACTAAACAATAATTAAGTTTTATAGTATTCGACATGTCTCTCTTTCCGCGTGAATATAAGTCACTTAACGTAATGTTCTAAAGCCTCCTTACGCAAAATCAATCGTTTTTGAACTTCGAATACTTCGAATATATTTATTGTGCATATTGAATTATTCTAATTTTATTTTTAAAAAAAAATGGATATATTAATGAATGCACCATTCTTTTTGAAAATAGAAAACTTGAATTGTCACAAACCTTTAGAACAACATGAGTGTCGTCCGGAAGGTTAACTTTTATATCCATCACAACTGGAAGAACTGCAAAGTAAGCATAGAGATTATTATCAAATTAAACCCAAATAAAGGCAATAATTTTTCTTCAATATGCAAGTAGATTGTTAATGAAAAAATGAATTAAATGAATACCCTTTTCTTCTTTCTTCTTCTTGTCGCCTTTTGTCTTACCACGACCATTCTTGGGTGCCATTTTCAGCTTCGAGCTCGACTATTTAATCTGAAACTTCAGGTAAGTACTGAGAAATTAGAATAGCATTGAAAGCATGAGAATTACCAGATAACACAGCACTAGATTCTGACGAGTGAGTACAAGTGAAGAATATATAGATAGAGAAGGGTTTTTTTAAGAACTTTGCTGGTTGTACGTTTTAGCAGAATTTAAGGTTTATAGTGACAAGGGTTTAAAGTGAAAACAGGTGCGCCATTAAAGAAGATGAGTTCAATTAGCTCTCAACTCAACTTGCGGTGAGAGAGAGGAAGAGAAGATAGACAGAAACTCAGAAAGAGAGAGAGAGCTAGTTGAGTGTGATAAGGAAGGAAGGGTGGAGATTTAACGTCAGTAGAAAATATGGCATTTTGTGTAGCTGCAGTCTTACACAGATTATATATTAATACTAATCACATATTTACCTAAATTTTTGCGTGTGTAATTTTTTTGTTCTATTTGTACCAATTGGATTTCTCTCTCGAATTATGTTATTCTATCACCAAAAATTTACTACGCTCAGGGTGACACACCCTTACATGGTTGTGTGTGAGACCACACTCATAATGAGCCGCCCCACCTTTTATGTAAGGGGGTGATATCCGATGTGGCACACTGTGTAGTAGAATATCATTACTTTTCTATCTCACGCATGAAGGGAGCTCATCATGTAAGGGAGTAAGCCAATTTGTACACTTTTATATCTTAGCCTCTGATTTTTTTATTTTTCCCTTTTAAATGGGCAATGCATTCAATTGGAAGGATTCAATCCGAGGCCGTAAGGCACGGGGAAATGAATCGAGGAATATAATCATCTCATAGGTGATTACATGTAGTAAAAACAGGAAACTGTGCCAACTTGTGGGCTACTAAGTTCCTAGCACGAGGAACGAAACAACATGTGCCACAACTACTACTAATCAAAAGATTACGAATTTCATCGAGGATGCCTGCATACGGGTCACTTCGTTCACAGGAGATCAAACCGTTAATAAAACAAAGTGCATCGCTCTCGATAGCCTTAATTGAAATCTGTTTCTCATTGGCCAAAATAATCCCTTCTCTGATTGCCAAAGCCTCTGCCAGCAACGCCTCACCAAAACTACGGACACGACGGGAAAAAGCCAAGAAAACCGTACCTGATTCATCTCTGAACCACCCTCCCAAGCCGAAAAAGCCATCTTCTTTTCTGATTGTTGCATCTGTTGCAAGGATCAGACCCTCCATCGCTTGATGGGCCCAGTCCAGGTAGGTTGATCGTTCTGATTTGCCTTCCTATTGATTGAGGCAATTTTGGTGGCCTCTTTCAATTCATTGATGAGAGCTTCCACAACCCAACTCGTATACTCCACAGGCCGAACCATCCCTCCATGCATCACATCATTCCTCAACTTCCAAATTCACCGGAGTCCCATGCAAACAACTTCCAAGACGGCAACAAATTTCTAAAGGAGGAGCCCCACCATGAGCACAATGAATTCAGGTCCCCGACCTGTGTTTAACTTAGGGGTGGACAAAATAACTGAACCAGACCAAACCAAACCAAGCGGTTTCGTTCGATTCTACAAAAAAAAATAGTGGTTTGGTTCTTAGAATCAAGAACCATTCGGTTTTGGTTCCGATTTTCTTTCCAGAATCAAGAACCAAACTATATATATATATATTTTACAAATTAGTGAATATTCATCTCACCAAAAAATTAAAATCTAAAATTATAAATGTGAAATGTACAAAAATGTTATTTAACATACATTTTATCTCATTTCCTATTAGACAAAGATTTTAAATCATAAATCTAAATTCTAATTCTAATTCATTTTTCTTCTTTTCAATTATAAATACGCATTCACACTGCTTTACTTGCACTCTTATAACACAGTAATCGTTGCACTCCTTAATCACTATGGACGACAATGATGTTTATTTTTTAAAATTTATGTATATATATAAACCTCGACCCAATTCATCAATTCTCAAGAGTTAACCCAAACTCAAATTGCAAATTTCATCCCTAACTCACACGGCACCACGGTAGAATGGGACTCAGAACTTCATCGTAACCTGTAACTATAAGTCTAAACTGCTTTTATGTTCGATTCTCTAAGTTTCAATAGGTCGACGAGCTTCCTTCAGGCTAGTTTCTTCCTCTTTGATTTAGAATAACATGTTACTTTTTCTAAATCTTTGTTTTGTTAACTAAAAATTTCATTTTCTATTTAATAATGATGTAGATGGATTCTAATGAAGAAGCGGATATAGACAAGTTTTAATTTACATTTATTATTTAAAAATTCTAATGGTCTCAGAACCAAACCAGAACCGAGCTTTGATTCCAGTTTGGTTCCATATCTTTGAAAAAACCAACTGGTTCCATTAGTAAAAAAACATCGGTTTACGGTTTGGTTTGGTTCTTCTAGAACCAGAACCAAACCGAACCACGTCCACCCCTAGTTTAACCTTTCCTTCCAAAGGCCCCAAACTCCTAGCAATTTCCAAATCTCTTTCGAACTGGGGCATTCAAGAAAGATATGCATATTTGACTTGTAACCACTGCACCTTGAGCACATGGGTTGACAGGGAATATACCTCGATCGGAGGTTATCTGATGATGGGATAGCTCTATTAAGTACCCTCCAAACGAGATGTTTAGCTCGGGGAAGAATATTTAGTTTCCACAGCCTATCCCACCATGAGGCTGAACTCAACCCGCTGCAAAACTCCTCATTCGGCCATTTCTCCATGAGCAAATAATACCCCCTCTTGGTTGTGTATTGTCCATCCGTTGCAAAATTCCAGATTAATCTGTCCGGGGCATTGGGATTACCTGGGGGAAGAAATAGGATCCGGGTAGAGTCGATTGTCCAGAAGGTAGCTTCAATAAGATCTGAGTCCCAATATCCACTCACCATTTTGAGATCGGCCACCACGTTGAGGCCCTGGACTCGAGGGGACATCACCTTAAAATTCAACCCACTAGAAAGCCATGCATCATCAAAGATTTTCACCTGTTTCCCATCTCCTATCCTCCACCGACATCCTTTCTCAAGCACCTCCCTTCCTCAAATAAGGCTCGTCCAAACATAAGAACACCCATGTTTTGCCTCGGCCTCCATTAATTCACCATTAGCAAAATATTTATTCTTCAAGACTCGACTAACGAGTTAATTCGGGTTCTGGATGATACACCACACCTGATTTTCCAGCAAGCTTTTGTTGAAAGTAGGAATATCCCTGAACCCCATCCCTCCATTCTTTTTATTTTTGCACATAATTCTCCAATTTATCCAATGTAGCTTCTTGTTAACTTTGGCTCCCCACTAGAATCTAGAAAGGATACTGTGGTTATCATTGCACAGATTATTCGAAAGCTTGAAGATTCTCATAACGTATGTGGGTATTGCTTGTAGGACCGCTTTCACGATAATTTCTCTGGCCGAACTCGAAAATAAGTTGTGTTGCCAGTTTTGGACCCTTTTCTACATTTTATCCTTTATAGCCCCAAAAGTTTTCTTTTTATTTCTCCCCACCATTGATGGAAGCCCCAGATATGTATCATGCTGTCTAACGAGTTGAAGTCCAAGAATATCACCAATGGATTTACGCCTCTCCTGATTCACATTTGGACTAAATGATATGCTTGTTTTTTGCAAGTTCACCTGTTGTCTTGATGCCTCCCCATACTGTTGGAGTATAGCCAAACTTTCCTCTGCATCCTTTTGCTTAGCTTTGGAGAATAATATTAAATCATCAGCGAAGAAGAGATAACTAATTTGTGGACCTCCACGTTTGCAACACATCCCCATCATCTTCCCGTTCAATACTGATGCCTGGATATGAGCAGAGAAAGCTTCGGCACACAATATGAAGAGCTATGGTGAGATTGGACACCCTTGTCTGAGGCCGCGTGTGGGAACTACCCTTCCTTTCGTCTGGTTGTTGATGGCAAAGGATATTTCAGAAATAGAAATGCAGTCCATAGTGCATTCAATCCAAGGGAGTGGAAAGCCCATTTTCCACATAACTGCCTCGATAAAACTCCATTCAATCTGATCATACGCTTTGCTCATATCGAGTTTTAGAGCCATAGCTCCTTTATTTCCATTACTGCGCCTGCTCAAAGAGTGCAAAAGTTCAAAAGCAATAATAGCATTGTCAGTAATAAGGCGGTCAGATACAAAAGCACTCTGTGATTCCGAAATAAGGGATGGAAGAACATATTTCATTCTATTGGCTAAACATTTAGAAATAATTTTATACAAAACACTGCATAAGGCTATGGGCCGGAAATCAGATATCAGCTCCGGGCTAGTCTTCTTTGGGAAATACTATTATGTTCAAAATGGGAAATTGTCGTTTGAAAGGGAAATATGAAAAGTGTATATCGAAAAGATGTGGAACGCGAATTCCTTAATCTTCCTGAAGAAGAGTCAGAATTTGGTATCGTGAGGATGGGAATCTTATATCTCATTACATCATTTCTGTTCACATCTACTCAACGAAAGGTATTAGTACCAGATTCGACTATGAGATTCGTTGACTCCGCACATTGTGATAATTTTCCATGGGGGAAGGAGTTATTTCATTTAACCTTTTTCTACTTGAAGCTGGAAATGGCAAAGTCGAATCCAAATGTGGGGGAAACAAGAGGCAAAATGTCATATAGGCTGCACGGGTTCCCTCTTGCATTTCATATTTGGATATATGAGTGTATTCCAATACTGTCAAAAACAATCTGTAAAAGAGTAAGACACTCATCACCACGCATAATAAACTGGAGTACAGACGAGACACGTGTCCTAGGGTCTTCAGTTGATAAAATACTTTTTGAACATGATGAGGTTAGAACATTTCATATACTCAATTGTCCACATACATCATTTCTTCATCACTATTTCATGCATCATCAAAGTTTACACAAATTACATTTATTTTAAATTTTTAATGTCGGACCACTACAGGATCTTCAAGTTGTTGCACTACATCCTAGTGGCGAGGAGAAGAAGGCCATGTATTTTGTTGGCTTATCACATAGAAACATCCGTGAAAAAATGGTTACTGTTACTGCATATTATTTAAATGACCCAGTCCACTTAGCAAAGGACCACAGCACACCAAGCACATCAAATGTTGCATTCATTCGATGCTCTAATAAGAGCAATTGTGATGTCCCAGAAATCAGCCAGGTCAATTATTTGTACTGCTTTCTTAAATTTGTATCAATTATACGTTATACAAGATTCTGACTCATGAATCAAATTAATTAGATCCTAGTTGTTTCAATTTTGCAGTTCAACATCATCAAATTAATTGAAGACCTGATTAATAGTGTTCACGAGATCCGAGTGAAACAAGATGAAATCATCGACTTCCAGATTGACCTGAAGTCTGATATGATGCTCGCTCAACGTTTCAACGATGCGAGGTTTCACAGTTTTCTGGATGAGATAAAGAAAATTCTCGATGAACATTCAAAAAAATGACAAATCGAGCAGATATGAATGTAATAAGGAAGATAATCGGGATATGGGAAGGTAATTTAATTATGATCTTATGCACCCATGTATTTGTTATTATAACAATTTTCTACACTTCGTGATAACATAATCATGTTGCACTCTCATTTCTCCGAACATGATATGAAGGATTTTTTTTTTTCAAAATATTCTTCCCCCATCCTCTAGGATGGTGAAATTGGGACAAGGGGACAAACTCCTGTAGGCGTTGTTCGGGCTGAGACAGTGGCAAGCCAGGTATATGCAAAGCAAGTTGAAGACGTGAGTCATATGCCTGACAGTGGCGATGATATATGCTACACCGAGGAGGATTTGAATAAAGTAGATGAGATAATAAACAGTGCAACTAAGTTGAAAGGAAGATGTGTAGCCCAAGTAGTTTAAATCATGTGATTTGCGAGCCATGAAGTACATTGTCATTGTTATTTGTTTGCTTCAATACACATTCGCATTTCAAGATAACATGTGTGCACATCATCTCAGTCATTTGATTTCTTTCCTGTGATTTTGTCATTGAACAGACCAATGCAAATGCCCCACCTGATTGTCCTGTTATGATGCTACCCAAGCATTTTCAGAGTCCTACAATTACGGAAATAGTGTCACCATCTGTGGTAATGATATATCGTGTCGGAACTTGTATCGTTTCATGTTTTATATTTTATTGGATACTATCTTGGTTCAATATGGCTAAATTTCTGTAAAATATTGACAGGGTAATCCTAAAAGCAATGGAGGTAACTCTTAATTATAGTGCATACAAAACTAGTTGATTAACCATGCAATTACCTGTGAGATTTTAATACAATTACACTGTCACGGACTTCTAGACTAACATATATTTTCTATGTATACACAAAAGGTAATTCTCCAAAAATGCTCAATAACCTTCACACATTTAGTGAAGGATTGATTGATCCACAGGCAGAGGACCTTGCTTCGTTCGACAAACGGATTCGTGATGGATTCAGACAGGGTCAAATGTAACAATTTTTTTGTTTCACCATTGTTATTATACAGAATTCTATATTATTTTAGTTATATTTGCTTTTCCATCCTATGTGACATTTTGATTGTAAATTACCATGAAGTCGAACAAAATTCCCAGCTTCTAAAGATTTAATCAAACCACCTTACAAATTTGGTCCAATAGTGGTCGATACAAAGACTTGGTGGTATGAGCTTTGGGAAAGTAACGTCAACCTCAGGGACTCGGTAATATTGATTTTCTTATATATATAGTGCGTGTTAGATATAGTTTTCTTTTATAACTTACATGTCATGCTAAGAAATTGATATGCTCCACAGACATTTCATATGATTGTTACTAACATGACATTTACAATTACTTGTTCTCAGCATATTAATGCATGCTTCTACTACTTTCGTAAGATGATCAAATACGAAAATCATATAAACTTAAATGGAACTGCAACAGATTCATTCTTTGGTTCAATGCTACGATCTGCCTACAAAGTATGCAAGGACGACCACAACGCTATCTCAAATTGTCGGTTCATCATTGAGTGTGCCAATGGGGAGTACCTACACTAAAATAGAAGTTGGAGAGACATTGATCATGTTCTTATACCAATAAGAATGGAAAAGAAGGCACACTGGATTCTCGGGCACTTCGATCTCCAGGAAAGGTGCCTAGTTGTATACAACTCTAGTAGGTTGACCATTAGAGATCGTATCGTGATTGCTGATGTTGAGCCTTTCTCCTATGTCCTTCCAATGCTGATGACACATATAAATGCATGGAATGCAAGCTCGAACAATGAGGTAAAAGGATTTCATCCCCTAGCAATCAAGATGGCCGTTGATATCCCACAAGATGAATTCGGGTATGTAACATCCCATTTCCAGATGTCAATACATTATTAATAAACTAATTACAGATTCCTCTATTTCTTCCAATGCATTTTATATTCTCTTCCCAAATATAGCTTGAGATAAGTAACGCAAGTAACCTTCCAATGCAGGCATGATTGTGGCGTGTTTGTTACAAAGTATGCAGAGTTTATAATAAATAATAGGATACAAAAAATGAAGAAACATTTCGTTCCGGACACTGCTATGACATACATCGCGTCTCAACTATTCAAGCATGGAAACCAAAAGATTCGTGGAGGCTACGAGACTGATTGGGACCTTTTTCCAAGGAGTGTTAGAAAGACCCGAAAGGGGAAGTCCATAGCAATAGACGAAACAAGATGAATTTTGCAATTTATGGTCGGCTCCATGTTTAACCTGTTATTAAATATTCGTGTCATAGATTTTATTACATTGTTTCCTCCTAGAACCTTTTATTTAAGTTGTGGATTTTTTTTTTTTCAAATGATATTATATTTTTGCTTCAATCCAAGTTCATGGCAAATCAAGTGTTACAGTGATACCATACTAAAATGGGTAATCAATGCTCTAAATCATGTCAAGTGCGCTTTCTTTAAATCAAATTGAGAGTTACCAAGGTGCATTGGCGGATTGGGTCTTTCATATTTATTTTTTCATATTTCAAATCTGTAGGATGCTGAAAAAGATATGCAATTCATTACCAGGCTACGGTTCTATAAATCATGAAACTGATTTAGTTAGTTTGTCACTATCCTATCCATTTGTGATTTGAGTTACTTATGCATGAGAGGCATGTGAATCAGAGATGACTGAAACATTTTAAGCTTTCGAATTGCATTTAGATCAGGTGCAACCATGAAAAAATAAGTAATGAGGGCAGCAATAACTCATGATGTACACTACCCACTCGAGATATTCTAACACATTTTGGTATTCTGCCAGCGATTATTCATCTCATATGGTTTTTCTAACCATGTGAGTAAATATAGAAACAAGCAACACATAAGGTAAAAGTGTTAATTTATGAATATGTGAAATGATTACATTTCCAGTGGCTCAATTAAAAAAAAAAAAAAAATAGCTCCAATTTCAGAAACTTATTAATATAGATAACAAGTGCTAGACCATAAATTTTTATAAGCTTCAAAGTTACGGCATTTTTCCCCATAATCATACGAAACTTATCTATTCATACGGTAACTCGACGTCCAAATCACGCTTCCTTTTTCTCACGTGTATAAGCGGAAGAGGCTGGTTACACGTCCTTCGGTTGTACCCCTTCCCTCCACAGCGACCACAGCTTGTAGGATGGTATAATTCCACCCTTGTTCGCCTACTTGAATTCTTTGGCCTACCGGGATGTCTCTTCAAATTAGGTGGCAAGATGACAGACCGTAACGGACTTCTGATACATTCCCAACTGTCACGCTCACCTAGTGGAACAACATTCCCGGCGTATGTTTCGATATAAGCTTCCTTCGTGTGATAA
Organism: Ligustrum vulgare; assembly: GCA_963555705.1. Lineage (NCBI taxonomy): Eukaryota > Viridiplantae > Streptophyta > Magnoliopsida > Lamiales > Oleaceae > Ligustrum > Ligustrum vulgare. Next base: position 31,039,527 of record OY743189.1, on the reverse strand, counting down.
TGTGAACAATAACTGTATGGCTGTTCACCTTTCATCCCGATGACAGCTAATCCATGACGACAGGGGAGACCATCCAACTGAAAGCGATTGCAAGTGCATGTACATAGCCTCAGGTCTACTAAGTTCTCTGTGTTTTCATCTGACACTTGAAAAATGAAATCCGTTGAAGGAGATACCTGATATTTTAGCGTAATTGATTAAAGAAATTAGAACCATGTCATGTTGAATCACAATAACCAAACATGTTCTGGTCAATAGTCAACAGTGCAATACCACCTTTTTGTAATATCATTACTTCAGTCTAAGGTGATATTAATGCTTGCTTGATAAAGAAAATGTTAAGAGTCATTAATCTTTTACTGCCCAGGACTTAAAGTCAAAAGAATATAAGAGTGATACCTTGAGCCTCATTGAATGCTTCGCATTATTCCTCAGTAGGTTCTCTTGTTTGCTTGCTAGTTGGGTGAACATTCCTTGAGCATTGTTTCGATTCTTGTAAAACCACCCTTGAACTATAAATCTCAAGGATTCGAACAAGTAATCTATAGGACAGTGCTTCATTGATTTTGTAACCGAGTTAACCGACTCAACAATGTTGGAAGTCATGGCTCCAAATCTGTTAATCGATGAATGTGATCTTGACCATTTTTCAAATCCAATTTTTTCCTGTAAAATATATTCTATTAAGATACAATATTTTAGGATGAAGACAAAAATGATAAAATGGTTACTTACCAGATCTTTCCTAATCCCTTCATTAACCTGGTCAAGTTGATTCATGTGGTAATGGAAATCACTTTTAGTGTACGCCCTGGCTGTAACATTGAAAGGTCTCGTGATGTTCTTCTTAGCATACCTGTATCAGGTCCTTAAATTCTGCAATATGTGATGAGCACAAAATTTGTGCATCACGCCTGGGTACACACTTCGAATTGAAAATTCAATAGCCTGATGTCTGTCTGATATGAAGCACATGTTCTCTCGCTCACCATACGCATCTCTAAACCTCTGTAAGAACCAACTCCATGATTCATTATTCTCTGAGTCTCCGATTCCGAATGCAAGGACAAATATACCATTGTTCGCATCCTGTGTACAAGCCATGAATAGGCGCCTCCATAACGTCCAGTTAAAAAAGTAGCGTCAATTACCACTACTGGTTTGCAGCTCCTCCAACCTTGGATGCATACCCCTAGTGCCATGAATGCATATTTGAAATTTCCTTCGCTATCCACCTCGAAAGCAGTCTTGGACCTTGGATTCTTCTTCTCGAGCTCATTAAGAAACATGGGAAGCTTAACGTATGTACTATCTGGCTCGCCCATGACTTCTTCCGGCACATGTTCTCGAGCTCTCCATGCCTTACCATATTTTACTGTCAACCCATATTTTTTTGCCATATCGTGCATAATGTCAACAGACGTATATATTGTCCTTGTTGAAGTGTACTTGTTGATGTGATCCGGACCAGGCATCGAAGGAAGAATTCGAGTCATCGGCAATATGACAGTGATCTACGTGCAAAACGGAGCAAGTTCCGTGTTGGGATCGAGCCGAGAAGAGGGACGGATCAAGCCGAGCCGAGAAAACGAAGTAATTTGGGCAGAAAAGCTATTACGGCCGTAAAAGAGGACCTTCACGGCCGTAACCAATATATTCACGGCCGTAAATATTACCATCACGGCCGTAACTAGCTATCGGGAAAAAAAGGAAGAAATTAAGCAGAACAAGACTTACGACCGTAAGCCTGGAAGTTACGGCCGTAAAAGGGGCATTTCAGGGCCATAAGAGACTCGTCACGGCCGTAACCAATAAGACAGATTTTGTTCAGAAGGGCCATTACGGCCGTAAGAAAGTTCCTCACAGCCGTAAATGGGGAGCGGACCAGATTTTCCAATTATTTTATTTCTTTTTTGGTTTTTAGGTTATTTTCCTAATTTAGTATTTTAGTTTAATTAGAATTCTATTTTGAGTAAATTAGAGGCTAGGTTATTTTGCTTATTTATATTCTTTCCATTCATTGTAAAAACACAAGTTTGATTTTGAGATTAATAATATTTGAGAGAGGATTCTCCAAAATTGAAAGGTCGAGTTATTCCCTTTATTTCGAACTTATCAAAGATCTGTTCTTTGTGGCGTTCACCCAACGAACTTATCATGGAATTGACATCCCTTGTGGCGTTCACCAATCTTGGTTCTTCAATCCGCATCGTCATTAATTGCGTCGTGATTATCGGGTCAAGCTTTTACCATCAAATATATCTTTTAATTTCTGTTTATTTATTCGTGTTCTTGTAATTTTCGTGTCATATCTGATTTAGATCTTTCCTAGGGTTTTAGATTTTGTTATTCCGCGTTTTTGACGAGATTCCCTGACCGGGACCTCATCACTTGTGCTTTGTGAAATCACCATCAAAGAACTATTTGCCTGCCTATGATCTCTTATAGCTACATTCATTGCGCAATTGTGCTTGTGTCGGACGTAACAAACCTTGAACATGTTGGTTTTCCCTACCTTGGATGCCCTAAATTTCCATTGACATAATTCTCCTACACACTTCAGTACATACTCACGTTTATCAGACTTGTACACCCTAAATTCAAAGTGATTTTTAATTGCATACAATGCAATTGCAGCCTTCAAAATTTTGTTATCCTGGAAGAGCTGATTCTCAGATATACAATCAACTTCAGGTTGGGTAATTACACACTCAATATCATCATTCATTTCCTCTTTATATGTATCCATGTACTCTAAACATAATGTAGACACAAACTCATCAATTGTTGGGATTGGAAGAGAGGAATTCCTTATCTCATCTGTTCTCATCATAGTCCCAGAATTATGTCATGCATTTCCACATGTTGTGTGACATTCATTTGATGACATACAGAGTTCTTTGACACTGAGAGCATATGTCGTTAGTCGCGGATCCTTGCGTTTCAGCTCCAAGTAGAACATCAGTGAGATATCATTTGTTATTCTCATTGGTGACATGTCTGCATCAACAACATATTCAATCCCCATAACGACATCATGACTATTAATCTTTAATTTGGTTCTAAGCATTTCAACAAACTGAATATATTTGCAACCAAATGGCACGAGCAATCCAAATGTATCCTTCTCGCTTTTCACAAACACATTAAATGCATCCATGTCTGGCAAATAAAAAAATCAAAAACTCAAATCATCAGAAGTTCGGTTTTCATCTATCAAATTGATGTGAAAACATTTTCCATATTAAAGAAGTATTTTCAGCAAATTAAGGATGAATGTATAAGGTGATATCAAGGGTATCAACAACTCATTCTTCCTAAATTAATTTCAAGGAAAAATTTCCAGAATTTCGGATGAATTTATGATACAAACGATTTCATCTAATTTTTTCTTAAACATAAATTATGATTTCGCTTCTGACAGTATTCAACCTCACACATGATTCTTACCTTAGCAAATGAAGCTTGTCTGGTGACCTTGGTTGATTCTATCAAATCACACCGCAATCTCTTTATCACAAAAAGTCGCTGCTGCCGAGCAAAATATGATAAATCTAATGCGATTCCAATTAGTGCAATTTATATTTTTCACAAATAAAATTTTGAATTTGCTACATTTGGGGGTGGACATTGAAGGGGAGTGATGAGCGTTCTTGAATTTAATTTTCAGTTACGTTTGATAATGGAGAGAAATTTGGTAGCGCGTAATTAGGAATTGTTATATGTTTTTGTCAGTATATTACATATATAATAGCTTCAGTGGTATAAACAGAATTAAGTATTTTAAATGGGTTAAACCCCAATTTTGCCCTTTTTTTTTAAAGAAGCCTCAACATCTGGTGGTATATTGGGCTAGGCCATGGCCCAGTGTGGCCACCCTTGGTTCCGCCTCTGCCCTATATCCTCCAAAATATAATAATTGCACCTGCAGCTGTCTATCGATATTCTCACCAAAACTTTGCCTTTCCTCGGGAAATTAAAACCGCCACTCTGAGTCTTTGAATACTGAAATTACTGTTATTATTATTATTATTATTATTATTATTATTATTATTTAATAATGAAAAAAATCAAATACTTGATGAAATTCTACATATTTTGCAAGCAAATATTGATATGATCGACTCTAAATTCATTATTGTTAACGGTTGTCCATACATGATGTACTCCATAACACACATTATTCTCTATAAATATTTTTCTCCTAGTTGATTGGACATGTCTCCAAGGTATCGAATTCACAACATAAGATGTTTGTTGAATAATTCCGTTACCACTAGAGCAAGTGCATGGTGTCAACAATGATGAATGGAATTTTGTGTCTTAGAAGAAATGTAAAACAACAATAAAAATAAATTGTGAATTTAAATTTTCAACAATGATATATGTCAAATTTTTGGGAACGTGGGGATCACTGACCCCAAGTTACCCTTCTAAGAGCATCTCCAATATACTCCATGTATTGGAAAAAAAACTTGATACGTCAGCAAATTGATTGAATGTATTAAACATATCTCTCCAATGAACAACGTGGATTACAATGTTAAGCTAACGTGACTTAAAAAAAATAGACATTGTGGGGGTGCTTTGTCTACATCTAAATGCTCCATGTGACATGATGAGTGAGCATTATTTCTTATTTTATAATTATTTAATTATTATAAATAGGAACGTTGGTTAATCAAATTGTATAATACAAGTTATTTCTATTTGAACTCTTTATACAGTGAGAAATCCTGTGGATAAGATACAATTTATGCAATAATTAATTTTAATTTTTAAAAAATGCCATATAATCAATATTATTTAAGTGTAGAAGGAATCATTTGAGAGTAAATTTTAGATTTCTCCGTCTATTTATCCATATTTTTTAGAACTCCATTTATTTCATTACCACTACAACCACAATCCACGTAATACACTAAAGATGCTCATCTCTAATGATTTATGCATATTTTGATCTATGTGGCAATTAAATAGATAAATAACTTACTTTTTGGATGTTGATTTAATAAATCGAGAAATTAGTTAAGTATCGAAAACCGACTAAAGTCACTTCATGTCAATTTCGGCCAAATATTCAAACTCGTTCCAATCCGTTTAGGAAAAGTCACTATTTAGTCACACAAAGTGACAATTCTGTCATAATTATAAATTTAACTGCAAAATTCACCCCACTCTACACCACCCAACCCATTTTAAAAGTCAAAGTTCGGTCACATAAAGTCACAATTTTGTCACAATTGCAAATTTAGTCGCACTTCAAATTTTGTAATCGATAATTTAATTAAATGGTTACATCTCGTACTCGTTACAAGTCACATAAAGTAACAACCGACAAAAATTTGGGTCACAATTATAACTATAGTCATAATCAAACAATTTTAGTCACGAATTATTTATTGATCACAATTCACTCGTTTATTTAGTCACAATTAGTTAATATTTTGATCATAATTACCTAATAATTATTCAAATTTGTGATCGATAAGATTTTGTAACATATAAATTAATTAAATAGGTTACACCTCGTACTAATCAAGGGTCACACAAAGTCACAGTTACAAATTTAATCGTAAACCAAATTTTGCGATCAATAATTTAATTAAACAGGTCACATCCCATACTTGTCACAAGTCACTATCGATAAAATTTTTGTCACAAAATTACAAATATAGTTGCAAACAAACATTTTGTGTCACATATTATTCATTGGTCGCAATTTACTCATTTTCTTGGTGATAATTACCTGATAATGGGTCACATTTGTGATCGATAAAATTTTGTAACATATAAATTAATTAAACGGATCACACCACGTACTCATTGTAGGTTGTACAAAGTCACAATTAACTAATAATATGTCACCATTACCTAATAATTGATCACAATCACACCATAATTGATCATAAATACTATTCAAGTCCCCCACCCCAACCAGCCCCCTCCACCACCACCCCTCTCCTACACAGCCACTAGAACCACACCAATGTCGCCAGACCGCTGATACACCGCAGGCAGAAGTCCAGACATCCTCACACACCGCTATGTCAGAAGCTAAGTCCATATACCATCACATACCGCTAAGTCAGATCCCACCGTAGTCAGAAGTTTATATCTAGAGCTGGTTAGCTAACAAGGAACACCACCACTACACACCACTGGAGATGGCAAGAAGTCCTAATCTGATTTTGATAAAAATATGATTTTAATATAAAAAAACAAACAAACATGTCCTTATTAATAATTATTAATAGGTGACTAGGACCTGATTTTTACAAAAGTAAAACTCACAACCTTATTATACTATAAAGTGATGTTTAAAAATCAAAAATGTTGTTTTTACAGATTCTGTAAACAACAGAATACTCACTGTAGCAAGCTACAGTGAGTGATCTGTATGCTTACAGATCTGTACGTGTATCACTATTCGTTTTAAAACAGGGTTTTATGTAATTTTTCCTTTATTTATTTAGTCTATGGGTAGATAACCCACCTCTTGTTTTATTTGGAACCGAAATGATTTTTCGTAGATATTATAAATATCCATCACTCATTTTTTCAGCACTCTTTATATTTAAAAAAAAAAAAAAAAAAACCCCTTGACTAAGTAATGAACAAGTTCTAATATTTAAGAGAATCTCCAATAAACTCTCTAAATTAACTTGTGATGCTCTTTATTTTGAAGAGTCAATTCTTAAAATTTCATTACAATAAGATTTTTACTTTATCATTTTAATTTTAAGAGTAGATTTGGCTCTCCAAATTTAGAGAGTCAAACTCATTCTCTATTATTAAATGCATTTAAAAAGTTTCAATTTTCAATATTCCTTCGTTAGGTTTCTTTGTTACATATATTTGATATCATTAGTCATCAACTTTTAAAAAAATAAATATTAACTAAAAATAAAGAAAAATAATAAACACTTTTATTAAAAAGTAAAATAAAGTGTTAAAAATAAAGAGTTTGTTGAAATTTGTAAAAAATTACTCTTTAAATTTAAATATGCTCTCTATTATATAAAATATGTTCTTTATAAATATAATAAAGAGTTTATTGGATATGATCTGAACACTATATGTGTATCCATCACACATGACTTCATTGAACGGCACAAGAAATTTGTGGTTTTTTATTATTATAATAAATAAATATTGAGCTCAGGATTTTTCTTAGTGTTGCTTTTGCTATGACATGTTTTGTGATTTCTCATATTTTCGATTTAGTACTCATATAAATTTGGTTTATTGCTCATATTTTCTTAATTTGATAATTGATTTTTAAATAGAGCAGATTAAATTGAATTTTAATTTATAAAAATATATAGAATATTATGCATATAATGATATGAAATCCCCGCCAACCTAATTTTCATCTACTTCATTAACAAAAATACCTATTACGTGAATAAATTAACTACTAGGTTACGATTGTGCTCTGATATTCATAGCTAGGTGAACACAGATAAGATTGGAAAAAAATAAAAAATTGAAAACAGCATGAGCAGCAGAATGCCATTAATTAATATTGTTTCATTTCGTAGTTTGTTACATACAATAATTCTTACTTCTTATAATTCAGTTTTATTACTCATTTCAAGAAAATTCGTGTTCTATAAGTTTGGACACACACACACACATATTATTGTATGATTTGTGAATTTTACAATACACTTTGCCTTTATCTACAAAAATGAATAATTTATTCTTGAAAGAATTATTTTTCTATACTAGGTAATTATCATTCAATCGAGTCGTAAATTTGAAATGTTACCCATATATCTAAGAGACAAGTCACATGATAGCCAACTAATCAAAAAGCAGCAACCAAATATAGATTTTTTTTTTTTTTTTTTTTATGTTAAATAGTTTGCAAAACAAATACGGATTAACATTATGGCGGTTGTTGATGGTGTCATGTCCTTGGGGTGCTTACTAGTCGTCAAAACACGAATTATCCACCGCGTAGTGTGAATTTGTTCCACGCGAGGTGGACGCGTTCTCATGGGGTTTCGAACATTAGACCTATGGAAATTAAGAACTTCAAAGGTCTCCCTAGTACCACTAAACTAGCCCATTTTTATGTTGACGGTGCCTTACTATTGAGGTGTTTACTGGACGTCAACACACGGATTGTCCACCTCGTAGTGTGGATTTGTTCCACGTAAGGTGGACACGTTCCCAGTGAGTTTCGAACATTGGACCTATGAAATTTAAGAATTTCAAAGGTCTCCCTGGTACCACCACTAAGCTACCGTCAAGTGTCCTGTCCTTAGGGTGCTTACGAGACGTCAACAGCGATAGTAAAGGTAGTGGCGTCCTATTTTTATTCCAACGTCAAGTTAAGTTGAATGTGCTAACGAATAATTTCAGTTTTATATTCAATTATAATATCTAATCCGTTAAACCAAATAAAATCACAAAATATTTATATATCAACATAATGTCAAAATACAATTCAACCGTCCATATGAACTTTCGAGTAAACGATCTAGCTAACCGCCCACTTAATCTTTAAGGAGTGGGACGATACCATATTATGTTATTCTTTGAATTAATTTAAGATAATTATAGGTATAATCCTTGTCGTAATATCATTTACTTATGATTCCAGCTAACAATAATACCATGTGAGAAAATTCAATGTCAAGCATGAAAAATTATTATTATGTCCACATTAAAGATTTCTTGAGTATTGTTGACCATACTTTAGTGCTAGTGTTCCTATATAATACGTTCAACTTTTATTATTCAATGCAATCATTATAATTTATAAATAATAAAATATTTAAAATTATTTTTTAATCATAAACATTTTATATCTTCATTCTTTAATCACATAGTTTGCCTAAAAAATAACAAAAATTTAATTTATAAACGTGAACGTGAACGTATAACATTTGGTGAGTATATGTTCATATTCTTATGAAAATAACTTTTTTTGGTCAAAATAATGACTTTTTACAAGTCCACTTGTTTTGATAGTACAAAAAAGGCTACCTTATTTTCAACTCTGTATATAATTGGTTAGTTTGACATTTTGACTAAAAAAATCTAGGAATCGATTCAAAATCTGATCCAATTCCATACAGATATCACTAGTGTGTTTGGTAACATTTTTTCAAACCAATTATTAATTACGTTCATTTTTTTAAATCACTTTTTAATCAAATATTTTATCTCAAAAATATCATTCTTGTTAATAAACAAATATCGGCAGCTAAAAATGCTAAAAGAAAGGGAAATGTTTGGTGTACGGGACTTGTACCCACAGGACACACACTGTAGCTGCCCTAAAAGAAATTCATGATCGATTTGGTAAAAATATTTATTTATTTATTTTATTCTTTAATCATCGATTTAACCCTTTAACTGTTACTCAATTATTTTCAATGTGTTCTTTAAATTATTTTTAAATCAATTTATAAATAACATAGCCCTTGTTTGATTCACATTAAATTTTTCTCTTTTTACTATGGTACTCAATCTCAACCATTAATCAAAAGTCAAGTTCACAATTTTTTACTTTTCAAGCAAATCTCAATCATCTATTCTTCTAAAAATCACTATTCATTTCAAAAAAATTATTTTTAAACAATACCAAAAACACACATAATTTCAAACACTTTTTAACCGTATAGAATTTTTCAAACCACTTTCAATCATATATTTTATCTCGAAAACAATAAAATCTTATTTATAAATAGAATGTCACCGTCGAACACGCCCGTACTTTTTTTGGAGTCAATACTCAGTGAACTTCTAAAAAATCGTTTTTGCACCGATTACTCTAAACATGGAAGGTTTGATCCAAACCAATGTATTTATGCTGTTTAATAATGTTTGATTAAGGAATCTTATTTTTACAGAAGAGATGAGATCTTCAATTTCCATGGGGGTAACGATAAGGGTTCGAATATTGATAAAATTAAAACAAATTCTTGATCTTGGCGTTTTGTTGTAGTTAAGAACATGTTTTTTTATCTGTATTCAAAAATAGATCAAACTTACTTGTAATGAGCGGATCTAGGCTACGTCCGTACTGGGCTGTAGTTCGGTCCTTTTTTCTTTCTTTTTTTTTTTTTTATTTTTTTTATTTTAAGGATGTGTTTTTAGACTTAGAATGTAAATGTGTTTTGTGAAAAATGATATTAATATTATGTATGTTTTAGAATGTGATTTGTGAAAAATGATATTAATATTATGTAAATGTGTTTTTAGGATTAGAATGTGTTTTTAGGCTTAGAATGTAATTAACTTTGTTTGAAGATTCAAGTGTAATAGTGATTCAAGTTATATATTGATTATATATATTGGATTTTTGATGTATTATTATTTATGATTTTCCTTATATTAGATTTGGTACTCAATATTTTTGATTTCAATCCTCTTAGTAAAAAAAAATTTTCGGGGGCCCCGGGAGGGGGGCCTCCCCCCTCCACCCCCCACAACTTTTAGAGTCCAGCTCGGTACAACGTGAAATCTTGGATCCGCCACTGTTCTAATCTGTCCTTATAATTATTATACTTACAAGAAAAGAAATATTACCCTTGGAATCTCACCATTGGCTACTTAATTGAAAAAACAAAGATAATAAAATACTTCTTTTTAGCATTAATCACAATAAGTATTTTATTTTCAAATCTCACCAACTAAAAAGTTAATTATTTAAACCTTACTAATTTAGAATATATACTTTTCAAGCTACTAAGAGTCTTTAATTTAACTTGAAAGAGTGCTTGTAATAAGTAAATTATAATACGTGCACAATTTTACAGTAATCGAACGTAAAATCTATTGTAAATCATTTACAAATAAATTAAATCCATTTTCCATCAACACACACCATATCGATGAATTCCCAAACTTGAAAAAATCTCAATCTTAGTACGAATCGCTTAGTATTATAAATTCAATTTATTTTTCTACTATCTTTAAAAACTTTATCTATGAATGACGTCAAAACTCGAACTTGAAATTCATAATATTAGTATTACACGTAACACGTTAAATCATGGGGTGTGAAGTGTGAACTGGAAAAACATTATTTTTCAAAAGTTTATTTTTTTGACTTGGTTGACATCTCACACGGAAGAGTTCAAGAATGGGAATATTTAGCAACAACTATATGGTCCCTAACTGCATGCCCTAAAAGTCATCTATATATAATTTGACAATGTAATCTTACCAATACCATCTTAAATACATATCAAATCACACTACTTGGAAAACCAATTTTTCTTCATTTGAAATCTGCCGAACTCAAGATCTTCAAAATTCAAGAAATCACCTCATACATTTCTTAAGAGGTTTTTGTGCTTTATATTGCACTTCTTCTTGTAATCTCTCCTAGTTGGAAGCTACTGAGAATCTAACAGGTATTTCATTCTTGATATTACGGGCTTCTTTGATGCTATTCAGTGCAATTGTAGAGTCTAGGTTTTTCGAGCATACGAAGGTGCAGTGAATGGTAGTAGTATTTATTAACCATGCAGGGACCTACACTTCCTTGGCATATCGTCTATTCTATAGATTATTATCATCTCTTAATCGAGAAGAGAAATGATATATGAACAGGTCTGTCCAGACATGGTATCTCACTGTAATTGAAAATACACGAGAAAAGTCTACAACTCTGCTGCAGTGAGTGTCCTGTCACGACAGGGCCATGTCCGTGTAGCATGATCATATCCAGAATGCTCGAAGCGAGTCTGTTCTCAAAGTACATATTCGATGTGGAGCACTAAGCGTGATTTTTAATACTGTTCAATGTTATGTTTTTGGTTAATGGTTTCATAATTTACTTCTTCCTCTAATATCTTGGTTAGCATATTAACTGAGAATTTCTTTGAAAAAAAAAGGATAGAGAAAAGCAGAAGTAGACCAGCAGATAAAGTAAACTTCAGCTTCCCTCAAAGAGTTCAGTAAAAAAAATGTGGAGGCTGAAGATTGCTGAAGGAGGTAACAACCCCTATTTGTATAGCACCAACGATTATGTTGGCCGACAGACATGGGAGTTCGACCCCGACTATGGAACTGCTGAGGACCGAGCTGAGGTCGAAAAAGCCCGTCAAGAATTCTTTGACAACCGTTACAAGGTCAAGCCCAGCAGCGATGTCGTCTGGCGGATGCAGGTACTTACAAGAACGACCATTCTTATACATGATTTTAAACTTAGGGTGCGCTTGATTACCCTAAAACACATGGAAAGAGAATATTTTTCATCTTATTTTTCACTTTGGGTGCTTGATTGATTTTAATTTCCTTGAAAAAAAATTCAAGGTACTAGCTTTTTACACATGTTCTGATTAATTTAATGAAAATATTTTCTTAGGAGAGGTGACAATTGATTTTTCATCTTACACAGAATTCATTTTCTTTGTGCTCAATCAAACTCACTCTTGAACTCCATGATTGAACTCCGTGATGATATTATTAGTTTAAAGAAGGCAAAACGTCAAACGAGAAAAGCATGAATATTTATATATATTAAGCCCTTGTTTGAGTCCCATTATTTCTCCTTTTTTTTACAATTTTTTTTTACAGTAATCAATCTCAACCATCCAAAAAAGTCAAGCCCACAATTTTTTACTTTTCAAACCACTTTTTAACCATTAAATTTTCAAAACCCAAATTTTAAATTGAATTAATGGGGCTCAAACAAGGGCTAAAACCGCCATCCACAGTCCAATAAAATGCAAATGAAATATATTAATATTAAACCGACACGTGTGGACATTGAAAATTAATCATGGAATGTCCAAATGTGGTCTGTGGATTCATTTCTACTTAACCACCTTGTCCCATCACCTAAAGCTAAAATTCTTAACATTAATTTATTGAGTCCTTTTATGGTGCCCCAAAGATACCGTAAAAATGTCCACCCGTCTGACACCTCCAGGGACAAATGTTCACAGTGGCACCATGTGGGCATTATAAAATTTCCCTAATTAATTAGTATAACAAAATTTGAATGCAGTTTCTGCGAGAGAACAATTTCAAACAGACAATACCCCAAGTCAAAGTAGAAGATGGAGAAGATATATCATATGAAACAGCAACAGCCACGCTGAAAAGGGCTGTCAACTTCTTTTCAGCCCTGCAAGCCAGTGATGGCCATTGGCCTGCAGAAAATGCTGGTCCATTGTTCTTTCTTCCACCTTTGGTAAGTCCTTTCAGCATTTTATCAAACCATCTCATCTAAATGATTAAACTGTTACAAATAAATGCTGAAGTTTTTGATCTGGATTTTACCCGGCATCCACAGGTCATGTGTTTGTATATAACTGGCCATCTTAATACCGTGTTTCCAGCTGAACATCGTAAAGAAATTCTTCGTTACATATACTGTCATCAGGTGCAATTTCTAGTTAACTCAACTACACATATCAAACACGTGCACGCCTATTCACATTGACTAACAGCATTTTCATGGTACAGAATGAAGATGGCGGGTGGGGCTTACACATAGAAGGCCACAGCACAATGTTCTGCACCACACTGAGTTATATCTGTATGCGTATACTTGGAGAGGGACCCGAAGGCGGTGAAAACAATGCCTGCACCAGAGCAAGAAAATGGATACTTGACCATGGCACTGTTAAAGCAATACCTTCATGGGGAAAAACATGGCTTTCGGTATGAATCATTAAGGATAAATTCGAATTTTGATGTGTAATGAAACTTTGTGGAAACTGAGACATTGTTTTTAATACATTTTTAGATACTTGGCGTATTTGAGTGGTCGGGAAGCAACCCAATGCCCCCTGAATTTTGGATCCTTCCATCTTTTCTCCCCATGCATCCAGGTTTGCCCTGTTCTCCATTTCTTTGACTGTCTTCTGATCACCAAGACAGAGACATGCGAGTAATGAAACTGTTTATTGTCATAACCTTGATTTCCCGTCAAAATTTATCTACTGTGGCCTGAATGCTAACAATGCATAAATCAAACCATATGGAGAATAAACTCCAACATGATAATGAATAGAAAAGTTAATTCCATGTCGTACTATTCTCAAATTGAACATTGCACAAAACGGAATGATCTCTGAATGCATGCTGAAAGTTCTGAGAAATAAAGTTACGAATTACAGTTGAAATATTGCACAGCTTGAAACTCATTCCAAGATACAGGCTAACCTGAGAAAATTTAGATCAATGTTTATCTGGCACTAATGTTTTCTACTTGAAATGCAGCAAAAATGTGGTGCTACTGTAGAATGGTGTACATGCCAATGTCATATTTATATGGCAAAAGATTTGTAGGCCCAATTACTCCTCTGATTTTACAACTGAGAGAAGAGTTGTATGATCAACCCTATAATGAAATTAATTGGAGGAAAGTTCGCCATGTCTGCGCAAAGGTATACCACTATACCAGAGTTAAAGGCAGTTTACTGTATAATAACCATGGTTTTTTTATGCATTTGTTTCTCAATGGTAAAATAACTGAAGAAAACATGGAAATGCAGGAGGACCTCTATTATCCTCATCCACTGATACAAGACTTCATGTGGGATAGTCTCTACGTACTTACAGAACCTCTTCTAACTCGTTGGCCTTTTAACAAGTTAAGAGAAAGGGCTCTTCAAACAACAATGAAGCATATCCATTACGAAGATGAAAATAGCAGATACATCACAATAGGATGTGTAGAGAAGGTGCTATGTATGTTGGCCTGTTGGGTTGAGGATCCTAACGGGGATTATTTCAAGAAGCATCTTGCAAGAATCCCTGATTATATATGGATAGCCGAAGATGGAATGAAGATGCAGGTAAGACAATATGTAAAACATGCATATTTTGTATTTGTCTCTGCAAAAACCAAGTTTTTCACAATATAGATATCAATTTCGAACCGTTACACTCCAAATCCTAAACTTTCCAGTGGCCATTTTAATGCAGAGTTTTGGAAGTCAGGAGTGGGATACTGGTTTTGCTATACAAGCACTTCTGGCTAGTGATCTTACTGAAGAAATAGGCCAGACTCTTATGAAAGGGCATGACTTCATAAAGAAGTCTCAGGTCAGAGAAAACCCTTCTGGTGACTTTAAAGCAATGCACCGCCATATTTCTAAAGGTTCATGGACATTTTCGGATCAAGATCATGGATGGCAAGTATCAGATTGCACTGCAGAAGCATTAAAGGTATCTAATTTTGTAGATAAAGATCACTTAAATTGGAAATATTGTAAGAAATGAGAAAAAAACAGATTAAGATGGGTTCTAACAAACTGTCATCATGTTCCTTTTTTATAATTCAGTGTTGCCTTCTCTTCTCAATGATGCCACCCGAAATTGTTGGTCCCAAAATGGAAACTGAACGACTCTACGAAGCTGTCAATATATTGCTTTCCTTACAGGTATGAATCAAGCATTATCCTCCAACCAATTATATAGCAACTTCTTGAGTATTTTTTAGTATATACTATATATGTTGAGCATTATATTTTCTATGATTTATTTGGCACTTCAATACCTGAATAGTTAGGTCAAACTGATAATTCATATAGTAAAACAACGCACTAGAAAAAAATATTTTTCAATATATCACTTTCTTAACATTACCATAATAGCTATTAAGATTGACGGCTAAAGACATAAATGCTTACAGAGCAAAAATGGTGGATTAGCTGCATGGGAGCCTGCAGGAGCCTCGGAGTGGTTGGAGGTAGCTTCTTTTCCTAATATTCTTGAATTCACAAAAAAAAAGACTTGAATATTCCTGCATTTGCATCTATACGGAAAAATTTAAGTTACTAATTGTAATCTATTCTGCCACAGATACTCAATCCTACAGAATTTTTTGCCGACATTGTTATTGAGCATGAGTAAGAATTGTCTCGTTTGTTTTTTTCCCCTTTTACAAATACAATTTAGTCTAGAGTTAAAATAAAACAATTTTGATGCAGGTATGTCGAGTGCACTTCATCGGCAATACAAGCTCTGGTTTTGTTTAAGAAGTTGTACCCGGAACACAGGAAGAAAGAAATAGAAAGCTCCATTATGAAGGCTGTACAATACCTCGAAGATGTTCAGAAGCCTGACGGATCATGGTATATTTTTCTTCCTGTTTTTGCGCTTTTATGTCCAAACGTTGCACACTTTTGAGTCTATAAAGGATGGAGATGAATTTATGCAGGTACGGAAATTGGGGCGTCTGCTTCACTTATGGCACTTGGTTTGCCCTTGGAGGACTAGCAGCAGCTGGGAAGAGCTACAACAATTGTCCAGTCATTCGCAGAGCTGTCGGGTTTCTGCTAAAAGCACAGAGGGAAGATGGAGGATGGGGAGAAAGCTATCTTTCCTGCCCAAATAAGGTAAACCAACCTGCTTAGTAGAAAATATAGTAACTGGTCTTAGCACCACCAATAAAACATGGGGGTTCTTACGTTTAGAATCTGACAAAAAGATGATAGAAGTACAAAAATGGCCGCTCACGGTTATGTCTCATTAAACAGGAATATGTACCTCTGGAAGGAAATCGATCAAACTTGGTCCACACTGCATGGGCTATGATGGGTCTAATTCATTCTGGCCAGGTTAGCCTCATGCCATATCAATCTGTTACATAGACATTATCTAACTATTTTTCCTCTACAAGAATCTGATTACATATTTCTTTCATTTCAATAGGGGGATAGAGATCCTACACCTCTCCACAGGGGAGCAAAGCTTTTGATCAATTCTCAGTTGGAAAATGGTGATTTTCCCCAACAGGTAAACTAAGCATCATGCAGACTTCCATTATTTTTCATACGAAATAATAAAGCAACATCATGAAAATGATATAACAATACCCTGTAACATGTTTTTTGCAACCTTCACATCGCCAATTCATTGGCAGGAAATCACGGGAGTTTTCATGAAGAACTGCATGTTACATTACGCAGCATACAGGAATATATACCCACTGTGGGCTCTAGCAGATTATCGAAGGCGTGTACCACTACTACTATCGGCACCAACCAAAAGCATCTAACAACTACATAATCAATCTCTTTCCAACGAATTGATGAAGGCTTCTATACAACTCTTGTATTTTATTACCAATACATGCATCTATACTTTTTTTAATCTTCCATTGATCCCTTATTGTAATAAGTTATACATATATCAATAAAAAGAATGTTTTTTTTTTTTCTTTTTTAACCTTAGCACAAATATATGTAACTAAGTTTTTTTGCTTTTAAATTTGGCACTGGTTACACTTGTAACAACATTATGATCAAAATATTATATTTTACAAATTTTAGACCTTCATCATATTCCAATTTATCTCTGCACACCATACCTACACATTGCATAAAATTGAAACTGAAAACATGGTAATGTGAAATCTTCAGTTGAAAAATGCACATATAAATGCCATTGTCAATCAGAATTCACAGGAACAATTCAAAAACGTTCATGGAACCTTCACACATTTAAAAGTTATTTTCTTTGCTTGGTTAAGCAAAAGAAAAAGTAAAATAAACCAAATTAGACAAGATTGTTCGAGGTACAATGATTAGATTATTGCAAAAATACTCAATGAAAATGGGATGAAAGTGATAAAAGGATCAGCAAGAAGGTTTGATCAATGCAGGAAACACAGTGGCAGCCAAGTGTTGGGCTAAGTCTAGATTAGCATTCAATACTACAATGTAACCCACGCCTTTTCTTACAACCCATGACCAATGCAACAGCATGTGGTAGAATTGATTTCGAAGAGGTTGCGAATGTACACATGTCATTACTTAAACAAGGACAGGGGCCATCTTCATTTGTAAATTGCCATTGATGCTTCCTGCTCAGACCTTTTACTATATGCCATCATTTCCATTATCGCTTCAGTGATTCAAATAATTAAAGACATTGCACTAAAAATTGAGAAAGAGAACGTCGTGCTGAAATGCTTCCAAAAGCTCTATAGTAAGAGAATGGCGATGAATTAACAAAAAATTGAGACAAAACAAACTTAACTTAGGAATTAGGGTTGCTCTGGATTCGTCACAAGACTCAGAGCTGGTGTCGGCGCCAAAGTGCAGGCGTTTAGGTCATTTGTAGGAGGGAGGGGATCCTCCATTATCTCCAGTTCTATGCAGCGCGATTTGCACTTGAAATAGCGATTTAGAAGAAATCGCTTTCTTTGGTAATGTATTGCTTTTCAAAATCTTCACTTAGGAGGTGTATTTAGTCGTGATTTTTAGAGACTTTAAAAGTTTAGTTAGATTCAATTCAATTGAGATTTTTAAAGACTCTTATTCAATTAAAATTTTTTAGAAGTCACCACAAATTTCAGAATATTTAAATTAAGAATGGCTTTTGGAGAATTTTCTGATTTCTAGACTTTTGGAAACTTTTTGTGAAAAATTATATATAACATGTACCAAAAACAATCTCACATCCAACGTGAGATTTGGCAGAACTCCACCACGCCTCTTTTCTAGGTTATATACAAGTACGCTCTCTTTTTCTTCCCTGCATCTTGAGAATTCACAGTCAACCACAACAGCTTCAATTCTTCAAAGTATAATTCATCAATTTTTTTAATTTTTTAATTTTTTTGTGAGAACCCTTTCCTTTCTTGAATTTTTAATAGTATTCTAGTTTTTACAAGTTGTTTGTTTCTTTATGGCTTTTGTTATGTTTGTTGATTGATAGAAATTTCAGTTATTTGGCCCAAGAATTCAATTTTGATTATGAGTTTTTTGCCCAAGAATATTCAGTTTTTTTTTTTTTTTGTAATCGAGCAGCATGTGTGTTTGACTAATCAAGAAATTTTTTTCATTTTTTTTTCCAAGAATTCAGTTTTGATTTTGAGATTTTGTGCCCAAAGATTTTCAGTTTTTTTCCTAATCGAATTGAATGAGTATGTTTGACGAATCAAGGAGTATTTTCAATTTTTTGCCCAAAAAATTCAGTTTTGTCTTTCAGCCATGTTGAAAGAATGAATATAGTAGAAGCATTGGTGTAGCGCCCCGAGTTCCGTATACCCGATTCACTACGTCATTTTCTGTCTAAATTTTTCGAATAATATTTTTGCGGAAGAAATAATTGAAATTCATTTTTGGCAACATTAAATAAACTGTAATGGCCGATAAAATTGAAACATTTATGAAACCATTTGAAATAGTAAATCAAACCATTAATTTTTGTAAAGAAATTGACAATGCCATAATTTCTCAAATAAATGAACTTCTCTAAATTATTCGACTGTTTGGAAAAATACGGAAATCATTAACGTCAAACTTTCAACCATTTAACGATTATTGCCACCATCATTCATCGCTCGCCACCGTCTCCGAAATCTGCAAAACTGTTAAAAAGTAGGGTGAGTATTTCATGGGGGAAATACTCAGTAGACTCATCGCAAATTAATTTAATTTATAAGATGATTAAACACATAAATCCCGGCTCTTTATAAAAACGGGCATTGATAGAGCTTCTTTATAAAACGGCTCTTAATAAAACTCATATTGTGCATTACAGCACGAGACATATTTTGAAAATAATAGGCTCTTTGAAAACATCTCTTTGAAAATAGTTCTTTGAAAACAGCTCTTTGAAAATAGCTCTTTGAAAACATCTCTTTGAAAACAGCTCTTTGAAAATAACTCTTTGAAAATAACTCTTTGAAAACATCTCTTTGAAAACAGCTCTTTGAAAACAGCTCTTTGAAAACATCACTTTGAAAACAGCTCTTTGAAAACATCTCTTTGAAAATAGCTCTTTGAAAACAGCTCTTTGAAAACCATATACTTATAAAACACATTTTAATTATGCCAAGCATAATTTTCTTTTGAAAGCATAGGGATCCTTTTCATCATAACATAGGATAAGATCGAAATCCTCATAAACATAAGAATTTTACCGAACTTCGGTGGCAAGAATTCTTATGCAGTAAGTATACCAAGCATAATTTTTGAAATTCATAGGGATCAATTGCATCATAACATAAGATAGGATCGAAATCCTCATAAACATATGCGACAGGAATTTTACCGAACTTAGGTGGCAAATCCTCATAAACATATGGAAACATAGGAATTTTACCGAACTTCGTGGCAAATCCTCATAAACATAGGAGACACAAGAATGTTACCGAACTTCGTGGCAAGAATTCTTATGTGTAGCGCTACTAAAACTCCGGTCTCCTTAACATATCATAACTTATCATATGGGACCCATAACAATCTTGGTAGATTGATTTCATAGCAATGATCCAAAAAAAACATTTTCGTGAAGCATAGGGTATACTTACTTTTCGTAAAAACATAAAGTATATTTTCTTTTCATAAAAACATACTTACTTTTCATAAAAACATAAGGTATATTTACCTTTCATAAAAACATACTTGCTTTTCTTAAAAATTGACTTTCACAAGTCACATGACATTCATATGAAATCATAATTTAAATCAATTAATAAGTGCGAGTCTACCTCAAATCCGACGAGTGCAAAAGTTGAGCGGGAATGACTTCAATTTCTTTAAATTCTCCGTACGCTTCGTCTTAGCCAATAAGTCACTTTAGTCTATCGAATATATAGCTCAAAATGATAAATTATAATTTGAGGACTAAAATTGATGTTTTGAAAGTTGAGGGGCTAAAATGAATACTTTTGAAAAGTTCAGGGACAAAAATAGATACTTTTGATAGTTGAGGGATTAAAATAGATACTTTTGAAACTTGAGCTTAAAAGTAAATCAGCAGGGACTGAAGTGATCAGATTTTGAAAATGAAAAGGCTTGATTAAAATCATTTAAAACTTTGGGCCTGAAATGGATAAGTTTAAAAGCTGAAAGGACTGAAATAAAACATTTTTAAAATGTCAGGGACTGATTTGAAACAAATTAAAACTTCATGGACCAAAGAGTAAATTCTGAAAAATCAAATATAATATTCAGATCTTATTCTCTCTCTTTCATTTTCAGACAGAGCGAGACAGGCGAGAGGGAAACGAGAGGCGGAAGTGCGATCGACGGCGAAATACGGTCTTCAGCCGGCGATTCGCCGGCGCACACCGGCGTAGGGTGCGGCGACTGGTGTCGGTCAGAGTAAGATTCAGATTGGAGGGCTTAGGTGCGAGATCGAAATGTAACCTAGGTTTTGAATTCGCGACTTTCCGGCGAAAAACCGATCAATCAGTCGGCGTAGAGGTATTGTTCTGGGTTCTTGGGTTGATTTTGGGTTTTTCTGATTTGCGATTGAAAATGAAAGTGGGCAGTTGTATGGGACTAGGTTTGGCCGCGATTGTGATGATTCTGACTGTAGGCGATTGATGCAAATTGGTTTCCAGATTGATGTAGATGATTGGCGTTGAATTTGGGAAAACTGATTGAGGGTTGTAGTTAGGAATTGTGGTTGGTTGATGAAAATGGAAGTGAAGGTTGGTTGTAAATCTCGGTTTAGCTCTTGGCAGTGATGGAGCTGATGGTTCAGAGACTGATTTTGAGTTGAGGAAATTGGGCAGTGATGAATTTCCGGTGGTGATCTGATTGGCAGATTGATTTAAATGTGGTGTATTCGATTGAGGCAGTCTGTTGGTTTGAGGAAATCTGAAAATGGTGAATTGGCCATGGCTGTGGTGGATTGATTTGGGTTCTGCAACTGATCTGGGGTGCAGGCTGCATTGGGTAGTGAGGATGGAAGGTAATCTGTGGTGGCTGCATTGGTGGTTGCAGCATAGGTGATTGGTTTGATTTGTAAAGGATGGAATCCAACCTGAAGTTTGTTAATTATGCCGTGAGTGAAGCTGGGAGGATGATCTTAAATTGATGAAATGAAAGGGAAAAGAAAGAGGAAAGTAATGGACTAGTGGAGACATAATAATTTGGGGAGGGGGAATAATTCATTGAGTGGGTTTGGTGTAAAGAAAAGAAAAGGATGAGCAAAACATGGGTGTTGTAATGATTTATGAATTAAGAATGTGGATGGTGAGGAGAGTGATGAAAAGGAAAATGAAATGTATTTGTGGTGTAAAATATGGGATGATTGAGGTGGAAAGAAGAATAAAGAAGGAAGAAAAAAAATGTGAGGGACGTGAGTTGTGATGGGGAAGAATATATGTATTGATTTGGTACTATAGAATATCATAGTGTAGAATTAGGTGTAATATGAAATGGAAAATTGTGTAAAATTATTTGTACAAAATGATGATGTTTTTGTGTAAAGAATTGTTATCTTGGTGTAAAGAAGAAGACATGTGGGCAAAATTTGGATTTTAAAAAGATTTTGAAAATAATACTTTGAATAAATAATTAAAATAATATAATTTTAGAAATTCGGACATTTAATTTAAAATCGAACAAATTCGATATTTCTTGACTTGGCTAGACGAATCCGTCGTGGCGTTAACTTCAAAATAATGGGTGAAATAGTAGCGACACAATTTTCTAAATATTAAAATAATTATAAAATTGCGTAAAAATTCTGGGTCGCTATATTGGTATGAAGAAATCAATGAAATAGCTAGTTCCAATTCTAAAATGAAGAAAGGGTGCTTCTGCCGTCAGCCTATTCCTCTCTCTTAGCAAGCAAAAATCTTGAATTTTCAGAATTATATTTTATACAAAAACCGGAATACAGTAGACAAGCGGGTTTGATTTTCTGCTATGGAGTATCTTTAATTGTGTCTAATAGGTCAAACCAAAATATGAATGAATGTAGTAGAAACACTGGTATGAAGAAATCAATGAAAAGGGTGGTAATTCATTTTTTGCTCTTGTAGGATGTAATTGTTCTATACACAACTGCAACAAAAGTATAATGAATATTAGTGTTACAACAATGCAATGCACGGTCATTTGTTACCTACATATATCAAATTTATATTTTAATATATGAAATGAATATTTAATTAAAAATGAGAAAGGAATAAAGATAATTAATTACAAAGGTACATTACACATACCTTAATTATTTTTTAATTATTTTTACTATTCGTATGTTTATCGATTCAGGAATTTCTTTAAATATTGTAATTTGAATTGATTTAAAACTTCAAATGGAAAAGAAAAATTACATTTAAATAGAATTTATAATAAGTAGAAAAAATAGATATATCTGTAATATACGCTTAAAATTTTATTAAAATGAAAATGAAAAGAAAAAGAAAAATAGATTGATGAACGTTCTTGTTTCATTTTCTATTTTTAAATTAAAATATTTATGTGATATTGAAAAAGTTTTTTTTTTATTTTTCTTATTTTTACGAATTTTAAAAAAAAAAATTGTAATTGATTTTCAAAAAGGAAAGACGGACCAAGAAACCTCGAGACCTGAAAATTGCAGCTATTTAAAAATGTGCATTCAATTGGATTAATTTAAATCTGAATTTTGTCCAAAATTACTACTAATTACCATTTTAGAAAATATATTTTAGACATGAAAATGAGCCAATACATGTTTTTCGAAAGTGCTCTCTCTTTATGTATTGCGTTTTTCTTTCGTGAGCATATTTACTCCTTGGTTGAGCACTCATTATCTACAAAATGAGTTTAATAATAATGATTTTGTGGATAATGTATACTTAAGCACATGTTTGGTACAATGAGCTGCTAAAAAGTATAATTTTTTTTTAAAAAAAAATTATATGTAAATTATAGGGGCTTTTTTTTTTAACTCATTTGCATAACTATTCAATTTTAATTATTATTAATGTAATTAGTCTTTTCAAAATATAATTTCTAGATTATCACAAATAATTTATCACAATCCGAATAGTACTATTAGAATTGATACCAACTATCTTATTACAATATTTGATATTTAAATTTATTAACAAATATTTCATTTCATATTTACTTTAATATTACAAATTAAACAGATGTGGTCATATATTTAAATAAATGTAGCAAATTAAGTAACAGGAAATGTTATTTTTGATTAAATTTTAACGAATGTATATCGTAAATATATTTAACTTTATTTACTAAGATATCATCTATACATCTCGATTCATAAAAGCGGCACGGTTGTTTAACTCACGAGACATAATACTTTATCACTTACTCATATAGAATTGATTTTTCAAGAATCAATTTTTCTGAATTTCATTTTCAATCACACAAATTTTAAAAAATTATATTTTACAATTTTTCATACTACTTTTTAACTATACATTCTTAAAAATCACTATTTCACAAAAATAATTTTCAAAAAATCAAAGTCAAATAGTCAAAATAATAATTTGAAAATCTCGCAATTATAATGATACGACAACCAATTAAAGTTGGAGATCAAGAAATTATACAAATAATCTTATACCCTATAATCTTTAAAAATTTATTAAAATTAAGAATGATTAAAAATATTAATCATTCTATTGATATTATTAACTAAAAAGAAACCAAAGCATTAATTATTCAATATTAGTCTTTGTTTAATAACTTTTTTCTATAAATTATTTAAAAGAGATGCATTTTTTCAACTACATATATATTTTAGAAAATATGATTTTTCATTAAAGATAACAAATGATTTGACCATTAATAATTAAAACACAATTTTTATATTAATGGCTA
The DNA here is from genome assembly GCA_963555705.1 of Ligustrum vulgare. Taxonomy (NCBI): domain Eukaryota; kingdom Viridiplantae; phylum Streptophyta; class Magnoliopsida; order Lamiales; family Oleaceae; genus Ligustrum; species Ligustrum vulgare. Next base: position 31,015,015 of record OY743189.1, on the reverse strand, counting down.
TATATAGATTTTATAATATTAAGAACAATAAATAAATAAATAAAATAATTAAATGATAATTTAATACCGATAACTAAAAATCTTAATTGAACTTATTCAGAATTAGTGTTAATAATAAAATTAAAATTGATTATAAAAATATTAACCATTATTTAGTATTTAATATATTTATAAAGCAATAAATGTGTTCACATTTATCCAAATTTTGCATTCACATTTGACATATATCAATTTTGTATTCACACTGATCTACTTTGCATTCACACTATTTGATTCAATGGAACCTTACTATTTATAGAAATAGGAAAATGGGCGGGAAATTGTTTTAAAAACCACCTTACTTTTATATATAGTATGATGATAGAAGCACTGCTATGAAGGTTGTAATTGTTCTAAATTCACTATTTGTGTTCGTTTGATATTAATAAATTATTGACATTCCATTTGCCTAATTATTTGTTATATTGTTGTTGATATGCTAAGTGTAACTATGCTTTATTAATAGTACTAGTGTTTTACCCGTGCAATGCACGGCATCATGTTAAAACATATAATTGCGATTTCAATATTTTCTAATTTTTTTTAATTATATGTCAAACATATATATAATTGTGTTGCCAGCTTTGGACCCTTTTCTACATTTTATCCTTTATAGCCCCAAAAGTTTTCTTTTTATTTCTCCCCACCATTGATGGAAGCCCCAGATATATATCATCCTGTCTAACGAGTTGAAGTCCAAGAATATCACCAATGGATTTACGCCTCTCCGATTCACATTTGGACTAAATGATATGCTTGTTTTTTGCAAGTTCACATGTTGTCTTGATGCCTCCCCATACTGTTGGAGTATAGCCAAACTTTCCTCTGCATCCTTTTGCTCAGCTCTTCAGAATTTGGTATCGTGAGGATGGGAATCTTATATCTCATTACATCATTTCTGTTCACATCTACTCAACGAAAGGTATTAGTACCAGATTCGACTATGAGACTCGTTGACTCCGCACATTGTGATAATTTTCCATGGGGGAAGGAGTTATTTCATTTAACCTTTTTCTACTTGAAGCTGGAAATGGCAAAGTCGAATCCAAATGTGGGGGAAACAAGAGGCAAAATGTCATATAGGCTGCACGGGTTCCCTCTTGCATTTCATATTTGGATATATGAGTGTATTCCAATACTGTCAAAAACAATCTGTAAAAGAGTAAGACACTCATCACCACGCATAATAAGCTGGAGTACAGACGAGATACGTGTCCTAGGGTCTTCAGTTGATAAAATACTTTTTGAACACGATGAGGTTAGAACATTTCATATACTCAATTGTCCACATACATCATTTCTTCATCACTATTTCATGCATCATCAAAGTTTACACAAATTACATTTATTTTAAATTTTTAATGTCGGACCACTACAGGATCTTCAAGTTGTTGCACTACATCTTTGTGGCGAGGAGAAGAAGGCCATGTATTTTGTTGGCTTATCACATAGAAACATCCGTGAAAAAATGGTTACTGTTACCGCATATTATTTAAATGACCCAGTCCACTTAGCAAAGGACCACAGCACACCAAGCACATCAAATGTTGCATTCATTCGATGCTCTAATAAGAGCAATTGTGATGTCCCAGAAATCAGCCAGGTCAATTATTTGTACTGCTTTCTTAAATTTGTATCAATTACACGTTATACAAGATTCTGACTCATGAATCAAATTAATTAGATCCTAGTTGTTTCAATTTTGCAGTCCAACATCATCAAATTAATTGAAGACCTGATTAATAGTGTTCACGAGATTCGAGTGAAACAAGATGAAATCATAAACTTCCAGATTGACCTGAAGTCTGATATGATGCTCGCTCAACGTTTCAACGATGCAAGTTTTCACAGTTTTCTGGATGAGATAAAGAAAATTCTCAATGAACATTCAAAAAATGACAAATCGAGCAGATATGAATGTAATAAGGAAGATCAATCGGGATATGGGAAGGTAATTTAATTATGATCTTATGCACCCATGTATTTGTTATTATAACAATTTTCTACACTTCGTGATATCATAATCATGTTGCACTCTCATTTCTCCGAACATGATATGAAGGATTTTTTTTTTTTTCAAAATATTCTTCCCCCATCCTCTAGGATGGTGAAATTGGGACAAGGGGACAAACTCCTGTAGGCGTTGTTCGGGCTGAGACAGTGGCAGGCCAGGTATATGCAAAGCAAGTTGAAGACGTGAGTCATATGCCTAACAGTGGCGATGATATATGCTACACCGAGGAGGATTTGAAAAAAGTAGATGAGATAATAAACAGTGCAACTAAGTTGAAAGGAAGATGTGTAGCCCAGGTAGTTTAAATCATGTGATTTGCGAGCCATGAAGTACATTGTCATTGTTATTTGTTTGCGTCAATACACATTCGCATTTCAAGATAACATGTGTGCACATCATCTCAGTCATTTGATTTCTTTCCTGTGATTTTGTCATTGAACAGACCAATGCAAATGCCCCGCCTGATTGTCCTGTTATGATGCTACCCAAGCATTTTCAGAGTCCTACAATTGCTGAAATAGTGTCACCATCTGTGGTAATGATATATCGTGTCGGAACTTGTATCGTTTCATGTTTTATATTTTATTGGATACTATCTTGGTTCAATATGGCTAAATTTCTATAAAATATTGACAGGGTAACCCTAAAAGCAATGGAGGTAACTCTTAATTATAGTGCATACAAAACTAGTTGATTAACCATGCAATTACCTGTGAGATTTTAATACAATTACACTGTCACGGGCTTCTAGACTAACATATATTTTCTATGTATACACAAAAGGTAATTCTCCAAAAATGCTCTATAACCTTCATGCATTTAGTGAAGGATTGATTGATCCACAGGCAGAGGACCTTGCTTCGTTCGAAAAATGGATTCGTGATGGATTCAGACAGGGTCAAATGTAACAAATTTTTTGTTTCACCATTGTTATTATACAGCATTCTATATTATTTTAGTTATATTTGCTTTTCCATCCTATGTGACATTTTGATTGTAAATTACCATGAAGTCGAACAAAATTCCCATCTTCTAAAGATTTAATCCAACCACCTTACAAATTTGGTCCAATAGTGGTCGATACAAAGACTTGGTGGTATGAGCTTTGGGAAAGTAACGTCAACCTCAGGGACTCGGTAATATTTATTTTCTTATATATAGTGCGTGTTAGATATAGTTTGCTTTTATAACTTACCTGTCATGCTAAGAAATTGATATGCTCCACAGACATTTCATATGATTGTTACTAACATGACATTTACAATTACTTGTTCTCAGCATATTAATGCATGCTTCTACTACTTTCGTAAGATGATCAAATACGAAAACCATATAAACTTCAATGGAACTACAACAGATTCATTCTTTGGTTCAATGCTACGATCTGCCTACAAAGTATGCAAGGACGACCACAGCGCTATCTCAAATTGTCGGTTCATCATTGAGTGTGCCAATGGGGAGTACCTACACTGCAATAGAAGTTGGAGAGACATTGATCATGTTCTTATACCAATAAGAATGGAAAAGAAGGCACACTGGATTCTCGGGAACTTCGATCTCCAGGAAAGGTGCCTAGTTGTATACAACTCTAGTAGGTTGACCATTAGAGATCGTATCGTGATTGCTGATGTTGAGCCTTTCTCCTATGTCCTTCCAATGCTGATGACACATATAAATGCATGGAATGCAAGCTCGAATAATGAGGTACAAGGATTTCATCCCCTAGCAATCAAGATGGCCGTTGATATCCCACAAGATGAATTCGGGTATGTAACATCCCATTTCCAGATGTCAATACATTATTGATAAACTAATTACAGATTCCTCTATTTCATCCAATGCATTTTATATTCTCTTCCCAAATATAGCTTGAGATAAGTAACGCAAGTAACCTTCCAATGCAGGCATGATTGTGGCGTGTTTGTTACAAAGTATGCAGAGTTTATAATAAATAATAGGATACAAAAAATGAAGAAACATTTCGTTACGGACACTGCTAGGACATACATCGCGTCTCAACTATTCAAGCATGGAAACCAAAAGATTCGTGGAGGCTACGAGACTGATTGGGACCTTGTTCCAAGGAGTGTTAGAAAGACCCGAAAGGGGAAGTCCATAGCAATAGACGAAACAAGATGAATTTTGCAATTTATGGTCGGCTCCATGTTTAACCTGTTATTAAATATTCGTGTCACGGATTTTATTACATTGTTTCCTCCTAGAACCTTTTATTTAAGTTTTGGATTTTTTTTTTTCAAATGATATTATATTTTTGCTTCAATCCAAGTTCATGGCAAATCAAGTGTTACAGTGATACCATACTAAACTGTGTAATCAATGCTCTAAATCATGTCAAGTGCGCTTTCTTTAAATCCAATTGAGAGTTACCAATGTGCATTGGCGGATTGGGTTTTTCATATTTATTTTTTCATATTTCAAATCTGTAGGATGCTATTTGTGATCGATAAAATTTTGTAACATATAAATTAATTAAACGGATCACACCACGTACTCATTATAGGTTGTACAAAGTCACAATTAACTAATAATATGTCACCATTACCTAATAATTGATCACAATCACACCATAATTGATCATAAATACTATTCAAGTCGCCCACCCCAACCAGCCCCCTCCACCAGCACCCCTCTCCTACACAGCCACTAGAACCACACCAATGTCGCCAGACCGCTGATACACCGCAGGCAGAAGTCCAGACATCCTCACACACCGCTATGTCAGAAGCTAAGTCCATATACCATCACATACCGCTAAGTCAGATCCCACCGTAGTCAAAAGTTTATATCTAGAGCTGGTTAGCTAACAAGGAACACCACCACTACACACCACTGGAGATGGCAAGAAGTCCTAATCTGATTTTGATAAAAATATGATTTTAATATAAAAAAACAAACAAACATGTCCTTATTAATAATTATTAATAGGTGACTAGGACCTGATTTTTACAAAAGTAAAACTCACAACCTTATTATACTATAAAGTGATGTTTAAAAATCAAAAATGTTGTTTTTACAGATTCTGTAAACAACAGAATACTCACTGTAGCAAGCTACAGTGAGTGATCTGTATGCTTACAGATCTGTACGTGTATCACTATTCGTTTAAAAACAGGGTTTTATGTAATTTTTCCTTTATTTATTTAGTCTATGGGTAGATAACCCACCTCTTGTTTTATTTGGAACCGAAATGATTTTTCGTAGATATTATAAATATCCATCACTCATTTTTTCAGCACTCTTTATATTTTAAAAAAAAAACCCCTTGACTAAGTAATGAACAAGTTCTAATATTTAAGAGAATCTCCAATAAACTCTCTAAATTAACTTGTGATGCTCTTTATTTTGAAGAGTCAATCTTTAAAATTTCATTACAATAAGATTTTTACTTTATCATTTTAATTTTAAGAGTGGATTTAGCTCTCCAAATTTAGAGAGTCAAACTCATTCTCTATTATTAAATGCATTTAAAAAGTTTCAATTTTCAATATTCCTTCGTTAGGTTTATTTGTTACATATATTTGATATCATTAGTCATCAACTTTTAAAAAAATAAATATTAACTAAAAATAAAGAAAAATAATAAACACTTTTATTAAAAAGTAAAATAAAGAGTTTGTTGAAATTTGTAAAAAAAATTACTCTTTAAATTTAAATATGCTCTCTATTAAATAAAATATGTTCTTTATAAATATAATAAAGAGTTTATTGGATATGATCTGAACACTATATGTGTATCCATCACACATAACTTCATTGAACGGCACAAGAAATTTGTGGTTTTTTATTATTATAATAAATAAATATTCAACTCAAGATTTTTCTTAGTGTTGCTTTTGCTATGACATGTTTTGTGATTTCTCATATTTTCGATTTAGTACTCATATAAATTTGGTTTATTGCTCATATTTTCTTAATTTGATAATTGATTTTTAAATAGAGCAGATTAAATTGAATTTTAATTTATAAAAATATATAGAATATTATGCATATAATGATATGAAATCCCCGCCAACCTAATTTTCATCTACTTCATTAACAAAAATACCTATTACAAATACCTATTACGTGAATAAATTAACTACTAGGTTACGATTGTGCTCTGATATTCATAGCTAGGTGAACACAGATAAGATTGGGAAAAAATAAAAAATTGAAAACAGCATGAGCAGCAGAATGCCATTAATTAATATTGTTTCATTTCGTAGTTTGTTACATACAATAATTCTTACTTCTTATAATTCAGTTTTATTACTCATTTCAAGAAAATTCATGTTCTATAAGTTTGGACACACACACACATATTATTGTATGATTTGTGAATTTTACAATACACTTTGCCTTTATCTACAAAAATGAATAATTTATTCTTGAAAGAATTATTTTTCTATACTAGGTAATTATCATTCAATCGAGTCGTAAATTTGAAATGTTACCCATATATCTAAGAGACAAGTCACATGATAGCCAACTAATCAAAAAGCAGCAACCAAATATAGATTTTTTTATTATTTTTATGTTAAACGGTTTGCAAAACAAATATGGATTAACATTATGGCGTTGTTGACGGTGTCATGTCCTTGGGTGCTTACGAGACGTCAACACACAAATTATCCACCGCGTAGTGTGGATTTGTTCCACGCGAGGTGAACGCGTTCCCAAGGGATTTCGAAGCTTGGACCTATGGAAATTAAAAATTTCAAAAACCTCCCTAGTACTACTAAACTAGCGCATTTTTATGTTGACGGTGCCTTACTCTTAGGGTGTTTACGGGACGTCAACACACAGATTGTCCACCTCGTAGTGTGGATTTGTTCCACGCAAGGTGGACACGTTCCCAGGGAGTTTCGTCAAAGGTCTCCCTGGTACCACCACTAAGCTACCGTCAAGTGTCATTTCTTTAGAGTGCTTACGGGACGTCAACAGCGATAGTAAAGGTAGTGGCGTCCTATTTTTATTCCAACGTCAAGTTAAGTTGAATGTGCTAACGAATAATTTCAGTTTTATATTCAATTATAATATCTAATCCTTTAAACAAAATAAAATCACAAAATATTTATATCAACATAATGTCAAAATACAATTCAACCGTCCATATGAACTTTCGAGTAAACGATCTAGCTAACCGCCCACTTAATCTTTAAGGAGTGGGACGATACCATATTATGTTATTCTTTGAATTAATTTAAGATAATTATAGGTATAATCCTTGTCGTAATATCATTTACTTATGATTCCAGCTAACAATAATACCATGTGAGAAAATTCAATGTCAAGCATGAAAAATTATTATTATGTCCACATTAAAGATTTCTTGAGTATTGTTGACCATACTTTAGTGCTAGTGTTCCTATATAATACGTTCAACTTTTATTATTCAATGCAATCATTATAATTTATAAATAATAAAATATTTAAAATTATTTTTTAATCATAAACATTTTATATCTTCATTCTTTAATCACATAGTTTGCCTAAAAAATAACAAAAATTTAATTTATAAACGTGAACGTGAACGTATAACATTTGGTGAGTATATGTTCATATTCTTATGAAAATAACTTTTTTTGGTCAAAATAATGACTTTTTACAAGTCCACTTGTTTTGATAGTACAAAAAAGGCTACCTTATTTTCAACTCTGTATATAATTGGTTAGTTTGACATTTTGACTAAAAAAATCTAGGAATCGATTTAAAATCTGATCCAATTCCATACAGATATCACTAGTGTGTTTGGTAACATTTTTTCAAACCAATTATTAATTACGTTCATTTTTTTAAATCACTTTTTAATCAAATATTTTATCTCAAAAATATCATTCTTGTTTATAAACAAATATTGGCAGCTAAAAATGCTAAAAGAAAGGGAAATGTTTGGTGTACGGGACTTGTACCCACAGGACACACACTGTAGCTGCCCTAAAAGAAATTCATGATCGATTTGGTAAAAATATTTATTTATTTATTTTCTTCTTTAATCATCGATTTAACCCTTTAACTGTTACTCAATTATTTTCAATGTGTTCTTTAAATTATTTTTAAATCAATTTATAAATAACATAGTCCTTGTTTAATTCACATTAAATTTTTCTCTTTTTTCTACAGTACTCAATCTCAATCATTAATCAAAAGTCAAGCCCACAATTTTTTACTTTTCAAGCAAATCTCAATCATCTATTCTTCTAAAAATCACTATTCATTTCAAAAAAAATTCTTTTTAAACAATACCAAAAACACACATAATTTCAAACACTTTTTAACCGTATAGAATTTTTCAAACCACTTTCAATCATATATTTTATCTCGAAAACAACAAAATCTTATTTATAAATAGAATGTCACCGTCGAACACGCCCGTACTTTTTTTGGAGTCAATACTCAGTGAACTTTTAAAAAATCGTTTTTGCACCGATTACTCTAAACATGGAAGGTTTGATCCAAACCAATGTATTTATGCTGTTTAATAATGTTTGATTAAGGAATCTTATTTTTATAGAAGAGATGAGATCTTCAATTTCCATGGGGGTAACGATAAGGGTTCGAATATTGATAAAATTAAAACAAATTCTTGATCTTGGCGTTTTGTTGTAGTTAAGAACATGTTTTTTTATCTGTATTCAAAAATAGATCAAACTTACTTCTAATTTGTCCTTATAATTATTATACTTGCAAGAAAAGAAATATTACCCTTGGAATCTCACCATTGGCTACTTAATTGAAAAAACAAAGATAATAAAATACTTCTTTTTAGCATTAATCACAATAAGTATTTTATTTTCAAATCTCACCAACTAAAAAGTTAATTATTTAAACCTTACTAATTTAGAATATATACTTTTCAAGCTACTAAGAGTCTTTAATTTAACTTGAAAGAGTGCTTGTAATAAGTAAATTATAATATGTGCACAATTTTACAGTAATCGAACGTAAAATCTATTGTAAATCGTTTACAAATAAATTAAATCCATTTTCCATCAACACACACCATATCGATGAATTCCCAAACTTGAAAAAATCTCAATCTTAGTACGAATCGCTTAGTATTATAAATTCAATTTATTTTTCTACTATCTTTAAAAACTTTATCTATGAATGACGTCAAAACTGGAACTTGAAATTCATAATATTAGTATTACACGTAACACGTTAAATCATGGGGTGTGAAGTGTGAACTGGAAAAACATTATTTTTCAAAAGTTTATTTTTTTGACTTGGTTGACATCTCACACGGAAGAGTTCAAGAATGGGAATATTTAGCAACAACTATATGGTCCCTAACTGCATGCCCTAAAAGTCATCTATATATAATTTGACAATGTAATCTTACCAATACCATCTTAAATACATATCAAATCACACTACTTGGAAAACCAATTTTTCTTCATTTGAAATCTGCCGAACTCAAGATCTTCAAAATTCAAGAAATCACCTCATACATTTCTTAAGAGGTTTTTGTGCTTTATATTGCACTTCTTCTTGTAATCTCTCCTAGTTGGAAGCTACTGAGAATCTAACAGGTATTTCATTCTTGATATTACGGGCTTCTTTGATGCTATTCAGTACAATCGTAGAGTCTAGGTTTTTCGAGCATACGAAGGTGCAGTGAATGGTAGTAGTATTTATTAACCATGCAGGGACCTGCACTTCCATGGCATATCGTCTATTCTATAGATTATATTATCATCTCTTATCGAGAAGAGAAATGATATATGAACTGGCCTATCCAGACATGGTATCTCACTGTAATTGAAAATACACGAGAAAAGTCTACAACTCTGCTGCAGTGAGTGTCCTGTCACGACAGGGCCATGTCCGTGTAGCATGATCATATCCAGAATGCTCGAAGCGAGTCTGTTCTCAAAGTACATATTCGATGTGGAGCACTAAGCGTGATTTTTAATACTGTTCAATGTTATGTTTTTGGTTAATGGTTTCATAATTTACTTCTTCCTCTAATATCTTGGTTAGCATATTAACTGAGAATTTCTTTGAAAAAAAAAGGATAGAGAAAAGCAGAAGTAGACCAGCAGATAAAGTAAACTTCAGCTTCCCCCAAAGAGTTCAGTAAAAAAAATGTGGAGGCTGAAGATTGCTGAAGGAGGTAACAACCCCTATTTGTATAGCACCAACGATTATGTTGGCCGACAGACATGGGAGTTCGACCCCGACTATGGAACTGCTGAGGACCGAGCTGAGGTCGAAAAAGCTCGTCAAGAATTCTTTGACAACCGTTACAAGGTCAAGCCCAGCAGCGATGTCGTCTGGCGGATGCAGGTACTTACAAGAACGACCATTCTTATACATGATTTTAAACTTAGGGTGCGTTTGATTACCCTAAAACACATGGAAAGAGAATATTTTTCATCTTATTTTTCACTTTGGGTGCTTGATTGATTTTAATTTCCTTGAAAAAAATTTCAAGGTACTAGCTTTTTACACATGTTCTGATTAATTTAATGAAAATATTTTCTTAGGAGAGGTGACAATTGATTTTTCATCTTACACTCAATCAAACACACTCTTGAACTCCATGATTGAACTCCGTGATGATATTATTAGTTTAAAGAAGGCAAAACGTCAAACGAGAAAAGCATGAAGATTTATATATATTAAAACCGCCATCCACAGTCCAATAAAATACAAATGAAATATATTAATATTAAACCGACACGTGTGTGGACATTGAAAATTAATCATGGAATGTCCGAATGTGGTCTGTGGATTCATTTCTACCTAACCACCTTGTCCCATCACCTAAAGCTAAAATTCTTAACATTAATTTATTGAGTCCTTTTATGGTGCCCCAAAGATACCGTAAAAATGTCCACCCGCCTGACACCTCCAGGGACAAATGTTCACAGTGGGCACCATGTGGGCATTATAAAATTTCCCTAATTAATTAGTATAACAAAATTTGAATGCAGTTTCTGCGAGAGAACAATTTCAAACAGACAATACCCCAAGTAAAAGTAGAAGATGGAGAAGATATATCATATGAAACAGCAACAGCCACGCTGAAAAGGGCTGTCAACTTCTTTTCAGCCCTGCAAGCCAGTGATGGCCATTGGCCTGCAGAAAATGCTGGTCCATTGTTCTTTCTTCCACCTTTGGTAAGTCCTTTCAGCATTTTATCAAACCATCTCATCTAAATGATTAAACTGTTACAAATAAATGCTGAAGTTTTTGATCTGGATTTTACCCGGCATCCGCAGGTCATGTGTTTGTATATAACTGGCCATCTTAATACCGTGTTTCCAGCTGAACATCGTAAAGAAATTCTTCGTTACATAAACTGTCATCAGGTGCAATTTCTAGTTAACTCTACACATATCAAACACGTGCACGCCTATTCACATTGACTAACAGCATTTTCATGGTACAGAATGAAGATGGCGGGTGGGGCTTACACATAGAAGGCCACAGCACAATGTTCTGCACCACACTGAGTTATATCTGTATGCGTATACTTGGAGAGGGACCCGAAGGCGGTGAAAACAATGCCTGTACCAGAGCAAGAAAATGGATACTTGACCATGGCACTGTTAAAGCAATACCTTCATGGGGAAAAACATGGCTTTCGGTATGAATCATTAAGGATAAATTCGAATTTTGATGTGTAATGAAACTTTGTGGAAACTGAGACATTGTTTTTAATACATTTTCAGATACTTGGCGTATTTGAGTGGTCGGGAAGCAACCCAATGCCCCCTGAATTTTGGATCCTTCCATCTTTTCTCCCCATGCATCCAGGTTTGCCCTGTTCTCCATTTCTTTGACTGTCTTCTGATCACCAAGACAGAGACATGCGAGTAATGAAACTGTTTATTGTCATAACCTTGATTTCCCGTCAAAATTTATCTACTGTGGCCTGAATGCTAACAATGCATAAATCAAACCATATGGAGAATAAACTCCAACATGATAATGAATAGAAAAGTTAATTCCATGTCGTACTATTCTCAAATTGAACATTGCACAAAACGGAATGATCTCTGAATGCATGCTGAAAGTTCTGAGAAATAAAGTTACGAATTACAGTTGAAATATTGCACAGCTTGAAACTCATTCCAAGATACAGGCTAACCTGAGAAAATTTAGATCAATGTTTATCTGGCACTAATGTTTTCTACTTGAAATGCAGCAAAAATGTGGTGCTACTGTAGAATGGTGTACATGCCAATGTCATATTTATATGGCAAAAGATTTGTAGGCCCAATTACTCCTCTGATTTTACAACTGAGAGAAGAGTTGTATGATCAACCCTATAATGAAATTAATTGGAGGAAAGTTCGCCATGTCTGCGCAAAGGTATACCACTATACCAGAGTTAAAGGCAGTTTACTGTATAATAACCATGGTTTTTTTATGCATTTGTTTCTCAATGGTAAAATAACTGAAGAAAACATGGAAATGCAGGAGGACCTCTATTATCCTCATCCACTGATACAAGACTTCATGTGGGATAGTCTCTACGTACTTACAGAACCTCTTCTAACTCGTTGGCCTTTTAACAAGTTAAGAGAAAGGGCTCTTCAAACAACAATGAAGCATATCCATTACGAAGATGAAAATAGCAGATACATCACAATAGGATGTGTAGAGAAGGTGCTATGTATGTTGGCCTGTTGGGTTGAGGATCCTAACGGGGATTATTTCAAGAAGCATCTTGCAAGAATCCCTGATTATATATGGATAGCCGAAGATGGAATGAAGATGCAGGTAAGACAATATGTAAAACATGCATATTTTGTATTTGTCTCTGCAAAAACCAAGTTTTTCACAATATAGATATCAATTTCGAACCGTTACACTCCAAATCCTAAACTTTCCAGTGGCCATTTTAATGCAGAGTTTTGGAAGTCAGGAGTGGGATACTGGTTTTGCTATACAAGCACTTCTGGCTAGTGATCTTACTGAAGAAATAGGCCAGACTCTTATGAAAGGGCATGACTTCATAAAGAAGTCTCAGGTCAGAGAAAACCCTTCTGGTGACTTTAAAGCAATGCACCGCCATATTTCTAAAGGTTCATGGACATTTTCGGATCAAGATCATGGATGGCAAGTATCAGATTGCACTGCAGAAGCATTAAAGGTATCTAATTTTGTAGATAAAGATCACTTAAATTGGAAATATTGTAAGAAATGAGAAAAAAACAGATTAAGATGGGTTCTAACAAACTGTCATCATGTTCCTTTTTTATAATTCAGTGTTGCCTTCTCTTCTCAATGATGCCACCCGAAATTGTTGGTCCCAAAATGGAAACTGAACGACTCTACGAAGCTGTCAATATATTGCTTTCCTTACAGGTATGAATCAAGCATTATCCTCCAACCAATTATATAGCAACTTCTTGAGTATTTTTTAGTATATACTATATATGTTGAGCATTATATTTTCTATGATTTATTTGGCACTTCAATACCTGAATAGTTAGGTCAAACTGATAATTCATATAGTAAAACAACGCACTAGAAAAAAATATTTTTCAATATATCACTTTCTTAACATTACCATAATAGCTATTAAGATTGACGGCTAAAGACATAAATGCTTACAGAGCAAAAATGGTGGATTAGCTGCATGGGAGCCTGCAGGAGCCTCGGAGTGGTTGGAGGTAGCTTCTTTTCCTAATATTCTTGAATTCACAAAAAAAAAGACTTGAATATTCCTGCATTTGCATCTATACGGAAAAATTTAAGTTACTAATTGTAATCTATTCTGCCACAGATACTCAATCCTACAGAATTTTTTGCCGACATTGTTATTGAGCATGAGTAAGAATTGTCTCGTTTGTTTTTTTCCCCTTTTACAAATACAATTTAGTCTAGAGTTAAAATAAAACAATTTTGATGCAGGTATGTCGAGTGCACTTCATCGGCAATACAAGCTCTGGTTTTGTTTAAGAAGTTGTACCCGGAACACAGGAAGAAAGAAATAGAAAGCTCCATTATGAAGGCTGTACAATACCTCGAAGATGTTCAGAAGCCTGACGGATCATGGTATATTTTTCTTCCTGTTTTTGCGCTTTTATGTCCAAACGTTGCACACTTTTGAGTCTATAAAGGATGGAGATGAATTTCTGCAGGTACGGAAATTGGGGCGTCTGCTTCACTTATGGCACTTGGTTTGCCCTTGGAGGACTAGCAGCAGCTGGGAAGAGCTACAACAATTGTCCAGTCATTCGCAGAGCTGTCGGGTTTCTGCTAAAAGCACAGAGGGAAGATGGAGGATGGGGAGAAAGCTATCTTTCCTGCCCAAATAAGGTAAACCAACCTGCTTAGTAGAAAATATAGTAACTGGTCTTAGCACCACCAATAAAACATGGGGGTTCTTACGTTTAGAATCTGACAAAAAGATGATAGAAGTACAAAAATGGCCGCTCACGGTTATGTCTCATTAAACAGGAATATGTACCTCTGGAAGGAAATCGATCAAACTTGGTCCACACTGCATGGGCTATGATGGGTCTAATTCATTCTGGCCAGGTTAGCCTCATGCCATATCAATCTGTTACATAGACATTATCTAACTATTTTTCCTCTACAAGAATCTGATTACATATTTCTTTCATTTCAATAGGGGGATAGAGATCCTACACCTCTCCACAGGGGAGCAAAGCTTTTGATCAATTCTCAGTTGGAAAATGGTGATTTTCCCCAACAGGTAAACTAAGCATCATGCAGACTTCCATTATTTTTCATACGAAATAATAAAGCAACATCATGAAAATGATATAACAATACCCTGTAACATGTTTTTTGCAACCTTCACATCGCCAATTCATTGGCAGGAAATCACGGGAGTTTTCATGAAGAACTGCATGTTACATTACGCAGCATACAGGAATATATACCCACTGTGGGCTCTAGCAGATTATCGAAGGCGTGTACCACTACTACTATCGGCACCAACCAAAAGCATCTAACAACTACATAATCAATCTCTTTCCAACGAATTGATGAAGGCTTCTATACAACCCTTACTTGTATTTTATTACCAATACATGCATCTATACTTTTTTTAATCTTCCATTGATCCCTTATTGTAATAAGTTATACATATATCAATAAAAAGAATGTTTTTTTTTTTTCTTTTTTAACCTTAGCACAAATATATGTAACTAAGTTTTTTTGCTTTTAAATTTGGCACTGGTTACACTTGTAACAACATTATGATCAAAATATTATATTTTACAAATTTTAGACCTTCATCATATTCCAATTTATCTCTGCACACCATACCTACACATTGCATAAAATTGAAACTGAAAACATGGTAATGTGAAATCTTCAGTTGAAAAATGCACATATAAATGCCATTGTCAATCAGAATTCACAGGAACAATTCAAAAACGTTCATGGAACCTTCACACATTTAAAAGTTATTTTCTTTGCTTGGTTAAGCAAAAGAAAAAGTAAAATAAACCAAATTAGACAAGATTGTTCGAGGATCAGCAAGAAGGTTTGATCAATGCAGGAAACACAGTGGCAGCCAAGTGTTGGGCTAAGTCTAGATTAGCATTCAATACTAGAATGTAACCCACGCCTTTTCTTACAACCCATGACCAATGCAACAGCATGTGGTAGAATTGATTTCGAAGAGGTTGCGAATGTACACTTGTCATTACTTAAACAAGGACAGGGGCCCTCTTCATTTGTAAATTGCCATTGATGCTTCCTGCTCAGACCTTTTACTATATGCCATCATTTCCATTATCGCTTCAGTGATTCAAATAATTAAAGACATTGTACTAAAAATTGAGAAAGAGAACGTCGTGCTGAAATGCTTCCAAAAGCTCTATAGTAAGAGAATGGCGATGAATTAACAAAAAATTGAGACAAAACAAACTTAACTTAGGAATTAGGGTTGCTCTGGATTCGTCACAAGACTCAGAGCTGGTGTCGGCGCCAAAGTGCAGGCGTTTAGGTCATTTGTAGGAGGGAGGGGATCCTCCATTATCTCCAGTTCTATGCAGCGCGATTTGCACTTGAAATAGCGATTTAGAAGAAATCGCTTTCTTTGGTAATGTCTTGCTTTTCAAAATCTTCACTTAGGAGGTGTATTTAGTCGTGATTTTTAGAGACTTTAAAAGTTTAGTTAGATTCAATTCAATTGAGATTTTTAAAGACTCTTATTCAATTAAAATTTTTTAGAAGTCACCACAAATTTCAGAATATTTAAATTAAGAATGACTTTTGGAGAATTTTCTGATTTCTAGACTTTTGGAAACTTTTTGTGAAAAATTATATATAACATGTACCAAAAACAATCTCACATCCAACGTGAAATTTGGCAGAACTCCACCACGCCTCTTTTCTAGGTTATATACAAGTACGCTCTCTTTTTCTTCCCTGCATCTTGAGAATTCACAGTCAACCACAACAGCTTCAACTCTTCAAAGTATAATTCATCAATTTTTTTTATTTTTTTATTTTTTTGTGAGAACCCTTTCCTTTCTTGAATTTTTAATAATATTCTAGTTTTTACAAGTTGTTGTTTGTTTCTTTATGGCTTTTGTTATGTTTGTTGATTGATAGAAATTTCAGTTATTTGCCCAAGAATTCAATTTTGATTATGAGTTTTTTGCCCAAGAATATTCAGTTTTTTTTTTTTTTTTTTTTGTAATCGAGCAGCATGTGTGTTTGACTAATCAAGAAATTTTTTTCATTTTTTTGTCCAAGAATTCAGTTTTGATTTTGAGATTTTCTGCCCAAAGATTTTCAGTTTTTTTCCTAATCGAATTGAATTAGTATGTTTGACGAATCAAGGAGTATTTTCAATTTTTTGCCCAAAAAATTCAGTTTTGTCTTTCGGCCATGTTGAAAGAATGAATATAGTAGAAGCATTGGTATGAAGAAATCAATGAAATAGCTAGTTCCAATTCTAAAATGAAGAAAGGGTGCTTCTGCCGTCAGCCTATTCCTCTCTCTTAGCAAGCAAAAATCTTGAATTTTCAGAATTATATTTTATACAAAAACCGGAATACAGTAGACAAGCGGGTTTGATTTTCTGCTATGGAGTATCTTTAATTGTGTCTAATAGGTCAAACCAAAATATGAATGAATGTAGTAGAAACACTGGTATGAAGAAATCAATGAAAAGGGTGGTAATTCATTTTTTGCTCTTGTAGGATGTAATTGTTCTATACACAACTGCAACAAAAGTATAATGAATATTAGTGTTACAACAATGCAATGCACGGTCATTTGTTACCTACATATATCAAATTTATATTTTAATATATGAAATGAATATTTAATTAAAAATGAGAAAGGAATAAAGATAATTAATTACAAAGGTACATTACACATACCTTAATTATTTTTTAATTATTTTTACTATTCGTATGTTTATCGATTCAGGAATTTCTTTAAATATTGTAATTTGAATTGATTTAAAACTTCAAATGGAAAAGAAAAATTACATTTAAATAGAATTTATAATAAGTAGAAAAAATAGATATATCTGTAATATACGCTTAAAATTTTATTAAAATGAAAATGAAAAGAAAAAGAAAAAGAAAAATAGATTGATGAACGTTCTTGTTTCATTTTCTATTTTTTAAATTAAAATATTTATGTGATATTGAAAAAGTTTTTTTTTTATTTTTCTTATTTTTACGAATTTAAAAAAAAAATTGTAATTGATTTTCAAAAAGGGAAGACGGACCAAGAAACCTCGAAACCTGAAAATTGCAGCTATTTAAAAATGTGCATTCAATTGGATTAATTTAAATCTGAATTTTGTCCAAAATTACTACTAATTACTATTTTAGAAAATATATTTTAGACATGAAAATGAGCCAATACATGTTTTTCGAAAGTGCTCTCTCTTTATGTATTGCGTTTTTCTTTCGTGAGCATATTTACTCCTTGGTTGAGCACTCATTATCTACAAAATGAGTTTAATAATAATGATTTTGTGGATAATGTATACTTAAGCACATGTTTGGTACAATGAGCTGCTAAAAAGTATAATTTTTTTTTAAAAAAAAATTATATGTAAATTATAGGGGCTTTTTTTTTTTAACTCATTTGCATAACTATTCAATTTTAATTATTATTAATGTAATTAGTCTTTTCAAAATATAATTTCTAGATTATCACAAATAATTTATCACAATCCGAATAGTACTATTAGAATTGATACCAACTATCTTATTACAATATTTGATATTTAAATTTATTAACAAATATTTCATTTCATATTTACTTTAATATTACAAATTAAACAGATGTGGTCATATATTTAAATAAATGTAGCAAATTAAGTAACAGGAAATGTTATTTTTGATTAAATTTTAACGAATGTATATCGTAAATATATTTAACTTTATTTACTAAGATATCATCTATACATCTCGATTCATAAAAGCGGCACGGTTGTTTAACTCACGAGACATAATACTTTATCACTTACTCATATAGAATTGATTTTTCAAGAATCAATTTTTCTGAATTTCATTTTCAATCACACAAATTTTAAAAAATTATATTTTACAATTTTTCATACTACTTTTTAACTATACATTCTTAAAAATCACTATTTTACAAAAATAATTTTCAAAAAATCAAAGTCAAATAGTCAAAATAATAATTTGAAAATCTCGCAATTATAATGATACGACAACCAATTAAAGTTGGAGATCAAGAAATTATACAAATAATCTTATACCCTATAATCTTTAAAAATTTATTAAAATTAAGAATGATTAAAAATATTAATCATTCTATTGATATTATTAACTAAAAAGAAACCAAAGCATTAATTATTCAATATTAGTCTTTGTTTAATAACTTTTTTCTATAAATTATTTAAAAGAGATGCATTTTTTCAACTACATATATATTTTAGAAAATATGATTTTTCATTAAAGATAACAAATGATTTGACCATTAATAATTAAAACACAATTTTTATATTAATGGCTATATATAGATTTTATAATATTAAGAACAATAAATAAATAAATAAAATAATTAAATGATAATTTAATACCGATAACTAAAAATCTTAATTGAACTTATTCAGAATTAGTGTTAATAATAAAATTAAAATTGATTATAAAAATATTAACCATTATTTAGTATTTAATATATTTATAAAGCAATAAATGTGTTCACATTTACCCAAATTTTACATTCACATTTGACATATATCAATTTTGTATTCACACTGATCCACTTTGCATTCACACTATTTGATTCAATGGAACCTTACTATTTATAGAAATAGGAAAATGGGCGGGAAATTGTTTTAAAAACCACCTTACTTTTATATATAGTATGATGATAGAAGCACTGCTATGAAGGTTGTAATTGTTCTAAATTCACTATTTGTGTTCGTTTGATATTAATAAATTATTGACATTCCATTTGCCTAATTATTTGTTATATTGTTATTGATATGCTAAGTGTAACTATGCTTTATTAATAGTACTAGTGTTTTACCATTGCAATGCACGGCATCATGTTAAAACATATAATTGCGATTTCAATATTTTCTAATTTTTTTTTAATTATATGTCAAACATATGTATAATGAAATAGATAGAAAAATAATAAAATGATATTATAATTAATAGAGTTGCAATGTTTCATTGTTGAATTGAAAACTGTTGAACAATCATCTACTCTTAAATCAGTTGAATTGAAAACTATAAATAATTAATCATGGGGAAAAAGGTCATGTATGCCCTCTACCAATTTCTGATAAATGTCTCAACAATCTATTTCCATTCCTTAAGTAGATAACCAATAAGGTGGTGAGTAGAAGTGTGGCCACTAATAACGTGACCCTTTATTCTCACTTCTCTTCATATTACTAGCATCTCCCTGATATACTCACCTATATTATGATCGTTGTTCCACAAATACTTTCTTAATCTTTCTATGAACTTCATATGCTTCATTGTTTTTCCTTGAGCAAGATTTACTATAAGTCTGTCTCATACGTTCCTTTTGGCATACCAATTATGAGAGTAAAGTCCAATGAAATGAGTTACTACGTGTTTTAGTCTAATTTCGAGGACTTAAACTTATAATTTCTGAAAAATTTTAAATATTTCACATCACATGTTCAACTCTTAATCGTAATAACCCATGGAAAACTTTGTAACATGTACTGGATAAAAACTTTTTAAACATTTGAAACTGCATCAAACATAGCACTTTTCATTCTCATGTAACCTTTCGTAATAAACATTCGATTTCAGATGCAGTTGTATAATACTTTCATGGTATCCAGTAAATGAAAATTTTCAACCTTCATCAAATAATTTTTCTAAACATTTTACCTTTCCAGAGTCGGCGTAGCACGGCATGAGCGGTTAGAAATAAATTTAAAAACTTTAACATAACATGTACTGGATACAAACTTTAAAACATTTCAAACTGCATCAATTATAATAAATTTTTCTTCTCATGTAGCATTTCATTGTAAACATTCAATTTTAGACGCAGTCATAAAATAAATTCATGGTGTCCAGTAAATAAAATTTTCAAACTTCATAATTTTTTTTTCGCAAGTCTACAGAAAGGTAGACCTTGCTCTGATACCAAGCTGTAACGCCTCAAATTCTATTAACTCGGAACGCTACTAAAGTCGAAATCTCTTTTATATAAATACTTTAAATAAACGTCAAAATGCGTAAATATTATTTTTCTTTCATAACATTAAAAACACAATATTAAACTTGAAACAAAATGCATAGTATTTTTCAAAAATAACTTGATATAAAATGCGGAAGCTTAATTGGTTAAAATAATTTAAGTTTCAATGCTAAACATAATAGACAAATTGTCAAACTTTCAAAATAATAAGATTCGAAATTTATTTGACAAAAGAAATCTTTTTATTCAAAGGTCGCCTCGCTCATTTCCATGCATCACCGAGCTCCTTAACCTGGAAAGGTGAAAATAGGGGTGAGCATAATGAATTATACTTAGTAGGATACGAAAATTATGGTGTTATCTCGGATAAAATATCAAACACGTGTGCCAAGAATATCATACCGTCATCATATCATAAACTTTCATAAGTATAATACTTCAACACTTGTGTTGAAAACATTATACAGTTATCATATCTTTAATAACCGGTAAGAGCTCTATCATATCATATCTTTGGTACCGGTATGGCCATAAAACATCATATCGTATCATATCATTAACTTTCATAAGCATGATAAATTAACAATTCAAATGATTTTTGCAATTCAAACCATTCAAGTATAGAAAAATTTGCTAAAATACTCTTACATATAAAATTTGCAATTCAAACCATTCAAGTATAGAAAAACTCCATTTAAATCCTTAGATAATTTTATTTATATAATTTTAAATGATTTTTGTTTATATGATTTTTGTTCGCTCATAGTAGCACCCCCTCAACTGGTATCAGAGCCATATGGGAGATCTAAAAGATAAATATTATATAACAAAAAATAAAAATAAATATATAATATGTACATCAAGATTTATAATTATGCATACATCAATACTACCCGATAATTATAAAATAGAAATTTTGAATACTTTAAAAGATTTGGATAAAGATATAAGAAGAGAAATATATGATATAATAAATTTTGATATAATAAAAGAAGATTTTATCATAAACAAAATATTAGATTTAATCCACAAAGATATAATAGAAGAATTATATAAAGATTATAGAAATGGATTATCATAGAGGAGAACATTTATTAATCAAATATCTAGATATGAAAACAAATGAAAAACTAGATTCAATAATAGAACAAAGAGGAAATATATTAGATCAAAAGATAGAAGAGAGAAATATAAAAAGAAAAAGATTTCTAAGATTAAAATCATTAGAAAGTAAAAGAAAATATTTTAATACAATTCTAAAACAATTACCTAAATATACTTATGATCATAGACAACAAAGAAAAAATCAATATGGAAAATTATGAAATAACTTGGGAAATAAAATATTACATAAAATATTATAGAGCACAACAAAGAAAATCAATGTTAAGATCGATTGAAGAATTTTGTGAATATAATATAATGATATGTAAAGAAGTAAAATATGATACAGAACTAAGATTAGAAGTTGACCATACCAGGGGAAGAATTTAATGACGAAATTTCCAGAAATAAAATTTGAAAAATAAATAATAGAATATATTAATCTACCAGTAGGATCATACCAAATAAAATGAGCTAATACAACTATGTCTCAACCATTAAGCTCATGGGGAGAATCTGATGAATTTCTTAACATGCAATAAATTGGATAAGTGCTTTTTTTATGGCAAACATATAAAAACATAAATTTACAAGATAAATTAGCTATTGAAGAATTACAACAATTAAATATACAGGACATGAATGTCAAAGAGAAATTACAAAATATTCAAAATAAACTAACAATACAATTTAAAGAATTAAAAGAAATGATAGAAGAAGTTAAAAATATAGATGAAGAAATCTTAAAAGAATTCCAAAGAAAATCGGGAGAATTAATTAATCAAGATAAAATTTGAGTAATTATAGAAAAAATAGATAAATTAAATGAGAAAATAAGAAAGAATGAAAATGAAAAAATTCATATCAATAGAAGAAAGAATCAAAAAGATATAAATAAAAATAGATGATATGTATGGTAGACTATTTAAGGTACAAAAAACTCAAAAACCAAGAGTATAAAATGTCAATAAGCGAATATATTGAAGATCTAAAAGTATTAATAAAATCATTAATAAGTGATGTTCAAGAAGTAAAAAATGAATTAAAAGAAGTAAGAAATGATATAAATATACTAAAACTAGAGATTAGAGAATTCAAAGAAAATAATAAAAGCAAAGATAAGAAAATAAACAAAAAACTCATAGAAAAAGAAATACTTAGAATAGGAAAGAAGCATTTTGAAAAAGAACAAATTATAATAGAAGCAGGAAGTATGGATGATGAATTTAGGAGAAACATATTACCAAAAATACTAGAAGAAGAATTAGAATTACAAAAATTTATAGAAAAAACTTTAGGAAAATTAAAAGATGAAGAAAAAACTGAAGAAGAACAAGACAAAAAATGAATGAAGAATTAGATTTGCTTATAGAAAATTTTGACCAGTTAAGCATAGAAAATTTTAATGAATACCAAGTTTTAATGAATACTGGAGGAGCACATAACCCAACTCCAATAGGAACTTCCAAACAAGAATTACCAAATTCAGATAAAAGTTACGCACCCTTATATAGTAAACCACACCGACAATATTATGATAGAATCAGAGATAAACAACCACCTAGAGGAAATAAATATAAAGATAGATTTGAACCAAATAACAATTATGATAAACATATTAATCATGGAGGAACAAAATTAGACCTGAATTGTAAAATAGATACTAAAAAAGTCTTATTAACTTGGGTAGATTCAATGATACTATTCTTTTTATACAATAAAGATGATACATGGGAAAATACTGATAGAATGATAAATTTTTTAGTAGCATCTTTTGAAGGACATGTTAGAAATTGGTGAGAAGGAATAAGTAGTGATACAAAAGCATTACTGAGAATAAATGTACAGACAGAACTAATAAAATCAGATAAAAAGGGAATAGAAAAGTTAGTAGATTATATTGCTGATGAATTTTTAGGAGAAAATTGGATAAGTAATTCTGAAGCAGAATCAATAAGAGAGAAAGATAATGCAAGAGTAAGATTAATAAATTTAACAATATGTGATATGTGTAAAATTAAAAAATATACTTGTGAATTTAAAGAATACTATTATGTCCAATTCTATAGTAATGAAAATCAAGAAGTATATAGAGATATGTATTACAATAAATTATCAGGTTCATGAGGAATATACTTTAAAATAGAATTTGAAAAATTTATTAGAGATAACCCTGGAACACCTAGAACATTAGGATCAAGGATAAAATTCATATTTGAAAGATTAGCATATATATGTCAACAAAGACAATTATTAAAGAAATCAAGAAAATTAACTAGAATATGTTGTAAAGATATGGAAAAACCTACCCAATAGAGATGTAACCCTGAAAGAAGAAAAATAATAAAAGAAAATATAAAAATAGAAAGTTTAAAAAATTCAGAAACTTCAGGAAAAGATATATAAAACATAAGAAGAGATATTACAAAAGAAGATATAATCCAAATAAAAAACAGAAAAATAAAACTTATAAGAAAGATAAAAGCTAATGCAAATGTTAGAATTGTGGAGAAATGAGACATATAAGCCCTGATTGTAACAAAAAGAAAGTTAAAATATTACAAAAAGAATATCTAGAAATAGAAAGTGAACTAAGTGAAATATCAGATATTGAAGAATACTATGATCAAGAAGTCTATATAAGTGAAACAGATTCAGAAAGTAATAAATCAGAATCAGAATAAAGAAATAGAAACGAATAAGAACATAGATAAACAAGAATATGAAGGAATAGAAGGTTATGGATTAAATGTAACTTTTGATAATAATAAGTTCAGGAAAATACAAAAATTATCTTTAGATTTGAAAATAGGAAAATGAGAAATATTAGATAGAATATGGAAAAGAGAAAAAGTAGCAATAAATGAATATCATAAAATTGAAAGGGTAATATATGTTAGACTACCCAAGGTACATACAAATTAAATCTTTTAAAAAAAAATACGGTTACAGAATTATTAACAAAAATCAATAGAAAACAAAGTGAAAAGATTCAATATGTTTATTTAGCAGGTATCCAAATAATGTTTAAATCCTTGTTTAGAGAAGGATTAGATTCACCTTTAACTGTAAGTTTACATGATGGAAGAATTATAAATTTAAAATATAGTCATCTAGGAACAGTAGAAGGAAATCTAGCATATAAAAAACTAATATTTACATGTTATCCAAAATATTGTATATCATTAAAAGATAGAAATTGTAATGAAGTATTAGGACTACATTTCAAATTACATAAAGATGATATAATGGAACCCGGAGATAAAATTATGACTATAGAATATAGGGCATTATACATTTACTAATTCTAATTATGGAAACATTTATTCTAAAAAATCATATATTGAAATTCATAAAGAATGCAAAGATTTTGGCAAAGCTGTGGAACCAGATAAACAAATAAGTTTAGTCCTAAGAAATTATGAACTTACTATAACAAAAAATAAACCAAAAATTATAGATTTAAGAGAAGAAGAATACACTAATAATAACATAACATTTGAAGATGGCAGGTTAATTAGAAGATCAACAACTTTACCCAATAGAAAACAATTAGGAGAAACTTGTAATACAAAAGAAATAAAACTTAATAGAAATGCTGGAAATATGAAAATCGAAGGTGAATATTTCAATTGAATAGAACATATAAAAGGATCAAATATATTAATTGACACGGGAGCTAGTGAATGTCATATAGCTTCAAATAGAAATAAATGACTAATATCTCATAGAACTGATCCATATAGATATATAAATTTTGATGGACAAGTACATATGACTGAACTTGAAGTAAAAGTATCAATAAAAATAGGAGGAATAAATCTCTTAGTACCATGTCATGTAGATAATAGCATGGTAAATCCTCATGTATTATTAGGAATGAGCTTTCTAGATGGATTAGAAGATTATAGTATAAAAAGTGAAGGATTATATAAACTCATAATGGTCAAACTATACTATACAAAAATGCTGAATAAATGAATAACCAAATAAGTTTTCCATTAACTGTTTATATTCAAGTTACTATTGTTGAAACAAATATAACAATATGTGCATTAATAGACACAGAAAGTGATATAACAATATTTAAAAATTTATGAATAAAATCATGGAATACTGATGGGAGAATAAAAATAACAGGAGTTATAGGAGAAAGTACCCAAATAATTAACAGTGCTGATAAAATCGAGATAATACTAGGAAGTAAACAAATAGTTGTGAACAAGATGTATAGTTATAACAAATTAGAATGTGATATACTATTAGGAAATGACTTTATACAACAATTTCAATATTATAAACAAAATAATTATATGATAATCTTACAAACACCTTGCGGACATTTATTAAAAATACCAAGAGAATTTAGACCTTACAGAGTT
The DNA here is from genome assembly GCA_963555705.1 of Ligustrum vulgare. Taxonomy (NCBI): domain Eukaryota; kingdom Viridiplantae; phylum Streptophyta; class Magnoliopsida; order Lamiales; family Oleaceae; genus Ligustrum; species Ligustrum vulgare. Next base: position 30,988,846 of record OY743189.1, on the reverse strand, counting down.
CAGCCAACACAGCGTGGTGATAAATGGGAGAAGAAATCAATTACACAAAATGAAATAAAAAATAAAAATTAATGTATAAAAAAATCTTAATAACGAACATACAAACAAACATGGAAAAAATCATTGATCAACTAAAAAAAATTTGTAGAGAGAATCCATTATTATTTTGGAAACCACATCATCCAAAAGCTAAAATAGAATTAACTGAAAATGTTATTATAAGAGTTAGATAGAAAGTTTTCCAGACAAATTAACTGAAAATTGATTTTCTTGGATTATCAATAGATAAAAGAGAGATAAAATTACAAACTCATATATCTAAGAAGATAGAAAGTTTTCCAGACAAATTAATATCAAAGGAACAAATACAAAAATTTTTAGGATGTTTAAATTATGCAGAAGAATTTATTGAAAATCTATAAAAAAAAGAGACATAAAATTCAAATTTTATTCAGGAAAACAAATACCAAAGGATGGAGTGATGAACACACATAAATTGTCAAATAACTAAAAGAATAATGTAAAAATTTGCCAAAATTAAGATTACCGGATGAAAAAGATAATCTGATAGTTAATACTGATGCCCCGGATAAGTATTGGGCAGCAATATTAAAAACAGATATTAATGAAATTTGTAGATACTCAAGTGGAACGTTTAACCAAGCAGAAATAAATTATACTACTAAGAGGAATAAAGAAGTTTTCATTGTTTTTATTATCTAAGAAATTCATTGTTGAAACTGATAATTCTCAAGTTGCAGGTTTAGTAAAAAATAAGTTACCACCAGAATCTCAATATAGAAGGCTCCATAGATGGCAAGCCTATTTGGCATTTTATAATTTTGATATAGTTCATATTAAATGTGTCAATAATTATCTTGCGGACTTTTTAAGCAGGAGTATTGAATTTGCAGATGGATAATATCAAAAAATCCTTGATAGACACCAAAAAGCGAATGAACTTGCTCACAGAGGAAGCTGAAGATATAAAGCTTGGAATTAAATAACTTGCAGAAACTCTCAAAGGAAGTTTCAAGCAATTGATGGAAATTTCAACATTTCATCACAATTATACTAAAGAATTGAGCGATAACATAATTGAGATTGAATCTCAGTTTGAATCGTTAATTACCAAACAGGTTATATAAAAAAATACAAACAGGTACATCTTCTAGAAGCAGTGGTGGACCAACGATTAAAAGAGATGAACCCAGTCCCAAAAAATTTGTCATGAATGAAGTCAGTCCTCGAAAAATAACAATCAATACCAAAGATGAATATACAAAGCTAGTCAGAATTCGTGCTGAGGAGGAAGATGATTCCCCTTTTTTACCAAAAGAAAACGAATATAAAACTACTATTGAAATTATATATGAGCTTCAAGAATGTGATTGTTATTACATTTCGTCTGGAGATCATGTTTACCCACGATTGATCGTTACTCAGGGAGGAGATCCCGTTATGACAAAAATGACAGCAGATTATGGATTTCTAGATCTTATCTATCCAGGAAAAGATTTGAAAGAAATTGAAAATTTTGATGATTTACTAAAAGGAGAAATTTCAAAATGTGTCCAGGGAATACCCATATATTTAAAATTTTATTCGATCAATCCTGAAATTGATGGAAGGATATATTATCCTGCTGAGCATATTATCACAATTGGATATGTTACTCGCAATTTTCAAATTGAAGTTGGAAGAAATACCAGACCAGTACCAAACATTACAAGATCATTGTTCAGATCCCGAAAGGGTGTTGGGAATTAAAGTTCTCTACAACATTGCAAAAAACCTGTATGAGAAAAAAATCAAATGCATATGCTAGTATAATGGATGGACCCTACTCACTAATGGAGGAAAATAAAAGTAAACAATCCTGCAAGAATACATCAACAAATTTGACACTCATCAAATCCATGGAAGTTTTGCCACTTTGCAAGAAGCATGCATAACCATAAACTGCCACACATGCTAGCATAATTGATGGACAGAGGGAAGACGATTGATAAATCTGATTTGATGGAACAAGAAAGCACAATGTAGAGGCCATGTGAAGACTGAAAATAGAGGGATAGGTGTCCCTATAATACAGCCATGTGAGGAAAGAAGGGACAGGTGTGTCCTTGTAATAAATGATAGATGGACAGGTGTGTCCTTGTAGTAAATGATAGATGGACATGTGTGTCCTTGTATATCCTTGTAGCATTATTCAAATTATTGTGTCTATTACGTAAGCAATGATGTAAGAGGTTGCATAGTAATACCTCGTGAAGTTCTATAAATGGAAGTCTTCTGGCTAGGAAAAGGCAGATCTCACTTGAGCACTCGGTTTGTGAGAAAGCCAAGAAATTTTCTATCTTTGAAAAATTCTCATACTAGCCTTGTATCAATCTTCATATTATCAATATAATTCCAATCGATTTATAAAAATATGATGAGTCTCTAAATTTCTGTCTTCTGAATCCTATCTCCGAAAGAAAATATATTATTAAGAAAAATCCCTACACTCTGTCCTAAATTATTTTCCATCTAAAGAGTTATACAGTGAAGGCATCCAGGTTTAGCTAATAACCCGTGAAGGCAGGAAGTCATTGAAGGGTGTGGAGCAGAAACCTATAAGCTTGAAGGTCACTAACAATAGAAGGAAAACACAAAGGTACTGAGAACAGGAAAAGAGGTTAGTATTATTAATATATCTATCTTTACGGAATTAAGAGGAAGAAGAGCTTTAACATGACATAATTCAGGACTATTAAGTTTAATTATCAAAACAGTCCTTATAATGATGAATACCATAGAATAATTGAACCTTTTTTCATGCATGAACAGTTTATTATACCCAATAATGAAATAAAAAAGTTATATCATGTTTATATGCCATGTTTGTTAGTTATCTTTCCGACATTAAAAAGAATATTAGGATTAGAAATTACAAAATCAATTATTTATTTTTGGCTTGATAGTGAAAATACTGAAATAAATAATGAATTATATTTAGGATATGTGTTTAGTAGTGATAATGATTATGACCATGTAATAGATTATGACAGTGATGGAAGAGATAAATCTTTCTTTACCAGTTTTTGAAAATTTTAATATCATGAATGAAAGTAATTATATCATGAAAAAACTCAGAACTAAGAGAGGTCCATATAAAGTTAAAAAGAATATCAAAAGTAAAAAAGATATTGAATATGAAAATGAAATTGATAAAATAGGATACCAAGAGCAACTCTACGTATCACAAGAGATATTAAAAAGTTTTAAAGAAAATTTGATAGAAAACTTTGCTAGAGGTACTGTAAGATCTATAATGATACAAGATATTCAAGATATAATTGATAAATTAGAAAAGAGAAAGAAAAGTATTTCAAAATATAATATACCATTTGAACCAAGCATAGATATTATGGCTGATATAGATATTATCAATTCTCAAACACTGATAGAGTTTGAAAAATTACTTGAAACTTTATAAATTATTTATCTTTGTGTTTATAATGCCTGGATATACTATTGAAGGATTAGACAATTTGTTAGATATGATAATGGAAAAAATAGATAACATTATATCTCAATCAATAGATATGGATGAATCATCTGAACAATATTATATACTTTTAGAAAACCATGATCAATACATTATATATTATTCTGATATATTACAACTTAAAATAGATTTAGAAAATAAAATAGTAACAAATACAGTCTAAACCTAAATGTCAGGATATATAATAGAAGGACTAGATAATCTTTTAAAAAATTGAAAGATAAAATGAAAAATATTAAACATCAAATGGAAAATGAAAATGTATATTCTGAAGAATATAATAAGCTTTTAGAAAAGTACGAACAATATATTGCAGATTATTGTATTTTACTAGATCAAATAATGGACTTATACCAGAAAATTTTGTATAATAATTTACCAACCTAATAATCTATGAATACTTCACAAACATCAACATCTAATAACTGTGATCATAAACTATATTTAGATAATAAAGAAATTTCATTTTTATCAACTATCGTTGAAAAATAAAAAAAATATACATTCTGTTGGACAATCTAAACTAAAAGAGATATACGAAGATATTGACCATGTTATCATAAATAGAATAGAATTTAATTCTGTTGAAACAGCAAAAAATATAAATACGGTTCATAAAATTATAGAAGAATACGAAGATATAGAAGATGAAGTTTCAGAAGGAATAACGTTAGGATATATAACTAAAAAAGATCATCCTAAATTTTTTGAAAAATTATTACAATATAGAACATTTTTAGAAGAACTTAAAAGATTAAACAATATAAATATAACCAGAAGTACTGAATTAAATCAACCTGACTAAGTTCGAGGATATATCTTGCAAATTAAACAATCCTTTTCATTAAGGGTAATTTTGACATTTCACCAGAGATGTCTATTTTACTAAACTTATTACCTACCAAACCCATTTAACTAGAAACCCCTATTAAGATCACTTCTCTCTCTCTCTCTCTCTCTCTCTCTCTCTCTCTCTCTCTCTCTCTCTCTCTCTCTCTCTCTCTCTCTCTCTCTCTCTCTCTCTCACCATTAAACCAAAACAGAGGAGAAGACAGGGAGGAGCCGATCTGTAAAGGAACTGCCGGAATCCTCATCGGCGCTTGCAGCCCGGCGACATCGCTATTAGAGGGCGGGGACGTCAGTGGTTGGAAAGGCACGGAAGGTATAGTTTGGGTGTGAAAAACCGAGGTTTAGAATTTGGGATTTCCGGTGATTAAGCGGTTGAAGTGGCAGACCATGGTAAGAAATGGGTTCTCTTGTTTTGTTCTTGGTTTGGGTTGTAATTTGGGTTATGATTTGAGGTTTTTGGAATTGGATTTTTGATTCGTGGTTTGATTGATTGGAGTTTGGAGTTGAGCATTGGGTGGCTATGGTGATTTAAAGTTGAGTAGTGGCGGTCGGAGGTGGTGATGTCGACGACTGGTTGTGGTTGGGCAGTGGTGATGCGGCTTGGTGGTGGTTGGAGGTGAATTTGTGATGAATGTTGAAATTTGCAGATTGTAGAAACTGTGATTAGAGGCTTGTTTGGTGATGGTGGTGGTTTGATTTGCAGATGATGAAATCAAACATGAGGTTTGTTAATTTTGTCGTGAGTGAGGCTGGGGGAAGATGACTTAAATTGATGAAGTGATGGGAAAAGAAAAAGAAAAGAAATGGATTAGTGGAAAAATGGTGTAATGAATCATTATGTTTTTGAGAGATAATGATGATGAATTGGTGGAAAAGAAAAGAACAACGTGGGGTTGAAATTAGGTTTAGTTAGGCAGGATTAGTTTAGTATAATTAACTAAAAATTACACTAACTTCGATTAGACAATGTATTTAAAACTGATGTATATTGGACTGAAAAAAAATTTGAGAATAAATAAATTTTGAGATAAAATTGAATTTCGTATTTGGATTTAAAATAATTTAATAAGGACAATTGAGATATTTTTAATAAATTTGGAATTGGACTCAGATTAAAATAAATTTAGTTTCACTTGTAAATGGCTAGACGAGTGCGATAGTTCTTAAATAATGATTTTTAAAATTGGAGAGTTGTAACGACAAGTTTTATAAAACTAATTTTTAAAACTTGAAATTTCTCGATCGCTACAAAATAGGTGAGAAAATATTTCAAGATAAATAACTTAAGCGTGCTTTAATTAGTTGTACCCTGAAAAATATTTTTCAAGGTAAATTTTTCTATCAAACACCAAACAAATACCAAAGGGGGAAAACATTTTTCATGATTTAACATTTTCTAGGAAAATGACGATGAATCAAACACATCCCAAATTGTGTTAGTGCATCCTCGAAATAAAAAATTTGTACCTTGCAAGATTGCTATTGAGAAATTTTGCTTCAACAACGTGATTTCAAAGTTTTGTAACAATTAATCTTGTACATTATACATCCCTACAAAGTGATCAACATTCCGCAACAATATAAAGAAATAATCATTACATAATAAATTTGAAAATATTTTTTGTTTGTACTCACAAAAAAGGAGAAGACTTTTGCAACAAAAATTACATGAACTATTTAATTTAAAAAATAAATAAATAATAATTAATTAACATAAAAAATTTCATAAACCTAGGAAAATATAGTAGGGGATTGAATGTATAATAAAAACAACATGTAATATACAAATGCAATAGTCGTACATTAATTTATAATTTGTTCAAAATTTCAAATTACAAAAGGATACAAAGTACAAACAATGGTCAAAAATAATATAAAACTCTTAAGCAAAAAAGTTGTAAATTAAAATAACATAAAGATTTAATCATTAAATAATAAATTTGAAAAATAATTTTTGTTTTTACTTTAAAAAAAAAAAGAAAATAATTTTAAAAATAAACATTCAATTATTGCTACAAAAATTACTTTAACTATTTAATTTAAAAAATAAATTATAAAAAATATTTTAAAAAGTAAAAATATTAATAAGTCTAGATAAATATAGTAGTGGTTCAAATATAATCCAAATGTAAACTTAAATAGTCAACATATGAATTAACCAAATAATTAACCATATTATAATCAAACATTTATTAACCAAATAACTATTAATCAAATAGTTAACAACATTGTATTAACACACCGTGTTCATACTAAACCGCCAAATAGTAAATATTAACCAAATAGTTAATTATATTGTAATTAAACATTTATTAACCAAATATAGTTAACATAAAGATTTAATCATTGCATAATAAGTCCCTGTTTGGTATTCATTAAAAAGAAAAAAAAAATTATTTAATTTTAGTCACACATTCAATATTAAAGTATTCTACACATAAATCCATTTATTTATTTTTTCATTTTCAACCACACAAAATCACATCAATCACTATTCAATTCAAAACATTCTTAAATAATATTCATCAAGTTTTGAAATAATTTTTGTTTTACTTAACAAAAATAAAATGGAGAATAATTTTAAAAATATACATCTAGAAAGTGTTGCTACAAAAATTACTTTAACTATTTAATTTTAAATTTTAAATATAAATATGTGTTTAATCTTAACTCATCAAATATATGATAATTGAACAACATTGAAGATCAATAAATTATTATATCATATAATCTTTGCACAATTATTAAAATTAAAATTTATTAAAAATATATTAAACATTGTTTTGTATTTACCATATATATATATATATATATATATATATATATATATATATATAAATAATGTAATAAATGCATTCACACTAATCTACTATTCTCCATTTATATATAACTAGTATTTTCACTCGTGCGTTGCACGATCATCATGTCTTCTCATATAATTACGAATACAATATTTTTCTAATTTTTTTAAGAACCAACATATATATGTATAATGATATAAATAGAGTGAATAAAACAGAGTGAATATTTCTGCTTATTTGTATTATATTGTTTGTTTGTCCATACAGAGTGCATACCAAAAAAAAGCCTTGCAATTTTCATAATTAAATGTAGGATCACCAAAATTCAAGTACTCTACAACATTCGTATAAGAATTAGATAAGAAAAGTACATCATTATATTGTAAATGAATAAAAAATACTGTCGCATGAGAGAAATAATTTGAAGGAGTTCATAGTTTAAATAATGATAAATGAATGCATAATTTTTAGATGGAAAATAATAAGTCATATATAGGAAAATCATTTATTTATGGAATTTAATCCATATAATTAAAAAAAATATTGTAAACTATAAAAATTAAAAATTATTGTATTGTAATATTTGAATAGTAAAAAAAAAAAAAAAACAAAAAATGACAAATAAAGTATCAAATGAATAATAGTCTATAACAATTACTACCCAATTACTCCAAAAAGATTTATTCGAGAATTATACCTTATGATGTTGGATCACCAATATTCAAGTACTCTGCAATGTTCGTATAAGAATTAGATAAGAAAAGTATATCATTATATTTTAAATGGATAAAAAATACTGTCGCATGACAGAAATAATTTGAAGAAGTTCATAGTGTAAATAATGATAAATGAATGCTTAGTTTTTAGATGAAAAATAATAAGTCATATATAAGAAAATCATTTATATATGGAATTTAATCCATATAATTAAAAAAAAAAATTGTAAACTATAAAAATTAAAATTTATTGTATTGTAATATTTGAATAGTAAAAAAAATGACAAATAAAGTATCAAATGAATAATAGTCTATAACAATTACTACTCAATTACTCGAAAAAATTTATTCGAGGATTATACCTTATGTTGTTGATTAAATAATAGTATCACGTCAAGCATGAATAATAAATAAAAAAAACTGTAAATGGATAACAAAAATATTCGCATGAGAAAACTAAATAAGAAGATAATAAAAAATTAATTTTAAGAATTTCATATTTTAAACAACAATAAATTAATGCATAGTTTTTCAAAACCACCATTGATTATCATAAAAATAATAAATGTCATTAATTTACAACATGTGTTTACATTAAACCACTTACTCAAAAAAAAAAAAAAAAAAAAAAAAAAAAAAAAAAACAGAAAATGACAAATAAAGTATCAAATGAATAATAGTCTATAACAATTACTACCAAATTATTCAAAAAAAAAAAAATATTCGAGGATTATACCTTATGCTTTTGATTAATAATATTGTCACGTCAAGCATGAATCATTAAAAAAAAACAGTAAATGGATAAAAAATTCGCATGAGAAAAATAAATAAGAAGATAATAAAAAATTAATTTTAAGAATTTCATATTTTAAACAACAATAAACTAATGCATAGTTTTTCAAAATCACCATTGATTACAATAAAAATAATAAATGCCATTAATTTACAAAATGTGTTCACACTAAACCACTTATTCACAAGATGTGTTCACACCAAACCACTTCCTTACTTTTATATATATATATAGATATAGATAAATGGAAGATTTAGCATAAGGGAATGACAAGGTTAAAGAAAAAGGTACAGAAAAATATGAAAAACGATCATTGGAAGAGAGCAATTAGCTGTTAAAACTCATGGTTGACGCTGCTACTTGTGGCTGGCGTGATAGTAATGGCGTGTTGAGTAAGATAACTGTAGAGAAAAATATACTTCCTCAACTTAACCAAAAGCTTGGGAATGAAAAAACTTATGCTCAATATAAAAGTCGTGTGAAGTGGTTTAAAAACCAGTACAATAAATATTCTAAGCTTATGTGTCATAACTCTGGCTTTGGATGGGACCATGTGACGAAGAAATTCACGGCTAGCGATGAAGTATGGGATGATTACTTTATGGTGAGCTTCTTTATTACTTGATTTAAAAACATATAAAATTTGAGAGCACGAGTTAGTGATGTATATTTTTCATGGGTAAGCACTTACAATATATATTTTTTCTTTAATAGTCTCATCCTGAAGATAAAAGTTATCGCACCGACACTTTTGCGGACTATGAAGATTTGCGAATTGCAGTTGGAAGTGGAACTGCTGTTGGGACACACTCAATTGCAGTTAGTAGTAAATTTAAAGTTTTGGATTTAATCTATTGTTTATGGATTTTGAAATAATATTGAGTTCTACACTTTTTAGTTGTTTATTTATGGATTGTGTTTTTTCTTTTAAATTTAAGTAGTTATACTTGATTTGTTTTTACATTTATATTTATATTTTCATTTTCTTTGTGCATGTATTTATTTTTTAATCCTTTTATTTTTAGGAGCTTCCATATACATAATGTCTAATGCCATACATGAAGATCATGAAACAGAGATTGAAGAAGATGAGAATGGAGAAGCATTATATGAAATCATTAAGTATTCAAAGGTGACAATTCAATCGATTCTCTACGTGTTAAATGATTATATAGCTAATATGTGTCGTGAACGTATCGAACCTTCATTGCACAAGAGACCAAAAACTAAACATGGATATGATTATATACATAAAATATTAAAGGAGGATCCAGAAAACTTTCGGAAAGTTTATAGAATGTATCCAGATGTGTTTCTAAAATTAAGCCACATCATAAGAGAAAAAACACCCTCACGGGATACAAGGTATATTTGTATTGAAGAAATGCTTGCAACTTTCTTACTCATTGTTGGTCAAAATAGTCGATATTGCTTGATTCGTCAAAAATTTGGTCGTTCGCAATACACTACCAGCCGTAGTTTCAACAAGATTTTATAGAATTTAAACAAGTGTGCGGTTGAAATGATGGTCAAGTCGGGATCCACTGTGCCATAAAAAATAAGGGAAAGTACAAGATTTTACCCTTACTTTAAGGTAAGGATTAAATTATGTTAATTATAATTGTTTTTCATTGCTATCATTAGTGTTCTCATTATTTATTTGTATTACTTTATTACGTTAGAATTGCATTGGAGCTATTGACAGCACCCATATTCCAGCAATGGTAATTGGACGTGATACAAGCAGTTATAGAAATCGTCATAGAACAATTTCACATAATGTTTTGGCCGCATGTAACTTTGATTTGGAATTTATATACGTGCTTAGTGGTTGGGAGGGATCAACACATGATTCTAAGGTGTTGAGTGATGCTTTAGAAAGGAGAAATGGACTTAAAGTGCCACAAGGTATTACTCTAATTTTCTCTTCTCACTCCATTTTTTTATTATAAATATTCAAAATAACTTGCTAAACCTACAAGTATGTTATGTTCAGGTAAATATTTTTTGGCAGATTGTGGATTTCCAAACCGACTTCAATTTTTAGCTCCTTTTTGAGGTGTTCGATATCATCTTCAATATTTTACTGGTCAAGATCGTGATCCTGATAATGCAAAAGAGTTGTTCAATCTTCGTCATGCTTCGTTGAGAAATGTAGTTGAGAGGATATTTGGTATATTTAAATCACGATTCGCAATTTTCAAAACAGCTCCTCCATTTCCATATCGTACACAAGCAGAACTAGTGTTAGCTTGTGCAGGACTACACAATTTTATTTGCAAAGAACGTCGTTCCGATGAATTTCCAGGTGAACCTGATAATGAAACTTCATCATCTCCTAATGAAGGGGAAGACTTTGGACCCTTTTTTGAGAGTCAAAAACAAGAAAGAGAAAATGCTAATACATGGACGGCTATTATAGCAACTGATATGTGGAATGATGTTGGGAATATGTGATATTTTATTTTTGAATATTAGTAAGATATATATATATATATATATATATATATATATATATATATATATATTGTTATTTATTACTTTTTAATCTAATTGATTTGACGTTTATTTTTATTTTTACATTTTTAAAAACAACTTTTATTGATATGAGAACATGATTTATTTCTTTTTGGATGGTTTGGAGATACAAAAATTTGTTTAAAATATTATATTTTATGGTATTTTTATTTAACAAAAGAAAATTTTAAAAGTCTCTGAAAGTCTTTAAAAAAAGTCTACAGAAGTCCACGAAGGACTTTTTATAAATCTTAACAAATCCATAAAAGTCATTTAAAGTTTCATGAAATCCACAAATGTAACTCACTTAAAAAAGTCTCCAAAATTATTTAAAAGTCTCAACTGAATACACCCCCAGGTTTCTTTTGATACCCTATTATTTTCCATGGAAAAGCAAATTTCCAGCCAATTTTTCCAAGTTTTAGTGTTTGGTTATCCAAATTTTACTTAAAAAATGATTTCCAACTTTGAAAGTGACGCGCCAGTTTTCCTGCAATTTGATGAATTTGTTTTCCTTGGTCCATGGTAGGATTTATTTTTCACCTTAGTTGGAAATTGATTTTGCATCACGTTTGATCATTTTTTTGTTGTTAATTGATTTATTTTATTCCAAAAATTAGTATTATTTTTATCAAGTATAAATGTGTGAAAAAATAAAAAAATATTTTTTTGATTAAAATAGTTAAATCTTGCTTTATTTGCAATGTAAAATAATGTCAATCAAACAATAAAATTAGAAAATTTCCTACTTTTTTCACCTAAAAAATTAAATCAATCAAACACATTAAACATCTAATTCTCAGTAATTCGTTTTCTTTCCACTCAAATTCCACATACGCTATCAAACGCAACCTTACTATGTATAAAGTGAATTTTTTCTTCTTCCCGTGACCCGGAGAAACCCGTAGGTCCGACGCGTGGTGACGGGGAGGAGAACAGTGCTGATGTAGTTTAAAGGGAAAAATGTTTGGCAATGTGAATGCAAAGTGAATTTAAGGATGACAACGGAGCAGGAAATTCCCTATCTCGATAGGGACCAGCCCCGAACGGGGCGGGGAATCCCCAACAATGACCTTGATGGGGATGAAAAAGTATACCCCGATCGGGGATGGGGTTATTGTCAAATCTTCATCCCTGCCCAAGTCCGCCCCGAAATCATCTCCGATTAATTAGTTCAATTAAAAAATTTCAAACAAATTAAAAGTATCATAAATCATCCGACGTTCAAATATATAATTTCAAAACAAAGCCCTATATTTCAACTATGTACTACTCTTCATCTCTCGCTCTCAAGTCTCATCTCATTCTCTCCAAACGTACTTCTTAACGCAATTAAACTTGTACTACTCTATAAAAGCTATTATGGGTTGTTTTATTAATGTTAATCATTCTCTAGAGCTGTTAAATGTGGATTTTATAAAATAATCATACTTTAAGAAAAAAATTGTATAATTAATTATTGCTCGAAAAACATCAATGTTCACAGAAAATGAAATAATCACTTTTATATCATTGTCTTTAAGTCATAAACAGATATCAAATTGAAAAATTATTTGTTTTTTTATGCATTGTCTTCATTTGATAATCATAAATATCTTTACTAATTTGTTTGGTCATACTACTACGATGCACTTGTAAATTTTTTGATCTAGTCGAGGAGTGATGTGCAGTATTTTATGCTAATGGGAATTTCATTAGATAACCATTATTAAAGACATTAATGGAAAAATATATATATTATATATAATAATAAAAACAGGGATGTAAACGGGGATTATGGACATCGCCATCCTATCCCAGCCTAAATGGGAACGAGGATGGTAGATCTCTGACGGGGTGGGGACGGGGATTGACACCCCGCCCCGTTGCAATCCCTAAGTGGATTAGTGTTGATGCAAAATGGATGTATGTCAAGTGTGAATGCAAAATCTGAATAAATATAAATGCATTTATTGCTTCAATTATATCTATACTCTATATATAAAGGGAGAAAAGTTTGACAGTGTGAATGCAAAGTTGATGTATGTCAAATGTGAATGCAAAATTCGAATAAACGTGAAAGAATTCCTATATATATATATATATATATATATATATATATATATATATAATGATTAATATTTTTTAATCATTATTAATTTTAATAAATTTTTAAAGATTATAGGGTATAAGATTTTCTGCATAATTTCGTACACTTTACTCGGCTGTTGTATCATAATGATTGCGAGATTTTCAAATTATTATTTTGACTACTTATTTTAGTAAATAAAGTTTTATTGGTTAATTTCAAATATTGTGTTTACTTATTTTCTAATTATTGTGATTAATATTTTTGAATGAAATTGGAAAGTTTGTTAAATACGAGAATCAAATGTAGAAGTTATGAGAAATATATTAATACATTTCACATGTATCAATATTTGTACACATACCATGACATTACATCAAACATGATATATACCATTAAAAAAAAACTATTAAATCTCCATTTTTAATGAAGTTAATAATAATTCATAAAAATTATTGAAATCAATAGTCATTTATTATTTAAATATATAAATTGACGTTTATTATTCAAATAAGTTTTTAATAATTTGAATTGGTTTAACGTTCCTTTTTAAATTCTAATAATTATTTTAATAGAAACTTATTTTTTATACATTTATACATATGTTGATTATGTATAAGTATTAAAATTTTAAGAATACTTATTGAAATTGATGTTGTGGATAACAATTTTTTTGCATCGCATGGGTGAAATACTAGCTATATATAAAGGGAGAGCATTTTTCAAAAACATGTTTTGGAAATTTTCCTGCCTAAATCATCTTTCAAAAAATGTAAGTATTTAAATGAATTAGAATAATTTGATAATATACTATTATTTTGAAATAAAAAATTATGCAATGTCGATATCAAATTGAAGATCTCAACGAGAACTTTAATTCGAACCCACCGTCACGAGTGAGAGTCAATTATAAGCACGTCTTCCCTAAAATCACATAAAATATTAAATGTAAATGTTTTATTTTGTACATTTTACTTTTTCCAATGTCACACTATTTCAAAATTGTTTTATTTAAGTAAGAATATTTATAATTTCTTAACTAAATTTAATTTGATAAAAAATAATTAATTTCAATTTGAGTTGACACACATATTACTCATTTTGTTCATTTTATTTATTTAATTAGTTTTATTTATTTATTTATTCTTTTTGTTCATTTATTTATGACTAATACTATAGATTTAAATAATAAAAATATGCAAAATACATATTACTGATTAAAATAATTAGTTTAACTAATTTTTGTCAAAATAAAAATAAAGACATGTTAGCGAACTCATTATATTTGAAAATAGAGTGTGGTTAAATACATTTATTTAAGACATATAAAAACGATTTTTTCGTTAACATAACACTTTGTCTGCTAGGTGGAAAATGAAAAGTCACGTTTTATTGAAAATTATTGAATAAATTTTGAATATTTTGATAGATCGTATCTATATATTTCTTACTTTTTAAAAATTCTATAATTGATGGTGGTTTAATGTTGTAAACCAGTTTATACGAAATTTAACTATATGATTTTGATTTTTTGAGAATTATTTTTGTAAAAAGTGATTTTTTAGAACGTACAGTAAAAAAGTAGTATGAAAAATTGTAAAAATAATTTTCTAAAGAATGTGTGATTGAGAATGAATTTTCAGAAAAATTGATTATTGAAAAATCAATTCCATATAGTAAGTGATAAAGTATTACGTAATAAGAGCGTTCATCAATCTATTTTTCTTTTCATTTTCGTTTTAATAAAATTCTGAACGTATATCACAAATATATCTATTTTTTTCCTTATTTATTAAAAATTTTATTTTATTTTCCATTGTGAATTTTAAATCAATTCAAATTACAATATCTTAAAAAATTTCTGGAACTATAAACATTCGAACCATAAAAAAATTAAGGTATTTGTAGTGTACCTTTTTGTAAATAATTGTCTTCATTCGTTTCTCATTTTTAATTAAATATTCATTTCATATGTTAACATATAAATTCAATATATGTGAGTAACAAATGATCGTACATCGCACGGGTAGAACACTAGTGTGTGTGTGTGAGTACTAATATTGTGGTAAATACTAAATAATGGTCGATATTTTTTTACTAAATTTAATTTTATTATTAATACTAATACTGAATGAATTTAATTAATATTTTTAGTTATCAATTAAAATTATGCTTCATTTATTTGTTGTTCTTAATATTATAAATTCTACGTGTATCCATAAATATAAAAATCGTGTTTAATTATTAATGGTCAAATCATTTGTTATCTTTAATATTAAAAATCATATTTTTCTGAAATATATGTGGTTGAAAAAATGCGCTACTTATAAATAATTTATAGAAAAATTGTTGAACGAAGGCTAATATTAATAATTAATGCTTTGATTTCTTTTTAGTTAATAATATCAATAGAATGATTACTGTTTTTTAATCATTCTTAATTTTCATAAATTTTTAAAGATTATAAGGTATTCTATATAATTTCGTGATATCCAACTTTATTCGGTTGTCGTATTATGATAATTGCAAGGTTTTCAAATTATTATTCTGACAACTTATTTTTTATTGGTTAAATTAAAGTATTTTGTTTACTTATTATCTAATTATTATTGCTATTAATGTTTTTGAATGAAATTGAAAAGTTTGTTAAATACGAGAGTCAAACGTTGAATTTATGAGAAATATATTAATACAATTCACGTGCATCAATATTTGCACACATAATATTACATCAAACATTATATATCATTAAAAGAATACTAAATTTGCATTTTTAATGGAGTTAATAATAATTCATAAAAATTATTGAAATCAACAATCATTTATTATTTAAATATATAAATTGACGTTTATTATTCGAATAAGTTTTTAATAATTTGAATTAGTTATGTTCTTTTTAAAATTCTAGTAACTATTGTAATAGAAAATTATTTTTTATACATTTATACATATGTTGATTATGGATAAGCATTGAAATTTTACAAATAATTATTGAAATCAATATTATGGATAATAACTTTCTTGCATCGCACGAGCGAAACACTAACTATACATAAAGGGAGAGCATTTTCCAAAAACAGTTTTTTGAACTTTTCCAGCATAGACCGTCTTTCCTAAAATGAAAGTATTTCAATTAGCCAAAATACTTTTGATAATTATACTATTACTTTGAAATAAAAAATATATAATATCTTAATTCTTAATAAAAGTAGAATAACTGTAACAAAAATACACACGTAGTTTCTCGCAAAAAAAAAAAAAAAACTTCTAAATTTGAAATTTTTTGTTGAAAAATAGTATATTAAATATTTTAGCAATTATTATTTTACACGTGTCATTAATTACATTGACATCCGTGCTATGATATTAATAACATCGAAATGTTATTTTTTTCTATTTTATTATTATTCTTTTAATAATTATTGTATTATTTTTAAATCGAAAAATATGTAATATGTGTGTCAAATTAAAGATCACAGTAAGAAATTTAATGCAAGCTAACAAGTGAGAGCAAATTGTAAATATATTATCCGTAAAATTATATAAAAAATTAAAGGTAAAGTTTTATTTTATATTTTTTTTATTTTTCCTCGATATCTAATTCATCTATCTATCTACATATAATAATAGGATAAATGTCACTATTTTTACGCACATACTTTTCAGCCAAAAAATATTTCTAAATCAGGAAATTTTTGTTAAAAAAAAAAACACGAGTATTAAATGTACTCCCTCCGTCCCAAAAAGATAGTCATGTATACTATTTTTATCCGTCCCAAAAATATAGTCTTGTTTCTATATTGAGCATTTATTAAAATTTTTATTTCCACATATACCCTTAATTAATGTATCTCGGTACAATCATCATCAACTATTTAGTTATTGCATTTTCAAATTTTTTGTGGAAAAACCAAGAGAGTCCACTTAAAAAAATAAATAAAGGATAAATGATATAAATGGAAAATATTGATAAAATTTAATACCCTAACTATACTAACTACCATTTTTTAATCCGTATGTTTATGCATATATATATATATAAGGCTCACTCGCTGAGTGAATCCCCAAGAGAAGTTAAGATAGGGAGAATCTTATCCTTCGTCTACCTTCTCGTTGTTAGCACAGAAGTCTCTGCTATCTGCGACCAAGGAAAGAAAGCGTCTTTTCAGTAATAAATAAGAAAATGGGCGTGGGTTTGGTTTTGTTATTCGATCGCCTTTTGCGCGCGCGCGTGTATATATATATATATATATACATACATACATGTATGTATCTGTTTATGTACATCGACATATGCATATGTACGTATGTATATTGAAGTTTTTAAAAAATATATGTAATCAATACATTAAAAATAAACTTAATCAAAAATTAAAATACATTAAAAAAAATTGGTGATAAATAAAAATAAAATTAAAACAAATTTAATAAAAAAATTAATTATTAAGCATACTCTGATTAGTGTTGTCTTTTTTAAAATTTCGAATTCGATAATATTTTTGTAATAAAATAATATTTTTAATATATTTTTTATTTAATATGATTGTATAATCAATATACTTTCATGAATTCCAAAAAATTAAAATGTCTTGAGCACCGTGCAAAACATTATCATTTCTTTAATGTGTTTGTGTGTGTTGAAATTTTTATAAAATATATGTGATCAATACATTAAAAATTCAACTTAATTAAAAATTAAAATAGATTAAAATGAAAATTGATGATGAATAAAAATAAAATTAAAACAAATTTAATATAAAAAATTTAAGTAAGCGCCAAATTTTAAGACGTGTGGGTATTTTTTTCCTTTTTTTGATTAGAGTTGTCTTTTTTAAAATTTCAAATTCGATAATATATTGTAACAAAATATTATTTGTACTATATTTTTTATTTGATATGATTATAAAATCAACATATTTTCATGAATTCAAACAAAAGAAATGTCTTGAGCACCGTGCAAGATATATATATTTTTTTAATATGTCTGTGTCCACTAGTGGTTGGCTGTGCGTTGCACGACCCGTTGGTCTTATGTTGACTCTAATACAATAAAAGATGGGTTTAGAAAATGGGAATTTGTACTGATACCATCAAATGAAACTATCTCATGAAATATACCACCCAAATTATTTATAAATGAAAAATGCAACTTTCTTAAATATAATTTGTAAAAGTATCTTTTTACCTAACAATGAGATAAAATAGGAGATAGTATCCAATAAAGGAATGTCAGTTACAAATTGAATAACAGTGCATATAGAAAATTGAAAACCTCACGCCACATTCCTAATAATCAGGGGGGTTACATTATCAACAATTCATACCATTTCACATTGCTCATATGTAAGCGTAAGTATCAAGATTACTATAATATTTACACATTTATTTCAAGTTCTGTGTCGTGTGTTTTGGCTATAGACATTCAATTCCATCTTCCTCGTATCAAGCCGGAAATATCAAGATCAGTATATTATTTATCTCCCAGTTCTACCTGCCGTGTTCATATATTTCTGCATTTCATGTTCGAATTTTTAGATACTAGATCATGGCTTCAAAGGTGCATTTCTGGTGAAATATCTGAACATGAATTTCAAGTCTATGGCCCTGAAACGGAATACGAGTCCATTGTCGTCCGGTTCGAGCATCCCGTCATATTTAAATTTCCAATTATTGGAAAGCTTCACATCTGTCTAATCATAGTAAACAGAAATCACTCATACCTCTAACTGTCTAATTGCCCAATGTGACCTCATCGTTTACAACCTCGTAAATGAGATCAAGGTTTCAGCACTAACAAAGCCTTATAGCTGTAGATGCAGCGTGGAGTTTATAAAACTTGATACCACGCAGACAATGTTCAATTAGAATCAATGTAATTGGTATTCATATATGTTTACTTAATATTGACTTTCATCTTCACCTCATCATCAAGCCGCACGAACCCAGAAAACATTGATATGTTGATCACGATAATAAAAAAAGTAGGACAATCCCCGCTTTGAGTTGAGTACAATAATATGAAGGAACAAATGAACCAAACAGCCACCAGCATTCTTGTTATTATGCTCACAAGTTTGTGAAATTCCATCACTGCCCTAGAATTGTAAAATTAGCAAATAAATTATCAAATTTTTCTTTGGCTTCTGTGAAGATTGTTCCTGTTTATTTATTAGATTAGGATTAGATGAAGAGGCAAGAATAATTCCCCACTCCATAGACAGATACCCTCTGATTCCTAGAGCAAAATTATGATCTTTGAAATTAATTAAGAATAGCATTCTACATTTCTACTCTGGATTGAATTTGAAAACTTCTGTACTCTTTAAAAAATAATAAGAAACAGGAAAAATGAATTGTGTAAATTAACGGTGTGTAAGATATTACTTTCAAAGTTTTCTCTTTATGACATTTTTAACGGTAAGGTCAATTAATTATTTTTTTTGGCCAATGTGGCAATCAAGAAATTAATAAAATATTTCCAAAAGTTGCTCAAGGTTTGTGGTGAGGTTTATAGAAGGACCGTGGTGAAGACCTTTGATTTTGATTATTTTATTTGGTGTTTCACTCTCTCTCTTCAATTCACTCACTCTTCAAGGACTCTCTCTCTCTCCTCTATCTTACCTTCACCTTCTCTCCCTTTCAAAAGTATCCTATTCCTCAACTTGACCGACCTTCACTAATATTGATAAATAAAATAATTTTTTTTTTATTTCATATTATATAATTTAATTTAACGAGATTTTCAAAATGAGTACCATATTAATATATAAATTCTGTTATTTTAAAAACAAATATTTATTCTATTCTTAAAATTAGTTAAAAATTAATCTATACATTTTGTTCACTGTGGATGTTCTTAGAACTTACTTTACAACCTAGAGTTTTATCTCCTTCCACGTAGTAAGGTTACCCGTCACCCGAGGACCTAACTTGCAATATTGAAAATCACATGTATTTCAGTTTATCCCCAATACTAAGGGTGAACACGGTTTGGTTTGGGTGGTTTTTGACAAAATTTCAAATCTAACCATTTAAAGCGAGTTATGATTTTCCTACCCAAACCAAACCATTTCATTTTGTAAACCAAACAAAACCAAACATTTTTTTGCGGTTTGGTGCGGTTTCAAACCGCGGTTTACAATCGAAATAAATTGACATGTTCTAAATAAGTTTAAACATATATATTTGACTCGAATTTCGACTTAAAACATTGATACAAGTCAAAATAATATATTATATCACTAATAGATAACAAAAAATAATACAAGATGAAGTATTAATTTTCACTTCTAATTATGTATGAAGCGAGATTCAATTAGCATGAAAACAAGTTTGGAAAACATATTTCAGAAGCGTGTATCGAAATTCAACTCATCACCAAGAAAGCAAGCTTGAATCCTGGGCAGCTTATCAATACATTAAAGATATTATTTTTTGCTCAATACATATATTTACTTATTTACATTGGTGAAATATAAGTTTCTGCAACATTTTTTTTTTAAAATTGAAAGTTGGTCTTTATTAGAGAAATCAATTGAGTATTACCACAATTTGCATCCTGAAAGTAATTGTAGTTAATTCATCTGCAATTTTAATAAGCTAAATGGGATAAAAATACTGATGAGTCATTTCATTATTAGGAAGATTAGTAACTAAATCATTTGACAACTTATCATTACATAAAAAATGATATTTTTTCCTCCATACACGTATTTATTCATACTTACATTGGTGGAATATTATACGTTTCTATTGCATTTTTTTTTTTAAATTGAAAGTTGACATTTATTTTTTATTTTTATAATTTTTTAAATTTTAGCGGGTTAGCGGTTTGAAACCGCGATTTTGAAAATTGAAACCTAAATCAAACTGTTTAAGGCGGTTTGAAATTTTTTCAAACCAAACAATTTAACATTTGAAATCAAATCAAACCAAACCATTTGTTGCGATTTGATTCGATTTTACGATTTGATGATTTATTTGTTCTCCCCTGCCCAATACAACTTACAATACTCATCCAAGCCATTTTACCTGGAACACCGAAACCCCAATCATAACAGGACACGTATGTTCAACACAAAACCTCACGGTAGGTAACACAAAAGTTCCATGCTCCCTCGGCTCAAATATTTTCCGAATGGCTCCCTCCCAAATTTTCTCAATTCGCTGCAATCTTGAAGCCAAACCACACCCCAAAAATTCAATTGAATCCTTATATATATATATATATATATATATTTTTTTTTTTTTTTTTTTCTTTCCTATTTTTCGATTAATAAGTACATTCAAATTAGACCTTGGCATTCACACAGATATACGTATACATATTATTCATGCGTATATGTATTTAATTTTTTTTTGGCACAAGCTGCGTAGAAAAGCATTTTATTTTCTGCGATTCACGAAATCTCTCGTCTGTTCTCTCGACAGGTTTGTTCAGATTTTGATGGTTTTTTGGTTTTGAGGGAAAAATCTTTAATTTTTTGTTGAGGGTCCAAGAGATTTTGTAGAATACAAAAGTTGCGTCGTTCGAATCCTGGGCTGTTTCGGTTTCATTGATTTTGTTGTTCCGTTGTTCAAATTAGTTTTACTAGGGTAGTTCTTGAAGAAGTACAACTGTGGTATTGAGAGTAATTGGTTGATTTTGCTCGAGATAATTTGAATAACTTTTCCTGTTTTATTCAAATTAATTGTTGGATTATGGTTTTTAGCTTTTCGGTTGGCGATGATTGACTTCCTCTGATACGGAAATAATGACCTTGAAACAGATGAGGAAATTTGAAACGAACCTCAAGCGTTGCAAAGCGGAGAATAAGGAAGTCATCCCCTGTGAGAATGAGGAGGAATCATGCTTCACCGTGAATGCCAAGAAGGCAAAAACAACCGACGGACTTTTCACTGTTCCTGTGGTACAATTCGAAGAGTGCAACATTAATTTCCAGAACACTTTGCCCACTGGAACTACTTTCTACACCGGTGATGTGAACTCCATACCCCAAACTAAAATTCGGTCTCAGATAGGTCTTAATAATAAGCCTCTGTTAAAGTCTTCCAGAGGATGTACACCGGTACTACCATCGAAATTGAATGACTCAGATTTGCATTCAAGGAAGAAAGAAAAATCTGAGAATGATGATTATGGAAGCAGTACCTTGGATACTGATAATGTGGACAGTTGGACTCATAGTAAGAAGAAACTAAAGCGTCAAAAGTTTTGCAGTGATGAAATATATCTAGTCAAAAAACAGAAATTTGAAGATCAAAATGGCTTTAAATTGTATAATGCAAGTTTATTACCCCACTCCAACACAGAATATGGGTATAGAGACTGTTCTGACGGTAAAATGTATTCAAGTTCCCGGAGTTCAGTGACATCAGTTAATGAAGGATGTTCTAGTGTTTCGCCAGTGGTGGAAAGTGGTGGATATTCAAGGAGGGAGGTTAATGGATTTGTGGGAGTGCAGAAGATGGCCAAGGAGGAGACGACTGTAAAGAAGGCTGATTTTTATCAGCCTGAGGATTTCGTATGGGAGGATATAGTTTGGGCTAAATGTGGTAGGAATTTCCCAGCTTGGCCAGCTATTGCGATTGATCCGCTGTGGCAAGCACCTGAATCTGTTCTGAGGGCTTGTGTTCCAGGCTGTCTCTGTGTGATGTTTTATGGGTATTCAAAGAGCGGACAGAGGGTAATTAACTTCCTCATCTTTTGCACTTGCATTCGTGCTTGTCGAATATGAAATATTATTGACTACTGTATGGCATAGTATAAGTATGTGTTGCAATTTGAAGAATGCCTTGAGCAGTTAAAAATTACACTGGATGCGGCAGTGACATCACTTTTAACTGTCGTTAGCATTTATAAATGCATAAACAAAGGCACTTAGATATTGTGGCCAATAGTGACATTAAAGACATTTCTTTTTTATTGTTTTATACAGGATTATGCATGGATAAAAGCTGGAATGATTTTTCCCTTTCACGAGTACATGGACAGGTGCAAATGATTTTGGATTTTGACAAATCTGTTCTGTGTTACTGGATTTGGGATTTTAATTATGTTCATTGTTCAGATTTCAGGGGCAGACTAAGTTGTATGGCAGCAAACCTAGTGATTTCCGTATGGCTATAGAGGAAGCTATTTTAGCTGGAAATGGCTTCACAAATCCTTCGGTGGAGACTGTTCAGGAAGCTTTACCTGACACAAAGTCCCGTGAAATTGAACAGGCAACTGAGTCAAATCAGGAGTCACAATATTATTCCATTAAGCAGGTAGGTTTTCAAGAAGCTAAAATTTATTTTTTATTATTGTTAAACAGGAATAACATAAATATTTAGTTATGTTTTAAAATGGTGCTAGTAGAAGTTACAATTCATCTCATTCGTACTTGTCATGATATTCCATTGATTTCTTCTGTTTGTGTTTCAGACCTTACTGTTCAGATAAGATCTGCAAAATATTCTAAATGTTAAGCTAGAGTGTTTGATACTCCTGAATCCATCATTCCATCTTGGTCCTTTTTTATTGTGTTTTTGTTGGGTGTAATTCATTTTCTGTCTTGTCTTGATTTCCGTAATTTTCCTTGAAAAAAGGAAAATATTTACTTTAGGTTTAGTTGAGAATTCATTTTCCACATTTACCGTACTTTAAAATGTCAATTTCATTTTCAGTGCCTATTTGGTAAAGATTAAAAATTAGATTTTTATCAAAGTCAAAGTCAACAATTAATCATAACCATACATTTCATGGGTTCTACAACTTTTTAACTACACATCTCATCAACTTTTATCAAAATTCGCTAAAAATCTGATTTTAATCTCTATCAAACAGGGGCTCAATAAAATATACCTAAATTCTTTCAATTTATTTTCCATGGTTAATAAGTGGCAATTCAATTAATTATAACCATATATTTAATGGGTCCTACAACTTTTTAACTACACATCTCATCAACTTTTATCAAAATCTGCTAAAAATCTGATTTTAATCTCTATCAAACATGTGCTCAATAAAATATACCCAAATTCTTTCAATTTATTTTCCATGGTTAATAAGTGGCAATTCAATTCAATTCTCTTGAACTTATCTTCTTTCCACCAAAATTCCATACTTGTAATCAAATGGACTCTTAGTGTTACGAAGAAAGTAATTTACTTTCAGTCGCTACCAGCTTTTCCACTTGATTAGTGCTTCTTGGAATTTGTATAATTAAGTTACCGATTACCAGAACTTGGATATTACAAGCTAATGAGATGGTATCACTTCTTTTATGCTCATTTAGTTATTTATTACTTCTTGTGTAGATTTATTACCCCCCCCCCCCCCCCCCCCAAAAAAAAAAAAAAAAAAAAAAAAAAAAAAAAAAAAAACTTTTGGGGCTTGGGAGTCATGAATATACGGTAGGGTAAGAGATCTTTTTATATCTCTAAAGGTATGATCAACAGCAAAATGGAAATAATCACTGTGGGATAAACAAGACTACTATCGTGGGTATGTGATATGTGTTATGTTCATCAAAGCTTAAATTTTAATTTAAGCTAGTAAAACATACTTTTTATGCGCACATTTCATAGGATCCACATCTTACTACCCATTAGTTATCTATATATTTCGTAGGACCCCACAACTTATAAGCACTTCCAAACAAGCACTACAATAGAATGGTAAATTTGTGGGGAGAAAACACGACTGGAGGGTTTCTTATGACTGCCGCAAGAGTAATTATTGCATTGATTGAGGTAGTTTTGGTTCAAGCATTTTTGGAGAGCATCTAAAATAATTAATTTGATTCTTTGGAAATGAATCTGACTTTATCCGTATATTTTATTTCCCGGGATTCAAATGACAAGACCAAAGACATACGACCTTGTGAAAGCTGTGGACTAAATTTTCCATGCAGAACTACGAAGAAAATAAAGGGCAAAACTGCAAAAGCGCATTTCTTGTGTGAGCACTGTATCAAGGTCAAAGCATTCTCCTTTTGCAATCTATATATTAATGGATTTCTTATTTTTGTATTTTTAAATGCTTATTTTACTTTGGAAGATTGAATTGTTATTTTAGTTAAGGAAATCAAAACAATATTGTGGTGTATGCAAGCAAATCTGGCACAATTCTCACGGCGGAAGTTGGGTAAGATTATTTCACTTTTAATCTACTTTGTATTTCATGTTTAACAACAAATTATTGAACACGGGCATTTTCTGTCCTCTTAAATCTTTGCTTAGGTATGTTGTGATGGTTGTAATGTTTGGGTACATGCTGATTGTGCCAACATTTCCAGTGAACTTTTAAAGGTTTGACAACAGTTCTTAGATACAAGAGTGTATGGTAGTATCACATTTGGTTATAATCAACTGCATGATATATAGCATGTGATGACCTTATCATGTCTTTATAGGATCTGAAGAAGGGAAATT
The DNA here is from genome assembly GCA_963555705.1 of Ligustrum vulgare. NCBI lineage: Eukaryota > Viridiplantae > Streptophyta > Magnoliopsida > Lamiales > Oleaceae > Ligustrum > Ligustrum vulgare. The sequence continues at coordinate 30,963,132 of OY743189.1, read as the reverse complement.
ACTTCTGCCCTGAATGCAAATCAAAATCGACCTCTGATTTCTTGATTCTGGGTAAACGGCAATTGGATGTTAGGTATGTTTTGGAAAACCATTTCTTCGTGTTATATGCTGCTTAAAAGGGGATACTTATTTTCTCGTTTTGTACAACTCTCTACATGTTTCTTGAACCAGGTCTGCCCAGAATCCTGCACAAATTTTTTCGTCCGATAAGATCACTGTTGTCTGCAATAGTGTGGAAGGTGTTTATTATTCAAGTCTTCATCTGTAAGACCCGAAATTTCAAAAAATAATTTTTTAAGTTTCACGATCCAATGAGCAATGTGCAATGCTGCTAATCTGCAAGTGCATTTTAATATTGATTTGATATTTATTTGAGTTGAGTCTCGTCAAATTGCCAATGCCACCAACATTTGGAAGAATAAATTTCAGCTTTTGTGTAAGTGATATTGTCATTCACAGTGATTAAACATATACAATGATTAAACATAACCATGTGCTTGTAGGCGATGATATTTGAGATTCAGTCCTTGTTTGGTTTTCATTAAAATTTTCTTATTTTTCTACAGTACTCAATCTCGACCATCAATTAAAAATCAAGCCTACAATATTTGACTTTTCAACCAAATCTCAATATTCCATTATCCTAAAAATCACGATTCATTAAAAAAAAAATCATTTTAAACAATATCAAACACACTTAAAAAAACTAGATACTACTCTTTTTAGTAATTTATCATTTTTAAAGAGACAGATTGGTATATTCTTTATTTTATTAATATTATTGTTCTTCAACTTATTTATGTAGAATACGTTTATGAAGTCTTGATATTAAATGGTTTGATACTAAAAGTAAATGTTATTATTTCACATCTTTTGAGCCTTTTGAGCAAAGATAGTTAATCGATTATCAAATATTATTAACTTGTAAAATATTTTAATTGTTTGAGCACCAAATGTGTATTATTCCATATATTTTGGTGTATCATCTTCAAATCAGGTAACAGTTGTGCCAAAAAATGAAGAAAAAAATCAAGCAGGGTCTAATTATTTATATTAGCATAAGAGAACATGGTTTTGAATAATTTTGTGTCAAATTAATTACTTAGAAGATATTGCTTCATTGCCTGAATTGAGATAGTGCTGTCCTTCAACTCTAGGATTAGTGTTTAATAGTTCTATTACCGGGGAAGCATTCAATTGCTAGTTTATTTAAAATTTGTAAGATGCATATGCCACATCTGCACAACTCAATGTTAGAAATGCTTAGTGATAATTGGTTCGAATAATCTGTTGCATTTTGCATTTCCTTTTTAGTTAAAAGGTTATTCCAAGACATTTTCCTGATTTGTGCCTAATCTATTTCTAGTGATACCTCCTTTTGAGACTCATTATGTTCAACTACGAGAGGGTAAAAAAAAAAAAAAAAAAAAAAGGGAAGAAAACATGTCTTCAAGAACAGACACATTAACCTGCATCATCTTCAGTCGGGATTATAAAGTAGTAAAACACCACAGCATTGTAGTGCTGCTGCCACATTTGATGCAATGCTGATATTGTTTTGGGTTTATAAAGAAACTTCTAATTTGATCTCCATTTGAACCCCCTTCCTTCAGGGTTCAATGTAGGTGTGGTTCATGTGAGGCAAAGAAACAAACGCCTAGTGAATGGGAGCGACATACAGGTTCTAGAGCAAAAAAATGGAAGTCAAGTGTTAAGGTGAAGGGTTCAAATTTAACACTTGAAAAATGGGTATGTACGGGATCTTTAAGTTTTGAACCACTGTCAATTATCTGTGGTTTAGTACATCCTTTGCTTGATTAGATGTTATTATTTGTTTCTATGTTATGCTGTAAGTGTCTGTGAAGTGAACTTTGTTGACAACTAAAATCTATTTTGTTACTTGAAAACATGAAAAGATATCTGTGTATGATCCATTCCCAGGGACTCAATTTTTCATTTAAATATATATCTAGAAGTTTCATTTTTTGTTCAGTTTTGGAGTTGGAAATTCCATGAATCTTAGTTTTTTATGTGAAGTTTATAATCACGTTCTCATTGTATCGATGTTGACTGTTGAGATAAGTTAAAGATAGGAAAGGCTGATGACTTTTGGTAAGAATGTGAATGAATCCTATACATAATACAACCATGTATTAAATATATCTAATGATGATTGATGACCTGCGTTGTCATCCTCCTTGCATTGCAATTTCTCCCTTCTTCCCTTTGATGCTTATCTATTTTATTTATTAAGTATGCTATAGTGTCTTACGACATGAATCCTGTGGACCCAAATTCATTTGATAATTACATTTTTTTTTGGTCATGTGCCATGCCTTTGTGAAAGACGAGATAGATAATGTATTAATTTCCGCTATTATATAGTTTTTTCTACTTAGCATTTTTTTTTTTAAATGAGAAACTATAAGCCCACCCTTGTTTTTATCTCTTCCAGCAATACTGTTATTTTTTTATATATCTGTTTTCTTCAAGTTCTTTACTACCTTTGATGCTGTAGATTGTAGAGTACAATGCACATGGCTTTGATCCTCTTCGTTTGGATAAGAAGAAGCTGTTTGGTTTGTTGCAAGGTAGTTGTTACTCGTTTTGTTGCGGTCCCTTTACATATTTCTTTTCTTCGTATTGTAAATTGGATACAAATAACAAACTAAGAAACCAGTGTTCTTACCACATTAACTATGACAGAAAACTATGAACCTGTTTATACAAAGTGGACAACAGAACGCTGTGCTATTTGTAGATGGGTTGAAGATTGGGACTACAACAAGATGATAATATGCAACAGGTGTCAATATCTGGAATATTATACTTTCATATAGTACAGCCATTTGAAATGAAACTCTATTACTCATGAGCATGACATTATTTTTTAGCATTTCATAATGTTAAGCTGAGAATTCCCTTTTATGTGGTTCAGATGTCAAATAGCTGTACATCAAGAATGCTATGGAGCGAGAAATATTCAGAATTTTGCTTCATGGGTCTGTCGAGCTTGCGAAACACCCGAGGTTGAGAAAGAGTGTTGTCTTTGTCCTGTAAAAGGCAAGTTGTTTGTGCGGTTTACTATAGTTTACCGGCATTTTCATCGCCTTTTCTCTCTCTTTAATTTAATGAAGTACTGCTACTGTAGGTGGTGCATTAAAGCCAACTGATGTTGGAACTTTATGGGTTCATGTTACCTGTGCGTGGTTTCGACCAGAAGTCGCTTTTTCCAATGCAGAGATGATGGAGCCTGCAACAGGTCTTCTTCGAATTCCAACAAGTTTCTTTGCTAAGGTATGAGGTGGTTCATAGAATCAGACTGAGGATACCCATGTATTGATCACTTGCAAATTCTTTTCCTTGCATTTCTCTGAGATCTACTTTGTAATTGTCAATTGAAAAGAAAATAAAAATTCATGGTTGACTTGGCATGATGAAGAATGTTTTGAATTTCGGCTTAATTGACTTTTGTAGTTTGATCCTTTTGTTTTAGATAAGCTTTTTAGCAGACAAATTATTTTTTCTGGCATCTGCAAGAGTCCTAATATTTTTGTAAATTTGCAGGCATGCATTATTTGCAATCAGATTCATGGGTCTTGCACTCAGTGTTGCAAGTGTGCCACCTATTTCCATGCAATGTGTGCTTTTCGTGCTGGATATAGCATGGAAGTACGTATCTACTCCTGTTTCTTTATTTTCTGTATTACCAGATATATGCTGAATGTTATGATAGTGTTGTGATTGAGTAGTGGCCTTAGTGATTAAACCTCTTTGCATTAAGTTGCATGTTACTCATAACTCTTTCATTGAGAGAGAGTGCAACAGCGCACCAAGAGCATTAAACCATATTGACTGAAGCTAGACCCCAAGCTCGCACTAAAAGAAGAAAAATGGAAAGAGAATCACATTCAGCTTAGAAACATGCTACAAGTACATTGAATACTTGGCAGGTATCTATTTTTTACACCACATCATCCACAGATCAATAGCAACAAACACTGCCACGTGCTATCTGTAAATGCAGATTTCATCTGTACAAATAGCTTAATCCTTCAGCTTAACCCCTGTACACGAGTCTGGATGATTTCTTATTAGTAGTGACTTTCTTTTTCATTTGTGGTTTACTTAAATTAATGACGCTCGTAAATGTGACAGACTGAGCAATAATTTTTGGGATCTTCTCTCATTCTCTGACAGAGAAAAGAGGCTGGAAATTGGTCCATACAAAAGGAAAAAATATCTCTGGGTTTCTTTTTGTGGAATAATTCTGTTAGGTGTCAGAACAATACTGACTACTTGTCTGGATACAGACTGAAATTATTTTGTGAGCGCATCAGTTAAGATGTCCAGAATTTTGCACTTGAAATAAGCTGTGGCCATGGATTGTTGGAAGTTTTTGTATGTCTCTTTGTGACAATGTATGTTTTATATCTGGCCAATTCAAAATCTTTCTACACCCCTCCTGTGTAAGGAAAGCTGGAATAATGTTCATTGTTACTAATCAATTTGAATAAAGAAACAAATGTTGGAAATAATCTGTTTTGCTTAAATATCAAGGGAAGTATTGACTCATAATAATTTCTGCATTTAACATTAGATCTATAGTGCCTCACTTACCAGTAATTTAAGTGATTAAAGAAATACAAAGAAAAGTACAAAAGCAGGTCCTATGAAATACCTGGAAAAAATGTTTGACCAAAAGCTTTTATAATTCAAATACCTACCCAAAGAGTGCTGAGTCTTGTTGCTATTCTTTTTTTAAGAGGGTTGAGTGCAATATTAAGAACCGCAATCTCACCCTTCAAGGATCTTCTGCATTAATATCTATATTTCTTTGGATCATGTTTATGTTTTATCTTGTCTGCTTTCAGAAAAAGAAATACAAGCACACAAAACAACCATGTTTATGCCTTTTGTTCCCTTTCTCCTTTTAGTTATCTATTCACGTAACTTCCATTCCTAACTTCAGTTGCACTGCTCGGAGAAGTATGGAACACAGATTACCAAATGGGTCTCATATTGCGCTGTTCATAGGTATGGATATTGTGTTACTTGTTTTTGTTTCACCATCTTATTTTCTCCATTTGTTTTTCTTTCATTCGCAGTGATGTCACTATGGATTCTATCTGTAGTTAAAGAAATTTCATATTACTAGTCAAGGTCCACAAATGGACTCTAGATAAAGTTCAAGGGATCTAGTGGATTAGCTCTTCAGCATTGATTTTATTTTATTTTTTATGGAAAAGATTGCGCACGTTATACCAACTCAGCTGTCTTTCAGTTTGCAATTGCATGTTTCGTAGTGTCTAATAAGTAATGAGTACAATTTTCGGAATCTTTAAGCGCCTTGTATCAAATGTTTGATGGTTGTCTTAGGGCACCAAATGCAGAGAATGTACTGGTCATACAGACTCCCAATGGGGTTTTCTCGACCGGAAGCTCACTTCAAAACCAGATTCAAGAACAGTGCTTGAGTGGTTCAAGACTCATCTCATCTAGGACTGCTGAATGCTTTGATTCTTTGGCTTCTGATACTCATGGAATCGATCCCATGTCTGCTGCAAGGTGTCGCATTTTCATACGATCAAATAGAAAGGTGCAGTATTCTTGATTGTCTTAATTTTCACTTCCTGAGCACCCTCAATAGTAAAATTAATTTTTCACGTATTTTTCTTTTTTGGTTTGCTTGTTATTCCGTAGGGTCCTTTCTTGTTGATAATTTATTGGTCTGTTCTCCTGTCCATTTGATCACATTTGATTGTGCTTTTGTTTTTGCTTCTCTGTCTATTCCTCTTTCCTTTGTGCAGAGAGCTGGACAAGAGTCAGTATTCCACCGACCAATGGGGCCAAGCCATCACCCTTTTGATGCTATAGTTTGTTTAACTTTACACAAAGTAATCAGTTTCCTTCTTTTGTTTGTTTCTGAAATTTTCACATATATTTATTTAATTTTGACATGCAACAGCAAATACTTATTCCCAATCAATATATTTTCATTACTCTTAATTAAATTCTCTCTTCTCAGATGGCTTATTTGCTTCTTTCTCTCTTTCTCTGTTTTTGTTCAGCAAGTTGAAGATGGAAAGGTTTTTTCAACCTTCAGAGAGCGACTAAGCCATTTACAGGTAAATAACTTTTCTGCATGAATTAAGTTTGTTTTGCCTGCGCTGGTTTCTTGTTTTTCACTCTGTGGATGTGTATTTCTTGGTGCTTGAGTGTCCAAACACGCTTGCTTGTTTGTTACTTGTGTTGGCTGATCTTTCTTGTAACAATTTCTTCTGTGATGCTTCAGAGGACAGAAAAAAATCGGGTTTGCTTTGGTAAATCAAGAATACATGGATGGGGCCTCTTTGCAAGGCAGAACATTCAAGAAGGAGAAATGGTACCTTTTTTTTGGGGTGGTGGACCGGTGGTTCTTTTCTGATGTGAACATGCTAGATAGATTGATGACAATTCCTTTTTGGTAGTGTAGTTCAGTATTGGGTGTTGGTGTACTTTCTTCTTTTTGTTTAATGTTATTTAAGAACTATAACCTTTACTACTGACTATTTCTCCAGGTTCTTGAGTATCGAGGTGAGAAGGTGAGGCGCAGCGTTGCTGATCTGAGGGAGGCACGCTATCGATCAGAAGGCAAAGATTGCTATGTGAGTTAATCCTATGTGACCCTCTTGTTATGTTCTGATAACTTTTTGTTGAGGAAAAATTTAAAATAAACTAGTCTCTCTCTCGCGTTCGCACACATGCACAACATGAGTTTTAGACAAGGAGGTTCGATATGGATATGGTATTAAAGTGGGCAAAAGTGTGAAATTTTCCAACTTTCTCCTCACATTCATTTTCAGTCACATATTTCTATAAGACCTACCACTTAACACACTTTTCAACACCTTTTTAACCACATTAAAAAATTTTCCAATTTCTCTTACACCAAACAGACTCTAAGTCTTGTCGTCAGCCATTTATGAAAAGTTGTGAAACATCAGGTCTTTACTTAAAAAAATAAATAAAATCTGTAGTGTTTATTGAAGGCAAAATTAAAATTAAATTATTGTTTTTGTTGCTTTCTCATGTCCATTGTTATCTCACCGTCTTCGCGTTGTATTAATCTGATGTTATATGAATGTGATGTTCTTTTCATCTGATGCAATCATCTTACAGTTTTTCAAGATAAGCGAGGAAGTAGTAATTGACTCCACAAATAAAGGGAACATAGGGCGCTTGATCAATCACTCGGTATGCTCTCTATCTATTTCTTTCTTTAAAATGTCCATCTGTTTGATTGGGAGGTGGAAAAGGAATTTGAAAACAAATTCCATGGAATGGTTCTCACCTCCACAAATGGGAATTCATATTCCTTGTTTTCATGGAAAACAGGGCAAAAATGAACCCCCTCACTGTTGTGTATGAGATGAAAAATAAATATGCAGCTTATAAGCGCATCTTACATAATGCACACGTTAAATTTCATTGGTCCTAGCTCATTATTGAAGAAACAATTAGCTGTTTCCACATCAGCGAGTCCACAAAAAATTCTATTTATGTATAATAGTTACTTCTATATATTTTTGCAGTGTATGCCCAGCTGTTACGCGAGAATAATGAGTACAGGTGAAGAAGAGAGCCGGATAGTTCTTGTAGCTAAAGTTGATGTATCAGCTGGCGAAGAGTTAACGTATGACTACTAGTCCTCTTTATGCATTCCTACACCATCCCAAAGTTGAGCTTTTGACATTTGAAATCTATTGCCTGACTTTTTACTAATTTGTCCTTATGTTGTCTAAACAGGTACGATTACTTGTTTGAATCTGACATGCACGATGAATTTAAAGTTCCGTGCTTATGTGAAGCTCCAAACTGCCGAAAATTCTTGAACTAATGCATGCCAATTTCTTGCAAGGAGCACAGAAATAATGAGGGGGATTTTCTTTAAACTTGGCTCAATTTTCACTTGCAATTTAGTGCAATCTGACCAGTCCTATAGTTGGTAAATTTTTGCAAGATGTAGCATAGACATGTCCTGTTTTGGTTTGCTGCAGTAATGTTGCACCAGAAACACTGTTGCCAAAACAAATTATGCTTGTCTGCACAATGTTCAATATCTCCATTATTTGATTTATATTTCTTTTGGAGGTTACATCAAATTACCGATTAGAGATGGGAAGGGAAGAATACATTAAAATACATATTTTCAAACTTAACATAAGATTTTAATCCAAAAATTAGGTCATAATTAATTATTAATTAATTAAATATATCTTATTGTTTAAATAGGATAAGGTCACAATAATATAAATTTGTTGTTACTTGTAAATATCTTAGGTTAACTTATTTTTTGATCACAAATCTCAAATTTCTTAGGTCAAAAATTTGGAGTTAATTTGTCACAACTTAATAAATTATAAGATAATTCTTTACCGGTTACAAAATACAAATTTTATAGGTTACAATTTTTTTCTTGATCATAAATTATAAAAATAAACGAATTATGACTTATTTATGTGTTATAGTTTACAAAATTCGTTAGTCATAACTTTTATAGTCACAAATCTTAATTTTATATGTTACGATTTTTTTTTAATCACAATTAAAAAATTTATACTTCATAATTTATTTCACGATCACAAATTTTGAATTAATAGATTACAATTCTAAAAAAATAATGAGTTTTTAATTGTAATCTCAAATTTCTTAAATCACATATTATTTATACTTCATATATAACGAATTAATTGTAATCCCTACCCCTACCTCACTACTGCACAACCACACCGACAACCACCAACACCACCACCATCATCCCCGCCTTCGTCGCTGCCGCCGCCGTCGCCGCCTCAACCACACTAACACATGCACCATCACCGCCATCACCGCACAACACCGTTGCACTGCCTCATCTCAACCACTTTTACCGTCACCTCACCACCATCCTTGCCACCACACTGCATCGCATACACACCACTTCTAAATACCACCATTGTACAGAAACACACACCGCCGCACACAATCACCACCGCACCACACAACATACACCACCACCTCACACACCATAACCGCGCACACACCACTCGATACACTACCACCGTCGCCATCGAAACAACTATTAAACAAAAAAAAATGAACTGATAGAAATGAAAAATGGAGGCTAGATGGAGATGACTCCGTGCGCCAATCAATTTTGTGTAAAATTTTAAAACTTACTTTCACTTGTTTATTTTTTTTAGAACATGTAAAATCTTTTTGACAGTAAAAAATCCATGAAACTTGAAGAACTAATGAAGTATTCCATTGCATTAATTATTTCTATTTGAGGCGAGTGTACATAAGAAAGTAATAATGTGAGGGAATTTAACTAAGCAACACTAGAATTGAATTGAATTTCTTCATACTATAAAACTAAGATATATGGGACGTAATTAATACGTCTTGGTCGACGACAACTTGTTGATCATCAGAAAGCGACTTCCTGCAAACCGGACAGGTTCCGTTCTTCCGTAGCCATTGTTCGATACAGTTGGCGTGAAAGCCGTGTTTACAAACTGATATGCACATTACTGACTCTTTTGGATGGTACCCTTCTAGGCATATTGGGCAAGCATTACTCTCAGACCCTGAAATGCTTTGGCCTTCACTCAGCACTATTAATTCTGTGTAAGACTTAATTTTAGAGTCATCAAGGCCTATTGGTACAGTACTGGTGGTCTGTGGCATTGCACCACCTGGAAACATGGTGGCTTGTGATGGCGCTACGCTAGGTGGTGGTGTTCCAAAAAGTTGAATTTTGTTTCTCACCATGTTGAATAATTGCACGAAAGATGCTAGGCAGCAACATGTTGAGATTATTACAATCCCTGGCATGCTGAGGGCTAGTGCAAGAGCTTTCAATAGCTTACTCCGTGATCCATCTGTCCATGTAGATTTACTAAATTGAAAAACAACTCGATAATATTAAGAAAGAAAAAGTTTTGTTTAGTCAATGCACCACCAAAATTCTCCTTTTACAGCCTTTTGAGCTTAAGTTGTTAAAGAAAAGTTAACCCACCTGTTATATGACGGGTGGGGATTAATGGTTGTCAAGAGGGCCCACCTGACAATCAATCGATAAGGGGACACTTGTGGGTGTGAGTAGGAATGACAATAATACTCACGAACCCGATATTCGTTGGAGACCCGACATAAATGAACGGAAATTACAAGACTAAAAGGGTTCGTGGATATGGTATGTAGGTAAACTTTAAAACCCGACATGAGTATGGGTCGGGTGTGAATTTTACTACAATGTCCATACCCGACCTACATACCCATTAATTTTCATTAAAAATTTTAGGATTTAAAGCAAAAATGATCGTGTAAAAAAAAAAAATAATAATAATAATAAAATCAAAATATCTATTGACATTTTTAACGTCTAAATTTTAATATGTTTAAACTATTTGACTTTGTTAACGTCTAAAAAAATTGTTCAAATTCGCTTATTTAGTTTCAACCTAGAACAAGTTTTTTTAAAGCCAAATTCAAGTGAAGCTAACATTTAACTGATTTAAATTAATTCGGAGTACCTCTAACCTATTTACAACCCTAAAAAATAATAAAAAATAAATAATTAGTAATGAGTTTTAAATGAGTATAGAAGCATACGCGTTTTCGACCCATCCCTGACCCACACTCGATCTGCAATTCTTAAATGAGTATATGAGTAGGATATAGAGGTTGCAAATCTTTAATGGATAAGGTATGGATATGAATTTGAAAAATTCGACCTATATCCGATCTATTGCCATCTCTAGGTGTGAGTATTTTAAGGTGCCTTCAAATTCTTGTAAGTTGTTACATGTAGACATCTTTTTGACTTAGTTACACTAATTTGAGGGATCTGCTCAAAGTTAGTTATGTAATGGTTCTCGTATAAATATAAATATATATTACTTTCCAATCTACTCATCGACCTTCACACCAAGCCCACTTTGGAATATGTGGAGTCTAATTATATTCCATCCGTTCCATAAATATAGTGTCTTACTAATTTTCACATAGATTAATAAATATCAATTAATGTTGTTGAAAAAAATAAGATTTACAATCCATTTTCCTAATATACTCTTAATAAATTTTGTAATTTCCCATAAAATTGAAAGAGTAAGACTAATAAAAAAACACATTAAATAAGGGTAAAATGAGACATAAAATATTAATTTCACTCTAAAAAAAGAAAGTAGATTGTTTTTTTGAAACATACGAAACATGAATAGTGAATTATCTTTGTGAGATGGATGAAGTAATATTTACTTATCCTTCAACCATGGACAGCTCAATTCCCAATGAAAAGTTTAGGTATATATATATGATTGACAATGGGGCGGTTTTAGGGCTGGGGCCTTAGGGGCGCCCGCTCCGCAAAAATATCGCTTGTTTATTTTTTATTTTTTAAATAATTTAGTAGGCTTTGAGGCAGTGGTTTTCGTTGATTGATTTTGCGTATTGCGCATTTCTTATATTTATTTATTAATTAATATAAAATGATGGAGAAAATTACTAATCTGAGAAATATTCACTCCTAGGTTGTCGTAGGTGGACAAGCCTAAAACCATTCCAAGACCAGTTGTCCACTTCAGAGATATTCATCGAGTGGACCATACTAAGGTGCTTAGCAACCATTTTTGCTTTTTCTGAGGTATAACCCATACCTTGGGATCCCAAATCGACCATGTCCTTGGTCATTGGTTCGAAAGGTAAATCGTAGATTTTGCTTTTTTGATCTCATTGTGGATGAAAAACCTCTTGGGACAAGTCCTCTGTCCCTAGGACCCGATTAACTTCGGCGAGACATCATCATTAGAGATGGGGTCGCAGATCTCAGGTCCTCCCATTCAAGTTTCCATCCTTAGGTACATAGGCAAATCCTTTTACTCTAGGGGCATTGGCCATTCACGATGATGTATTAGGTCACTCTAATTTTATACTACGTCCTTGTTTGAGCCCCATTTTTCTCAAAAATTTGGAGAATACGTGGCTAAAAAATATGAAATTTTTTGGGTTTATTTATGGATATTTTATTAATATAATGTATAAATAAAAATGAGCCCCTGGTACTCGATTTTTGGCCAAAAATCTAAGTTTTGTACAATAAACCTATCAACAATTGTAGGCGCTGGAAGGGAAAGTTGCTGTTGGCCCCATGTGTGGTCAAATTGGTGCTGGGAAAGTACCCTTTTGTATTGAAAGTCAATCATGGCTGGGCTCTCAAACCAAAAAAATAAGGCATTAATACCTTTTAGACTTCAATTACACTATAGAGAACACATTTTGGCAAAAAATCGTACCAGAATCAGGTACCAAACAGGGGCTGAGTTTGAGAAAAATTGAGTTTTAAACAATGATGCTCAAACAGGGCTACACATGTAAAGGCACGCAAAGCGCGGTTTCCATTTATACCGACGACGAGGTGAGGGATCTTCATTGTATACTATAAGGCATTAATACCTTTTAGACTTCAATTACACTATAGAGAACACATTTTGGCAAAAAATCGTACCGGAATCGGGTACCAAACAGGGGCTGAGTTTGAGAAAAATTGAGTTTTAAACAATGATGCTCAAACATGGCTACACATGTAAAGGCACGCAAAGCGCGGTTTCCATTTATACCGACGACGAGGTGAGGGATCTTCATTGTATACTTCTTCCCAACCTGAGGTGGCAAGTAGACAATAGTTCCCAACCTTGAAGTTTGTGGGAGTATCTATCCCTGATATGTGTGCAATTATGGCTTTTCAAGAACTCTAAACATAGAATGAGACTAGTGAAAGAAATTTACCTTCACAATCCTTGCAAGCAAGATCATTCCATACCAACTGAAGATTACTATCAGTTCTCCAGTTATCCAACTGTCCCATCCATGAAACTGGGATCGATGAACTAAATATTACCTCGCATTTGTATACTCGTTCCATCACTTCTCGAGGCGCTAAGGACGTAGCGATGGTAGCCCATGTCAAGTTGCTCAGGCAATCAATAACTTTGAACTCGGACCCGACAAGCTGCTGTGGACAGCTATAAAAGGTGTAGTCCTGATACACTATAGCTCTTAAATGGGACGACGAAAGATTCAAATCCATAAGCCGCCTTGGAAGGCAATTATTTGGATCATAGACCTCTATTATTTGAGCCTCGTAGATGATATCCTGAACGTAAAATTCTCCCGAATGAGGAAGATTCAGAATGGCTATGTCCTCAGTACTGCACTTCAGATTGATGTATTCACAGTTTTGCAGCTGTTGGTCTGATAACAATCTGAAGGGATATTTTATACTCAAACTGCTGTTCCCACATAAGGAAGTCGAACAATGATTCTTGGAATGGACTATGCAAACGAAAAAGAAAAAGAGAATTAGAAAACTGAAAATCGATTTTCGGCTGAATGGAAAAAAGATTTTCATATCTTCCAGCTGGTAGAGATTATGGATATACAGGGCCTTTGCTCATATGATCTGGACCTTTTTACATGTATACCTCGTGGGCATCCCAGAAAACAAGAAACTGTTAAGGATGCCAGGTGAAAATGTAAAAGACAAGGCAAGTGAGAAAGTCCTTGGTTTGTCCAAAATTCAAATATTTGTTTAAGGTTTGGAGAATTGCTGCTAGGATTATTCCAACACATTTTATCTTGGGATTGTAAATTATCTAGTGTCCCGATTGAAACGTTTTGATACTTATTCGTCGATGCACTAAGAATGGAAGCAATGGTCACACTGAGAGCCCGTTTGGTCCCATGTAATTTTTCCAAAATTTGAATGAATGGTTGAAAAGTATAAAAAGTGGTGGGTCCCATAAAAATATGCGGTTGAAAATGAATATGAGAAAAATTTGTGTATCCTTGGGATTGTAATCCACAAGACATATGGGGCAAGTGACACAATTAGGGCCCGGGAGGCGTCGACTTTCACCAATAACTACTTTTGTGTAGGATTCAACGGTAGAGTCATCAAGGCCTGCTACCACTGCAGCAGACTGTGGTGTTACTGTGGCTACATTTCGAACAGCAGCAGCTCTGGCCTCGATGCCCGATGGTCCATCAGACACATGAAGCATGAGGCATGCTATAACGAGTGAACATGTGATGGCTGGTATAAGTTCCATGGACAAGCCAATGATTTTGAAAATTTGCAGACCCCTGGACTTGCCTTAAAATTGTAGTCAGCTGTAAATTAAAGCATTGATCATAAAGTCACTCTTATTCATAGATTGAAGAAACTTCAAAAAAAAAAAAAGGAAAATCGACGAGAACTTAAATTCATTACCTATTCCAGGATCCAGAAAACAATGAATTCCACTGCTGGTGCTGTTCTCAAATCCACAAATACCACATTTTTCTTCACAGTCTACAAAATCAGGAACATTCCATGTCAATTTAAGATCATCATTGAGGTCAGATGAAAAATTCTGATATTGAGATGGCCATGAAACTGGGATAGGCAAAGTGATAATTATACTGCACATGTTCATAGCCCTGCCTAGATTCATTGAAGTTGCTAAGAAATGCCAACACAGATATTGCTAAGGCAGTCAATCGTAGTGAACAGGGATCTCGTACAATCTGAAGGACAGATAAGGAAGGTATAATACTGGTAATAATCTGCCATAAAATGAGAAGACGAAAAATTCAAGTTCATAACCCGCCCCTGGAGGCAATCATGTGGATCGTAGAGCTGGATTTCTTGTGTGTGGTAGTCGATATCCCGGACATGAAAATCTCCAAATAAGCCTCCGTTTGGTAAAAAATGTGGTTTATATATTGATTTATTTATGTTTTTGAGGTAAAATATGTGGTTGAAAAGTGTAGAGAGAAAATGTGTATGGTTAAAAAGTGTTTGGAAGATTGTATAGTTTATGAACTGATTTATACAATCCAGAACAAAATTAGGATAGCCACCCACTTCAAAGAAATTGCTGCCATAGAAGTGAGTTTTGCAATGATTTCTTGCATTTATTACCAGAAACTGCAGGAATGCAAAGAATAGTTTAGCAAAGAATGAGGTAAGGTTCATCTGAACGCTGTCAAAAGTCTCAAAAAGATGCTGTTTACCAGCAAAATATCCATTTTTCAACAAGAACACAGAATTAGTATTCTCTTCCCAAATGCCATTAATTTAATGGAAGTAATTAAATTGTTGAGATAATATTGAAGGCTGCAAAAGAAATCTATTGTGAAACCAATTCTAGGCTACTATATATTTGGAGTAAATTTTACCAAATAAGGTTAAAATATGTTGCTTACGCTGCCCCAAAAAGCTATGATCTCATTTTTTCTTCTTGTCTTCAATATGTTAATTTTTGTTTATTTCTTAGGATATGTACGCTGCGGTGGAAGGTTATGATCTCGTTGTCGTTTTTTATCTTCAATATTCAAACATAAATTTGTGTTTATTTCTTCGTTTGTGTACGTTGTATTAAAAAATTGTGATTTCATTGTTGTTTCTTGTCTTCACTGAAAGACTCAACCAACTCCACCTACTCGTCAAAGCGTAAATTGACCAATTCGACCATTGGGTCGAATTGAATGTTTAATAAGTGAAGAATATTTTTTTTTGTTTTTTTTGTTTTTTTTATAATAAAACCAAGTTTGAGATTTTATCTAAAGACATCTCATAAACAAAAGAAAAATAAAAATGGTGTTACAATTAGAGAATAAAAAGAAAAAAAAATGGTGTTACAATTGGAGAATTCTCAACAAAAATGAGGTGATCAAAATGGAATAAGTTAGTTAAGTGACCAACATGAAACAACATTTGTAAGTGGAATGGCTTTTAATAAATTTCCCCTAAAATTACAGAAGCATACACATTTCGTTCGACGAAACCCTCTCTCTGTGGCAATTTGAAAAACAAAACAGTAATCCGATTATCTACAGTTGATAGCTGCTTGGGAGGTGGGAAAATCTATCAATCAATCGTATAATCGGAAAATTTAATATAATGAAGAAAAGCGGGAGCGCGAACAGTATGGTTGATAAGGGTCGGACCTTACCGGTGGATCCCAATCTCCCGCGATTTCTCTGCCAGAACTGTCGCCAGAGCCTCTGCATCGCGGGCATCGATTCTTACGCCGAAAAATTCTTCGCCTCCGGTTAGAATTTATCAATCCATGTTGATATTTGTCAATTTTCATTATTTTATTCAAATTGAGCTGTCATATTTAATTTACAATCATCGGCGTGGGAGTTTTAGACTCTAAATTTACATCTATGAAACTGTAATTAATTATAATGGTTTTAGGAGCATCTTAATTACTTATATACCAGTGTATTGCATTTCTGTGAAAAACGTGTCCCTGTTTAGGTTGTGAAGTAAATGATTTTGCAAGTTAAGTTTTCCCTTTCCCTTTTCTTTTTCCTTTTGTTTTCCCTGAGCTAAAAAACTATGACTCATGATTTTCTAACACAGTGGATAGTTTAGAAATCTTTCTCACTGGGCTCTGGTACTGTCCCCGGAGTGATTTCATCGAGGATTTAGTTTGAGCCTACTTCAAATGGATTCAAATCTTGAGCTTTGGTATATCCATTTGGTCATCTTGACTTAGCTTTATACTTCTCTAACGTATATCTTCTCCTCGTTATTGGGAATATATATATATATATATATTTTTTTTTTTTGGAAGTAACTATCTGTGCATTGAACGAGATTCATCTTAGACTTAATCTACTGTGAAAATATCTTCTGTGCTGCCATGGCGAACTCTCGCCGGTGTGAAATCCTTGAGAGAGGAGAAGGGGGGGGAGGGTGAGGTGTTTCGGTCTTTAGTTGGTAATTATAGGACATCTATGAGAAACTCTGGAAAGATTATTAAGCCACTGACAAATTGGTTGAAGAAGGGACAATTTTAATAAATGAAGCTATACAAAAAGAAAGATTACTAAGCCACTGACATATTGGTTGAAGAGACAATTTTAATAAATGAAGCTATACAAAAGTATTTTCAAGAGTTCAAATAAAAGTTATGGACTGGTAGCATTTTAGGTTCAACACGTGCAGACCATTCATATGTCATGTTGCCAAAGGAAAGGAATCAGGTAGCAGGGGTCTCTCCTCGTCCTCAAGGTGGAATAGTGCAGCCTGATGCTACTCAGTCTGGGAAAGCAATAGACGAGTCATTTGTTGTGGTGTTACCTCCACCAGCTGCTTCAGTGTACATCTGTGACTCTGGAGCTGATGGAGGGGGGTCCAATTTGCCATCACTTGAGGGTGGCTCAACTAATGCTCCTTCACAGCCACATAATTCGGGCTTTCACTCGACAATAACGGTCCTGAAGCGTGCATTTGAGATTGCCACCACACAAACACAGGTATGAAAGAGTTATCAAATTCATAGGTTGGCATCAAGAAAACTTCAGGCATCTGTCCCCATTCATTTGACACTGACCATGCAATTTGGTGCATCAACTATGTTTTAATGGTACTTTTCTGCCTCATCTTTTCACATTTCACTCAGGTTGAGCAGCCTTTGTGTCTTGAGTGCATGCGGGTATTATCTGATAAACTTGATAAGGAGGTTGAAGACGTGAACAGGGACATAGAAGCCTATGAAGCCTGTCTTCAACGATTGGAAGGGGAAACAAGAAATGGTCTTAGGGAGTCTGACTTTCTTAAGGAGAAATTAAAGGTGCTTATTTCTCAAGCTCTGATGACAATGCATATTTTGAATTTTTATTGCCAAAATTTCATCAATGTGTTTGCTTCTTCGTCTCTCCTCTTCCCAATCTCCTCATGCACCAGTTGAATATGTTCTGAACCATCACAGTTGCCATCGTATATTTGTGGGATATACAAACCAGATTTTTGGTGTAGACATAGGTTCGGCAATAAGAGCAAGACATTGTCCAATATTGGGAGACAGCCCATTTGGGTTTCCTCTTTATTTTGATTAGAAATTCAAAAGTGCACATAATTGTGGAAAGTCAGTGGGAATTTCCACTTTGACTCGATCAGACTTAAATTTTAGGTCTCAGCTTTTTAGGTATTGTATCTAGATGTGCTACCATAAAAGTTAAGGCTACGATTGTAAGATCACTTGTCATTAAGCTGTTTTATGAATGTATTAGTGCCAATTGTAAGATTTTGCTGAATATAACCACTTGGAGTTTAAATTTTTTACTTTGTCATATATGGATAAATTTGTTTGCTTATCTACTCCTTGACATGTGAACTCTGTATGTTTTAGATAGAAGAAGAAGAACGGAAACTTGAAGCAGCTATTGCAGAAACAGAGAAGCAATGTGCAGGAGTCACTACTGAACTGAAGGAACTAGAGTTAAAATCTAGTCGCTTTAAAGAATTGGAGGAGCGGTAAGCCTCAGACTAGCTTCATAACATTAATAGAGATTCATGTGTTGGGCTGTTTATAGCGCAGGATTGTGCAGTGATTTAAGTATTTTTAAGATTTTTTTTTTTTTTTTTTTAGTTTACAGCTTTTTTCCCTCAAAAATTTTATGTTTGGATGAACCTAAAACTTTTTGGTTTAATGCTTCATTATAACTGTTATATTTACCAGGTATTGGCAGGAATTCAATAACTTTCAGTTTCAATTAACCTCACATCAGGTCTGGTTCTGCTATTATATCGTTGGACATATTCCTCCCCCTCCCCCTCCCCCTCCTCCTTCCTCAGGGTACCTGGATCTAGCCTTTCACAGCTGGAAAGATGTAACTCTGGGGAAGGGGGATTCCAACTGTCTATACCTTAGAACCCAAAATAGTGTAAATATTCTGTCGATGAAAGCTATTGTAAATTTTGCAATTCAAAATATTTGGTCAATAGGAGGAGACAGATGCAATTATGGCCAAGATTGAAGTTTCACAAGCTCATTTAGAGTTGTTGAAGCATACGAATGTGCTCAATGATGCCTTCCCTATCTGGTATGATGGGGATTTTGGAACAATCAACAACTTCCGCCTGGGAAGACTTCCTAAGATTCCGGTAAGCAAAAGTAAGGAGCATTTTATTTGATAATGTTAGTTTGATATGACAACGTAGTGTCTTCTTTATCTGTCGCACATAAACTATATATAGATAAGTTGAAATGTCTATGAAATGTATAATATCTTCAGCAATCTATATGATTAAAGATTATTTCAGATCCTGCTTTCTCTTTAAACGAAACACAGATTCAAGGGGGTTGAAGAACTTCTCTGCATTTATGAAGAACTGATTTGATTGAAATCTCACTTTTTTATGCTTATCCTTAGGTTGAATGGGATGAGATAAATGCTGCATGGGGCCAAGCTTGCCTTCTCCTCCATACTATGTCTCAATATTTCAGGCCAAAGTTTCAGTATCCTTCAATAAATTTATGAAGCAGCCCCCCCCCCCCCCCCCCCCCACCCCCCCAAAAAAAAAAAAAAAAAAATTCCTATTGTAATTTCACATGCCTCACTCTCAGGCTTTATGTTAAGTCTGCTATTGTGAGCAGTGTTGATTTCCTGAGGCAAAAATGCTTTAACATGCTTAGCATCTCTCTATTTATGTAATATCTTCTCCACATAGAGATGGTGTGTGTTACTGGACTCATGCTAAGGATTTCATGATATTTGGACTACTAAGAGTTAATAATAGTACAAGCAACTCAATGAAGTTTATGGTACGGGGAATAAAAACACTGGAACATCAATCCCAGTTGGAAACCAGCATAAAATATAATTTTCTACCATTGAAGAAACAAGTTTACCATCATTTCTAAGGCATAGTGGTAAAGTCAGGTAAGTCGATTTAGTCCCCAGATCAGGTCTGAAATCTTTGTTGCCATTTCAAATTTCTCTTTAGCCTTGTCAGGTTGATGTAATCTTAGCAGAGGTGTTCACTCTTAAATTTTTAATGGCACAGAGAACATATTCAGCACGAATTATTTTCCTTGCTCCCACTAGTCGACATTACTGGAACTTGAAGAAAGCTTTTATTTTCTGTTCCTCCCCTTGGTTTCTTATTGCATTTTATTTCCAGTATTGAAACGTTACTGATGTGGGATTTGTATCCTGTTGCTGGGAATGGAAATGTAAAATCCTGAAATGTTACTGTCTTTTTGAATTGTCGTGCCCTTAATTTGCTGATTTCCAGATATCAAATTAAAATTATTCCCATGGGAAGTTATCCTCGCATAATGGATAGCAGTGGCAATACTTATGAACTGTAAGTTGAATTTCGAAATTCATTAGTCTCTGTTTTTAGAATGACAGATACATGCCATTTGAACTGAACAGATCTTGTTTGAACGCCCACCATTGTGCATTATCTGTGTGTTTTGTACTTTATTTCCCCTTTATTGGTGGTGGTGGTGGTGGTGGGGTGGGGGGTGTTATTTCTTAAATAAGGATTTGCTGCTTTGGGGACTGATTTCAATGGTTATGTTTAATGTTTATATCCGATCTGCCCCTCTCTCTTCTTTGCTTGAAGAGCAATACCGGGAGAGGAAAGTTTTAGTCTAATTGTAATTCTTATTAATATACAAACTGAAGTCTATTAATGTATCTAGTTCCATCAAAATCTCATCAAAACAAATATAATCACATCAGAACTAAGCCCTTGTTTGATGTACATTATACTAAGAAAGTGGTGTTTTGAATAGTGATTTTTTGGAGGATGCGTGGTTAAAAAGTAGGGAAAAGTTTTGGGTTTATGTATAGAATATTTTACTGTGTAAATGCGTAACTGGAAATGAGTATAAGAAAAAAAGAGGTTTTAAAAAACGAGAGTCAAACAGGGGCTAATAAAATATAGACTATTTTTTATTTTCGTAAAATATTTTTTCAATTTTTATCACATTACTCTGGCTATTTGGAGTTATTGAACAAACTTGGCCTCCCTTCAATCCCAAAACTTGTTGGCTATGCAGATTCTTCTTTTATGTTCACCTATTGCTCCTCATCCAGCCATTTTATGATTTCTTGCTTTTGTAATATATACTTGATCATCTGTAATGTGTTCTGAATAATGTATTTGCTTGAAATTCTGCACTGTCATTTTCTGCTCATCTCAGTCAGCTAATGTGAGTTTTCTCAGCTTTGGTCCTGTCAATCTGTTTTGGAGTACTCGCTATGACAAAGCGATGACATTATTCTTGACCTGCCTGAAGGAGTTTGCTGAGTTTGCAAAGGCAAAGGATGTAGTAAACAACATTTCTCCTGAGAAATGTTTTAAGCTTCCATACAAGTAAGCGATTGTGTGTGTCTTATTTCGTGGAATGATTTGGTGGAGATATAACTGTCTAATGAACTTTCATAATTCTATGGCATAGACGTTATGAGCTTCTTTAAGTATTTTTTTGTTGTTATGCTAAGTTTTATCTCTCTCCCACTTTAATTGTCACCTGTCAACTTTTCAGGATATTGTGACTTTAAAAAAGTAAATCGATCTTTAAGTTGTGTGATGTCAAGAAACAATGTTTGGAAACTGGGAAATTTTGAACTTGAAAACTATTGTTTGAAAGTTGTAATTTGAAATTACTGAATGAAACAAAATAAGCCCCTGTTTGAGACCCATTTTAATGAGGTTTTTGGGGAAAATGTATTTTGGAATAGTTACTTTTTGGAGAATGTGGTTAAAAAATAAGGAAATAATTTTGGTTTATGTGTAATATTATTTTATTGGAAAATGTGATTGAAATTAAGTTTAATGGTGCTCAAACTTGGGCTAAATATGATTCTGTGAAAACGCTAAATTGACCAAGAAAACTTAACGGAAACAAGTCAACAACTAATGCAACTATGTAAAGATCATAAAATCATGGACCATGCTGCATTGTTCTATATTGTGTTGGTGTTTTTGTCCTTGTGCAAAATCACCACAAGTGTGCCAAGCTGAAATAGTGCATCTAGTAACACAAGATTGTGAAACACAAAATGTAATCGATAGATTTCCTCTTAAGAATTGACTTCTCCTATTTTGAATTGAAGTGAGTATTCAGAAAAAAAGTGGCATAAGCTTGAGACTTTTTTTTTGTGTTTGTGGGGGGGGGGGGGGGGGGGGTGGGGAAGCTAAAACTAGATGTATAGGTATGTTACTTGATAAGCCAGCATAGAACACCTAAGGCAATAGAATTGGAGAATCCCAAAGTTATTGTCTAGTAAAAATAAGTCGAGGCTTGAATGTGCACAAGGGCAATACTGGACTCTAGTAGTTAGATTGTGTGAAAGAAGTTGCAATCCTGTCATGTTTTCTTTTGAATTTCTTTGCACTGATCTGTGAAGGAATTGTTTTGAATGTCCATTATGTCCTAAAAATTGGTTTGGCTTGCTTAGTGCAGAGCACTAAACTTATATAGCGGTGTTTGGTATGGCTGGATTGTATATGAAAAATAAAAAGAGGCTTAAATTTGGTATATAATATTGTCCAGCGTGCCAAACACGTCCTTGTGCTAATTTGGTATATACTGCATTATTCATCATTGTCTTCTGACATTATTACAAATGTATTTGCAGGATTGAAAATGACAAGGTCGAAAATTACTCCATTACGCAAAGCTTCAATAAACAGGAAAATTGGACAAAAGCTCTCAAGTACACCCTCTGCAATTTGAAATGGGCTCTCTACTGGTTTGTTGGGAATACCAATTTCCAGCCTCTTAACGCATCAGTCTCGTCTCAAACTGAAGCATCGGGTGCAGGCTTGCAGTACAGTAAGCGATCGACTGATTCCAAATTACATTCTTCAAATCCTTCATAACTAAATGCTTGTAACACACTGAAATGTAAATAAGTATAAATAGAGATATTAGTTCATGGCTATCATCTGTAATAATGCTTTGAAAATACTCTCCTCTGGAACATTCAGAATATATATAACTGTGAAGTTTAATGCATTCCAAGTCTTTCTTCGTTTCCATTAATTTAATTCATTTTCAGCAGGGAGTTTGGTTTGGAGGTGTCCTGACTCTCCATATGATAGAAAATTTCAGCATTTCTGTTCTCTAATTTCATATGTATGTGAAATGTGAATCACAGAGGACTTAAACGTTGACCAAAAAATCAACATCATTGAAAGTCAGATGATTAGCGAAATAAAAGGGTAATGTTCTGAAATAATATGATCAATATATTGGTTTGGGGAAGACGGGATATGATTAAAGACGAGATACGTGTGACAAAACTTGTTTATTATCATGTTCAACATTTTAGTTCAGCGTGTCAAAAACTTGTATTTAAAATACTCACATAAGTTAATGGCAAAAACCGTGAAGAGAGATTGACTCTGTCAATTTATCAAAAAAGGCCGGGGATAAAAATGCGACAAAAATTGGAGATAATTTGCCATTTAATATCTGTAACTTACGATCTTGATTCTCTTTAGAATAATAAATAAAAAGTTATTCATATTCTCTTATTTATTTTTCAAGTTCTAATGCCATCATCTATTTAAGATTTTGTTAACTAAAAAGAAATCACTTATGCACTATCAAACTAAAAATAGATCCATTCATTTTCTTATAAAAACTTGAGCTTTTAAATCTTATAAAATAAAATACTTTCATACGTGGGATGTGGCAGTTCAACATTGTTCACGGAAAAGGTTAGAAAAAAAAACTAATGTATGTCAGTATGTGTGTGTGTATATATATGAAATTAACATCTGCCACATTTGATTGCTTGCACGTAAGCACCAGGTAGAGAAGAGTTTCTTCTGTCTGAAAATCAAACTGGAGTGAAAGAGAGCGTTAGGTGGTGTTGGTTAAGAAAACGAACTAATTTTTATGTCAGATGAATTTGGTCACCAAATTTGGATTTTACGGAAGTTACATCATCTCTCTCTCTCTCTCTCTCTCTCTTTAAATACATACATTCTGCAAAAGCATTCAAAGTTGCAGCTGAAAATATATATAGTACAGAAGAATATGGCAGAAAAGAAGTTAATAGTGGAGATTGAAAAGGCAAAAGAAGCCAAAGATGGGAGGCCATCTGTTGGACCAGTTTACAGAAATGTACTGGTGAAAGATGGATTTAGGCCACTGGATCAAGGTCTTGAGAGTTGCTGGGATATGTTTAGGTAAGTGAATTTTCTCCAAAACACCACCACCACCACCACCACCTACATAGGTCCCTCGGCCTGTCCCGAGCCGGCCCCATTAGTTGTGTTGTGTATATAGAAGGATCAATATACCAAGAGTTTGTTTCCGTGTGTGTCGACCTAATTTAGCGCTTGTTTGATAAAGATTTTACAAAAAGTGATAACGTGTGGTTAAAAATGTGTGTGTGTGTGTGAGAGAGAGAGAGAGAAGTGATTCTAAAGGAATAAAAATCAAACGATCCTTTTTATATCTGTACTTGCATGGGTGATGGGATCGTTTGATGTTTCTTTATTTTGCATATAATTCCTAGTTTGGCATGGCTTGGATCATCAGATATTATTTAATTTAATACTCTTAAAAGTTGAGAAGATTTGTTTGCATAAGTATTAAGAGATTCTGGTTTTATATCAAGAATGGTGAGTTCAAACATTTCACTTTTACTGTCTTAAGTTTAATCATACCAGCTTAATTGCTTAAAGAAGTAACTAAATTTAGAAAATGGAGAAACCATAGAACTTACATGGTTTCTGGGTGGGGCCAATGTGCAAGAATTTGTGTGTACAAATGGAATTGTCCTTTCTACATTCGAATCTCTATGCATATATATGATACAATAGTATAAACTATAAATAGAACTCTGTTGTACAGTAATTACTTAAACAATAATTATTTTCAACATTTGAAGTTGAAAGTACTTAGAGATTTCCACTATTATATGATTTTTGGGCTCCATTATTGCAGTGAGTCTGTAAAGAAATACCCGAATAACCGAATGCTTGGTGAGCGCGAAGCTGTCAATGGGAAGGTATGTTCGCTTAGTATTTTCTTTTATACTTTTGAAATATACTAAATCTTACTATTTAATTATGTTTTCTGCATATTGGAGTATTTGCAGGCAGGTAAATATGCCTGGTTAACTTACAAAGAAGCTCATGATTTAGTTTTACAAGTTGGAGTCTCCATTCGCAGTTGCGGTGTTGAACAGGTAAGATTTTAGCTTTCTCGATTCAATTCTATTAAACTGCAGGCTTACACGGTGTTGAATAACATTATTATTTGAAAGTTTAGTTTTCTTTCCATTTTCATGAATTTTTATCCGATTTTATGAAATGTCGTTTCCGGTCACGTAACTTTTGTTTTAGAAGTTGTACAAATTACAATCCACTTGCTTGTGCAGGGAGGTAGATGTGGAATCTATGGTGCCAATTGCTCCAACTGGGTTATAAGTATGCAGGTTAGTGTTGATTGAAACTCTTCAATTTTCAATTTAGATTTGCTGATGTAAAAACACGTAACTGCTTAGTAAAAAAAAAAAGGTTGAACGCCAACCTTAGGCGCTCCCACTGCCCCTGCTATGGAGATTGGTGAATGATGTAAATCTCAGGTTTATGCCCCAAGCTGGCCGGGTTCTGGGTACCTCCCACTGCAAAGTAACTGAATACATAATAGGGAAAATTCTTGGGGGAAATGTGATTTATTTGGTTCTATGCAGGCTTGCAACGCTCATGGTCTTTATTGTGTACCGCTATATGATTCTTTAGGTAAGTGCATTTATCCACCTCTCGAGTCTTGCCCTTCCCAATATGGGGATTATGATATCCATGACCTTTTGGTTGTGCTTTTTAGGTGCTGGTGCAGTTGAATATATCATCTGTCATGCGGAGATTTCGTTAGTATTTGTAGAGGAAAACAAGATTTCAGAGGTAACCAACTTTTACAGTTGTTCTCTTCTTTTTCTCCTACTTAACTTCCAACACTCCCATGTTCCAACTTTGCCTTCTCAGCTAACTTTTTTAACTTTTATTGCCATAGGTGTTGAAAACATTTCCTAACACAAAGAAATACTTGAAAAGTAAGAGCATATTGTCATCTACTTTACTTGTGTAAATTGATAGGAAGATCCAATTAAGTTTCTAAGGTTATCCTCTGTTACTGTTATATATACAGCTCTTGTAAGCTTTGGAAAGGTTACTTTGGAACAGAAGGAGGCTGCTGGAAATTTTGGTGTAAAAATATATTCTTGGAATGACTTTTTGCTTCTGGTAAGCTACTTATATATACGAGCATTACCTTCAACTTGTTTGCCTATGTGTTCATGGAGTTCTCTGTTTGGTAAATCGTATATAAACGGTTTTTTATAAATAGCGATGTGACAACATTTCATTGGTCCATTTTTATAAATAAGACATGGTGGGCGAAAATCTTTGACCAATCAAAATTGTTGACTTTTAAAAAAACTGTCCAATGAAATGTTGCTACGTGGTCGTTTATAAACAAAATTTACCAAACAGAGGCGGATTCTGCTTTACTGTAATATCTCATTCATGGATCCTCTCGGCGGACTTATGGTCCTGTCTATAGTTCTTCATTCCTGTCATTTAAATAAAGAAACGTTAAATTTTTGTTTTGGGACAAATAGGTACGAGAAGGTTTGAACTTGATAAAACTTGTTCAGGAAGTGAGTATAAATGGTTTCAATTATAAATTATATACAAATGAGTAGCAGATAAGTGAGTAGTATTTGTGGATTCCACTAAAAACGTGGATAAAAATTGGTTTGATTGATTATAGACACGAGTTTATAACATTAGTCAAACATGGGCAATATCGAATGCAATGAATGTCCATATTTTCCTACTACAGGGATTGAACAAGCAATTTGATATCCCAATAAAGAAGAAGACAGATATCTGCACAATAATGTACACAAGTGGAACGACAGGAGATCCAAAAGGAGTAATGATTTCCAACGAGAGTATCCTTTCGATCGTTTCTGGAGTGAATCACCATCTAGAGAGCATTAATGAAGAGGTGAACTAGACATTTCTCTCTGAAATATAAATAAATATTCTTGCGTCTAGTTGGTGACGATTAGTTTGAAATGTGCGTCGTATTATCATCGACAGTTTAGTGAGACGGACGTATATCTGTCCTATCTCCCTTTAGCTCATATATTTGATCGAGTCATTGAGGAACTCTTCATCTCCAAAGGTGCCTCCATTGGATTTTGGCATAAGGTAAGTGAATAATAATTGATTGTTGTTTCTTGATAATTTTAACATAACATAACGTACCAGCAGACAATCCAACATGATGTTTTAAATTGGATCTTCAGGACATTAAGCAGTTGATGGACGACATCAAAGAGTTAAAACCAACTGTATTGTGTGCTGTTCCTCGTGTGTTGGACAGGATATATTCAGGTTCTATGTTAATTCTTATGCATTGTCTTTTTACAGATTTCATGAAAACCAAGCCCCCACCCCAACACAAACTAAATAAAACAATTAATCTCAACCATGTATTTTCAATCATACATTTCATAACTTGTATCAAAATCGGCTAAAGAAGTAATTTTAATCTCCATCAAACGGGGGCTAAGTGAAACATTTTCACTGGGGTGGAAGTTGAAGTTTTCGGAGAACTTGTGTGTAACTAAAAACATAAAGAAGTACACATTATTCCAAATATGGTATATGAATTTATTTATGAGCTGAATTTTGTAACTTCCGAAATTTTCAGGTTTGGTAGAAAAGATTTCTTCGACAGGGGTCATAAAAAATGCACTGTTCAACCTTGCTTATTCCTAGTAAGTAGCTTCACTCTTCCCTGTATTCAAAAGGTTTGGAGTGCATTTTTCAATCTGTATTCATTTAGAGCTTTCAAATTTGCAGCAAATTGCGTAACATGAGTAAAGGGTATAAGCATGCAGAAGCAGCACCAGTATTCGACAAAATTGTTTTTAGCAAGGTACAGAAGAAGAGCTGGTTCCATCTGTTGTTATTGTTCTTTTCTCTTCTGGTGAACTTATGAACAATTATGTCAAGAAGGTCTCTACTGAATTTATGACCTTTTATTTTATAATTATTTGTATATAAAGGTGAAGGAAGGTCTAGGAGGGAACTTACGTCTTATCCTTTCTGGTGCGGCGCCTCTTTCTTCCAATGTGGAGACATTTTTACGCGTTGTGACATGCGCTCATGTTCTTCAAGGATATGGTACGTAATATTTCTTTCAAATTTGAGTCATGCTCGCGTCAATCTTCATGTGGGATTTTAAAAACGGAAATGAGTTTTCCATTTTGCTTTGTAGGTCTAACAGAAACCTGTGCTGGATCGTTTGTAGCACGACCAGATCAAATGTCCACGATTGGCACAGTTGGCCAGCCATTGCCTGTTGTAGACGCGTGCCTGGAATCTGTTCCTGAAATGGGGTACGACGCCCTTGGAAGTACTCCTCGTGGAGAAATATGTATTAGAGGAAAGTGCTTGTTTACAGGATACTACAAGCGGGAAGATCTCACCAAAGAGGTTCTTGTTGATGGATGGTTCCATACAGGTAACTCTTAGATTGCAGAAAAGCTGTTTGTACAGATATCTATGCATACTGTAGCTGAAAATATAGGTATGTTACTTGATAAGCCAGCATAGAACACCTAAGGCAATAGAATTGGAGAATCCCAAAGTTATTGTCTAGTAAAAATAAGTCGAGGCTTGAATGTGCACAAGGGCAATACTGGACTCTAGTAGTTAGATTGTGTGAAAGAAGTTGCAATCCTGTCATGTTTTCTTTTGAATTTCTTTGCACTGATCTGTGAAGGAATTGTTTTGAATGTCCATTATGTCCTAAATATAGGAGAAAACTCTACACAAATGTTGATTGATGGGAACAAAATCTCCACTAGCTTTTGTCTCCACTACCACTTTGTCTCCATCAATCAACAACAGACTTCTCTGTAATAATGAGACATATATATATATATATATATATATATATATATATATATATATATATATATATATATATATATTCAGCAAGATTCTTTACATATAGTGCTAGTCTGAATGTAACTCTTGCCTTACTTATTTTCAATTCTTGGTACACCATTTTCTTCATTGCTAACGAAAGAATTGCAATAGGGGATGTCGGTGAATGGCAGCCCGATGGGAGCTTGAAGATAATTGATCGCAAGAAAAACATTTTCAAGCTTTCCCAAGGAGAATATATATCCGTTGAGAACCTTGAGAGCATTTACTCCCTTGCATATAATATTGATTCGGTTTGTTTCTTTTTCATTCTACTATGATACAGACTTGTGTCCACTTCCATTTCAATATCTGAAGGAATTCTTCTGTCTCAGATATGGGTCTATGGGAATAGCTATGAGTCATTTCTTGTTGCTGTTGTCAACCCAAGTATGGAAGCTCTTGAACATTGGGCTGAAGCTAATGGAATTGCTGGAGATTTCAATAGCTTATGTGAAAATCCAAAAGCAAAAGCATATATTCTTGGAGAGCTGAACAAGATCGGAAAAGAAAAGAAGGTTTGCTTCCGGTTTCTCAAACCCGATCAATAACAAAATTAGGATAAATAGAAAACAAAGACGATCCATTTTCTAATATCAACCAGAACTTTGCTACATGAACAATCAAATTGAACAACCAAGTGAACACCCCTATCACATGGGTGGTGGGGTTGTTCATTTAACATTTTTCTACCAATAATGGCCTGAAATTTGAATGACAATCAAGTGGTTGGTTTTCTTGACAGTTGAAGGGATTTGAGTTTGTCAAAGATGTTCATCTTGACCCGACTCCATTTGACATGGAGCGCGATCTTCTGACACCGACGTACAAAAAGAAGAGAGCCCAGTTCCTCAAGTATTACAAGGTTTGTGTTTAAATCATCTCATTGGTCTTCAAAACACTCATTCATGTGCAGAACAAATTCGTTTTTCATCAAATGTCTAACACGTGCACATCCTTTTCATAAATAGACGACAAGGACAAATTCTTTGTCGTGTGGGATACTATAATTATTGTGCTTGAATCTATTAATATATTTTGTTATAATTGTAGAAAAATGTCTATAGCTGACTCTTCATGAATGTTGAACTGCAGAATGTTATTGAAGACATGTACAAAACCAGCAAATAAGCAATCTGAGGGCCTTAAAATCCACCCCTTCATCAGAAGAATTGCGCACTTTGTTGTAGTCACCAGCTAAATATTCGACGGTTACTGGTTTATCGCTGCAATTTCATTATTTTATTACATTTTTTGTTTCCCTCTCTTATGTTTAGGTTTGTAATCAGTCTTTATAGTATAACCTCGAGCAACATTATGTCCTCCTGTGCATAAAGCTTGGGACAGCCTTCTGTCCCCGTGTTCTTGGGTTAAGTTCAAAGTATGAAACCAGAAGTTTATCACCCAAAAAAAGAAAAAAAAAAAGAGTGATGGTTTAAAAGATAATGAAAATCATGAATTTTACAATGGCAGACCTCACAGCATATCTGCTGAGTGTCAATGCATTAAACCTTTCTCCACTTGTATTGTCTACATTACAAATTCATCCTCTGAAGGATTCCTGAGCTGCTCATCACTAGAAATTCCTTCATAGAAATGAACGGTAGATAACTGAGTAAAAGTAATGGATCCCTTGAAATGTGTAGATGAAAAGTGACTTTTGTGTTTATATACAGCTTATAAACACGAGTCGAACATAGGTAAAAAAGTGAGGTATGCGACATTTTTTCTTTTCCCACAAAAGTCATCAAGCTTAGGAGAGATTTACACTTACTCCACTCATTTTTAAAAAGGACGGTAGTAGTCGCTACCAATACCTCAATAGCATGTTTGGTAAAGTGGACACGATTTAAAGATAAAATCTCAAATAGCGCAAAGCAATGTACTTTCTAGTATATGTTCATGAAGGTGACAATAACCTCTAGGAGACTCAAGACGACATAATTAACATATTATTCAGAGACTAGAACCCAAGTCAAAGTTGATGAAACGTTCGCATTCTTTAAGATATCTTTCCTTGGATCGAGCACATATACTTTTGCAAGGATAGCAGGAACGTTAACCATGGCAAAAAGGTTTTCATCCTATTTGAAACAAAATCTACATAATTTTTGCATAATAAACTGAAATAACAAGATGTCTGAAATATAAAAATATTGTCGTGTCAACAAAACAAAACAAAACATGAAAGATCTCGCTTATCATGTTCAATTTTCCTCGTCTAAACAGGATTACAAAAACGGGAATATTATAACATAACTGCTTCTACAGAAAAGAGCCAGCTACTTACCTGAAAGCTGTGATGCCTAAATTTGTCAACCACTTTGATAGAACTTCACCATATCACCTCACACTTGGAAGTCTCTTAACTTGGTATGTGGTAGTTGCTAAGAATTTAGTTTCTTTAAATCTCCATGTCGATCTAGTAATGAACAAAACAGAATGGCTACACGGATTTATCCTCTTAACTTTGTGTTCTGGTAGTAAAGAATTAAGTAGCTGAGCTCTAAACAAAAAGGCATCGAAGAAAATGATTCATGCAGTTGACCCCAAATTTATTGAGAACAAGGTTGAGTTTTTGTTGTTATACTAGGACTTCTCCTCATCAGACGGTACGCTTGGTGGGCCAGGAACAGAATCAACAAAGAAGTCCTCAACTGAAACAAAGTCAAGCCACAAGTATTAGCAAAAAGTAACAACATTCTCAGGCAAGCTTCAAGAAGTTATTATGTTACGTACATTGCACGAGTATTATTAACAAAAACAATAGACTAGGTTCTCGTTAAAGTGAGTGATGTCGTGATTGGTGAAATCTCCTGTTTCTAGAAACAGGTTTTCCACATATTTATTTATGGCACATATCCAAGATTTCATCTAAATTTAAGCCTTTTTATTAACTTTAGGACTGCCCTTAACTGAACTTTTATAGTCTGCCCGTCTTCACTTATTGGATTATGTCATCATTGAGTTCTTCAAAATTGAAGTATTAATGCTTAGCTGATTTCAAATGAATTCATGTTTTCAGTGGGCAACTGGACAGTGGAAAAAAGAAAATTAAAATTAACCAAATTTCTATTGGATCAATCTGATTTTACTGCAAAAAACTTGAAGAATAAGCCTAGGAACTAAATGGTCTTGGCTGCATTTAAGTGTTCTAAACATAATAATAGAAGTTAGAGCTTAGAGGTCCCTGGGTTCCTTTCTGGCATCAAGCCTCCTCTCATGAATGAAAAAGTTATTAGTGGAAGCAGCAATAATTATTCTTCAGCGAAAATTAGCTTCATAAGATCCTACAAAAAACAGAAGTGGCATTTTTTATTTTTTATTTTCAGAAAAGGTTATAAGAATTTCAGTGAAGTACACACAGCATATCAAGAAATTCATTCAAACGTCACGAGCTTTTATGTTCTCAAACTTCACCTATTTCAATAAAAAAATGTAATGAAAAAAGTTGTTTCCATCTTACCTATATCTTCTTGCTCCGGAGAATCAAGCAAAATATCTGAATCAGAAGGCAAAAAGGGCGAACCATCATAGTTTCCAAGAGCTCCTAGATCTGAAAACATTTTTGACGCAACAAGAATCATTAATTACATCTAAAGGAGAGAGAAGTCTTAATCTCAACATACTTGGCATCGGCATCTAAAAGGGGAAGGAATGTAAATAAAGAACAAAGGCAATAGTTTACATGCATTAATAGTTGTATGAAAGCAGCTACAGAACACTCTATTATAGGAAAAGTGATTGACCACAAATCTTTCTACCGTAAAAACAGCTATATATTTATTCAACAAAGCCTTGCTTTATTTTTAATATTTTTCTAATATTATTTTAATGCACGGGTTGACCCCGGGTCGACCCTCTAACCCTTGACCCGATACCTCGACCGGGTCGATGGCAACGCTAGGTCTTAAAACATTGCTGTTTATCGTTATTTTTCACGCTGCACTTACATTTTCCAGAATCCATGTGCATGTAAAGTGAAAGATGATTGAATGCATTTCTACAGTCCCATATTATTTTTGTAATAACCGAACTCTTTCTTCTGCATCTAGGATTATTATTTCTAAGGAAAATTCAATTTATGAGGATTCCACCGAGACAACCCTTTCAAGGGTTGAGATCTGTTATGTGGAAGACAATAAGTAGAAAAGTGTTTTTCATTGGACTTGCAATGTGGTACACATTATGACTACACCATATTTTAGAATTTCAGAATGATTTTTCTTCCTTGATTATTCTACGTATCTCTATTTACTGTAAAAAGCATGGCCTATTGTTCAACTAAAACCAAAGCAAAACAGTGTCAATCATGTAGCTGATTTAAGTTTCATTTCCATTAGCAATTCTCCCAAAAACCAATTTTCTTCTGGCCATGCTTATCTAAAATTTACTTTTGGTTTTCTCCCAAAAACCAATTTTCTTCTAGATTTTTTTACACGTACAACAAAGTGGAACCAAGTCATGTTCAAATAATACACAATAATATGCATAAAAATGGCACACAACCTAGATCAGATTTTGTTCAAAAAGATACCTCCTAAGTTCGATAAATCCGCTGCTAGGTCCGAAAAACTAAAATTCCAAGGAATCTGAGCAAAGGATCCAAGGGAGTCTCTAGAATTCCCATCACCGTTTTCTGGTGGTAAATGCAGTCCTACTGAAGTCGCCACATCAGATGTAAATGCTGTGTCGAGGCCTGAGGTGTCGACTCCCATGCCCGATATCTCTGATGCACTGAAGGGGAAATGACCACTGGATGCTGCTGATGTGGGGCTCACGAGCATATCTGACATGGAGGACCTGGCATTGTTAGGTGGCATAGCAGGAGACAGATCAGCTGCATTGGTGTCGATCACCATACTGCTGAGAGAAGAAAAATAACAATAGTTAGAAGAAACAGTTAGTGTGCAAATGAGTATTATCCGTCAAGTAATGCTATAAACCACAGAAGTCAGAGTTACTTCTATAGACAAACACGATGTGATGGGAATAATAATAGAAGAGATTTAGGGAATTAGATGGAAAAAGAAACAAGTATTGCTATAAATTTCAGATATCAAGTGGAAAAGCAAAGGTAAACCAATGCCAAAATGAAAACAATCCTCACTCATTTACAGAATTTATCTGCATTGGATGGAAATTGCCTGGAGCAGGAACTCCATTAACAACATGCAAACCAGATGTTGCATATCCCATGGAATCAAGGTGAGCTTGCCCTGTAGTGGGAACTGGAGGCTGTTGTATGACAGGGTATCCCATGGGTAAGTTATTAACTGCACTAAAAACAGGTGGCGTTGAATAATAATTATATATGATATAAATCATTGAGTTCAATATGCATAAATTTTAGACTTTCATTGACCTCATTCCCCACCACCCCCCTCAATTAGCAGAGGGGGGAGAGAAACAGGACAAGAATGGCATTTTTATGACCATGATTACCCAAAAAAGCACAAGTAGTTGGTTCTATGTCAAGTTCGGCAGTAAACACCACGACCTTGGCATCAAATCATACCTATTTTCCACACCTCATGTCAAAGCTTACCGTTTTAAAAACAATAACCGAACAAGATTTGGGTAGAGAAAAAACCTTATACATGCAATCTCCAATTTGACTCTCTCAATAGAAACCCCGCAACCATAAAGTTCGTAAAGATTTATGAAGAACAATTATTGGGAAACATAAAATACAAATCGACACGTGTCAACATGAGAATTTGTATGTAACTGTCAAATGGAAACACTTTTGATGTAGGTACCTCTATGACTAACAGAAATGGACTCAATTACAATTTACAAAATCTCAGTACCAAATCTCAAACTAAATCATAGAATTAGTTTTACCCTTTAATTTGAATTGACAGAAATATTTACCTGGCATTGAATGAATTCCATTGTGCATTGGAGTCAAAGAAACCTTCGGAGGCATTGGATATTTCATTAGATGATGTTGATGCTCTAGCAAGTGATTAAACAAGATTATTTGTTTTTTCAATTTAAGCCTTATGTAGTAAGCCCTGAAAAACTCGGGATTCTCTTCTTCTAATTTCTGCCACACTGTATTAAGAGAGAATGGGGATCGGAAAGCAACAGAAAACTCAAAAGTGTTAGCTTTGTAATTGGATTATAATGACCTTGTCAGCTACTAGTGATAATAGACAAATGGCAATGATATAGAAGACTTCTTTCAGTTATTTGATAATACCTACCCAATGTTGTAAACCCAGGATCTATTCTGGCACGATTCAACAGGGTCTTTACCACCTCATCTTTATTCATATACAATTGCAGACATCGTTCTATCAAATTCTGGACCTACAGCAGATTAAATTCATTAAATGATCCTAGAAAGAATACCAAAAGAAGTAAGTATCATGTGCCTTACCAGTTCAATGTCTTCGCGTGAAACTTTTCTGTTATCGTTGCTTGATGCTGAAAATGAACCAGAATCTAGTAAAGGAATCTTAGCATCGTTATTTTCTCGTTCACTTTGGGACTCTTGAGAAACCTGAGTACTAGGCTTTATTTCTAGTGAGTTCTGTGGATCCTGTATAAATGATTAAATATGAAGTGAAATGCCAATAAATTTTTTTTTTTTTTTTGGTTCTACTAAAACACAATATAAAAGGGAGAAATGTTAAACTTCATACATATTTTCCTTGCATGTATAACAATGTTCAACTATTTCTAGTAATATTAATATTTGATCTCTATTTTCAAAGGAAAGGAAAAGCGGTAAAATTAATTCTTGCACATTTTCATTTCTTTTTCCCTCCCCTCATTTATCAAAAGGACCGCCAGCAGCTCTATGATTCTCGATTAGTTTATACAAAATACAGGCCATATTATTCAGGGAAATCACTTGGCTGAATTACGTAGGAGAAAAATAACCCAAAACAGATCAGAAAAGTTCCTGTGAAGTAACTCCAAGGTTATCACGTGAAGGAAAAACAAGTAAAAACAAAATAACTCCCAGAAAGAGTGTGTTTTTTCCCCTTGCAAATGGAAAATAAAAGGAGCTTTACAATTACAATGTGAACCTGTGAGTTCTTCATTTTAGTTACATGCAAGCTGAAAGCAGTTCTCCATGATACTCTCTGATGTCACACCTGTTTGGTTCAACTAGGTCTTAGCTTCTAGAAAAATAATCCACAAATAACCGAAGTACTTCTTCACCTGCAAATAAAATTTGTTATTCAGAAGCAGCCTGTCTGCCCTTTCAAAGTCAAGGCTATCTTGAGCTAACTAGACGAATTCAGACTCCAGAAGAAAACAAATGATGAGGAATAGGTCACAATACCAGGGATCTCTTTTCAGTTCGTGTGATAAAGAAAAAAAACAGTGGATTTTTTGTGTTCACGGATATTAGTACAAATCAGGTCATGTAACAAGGAGATACCATTACAAAACTTCAAATTTCTCTATGGCATCAACAGAAACATTCTCAGGTCAAAAGAACCATCATATACACGGATTAATTATATTGTCCAAACCAGAAGTTTAACAATTACTTGAAAAATGGAAAAGGGTGAGGGACAGTATAGCAAATTCGAAAAGTATATATTAGTTGGCATGCACGTGGAGCTTTGATTGATTGACTTACTAAGCATGCCATCTCGTACGAAAAGAATTGCTGCACATTCTTATGAACGTCATTTCAGCATAAACCAGGAAGGCTTGAAAGCTTCATGCCTATCAAAATAATCATAGGGCAAAATGAATGCAATCAAGCAGACAACCACAAACGGATGTAAACAAGATTCATCTGCATCAAGCAAGTTATATTTAACATCACAAGTCGGGGAACATGATACTTAAATGTTAAAAAATATAGTCAAAACCTTCTCATTGTTCAATTTACACCAAGATGGTACTCTCATATCAATCATAAACAGCATTACCCCAAGGTTATTAGCAATTATCTGATATCTACACTACCCAAGTCATTGTGTCCTGGTTACCATAAGCCTATTACTTGTAGTAGCCGTAGTGGCCAGAATTGTCCTGTGATCTCCATGCTCCCTGCATTTACGTGTGAGTCTAGAACGTGTGACGCAACTTGGACTCTGCTCTTATGGATTAGGTCCTAACCCCTAATTCCGAGGGCAATAATAAGCAAGAATAAATAAAAAAAATACAAAGCAAACACACAAGTTTATAGCGGTTCACCCTCAATGATAGAGCTATGTCCATTAGTGGTCTTAGGTGTTCATTAAATCGAGAAAAGTGTCGGGATATTTGACCTAAATTAAGAATGGGAATATCTTGGACAATTGATTTCCCTATTAAAGTGGTTAACTTGGAGACTAAGTTCAAGGTGAAAAGGAAATAAAATAAAAGACTTTATTTTGGTATTCTACTTCAATAAGGAAACTTAATTGGACACGAATTCTACATATTCTAAGGGTTGTTTTTATTTATAAATATGTGTGTTAAGGAGCCATAATATTGTAAATCTTATGTGAGACTAATTAGAGAGAATTAGAGAGTTTTATCTTTGCAATTTCTTGTGAACTCTTTGTGGGATAATTCAAATGGTAGAAACTTGGATTAGATAGAAGTTCATTATTAGTATTTTTTTGTGGTCTATAGGATTGGGTTGGTGAGTGAAATTCTATATAATTGTAATAATTTATTAGATAGTGAAAGGCTTTGAGGATCCGAAAATTTTGCATCGTTATTTATTTTCTTGTTGCTCAATTATTTCTTGAACATCAAAAAGATCCCGTGAGTTAAAGAAGGGGAATCAACGTGTAATTCTCAACAAGTGGTATCAGAGCGTCAGATGGTTCGAAGATTTTATTGGAGCAAAAGAAAATATGTCTGTCAAGTACAATGTGGAGAAATTTGATGGGAGAATTAATTTTGGCTTGTGACAAGTACAAATTAAGGATATTTTAATTCAGGCAGGTCTGCACAAAGCTTTGAAAGGAAAAGAAAAAGAAACTGAATCCAGCAAGAGTGATGAAGATTGGGAAGATTAGGATTTGAAAGCTGTTAGTACAATACGACTTTGTTTGGCCAAGAATGTTGCAAATATTCATGGAATATCTACTGCTAAGGAACTTTGAGAAAAATTGGAAGAGTTGTATCAGACGAAGAACTTGTTAAATCGCTTGTATCTGAAGGAATAGTGTCATTCATTGAGAATGAGCACAGGTACAAAAATCTCCGACCATCTTTGTGTTCTTAACGGGATTGTTTCTGAACTGGAATCTATTGGAGTCAATGTTGAAAATGAGGATAAAGTGTTGAGGCTCATCTGGTCTCTTCCATCCAGGTTTGAGCATATCAAGCAGATTTTGATGTACGGGAAAGAAACGGTGGACTTTGCAGAAGTTACAAGTAAGTTGATCTCTGAAGAACGGAAATTAGGTGGAGGAAATAATTCATCTGGAAATAATTTGCTTGTTACTGAAAAGTGGAAGAGGGATAACTCCATGAAGAAGAAAGTTGTATATTGGAACTGTGGATAATCCGGTCACGTAAGAAGAAACTGTCCAAAAGGTGGAGCAGACTTGGCTGACTGCTCGAAGGTGGACAATGCGACTCTCCTAGTGGAGGGCGGTGATGATGTACTCTGAGTAGGATGTGACATCCTCATGGCATGATGTCAGTTGTCATGATAGATGATGTGTTCTTACTGGCGGGTGCATGTGTTTGCATACAGCATTGGTTTGACTTGGATGCAAGATGTGTGATTAAATTGATATCGATGGCTGATGGGCTCCTATGGAAAATCAAACAATAGGAGTTGCACCATAATTTTTCAGTAATTTTTGTTTTGACATGGGCCGATGAAAAGTTCGGGATTCGTTGATAATTCTGAGTGATTATACTCATATGATGGAATATGGGATCGTCAAAGTGGAAAAAGCTTGCTTGTTTACCCAATGATTAATTTTTTGAATATTTTGGTTCGGATGAATTTGTGTTAAGATAGAGATTGTTGGGATATTTGATCCAAATTAAGAATGAAAATATCTTGGACAATTGATTTCCCTATTAAATTGGTTAACTTGGAGACCAAGTTAAAGGTGAAAATGAAAGAAAATAAAAGACTTTATTTTGGTATTCTACTTCAATAAGGAAACTTACTTGGACGCGAATTCTACATATTTTAGGGGTTATTTTTATCTATAAATATGTGTATTAGGGAGCCATAATATTGTGAATCTTATGTGAGACTAATTAGAGAGAATTTGAGAGCTTTATCTTTATAGTTTCTTGTGAACTCTTTGTGGGATAATTCAAATGGTAAAAACTTGTGTTAGATAGAAGTTCATTATTAATATTTTCTCTGTAGTCTATGGGATTTGGTTGGTGAGTGAAATTCTATATAATTGTAATAATTTATTATATAGTGAAAGGTTTTGGCGATCCGAAAATTTTGCGTCGTTGTTATTTATTTTCTTGTTGTTCAATTATTTCTTAAACATCAAAAAGATCCTGTAAGTTAAAGAAGGGGAATCAACGTGTAATTCCCAACAAAAAGAAGTATACAAATGAAGATCTCACACCTCTCGTCTGTGTATTTGTCATAAATGGCCAATGGCCCCCTCAAGTTAGATATATATTGTAAGAAACTAGGCAACCTAATGCAGAATCTGAATACGCAATCAACGCCTATAATAAAAGAAGAATGGTGGAGTGAGCAAGCACATTAGAATTAGGCTGCACGTAATCAAAATTCAACATTAGCCTGTTTGGTGTATGGAAAAATTTTGATTTTTGTGGTATTTTTTTGTTTTTTAATTGATGTGTAGTTTAGATTGATTTGAAAAGTCAACAATTGTAGGCTTGACTAAGGATGAATGGTTCAGATTGAGTTTAAAAAGTAGTTGTAAAAATTTTACTTGGACCAAACAAGACATAAGTGTGCTTGATATTTGTTAATGCTGTTGAGTAAGAGCTTTGGTAGGCTTGTTATAAGCCAAGATCAGTACAAAGTAGTGTTCATTTGATGATAATGGTATGTTGAGAGTTGAGACTGTTGCAATCCTAAGTAGTAATGAGGTTATAGTGGCAACAAGAATAAAAATAGCAGTCCTAAGAAAAGTTCCAAAACACCAGAATAAGAGTCATAATTTGAAAACTTGTTTGTATGATTTTAACAGAAAAAAATAAAAAAATAAAAAAATTGACACCTATAATTTTATAAACATTTTAGCACAATGCAGCGCATTCCTTTGATACAAATTCACTGAATGACAAGTTAAAGCATATGAAAGTACTTCTTTTAACCCAAAAAGGTGCTCCATAATATCCATTCAATCTTCAAATTTTATATGTGAACTTAAATACCTTCCAAAATCAAGTTCTAGAATATATAAAAGATCCAGTGAAGTCGAGGTTAATCAGGAATTCACTATACTCAAAACAACAAATATGTACCATTAACAACCACAAATACAAACAATCTAAAAAATTAAAAGGTACCTTCACAACGAGCTTTCAACTTCAAATGCGCAAAAAGGTCCTAACTTTGAGTTTATATCGGCGAATTGCAGAATCCCAGATGAGAAAAACTTCAAGTTTTGGACTCCCGAATTCAAAAAGATTCACCAAAATACTGTAGAATTTGAAAAAATTAAAAAAAAAAAAAAAAAAAAAGTTGAGTCTAGAAGATGAAAATGAGAAGTAAGAGTTTCAAGAACTCTTCTTTCCCGACAGCCCCGTGGCTAGTACTCGATATATAAATGATGCATTGAGAGAAACGAGATAAAATGGACAGATATTTAATGTAGAGTGGAATGGTATTTGAGTCAAAAATGGGGGGAGGAAAATAAGTTTTTCGTAGTTGATTGGAGTGTGAAGGAGTTGTGTTTTGAGTGTGAATCTTTTGAGGAATTGTTGTTGATGTTGATGACAGAGGCGGGATTGGTATGTATATGTATTCTGTTGATAAGTTCGTGCACGGTACATACTTCCATGGGAGAGAGTGGAGAAGGAAAATCAGTACCGAATCCCAAGTTTTGTTTTCTTGCAGTCAGTTTCCTGGGTTTTTTACTTGTGTTTAATATCACAAAAGGTCATTGAACTTAAGCTCTTGCGCATGTGTTCCAGGAAAATCAGTCTGAAATTACAAATAGTTTCGACAAAGATTACTAAGGACTAATTTCCACCCAAAATTAAAGATGAGGATTTAAAATATAATTTGACCTTAATTTTGTAAAATTATAAACAACCTCCATCCATCAGCCATCACCACATCATCTTTGGCCACCTAAATTATTTATTAAATTGCTAACACTCTGATCTTTTAAGAAATGATAACAATTTATAAATAAATTTATAAATAACATAATTTTTTAAACTACTTTTTAATCATACATATTTTCTCTCTCTATTTTCACCCACACATTTATATTGAAATACCAAAATAAACAAAATAAATGGCTGCATTGTGCCGTCGAACACACTGTAAATGATCCCTGGAAAAGATATCTCATTTTAAACTTCTAATTATAAGCCTATCCAAATTAAAAGGTAAATCTAACCTCTGAAAGTTCAATAGCAAGGATCCTATTAAGGTTGTGTTTCATAGCGATGGTGAAATTTGGTGGAAAGAAAATGAATTCCAGAAAATTGAATTCCTGTGAATTTGAAGTTTCATGTGTTTGATTGATTTAATTTTTTAGGTTGAGAAAGTGAGGAATTTTTCAACTTTTGTTGTTTAATTGACATTATTTTTCATGAAAAATAGAGCAAAATTTCGTTATTTTAATAATTTTTAAAATTTTTAAAACATTTGTATTTGATAATAATAATGTTAATTTTTTGGAAAAAAATAGATCAATTAGCAACGATAAAAAGGATTAAACGTGATGAAAATGGTACAGAATTTTAAACCTCCTATCTACGTGGGAAAATAATTTCCTTAAAATCAAGGAAAACATGGGCATAACCTCCAAAGCGAAATGGAATCCCTAGAAAATGGTGACAATCAAACACACAAAATTGAAGAAAGTGGGAAAATGAATTCATTTTTCATGGAAAATGTTGCATTTCAAACGTAGCCAAATATCCATAGAGTTCTTGATATTTTGTATAATTGAAATTGAGCATTTGTTTGTTTTTCTATAAATTTTTCACTTTTTTCTACATTATTCAATCTCAATCATTTATTAAAAATTAAGCCCACAATATTTTACTTTTCAATCAAATCTTAATCATCCATTCTCCAAAAAATTACTATTCACTTCAAAAAAACTCTTTTTATACAATACCAAACACATACTGATTATTATTCAAATAGAAAGAAAGGTTTAGAGATCGATTTGCTCATTTTCAAATGTTAAGGACGACCACCTTACTTTTAGATGAATTATAAGTTGAAGACTAGCGATGCAATTTTTCTATTGTTTTGACTGTTAGCTAGGTGGCAGTAAATCGAATGCAATAGTAAAAATTATGGGGTCCACCTCCAAGGTCTCATTCTCCCCCATTACTTTCGATTATGGGATCCTACGGATGGCTATGATTTGGGACCATTACCTTTCGATATTGTTAGTTTTGGGTGCGTCTCACGAAATTTTATTTTTAGTTGATTTTATTAGCGTTAAATATAAGTTAATTTAAAGTGTGAAAGATAAGTTTATCCTAATTCAAAGTACTCGTTTGCTAAAATATTTTTATCTCGTGACTAAGCAAAATCATATAATAATAATAATAATAATAATAATAATAATAATAATAATAAATTCTGCCTTTTTTTGTTTTTTTGTTTTTGTCATTTACTAAAATATTTCTATCTCGTGACTAAGCAAAATCATGAGTATAATAAAATAAAATAAATTACTGTTGCCAAGCTAGATAAAAAGAAAAATAATTTTTT
Organism: Ligustrum vulgare; assembly: GCA_963555705.1. Classification (NCBI taxonomy): domain Eukaryota; kingdom Viridiplantae; phylum Streptophyta; class Magnoliopsida; order Lamiales; family Oleaceae; genus Ligustrum; species Ligustrum vulgare. The sequence goes on along the minus strand of OY743189.1, from coordinate 30,920,443 downwards.
TTTTTTTTTTAGTTTGATTATTATTTGCTTTTTTTTTTTTTTTTACTGTTGTCAAACCAGATAATTAACTTTAAGGTGTAAAAGAAACCAACCAAAAATAAATAGTAATCTTTGAAGAGATTCTTCTAATATAGTGGGATAACATATCTTTCTTCTTCATTACTTTAACTCATTTTTTTACGTTATTCAATTTTAATAACACGTTATATTCTACACATAAACTCAATATTTTTCTCTCATTTTCAACAATATAATATCCTATCAATCTATATTCAAACTTTTTTTTTTATTAAATAATGACAATCAAACAGAGATATCGAGTCTATATTCAAACTTTATTTGTTTCTTACTATTAATTATGTATCTGTTCGTTAATCAGGGACGGATTTAGAAAGTCAATTCAGTACGAGCGAAAATTACAAGGTAAGGAAAAAAAATTCAACACCAAAATTATAAGGTAATTTTTTTTTTTTTTTTTTTGACGAATCCAGCATGAGTGGCTGAACGCCCTCGCCAAGAGTTGGATTCTCCCGTCTTTAACGCAATTATTACACATTTATAAACAAGTTTATGAATAACAAAATTTTTCAAAGCATTTTTAATCATACACATTGTTTGAAACCATTTTTCAACACACATTTTACCTCAAAAAACAACAAAAAACCAGCCGAACAGAGTCGTTGCCTCTGTTTGGCAAAAGTAAAAAAAAAAAGTTTTTAAACAACACAATTTTTCAAATCATCTTTTAACCACACATATTTTCTCTCTCTACTTTTTAACCACACATTTTACCTAGAAAACATAAAAAAATATGTTTTTAAGTACCAAAATTTTAACAAACAGAGGCTTAGTAGTTGAAAGTTGCGAGAGTAAGAAATTTCAACTGAGCTGGCATCTGTAAGGTAGAAGTTTGAATCATACATTTGGTATGGATGAAACTCATTGCAAATGCAGTAAAACAATAAGTTTTACCCCTACTCCGTTAGGCACATCCCACGATTTAGGTTCTGTTATCTTTGCTATTTTGAAGTCGTTTTCTATTTTTATTTTCGAAAACGCTAAAAACGCGCTCTCTTTACCATTTTTGAAAACGCATTTTGGAAAACAAAAAAAAAATTGTACACAAAACGTCCAAAACCTCGTTTTGGGCGTTTTGTGTGTATTTCGACAAAAAAAATGTCCAAAACACGGAAAACGAGTTTTGGGAATTTTTTTTTTTAAAGAATTATCTTAACTTGTTACTAAGCTTAATATAAGTTTTTATTTTTTTTATTATTATTTTATTTGAATTATCCTAACTTGGAACTAAGCCTAAATAAAGATTTTTTTTAATTATTTTTTGGAGAATTATCCTAAGTTGGAACTAAGTTTAAATAAAGTTTTATTGAATTCAATATCAACATTACAAAAAAAAAAAAAAGTAAGAATTCTTGTTGTTATATTTCAAAAAATGCACTGATAAATGGACTCTGGTGGTTTTATAAGAACTTGCATTTTCTGGATTTTAATAGAACTAGAGCTTTCTCAAATCCCGAACTTAACTAAGCTGTGTTAATATAGACTCTTAATGCTCACATTAGTGTATTGCATGTAACCATGTTTTCAGTGTATTGTGAAATGAAATTTGAGTTTGAGTTAGTAGTATTCTGCAAGCAAATTAATTAAAAATAGTTTAACTAGTATTCTATAAAATTTCAAACAGAAGGTATTTTTCAGCTTTTCATTTTCAAAAACAGTTTTCAGAAATGACAAATTAAACGCGTTTTCAGTAAATTTGAAAACAAAAATGAAAACAGGAAACACAAAACATTTTCGAAAATGAAAATACAAAATAAAATACAAACAGAACGCCACCTTACATTCTCTACAAATTTTCAGGATAGAGGTGTCACTACTTTTAAAATTGGAATTCCTTGTATCCCGCTTGGCAGTACACAAGGGGAAACTTTTTTTTTTTTTTTTTTTTGAGAGCTCAATTAAAAAAACCATGTTTTTAATGTTTTTCAGGTAAAATACCGTTCGGAGGCAGTAAAGAAAGGAATTGGAATTATAATTTTGATTTATTTGGAATTTTCTAAGTAAGATGCGTGGTTAAAAAGTAATTTGAGAAATTGTGTCCGGTATAATTTGAGTTTTAATTTCTAATTGATCAAAGCCTGCACCATATTTTTTTAATTTTTGCCTCTATTTGGAAAATATATTTTTTACAACTAAATTTTATAAATCATTTGTTAACTACATACATTTTCTATCTCCATTTTTCAAATACACATTTTACCTGAAAAACATTAAAAACATGTTTTTAAGCCCCTGTTTGGTCCCCATTTTTTAAAAATCATATTTATTCAATCATCAATCTCAACCATTTATTTTAATCAAGCATACCATTTTTTATTTTTTAAATATTTTTTAACAACACATCCTCCAAAAAATATTATTTCAAATCATGATTTTTTTCAAATAATAGATCTCAAATAAGTGCCAAACAAAAAATTTTAACAAACAATGGTATAAAAAATCACTTCGCCGACATGAATATGGGCAAGCGAGGTCAGAAGCAAAGCCACGCTCTGCCATTCATATATCAACAAGTGTAAGCTGCAGTTCTTACAGGCATGTCAGGATATCATAACGTTTCACTTTCATTGGTTGTTGTGTACTATAATACAAACATGTCACATATTCGATTGATGTACTGTACACTGTTGAGAAATTTCTTTTCTCAAATAAACTATGTTATAACGAAGTTAACACAAAACTAAAAATAAAGAATTAAGAAAAAATCAAAAAATTGCAAAATGACTTGAATCGCAAAGAATGCTGTCCTAAAAGCGAAATTTGCGCCCTCTCGAAATAAGAATGCTAAAAGGCCTCCAAGCAAATTGATTTAACAGATTTCAAACCTCAAACCAAGTATCAAATAACACAATTGATAAAGTTGGAGAATAGGAACAAGAAGAGCAAATTTTGAAGATTCTAAGTATAAAATTTAAGATTTTGGATGATAATCACTATTGAAAGTTTGATGATCAAAATGTTGTTCAAAATCATAAATTCTATACCTATTTATAGAATTTTATCATCCCAAATCGTTGTTCATGCAACTCTTCACGAAAGAGTGCCAAAAATAGTTGAAAAGGTGTATGAGAAATTCTGAAAAAATTCTCCAATGGTCAAATTTTTATACCACGCGATCGCACGATAAGAGGCTTGCGCGATCGCGCGATGCCTCGAAAAAATATGCAGTGACCATTATCACTTAACCACGCGATCGCGTGGTTCTTCATTTTGGCCGGACCATTTGGTCCGTCCAGTTTGTATTTGGTCCGGTTCCTTATATTTTAAACCGGTTCTTGCACCATTTCAACTATATATATATTTGAACAACATTTTCATAACATACACTCCGTTCTTTTACGAAATGATTATAATTTATAAACAAATTTATTAATAACATAATTTTTCAAACTACTTTTTAACCATACATATTTTCTCTCTCCAATTTTCAACCATTGATCTACCTAAAAAATATCAAAAATTTAAAAAAAAAAAAAAAAAGGCTTCTTTAGCAGCCGAACACACGGTAATTGTTATACGTCACATTTCCCATATATTTTAGCCTCTCCAGTAAAAAAAAATTGTATATAAAAAAAAATATATTTTCAAGTTAAAATATATAGTTGAAAAGTAATTATAAAAATGTATGATGTTAAAAAGTGATTTGAAAAAAAGTATTATCTATAAATTTATTTACAAATGGTTTACCAAATAAAGGCTACTCACACATTTTTCGAAACAACTTTTAAATCATATATTTTACTTAAAAATTCAAAAATTTTATTTATAAACAAAAATCAACCGTCAAACATATAACTAAGCCTCCATTTGGTAAAAAAAATTTGTTTATAAATAAAAGCAGGACTGGACAAAAGAATCGAAACCAGCGGTTCAATTCTTTCAAAGAACCAAAACCGGTAGAACCAGGACCGATGGAATTCAACACGATTTTTAATTTTTTTAAAAAATACAAACTTACCAAAGAAAAAAAATTAATTTTTAATCTTAATGAATTTTATCAAGAGCATTAGTTACTACTCATTATCCAACAACTATTGGCCTATTAAATATCACAATAACTACAAGCAAAACAAGTATAATAAACAAAAATCCTTAGATCTATGTCATTTTGCTTTCACTTGTTTCGTTGTTCAACTTCAAGCCTTCAACCTTTAGTTTTTAAAGAATTAACAAACAAGAAATTTTCATTCTCCATCTCACAATCAGTTGTTGTCTTATTTTTAAGGATTTGCGGCACTTGTACGGCTATTCCTTGAGTAGGTGAAGAATTAGGAGCAGAAATTAAAGAACTTTTACATGGATCACATACATGTGGACAAGGAAATACGTTAATGTCTGAAATGGAGTATATATTTTGATGTTTGGGACAAAGATGACTGTTGAATTTGCATCGTGATCAAGGTTGATGATTTTACCGTCTTACGACTCTTATCAACCGAAATCTATCATCGCTTCAACACTTAAGTTTGAAAATTCTAGTTTAAGAATCTAGAACCAAATCAAAATCAAATGGTTCGATTCTTATTTTTCGAAAAGAACCTACGATTTTTTTTTTTTTTAAACATCGGTTCTTGGTTCAGTTCCATGTGAAACAGAATCATATGGAATCACGCCCAGACCTAAATAAAAAAATTTATGTTTTCGAAGTAAAATATGTTGTTGAGGGTGAATTTCCGGAAAGGGTGTTATTGAAAAAGTGATTTTGTAAAATTTGTTGTTCACCAAACGGACGCTAACAAACAAGAAAGTTGGTTAGTGGTTATCTGAAGTTAACAACACATTTACGATAATTTTTTTAAATTGAGAAGCATTAAATTTCTATATTGCCATTTTTGAAGAAATTATATCGGCATTTACTACACTACTTCTCAATCGATCATTCTCTGTTCGGCGTCTAACCTTTAAAAAAAATGGTTTTTTTTGTTGTTTTTTAGGTAGATGAATAGTTAAAAAGTGGAGAGAGAAAATGTGTAGGATTAAAAATTGATTTAAAAAATTGTGTAATTTAAAAATTGATTTAAAAATAAATAAAAAAAATCAAAATAAACACACTTACCGAACAGTAATATTTGTTAGCCCATTGTTTAGGATAAATCATTACTAGTCAGTCCAGCACACAGATTTAAAGATGTCATTCTAAGTTTAAACCGTCGCTTAGGGCCTACATTAAAAAAACAATCATGCTACATAAATAACTTTGTGGACAACTTACTCACATGAGTGATGTGAGCCACACATGCACTATATATGGCCCCCATCATCTATGTGAGTGGGTATTGGATTGTTCACAAATTTGTTCAAAGTACTTATTAATTTAGAATTTTCCTTAAACAAATTCATGACTTAACGTTGTTCCGAGCCGAACTTCTGATGTTAATTGGCTTCACGCCCTGACCATATGGGTGAATGAGTTCTATAACATTTTTATCGTTTGCAGCCCGACAAGAATATATGTGCAATTTGCAAACATGTTCAACATTATTCCTTACAATGTAACAAATCAATTTGTATAATTGACATCACATATGAGGTCATCACTTTTTAATATTTGACAAGGTTGCAACTTGTGTCTAACCTTATTTGTATTCAAGATGAGGACACTTGCTTTATCCTGGTCAGAATTGGAAATATATATGATAATATATCATAGCATATTTTGATGTATTTCTATTTCTTATACCTCAACTATTTTTTCAGGGATGCAGGGCTCTCCAAAAAAAAAAGGTTGAACCCCAACCTTAGGGGCCTCCACCTGCCTTATCCTGGGCCTTGTTGAATGATGTAAATCGAAGATTATACTTCCCAGAGTGTAGGGTGAAGGCTTATCTTTTAACTTTGTAATGGTCGGATTCGAACTCCTGACCAAGCGAGACTGGTCTTTAAACCACATTCCCTTTCATCGTTGGGAAATGTGCCTTGGGGGCTGTTGGATATTGGTTATAAATCGAGAATTGAAAATCGATCAAAGTGACTTCGTGTCGACTTCGACCAAATACTCAAAAGCTCGATTACACGTCAAATTGAATTTCGATTTTTTGAGTAAAATCGTGCGACCGCACGGTTGTCCGGCCACAAGGCACCTTTTCATAAAGGTGCATTGTTTGAAAATGCTGCATGGTTTGGCCTCAACCATTTCGTCCACACCCTTTCATGATCTATAAATAGGACCATTTGGGTGTTCTATTCCTCACAAGTTTGATATGCAAAACATTTCTCATCCTCTCTTCTCTCCAAAATCAAAATCACTTCATTTATTTTGATTTTCCTTCATCCTTGGAGTACATAAGCCTAATTTTGGTTCGTTGTACTTGTGTTTTGGAGTGCTACAAATACAAGTGAAGTCGTTGTATCTTGTGAGTCGATTGCCGAAATCCATAGGCACCGTTGCGGGGCAAATTCGACTTAAGGATAAAGAGTTCAACTCTTGCATCGGCTTTGTCCCTACTTTCTTCTTCTTCTTCTTGTTTGAACTTTCCTTGCCGTTACTCTGTCAAATTTTCGGTTTAAATTTAAAAATTTTCATTCTACTTATTTGGCGTCACTATTCACAAATTTCCTCCAACAGGGGCTAGGGCTCTCCAAAAAAAAAAAAAAAAAGGTGTATCCCACACCATGAGGGCCCGAACCGACCACGTCCAAGGCCATTGGTTCGAGATAGTAAATCCAGGTTATGCCTCTCAGGGACCAGGGTGGAGAGGATTGTGTAAGCATGAACAATTCTCAATAACTCCCGCTTGCAACAAAGTCAATTCCACCTTGCGGGGAATCGAACTAAGCACACTGCCGCACTGAGCACTTACCACCCCTCCCCTTTACCACTGGAAGATTTGTCATGGGGCTAGGGCTCTCCAACTTTTATGTAGTGTTGGTATAGGCATAGTAGATCTTCAATATTAAAGTGATCCCTGTTTATCCCCGTTTTGGCAATATAAATTTAAGTCCCTGCTTGAATAAAATCAGTCAATTTAAGCCTGTCTTCGTTTACTTAATGATTATGGTTTATAATACAATTTCTTAAATTATTTTAATTATACATATTTTCTCTCTTCACTATTTAACCACACATTTTATCCAAAAAATACAAATAAACCAATTTATAATCCAAAAATAGACGCCTCACAGTTGGAGATAAATGTAAACAATTTGACGATTCTGCCCTTTGATTGTGAGTCATGTGAAAGTCGAATGACATTCTAACATCTATGTTGATGATTTAAGTGAATTGGAAATTTAGATGGAGCAATTTAACACTCTGTTAGGCGGCATAACCATAAAAAATAAACAATTTATTGTTGTTTTTAAGATAAAATATGTAATTAAAAAACGATTTAGAAAATGTTTATTGTTAAAAAGTAATTTGAAAAATGTATTATTTATAAATTGATTTATAAATAATTTAAAGAATATAGGGTTAAATACACTGAGATCCAAAATCTCATTTTGAAGGTTAGCTTTCGTAACCATTCATACTACAAAAAGCTAAAAACTAGCCATGATATTTATAAATTTATATATAAAGAAGACAATCATAACTATATGAATTTATGGAGAATAATGCTACTTGTACATAATTATTTATATATAGATGAATGTCAAAAAGAGAATTGATAATTTTTTATTTGATTGAAGAAATTATGATACAAACATATTTCCCCACATCATGTGCATTATTATGTACGTGTAGCACAATCGATTTATGGAACATCAACTTTTAATATGATATCAGAGTTCATTAGAGCATCTCCAATGTTTACCATCAATTGGAAAAAAAAGATTGACACGTCAACAAATTGATAGAATGGATTAAAAATATATTTCCAATGCACAATGTCATTTACAATGTTAAACTATCTTGACTGAAAAAATTAACAATGTCGAGTGCTTCGTCTACATCTTGACGCTCCCGCTAACCTGATGACTTAGCACTTATTTTTATTTTATACTCACTTTAACAATTAAATAAATGAATGTTATAGATAAATATATGCATACATCTTCTCTCCCTCTATATTATTATTATTTTTAAATTTTAAAAAAAAATGTCACATAATTAACCATATTTAAATGTAGACGGAACATTGGAGATGAAATTTTATACTTCTCAGTCAATTTATCCACGTTCTCTAGATATCCGTCATTTCATTACCACGTCAGTTCCAATTCACAAAAATGCATTGAAGATGCTCTTAAACTCTAATGAGCAATTCAATTCGATTGAGATATAACAAATACTAATTTCGAGATTTTTTTGCTCAAACAAACCAGTATTTGTCTATTTCACAGAGATGTGATAAGGATTAAGTACATGCTTGACTAATATTTTATAATAAATAGTTTATAATTGATCAAATCGCTTTTATCTACATAATATTGCGTTGTACTTACGTATAATATTACTCAATTGACAATTATTCATAACTCGTTTTTATCTACAGGCATTTTCAATTATATATATATATATATATATATATATATAAATTTTTAAAAGTCAAGACAGTTTACATTCTAACACAAGGGCCACTAATTCTTGAAAGCTCTTTTAAGGGCTTTTTTGTTCTAATTCAAATAAAAATCTGTGATGACCCTACTCACAAAATCTCCATTGTCCCACCACGTGGTAGCATTACAATGTGAAATCATATGTTAATGACTATAGTCCTATCTATGAAATCATAAAAGAAATAATCCATCATGACTTAACCACGAAGGTCAATCTTGCAATAAATGTCACCATTGCTAGGGTTATTGATTGGTCTAATCTTGAGGTTAAATTTAATTTAAGATGGATTGATTCCCCCGCATACATTTTATTCTATCTGTGTATACTTATACTGGTGACGTATTCGAATTGTTCTAAGAAATTCTTCACTGTATCAAGTTGAAATTACGCAACTCAATCAAAATTAGATAACTTGTGAACTATCAAACAAGTATAGTATATACTGAAGTAACCGAACGTGGCACAATTTAATTATGTGTTATGTGAGCACCATAGGAACCGTGCTAGACCAAAGATATGGTCGCTTATGCTGATTTTTTATTTTTTATTTTAATTTTCTTTCAAATATTTCACTCAAAATCTTGGTCGAGGAGTTTCGTGTGAAGTTTTCTTGCCATTAATCTTGAATACAACAATTTTAATTATCATGAATGAGTCAAGTCGTGTAACACGATTAGTAATTAATCGACGATATTGAACTTGGATTTCTCCGCAACCTCAATTAACACCTGTCAACTAAGCACCTTGGACATGCCTTGTGGGAATGGACGGATTTGCTACCGTTAGAGGGTCCGACATTGAGTTTGAACTTATTATTGAAATTATTGGTTACTAGTTAGGACCACAATATGGTACCAGTAAACCCTCATTTTCACTTATTTTTGTCCATACTTAATGTGCTATATATATATTTTATTTTATTCGAATAAGGGACGACCCGGCACATATGTTGGGAAGTCACGCCTCGACTTTAACTTTTGTGGCTACATTTGGTCGCGCAAATTGACCTCAGATTAAGAAGGATACATAAACTTTAAATTTATCTTGATTCACATTGTCACATAGTATCTCTCTTACAATAAATACGACCAATCTTTTTTAGTTATGCTTTGGATTACTTATTGTACCAAATATAATTATGAGAACATGCATCTACAATGCGACACTTTTTATATTGAAAAATGTTTATCACATCATTAAGAAAAATATTATGATAATATTTTTTTCAATTCATTAAATTTTGAAATCTATCACACTAACATGGAAACAATAAATGATGAAAGTTTCAAGTCCACTTTTTACACTTGAAAGATTGTTTGACATGCTAACTCGATAATTTTGGATTTTGTTGATTAAATAAATGTTATTTCTTTAGTTTAGTTTATTTTATTTGAATAAAATAAATACCACATTGACAAGATTATGAAATGTATAAATAATGCATTAAAGATGACTTTTGCCATTCAATTTTTTTTTTTTTTGTTTTCATTTAACATTCATCCTATGTGAAAATAAATTTATACACTGACTGTCATATGCCGGTGGAATTGGCGGCAGCGGCCTTTTTATACCCATTCTCACCATTGTCTGAAACAGCCTCAAGCTTTTTTTGGCATTCATGGTCACCGGAGGATCAATAGTTAATGTTGCCTGCCATCTTCAAAAGTACAAAACAAAGCGACATTGATTACAATATAACACTATTATCAAAGCCCCACATGTTGATGGTAGTTAGTATTGGAGCTTCTCTGCAGTCTTGGTAAAAAAGTTGTAATGAGGTTAATTATTTATCACAATGTGAAGACTTGCGTAATAAATTACATTTTATAAACTAATGTAAGAAATTATAATGTATTTACTTGTGTAATAAATTATAATTTAAAAATTACACTCATGTAATTCTGTGTAAGGACAATTACACAATGTATTTTACAAGCTTAAAAACAAAATTACAAGCGTAATAATTACATATAGAAAAAGTTACAACAATTATAAAAAAATATCTAGTGAAATAATTACAGAAAAATAGAATAAAAAAATTACAATTGACCTGATTTGATAATTACTTTTAATACTTTTGTAATACATTACAATTGATATTATTACAAATATTTCAAATCTAAATGTCTTTAATCATGAACTTAACCTAATATGATCGTTGTCATATCCAGGAGTGGGTGCTGTTTGATTTGATTTGATTTGATTCGGTCTTGTTCCCTTCAGAGCTGAACCGAATATCAGTGAGAATCTTAGAAATGGAACCATTGGTTCCATATCCAATTATAGAACCGACTGGTTTGTGTTCTGTTTCGGTTCAGTTCGGTCCTATCCAATTCTTCTTTATATTAAAAAATTACAAAAATAAATTGTCAAATTAAAACTAGATAAAAATAAATTATGAAATCACTTGTCATTCGTATAATGTAACAATACAAAAAGTCAATTAAACAAGATAACAAACAAAAATTCATTCCAGAGCTTAAGATCAAGCAGTAATGGCACAAAAAATGAAACTATTAATCATAACATAAATTATAAAATCCGGATCCAAAACTAAGTCCTTAGAAAATTCATACAACAATGTATAGTTTGTAAAGTATGTATAATTTTTATAACCTTGTTATCTTCCATGGTCATCAATTAGAAGATTTGATCTTTATGGTCAATCACTTTGAAAATAAGAGAAACTTTAACTCTTATGAAATGTTGAACTGAAAATATATTGATTCTCAATAATCAAATTCGAGAATCGAGAGAGCAAAATTCACTATTAATTCTCAAAGCAGTACGGAGAATTGGACCGATACCGATAGCTTCTTGATGCGTGGTCCCAAAATTGACCCATTTAGTAAAGGAATCGAAAAGGAACCAACCAGTTCTATTTGGTTTTGGCCCGATTCCATCAAAAAATGTCCAATCCTGATCGTATCTACAGCCTACTCTTGAAGTTTTTGTGCCGGCTACCATTTTCCTGATAGGGTCCAATGGGCTGGATAAGAAATAATTAGGGGGCGTTTGCACAAATACCTTACTTCTGATATTATAATTGAAACTTACTTCATTATAAAGTACCACTGAATTCAAATTTTTTTTTACAAAAAAATATTGTTTTTGTCAAGTATCATATTGTGATACTTTAAAAGTATTTTATGATATTTTTAAGTTTTTGGTATCATAACATGAAACTTTATTTTATTTTTATGATGCTTTGAGCAAAATTGTAGTATTACATCTTGAAACTTTACACACTTTTTATGATACCATACACAAACCGAACCTCAAGCACACCGCTTTCCATCACCTCCACCATCCAATGCTTCTGCAAGATCACTACCATCTCCATCAACTAAGCCACCGACAGATTAACCTTCGTCGTCATCTTTTATATCCTCTGCAAGCCCACCCTCAACCCCACTACCGAGTACTGACCAACACCACAGCCACCACGACTCACGACAACAACCACCTTCTCAACACCACCATTTTTACATTGCTACAAACACCACCATCATTGCCAAACCACTCCCTCAAAACAAATATTACCTGGAACAATGACTGGAAAAAGGTGAAGGACTAGCAATTGGAATTGATTTGGGAACAACATATTCTTGCGTGACGCCGACGACAGTTTTTAGGATATTAGAATCTAAAAATTAATGGGTGATAATCGTCAGCGGTGGTGCCAGCAGTGATGGGGTTGAAGGGTAGGGTGATGTCGGTACGACGATGGACCTTGGAGACAATGAGGTCGGCTAGCAGTTTGTGGAGATATCACCATGGAAGAAGACGACTATGCACAGGTGGGAAGAAGTGGGGGAAGAAATGGCAGTGAAGAAGACGATCATATTTTTCAGTTGAATTCAATTGCAACGTAATCTTCAATTTGGTGTTAATTTTACAGTGCATAGTGCAATATTTCCAATAATTAGGGCCTAACCCATGGGCCACAATTAATTCTACATTTTTGAAGATTTATTTAAAATGAAATTACCCAATATTTACCTTTAAAATTTCAATTATCGGCTACATTTTAATTTAACAACTATCATAGATGAACCTTGCGTGTGCTTAATGTAATACGTCGATTCCTTGAAGTTTCTTGGTACTAGGTAAATTATATTATGGGTGAACAAATAAATCATCAAACCACAACAAATGATTTGATTTGGTTTGGTTTGGTTTAGTTTTCAAATGTGAAATTGTTTTGTTTGATTTGGAAAAATTTCAAACCGCCTTAAACGATTTGGCTTAGGTTTCAATTTTCAAAATCGTGGTTTCAAACCGCAACCCACAAAATTTTAAAAATCAAAAAATAAAGACAAACATTCAATTTTGAATTTAGAGTTGATTAGATGAATAATTTCCTCTATTTGCAAGACCTTTTGCATCTAAAACACATCTTCAGTAAATATTACCTAACGAAGTGTATATGAAGAACCATGATTTCACAAAATCCAAGTTTAAAACGAGCTAAAAAACATAGCAGTAGGCTTGAATAAATTGAGTGAAATTATATCAAATAGTCTTCATTGTCACATGTACAGAATGCTACTCTTCAACATAGCTAGGTTCCAAGAAGAAGAAAGATGGAAGAAATTGTCCGTGAAAGTACCAAATCGTGTTCACCCCTAAATTATACATATCATGGCTCTGAATCTTATATGATATATAGAGTATATAATCAAATTCTCGGTGTGACACGATCTCTGATTTTAAAAATCAAATAAAAAAATATCATTAAAGTTATAGATACCCCATGATTGGGGTCCGTTTGGTAAAGTTGTTAGTAGAGCTTCTAGTAGTAATTAGAACCTGTTTAGCACAACTATTGTGAATAGAGTTTTTTGCAGTAAATTTTTTTTTTTAAAAGTGTTATTAACAAAAAACAGTTGACTGTTTGATTGTCATTCCAGAAAGTACTGTTAACATTAAATTGATTTTCTGGTAACACAAGTATAAAAGTACTTTTGTATAAACTAGCATTTGCATTATATCTCATATTTAACTAAAAATTAAATAATTATTCACATCAATATTGAAATCTATATTAAAAAAACATTTAATTAATTCATAAAATATAATATTTCACTATTTTCAATATATTTGATATTTTTATTAATTAATTAGGAAAATATATATATTTTAAATTTATTTTCAAAATATTTCATATTTTATTAATTAATGAATTATAATATTTCAATAGATTTTCATAAAAGTTATAGAAAAAAATATTTGGCCAATAAATTTCATATTTTATTAATTAATAAAATATAATATTTCAATACGAGTTATGAAAAATAATATATTTTCAACATATTTCAAATTTTATTAATTAATAAAATATAATTTTTATTAATCAATAAAATGTAATATTTTAATACGAATTATGGAATGTAACATATTTTCAATAGATTTCATCAATGTTTAGAAAATCGGATCAGGCCGGCTAGTTCAACCTGGAAAACTGGTCCAGTTGACCTAAAAACAGGCCGGTTCAACCGGGAACCGGCCGAGTTGTAAAATCAATTTTTCATTTTTTTATTTTTTATTTTTGGCTTTTCTCTTGTTATTTTAAACTATTTTTGTGTATAATTTTATTTTCTAAATGAGTAAATATTAGTTTATTTGTAAAATAACATGTTTTTTAGAAAATTTTGTGATTTTTGAAATATTTTAATTGAAACAGTTTCTACTCGGTCGGACCTTTTGACCCTTGACCCGTTACATTTTCCAGTTCGAACCGATTTCCGATTTTCTGAACACTGGATTTCATAATAAGATATTATACATTTCAACTTTTTGTAAAAGTGCTTTTTTGAAAAGTTACAAATTTTAACTTCTCTAAAACAACTTTAAAAAGTTTGTTTATCCATTCAAAAAGTACTTTCTCAAACACAACCAAACATCTATATTTTTTACTAAAAATACTTTAGACCACCCCCTCTTCTTGGTGCGGTATTCAGTCGATTCAGAATAATCACTAATTTAGTGATCATTCCCAGTTTCCCAATTCCTTAAGGGTGTGTTTGATACACCCCTATTTTTCAGGAAAATGTCAAATCATAAAAAATATTTTCCAGCTTTTGTATTTGTTGAGTGTTTCATTGACAAAATTTACCTTGAAAAATATTTTCTTAGGTATAATCATTTAAAGCACAACTAACTCATTTGCCTTGAAAATATTTTCTTACCTATTTGTTGAGAAAATATTTTCCAGCTAAGGTGGAAAATCCTTTTGTGTCACGTTTGATCATTTTTATTATTGTTAATTGACTTATTTTTTTTCCAGAAATTAACATTATTATTATCAAGTACAAATGAGTGAAAAATTTAAAAAAAAAAAATTATTAAAATAATTAAATTTAGATTATTTGCCATGAAAAATAATATCAATCAAACAACAAAATTAGAGAAATCTCCCACTTTTTCACCTAGAAAATTAATCTAATCAAACACTTCCAATTATCATTTTCCAGGAAAATAATTTCCAGTTCCTAGAAAATATTTTCCTACCATTTATTTTCCATCTTTTCTATCAAACACACCCTAAATGTTTTTAATCATACTTCTATCTACTTCAGGCCATGTTCACGATGATCCATTCATCATTCAGAGAAAAGCCAAGGGAAATATAAGAAAATTATCAATTTGTCTAAATTCATATTTTTCCCATTCATGCTGCTAATGTTAAACCTCATGACCAAGACGTCAACACAGCATTAATATTTAATACAAAGGGAATCTGTAATCTAAAACCATGGCCATCTAAAATTTCCTAACTCTCTAAAGACTCATTCCAACATTGAAGGCTTCTTTACTTCAATGAAATTACAATATGTAATCCCCTACTCCCTTCTTCCTACCGTGGTTAGAAATTGACTACGTATTATACATACAATGTAGTACGCTAAAAGTTGACATATAACAAATAGTGGTTACAGGATGATCACTTATCGTCTTTTCTTCTACCTTCAGCTTCTTCGTAGTTCATGTACTGAAACTTTGATTGATTGATCCTTTGTCACTGATCTCGGTAATTTATCAAACTCTCCTGTTTAGAGGATAAAACGTCACAAAATATGTTGGCGAACATTTTGCTGTGAAACAATAAAATGATCTGCAGTCAAGATATAAATACAGCCACTAAACTAAATAAGCATGTTATGACAAAAGCTAGCTAGTAGAAGAAATTGAGTAAAGGTATTGTAATTCCTGAGCAATTTGTATTTCAGCCTCCAACCATTCATGTTTTGTATGGTTTTGTTGCTCATGGACGGTTGTATCTTCCTCTTCCCTAATGTGAGATTTAGCGTCTAATCCATGGTAGGTCATGCTTGCCCCTACCCCACACCTAAAGCATTGTAATTTTTGTTTCTAGTAAAATTTCCACCGTGGTAGCGTTTGACTAAAACAAAGAAAAAGAAATAAAACTTCCCACTATAATCAGCGTCTAAGCTGTGATTAAAACAAATGTGGTCCAGTCACCTATATGCGATTCACCTAGATGCATGTACTGTGAACCATTACAATTCTCTGTGTGTTATTTATCATCAGCGTATGATTTGTATATTATCAGTATGACCATTTTCTTAGGATTAACTAAGCCTCTATTTGTTAAAAATTGCATATAAATTTCATTTATAAGCAACCACGTGGCAACATCTCATTTGCCATTTTTTTTTTTTGAAGTTAACAAAGATTCCCGCCATCATTTTGACTTTTAAAAAAAATAGACCAAAGAAATGTCGACACGTCGCTATTTATAAACAACTATTTATAAATGGTTTACCAAACAGAGGCAAAAACAACATATTTGCAGAGTCGGGACAACTTCGGACTACTTAAAGTCTGACATAACACGAACTGTTACCTGTTGACTTGACCAAACTGAGTTGGTCCATTTTCTTGAATGATTATATAAATTTCACAAGTCAAAGCATGATTCTTACCTCTGGTGATGTGGAGAGGGTGGTTGATCCGGTGAAGAACTCCGTGTGGATCCCCCATGAAATCTATGTTCCTCAAATGCCCTTCCTCGAGTTCCCTCTCTTGGCTGTGATTGGTCACTTATACCAGAAAAACCTACATGACCCAAAGACCCAAACTCGAGCTGTTCACCATAAGAACCGTAAGTAGCATTGCGGTCAGAAGGATGAAGCATTGTAACCGGTGGGATGGAAGGTCCATTGGAAGACACTCCACTGGGACTCATTGCAGGAAAAGAATGAATGCCATGTGTCATCTTAGGACTATTTGGCTAGAATTCAAGGGCAATGGACCATTCTGGGATTGGTAAGAAGGGTCAGACCATAATCGCTCAGCTTGATTCTCACTGGAAGCCACCCTGTCCATTTTCGAGTTCAGTTTATAAGTTTGGCTGCGATTGTGGCTTCGTGCTGCAGCTCGTGATTTTGAATTAGCATTCCAGTTAGCCTCTCTATCACCATAGTTATCGTTCCTATCATAGTTATAATTCCCCCTTCTAGTGCCAGAAGAGTGGCGCTCTCTTACAGAAATCTTCTGAAGCAATGAAATTTAGAACAATCAAAAGTAACTACTGATGTTCCTATAAAGAAAAAAAAGTAACTACTGAAGTGGGCAGTGTGTCTCTAAAGCTAAATGTAAACCAGTTACTTAAAGAAGAATAAAGAATCAGACAAGAAGCGCAAGACAAGACAAGACAAGACAAGTGATGCTAAGTATACAGCCAAAGCCAACTATAAACACAAAGTTGAAAGAGTCTATTTTCTCAATTTCAGAAGACGGTTCATCCCACACAAAAACGTTAATCTAAACCCTTGACATCACAGTAAAAAGATGAAATCATTTCACAAAGCTGTCCATGTCATTGTGTATGACAGAGGACCTGAAACAGGGCTCGATCAATTTACAACTCACTATTGACTCCTTTAATATTAAAATTAAAAAAAAAAATCGAGTTTTGTTTCTACTCCCCCCAGATTTGAATTGCAAAACTTTTCTGTATTATAGCCAACGCTCTCAATCAATAACAGGTAATGATTATCAGTTATTAGAGGTGTTAATTATAAAATCATTAGTGCTTATACGGATAAAAACACCTTCACATCCAAATATAGCATAAGAGACATATACAACCAATTGAGATATTTTTCGATGCTTATGCCCACAAACACAATAAGAGAACAAAAATCATATACACACATGCTTCACTTCAAATTAAAACTCTTCGATTTTATAGATCAACAAGATGATCAAACACTTGATTATACTTATCTTTGGGGTCTCAAAAAATACACGAGTTTCACTTGAGAAGTACAAATGTGACTCCTAATGTCCTTTTCAACTACAGTTGGTTACAAACTAATTTGTGCCATTCATTTCCTAATCATTGGCCACATGTTCATTAAGGCCATACAGGAAAGATATGAAATCTTCGCTCACCTAAGTATCAAGCTTGAAAGGTTGCTTGATATGCATGCCATATGAAGGTTGTGAGACAACATAACAAGAGAGCTTCTAAAAGTTGAGAATTCTTGTTTGAAGGTTAAAATAGTTCCATTCTATTGTACTTTCTGAGATTGCACTCCATCCAACTACATAGATTCATGGATGGATTTTATGAAGCTCGACGTAGTTTAATTTTCTTAGCATACACTTGTATGCATTCTCCCTTTTCTTGTAAAGAAAGAAATGGAAGTAACAATGATGTGATCCACAATACGAATATAAGTCCGGGAAAAGATCCATTGATCGTGGAGGGAGGTCCTATGACTGGTTGCGAGCAAAGAGGGTCAAAGAAGCGACAGAGCTACTTGTGCAAGCTATAATGGATGAAATATCAATCTTGACAAACAAATGAGCGAGTGTCGTAATGGACTCAAGTCAGGAAACAATTTGGAGCAACCTGATTCAAACTACTGAAGAATAGGGCCAGCCGGAGACCCTTGCGATCGCAGGCTCTCCAATGGTGTGATCGCAAGGCGCTATCAAAATCAAGTAGAATGCAAACAGTTAAACTGTTAGGATCGCAAGACATCCTACCTTGCAATCGCAAGGTTATTTCCTGCAGGGTTTTGCTCGTTTTTAAGTTAATTTCCGGTTCTTAATTAGTTTAATCCCATTTTTTAAGCAAACAATCCTAGTTCAACCCTTATTGTTATAAAATGGTTTGTTTTATTTATTTCCTAATTAGATTAGGATTTATTTTATTTAATTCCTAATTAGATTATATTTTTATCTAGTTTCCTATGCAAAATAGGATTTTATTTTGTAACCTATATAATAGCTTCTTTGTTGTAATTTTAAGAACACAACTTTTATAATTATATTTCCAAAGGCAAATTGCTTTCAATCTTTGTTCTTCATTGAACTAACTCTGAACTTATCAAGATTATTTTCTCGTGACGTTTAAACAAATTTTGGTTGAGCTTTTCTAATTTTATGATCAAGAGGTCTACATATTTTCTACAATTTTCGGTTTCTTGCTTCAATATTCTTCAATCAAACTCTAAACTTTGATCCATTGGCTTTCTTGAGTTGTGATTCAATCTCGTGTGGGTTTCGTGGGTTACGTAACTACAATTGTTACGTGGGTTCGATTCAAACAACCATTTGTGTGTTTGTGAGTGGAATTCTAAGCTTAAATTACAATTAAGTAGGTCAAACTATAATCACTACAAAACTACCCATTTATTATCAACATATTCTATAGGACCCACTGCTTATAATCATTACAAAACATACCCTTATATAAAAATACTTTAAAGTCAAAGTAGAGATTTCCCAAAAAAAAAAGATCTAAGAAATATCATTCACAACATGTAACTGAACAAGTATGATAAATTGTCTTACAGGATTAGGCAGGTAAGTCCCAGTCCCGCTACGATATCTTGGCATATCATCGGCGTTTCTTGGATAAACATATGGAGATCTGCTGGAAACAGACTGAAGGGGAGCAACAGGAACAAGACGTTGACCATAATTCGCGAGCTGAGTGAAAAGGTTAGTGTTAGCTGAAAGTGGTCTCCCGTTATTACCATATGGGAAATGAACCTGGAGATAAACTGGTGGGACCATTACAGGTGAATGATAGATTAAAGGTCCAAGGGAGTGTGGATTCTGGCAGAACCTTCCAAATTGCAAATTTTGCCAATGGCTGGCAAAGTCACTGTTGAGAATATCAGACTTTTGCTCGTCGGATGTCTCAATAACAGTTGTCTCCCTCAAGGAACTAGAAGAATTTAAATCCTCAGACTGGTCAAAGGCCACAGAAGGACTATAGTTCTGACCAGAGTCACTGTTATCCAAGCTTTCATTGCCTCCAAGATGGTCAGCTGATTGATCAGATATTCCTGTCTCGTGTGGAATATTGTATACTGGAAGCATTGTTACAAATGGGATTGGAGGCCCAGTAGGATAAAACATCATCCTCTGCCTAGAACCAGGAGCTATCAGCATTGGGGTTATGGGGATCATCGAGTCTGATCCACTTGTCTGATCAACTTCAAAGCCAGGCACAGGATGCCTTGGAACATGCAAAGATGCAACAGATTGAGAAACCGGATTTCGTTCTGCCACTTCAGTCCCCACATTCGATAATGCAAGCCATTCCTGATCATTATCTTCAGCCTGATTTGTAACATGCTCGGACATAATTATGCCTTTTCCATGGCCAATAGCCGGATCAGCAGTAACTATTTTCTTTCCCCATCTTTCATTTGTCAACTTTGGGTTCTTTACTGACCCATCCCAGGAACCCTCTGAAGAAGCTCTACTTCTCAAAGAACTACTGTGTGTAACAGAAGAGAACCTTGAACTCGCAGGTCTTTCTTCCACATAAGCCTCGCTACCTCTGATATCCTGAAATGGTAAATTATCACTATCGTCCCTCATTGATCCATGTTTTTCTTTCGTATGCTTGCCACTTATTCGAAATGGAGGGATATATTTTAAACTGGACGATGTTCCCTGTGGTTTATCATATGACTGAATCATTTCAAAACTTCCATCATCAGGGTCGTACCCACTAGTTGTGCCAACATCTTGCTCCTGCAAGAATTCATTATCTGCTTCAATGGAGTTCATTCTCACAGAATCAAAGTTTTCATTACTTCGCTCCAGCATATCATCAGTCCTTGACCCTAGATCGATGCTTGGGTAATAATGAGTGAATGGGGGTGAAACCAGACCACGAGGAAATTGCATATTTGGAAAAGAAGGATCAAATACAGGAATATTTGTAGGAAGCAATCCTGGTAGATTCTGTTGACCATATCCCATTAAAGCTAATGACGACGGCGAGATTGGGAAAGGCATTTGAGCTGATGATATGTTGAATGGCAAGTGAACCTGACTGTTAAAGCCATGAAGTGAAGCAGATGCCATCATGTTGACAAAATCATGTTCTTCCTGGTGCATCCCCCGGGTTCCAGAGGTTGAGGAAAACTCTTCATTTGATGCATCCAACCCAGAATCTCTGTGATAGCTATGTGAGCTGCTATTAGAGTCAGCAGTGTCTAGACTTTGACTGGACGGGATGTGCCCAGCAGATTGAGTCTTATCAACTGAAGATTGACTGCTATTGCATGCTAAACCTTCAGAACCATGCTCCCTCCACTTACTACTGTCTGGCATTACAGAAGTAGCATTTACTTCTGCACTTCCAGTCAATCTATTATGCTGTGAAACATCAGTATATGTGTCCGTAAGCTCTGGGCTTGAGCGTGTTCTGGCAAAATTAAACTTTCCCTGGAAGCCATTTACCAAACGATCAGGTTTCAGATCTCTCTGACCTTTCTTATTATTCAGAACCTGATTGGAAGTAGCGTCTCTTCTACTTTGTGCAGAAGCCCTCAAGCTACTCAACATGATATGATTTTTTAAGCTTTGAGTTTGAGAAGCTGCGGACAACTCACTTTTTCTAGAAATGCTTATAGGTGAATAATTACCGTGTTGAGAGGAAACATGTGCATGAACCCCCTCATCGACCATTTTATGACCAGAGGACCTGCCATTTACTATTTTTCCAATCGCATTATTCTTTGAATTATCAGATCCACGAATGCTCTTTAGAGTTGATAATCTCAAGTGCCCCAAATCAATACCTGGTGCATCTGGCCGATTGCCGCTGTTGTGCCTTTCCCATGTATTTGTGAAGAACTGATCAACTTCATAAATTATATTTTCTTTATTGCACTCGAGTACTCTAGCCAGTCTTTTAGCTCCAAAAACAAATGCGCTCCGTATTCTAAAGAAATTACCTGAACTCAAAAAGTATAAGCAGCAAGTGAACTATAAGAAGTAATATTACCCACAAGAAATACAGCTTCAAACGACCAGTGAATTTAGAGGAGATAAAAAATACATGAACTGCAAGTACGTTACCTATGTTTTGTAACAGGAATAACGCTGGCTGTTGCAAAGTAAAAAGAAAAAGGACTAGACTTGTTTGAGAAAAAAACTCGGATAAAACCACTGACAATTGGCACTGATACTGGACATACAAAATCAACAGTTTCAGACCGAGTCTGAGACTTGTTGTGACCACCAAGTTACATAATGAATTGCCCAAATAACTCAAATTGTATGCAGGGAAATAAAAATTGACTTTGGACACAGGAGTTTGTTTCTTCTTTATTTTCAAATTCTTTTTATTGAGGGATGGAAGTGTTCTTGACCATATGGTTCCTCCAGCTGTCAAAAGACCTCATGCATAGACTTCTACATGGTGGAGAGAGATAGATTCTTTATGCATACTGGGGTGGGGAGCACCTCTGGTTACAGAGGATTTCCCTCACTCTTCTCTGGTTTCTCATTCATACTCTATTACCAAGATGAAACACAAAATACTTCCTAATCAATCCATTCAATTCAAAACAATCTATAATCAATTTGTGATCCTCCGCTAAACTTGATATGAGAAAAGATTACATAATTTCTCGAAGAAGTTTTGAAAATTCTGATAGGCCCCCTATCCTACATATTCTAGAAGGGGCAAGAAAACGTGTGGTTCACCTGTTGTAGAGAATCAGCGTCTAACTGGTGCCACAAATGCAGTTAACTAAACAGATTTTAGTTATTAGTTCTTGTCAAGAACTCACAAGCAATGCAATGTGAACTTTAATTGAGCGGGGGTGGGGATGCTATTGTGACTTTAGTCTTTATCTCCACAACGTGCCCATATGCCTTTTGTAATGGCTCAATGACCCATCCCCAAGTTTTTTTTTTTTTTTTTTCCTTTTTTTTTGGTCGAAGTGCATGAATCTAGACACCAAATTAATTTATTGAGGCTTATAAATAGTGAGTAAGAAATAAATAGAGAGATATGAAGTTTTATATGAAGTAGTCAGGAGATAGCAAGGAAAGTCCTTATATGTAAATGTCAATCTGTGTTTTTCCAGTATTATTCAATAAATTGTTCTTATATGATAGTCCTATTCTTCTACAGTCAATTCTTTCATCAGTGGAGTCCTAGCAAATTCACAGTATTCAAATCTTTTTTGTCCACCTGGTTTAAGATTACTTTCCCTTTGGCAAGGATAAAAGTGATAATAGTCCCAAAGCTGACTTTACAGGAAAAGCTGACCAGTAGAAAACCTACTTATTGCCCATATAACACAGTTCTATTTCAGAGGTACAGGTTAGGTCATCATCGCAAAAAATAAACAAGTCTAAGTAAAATGCTCAAAGATACAAAAGAAAATTATCTTTACAATTTTCAAAGCATAAACAAAGAGAGAACAATAGGAAAAGTTAAGCTTCGTATACCTTTACTAACACTACGACCAAGGTTGTTGTTCATGCGTAAAGGATCAATAACATTAAAATGTTTGGAAACAAATGGATGTCCATTATTTTCATGGCCACCAGGGAAAACAGCATACACAGAGCTACAAGCATCAAGAAACAATTTGCTAAGGAGCATTTCTCCACTGTCCTTCCGAGGAGGTTCGGCTGTAAAAGTTCACAAATCAGCCAACAATTCCAATAGCTGTAACACATTAAGTAAAAAGTTCTCAAAAACTTATTACCAGTTACATCAGGTAGGGAACTAATGGGCACAGGTCCCAATAAGCTAACACAAAAATTGTCCCAGTCAAAGTTGCTGAAGAACTCCAGAAAACGGTAAAGGACCTGCGAGTGAAAATAAAATACTTAAGGAGAACCTAACAATCAAAATTCTTTGACATACAAAGTAACTAAAACTACCTCAAGTGGTCCGTGAAAGGAATTGTTGTAAATGTGAAAGATATAAAGAACTAAGGTTTCCAGAGCGTAAGTAGAAATAAGACCATGTTGAGCCCCCAGTATACGGCTTTCATAGTAACACCATGCCTTAATCAATATAATGCTGCGCTTGAACAAATGATTTTGATTTATCAGATTATCAACCTACAAAAGAATATGTTCAGAATTTATCCTCATTTGTTCATCAAATTTCATAAATATGATCGCACAGATTAAACGTTACAAATTTCAGACTAAACACTAACCTCATCAAGGAAGCACAGTGTACATAAACCACCAACCTGATTAAAGGATATGTCTACCACAATATTTTCCACTAGACATTTAATTATCTTCACCTGCAATAGTAAGAAAGTAAGAAGCCAAATAAAAATCATGTAGCAGAAAGAGAAAAAGAAAGGAAAACTAATTTTCTTTCAGTTAATGCATATCAAGAATTCTAAGAAAATTTGTTGACAAGAGATTGGCAACTCGTAGGAGTAAGAATACAGCAAATTAGGAAATATAAAATGGATCCAAACCATCACAGAGAAAAACTAAAAGTTTAAACCGCAAGATACTTTTCTAATACAGTGTAGAAAAGAAAAGGATGCCTGATGTCATAGGAAACAGATTTTTTTTGTCATGGACCTGAGAAGATCTTAAGACATGCAATCCTTGACAAAGCAGAGTTCTCACAGTTGTCACCCTCACTAGCATTATAAAAAAGAAGGCAAGCCCAAGTCAAAATAGTTGCTCAAAATATCTAGACCACGGACAAAAGTTGACATTCACAGATGGGAATGAATAACATATATTAGTTAGTTTCACCAGGTATGTCAATAAATTGATTCAGTATAATTCTCCAGCAAAGCACAAACATGTGCATGAATTAATGATGTGTCTCAGGTTCTGGAAAGGCTGCACACAAGAAGTCAGTATAATTCTTCACTGTTGACTATGGTGCATAACCTTATTGGAGTGCTTCTGGGAACACAACGAGATTTGATATAGGGAAATTGCCAGTATCCAGTCAGTTTTCTTCTACTCAAGGTGACTACATATGGTAATAGCAACCATCAGAAAATCATTCCAAGTGGGACTAGTGCATAACAGATGACTTTTGATAAATGTATACATGTAAAATGCAGCAAAACAACTACCACATAGTTAAAGATAAATGTAAAGCAAAGTACATAGACATATGCTCAAGATCTTCAAGATGGATTCGCAACACAATCAACAAATTAGAAGTACAAAAATTTAGGATATGGAAGGCATACTTCTGCTTGAATGTACTGGACTTCCTTCACGTGAAATTCAGCATTCTCATTTTTCTCCTCGTTCTCCAGCGTATCACGAACTTGACTGGCCCATGTATCTTTTAAATTTTGATCATGGCTGAAAGCAGTCAAATCAATGTCTCCATCAGGTAGATAAGTCTTCAAGGGTACAGACCCAAAGGTACAAACCTGTGAAAAAATATAAGGGGTAAACTAATATGAGCAAGAAGGAAACAAAAGAGGAATCAACGAACAAACAAAAGAAACATACATTTAATATTGTCCAACTAACTGCAGTAGGAGACGCAGATCAATTACAACAGAATTTCACATTATCTAATATTACCGACTTCTCTATGTTTGACAATGATGGTAGCATACATTCCCCATCTCAGGTCTCAACAACAGCTATTCTACTGACTCGTAATGTGGGTTACAAAATTTTTTAGCCATTCACTGAAGTAATTGATGAAACGAATGCTTCTATAACATAAATTTCACCATGTCTTCATGGGACATCATCTACTAAGTTGATTTTCAAAAGTACTAACTTTTCCAAAAGACCTTGCTGTTAAGGCCAGGAAGGAAAATGGCCTTCTTCTTAGTTTTCATCAAATTATTCTTCATCTGTGATCCAACTTAAAAACTATCGAATTGTCACTGTTACCCCTATTAAATATATCCTTCCATCAGAGAAGCGGGACATCTAGGACTTCAACTTGACCAGCTCGAATGTGTTCTTCTTATAACTCCATAAATTCCATTCTTATTTTCACTCCCTTCAAAGTGTCCCAGCCCATATACATGAACAAGCATTTTAGGCACAAATTTCAAAGGTAAATAAGAAGAAATCCTTCATTTTCAAACATTGGGCAATTTTGGATTACTCTTGCTCTAACTCTCACCCCCAAACCACTAAAAACAACCAGATTTACTCAGCAGTTAAAGCAAGTCTATAGGCATCATGTTTCTACTTCCTATGTCCATAAATGCCAATATACCATTATTGCCACTCATGAACCTGTCAAACAAATTATGATACAACTTCCTTGCAGAGTAAGTAATCGTCAGGCAACATATTTGTAATCACCTGACACGGAAAACATTTCATGATGAGCCGCTGCACGTAATCTGCAACAGCATTCCTGCGCTCCTCAGATGGCGGATTGGGTTGAATGCAGGCGATGAGCTCTGCCGTCCTTTCTTCCGCTTTCAACCATCTGTCCGTTTCAAGCGCCAGCATCACCAGCCCTGCTCCTGGCAACAGCCCATTTGGTAATGGCCCGCTAGGGTCCGTCCATCCCTCTTGTTCTCCCATACACTGAAACCTTTTCTAACACCCCAACAGTTTATGTTGGATAACAAAACACTGTTTGCAATCCCGAACTAAAACCCAAATTTTCTTCACAATAACCCACAAGATGTTGTCTACAGAAATGAATTCCAAGGAAATGGAAATATTGGGCGATATGTTGTACATAGGACCCCAGGACAGAACAGCAGAGGCGTCAACTCTATTACAAATATGTGCCGATACAACTGAGATACTAATAAAGTAATGTAACACGAATTACTAGAATAAGTCAATAAAAATCAATTAAAGGTCAAACAACCTTTCTTTTATCCGGCAAGAAAGTAAAATTTAAAAAAATAAAAAAGTGAAAAGCATTCCAACACCAAAAATATTTTCAGAAGTTCAAAGTTCAATAACAAAACCCCAAGTGAAGAGATTCAGAAATCAGAGTAATGTCGACGGAATCAAACAAGCTCCAACAAAAAGACAAAATTAAAATTGAAGAGCCCGTCCTCCGTATTTTCAAGGCCTTCTCTCTTCAGTTCGCAATTCGATTTTTTGTATATAAACTGGAAATATCGTAAAATTGTACAGAGAAAAAAAAAAAAAAAAAAGTTGCTTTTTTTCTATTATTGTTCTTCTTTCTGGTTTAGAAATGGAAATTAGGGAACAGAGAGGCTCTGCGTGCCTTGCGCGTGTATTGCGAACAAAATTGAAAACAATTTGACGTTTAAGGATTTTGGGGGAAATCAGATATGATGAAATGGGGGGTTGGTTGGGGAGGAAATACGTCCCAATAGCAGAGTTATTCAACCCATTTTTTTAAAATTCTCCTGGACTCAATATAAGTTTAAAAGAAAAACGAAAATATGGTTTATTACTCATAAAGACTAAAATACCCTTCCAATTATTCCAATTCTTGGATCGTCTACTTACCGTCCATCTAAACAATCGGGGTCCGTCGAAGAAGAGTTCTCTGTCTCAAAACGAAACTTGATTTGGCAAGAAGAAGATCAATACATCATCACCTTCAAACATTAAACAAGATTAGTATACATTTTTAGTTTTGATTTTTAAATTTACAACTTGGGTGTTTTGATTGGAAGTTTCCATAAATTTATCATGTCATGGAGTTTATATTTGATGGGTTAATGATATTTTGATGATTATATTTACGGAGCTCGTCGGAAACTGTGGATTGTGGCAACTCGTCGAAAATGGCGAGCTCCGCCTCGATTGTACGCCCAGCCTCGCTAAAGAAGACGATCCGTCCGACGGACCCCTTTGGTCCGTCGGACAGACCGATTGACAAGAGGTCCGGTCTGGACCAACTTTTTGGTCCGGCCGGACCAACGCAACGTTCGGACAGACTGTCGTCCGGACGGACCAAGAAGCGAAATTTGGTCCAGTCGGACCTGCAATCCTTCCGAACTTTTGGTTTGGTTCGGTCGGACCTTTTTTTTTTTAATAAAATTCATTTTATTTAATATTACGATACTAAAAAAATATTATCGAAATTATTTTTGTAATAAGTGATAAATAATGCTAAGTATTAACAAAATTAATTAGAATTTTATAATGTATAATGTAAAGGGGATAAATATTTTCATTACTAATGATAATAAATTTAATTATAATTTCATAATTATAATTAATAAATGTAATTATAATTTCATAATTGTAACAAAAAATATAATAATTTCTTGAAAAATATAATTATAATTTCATAATTTGCTAATAAATAATTTCTTGAAAAATATAATTATAATTTCATAATTTTCTAATAATAACAATAATAATAATAATATAACGTTATTAATGATTTCATTACAATAAGAAATAAGAGATATAATTATAATTTCATAAATTGCTAATGAAAAATGTAATAATAATAATAATAATAATAATAATTAGAAATAAGAATTATTAATAATTTCATAATAATTAGAAATAAGAAATGTAATTATAATTTCATAATGCTAATAAAAAATTTATTAATAATATCAAAATAAATGTAATTATAACTTCATAATTGTATCAAAATATATAATAAATTCATAACGTTAATAAACGTAATTATAATTAAATAATGTTAATAAAAAATTATTAATATTTTTTATAATAATTAGAAATAATAAATATGAACTATAATTTCATAAATGTAAAATTATAAATAATAGTTTCATAGCGTTAATAATTGTAATTATAATTTCACAACTCTAATTAAAAATAATAATATAATAATAATTAATAATGTTAATATATATACCATAATAATTAAAAATACTAATAATAAAGTTTTCCCTTTAATATTTAATTTTCCTACTTGTTCATTTACGTGCGGTAGTTTACAATTTAAAATGGTTAAATTTATTGATATTGCAGCATACTTTTTTGAACTATGGTTTTAACATTTGAAATTATTGCAGGATGGAGTATGCAGTTGATTTTGAACTGAGAGAGAGTCCAGCTAGTTTCCCAGTACAAGAACTTAAACTGCTTCACCACAGTTCTAAAGAGCCTTGATGAGTATCATCAAGATATCTTGAACCGATCTTGCCTATGGCCATTCCAAGAATTGACCACGATGTAGTTTTCACATCAACTTATAGATTATCTGGTACTTCAACTTCTAAAGCCAGTCGGGGGTGATGTGTTCAATTTTTGCTTCGTGGATGGAAAGAGAGTCACATTTTCGACTTTTGAGTTTTCCCTCGTCACGGGATTAAAGTGTGGTGGCCAAAGGGCCCCAAAATCCAGGAAACACTCAAAATCCAGGCTTCATGTCAAATACTTTGAGGGAAAAAGGACCGTTACAAAGGGAGAGCTCGAGCAAACTTTACCAATCTGTCCTGATATGTTGGACAAATTGAAATTGGGTATAGTCTATATTCTTGAGAGCTCCGTGAAGGGCAAGCAATTAAAGAATGGTATCGACTTATATGCTTTGGACTTTGTTGATGATATTGAAGCCTTCAACAACTATCCATGGGGGTCTATAATTTATGTTGATATCGTCAACATATTTGCGAAAAAGCATTCGATGCCCAGTACAAAGACGGGCCTGGTATCGTCAACATATTTGCGAAAAAGCATTCGATGCCCAGTACAGCTTCCCTTTGGCTCTGCAGGTAATAATTTTAAAGTTTTCATTTTGAATTAATTTATTATGTTTTTCATCGTCATAATAATTTTAAGTTTCATAGGAATGGGCGTACGAGGTTATTCCCTTCCTTAGGTGATAGGTGGGCAGTTAGGACGGAGACGTGATTTCCTCGGATGCTACATTGGAGGGCAACGGAGACGCCAAGCGCTAAGGATTTTTCGGTTATCCTCGATGATCCTCAGGTGAGCGTTCAGAAATTATTATCGATGTAATATATGGCTTGACACATGATTTATAAATTGTTCGAATGTTAATATATTAGTTCGAAGTCCTTCACGAGTTGACAACTTCGACCGAAGAGGAGGAGCATGACTACATGCGTGGACTGGTATGTAATGTAATTTTAAATTGTTATTTTCCTTTTTGGTTAAATAATTAATTTTCATTTCTATTTATTTATGTAGGATCACCGCAGTCTAGTACGATACATGTCCCCGCCGTTCATGAGATCTCATTCACTGGGGACATCTCACATACCTTTACGCTCCCCCACTCCCTCGGTATCTTCATGGATTTAGTTTTTAATAAACTATAATATTTTATTAGGGTTTAGTTTATTTCCTATTATATTAGTTGGAGTTTATAATTTGAATTTGATATGTTTATGAGTTGAGAATTATTTTTGAAGTAGTTGGTGATATGGGAGTCTTATTGAGTTGTGGTTGATGTTTTGAATTGTCGTGGTTGAGTGTTCGAATGTGTTTGGTTTATTATCACATTTTGATGTCCCTTTACAGGGTGGCTAAGTCGAATTTTAAGGGGAGATTCTGTCGAAAATTTTGTAGAATCTTAAATAAACAATATTTGACATTTAATTTCCACTTTTGTTTTATATAGGATCAGCACCGTCCAGTAGGAGATAGGTCCTCACCACTCAGGAAATCTCATTCACCGAGGACATCTCACGTACCTCTACGCTCCCTCACTCCCCCGGTATGTTCATGGATTTAGTTTTTAATAAGCTATAGTATTTTATTATGGGTTAGTTTATTTCCTATTATATTAGTTGGAGTTTATAATTTGAATTTGATATGTTTATGAGTTGAGAATTATTTTTGGAGTAGTTGGTGATATGAGAGTCTTATGTAGGATAACCACAGTCCAGTACGAGACATGTCCCCGCTGCTCAGGAGATCTCACGTACCTGTACCCTCCCCCACTCACACAGTATGTTCATGATTTTAGTTTTCAGTAAACTATAGTATTTTAATGATCACATTTACATGTTATAATATTTGAGTTAAATAATCAATTTTCATTTTTCTTTTCAGTGCCCAGTAACTCACATTGATTATTTTTTTGAGCGTCTGGTGGGGGTCATTCGTGATGAGATGTATACCTTTGAGATGAGCTCGAAGGTAAGGTCGACGCCCTTAGGGATGAGCTCTGAGGTGGGCATGGAGTATCAGATATGATGTCAGAGCATGATGAGCTGGATGATATGATAGCTCGGATGACGGAGCAAGGTTTTTGCAGGGTGCCGGCATGGGTGGATGGGGATCTAACTGAGGAGGTGCCGACGGGGGTAGATGGTGATGTGTCATGTGCGTCGATGGGAGTGAAGGAGGAGATGCCTCGGGTGGATGTGGAAGTGGTGCCTCGGGTGGCGGAGGAGGAGGTGTCTCGGGTGGTGGAGGAGGAGGTGCCTCGGGTGGAGGTGTCTCGGGTGTCTGAGGATGTGACTGATCTGCATGTGTCGACGGGGGTGGTGGAGGAGGTGTCTCAGGTGTCGGAGGTGAGGATGAGTCGACTGAGGTGCCGACAGAGATTGTCGAGAAGAGGGGTCGAAAACGTACTGTCGAGATAAAGGAGCAGATTGTTAGTAAGAGGACAAAACAACCCTCACAGCATGTTCTTTCTCCCTTCACGGTCGAGGGGACGAAGAGGACATTCGTGGAGACACTTATGTCAACTTATTCCGTGAAGTTGATTCGGCAAAGAAAAAGGCATTTGATATGTGGTACTATAAACTTAGGTCAAAGTAAGTTTCTTATGATTTTGTTTATTTATTTTTTAACTGTTAAAATGATTGTATATGATTTTCTAATTCTTTATTCATTCAGGTTTCGCTTCGCCATTGGGAAGACAACCATATCTGATGCCAAAGATTGGTTCGGAATAGTCCTCGAGAGCGGAGCTTGGCTTGGCTTGGCTTGCGACGATGTGAGTGCATGATCGTAATTATGTAAACTCGCTGTATTATTTGTTGATTTGATAATATTTAATTCGCTTATGTTTTATGTTGTAGCACGTTGATCTTGCGATGGAGTTGCTGCGCAATAGGGCAAGGAGGTACCCGAAATCGTTCGGCTTCCCCGAGCGAGTCATCATGTGTTGCGGCTTCAAAAATGGTGTCGACATCAAGTATGCAAATTACGACAACAACCCTACCTGATACGAACCCTCTTGGTATATTGATCAAGAATTCCCACAACTATTTTAATACCATCCCAAGAAATCTAAAGAAGTAAAATAAGCGATAAAACATCTTAACCCAAGTTTAAATATAATCCAGATTTCAAGGATTAACTAACCTTAACCCAATGGGTATCAACTAAACAAATTTCAAGGTGGCGAAAATAAACAACACAAGAATAATAATATTCAAGTAAAATTGATTAACTTCTAAGAATAATACAAGATCAAGGAGGTTTTTATCTTACCTCAAAAGGAGTCTTTCAAGACTAAACTCTTAAGAGCATTTCATATGAACATCCAAAGTTGTATTTAGGTTTGAAATGAAAATGTGTATATATTGTACAAAAATGGGTAAAAGAAGTAAATTCGGAATTTGCAAGAAAAACCCCGTTTTTTTGAAAACAGGGTGTTTCGGTCGATCGAACTGGTGTACCTAAATTATTTCGGTCGATCGCATGGTCGACCGAAATGGAACTTTCGGTCGACCAACCCTCAGCCGAACGCGATTGAGGCTATCTTCAAAATTCTCTGCAGACTTTCGATCGACCGACATGACTTTCGGTCGACCGACATGACTTTCGATCGAATCTTGAACCCCTTCGAGATCGAATCTCATCATGGGTCTCACAGGCACGCGTATCGAGGTTTGAATTTCTCAGTTCTCATCATCCCCTCGAATCTTGCTTGAATGCACTGTCGTAAAAATTCTTGAAATTTTGATCTTGCAACATTGTGGGTCACATGTTCGTGCAATGAAGTTGGACCTTCGCGATTCTCATAATCTCCTCCATCTCGAAAGAGATTCGACCACCAATCGACACCTACAATAAAAATAGAAAATTCAGACACAATAAATGTAACTGAAATTTCATGCTCATCGTGCAAAATCAAATTGCAGGTGTTGCCAAGAGCTTGAAAGGTGCCAACACCGCTGAATAGCAATTTGGATTTTATTCGATTGGGAACCCGTTCTTTCCTTGAAAGGAACCATATCAAACCACTCGGATCAAATATGAATCGCCTCCTACCATTGTTGGTATTTGAATTGTAGTGCTCATCCTTCATCTCAATTTGAGACTTGTCCCACTCATGTGGCAACTTATCCTCTTCCTCCTTTTTCTCCCCACCCAAGTTACCTCTTTCATTAATAAACAAACACATCAAATTCAAAAGAGTTAAAATCATGAAGAATTTCAAAAGAAGAAAATGCAGTAGTAGAATGAACACTTCGATTATAAGCAAATCCAACAAAAGATTGACCTTGTTTCCCACTCTTTAGGTCACTCATAAGGCCAGTGCAAAGGAATTGTGTTAAAACTTCATTAACCATCCTGGTTTGGAACGTGGTTTGGTAAGAAGAAATGGTTAAAACTATAAATTTGGTTCTAAACCTCCCCCACAATCCCCCAAAATGTGATTAATAAAATATGCGATTATACTCAACAACATTTCCCTATAGACAACATGTAAATGCACTACCTTCTTAAAGAGAAGATTTGATACGTTGGTAGCATCATTGAATTCATGAAATGTAGCAAAATATAGCATTCTAACAATCCTACCAACATTAACAAAATTAGTTTCATTCCCTTTCTCTGTCTGAAGTAAACCCCAACATAAAATTCATAGAATTAGTAATCCAAAGTTTACTCATGATGGGCCAACATGTAAGGAATGTTTGGGGCAAAAACTTGAGCTTAGCAATTTTGCAAGTTTGGAATTTGCTATAAGTGCAATCATGTTTATCAGCAACTCTTAAATTAGGCCAATAAAAACAATCACAAAATTTTTTCAAGGCCCCTTTGATTCCAAATTGTCTCCCCATACACGCACTATGTGCCTCTCCCATTAGCAACTCCCACATGGCACATTTAGGAACGAACAATCTAATATTCCAAAACAAATAATGACCATGTCTATAAAATTCATCAAAATATTAATCACCACATGATTCATAAATGTTAAACCATTTCCGATTATTATCTTGCAAACCCATAATAATAGAATTCCCCCAACAAACTCACAATCAATATACTCAATACATGGAATCAACAAATACACATGGACATATAATTTTTCCCAAAGTTTCTTTTCAATTTTGGTTTTTTTTTAACAACAAGAAAATAAAGATAAGTTTACCAAATTAGAGGCAAGCTCTGATATCAAATGATGCGAACCCCCTTGATATATTGACCAATAATTCCCACAACTATTTTAATATCATCCCAAGAAAGCTAAAGTGGTAAAATAAGCGATAAAACACCTTAACTCAAGTTTAAATCTAACCCAAAATTTAAGGATTAACTAACCCTAGCCCAATGGGTATCAACCAAACAAATTCCAAGGTGACGAAAATAAACAACAATACAAGAATAATAAAACTCAAGTAAAGTTGATTAACTTTCAAGAATAATACAAGATCAATGATGTTTTTATCTTACCTCAAAAGGAGTCTTTCAAGACTAAGCTCTCAAGAGCATTTCATATGAACATCCAAAGTTGTCTTTAGGTTTGAAATGAAAATGTGTATATATTGTACAAAAAGGGGTAAAAGATGTAAATTCGGTTACACGTTGCAAGATTATATGTTGGAATACGTGGCAGGGGTAGAGCCGGTGTGTGTCCAGTCGTGGACGGGTTGTACACACCTTTATGTTCCGGCTATCTCGAACTCACACGTTATTGCTGTTGAGATCGTGTTCGCTCAATCGAAAATGTATGAGTACGACTTCAATCATGATTGTCTCGCAACGTCCCAGCTACAAGAAGCTCTACCATCGTTGGCAGTCATCGTTCCCCTTAGACTGAGCATGTTCGAAATTCTTAACTATGTTCATTTATTTCACTACCTGTTTTTTAAACATACAGTGGCGATTGTGGCATTTTTGCAATAAAGTATATTGAGTTCTTGATCATCGGACGAGATATCAGGATGATCAATCAAGAACATATACAGAAATGGAAGATTAAATTAGCTGCTGATTTATATATGTACAATTGTGATCCATAATAATTTGAAATGTAAAATTGTAATTTTTTATATGTAATGTATATTTATTTAATTGTCAATTTTTTTATTACTATTAAAATTACTAGTGCACATTGTTAAATTACATTTCAGCTGATAAGAGTTAGTTCGTATTGATTATGTAAAAAACATTGAAAAATATATGAATAAATATCTCACATGGTAAAAAATAGTCGGTCCGACCGGACCATGTGATCGGTCCGACGTGGCGGTCTAGTTGGTGGTCCGACCAGACCGACTGCTTGGTCTAGTTGATGGTGTTTGGGTTTAGGTTTTAGGGTATGAAATAATTGTTAATTAAGAGTAAATTATAAGAATTGCCTCACAAGAAAATAGGATAAATACTTTTGGGAAAAAAAATGATATCTTATGTTATCCTAAACGTGTGATTATTATTAAATAATTGTGAAAAAAATTATTCATTTCACCTTCTCGAGATTGCTTTCAAAGAAGTGTACAATGCACGTGCCACACGGATAATCGAAAATCATTTTTATCTTCGTTTGATTCTCCACATTTACAGCTTCACTTTAGAAGAATTAAACACTAAAATAGAAAACTAAATTACTAATGACATCAGAAGATTAATTTTCCGTTTTAGTGTTTGATTCTGTTGAAATAAAGTCATAAAGGTGGAGATCCCAAAGAGTTGAAAATGGATTCCAGTAATCTATGTAGCATATGCGTTGACGACTTCTGTGAAAGCAATCCCGCGAAGGTGAAATATTCATGAATTGCTTATCTTACCAAGGAATAAGATATATGTTTCTTTGAAAAAAAAAGATATTGTGGGGGCACCACAAACGTGTCATTATTAAATAATACCGAAACAAAAAATTTATACATTTCACATTTGCTGGATTGCTTTCACAGAAGGGGTCGAGACACATGCTACACTGATTATTTGAATCCATTTCCATTTTCCTTCGATCCTCCACCTTTACAGTTTTACTTCGACGCTATCCACCAAAGGTGAAATGCATAATTTTTTTTGTTTCGCAATTAATTAATAATCACACGTTTGTGATGGCCTAAAATATCTTTTTTTCCCCCTAGAAACATTTATCATATTTCATCATATGATAAACAATTCAGAACTTTATTATCATCAAGCAAACAAGATAATTTATTATCAATTAATACTACAATTCCAATAATAGTTTTAATAGTGATAAAATTAATTGTTCAAAGGAATCTGACTAGTACAAGTTTGGCGAGTATGATTGACTGCGCCGCACCTACCACACTTTCACGTTCTGAAAAACTCTCCAGTAGATGGTATTCTAGACGTACGTACACGTTCAGGAGTACGTCGGCGGACATTCGGTGGCAGTAAATTATCAAGCTGGAGCAAGTGTTTGGAAAGTTCTCACTCAGCCTTATTTGGTAGAGGAAATATAGTTTTAGCATATGCTTCTCTCCAAAATGCAGTCGTGTAGTATTCAGTTGATAATGAATGTGGTAAAAAGCCTCGATGTCTAGCAACTGCAACTGCAACTGCATGAGCGTATAGAAAGCTCTCAAGCTGAAATTGTCTGCACATGCACGTGTTGTCATTCAAGTCCAAAACATAACCAACATTACATCCGCATACGACGTTGAATCGAAACTGATCCAGTGGCTCCACGCCCAACCTTCTAGCCAGGTCTAATGTCTTGAAAAGTTTGGTTTCCATGGCAGGGGTGAGATAAGATGTGTATGATTGAGATTTCTCGCGTCTATCGTGAAGCCAAACATGTAACTTCTCCCTAATGTTTTCAATCATTGCTAGAATTGGTAACTCTCGATCCTTCTTAAATAATGCATTCAAGGACTCCACATTATTTGACGTCATCATATTGTATCAACGTCCTGAAAATTGACACCGTGCCCAATGTTGAATCACCAGCTTATCAATTAAGTACCCCGAGGCATCCTTACTCTTGTTATCTATTTCGATCATGAACTTATTATGATCTTCAAAAGTGTAAGCCTCTTCCGCTCTCTTAAATGAGGAAACGATTCCACTGCCACGTTACGTCATCTTCAAATTGCCTTGTATATGGTACATGCAATAACCATGGTCTGCCTCGGGAAAAACTTCAGCGATACCATTTATGATAGAATTTCCTTGATCTGTTATAAAAGCAAGGTCATCGACATCTCCAATTACTTTCCTCAACTCTGAGAAAAACCAATTCATCGCTAGATCATTTTTACTATCCACTATGCCGAACGCAAGAAGGTATATTTGAATGTTGGCATCTTAACATGTAGCAATAATCAACTTACCTTCATATCTAGCTTTCAGTGTTGTACCATCTACTAGAATTAGAGGTCGCATCGATCTTCTAAATCCATTTATGCATTGTCCAAGAGCCATGAAAAAATACTTAAAGCGATTGTCGTCGTTAGCCTCAATGAAGAATGCCGAACTAGGATTAGTCCTCGACATGTTATGACAATACCTGGTCAATTTAGCATAACTTTCCTCAGGTGAACCCATTAAATCCTCTAACGCACATTCTCTAGCCTTCCAGGCCTTCTGGTAGCTCATGGTCACCCCAAAATCTCTCTACACATCGTTAATAATGTCTCTAGGTCTGTAAATATTCCTTGGGTCATCAAACTTATGCATTATCCGTCGTCCTATAAACCATGAACGCGCTTGTCTGCGATCATTTCGACGAATGCCCACTTGAAAAGTATGTTCTCTTGCATACTTGCGAACTACAAAGAATTGATTTGTGTCCATCCTCGTTGATCGCAGATACCAATTACAATTGTCTTCTACACAGACAATTGTGTAGGTACTCCTATATGACTTCTTTACTTTAAACTCGAAATTGTGCTTAAGTGCAATACTGTGCACCGCTTCTTAGAGATCTTGCTTAGTATTAAATAATTGCTGGACTTCCAAATCTTCATCGTCTGGAACCACACGCGAACAATTAGTTGATCGTGAACTTGACCCAGCCTGTGAGTTCTCTAAGTGTTCATGTCGACATCTAGATAAATCAATCCGATCATTGTTTGTAAGTGGAATGTCCTCCTGATTGTCTTCAACTACATCGTGACCTCTATGGGTGACAAGAGGATCATGGCGTATAGCAACTGTATCATGAATAACATCGTCATCCTCATGAGCTATTTCTAATGTGTCCTAAATATCATTCCCATTCTGATCCCCATCATCGAATTCTTCATTCTGATTATCGGGGGTATCCTTTCGTACCAAAGTTACACAAAGAGGACTAGTTTCCTTTTTGTTTGCCTCAATTAACCACATAATTTGCACATCAGAAGTAACAAACAAGGGTGACAATGCAACTGTAGAATTCGAGTTATATAGAAATCCAAATTTCATATCATATTCAGAGGATCAACTTCGAGTTGTTCTTGTAGTTTGCAGTACAAGTCTATAAATGACATACATGGTATTAACAAAATTATAGAAATGTTTTGATCACTTGTATATTTTCATGATCATCGCAGATTTTCGTCAACTACGAATTCACCAAAATAAGAATCTGGGATGAAAGCCATATCTGCATTAATTAAAAATAATAAATTTTCAAAACAATAAGTTAGGGAGAATGAAAGTAACTGTAATAAAAAATAATTTAAAAATAATAGTCAGTTCGACCGGACTGTGGTCAGTCCGGCCGGACTTCGATCGGTCCATCCGGACCATGACCGACACTTTTGGTTTGGTCGGATGTCCAATTCTTCCTTCCGATTTTGTTTACTAAACTGAAAAAAAAAATCACACTTCACCATATTAATTTTTCATTTTTTAGTCTACATAATTATAGATCTATCGAACAATCTGTAATTATTAACTCAAAAATTAACAATAGATGAATTTTTCGATAATTTTTTGTTACAGAAATTATAGATCTGTTGAATAAGTTTAACACAACGAGAATGAAATTAAATACAGTATAATAAATATTGCTAAATCAACTTACCGATAAGAAGTAACGGATGAAATCTTTCAGTTGAGCGTTGTATTTTTTTTGCCAATTTTTTTGAGCACAAGCAGATGAAAAACGAGAGAATAATTTATATGTGTATTGAGCACAAGCAGATGAAAAAACGAGAGAATAATGAAAATGAGATTTGTTTGATTTTTGTTTTAATATTAATATGAAATAAAGGAAGGGTATAAGAGAAATATGGTTATTAAAGGCATCCAAGTCTTTTTATAGAAAAAAGGGTATTGTGGTTAGTTTTTAAAAAGTTATTTTGACTTAGTCCTTGTTTGACTTGGGCATTTAGAAAATTCTCCCGTTGGTTGGGTTGGTGAGCTAAGGTGGAAAGGAAATGCTTGATGAGGAAATCTGGAGATTAGTTTTTAAAAAAGAATAATTGATATTGATATATAAGGAATGGATGGTGACATTGTTTGGAATGATCAATTACATTCATGAGTGGAGAATAGTTATTCATAGTCACCAAAATTCACCGAAACATAAGCATCTCCCATTATTTTTAACTAGTTTCGCACCCGTACGATGTACAAACATAATCCATTGACAAATATAAAATTATAGAAAAAGTACAATTGAGAAAAAACTGCAAAAACTACAAATTAAGAAAGAAAAAGTAATAATCTTGTTCACGTTTGAAATCTTGTCTTCATTTCTCGCCTCCATTGTTAACTTTCTTGTGAAAAATCAGAGTGCATTGCTTCTGCATGCACTCGTATTTTGCTTTTAACAGCAACACGAAGGACATTAGCCTGGCTTACACACTTTTTACATTTCCTTCAACTATGGTCAAAGATGGGAATTACAAGTACCAAAACATGTTTGATGCTATGGTTAAAGTATGGACTCATAAGAATGATAATTTTCCATAACAGCATGAGACTATAACAGTATCAAGTAATTAGTAATTGTCTCAACCAAGTAAACAATTCAATGGCAGGTTACTATAGAAAATGAAAAGCTCGAGGAAGAAAAAACTAAATATTTGTCTTAAAATGCTAAAATGTGATATGGCTCGAAATATGATACATCCAAGAACTTAGAAATGAACAATCAAAGATTGAAACTAAGCAAGCTGCATTGTCAAAGAGATTTGCTTCCTTGAAAAGATCCGAATAGCATCTATACTATATATAAAAGGAGAATAGTGGATATATATATATATATATATATATATATGATCGGTACAATTTCAAGTGGTTATGATGGGCTAAAGATTTGAAACTTCACAGGCCAGCCCATCTCGGTCATAAGGCCGGCCTATATGCCCGGGCTCCTTGCAGTCACCAAACACAAATCTAGCAGGATCTTCCCTGCCCGAGCTTTAAATCACCAGGCCGATATTGACCGACCTTCTTCATAATTATTTCCTTCAAGATATTAAGGTTGGTATATCCCAGTCACATGAAGACCAGGAGCTCGGGAGCAAACGATGTTCTACGTTTATGTACCTCATCTTTGGGCCACCCAAAGAAGAAACATAACCATAAGGAAACCTCCTAAAAAGGGGGAATCAATTTTAGTGATGATAGAACTCTACTTAAAAGGTAAGTTCATAGCACAAGGATTCCTTCTCCCATTAAACAAGGTTAATGGACTTTTCAGCCCTATAAATACAGTTTCTTTGATCACATATTATTCATTCATTATTCTTTACATTTTCCAGTTAAATATTTTCTCTCTACTTTTCTCCAGAATACTAATTCTCACACCGGAGGGGCAACGGGGAGAATCCTCCTCGCCTTTTTTGCAGGTCATCCAAGGGGAATTCATTCATCTTTTCCAACAATCAAGTATCATCAGATCCTGCCACGTCAAGGTTAGGATTTTTTACAGCATCAATTGGCGCCGTCTGTGGGAAAAGATACAATCAGCCATTGTTAATAGATGTCAAGCTCGTCCCTCCGCATCCATTGGTCAACCCCCTTCGGCCAACACTTCGGCCGAGGAGGAAAATCCTCCACCTCTTGAAGATGTTGGGGAAGAACAAAACCAGAAATCACACCAGACAATGAACCAGTTAGTCAGGAAGATTTCAACGAACTCCAGCAGCAACTCCGTGAACTCCGTCAGGCTCTTCAACAACAGAATAATCGTTAAGCGCCCCCTGACCCAAACACTCCAGGTACGATTCCCAGGGAAGATCACATGACAGTTAATCCTGTAGTTGACAACTCCCCGGGAATCGGGGGTGCCCATCCCATGACTGAAGGATCTGCCAACTTGACGCAGCAAGAACTCTCAAGAATTATTCAGGAGAGAATTGCTGATGGAATAAGGCAAAACACACAAGGTAGGACCTCATTCATAAGAAGAACCCCTTTTACTCCTGAAATAACGTCGTTCCCCTTACCAGAAAGATTTAAATATCATCGGATAAAGGAATATGATGGAACAACGGATCCTAACAACCACTTGAATACCTACACTGATGTCATGGACATGCAGAATGCTCCCGATCAGATTTTGTATAAGGCCTTCTAGCAAACTTTAACAAATTCAGCTTGAGATTGGTTTTTTACAATACCCCCAGGGTCCATCTCTTCCTTCGCTGATCTTACTGAGAAATTCACGACTTTCTTTGCAAGTAGCAAAAGGATCAAGAAAATCTCCGCTTCCCTCATGCAGTTAAGGTAAGGACAGAATGAAACACTGCAGGAGTTCATGACTCGCTTTAATGCTGAAAGACTTCAAATTCCAGATCTTCACATCTCATCGGCCATTTCAGCCCTGACCTTGGCTATTCGGGGTCCAGAATTCAGAATGTCCTTGTCCAAGAATTCGCCTGCGAATGTGATAGAACTTCTCAGAAGGACCGAGAAATACATAAATATGGAAGAGACACTGTTGTCTGTTAGGGCAAGGGATCAAGTTCATGGAGCAATTGTACAGTCTTCGGAGCCCGTCAAACAGGGACATAAGAGATCAAGGCAGGAAGATGGAAAGAATTCTTCCCGCCCAAGCACCAAGGGAAGCAGTTATGGGCATCAGAGTTTAATTCCATTAAATGCACCACGATCTCACATCCTCATGGAAATCAAGGGTCGCGAGGATTTGCGTTTTCCAAAGCCTATTAAGGGGAAGATCGACGAAAAAAATCGACATAAGTATTGTGACTTCCAGAACAATAAAATAGGAGATAGAAGCCCTCATAAAAATAGGCTTCTTGGGACATTACATAAAAAAGGTGATGATCAGGGTAAAAGGGAAGAGAAAAATAGATCCGCTGGCACCATAAACTTCATCGTTGGAGGAATAGCTTCTGGAGGTGATTTAAATAACGCAAGGAAGAATTATGCCCGGTCATTAGGTGATCGGGAGGAAAGGTCGGGAGATCAAGGCCATGAAATTTCAAACAACATTAGCTTCAGTAACACTAATATGGAAGGAATTTCATATCCCCATGACGATGTCGTGGTCATCAGTACCAAAATCACAAATTTTGATGTAAGAAGAGTACTAGTTGAAAATGGAAGTGCAGCCAATGTCCTTTCCTTGGAAGCCTTCAACAAGATGCAACTCCCCAGAGATTGGCTTCGATAGGTCATTACTCCGCTAACTGGCTTCAGTGGAGGAACAATGAAACCCGAAGGCTTGATTGATCTTCCTACTTCGCTTGGATCAGAAGAAAAGCTGGTAACAAAGACGACTCCATTTCAGGTCGTGAAGACCCCTATGGCCTACAATGTTATCCTGGGAAGACCATTCCTAAACAGCTTGAAAGTTGTAGTATCAACATATCATCTGGAAATCAAGTTCCCAACTTCTGCAGGCATAGCAACAGTACAGGAAAATCATTCAGTGACCAGAAGTTGTTATATCAGCTGTATTGGGAAGAATAAAACAGGTATGATGTCAATTAAAATTCATGTGGAAGAGCGCATGTCACCAGTAGAAGAGCTAGAAGAAGTTCAGATTTCAGAAGGAAAAAGTTTCACAATTGGGAAAGAACTCCCCAAATTAATGAAGGAAGAACTGTCGCAATGTTTAAGAAGAAATATTGACATATTCGCATGGAGCGCTGAAGACATGCCCGGGATTGACCCCGCACTCGTTGAACACATGCTTAACGTCATGCTCGACAAGAAGCCCGTAAAACAGCGAAGAAGGCAATTTTCCACAGAGAGAAGACAAATAATAAAAGAAGAAATAGATAAGCTGCTGAAAGCAGGGTTCATCAGGGAAGTAAAGTATCCAAAATGGCTAGCCAACGTGGTATTGGTGAAGAAGCTAAATGGAAAGTGGCGAGTCTGTATAGACTTCACAGATTTAAACAAATCTTGCCCAGAAGACAGTTATCCTCTTCCCCAGATAGACAGATTAGTGGATTCCACATCAGGTTCGGAGCTTTACAGCTTCCTCGATGCATTCTCAGGATATCATCAGATTTGAATGGCATAGGAAGATCAGGAGAAAACATCCTTTATGGCAGATGAGGGAATATATTGCTATAAAGTCATGGCTTTTGGGTTAAAGAATGCCGGAGCTACTTATCAAAGGTTGATAAACATGGTCTTCTCTGAGCACATCGGGCTGAACATTGAAATCTATATTGATGACACGGTTGTAAAGAGCTCGAGAAAGAAAGATCACATTGCTGACTTGGAAGACATATTCTGTACGCTCAGAAAACATCAGATGAAATTGAATCCTGCCAAGTGCGCCTTCGGAGTAGGCTCGGGAAAATTTTTGGGATTCATGATCACCCAGAGAGGCATTGAAGTTAATCCAGATAAAATTATTGCCCTCACGTCAATGGAATCTCCCGGGAATATCAGGGAAGTACAGAAGCTTACAGGGAGAGTGGCAGCATTGGGCCGTTTTATGTCAAGGACAACAGATAAATGTTTTCCCTTCTTCAAAACCCTCAGGGGAAACAAAGATTTCAGGTGGCATGAAGAATGCGAGACCTCCTTCAGGAAGTTAAAAGAATATTTGGGTACTCCTCCTATATTGGTAAAGCCACATCCAGGGGACAATTTGTTCTTGTACCTAGTAGTTTCAGATCATGCTATGAGCGCTGTTTTGGTCAAAGAGGAAGGAAAGGCCCAAAAACCCATATATTATGTCAACAAGATGATGTTGGACGCAGAAACCTGATATACATTATTAGAACAACTCGCACTTGCCTTGGTTACAGCAGCCAGAAAGTTAAGACCTTACTTTCAAGCCCATGCCATAACTGTCCTCACAAATCATCCCTTAAAACAGATCTTGCAGAAACCGGATATCTCTGGTCGTTTACTCAAATGGTCAATCGAGCTTGGGGAATATGATATTGAGTTCAAACCCGACCTTCTATAAAAGCACAGGTCTTGGCTGACTTCATCGCCGAACTCGCCCCAAGACCTCGGGGGCCAACAGGTCATGACAGGGAAGAGGCCACATGGAATTTGCAAGTAGATGTAGTATTGAATGCCGCAGGCTCGGGGGCCGGAATCATACTAAAGAAGGATGACGGCACAATGGAAATTCAGTACTCAATATGGTTTGACTTCCCGGCAACTAATAATGATGTAGAGTATGAAGTTGTTATCGTCGGACTTCAAGTAGCTCAACATCTAGGGGTCGAGCATGTCAAAGTTTTAAGTGATTCACAGTTGGTGGTAGAGCAGGTGAACGGCACTTTTGAAGCAAAAGATGAAAATATGTCGTCTTACAAAATGATGGTTTTGGACTTGTAAAGGAAGTTCAAGTCTTGCTGTATAGATAAAATCCCAAGGTCCGCTAATCATAAATCAGATGCCTTGTCAAGATTAAAATTTTCTAATCTTGACCATTTAGAGAGAATTGTATTAGTACGAACTCTTCATGAACCTAGTATTACACA
Source organism: Ligustrum vulgare (assembly GCA_963555705.1). NCBI lineage: Eukaryota > Viridiplantae > Streptophyta > Magnoliopsida > Lamiales > Oleaceae > Ligustrum > Ligustrum vulgare. The sequence continues at coordinate 30,875,668 of OY743189.1, read as the reverse complement.
TCAGCCCGATGTTATGGATATTTCAGATCATGAGCCCAGTTGGATGGATCCAATGATCGAGCATTTGACATCAGGAAAGTTACCCGATGACCAAGCAGAAGCAAGAAGAGTCAAAGCAAGGGCCCCGAGGTATACCTTGTTACATAATACTTTGTTTCGTCAAAGTTTTATGCTTCCTTATCTGCGATGCCTAACTCCGAAAGAAGCAGCATTTGCTATGGCCGAGGTCCATGAAGGAATTTGTGGAGGACATCAGGGGGCAAAAGCACTGGTTATAAAGTTAATGCGACACAGATACTATTGGCCAACCATGAAGAAGGACACACTCAGTTACGTGAAAACTTGCGATAAATGCCAAATGTTTGCAGCCCGATTACATCAACCCACTGAAGAACTATCTTCAATTATGTACCCATACCCCTTTCACTCAATGGGGAATTGACATTCTTGGGTCATTCCCCATAGCTCGTGGTCAGGTCAAGTTCTTAGCAGTTGCTGTGGAATACTTCACAAAATGGGTAGAAGCAGAAACCCTTGCAGTTATTTGCCGTTTTGGTCTTCCCAAGACATTAATCACTGATAATGGACGTCAGTTCGAGTGCCAAGTCTTAAGACAGTTCTGCAAGAACCTGGGAATAGAACACAGGTTAACTTCCATCTCGCACCAGCAAAGTAATGGATTAGCTGAAGTTACGAACATGCTCATCTTACAAGACTTGAGGACTCACCTTGACAGTACCAAAGGTGATTGGCCAGATCTCCTCCCAGAAATACTTTGGACCAATAGAACAACATTCAAGACTGCAACAGGGGAGACCCCATTCATGCTTGCCTTTGGGATGGAAGTTGGTGTCCCGCTAGAAGTGACAATTTCGAGCTTTCGTACAATGACTACGGGATTACCCGACCAGATTGAGAGACAAAGAGAAAGTCTGGATCTTCTGGAAGAAGTGAGGGAAAATGCATCATTGAGAATAGCAGCTTATCAACGGGACATGACCAAGAAGTTCAATATCCCAGTGAATTTGAGAGAATTCAGAATGGGAGATCTTATCCTTCGTTGAAGCGAGGCTGCCGGTCATCAACCGAGGAGACTTGGACCTATTTGGGAAGGACCGTACGAAGTCATCCGAATAGTAGGAAAGGGCTCATATAGCCTCCGCACAATGGATTCGAGACCTCTTCCTCGGCCATGTAATGTGGAAAATTTGAAGTCATACTACAAGTAGTCATGTTTCCTTTAAAGGTTAAAGTCATCTAGTTGTAGAAGAGTCGAGTCTGCACACCCATTTTATCTTTTTATTTTCGGACTTGCACGTCCATCAATGATTTTCAAGGTCGGGCCTGCGCGCCCATTGTTCTTTCTTTCAGCCTCAGGGACAGGTACTCTTTTTCCTTATCCAGATTTTGTTCCACAGGATTTTTCTGGGTAAGGTTTTAACGAGGCTCATCGTTCAGTCCCCTTTAATAAAAGTATTTCTTCCGAAGAATGAGCACCACAGGACCAGATCTTGAAATAACTTACAAGGTCATTCACATGGCTTTTCAAGTTATTTCCCATAAAATAATTTATAATGTCTCATGGAAAGACTTTATAAATTATTTTTCCACGAATAGTTTACAATGTCTCATGACAAGACTTTACAAATTATTCTTTCACGAATAGTTTACAAGGTCTCATGGCAAGACGTTACAAATTATTTTCCATCAAATAATTTACAATGTCTCATGGCAAGACTTTACAAATTATTCTTCCACGAATAGTTTACAATGTTTCATGGCAAGACGTTACAAATTATTTCCCATCAAATAATTTACAATGTCTCATGGCAAGACTTTACAAATTATTCTTCCACGAATAGTTTACAAGGTCTCATGGCAAGACGTTACAAATTATTTTCCATCGAATGATTAACAATGTCTCATAGCAAGACATTACAAATCATTCCTCTGACATTTACAAAAAACTTGGCCCCATGAATAAACAGGTCGGTATCACCCGACCTTATTCACATTTCTCTCAATTTCGCTAAGTCAAAAGCTCGACCTATTTTGGGAATTGTCAAAAAGGTCGAGCTATCCCAACCTTAGTTACCAAACATCATCGATTCAATGTTGGTGGCACAGAGAATTAAATCTTGTTCCTACGATCAAAAGTCGTCCATGCTTGACAAAGTTATTTTAAGATAGGGTCGGCTCGCATGTTTGGAATGATCAGTATTGTGTCAATAAAACACAAGTAAAAAACACGAGTTTTTGACAAAATATATTTCATTCAAGCTTGTTACAAGAAGTCCTCGAGGCATACCTCGGGCTATACATCAAAAAGTACCTAAAATCCCTAAAAAAGGAAAAGAAGGTTTTTAATGTTGGGGGTCATGGTCACTGGCTTCCCCGGCCTCCTCATCTGAAACGGCCTCCGCTTCATCTTCCTCCAAGAAAGGAGTAAGGTCGAGATCTTCTGTTCCTAAAGGAAATTGGGAAAGCGAGCTTATGTCAAGATCGGAAGTGTGAAGTTTGATCCAAGCCCGAGCTTGCTTCATGCCCTGGGAGTATGACTCCAGGGCATAATTGCCCGGGACTAAATCGTACTCTTTCGACTTCTTGTAGGACTCGAACGCTTCCACTTTCGCTGCCTCAATTTCTTCCCGGGCCCTACGAAGATCATCAACAAGCTTGGCATTTTCTGATCGAGCGAGGTCCCGATCTTGGGTCATCAGTGCCAAATCGAATTCGACCTTTGCTAATTTTTCTTTAGCATTGTTGGCTCGGGTGGCCTCGTACTGTACATAGTGTACGAGCTGACTCGACGTATCTCCTCGTTTAACACCCTGGTTAATAAGACCCCGGCCAATGCTAATCAGCGACAGGTCAAGACAAAAACTTAGCCATCTTTTCAATAATGACAAAAAGATCAATGCTCGGGATAGAAGGATGTGATGTACCTTCACGGCTGCATTCAGGAAGTGGTCTACTCCACTTTCAATGGCCACTTCCTCAATGTACTTCTCCAAAAGGCCGGTATGAAGGCCTTCCTCTAGCTTCTCCTTAAGGTCAGCCAAAGTGGGGCCTTCAGGCACCACTTCCGGTGCTGGAGATACATGCGTGAGTTGATCACGACGAGGAGGACGACGCGTGTCTCAACCACTCTCCCTCTGAGGAGGGACCTCTGCACCCCTCCTAGAGGTCTCTCCTACCTCAGAGGAATCTTTACGGGGCCTTTTCTGATAACGACGCCGCACGATGCCATCATCCTTTTTTTTGGGCAGTGTTCCGTGCCCTCTCCTCGGCCGCTTTTCTAAACTTGTCCTCGTCAAAAGCCATCCCTGCAAAATAATGAGAAGAAGGAGATGAGCAGTGGAACAAGTGCTAGAGGTTGTAAAAATTATAAAAGAATAATATTTATTACTTAATTTACAAGGCCGGGAACTACCGAGCTGTAGGTCAAGACCGGCCTGTCCCAAAATTTCATTGGTTGTCAAGTTAGAGGCCTCTTCGGCCAAAAGGCCAAAATCGCACACCCTAATGGCGTTAGCAAGAAGGTTGGCCATCTCCTCCTCACTTTTATGCCACATCCTATTGAAGCTATCTACGTCTGGTTTCCTAAAGGTCGATAAAAAAATGTTTTCCCTGACCCGGGGCTTTACAAAGAAAAACCTTTCCTTCCAATATTTTATGGAGGAAGGAACCCAAGGTACTTCAAAACGTCCCTTCCCACTTAAATACACGAAGCAGTTGCATCGAGGTAAGTACTTCAGATCTAAAAGACACTTGCACAAATCAACGGTGAGTTCAATTCCTAGACTCCTACATAAAACAAAGAAATATACCAAGATTCTCCACCTATTGGGTGCGAGTTGGCCCAGGACTATACTAGCAGTAAGAAGAAAATCAATGAAAAAGTGGTGCAAGGGAAGCCTAAGCCCGGCCACAATGGATTCGTGAAATACTAAGATCTCCCCCTCCCGGCAATGGTAAGAAATGTCATCTGCTTCCGGAGTCTGGGCTATGTATCCATCGGACAGCCCGAACTTCCTCATATCAGCCTCGACCATATGCTCCTTCATCCTACTGTTAAAAGTCGGGAGTTCAAGGTCGGTCTCACTCGACCCTCTACCTAGGTAAGCATCATCCTCAACCCCTTCCTCACCACCCGACTCCTCATTCTGGGTAGGTGGGGGCTGGTAGAAACCTATTGGCTCGACCTCTAAGGGTTCATCTAGGTTCTCTACCTCCCTAAGGTCGGTTATGTTCACCTGCCTAGCCATTTTTTCCTAATAATAAGTTACTGAATTAAAAAGGTCGGGCGTGGCCGAGCTTACCTAAAGGAAATGATGTTTGAAAGTGAGATCGTGGTAGACGCTTGGGGAGTTCTCTGGTTTCTTACAAAATCACAAAGCAGAAAGAATGAGAGGATAGGGACCACATATATATATATAGGCGAAAATAGGCGGGAAAATTGTTGAATCTCCGCCTTTCACTTTCGACACGTGGTGGCAATCTGTTTGCACACTATTAATTACAACACATTAATAAAAAGATAATAGCTGGCAAAATGCGTCATTAATAAATATAACATCTGTCAAAAGATGCATGCATTTAGAGATTTACTACGGATCTCTGATGCACGGGGGCTAATGATCGGTACAATTTCAAATGGTTATGATGGGCTAAAGGTTTGAAACTTCACAGGCCTGCCCATCTCGGTTATAAGGCCACCTATATGCTCGGGCTCCTTGCAGTCACCAAACACAAATCTAGCAGGATTTTCCCTGCCCGAGCTTTGAATCACCAGGCCGGTATTGACCGACCTTATTCATATTTATTTCCTTCAAGATATTAAGGTCGGTATATCCCGGTCACATGAAGACCAGGAGCCCGGGAGCAAACGATGTTCTACGTTTATGTGCCTCATCTTTGGGCCACCCAAAGAAGAAACATAACCCATAAGGAAACCTCCTAAAAAAAGGGAAATCAATTCTAGTGATGATAGAACTCTACTTAAAAGATAAGTTCATAGCAAAATGATTCCTTCTCCCATTAAACAAGGTTAATGGACTTTTCAGCCCTATAAATACAGTTCCTTTGATCATATATTATTCATTCATTATTCTTTATGTTTTCCAGTTAAATATTCTCTCTCTACTTTCCTCCAGAATACTAATTCTCACACCGAAGGGGCGACGGTGAGAATCATCCTCGCCTTTTTTGCAGGTCATCCAAGGCGAATTTATTCATCTTTTCCAGCAATCAAGTATCATCAGATCCTGCCACATCAATGTTATGATTTTTTACAACATCAATATATATATATATATATATATATATATATATATATATATATATATATATAACAATGTTTAATATTTTTTAATTTTAATAATTGTGCAAAGATTATATGATATAATAATTTCTTGCTCTTCAATAATGTTCAATTGTCGTATATTTGATGAGTTAAGATTACACACATATTTATAGTTTATTGTGATTTTTGAACGGAAATTGAGAAAAAGTTAAATATGTGAGGTAAATGTAGACGTTATAATAAATATGTTTATATCTTGAACAAGCATCGATATTTGTACACATAATATTACATCTAACATGATATACAATTAAAAAACTATAGAATTTGCATTTATCATTCAATGAAGTTTTAAATAATTTGGATTATTTATATTTTTTTTAAATTTAATAATTGTTGTAATAAAAATTTATTTTTGTATATTTTGTATTTGTATTGATTATGTATAATCATTAAATTTTATAAATGCTTATCTATATTGTAGATAGCAATTTCAGTTCATCGCACCGGTGGAAATCTATACTATATATAAAAGTATGATAATTTGGCAGAATTTAATTCTTAAATTCTTTATGTTTTAGTATTATAGTAAATAATTAATATGATGTTATTGCAATTTGTATATTTTGGTTATAATTATTATTATTTTTATTATTAACATTAATATTGAATGAGTTCAATCAATATTTTTTAGTTATCAATATTTTAATTATTTTTTTTATTGATTTGTTGTTCTTAATATTATAAATCATATGTGTAGACATCAACAATTAAATTGTGTTTTAATTATTAATTGTTAAATCATTTGTTATCTTTAATTTCACAAATCATATTTTCTAAATATATATTATATATATTATTATTAAATATTTTAATAAATTAAGCCTCTGTTCAACAACTATTTCGAGGTAAAATGTGTGGTTAAAAAATAATTTTGAAAAAATATGTGGTTGAAAAGTGGGTTGAAAAAATGTGCTATTTATAAATAATTTATAAAAAAATTATTGATCTAAGGTTAATATTGAAGATTTAATGCTTTGATTTTTTTTTAGTTAATAATATTAATAGAATGATTAATATTTTTTTATTCATTCTTAATTTTAAAATTTTTTCGAAGATTATATGGTATAATTTTCGATATCTTGAACTTTACTCTGTTGTTGTATCATGATAATTGCTAGATTTTCAAAATTATTATTTTGATTATATATAAAATTAGGATAGTTTGGCAGAATTTAATTCTTAAATTTTTTATATTTTAGTATTATAGTAAATAATTAATATGATGTTATTGTTATTTGTATATTTTGGCTATAATAATAATAATAATAATAATAATAATAATAATAATAATAATTATAATAATTATTATTATTATTATTATTATTATTATTATTATTATTATTATTATTATTATTATTAACGTTAATATTGAATGAGTTCAAACAATATTTTTAGTTATCAGTATTAAAATTATTATTTAATTATTGATTTTTTATTTTTTTGTTGTTCTTAATATTATAAATCCTATGTGTTGCCATCAATAATTAAATTGTGTTTTAATTATTAATGGTCAAATCATTTGTTATATTTAATATTACAAATTATATTTTCTAAATATTTTATATATATATATATATATATATATATATATATATATATATATATATATTATTAAATATTTTAATAAATTAAGTCTCTATTCAAAAACTATATTTCGTTTAGAAGTAAAATGCGTGGTTGAAAAATAGTTTTGAAAAAAAATGTGGTTAAAAAGTGGTTTGAAAAAATGTTCTGCTTCTAAATAATTTATAGAAAAAGTTATTGAACGAAGGTTAATATTGAATAATTAATGCTTTGATTTTTTTAGTTAATAATATTAATAGAATGATTAATATTTTTTAATCATTCTAAATTGTAATAAAATTTTTAAAGATTATAGGGTATGATTTTTGGTATAATTTCGTAATCTCCAACTTTACTCGATTGTCGTATCATGATAATCGCTAAATTTTCAAAATTATTATTTTGACAACTTATTTTTGTAAATAAAGTTTTATTGATTAAATTCAATTATTTTGACTATTTCTTTTTTAATTATTGTGATTGATGTATTTGAATGAAAATTAAAAAATATGTTAAGTACAAGAGGAAAATGTAGAATTTATGAGACATATTTTAATACCTTTCACATACATCAATCTTCGTGCACATAATATTATATCAAATATGATATACCATTAAAAAAAATACTAAATTTACATTTTCAATGAAGTTATTAATAATTCATAAAAATTATTGAAATCAATAATAATTTATTATTTAAATATATAAATTGAAGTTTACTATTCAATGTTTTTAATAATTTGAATTACTTATGTTATTTTTTAAATTCTAATAATTATTGAAATAGAGAATTCTTTTTTATGAATTTATATATGTGTTGACTATGTATAAACACTAAAATTTTATGAATACTTATTGAAATCAATATTGCAAATAATAATTTTCGTGCATCGCACGGGTGAAATATTAGTACTATATATAAAGGGATAATAGTGAATTAGTGTGAATACATTTATTGTCTTTATATATATATATATAAGGCAAATGCAGAATTGTAATAAATATATTTGTATCTTGAACAAGTATCAATATTTGTAATCATAATATTACATCTAACATGATGCACAATTAAAAAAACTATAGAATTTGCATTTATCATTCAATAAAGTTTTTGATAATTTTGATTATTTATGTTGTTTTTAAATTTTAATAATTGTTGTGATAAAAAAATATTTTTGTATTTTTTATATTAGTGTTGATTATGTACAATCATTAAATTTTATGAATGCTTATCTATATTGCGGATAGCAATTTCAGTTCATCACAATGGTGGAAATCTATACTTACTATATATAAAAGTAGGATAGTTTGGCAAACTTTAATTCTTAAATTCTTTATGTTTTAGTATTATAGTAAATAATTAATATGATATTATTGTTATTTGTATATTTTGGTTATAATTATAATTATTTTTATTATTAACATTAATATTGAATGAGTTCAATCAATATTTTTAATTATTTGTTGTTTTTAATATTATAAATCCTATGTGTAGCTATCAATAATTAAATTGTGTTTTAATTATTAATGGTCAAATCATTTGTTATCTTTAATATTTCAAATCAAAATTTCTAAAATACATATTATATACTATTATTAAATATTTTAATAAATTAACCCTCTGTTCAACAATTATATTTTTGTTTGGAGGTAAAATGTGGTTGAAAAATAGTTTTGAAAAAATATGTGATTTAAAAGTGAGTTGAAAAAATGTGTAGCTTATAAATAATATATATAAAAAAAGTTATTTATCGAAGGTTAATATTGAAGAGTTAATACTTTGATTTTTTTAGTTAATAATATTAATGGAATGAGTAATATTTTTTAATCATTCTTAATTTTAATAATTTTTAAAGATTATAGGGTATAATTTTTTGTATAATTTTGTAATCTCCAACTTTATTCGGTGTCGTATCATTATAATCACGAGATTCTCAAAATTATTATTTTGACTACTTATTTTTACAAATAAAGTTTTATTGGTTAAATTCAAATATTTTGACTATTTCTTTTTTAATTATTATGATTGATGTTTTTGAATAAAAATTAAAAAAATACGTTAAATACAAGAGTCAAATATAAAAGTTACAAAAAATATGCTAATACATTTCACATGCATCAATATACGTGCACATAATATTACATCAAATATGATATATCATTAAAAAACTACTAATATTACATTTTCAATGAAGTCATTAATAATTCATTAAAATTATTGAAATCAATAATAATTTATTATTTAAATATATAAATTAACGTTTACTATTCAATTTTTTTTTTTTTTAATAATTTGAATTACTTATGTTAATTTTTTAAATCCTAATAATAATAATTATTGTAATAGAGAATCTTTTTTTATACATTTATATGTGTTGATTATGTATAAGTACTAAAATTTTATGAATACTTATTGAAATCGATATTGCGAATAATAACTTTCGTGCATCGCACGGGTGAAATACTAGTTAATAGAAAAGAAAAACATTCTCATAGATTGCACAGTACATTGAATTCCTTCCCATTTCTCATAACCTTAGATAGGAACACATAGCAGAAATACAATGAAGAAAGCACAAAACTAATCTTGTGACACATACTATCTAATACCTACAATTTTCTTCTTCTAAAGTGAACCGGGCCATACAATATGATGTAAGCATCTGATCATTGGAATTTTCAAGGACCATGCCAATGATGGAAAATACCTCTCAACACAATAAATTGTCATTTTTAGCATCTAGAGTATGAATTCTCAGTATACATCAAAGGGCTGAAACTTTTGGTATCTTTGAACTTGAACTTTCACAAGCCAAGCACTCGTCACAGTTTGTTATAGTACATACCATTTAAGCCGTCTTACTATTTTCATCCTCAGTTGGCACCATGGCTCATCCTGAAAATAAAAATAAATAAAAAATACAAAGCTACAAACTATTTCAGTATAACTGTAAATTAACCAGGATGAGAATTACACCCTTAAATGGTGTCTACCTTTATCATCGAAGTGTCAATGGCGAATTTGATAGCATCAGCTTCAGCGCGTGAACTTAGACGGTACATCCCGGTCTTCAAACCCTTCATGTCAAGGTACAAGGATATAAATTAGGGAACACTAGTCAGTAAACCAACACAGAAGTATGATGCAGGTCGGGCCACTTTTACAGAAAAGTTGGACCTAGTACAGCCAAAAAGGCACGAGTTTAAATTCCAAATCCAACAAACACAAACGGGGAAGTCAAGAAAACCTTATAAATCAAATTCTTGGAGTAATCTATCACTACAAAAGAGCATCATCTATTCAAAAGTGTCCAAGGAAGTCAAGGTAATGTAAAATAAATGGTACGATAACATCGTAAACTCCTAAACTAAAAGCTCCATGGTCATTCTTTCCCATCCTCTAACATGAAAAGAGGTGCTTAAGAATAACTTTTAAGCTTAGACAGCTTTTCTCTGGGATGATTTCATAATCATAGGGTATATGTCCACACAAGTCATTATTAAGTAATTCCAAAGCATAGAAAGTGAAGAATGACCCACCCAAAACAGTGGAACACTACACAATAAGTTGTACAGAATCACACAAGAGTAATCTAGGGAGACATTCTTTGGAAACATTTTTAAGTGACATTGTGACACGTCACACATTCATTGGACGGTAAAAATAACTATCCACAACTTACTTTTTCACCACCAAATGAATGTGTGACACATTATAATGTCACATAAAAATGTCTCCCTAGAATTATTGATCACTCAAACACTCTAGACATGAGCTTCTGGACCATAGTCTCACATCAGCACTATTTTTCAAATTGAATTAACAGAGATTCTTACAAACTACTATACTTATAATTGCCTATTTTTTTTTTTTTCTAATGTTGTTCATAATGTTGAAACTTCCAAATTATATTGACTTCAACTCACAGAGATGAATTTTGTTTTTATAATGACTTACAGTCAAAAGAACTCCAGTTTTTCTCCAGATGTCTGCAGTCAAAAGATCTAGGGTTGCATATTTTGGAAGTGAATCCTGATGCTGCATTTTCTCTCTCAACCAAGCCTCATCTTCCACACGCTCAAAACCTAGCGGATAAATTTACAACTTGTTAAGACTTCAACGTGTCTACATGCTCGTAAAAAAAAAAAAAAAAATTGGGTTTTTGGTATGTGGTTGAGCGGGCAGAGACTGTGAGGGGTACGGGTAAAAGGTTGGACAGAAAAATTGAGTATACATATGTATACCTTTTGCTTATCTGCTAAGTCAATATGATCAAACTTGAGATCATCTGACATTGCTGCTTCTCCGTAACTGCTAATGCAATAAACAAGTTGATGGATCACAAGTTATCGCTCCTCAATTGGGTCACCTTGCTGCAAATAAAAAGTCCAAGTCAATACATCCATCTTCCAAGCTTAAAAACAAAAAAAAAATAAAAATGGAGCTCCTCTAGTTTCGCAATATAAACACCTTTTATTTCATCCTCACCGTCCTCATATAACCAATCCTGGACCTCCTGTAGTTCTTCTCCAATGAATTTGCTAAAGGATGCAAGAATTTAGCCCCTATTTGAGATCCATTATTTCAATAATATGATTTGTAATAGTAAATTTTGAAAAATATATGATTAAGAAGTAGGGAATCTTTTCGGGCTTATATATAAATTATTTTATTGATAGAATGTGTGATAGAAAATAAGTTTTGAAAAAATGATGTGTGAAATAATGAGTCCCAAACAGGGGCTTAGGCAATATTGAATAGATCGTATAGTAGAAAGTTACAAAACTATTCAAATTTCAATCATATTTTTCTTTATTATTAAATTAACTGGAAATTTATAAGGAAAATCCAATTATGCAGATTTTTCAATAAATTTCAAAAAATATTGTTGAACTTGCTTTCAAATTTTATGCTTTGAATTGAGAAATGATAATGTAAGAAAAAAAAGTTTACTACGACACACGCTTTGTGCAGTACGAATGTTCAAAAAAATTGAAAAACTTCACGACTTCCCATTTTACCCAATTTTCCTTTCAATAACTTAAAACACCTATTTCCAGACCTTATAAAGAAAATAATTACAAATTTTTTAGTTTAAAAAAATTAAGAGACAGATTGAAAAATTACTTGTTTAGTCTATTACGCTATTGTCGTTATTCTAGTACAATTAATAACCCAAACAATAATAATTTTAAAAATTTCTACAATGACAATAAAATGAAAAATATTTTACCAGTGACGAAACAAAGTAAGAGAAATGACCTAGAAATATTTTAAGTTGATTAATTGCTTAATAAGCAATAGAGGAGGGTCTAATTGGTTTAGAGCAAAAAATGTGAGGGCAAAATCGTGATTGAAAGATTCTCCATTATCCATACTTACAATTGATAACCTAAACAATAATTTGAAGAATTTTTACAATGACAATAAAGAAATAAATATTTAACCGAAACAAGGTGAGGGAAATGACCTAAAAATATTTTAACTTAATTAATTATTTAATAGGCCATAAAGGAGGGTATGATTGGTTTAGAGCAAAAAATTTGAGGGCAAAATCTTGTTGTGAAAGATTTTTCTATATTCATACTTTTAAGGTAGTGTAGAAAGATGTAGAAAACAGTGTAGATTAATTAATTACTTAATAGGCAATAAATGAGGGTATGATTGGTTTAGAGCATAAAAATGTGAGGGTAAAATCGTGATATGAAAGATTCTCCCCTATCCATACCTTAAAAAAGAGGGTATGATTGGTTCAGAGCAAAAAAAGTGAGGACAAAATCGTGATGTAAAAGATTATTCCATATCCATACTTTAAAGGTAGTGTAAGTGTGTATGTATGTATGTATGTAGGCGTAGATAAATAGATGTAAATGTAGATAGATAATGTTAAAAATGTGTTTGAGATTTATAATTGGATTATTTGGGATAATGTATTTTAGAATAATGATTTTTAAAAAAAGTGTGATTGAAAATTAAGAGAAATAAATAATATTGGAGAATGTGTAATTGAAAGTAAGATGAAAAAAATATATTAAATTATAATGTGACTCAAATAGGGGTAAGAATCGTGCACTCTTCAAATTTTGTATTTTTATTTTATTTTATTACCTCACTAAATGCTATCCTATCTAACTATTATAAAAGAGGCTAAGGAATATCTCTATTCATTATTATTCATAAGACTTGCATCATGTATGATGTCATAAAGTCCTCATATTTTCAACTTAACTTATAACTATTAATTATAATTATAATTAACTAGACTAATTATTATTATTATTATTATTATTATTATTATCACACACACACACACACACACACACACACATATATATATATTCCAATTCTAACTATATTAAAAGAGGCTAAAAGAAAATAATATTCATATACTACTATTCATAAGGCATCACCAATAACATCATAATGATATCAATTAATGTTTCATTTTTTCCACATTTACTATTTCATTTATCTATTATTTTTCTACTATTGTAAAGTACACTTTGGTTCTTATTCTTTCAAATTCAAGACATCTTTATCTTTCATTAATTCCTAAAATTTGTCATTTAGTCATCAAACTTTTTAATTGTCAATTTATCATTTAGTCATCAGACTTTTTAATTATCAATTTTACCTCCCTAAACTCATGAATTTTATGCAATTATTGCTTCAACACTTATTTATCCTACCATATCCTATCATAATCCTATCCTATCCTAAATATATTAAATTAAAAGAAGCTAAGAGAAAATACCATTCATATACTACTATTCATAAGGCACAATCAATGACATCAATTGAGGTTTTCTTTTTACCGCATTTACTAATTCATTTATCTATTATTTTTCTACTATTGTAAGGTACACTTTGGTCATTATTTTTTCAAATTCAAGAAATCTTTATCTTTCATAAGTTCCTGAAATTTGCCACTTAGTTATCAAACTTTTCAATTGTCAAATTTATCATTAGTCATAGAACTTTTCATTTGTCAATTTTATCTCCCTAAACTCATGAATCTTATGAAGGCTAAAAAAAAGTCGTAATAGCAAGCTCTTAATATCGATGTAAAAATTCCATACATTACTTATTTCATATTTTCATTGTTTTTATAAGATTTTATATGTTTTCGTGTCATATTTGAATCCTAAATAATCAACTAGATTAAAAAATAATTTATGGATGTTTTGATTCAAAACAATTTTTTTAGTTAAGGTATAATATATTTGTTAGCATAACCCTCTCTTTTTGTCTTTTTCTTCATCTTTACAATCTTCTTGCCCTTCAACGCTATTTTATACAAAATTATTATCGCATTCCGTGCATAGCACGGGCCACCACCAGTCAAATTAAAAAAGGACTAAATACAAAGATTTTTAACTTTCACTCTGTTTTCTTCTCAAAATTTGTTTTACGACTTCATCCCAATCCTACAGAAAAGAGAAATTTGGTGAGAAAATATTTGTATCTATTTGGTCCTAACTATTTTTTCAAAATTACACTCTAATTCATTTTAACCATGTTTTTCTATATGACTAGGACCCACAAATCAAACACACTCTTAGTTCTAAATCAGCTAAACAGTAAAAATGGTTCATAACCTCTGAGTTTCTTGTGATAATAGTCTCTAACATTTAGATTTTTACATTTACACCCTCAGAATCACCATATGTTGCGAAAGTAGTCTCTACCATCAGATTTCTTATTTCCCACTGTTAAAAATGAGTAAATTGCACAAATGGTTTCTAACTTTTGAGTTCCTTGGGATAATAATATCTTACATGTTAAGTCCCCGTTTGACGTATTTAGTTTGTAACCTATAAACATTTGTTGTATTTAGTCTTTGTCATATTAAACCCCAATTTGAGACCAATTATTTCAAATAACGTAGTTTGTAATTGTAATTTTTTGAAGAAATTTTTTGAATTTATGTATAAATTATTTTATTGAAACGTGTGGTTGAAAATAAATTTAAAAAAAATAAAGTTTATCTTAATTTCTAAAGTGCACAATAAAATAGTTAACTAAAATTTACCACATTAATAGTTTGCCCTACTCGTGAAAAACAAAATTTCATGGAACATAAACATATTGGAGATTATTTTAGGAATTGAATAACAAATACGTTTTTATCAGTTCTACTTTCGATTACGATGTTTGCTTTTCGATTTTTAAAACCAATCCAAACGTGCCACGCAAAAAATTTAATTGATCAAAATCTGCCCCGCGATCCTCCAGATCCGCAGATCAGGATTTTTGGATCTGATCGTCGGATTAATTGGGTGGATCAGATTTTTTAAAACTCGTTTTCAACCACACATTCTATGAATAAAATAATCTACACGTAAATTTCGTACTTTTTAACCACAAATTCTTCAAAAATTACAATTATAAATCACATTATTTGAAATAATTGATCTCAAACGGGGGCTAAATATGTTAAAGACTAAATACGTCGAACATTTGTAGGTTACAAACTAAATACATTAAATAGAGGTTTAATATGTAAGGAATTATTATCAAAAGAAACTCAAATGTTATAGATTATTTGTGTAATTTATCCATTTTTAACTGTGGGAGTTAACTAAAATTGATGATAGGGATTACTTCGCAATATATAATTATTTTGAAGGTATAAATGTTAAAATTCAAATGTTATTAATTATTGTGGCAAGAAAGTCAAATATTAAGGACCTATTTACCCTTCTATTCCGCCCAAATCCAACTGACAAAAGCTAAACAAATTTTAGGGATACAGAAAAAAATCAATTTCTGAAACCAGCACAGCAGCTGTGAAATTTAATTCTACAGCAGCCGCCACAGCGCTTTATAAATCACTGCTATAAAAATTCGAAGATAAACTTGAACTGAACTTTTTCAATGGCAGATTCAAGTGAACAATCTGAACAAGGTTTGTTTTTTTTCCCTCTTTATTTATTCGCACCTGAAATATCAAAATGAAGAGCGTGTTGTTGTGGTTTTTCTTTTTAGTTAATTTCTTCATCTTCTTATGGTTTTTAATTTCGTCTTGTGAAATTTGTCTGTAATTGCAATTTTGATGGGTTTTCTGGGCAGTTCAATGCTGTATCAAGGGTTGAATCTTTGAAAGTAATTCTTAACCATGATTAAAAAAAAAAAAAAAACTAAACCTTTCTTCTAACACCTTTTAGGAGTAAGGATTTAACTTAGAATTATATATCTTTGTGAATAGTAGTACATACCTTGATGATTCTATATGTTGATAACGAATTTTGATGCATTAAAGATATGAAATACTGTTTGATTATTTATTGCCTTCTGTTTTGGTGGCAGTGCGAGATGTTATGCTCATGATTTTCGTATTCACTATTGAATATCAATTTAGTAATGAACTACGTTCCACTTTCGGCGTACTTCCAATTGTTGGCAAAGTTTTTACTATCGAATATATCAGTATTGGAAGTTTTGTACATTTATTATTGAATGAGGATAGAATTATAATGTTTTGTCTTCAACTTGTAAACACTGGGAAGATGCACCAATTTACAGGGGCGGATTTATTGGTTAACTGTACCATCAGATGCCCATTTTTTTGGAGAATAGTCCAATAGCTCGGTCCAAATTAAAATGTAGTTCTGCCCAAAATTGAAACCCATAATCCATAGCCCAAACCCATAACCCAAAACCACCTACCTACAGTCCCACACAAATCAAAGACAAAATCAGATTCACGTTTCTTCCCCAAATCAATTTCTTACCTCTTTCATTTTCTTCGTCAAATCTATCCCAAATACCCATAAGATCATAACCAATTTTCCAAAAAATTGCTAAGATCGAAATGGCTAAATCCTTAACCAGTAAACGTGATCGCGAGCGAGAGGAGAGGCTAGAGAGGAGTGCGAGGCATGCGACTTCAATTCTTCTTGAAACTTCTTCGGCGGCAGCGCCTCCTTGCTTGGAATATAAACCTGAAGGTAAATAATGTACTTGTTATTGGAATTTCCTTGTGGAGATGGTAACATTCAGCTCTAATGCTTTATTAATTGAAGTTGGACAAAAGATAATAAGCCTGCAAATCACACTAACATGTTAAAATTGTTATATATTGAAACAATAAATATTAAAGTGGTCAATGAATATTGTAGAGATCCACAATATGCATAAGGTGCAATATGTTTGATTATTCTTACTGGTTCCATGTTTTGTGGGCATGTTGGGTATCATTAATAGACTGACAGTAACAAGGAAAGTAGTTACATGTATTATACCAGTTTAGTGCCTACTGCTGTACCACTGTAGTCTGTATAATATGTATTGTAGATTTGAATTGATTTTGATGTTTGAATAATGAAATTGATTCTAAATTTTTTATTTTTTGAGAAGTGCCTGTGTCAGTGTGTTACTGTTAGTTGTGTTACTAGAACTATTGATTTTGATTTTGATTTTGATTTTGGAATAATGAATATTGATTATGAATTTTTTATTTTTTTAAGATGTGTCTGTGTTAGTGTGTGACTGAAACTACTGATTTTTTTATTATTATTATTTTTTTTATTTTTTGAAATGTGAGAATGTGATTATAGTTTATCTAAAAATGTGATTTGTGGAGATTATTGGATAAGATATATGTAAATACATTATGATTTTAGAATGTGAATTTGCTTTTGATATCGGACTTAGGCTTTGATTTTGCTTTAGAATATAGATTTTAGAATTTGATTTGTGATTAACTTTGAATGAGATTTTAGGCATAGAATATGATTTTAGGCTTAAAATGTGATTAACTTTGAAAGCATTCAATTTTGATTAAATTTATGAAGTTCGCCTTAGGCTCCGAAAATTGTTAGTCCTACACTGCCCGCCCCAAATTTTTTAAAATCCAGCTCTGCCCAACATAAAATCCTGGATCCGCTGCTACTCTTCCAGTTCAGTTCTGTTATGTTCTACTGTCTTTGAGTTTTGAATATCCGGTATACTGGCTTGTGTGGTGTATATGATAGTTTGAAAAGAGAGAAATAATTCATTAATTGATAATCCAAATTTTTTCTAGGGTTAAAAATGGTCAACAGTTTGATGTTATATTTCTTCCAGTTTCCTGTAATACAGTTTGACTAGGGGAAGTTTTGGTTTGTATTTCAATCTTGTGAGCTAGGCAGACAAATTAAGCAAGACTTGTTTTTTCTGATTAGGCTTCCACTGCACGGGACGTTTTGATTGATTTATATGAGATATATTGGAACTTAAGAATACCGTAAACAAATTGAAATATATTTTCCACATATTATTTGTATTCAATTTTACAGTCTTAATATATACTGCATTAATTAAATATTTATTGAACTTCAACAGATAGCTTAGGACTTACTTTGCATGCACTTGATGATGATTTTGTATGACATTGCCAACATAATGAAAATTAATATATAATACCATCTGGACATTACGAGTGTAATAGTTTACAAGATTATATAAATCCGGGGGTTAATGTCTTGATACCTTCAACTTATTTAGCTTTATATTCCACATGAATCATTCCTTTCTGCCTTGCAAAAGGTAAACTTAGTATGTTTAGATGTAAAGTATCGAGTGCATTTCTGTGCTAAACTTTTTTTGTTTAACTCGTGGACCTAAATAATAAGTATTAGATTTCTAGGATTCTCTATATAAAATATCAATGAATTGGGCATAGTATTCACCACTTGTGTCACGGAGATAGTTTTTGACTCTTGAGGATTTTATTTAATTTTTGTTATAATTATCCGCTCGTTAAACTTTGTGTTCTGATCTCTTAGATTTAGTTGTTTTACTTTTACTTATTTTAAAAAATGTGTTTTGCAGTCTGCAATTTTTTCAGAAAGCCATCCAAGGTCAAAAATATCAGAAAAAGGACTGCCACTGAAGATGGGGAGAACGAGGATGAAGATTCTAAAGCTGAGAGTACAGTGATATACAATAAGAAGAAGCAAACTGTTGTTGACAATAAACTGCACTTCTCTAGTGGGCCTGCGAAGCGTTCTATGATGTCAGAGTCTAACCCAGAAACAAGAGCCCCAGTTTTTGAATATGAGTCTTCTAAGGAAATTCAAGTTCAAAATGATAATAGAGCAACAGCTACATTGGAAACTGAGACAGATTTCTCTAGGGATGCTCGGGCTATTAGGGAGAGGGTTCTAAAGAAATCTGAGGAGGCTCTGAAAGGGAAGAAAAAGAGTGATGGTGATGAAAAGTTGTACAAGGGGATACATGGGTATACTGATTACAAGGCTGGGTTCCGAAGAGAACACACAGTTGCCAGTGAGAAAGCTGGTGGAGCACATGGACCTCTGAGAGCTTCTGCCCATATTAGGGTTTCAGCAAGATTTGACTATCAGCCAGATATTTGTAAAGATTATAAAGAAACTGGTTATTGTGGATATGGAGATTCATGCAAGTTCATGCATGATAGGGGGGACTACAAGTCTGGTTGGCAGCTTGAGAAGGACTGGGATGAAAGAGAGAAGGCAAGAAAAAATGCTTTGGCTTTGGGAATGAAGGATGATGATGAGGGGGATGCTGAAACAAGCGATGGAGACAATGATGATTCACTGCCATTTGCATGTTTTATCTGTAGGGAGCCTTTTGTAGATCCTGTTGAGACAAGGTGCAAGCACTACTTTTGCGAGCATTGTGCATTGAAGGTAACAGATTGTTCACATTTTTTATTTAAATATTTGCAGTCATTTCTTGAATTTTTTTTTTTTTTTTTTTGGGGTGGGGGGTTTACAATTATGGCTTCTTTGACCTCCTGCAAACTAATGCATGATTTTTTGAAGGAAAAAAAAAATGCTCCTAATTTACTCAGAGTTGTCTATCATCACCTGTTGCTTCCATTGTGAAATGTGATTTTAAAAAAATTATGACAGATGGCTGCATTTGTCATCAGTATTTGATTTCCTTTGGTTTAATTTCAACCTTTTAACTGTATTCACAATTTCTATTGGATGAATTCAATCAATTATGATGGGCAATCCTCAACCCTAACCCATCTGTAAAGACACTAATGAAAAACTGTGTGCATGTCAAATTCATTTTTGTTTGTTTTTCCTAATGACTTCAGTTCATTGTTCATATTACCATGCAATAAGTAGTCCCTGAAACTTTAAAAAAGGGTGTATAATCACATTTATTTTATCTAATTAAGATTTCATTCCTTTGTTTACAGCACCATGCAAAAAGTAAGAAGTGCTTTGTGTGCAACCAGCCAACAAATGGTATATTTAATACAGCTTTTGAGATACGCAAGAAAATGGCTGCTGAAGGAAAATGACAGGTCTAGGGATACACCATAATAATTTGGAAGTTCCGTGTGTATCCTTTCTTTATTGTGAGTTCTCTTTTTGTAACATTTATTTTCAACATGGGTTTGTATTTGGCAACTTTGTAATGGATTACTGTTGAACCTTTACAACTTTGTTGTTGATGCAAATGTTTAAGTTGATTGTAAACTATATGTGTCACTAGGTCACTCAATAACAGAGGTTAAACGAGTTTCTATTTCCACAGATAGAAGCGCAAAATGCCTTTCCAATTTTAGCTGTCTTTTTAACTCATGGCCATGGTCTTGAAAAGGCAATGCCTCACACACCTTTAAGAAGTAAGGTTCACTCAACTCATTGTCATTGCTTTGAAACTTCATTAAAAAAATTTCGATATATTTCAAATACACCAAGAGAGATGATATAATAGTTCTAGAGCTGCGATTGAGACCGTTCTGTATATTTTGAGATGTTTAACTAATATGCTTAAGTTGCATATTGTGGATCTCAGAGTTCGTGTAGGAGGAAAACTATTTTAAGTAATGTAGAACTTTCTTTGTGGTGGGATCTGGAGTTTGTGAATCATTTCCTGAGTTTTGCTTATAAGGTGTTGAGTAAAATTTCCTAACTCGCATCAACATATTATAACAACATTATTGGCAAACAGTCCATACAACTATACAATGATAAACAAGACGCTGACATGATCATATTTACAAGATTGAAGAAAAATTGAATCTCCGAATTCAAGTTCTTGTGAAAACCTGGAATTGATAGCCAGGAAAAAGTTTAAACACCTGTAAGTATTTTCTTTGCCACCAGCCTATCTTCGAAATTAGGTTTGTGGTTCCATGCTTAATGTGAGGTCAATAATGGCCACAGCTGGTTCCTCTGTTCTATTGCATTTTTGACAACAAGTCCTGTATGTTGTCTGATAATATTATTCACTGCCTTCAGATAATTGCTTGATTCATGGTCCCTAATAATTGTACCATCAGAACCATATGCTTTGGGATCACTTAGAGTTTCCAGTGGATGTGGAGAATTTAGGAATGCTCGAAGAGCTCTCTTGGTAAGGGTGCAGTCCGTATTTTCCAAGGCATATAAGGCATTGCCTGGAGGAAGTAAAGGATGAGGAGGAGATGACTTCTCGTTGGGCTGAAGAATAAACATTTTCCCAACAGGAGAATATAGTAGTTTCTGCAAATAAGTATGACATTTAGCAGTGATGAAGCTAACATTTAAAATGTTAATGGCAATAGATAATATGCATGCAGTTATTTGTGTCAACATCTACTTACTTTTTTCTTCAGACAAGGATGGGACCGAAAGGTGCCATTTAGACGATTCAGGACTTGAGCCGCATAGTCAGGGTAGGTACAGGAGAATGCTCTCGGGACTATATCTCTGTGCATCATCACACAGTAAACATAGTTTTCGTCCAAACCCAACTTTTCGAGGACTTTCTGACCCGCACAGAAGACAAATGGTGACCCAAAGGTGACCACTGGTAGAAGAGCAGATGGCTTAACTACCTTTCTTGTTAGTAGCATCAAGTTGACTAGAAGTGCAAGACTACCCCCTAGAGAATGGCCAGTAAATTGAAGCTTTGCTCTCCCTGCGAATTTATTCAAATGTTGCATTATTTCTGGTATGAATTGCTCATATATTCCCTTTGCAGCTTCATAAATTCCTCTATGAACTGGCACATCTGTTCCCTGATATAAATGAAAGTACTCCCGCTTATTCTACTTCTTTCTTTCCTCAGGGCTCTCTTAACTATTCAGAGCATGATTTGAAAAATCTTACCTCAAATTTGGTGGGTTCAAAAAAGAGATTTGCCTGCCATGATGCCATTGAGTCTGAACCCTGCAATTTGTCAACTACTAGCTTATCAAACTATGGGCAATATTCTCAACTTTAGCTCTGTTTGATATATTCTTTAAAAATTACTCTTTTTTCTACAGTACTCAATTTTAATCACACATTTTAACGAGAATAAAATATTCTACACATAAACCTAAAACTTTTCTTTCATTTTCAACCACAGAATATCACGTCAATTACTATTTAAAGTGATTTTTTTTTTTTTTTTTTTTTAAATAATGTACATCAAACATAGGCTTAGACCTCTCTTGAATTTTAAGTGATGTATAGTTTTCTATAACCACATCATGGGGTAGTCTCTGTGAATTTCATTTTCGCAATATATTTCTACTATATTTGCATCAGTCAATATTTCTATTCAAAGTCAGTGTGAATACAATCTCGGATAATTTATCATTACCTGGATTACAAAACAGCGTGTGTATATCTTTGAATCATCACAGACAAACCATTCACAAGGAGAGGAATGAAGGGACTGAAGATCCCTTGCTGCCTTTTGTTTTTGCTTCTCATCTGCGGCAACAACTGCTGTCATTGTTGATGCTGCTACACATGCTGCCATCTCTGATTTGTGAACTTGTTGGTTTGTACTCTCTCCATTCATTTCCTGGTGCTCATCTCTTCCCCGTAAGGAAACATCAAATGTAAGTTTGGGTTCAGATCCTGAGGATATCAGGTCCTTAGCACGAGATTGGAGATAAGATGCAGCAGCAACTGCAATTTCATAAGCAGCAGATGAACGAGTGGAGCTTCTTGGTTCAGAATTATCCTTTTTTTCTGAAAGAGGATCTGTCATCGCTGGTGTTGCTATAGGTACACTAGTGTAATCGTGCTCAAATTTGAAATTTATAGCTGCTGTTTCTGCCTTCTTTTCTAGGGAGGATGTTACAAAGTCTAGGCCACAATATCTCCTTAAGTCCTCAGTCTGCATGTTTTTGGAACAAAGTTAATTTACATTAACCAAGGTAAGTGATTCAACTAGGTTCATGCATTAAGTTCTCAAAGCGTAATATAAACTGTTTATGGATTATAGTTATCTAAACGAAGGAGGTGAAACAAGACACAATAACGGTTAAGAGGGCTCGGAGGATTATTATTTTTCAGCTTCTATTCTAAATGTTCTTTCTATTTTGTTAGTTCTATTTTTAGGGAAGATCCTTTATTCTCACCATCCTGCTGAAACTTCCTTTTACATTGTTGTTGTCTAAATAGATTCTATTCTTGATTTGCATTACATTACATTGTCTAATATGATATAACTACAGATATTGTTTCTTTAAGTTGTAGAGGGCAAATTCAGGCTGCGACTGGGGAGAAATTCTGATGACATATCCTAATGCTCAGGAAACTGAAATAAAGTGATGGGATAAATTCCCAACGAAAACTAGTTGCCGAAATGCAATATGCACCATTTTGGACGTGCAGAAGGAGAAGATGGAAAAAAAGAGAGCATAGAATGAGTAATTGAAGTTGAGGCTCGTTCTCTCAGGCATGCCAATTTTGTTATCCTGGCGAATTCTGTTCTTCCATTTATAAAAATGCCTGTGAATTCTCTTGTAGATGAGGAAATTTAGCGTGTTTTATAAGGCGGATTTGACAAGATTAGACTGTATTTAGAAAGAAAAGGAAATTGAAACCCCGGCTGCTGTGTCAAGAACTATGTGGGTGTATATATGATGCAGTTAATAAACATACCTTGATATCTGGAATCACATATGCCCTGTTAGACAGGAAGGCCAGCTGAGAAAATAGCTTAGCATCTGACAAGGATACATGTTTCAACAAGGAACAGAATGTTTCTCTATCAATGTCGATATCCGCTTCATCTCCATAATCCGCCTCACAACCTCCATCTTCATCACAATCTTTCTCATTTTCTTTGCCAATAATTCCTTCATCGATCAGTTGTTGTTTCCCTTTCCAGTTATTTCGGATTTCTAGAAGTTTTTCGACCCAATTCACTCTCTTCTTCTCCACGTCCATCTCCTCATGGTCACCTACTTCTACCATGTCTTGCTCCATATTCTTGTCTTTGTTCGTCTCTTGATCGAACAAAAAGGATCGGAAAGTATCTGACAATGGAATATTGAAGAAACTCATGGAACGGCTGTTCTTTAGCTTTGGTTCTGTTGTTGAGGATTGAACACGACTTTTATAACAAAAGAGGTGGTTTTCTGAGTATGATCTTCGCATTCCATTTCTCTGAGACAATTCTTTACTCGAAAATGAGCGACGAAGCCTGCCTTCTTCTTTAAGCACATTATTTGTGGTGGCATTGGTAATTTGAGAGCTTGTTATGGATGACAAATTGCATGCCATTTTTGCAGATTCTTCTCACAGGCATAGTACCTTGTGAAAGTGAAAAATAAGTCAGCTTATTCTATTCTAATCAACAAAAGATATATATATATATATATAAACAGCTTATTAATGTTGTACACAAGAAATTACAAAAGTGAAACCTAACTAATAATAGGAAATCAACCTTGTGGTTGGAGAAAGTAATACTCTCTATATTAAACTTTTTGTCACAGATTTTTACATTTCTTGGAATCATCGTACCGTCTTCAATTATCTAATCTAACCTAGTTATGGTGTTCAATTCCAGCCCATTTAGTCTTCTTTGAAAGTCCTTTATCGGATTCGGATGTCGGGTTTAACATATTCTGACAACTGATAATACTCAAGTTCCATAACTTTTGACACGTCTCGATCATGATTATTCTAGTTTCCGTTCCCTTTTGGGCACATCGTGAGGTGCTCTAATCCTCTGAACTAAATGAATCGCCTGGTATCCACTGGATTAAAAACTAAACCCGTTAATTTATAATCACTTTGTCGGCACAACACAAGAACCTATTTTTGGAGAAAAAATGTTAAAGAGAGTGTGATTTTCAAAACTAAATAAAAAAGGCTAATTTTTCAAACAAAAACAGCAGAAATAATATCTGAACTGATGATAATTTATAATTACAAAAAGTAATAAATGTATAAATCCAACTGCATAATTAATTACCTTGAAACTTCTGACGGTTTTAAGGTGGTTAAACAATTAATTCATGACTGGGTTCTTGAAGCTCTTTGCATCCATGTATTTCTCCAGAAAATGCCAAGAAAGAAGTTTTTGCTGCAATAAAATCTTCAAGAAATGGAAGCAGAAATGCAATAACAATGTAACAGTTCTACATACACTGTATGTATATATGGCAGGCTTTCGCAGAGATTTGCATGTAATTTTTTGTGTATTCAGACAAGTTTGTGGCTTTGTTCATTTTTTTTTAATACAATATACATGCATTATAAATTTCTCTGTTAGATCTAATTTGATATATGCAATGTGTTTCAGGTTGGGTTGGGGGAGGTGAGGTGGAGGTGGGGGTGGGGGTGGGGTGGGTGGAGAGGTGTGGAAGTGTCACCTGACAAGGAAATAATCTACACATGGACATGGAAATGAACACTTGTTACATTTGAATCTTTCTTATTTTCTTGCACTTATTTGCCCACAAGGAAAAATGGAATTCCCTGCAAGTGAGTCAACTGAAAAAATATTGAAGAATTTCCTTTTCCCCTTTGCGGTGATGTGAAATTAAGCCTCTCTCTGAGATCGCGTTCTCTTCTTATTTTTACTTCAGTGTTTTTGACTTTCAATGGGACCCACAAAATGTTTGCTCTTAAGCGCCTACAATTTTTGACTGATTTTACCGTACCAATTACCAAACCATATTTTTTGGCTAAGAATGCGGTCCCAAACAGAGGTTAAGAGTTTCAAGAGGAGAAGAATTAGATACAACAAAATTAACGAAGTTAAAAATTTTGTTCATTGTATTGTTTAGTAAGATTAATAATATGTTAAGATATATTACAAATTTCTAATTCAATGTTGAACTCTTAAATTAATGAAAACATTGCTAAATGTGAGTTTGTTGAGCAGGCGAATCAAAGAAAAATAAAAAATTATGTTAGCATAAATGATCGTTCTAATGTCAATTTTTGAGTTATATCCGAATGAGTCGACTATGTAGGGAATTATCATCAACTAAATTCAATAATTAGTACACTTGCCCATTGCTAAGCTTGTTTTGAAGGAAAAACTCTCGACTTTGTAATGAAATTATCATTTGGCTTAATGGACTTAATTGTACTTTTCAAGTAATGGGAAGGGTATTTTAGGCATCCAATAAAACAGTGGCAGTTGAGAGATTTAAATATTAGAGTAGGGTATTACAGTCAATTAACAAAGTAAGGCAAAAGGCCAAAAGCCAAATGTGCGGTTGCATGGATTATAGGGACTGTGTAAGCAACACCTTTCGCCACCACGATGGGCTGCCTCTCTTTCGTCACCGCCTGTTTTTACGCCAATTTCACTATGAATTCAGAAATTCCAGTGAGAATTCTAGTGAGAATTAATGAATTCAGGTGAACACGTGTGGTCGCTAAATATTCATCTATTATAAGGAAAAAAATTATTTTGGCGGAGCCAATATGAACGATTAATGGGACTCGTTGAGTACCGGCTTCGTCCCTGATTCAAGCAACATCGAGAGGGGTGGAATTGGAAAAATCTTATATATGTCATATTTTAGATCGTAACTTTTGGTCAATTCGGTAAATGTAGAGATGGTTGGAAAATTCAAGTTGATTAGAAATGTTTTTCTTTTCGAATACGTTTTGAAAATCGAAATTCTTTGAAAATGTTTGAACATATTTTGTAAAAATGAAATTTAATTCAGAAGATATTTCTTTAATTTTAATTTGATGTTTCTTATAATACAAAATTATTTCATTAGCTGCATGTTGATAATTATTTTTATCCCATCACCCATAATTCGGAATGACATTCCACGTGTAACTCTGTCCCGTTTGATGTTTATTTTAAAGAGTTTATTTGAAAAAATAATTTATTTAAGGGGGGTTTATTCAATTGGAATTTCAAAAGACATTTAAAGACTTTTTTTGATGGACTTTTTTTAATGGATTTCATTGAATTTTATTGACTTTTATGGATTTATATAGACTTTTAAAGACTTTCGTGGACATTTATTTAAAAGACTTTCATATACTTTCAAAAACTTTTATAGATTGATTTAAAAGACTTTCAAATACTTTTAAAGATTTTTAAAGACTTTTATTTTTTAATTGAAAAACATAAACGCTAATAGATTAATTTTCGTATGATGTGAATATGAATCGTTAATAATAATTATATGTAAAGTGAATTACAAAAAAAAAAAAAAAAAAACAGCGTGAGAAATATAAATAGTTTTAAGACAGAGAAATGTTTGTGATTAAAAAAATGGGGGGAAAATAAAATCGCATTTGATATCGACATAAAAATTGTACTATGTTCATAAAAAATTTCTAGAAAAAATTCTTGAATCACTTTACTTATTATTATTTGTTTTGACACAATTTATTTATTATTTTTCTATAAGATCTTATGGAATTTTAGTTAGATTTATTTTCATAAAAAATCGAAAAAAACGATGAAAAAAAAGAGAGTTCAAATATAAAGAAAAAAATATTTAAAATAAAAAAATACAAAAAGTTGAAGAGAAGAGAAATAATGATTTGTTTAGTCAAATGTTTAAGGTTTCTAAAAATAATATGAAAGAAGAAAAACATAGAATAAATAAAATTACAATTTAAAAGAATTTTTTTTTTTTTATAAAAGTCTTTCAAAATCTTGGAGGTTAATGAGAGACAAATAAAGAGATTTTGTGGTTGTACTTTATGTTTAGAAATTAGTACATAGAGGATTTCGTAGGAGTCTTTAAAAGTCATTGATAATTTGAATAACACGGGACTTTTAAAGACTTTTAAAAGTCTTTATACAATACACCATGACTTTAAAAGACATTTTAAGAGTCTATTAAAATCTAGATTGAATAACTCAAGATTTTAATGGATTTAAAAAAGTCTAAATTGAATACCCCTAAACTTTTAAATTTCATCAAAGTCTTTAAATTTCCTTCTAAATCCTAATTAAATAAACCCCCCTATTTAAATACTAGTAATTTTTAGAAAAATGTGCGATTAAAAAGTATGGAATTTTTGAAGAGTTTATGTGTAATATTATTTTATTGATAAATGTGTGGTTAAGAAGATGAAGAAACACGTGTTTGACGCACCGTTCAGCGATTTGGAGGCCGCAATTTTTTTTTTTTTTTGGTGTTTTTTTAGGTAAGATGTTTGGTTGAAAATTGAAGAGAGAAAATATGTGTGGTTAAAAAGTGGTTTGACAAAATATATTGCTTATAAATTCATTTATAAATTGTAATCATTACGTAAAAGAATATATTGTGATTTATAACAGTGGTCAAACAGGGGCTTTATAACTTAAAGTTTTTTTGTTTAAACACACTTTTTATTTTTATTTTTCATAGGTAAAATATGTGATTGAAAAGTGGATAAAGAAAATATGTATAAAAAGTGTTGTTAAAAAGTAAAAAAAAAATGTTTTGTGTTATGAAATATCTAAATTAGGCAAAATTAGGTTGAATGAAAATTACTCTTACGCCCCTGTAAAATTTACATATTACGATTATACCATTATTCACCCCTATAAATAGGGGCCTATATTCATTATGAAATATACTGGAATGAATAAGAAAAATTCTCCTTTCTAAGTTCTCCATATTTTTCTCTCTATAATTCTTGTTAAGATTTTGATAGTTTCACAACACGTTATCAGCATGAGCTTCTAACCAATTGAGCCTTGAATTTGAGTAATCTGAAGGAATTATGC
Source organism: Ligustrum vulgare (assembly GCA_963555705.1). NCBI lineage: Eukaryota > Viridiplantae > Streptophyta > Magnoliopsida > Lamiales > Oleaceae > Ligustrum > Ligustrum vulgare. The sequence goes on along the minus strand of OY743189.1, from coordinate 30,846,833 downwards.
TCTGCAGTTGTCTCTAATAGGATCCTCTGCATCAGAAACCTGATTATTACTAATCAAACACACACTTAAACCGGATTCCCGTGAAGAGATCATCCTTAGGCATCTACTCAACTGTAAGTCTTCAAATTTATTTCTTTGTAAGAATCAAATTCATTGATATTTCTCGATCTAGATTTCATAATCATTTTAAATATTTACGATTTTTATTTAGTATACAATAATTCTGAAATTACTTATTTTTGAGTTGTCCATATTCATCCTTTTGAAATTATTGTTTATTGAAATTATTGTTTAATTATTTAGAAGTTTTATGTACTTTAGAATATCTTGAATTATTGTTTCTATGCATGATAAAATGATGTGTTAGTCAAAAATTTAAAGCTAAAGCTAAAGATAAAGATAAAAAAAAAGAGATATAAATATAATATGTGATAATACAATATTAAATATTTATTCTTGTTTATATTTTTGTTTCAAGATCTTTTTAATTACCAATATAATATCATATTATGGAAACAATTAAATAACCATATTTGAATTAACTAAATACAAATTATTGTTGTACCCTTGCAAAACATGGAATTATTATGGATCTTGGACTCATGGACTTTGGACTATTATAACCTATGCTCTATTATGGATCTTGGACTTATGGACTTTGGACTATTATAATCTATACTATATTATAGACCTTGGAATTATGCACCATGGATTGTTATGAACTTTGAACTTATGGGTTTATCATTCTAAATTAAAAATAATTTATTAAAGCTATTTATCTTGATTTTATATGCACATTATATTCATATTATAACTTTATTATATTTGTTAGTCATTCATCAAATAGCTATATTTCTTAACTTGATTTTATTTTGTAGTCTTACATACATGGCCAATCTCACAAAATTAGAATTTACGGCTCTTGATATTTCTGGAAAGAACTATCTTTCATGAATCCTTGATGCTGATATACATCTTGAAGCCAATGGCCTTGGGGATACTATAAAATAAGAAAATACTGCATCCAATCAAGAAAATGCCAAGGCAATGATCTTCCTTCGCCATCATCTTGATGAGGGATTAAAGGCAGAATATCTTAAAATCAATGATCCTCTTGAATTGTGGAATAATTTGAAGGAAATATATGACCATCAGAAGACAGTCAAACTGCCAAGAGCTCGTTATACTTGGATGCATTTGAGGCTGCAAGATTTTAAATCAGTATCTGAGTATAATTCCGCATTGTTTAAAATAACTTTCACATTAAAATTATGTGGAGAAAAAGTTACTGAAGAAGATATGTTAGAGAAAAAATTCTCTACTTTTCATGCCTCGAATGTTATCTTGCAGCAACAATACAGGGAATGAGGCTTTAAAAAATATTCAGAACTGATATCATGTCTTCTAGTGGCTGAGCAAAATAATGAGCTCTTAATGAAAAATCACGAATTTCGACCAACCGGATCAGCTGCACTACCTGAAGCGAATAACATTTCATATAATAAACAAAGAAAAGACCATGGTCGCAGTTACAATCATGGTCGTAGTTGTGGTCGTGGTCGTGGTCGTGGCAATAGTCAAGATCGAGGACGAGGACAAAGCTACACTTGGCATCGTGGAGGACAAAATCATACTCGTCCTCACAATGGTCATAATAAACAATCCTTTAATTTTAGAGGAACAAATTATGGAGAAAGTGGGGAAAGTTCCCAGAAAAGAAAGATGTCAACAAGATTGGCAGACGGTTCATGCCATAGATGTGGTATGAAAGACCATTGGGCACGTGCTTGTCGCACAACAAAACATCTTGTCGAATTATATAGAGCCTCTCAAAATGAGAAAGGAAAAAATGTTGAAACAAACTTTGTTTTTCAAGGAAATAATGAGCACCAGTTCTCATCAGAAGTAACACATCTCGATGTTGATGATTTTATTGAACCTGATGAGAACATCGCTAAGCATGATAATGATCGAAGTTGAAAAGTTATTACTTGTAATTTTATGTATTCATGTATTTCAGTGTGTTAACGGTACTTTTTGATAATTTCTGCACGTCGTTTTTAATAAAAATATGTGTGATAATATAATATTTTTCTTCTCAATATAATTATTTTGTGTGTAACCGTATTTCTCTTTGTTAATGAAGAAATGGACACTTCTGATTTATTGAATGGCTCTAAGATCATTGATGGAGATATTTGCTTAGCAGATAGTGCATCAATAAATACAATACTCAGAAATGAGAAATATTTCTTGAATCTGACAATGATGACAACTAATATGGGTACAGTAATATGATTTGCACCTATTATTAAAGGATGGGGAAAGGCAAATATTGTACTAAGTGGAGGAACAAAAATGATAATCCAAAATGTCTTATTTTCCCCTAAGTCATCTAGGAATCTGCTAAGTTATAAAGATATTCGAAGTAACTAGTACCATACTGAGACTGCCGAAGAAAGTAATAAAGAATATCTTCATATTACTTCTATTGTCTCTGGTAAGAAATATATACTTGAAAGACTATCCGCTTTACCTTCTGGCTTGTACTATACAAAAATTAGTACAATTGAATCAAATTTTATATTATGCCAAAGGTACAACGAGCCAAAGAATTTTATAATTTGGCATGACCGGCTGGGATATCCCAAGTCAACTATGATGCGAAGAATTATTGAGAATTCAAAAGGACATTCATTGAGTAATCAGAAAATTCTTCATTGTAATAAATTCTCATGTGCTGCTTGTTCTCAAGGCAAATTTGTCATTAGACCATCATTAAATAAAGTTGGGTATGAATCTCCAATATTTCTGGAACGTATACAGGGTGATATTTGTGGGCCCATTCACCCTCCATGTGGACCATTTAGATATTTTATGATTTTAATAGATGCATCTACTAGATGGTCACATGTGAGCTTATTATCCACTCGCAATCTGGCATTTGCGAAATTACTTGCTCAAATTATTCGTCTACGAGCACAATTTCCGGATTATCCAATTAAGACTATTCGTCTTGATAATGCTAGTGAGTTTACATCTCAAGCATTTAATATTACTGTATATCGATTGGGATAAAGATTGAATATTCGGTTGCTCATGTTCATACTCAAAATGGTCTAGCAGAATCATTTATTAAACGACTTCAATTAATAGTTAGGCCATTACTTATGAGAACAAAACTTCCCGTATCTGCTTGGGGACATGCCATACTACATGCTGCAGCACTCATTCGCATCAGGCCAACATCTTATTATAAATTATCCCCATTACAAATGGCTTATGGCCAGGAGCCTAATATATCCCATCTAAGAATTTTTGGTTGTACGGTTTATGTACCAATAGCCCCACCACAACGAACAAAGATGGGTCCTCAAAGGAGACTGGGAATATATATTGGGTTTGAATCTCATTCTATAATAAAATATCTTGAACCCAATACGAGTGATGTATTTACTGCACGATTTGCAGACTGTCATTTTGATGAAACAATGTTCTCAGTATTAGGGGGAGAAATTAAACAGCTGGAAAAAGAAATAACATAGAATGCATCATATTTATCCAAACTAGATCCTCGCGCAAAGCAATGTGAACAAGAAGTTCAAAGGATAATCCACTTGCAAAAGATAGCCAATCAATTGCCAGATGCATTCACTGACCTAAAAAGAGTGACTAAATCACACATTCCAGCTGAGAATGCTCCAGTCCGAATTGATGTCCCGGAAGAACAAAATAAAGCTAATGAGTCTAAGATATGCATGAAGCGTGGTAGATCAATCGGTTCCAAGGATAAAAATCCTCGAAAGAAAAAGGAGCATATAGTCAATAATCATATTAAGGAGGAAGAATCTCTCGAAGATTCCAAAGACATAATTCAAATAAAAACCCCTGAAGTGGTACATGTACCTGAAAATGATGAAAATAAAGAGATCTCGATAAATTATGTCTATACGAGGAAAAGATGGAACCGAGAAGAAACAATTGTCGACAATATTTTTTCATATAATGTAGCGCTCGAAATTATTAATGATAGCGAGGATGATGAACCAAAATCCATCGAGGAATGTAAACGAAGAAATGATTGGCTAAAATGGAAAAGTGCAATTCAATCAGAATTGAATTCATTGGAGAAACGTAAAGTTTTTGGACCTATTGTTCAAACTCCTAAAGGAGTTAATCCTGTAGGATACAAATGGGTATTCGTACGAAAAAGAAATGAGAAAAGAGAAGTCGTGAGATATAAAGCACGACTTGTAGTACAAGGATTTTCACAAATACCTGGTGTTGATTATGAAGAAACGTATTCTCCTGTAATGGATGCAATTACATTTCGATATCTAGTTAGTTTGGCAATACATGAAAAACTAGATATGCGTATGATGTATGTAGTTTCAGCCTATTTATATGGCATGCTTGACAATGACATCCACATGAAAATTCCCGAGGGATTTAAAATGCCTGAAGTGTATAATTCGAGACCTCGAGAATTATTTTCAATCAAATTGCAAAGGTCATTATATGGATTGAAACAATCCGGCCGCATGTGGTATAATCGCCTTAGTGAATATCTACTGAAAAAAGGATTCAAGAATGATCCTATATGCCCTTGCATTTTTATAAAGAAGTCAATGAATGGGTTCGTAATTATTGCTGTATATGTTGATGACTTAAATATTATTGGAACTCTTGAAGAAATTCCGGAGGAAATTGAGTACTTAAAGTCATAATTTGAGATGAAAGATCTTGGAAAGACAAAATTCTGTCTCAGCTTGCAAATCGAGCATTTATCAAATGGAATTCTTATTCATTAATCAACATATACAGAAAAAGTCCTTAAACGATTTTACATGGATAAGGAAAATCCATTGAGCACACCGATGGTTGTTCGTTCACTCAATGTGGAAAAGGACCCATTTAGACCTCAAGAAGATAATGAAGAACTTCTTGATCCTGAAGTACCATATCTTAGTGCTATAGGGGCACTACTATATCTTGCCAACAACACACGACCTGACATTGCATTCTCGGTAAGTTTACTAGCAAGGTATAGTTCTTCTCCTACACAAAGACATTGGAATGGTGTTAAACATGTATTGAGGTATCTCCGAGGAACAATTGACATGGGTTTGTTTTATTCAAATAAAACTAAACCATAACTTGTTGGGTATGCTGATGCGGGATATCTATCATATCCACACACAGCTAAATCTCAAACAGGTTATTTATTCACTTGTGGAGGTACTGCTATATCATGGAAATCCACAAAACAGACATTAACTGCTACTTCTTCTAATCATGCTGAACTACTTGCAATACATGAGGCAATTCGAGAATGTGTATGGTTGAAAACAATGACTCAGCATATAAGGGAGACTTGTGGTCTCTCTTCAAGAAAAGGAAATCCAATAATTTTGTATGAAGACAATACCGCGTGTATAGCTCAACTAAAGGGAGGTTTCATTAAAGGTGACAGAACGAAACATATTTCACCAAAATTCTTTTTCACACATGATCTTGACAAAAATGGTGAAATTGATGTTCGATAAATTCGTTCAAATGATAATCTAGCTGATATATTCACAAAATCATTACATACTTCAACATTTGAAAGATTGGTAAATAAGATCGGGATGCGTCGACTCAGAGATCTCCAACAACATCATCAGGAAAATTAAACACGCGCTAGATTTCATTTTAGTTGAGTTTTTATCCTATTGAGTTTTTCGAACAAAGTTCTTAATGAAGAAGCGGCTGTACTCTTTTTCCTTGATTTAGATTTTATCCCACTGGGTTTTACTGACAAGATTTTAACGAGACAGCACTTCAGAACCTCAAGCTTCAGTACATGATTTGTTCTACTTATCATTGGATGTTATTTCGAACATTAGACTTAAAGATTCACAATGGCCAACATCAGGGGGAGCAACTGTACTCTTTTTCCTTCGCTCAAGTTTTATCCCACTGAATTTTCTTAGCAAGGTTTTAACGAGGCAGACAATGAGTAATCGAGTAATATGTCATTCAAGGGGGAGTGTTATGAAATATCTAAATTAGGCAAAATTAGGTTGAATGAAAATTACCCTTACGCCCCTGTAAAATTTACATATTATGATTATGCCATTGTCCACTCCTATAAATAGGGGCATATATTCATTATGAAATATACTGGAATGAATAAGAAAAATTCTCCTCTCTAAGTTCTCTATATTTTTCTCTCTATAATTCTTATTAAGATTTTGATAGTTTCACAACTTTTTGTATGTTTACCAAAAATGATTTGAAAGACAGTTGGTCACAGTCCCACCTCGTACCTGAGTCCACATTCAAATCTTTATATATATAAAAGTAGAAGTGATGAGAGAGAGTCATTTTGAAGGGAAAATTGCATTTAATGACTCTCTCTCCTCACTTTTATATTTATATATAAAAATAAATAAATAAAAGATAAAGACTTTTGTAGGAAAATTTATTATTTATTACATATTTAATAAGAGTTGTAATAAATATATTATGTATAAATGTATTACATTGGAAATGAAAAAATTAGATTAATATATTTGAACATAAATAAATGTGATATCTATTTAATTGTGTTATGTAGGAAATGAAAAAATTGTATTAATATATTTGAACATAAATAAATGTCATATCTATATAAATGTGAAAATTTTGGATTAATATATTTGAAAATAAATAAATACATGCTATATAAATTTGCTAACATAGAAATTAAAAATCTGAATTAATATATTTTGAAAATAAATGAATAAAATAAATATAGAAAAGATAAAGATTTTGTAGGAAAATTTATTATTTATTACATATTTAGTAAGAGTTGTAGTAAATGTAATATTTGTAAATGTGTTACATTGGAAATGAAAAAAATTAGATTAATATATTTAAATATAAATAATGTGATATCTATGTAAATGTGTTATGTAGGAAATGAACATAAATAAATGTGATATCTATTTAAATGTGTTATATAGAAAATGAAAAAATTGTATTAATATATTTGAATATAAATAAATGTCATATCTATGTAAATGTGTTATATTGAAAATGAAAATTTTGGATTAATATATTTGAAAATAAATAAATAAATACGTGCTATATAAATTTGTTAAGTTAAAAATGAAAATTTGAATTAATATATTTTGAAAATAAGTAAATAAAATCATTGAAATTTTACTTCCTAATATGTCAATAAATGAGTAGGTTCTTCAATAAGCATATTACAAAAATAATTAATTATTTGCTATCAACCTTTTACAGCCAATGATAAGTTGGTAGAAAATTTAAGCCCCTGTTCTCTTTACTGTTTTGAGGTCGTTTTCTGTTTTTATTTTCGAAAACGCTAAAAACGCGTTCTCTTTACCATTTTCAAAAACGCATTTTGGAAAACAAAAAAAAAAATTTGTACACAAAACGGAAAACGCCCGAAACATCGTTTTGGGCGTTTTTTGTGTATTTCGACAAAAATGTCCAAAACGCGGAAAACGCGTTTTGGGAATTTTTTTTTTTTTTTTTTTATACAATTATCTTAACGTAGAATTAAGCTTAATATAAATTTTTTATTTTTTTATTATTTTTTTTAGAATTATCCTAGCTTGGAACTAAGCCTAAATAAAGAATTTTTTTTTTTTTTTTTTTTAGAATTATCCTAACTTGGAACTTAGTTTAAATAAAGTTTTATTGAATTCAATATCAACATTACAAAAAAAAAATTAAATGAGAATTCTTGTTGTTATATTTCAAAAAATGCAATGATAAATGGACTCTGGTGGTTTTGAAAGAACTTACATTTTCTGGATTTTAATAGAAGTAGAGCTTTCTCAAGTCCCGAACCTGACCAAGCTGTGTTAATATAGACTCTTAATGCTCACATTAGTGTGTTGCATGTAACCATATTTTTAGTGTATTGTGAAATGAAATTTGAGTTGGAGTTAGTAGTATTCTGCAAGCAAATTAATTAAAAATAGTTTAAATAGTGTTCTGCAAAATTTCAAACAGAACGTGTTTTCCAACTTTTCATTTTCAAAAACAGTTTTCAGAAATGACAAACCAAACGCGTTTTCAGCAAATTTGAAAACAAAAATGAAGACTCAAAACACAAAACATTTTCGAAAATGAAAATACAAAATAAAATACAAACAGAACGCCACCTAATCCTTTCATCATTTTGACAAAAATTGGTATGTTTAAAAAATAAGGAAAAATAAAATATATGTAAGCAACATATTAAAAAATAAAGTTAATTAAAAATTATAACATATTCAAAGAAAAATAGGTGATAAGGTGGGCAAATTTTCAGAGAAAAACGTAAATAAAAGTCAAAAGAAATTTAATATAAAAAATTTAATTAAATGTCAAACTTTGAATGGTGCAGTACACTGTGTGTGCACCATTTTTTATTTTGATTAGTTTTGTTTTTTTTTTTTAAATTTTAAACTCAATGACATGTGTTATGGAGGAAATGAAAAAAATTAGATGTATGTATTTTAAAATAAATAAATATATGCTATATAAATTTGTTAAGTTAGAAATTTAAAAATTGAATTAATATATTTTGAAAATAAATAAATAAAATCATTGAAATTTTACTTCCTAATATGTCAATAAATGAGTAGGATTTTCAATACGCATGTTACAAAAATAATTAATTATTTTCTATCAACTTTTTAACCACACATATTTTTCTCTCCAATTTTCAGCCATTATTTTTTACCTCAAAATCATTTATACAGGTTTATAAATCAAACAATATTACCAAACGGAGGCTTAATCTTTACATCATTTTGACAAAAATTGACATGTTTAAAAAATAAGGAAAAATAAAATATATTAATTAATATATTAGATTTCAAATAAAATATATGTGAGTAACACATTAAAAAATATAGTTAATAAAAAATTATAACATATTAAAAAGGAAATAGGTGATGAGGTGGAAAAATTTTAAGAGAAAAATGTAATTAAAAATCAAAAGAATTTTATATAAAAAATTTATAAGTGCCGAATTTTGAGTGGTGCGGTATACTTAGTATACATGTAACATTTTTTTTATTTTGATTAGTTTTGTCTTTTTTAAAGTTTCAAATTCAACAATATTTTGTATTGAAATTTTATTTGATTTATGTTTTTTTTTTATTTGATATGATTATATAATCAAGATATTTTCAAAATTATGATATAAAAATTATATATTCCGTACATCGCACGGGTAGACAACTAGATTAATATATTTGAACATAATTAATGTGATATTTATGTAAATGTGTTATGTAGGAAATGAAAAAATTGAGTTAATATATTTTAACATAAATAAATATAATATCTATGTAAATATGTTATTTTATTTATGAAATCAAAAAAATGTATTAATATATTTGAACATAAATAAATGTCATATCTATGTAAATATGTTAAATTGAAATTGAAAATTTCGGATTAATATATTTGAAAATAAAAAATCCATGCAATATAAATTTTTTAAGTTAAAAATGAAGATTTTGAATCAATATATTTTGAAAATAAATAAATAAATTATAACTTATTAAAAGGGAAATAGATGATGAAGTAGGCAAATTTTCAGAGAAAAATGTAAATAAAAGTTTTAAAAAAAAATTATATAAAAAATTTAAATGAATGTCAAATTTTGAGTGGCGCGATATATTAAATGTACATGTAACATTTTTTTTATTTTGAATAGTTTTATCTTTTTTAAAGTTTCAAATTTAATAACATTTTGTATTGAAATTTCATTTAAATTATGTTTTTTATTTGATATGATTGAATCAAAATGTTTTTAAAATTATGATTTAAAAATTATATATTCCGTGCATCGCACGGGTAGACAACTAGTTTGTATAAGACTAGTTGACTATTCGAAAGGTTCCGCATGCTTCACCTCATTTATATTTTCAAAATTTGGTATCACTTCGTTGTTTTACGCAATGATTATAATTTATAAACAGTATAATTTCTCAAACTACTTTTTAATTTTTAATTATACATATTTTTTCTCTCCAATTTTCAACCATTAATCCACCTAGAATACACCAAAAATTCAAAAAATAAACGACGACTTGCTCAAGCTGCCGAACACTTCGATGAGAAAATAATTTTATATATTATATATTATTTTTATCACTTAAAGCATTTTAATTAATGCTATGTTTGGCTGCCTTTCGGAATTTATAAATGTTTTTTTTATTGTTTTTGGAGTAAAATGTGTAGTTAAAAAGTGAGTTCGAAAAATGTATGTGATTAAAAAGTGATTAAAAAAATGTGTTGTTTATAAATGAATAATAATTACGTTACAAAACAAATTCTAAATCTCTCGTGAAACAAATTATGAGTCATAAATATTTCCAGAGCTATCCAAGAAAAAATGAAAATAGATCCAACTCCAAGTACGGGCCGCCAATTCTCATTCAATGTTTATAAATAAATTGGAAGCTAAATGAAATTAGCTAATATGACCCAACTCTCTAAACGTCTACACATCGTGGTGTCATTAAATTCTAGCTCATGAATCGGCGCGTACATATGATGATGATTTAGCTTATGAAAGAAATATGTTATCCATGACAAGAAAATGAAAATGGTGTATGTTGGTATCCGATCTCGATCGAAAAAAAGTGATGATCCACTGTAAGGCCTAATTATTAGAAATCCCAGATTGTGAGGTAGGACTATAGCCTATAGGGCAAAGTTGGTTAGAATAGTCAAAAGTTCGATTCCATCTGGAACTTCATCATGAGTAAACTGAAGGAATGTTCCTCATTGACACCAACACCTCTCGTGAAAATCAACAAAAAAGGAGAATGTGTCACTAATAACGTCAGTATTATCATGCTCACCAATAAGAAGAAAGTAATGATTACATAAATTACAGACAGTAATAACCTAGACTATATTCTAAATTTGGATGACATGATGATCATATGATTTGATCGAACTTTCAATCAATGAATATCCATTCAAGCAGGGCAATTACACGTGATTCACATACAACATTTTAGCTTGACAAGGTAGAAGACAACAACTCAACAAGCTCTGGTCTTGAAACCTATGTAATGAAACAAAGATCCAACCGGACAAGTCAAGTATTTCTTCGTAATACATTACAGAAACTACGGAATGAAAACCACTCCTTTCATTACACTATTCCATCGATAAATGAAGATATTTCATTAAACATCTCTCAAGTTAATCTATAAATGTAATGTTTATTTTAATCATCAACCGTAAACATGAGTATAAACCATTGACATATTAAGTTTGACAAATCTGAAATGTTGTAAGAGAGAAAAATAAAAAAACTGTGTACCGTCGTCCTCATAAATTGTAGTACTTTTTCTAAATTTTAGAAATCACAAGAAAATTATGACACGTTTGTGAAGTCCACGTAATTAATAAAGTAACATAGGAATGACAACAAGACATGACAGGACGAAGTTAGGAGACTCTCTCATCCCCACAACGCTGGAGATATGCAAGGCGGAGTGTGGTCGAATCATTTTGTCGTCGCCGGACGCTGGAGCAAAGGATGTGAGTTGTCACACTCGGGGATAAATTTCGAGTACTTGGGCCTCCATTTCAACAAATCCCATTAACCTTTGTAAAGCCCACTTTGTTGTAAATCCACTTAGTCCTTAATTAAGTGGCCAAAAGCCCAAATATATTTTAGGGGTCCCCTCCAATCTATTCAGTTTTCCTCAACTGAGACCATTTCCTATTATTGAAATTATTAATTGTGAACTCATCTCATCTATTTTCTATTTCGATACCACATCAAATTATAGATTCACGCGAGAATTGCATATTATATAAGTGCTATGTGATCTCATTGTTAGCCATATTGAAACCTACTCGAACTAGATCTTCCAAATCTTGCGCTTAAAATTGGATTGACGAATTCAAACAACTTTGACTTTCTAAGGTAAGAAATCAAACTTCTCATCACGCGGGAGACTAATTAATCCTTGTTTATACATAGACTTCTCTGATAGTTCGATCGAGAAGCTTTGTAATTTTCTGATATTTGAATGATAAAGTAGCAAGAATTTCCCTAGATTCGTACCACGTCAAGTTATTCGTTCTATTTTTATGTTAAGCATTGGACATTATTAGAACCCTCAATAATTTTTTTAACATTACTATTTTCCTTTACCTTTCACAATAAACTAAGAAATCAATTAATGGTAGTTCTACAAACCCCAAGAAAACAATTTTTATAAATTTTGGAATAAATGAAAAATTATTTTCTTTCTAAGAAAAATGAAAGAAAATTTTAGGTAACAATGTTGTGATACATTTTAACCACACATTTTTTCTCTCTCTAATTTTTAACCTTATATTTACCTCGAAATTTACGAAATTTTAACAGCCGAACATAGGCTTAGATGTTTCATCGCAATTAAGTAGAAGAGGAATTTGGGCCCTAGAGAAGAAATAATTGATTTATCCGTTCAATACAATTAGGTAATTAGCATATTATTAGTCATATCTTAAAGGATTTGTTTAATTGAACATGGAAAATAAAAATGCAATTTTTTTTCCTTTTCCATGTATATTTTCCCACCAAAATGGTGAGAAAATATTTTGAAGGAAAATAGCCTAAAATGTGCTTCAGATACTTGTATATGTAAAATATTTACCATGACAAATGTTCAAACCAAACACTAAAGAAGGAAAATATTTAGAATTGGAAGATTTAACATTTTTCATGCAAATAAAGATAATCAAACACACTTAGTGAAACCCGAATATCGATTTTGAAGAGTTGAGCTTTTTACTTGATCAACTCTATATAAAAGAAGCTTGTCCAAATATAATTTCATCTCACAATTGCACTCTTCGGTTTTCTTTCTTGGATTTTTTTTTTTTTTTTTTTTTTTTTTCAAAATCACGTGCAGAGTACTTCTTGAGAATGCCCCGCATCCCATGAATGGTTAGTTAAATATTTTTTACAAAATTGAAATTATAAATGAGAGAGTGCTTTGATTGGCTTAACAAGAGACCAGAGATTGTAAATTTGAAAAATTAAAAGCGTTTTTATAAAAATTTCAAAAGACACTAAAATTAATGTTCTTGTACTATTTTATCCATCAAAACTTCCTCTCTTTATAACAATAATGCTCCTTGTTCAATTCTACTTGACCAGCCTGTTGACAATTCCGGAAGAAATGTCCAAAATAGCCCTTAACTTAACCATTATTTTCACTCAACCCAACATTTCCCCAAATTGAAGCTGATAAACCCTCGCTAAGTCCCCTTTTCAAATAAAATCCCCGGTTGAGTCCCTCTTTCCCCAAAAACTCAAATGAAATCCTAACCCATACATGACGAAATCGAAGCAAGCAAAAATTGAGTAAACGTGCGGTGTGATTTTTTCATACATCTACCGGTCCGCTGCGATGAAGACGAAGATCGACAAAGTTGTGCAGTTTTTTGAGGAACCCGTAGCAATTCAGTCACGAGAAACAGGTTAGGAACTCCGTTGACCATCTAGTGTGCTTTTCTGGTTTTGATTTCTTGTCCATCCGTAATAGTGATAACCGAACATAGGTATGGTAGTTGACAAAATGTTAACTTCATTTCTTCCTGATTTGTTGGTATAATATTTTCAATAATGCTCCTTGTTGATCTAATGGTTATGGCCTTTTGCTTTGTTGTTGATTTTTAATACTTGGTAACCGAGATCTTGTAGTTGGGTTAGGGTCTATGTTCTGTAAGCTTCATGTTTATGAAACTGTAATAGATGGAAGAACACATTTGGAAGAACACTGAAATGTACAGAATATGTTTATGAAGCTGTAATAAATGGAATAACACATTTGGAAGAACATTTGGTTCATGTAGCCTGTGAATATGTTTTTCTAATTCTAAACCCATGGAAGAACACTGAAATAAACCCATGGATTTTGATATGCTCAAGGGATTGCCAAAAGCACCAACAGAACTGTCAAATTAAGCAGCATTTTTTAGGCTCCTCTTACTCTATTTAATTTAATTTAAAGAATATGGTTGTGAGATTTTGCTATACATGGTAACTAGCATAGATTCATGTTTGGGGTTTTAAATGACTTGATGCAATTGTTTGAAAAATTGGAACTTCCTTCATACGGGTTCTTTAAATTATTAATGTTACAGCCTAAAAATGCCGGGAAGGAACACAGGTGTTTGTCATAGTTGCAGAGCGACTGATCACTACTTCACAGAATGTCAAAGAAAGCGTCGTTGCCCATTGTGATGTCGCGGCTACTTAAAAGATTTTTTTGGTTGAGAAGGAGTCTTCTAAATACAAAGGGAAGATGTTTAGTAGTTGTACTATGAAATGTGGTCATTATGTGTGGTTCGAAGACGGTGAATCAAGTGGATCGAATGCGAAAGACGAATCTATTGGCACTCATTTTGCACATCAAGCAGCTAACACTCTTGTCGAGCCATGTCATAAAAAGCCAAATGAAAGTCTCCGTGTTCTTGTTGGATATCAAACCACATCCTAACAATATTGATTGCCCATGGTGATTGACACCTACGAATGGGGCGAATGGCATGTCATATCTATTCGTCAGGTATGTGGTATCAAATGTCACAACATCCCCGAATTCGATGTACGCAAATCTAGACCTTCTATCAGCCCAAAAAACATTTCTCAAACGTGCATCATCATCCAAATCCAAGCTAAAGAAGAAACCAGGACAACTAGTTTGCATTCTCAAAAAATATGATTGTATTGCAGCCGCATCACCTTCTCTGAGCCTTAGACGTCGAACTATATCAATATAATTCCTACAATCTTTCTCGATATATTTCAACTCCTCATATCCACCCGCCTCGATAACAGCTGAATTGAAACTCTTGTGCATTGGAATTCCAGTTATGTCATTTACCTCAAGCTTCCGTTTAACCTGATCATTCAACTGTCTATTACATCGATAAAGTCTCGATTTCGTCGGACTAGTTCTATGGTTATGATCCATATAGAGCTTGGTAACATGCCAAATCCCATTCAGATCTGAGCGAACTGTCATCTTAGCCTTACAGCCTGTTTGAATTGTGGGATGAGGATTCAAGGAGTTACTTGTAGAACTAACTCTCTTACCTTCTCGGCTGCATGCAAATGTAGCATTTGTTATAACACCTTCTGAGTTTTTTTTTTTGAATTTCTTTTCTGTACTGGGAACCCAACTTTGTAAGCGTATTGCATGTAAAATTCGAATGCCTCATCATATGATGAAAATTTCATCCCAACCTGCGGCGCAATCCAACTAGCCTCATCTGCAATCTCTTCATTCACTCCAACTCAATTATCCGGCGTTATCTCTTCTACTTCCAAACCATCATCAGTTGCAACTAAGGCATTATTTACATCAACCAATGGAGAATCATTTCCTGATAAACATCCTCAAGTTTTAGAGAAACCAAAACAAAATATCATCCACGCACAATTTTACATTTCACAATGGGAGACATTCTGGACAATGAATGTGTAGACCTAGCATACTCATATTAAATGTGTAAACCATCAATTCGCGATTTCAGCTTCTATATGTAAGCCAAATAAAATCATTTCAGAATGTATGTCTTCCCTTAAACTAGTACATAAACTATTTCTACGTGCAAGATATACCGAATAACTCAAAGTGATATAGGATAGAGTTGGACAATCCACTATGTTAGTAGAAAATGAGTGCAAATATTCTTAAATCAGAGTGATAGCAATTAAGAGCTACAAACAATTAAGTTAAGAAGGGAAAGCTCTGTGTCATAGGCTAAGATTAAAGATTAGAATCAGAGTTAGTGCTCAAAACTTGTTTTTGGACATTAAGAAAGTAACTCCCACTGGACATTGCTAATGTATTGTAGCATACAAGTTGCCACATACACACATTATAAGTCATCTCATTTTTCAAAAAATAAAGATATGATGCATTCACCACAGAATTATTGTCTTGTCTAGTCCAATATTGTGTCCAAAAAATGCTCATACAGTTTAATACATGCTTAGCTACGACGAGGTACATACAAACCCTGGAAGCCAGTGCAATTGCCAATACTATCAGGAATTGAACAGACAAGCTATTGTTTCTAACCTCACTGTATGTAATATCAATGATACTAAAATTATGTCCCAATGCCTCATCAATCAGCGACACCCTTTTTCTGGTCCATGTTGAATTTATTTTCCATCGATAATTTACAGCAACCAAATGACGGAAGGGGTTAAGGAGTGAAAGGCCTCGGTCTCAGCTTCTGGAAGATGATGATAAACTTACCAACAGAAGACATTGCTGGTTTTCGGTCGGTGGTCATCGGAATCTATATAGGAAAGAAACAACACAGAAAAGACGAAATTTCGTGCTCCTATTCGCCATTTCTAAGATCTGAGTATCTCCAGTGAACTGACGAGAGCTCTGGCGGGGTGGGTCAACGACGATGAAGGAATATGCAGAGGTTTGGGTGGTGGCGGGCGCACCTTCTACTGGAACAAGAAAGCCCGCCCTCTGAATTTGGAAAGAATACTGAAGGTGGAAATAATTTGTTTTTTATGTTTAGAAAATATCGCAATATTTTTGCCCAAAATCTCGTGAGAACCTGCGAATTGTCAACAGGCTGGTCAAGTAGAATTGTACAAGGAGCATTATTGCTCTTCATACTAGTGTGCTACAAAAAGCAACTAGGAATGAAGTTTAATCTTATTGACTAGGCATGGTTTACATTTATTTGCACTAGTCTTTTCTTAGACTAGGCTCGTAAAACTTGAATATTAGCCCTTATCATCTAGCCACATTTTTTTTAGAGCACTACTTTACACATGCAAACAAGAACATTTATTGGTACAACTTGGAGAAAAAATCTAGAATTCTCGTAGTATGGAACTCTGTAATTTCGTCGTTATTTAATTGACATGTGTATTATCGAGTCCAATTGAATAGTCGGTCCCAATTTTTGAATACATATCAATTAAACATTGATAGATTGAGAATATTGCCTACTCTATAATCCGAAAGTACTATTATTTTTTCATACAATGTGATATAAACATCTAGCCCATGTTTTGGTTAGTTCAAAAAACCACAATGTTAATTGATTTTGAAAAATATTGATGAAACATGTAACTATAAAATTAATATAAATTGTGAGTTTCATGAAACGCACGATTCAAAATAAATTAGAGAAAAATGAGATCAAAGTCATAGCATAAATCCACAAACAGGATTCTTTTTTTTTTTTTTTCATCCACACAATTTTTGACACATTGGCAACACTTCAGAGATGTAGGTGAATATTAATCATGCTATATATGGACATAAAATTTGACAGAAAATTTTACACATACACACATAGCAGGAATCTATTTACTTACTGATCACATTAATTCCAAAATCAACGATCTACAAATTTCAAGTTCGATCCTATTTTTCGGGCAAAGTAGAGTGATCCCAGTGAATATTCTCCTGCTTCAAATTTTGTGCAACTAGTGAATATTCTCCTTGCTTCAGATTATGACATTATGTGCAACTTTCTTCTAATCGCACATGCCTCTCAAATGCTACATTGTATAACTTGGTCATTTCGACTAGAAAATATTAAGAAATAAATAAATTAGAAATTGTATATTTTTACCGTCGTGTCCAACTTAATAACTCATATAAAAAATGCTATAGAAACTTCCATTAATATATACATAGGAATGCATGTGTTCATATATTCGAATTCCATTAAATTTCAGTGACAGTGAACTTTCATACTTTCAAATTCATTATTCAATAGGTTGTGATGCGTTTTAATGCATGGCAACCCACTTTTATATTTTTTAAATTTAAATAAAAGGATTTGTAAATATCCATTTGACTTTTCAAGCAACATAATTGACCAAGACCAACCACTAACAAGACTAACCCACATTGGCTATTACAACCTCCCTCCCTCCAACACAAAACAGATATTTTGATAACCCGGCACATCTTACAGTGACAAAGGGATTGGTCGATAACGTGCTCAACGTGATTAGGTGCAGAGTTTATAATCCTGACGGTTGAATTTAAAGTTAAATAATGAATTTATGTCATGTGTCAAGTAAGAGTTACCATATTCTGCAAGGCGTTATTGAGTGCCATCCACCCTTACTCTGAGAAATATAATCCGCGATTTACTTTTCGAATCAATGATCCAGAGTAGGGTTGGTTCGGACCTCCAATGTGTGGATTACACCAAAATAGATATTTTGATAACCATCGACTATAAATTCCTTAAAAAGGTCAAAAAACCCAAAAGAAATTCTTAAAAAAGTCAGAATGACATTGACTTCTTAGTAAATATTAAACAAAGGTAAAAGAGATAATATTTTTTAATGTAGTAATAACAAGTGCAAAAGAGGACATTCGGGCCCAATTAAAGTAAGCGTGGGCTTATTTTAACGGGCTGTCGGCGCCGTCCAATAAAGACACCTAATATTAATAAAGGGAAATTACAGTAAGGTCCCCAGCTTAATATTTGGCCGATTCAGTCCTTAGCCTTTCAGTTTCAGAATATTTAAATCCTAATTGACTATTTTACCGTACCTACCCTTATATATTTATTTATTAATTATTAATTAATTAAAGAAAAAGAGTCAAAATTCCATTTTAAACTAATTAATCGGTTTTTTTAATAATACACGTCTATCATTAGTTTAGTTAGGGAAGCAATATGGTAGTGACTAGTGAGAGTCATGGAAGGCCCTCCCTTCCTGTGTGCAAGGTTGGAATTAAAATTTCTCAATTTATTGTCTCATTACTTATTTATTTGTAAATCAATTTAAGTTTAAAAGTATTAAAATAAAATGTGAAAAGAGATTCAGGTAGGGATAACGTTTTCCTATCCCAAATACCCAATGTGGCGACATTCGAGGTGAGCCTATGCGTGATGTAGTAGTCTAATTTTATATCCCTACTAAGTTTAATTAAATAAAAAAATATATAAAAAAAATATAAAATATAAAAATGAAAGGAAAAACTCACCTTGCCTACTTCGTCCAAGCTCCCAATAAATAAAAATGCTTTTTTTTTTTCCTAAAAACTTTTTGTTTATTTAAACAATACTACATTTTTTTTTTAATAATAAGAAAAAAATATTGTAATAAAAAAAAAAAAATGAGGCTAATATTGTATTGATGACTTGACTGCTACAAATTAAAAGTTGGGGGACTTGTTGCTATATATATCTTCATATGGTTGGAGACTTCAACCGTAATTTTCCCTTATCACCCCATTTCACAGACAAACCACAATCCACGTCTCTATTTATTTCTTGATAGGTTTCCAAGTCAAGGCTGTGGACTGTAATTCAACAAACACACAAAGAATTGTTTTTGTTTCTTGGTTCTGAAAGTTTAGGAATAATATTGATCTTTGAAGAAGGAAAAAATGGAGGCACAGTACATAATTAGACACCACAGGCACCATCCAAGAGCGCACCAGTGTTCTTCCTCTGTTGTCAAACACATCAAAGCCCCTGTTGATATTGTAATCTCTCTCTCGTTGTTTCTTTTTTTGAAAATTTATTTTTTTTGGGATTTTATTTTTTGGGTTTCTAATTTAAAGTTTTTTATTTATGGTTCCATTTGGGCTTTTGCATTTTATCCTTGCATTCTTGCTTAGTATCCGGTATCTTCGTGAAGTCATGCATTATTTGATGATGAAATATGGAAGAGAGATGATTTTGTAATCAGGGTCTTTCTATTTCTTGGAAAATTTAACCGTTTCTCGAGTTTTAGGCATCAAGGTTCAAGGGAGGGAATTTTTTGTTCTTGATTCTGATATTTTGAAATTAACTTTGATATGCTGCTATTAAATTCGGGTCTTTAAAGGGTAAAATCCCTATTTCTTGAATTTTCTTTTTACACATGAAAAACTAGAAATCTTCTAAGGGATCAATGTATTTTACATGTTTTATAGCTCCTGAAGTTTTTTTATTTCTTTTCGTTTGATTGCCAATAGAATCATAGATGTTCCAGTTAATTAGGAAATTTAATTTTGATAGTTGAGAGTTGAGATTTGTGGATGAGGTCAAATGATCTTAAAATGACAAATATTTTCAGTGCAAATAGATGAGTAAGCACCTGAAGCATACAAGGTACCGTTCATCAAACTTTTAATTCCTCTGAGTAAGAGGGAATATGCGAAATGTAGCCGTTCCGTTCTTCCACGAAGATAGGTAAAATAGAAGATCGAAAAGCTTGTGAACACATTTGCTTCTGTATCTTCTGATTATTTTTTAGTGTGTGTGTGTGTGTATTGATTTGGGAAACTCAAAATTGGGAATGAAATCTCTATGCGCTTTCAAGAGCTTAAACTGGAATTATTTCTTTGAAATTTTGTGTCTTTTGTTTAAGTTTTGATATCCAAGGACTTATATATGTACCTTCTTTTAGGTTTGGTCAGCAGTTAGGAGATTTGATCAACCTCAGAAGTATAAACCCTTTGTTAGCAGATGCATTGTGCGGGATGATTTTAAGATTGGGAGTGTTAGAGAGGTGAATGTGAAGTCAGGACTTCCTGCCACGACAAGCACTGAGATGCTGGAATTGCTTGATGATCAAGAGCACATTCTTGGCGTCAAGATTGTTGGTGGTGATCACCGGCTAAAGGTAAGGGCTTTCCTTTTTCATTTCATATGTAGTGTTCTTTTATCCCTTGAGGTAATCTATACAGCGTCGAAGCAGCTCCGCGATCTTTATAAGTAGTTGCCAAGTTCAATTTATTTGAGTTGATCAAGGGAAAGAATACTGAAAAAGTGCACCATTAGTTTCTAACACTGTTGCACGGACACTTCAACTAAGGTAGCGTGCCCGTGTATGACAAATGTTGGGCTCGTGGTGGATACGACACTCCTCTGGCATTGTACTATAGTCACTCTTCTTTCTTTATAAGATAAATCATGTATTTTAACTCAGAATTATTAAATAATAAATAGGTACTCAAAGTTAAAATATTTTAACAAAAAAAATAAAAAATTAATAACAAGTATAAAATTAAATTTATGCTATATAAATGAAAAATTTAAAGATTTTAATAAACATGTCGATAGCGAGTCGTGTCGGTACTTTTTTGAAAATTTGCGTATCGACATGTTTTGACATGTATTGTGTTGGATAAACGTGTCCGTGTCCGTGTCCGTGTCGATGCATCATAGGTTTCTAACTCTCATTAGCTAGTTGGTTAGTCTTCAACCTTCGAAAAGGTGCAAGTTGGTCCACTATCTTTTACTGTAGTTGCTGTTAAGAGCACAAAAAACTCAAATCTCTGTAAATCGTTGTGTGTCCAACTTTATGAAGCTAGAATTTTCCTTTTAACAAAAATTTTGACAGCTTCTGTCATTAAGGACTGTTGACAAACTATGCAACTATGTAGAGGCCTATTAACCTATTACATTTTTTCCTCAACAATAGAAAGAGGAATCCTTTGCTAATAAATGGAATGACAAATGGGGAATTTGCGAAAGGAGAAAACCAAATATGAATGAACGTTTTCTATATTAATGTCAACCAGGATTTCCTCATCAGCGGTGTCAAGTTCTTGTGGCTTTTAAATTTCATTACTAGAGTTGTGATGCTCTCGCCTTTTAAACTGCCGGGGTTATATTGAGATCAATATTTCTGTAAATACTGGTTCTTTGTGTAATTATGTAAGATCATCCTCGCCTCTGTCCCAATCGGAGCTCCTAAATTTGATTGTTTGTGGAATCATAGGAGAAATTTATTATTCTCCTTTTTCTTTTGCTGATTTAGCAATCTTTAGCATCTCTTTCTGTTAAGGTCCCTAACCAAATTCAATCTCTTCTATTTTGACGATCTTGCAGAATTACTCTTCAGTCATTACTGTCCATCCCGAGATAATTGATGGGATACCAGGAGCGATGGTTATCGAATCATTTGTGGTGGATGTGCCTGAAGGGAATACTAAAGACGAGACGTGCTACTTTGTGAATGCTGTAATAAACTGCAATCTTAAATCTTTGGCTGTTGTCTCAGAGAGTCTGGCGCTGCAAGGTCGGTTCGAGGCCATTGATCGATTCTGAGTTGTATCTATTTGGATAGATTTGTTGCTCAAATTCTCTTTCTTGGCTTTTACGCTATAAGATTTTGCCTTCTGCACTTGCATCGGACTCACCAGACAATAGAGGGGTTGCATATTTAGGCTTTAGTTATGTCTGTAGGATGAGTTATCACTTACCATGCGATGATGTCTGTAACTAAATCTGTAAGAAAGTGCTGGTTTACTGTTTTCATGCATCAAAACCTTTGTACTGCCTTGTACATAAGAGTGCATAATTTTTCCAAGGTTTGAGTGAACAATTCCAAATGTTCTCATTACCTTGTCAATTGCTTGCTTCAAATTTATTTGAGGTTGCTACTTTCTGCATGGTTTTTATGTTTTCCCCTTCATTTTTGTCCCAATTATTATGTTTTACTGATGATGATGATGATGACCGGTAATGACAACAAGAGCTATAACTCATAAATGAGTCAGGTTTTCGCTATCTTACTCTTTGACGTGTCAACAATTTAAAGAATGTCAAGTGTAAATTACAATATACAATATTTGTCCTATCGTAGTTCGCATCTCTACTACCCACTCCTTAACGATTTTGTTGCTAGTTTCCAGTCTTTGCTCGTTCGAAGAGAGCCCAGAATCGGAGGCCATTGTAAAGGTGAGCCATGAAGGACCCAAACTTGGGAAGTTTATACGATTGAGAAGAAGAAAGGGAAGGAAGAACACCTATGATCTATTGGTCAATAATGGGCAATTTACATAATTACACAGTCACAACTGAAATTTATGTCATTCAGGAAGTCTTCCAAGATTTTTATGATATTTCTAATTAATTGAAATTTACTTCCTTTTAAAGTATCATATTATAATGTTTTCCAAATTTTTATGATTCATAGGATCAAAATTTTAGTATCAGACATTGATACTTGTCATACTTGGGGCATAAATTGTGTGAGAAAATGAAAATGACGTAAATTTCAGTGAAATTTTGTTAGTGACCATATTTCAATTCATGGAGATTAAAATGGTGCAAAGTGCAATTATCTCGTATAAAATTATCACATACAAGTAGCTGAGAATCCTGGAACTGCTGAACATAGTAAACCAAGAGAAAAGCCAAGAAACTTCATTATGCTAAATAAATAGAAATTCTTTTAATTGAAATCTACACTCTTTCATTTTATGTTCATCTTACACATCATCCAAATACAATACAATGCATTAATATCTCAAGCATAGTCTCTCTACAGGCTTCACTATTTACATCTTCAACCTTGTGTCCTTGAGCTGGAGTTTCCACTTTGAATGTATTGGGATCTAACTGGTTGCTGATGACGTTTTTGCACGAAGTAACAAAAAAGGACTTGACAATACAATTAACAAGATTTGAACCTTTTTTTTTTTCCATCCTTAATACTGTCGAGTGCTTTAGATCTTCCTTACTACTGAGTGAAAAAGCAATTGTACTACCAGAAATCGTTGCACGAACATTTCCCTTCCCTGAAATGGTGAAAGCGGATGCCATCTTTAAGGATGATTTGATGCTTTCTCAACAAGGACATGTATTTTGCCACTGTATGACAGTCTGAACATATTCTGGTGTTGTTGATCACCCTGATTGGTGCTTTGTTTTTCGACTTGATCAATCCGTACGTAATCGCCAGTTTTTCAGTGTGAGCAAGCAGTGCCTTCTGCTTCCCCACCTCATCGATATTCTGATGAACACATTTAGTATTTGGTACATATCCAATATTCTTCATCTCTGAAATAATCTGATATAACTCGAAGTAGATATCTCCTTCATCTGGATGGGGCTTCCCCACTGCAGAGAAGACATGAACCATCTGATTAATTTGTATCTGACTCCAAACATTCCCAATTCTGACTCCCCTACCATCCATCAAGTCTTTGATTCGGTCCACATCATCCCATCTATTTGAAGCTGCATAGATGTTCATCATCAAGATATAGTTAACAGGATTGCGAGGTTCTAGCTCGAAAAGTTTGTTCGCTGATAACTCTCCAAGCTCGAGATTATAATGGATTCGACACGATCCAAGAAGAGCGCCCCAGACAGTAATGTCTGGCTCTATAGGCATCGTCTCAATGAAATCCCAAGCCTCGTCAAGGTATCCCGCACGTCCAAGCATATCAACCATACATGAGTAATGCTCGATTTTGGGGACTATTCCATAATCACTCTTCATACTGTCAAAATACTTCCAGCCTTCATTAATCAAACCTGAATGTTTGCAGCTAGAGAGAAGAGCTGTAAAGGTTATATCGTCAGGCTGGATTTTCTCGTCTTGCATTTTCTGGAAAAGCGAAATCGCCTCTTTACCGCGGCCAAAAATTGCCAATCCCATTATCATGGGATTCCAAGAAGCCAATGTCTTGCTCTGGAGTTTCTGAAAAACATTATAGGCATTCTTCAAACTGCCACACTTGCTATACATGTCTATGAGAGCCGTCTTTACAAATTCTTCTTCTACAAAACCAGTTTTGATACTAAAACCGTGTATTTCTCTTCCTTTCTGCAACAAACAAAGGCCCGTACAGGCCTGAAGTAAGCTCAGAATAGTAGTCGAGTTTGGCTTAATGCTTTCCTGTTGCATTTGGATACAAAACTCGAGCGCATCTTTATAGTATCCTTTTTGTGAACAACCTGATATTAGAGCTGTCCATGAAACAACATTTGGATTCAAGCCTAATGTTTTGATTTCACGAATCATCGCTAAAGCTTCCTTGATATATCCTGCCATTGAATAACCAGAAATCATGCTGTTATATGTCACTGTATCAGGTTTAATTCCACCTTCCTTCATATGATTCAAAATGCCCACAGCTCTTTTGAAATTTCCTTTGAATGAATATCCTGAAATCAAAGAATTCCAAGCAAAAATGTTTCTATTCTTCATACCATCAAAAAAATCTTGAGCACTTGTTAAGTCATCAATCTTCACATACATGTCCAGCAAAGAAGTTCCTACATGCAAGTCATAGTTGAGCCCGCTTCTTATAACGTAGCAATGGATTTCCTTCCCAAAATTCCGGTAACGTAATTCGCTCACTGCTTGAAGAACAGTGGTTATAGACCTTGAATTTGGCTTGTAACCTGCAACTTGCATTTTCTTTAGGATGTTCAGTACCTCTAGATGCAATCCACGACGAAAATGTCCCGACAAAATACAGTTCCAGGTTACAATGTCCGGCTTCACATTCGAAGTTTCCATTTCTTGAAATAGCTCCATTGCGCAATCTAGATAGGCAACGGCAGTATAACTTGAGATGATCGAGTTCCACGAAGATAAGTTGCGATTTACCATTAGATCAAATACAGCTCGAGCAAGTTCAAGATTATCGTTCTTCGAGTACATATTAATCAAAGAATTGCTTATCAAAACATCTGATCCAACTGAATTTCGAATAAAGTAACCATGTATCTGTTTTCCGGCTTCAAGATCTCCCAGTTTTCGACAAGCTTCTAGAACCTTAGCAATCACTAGGCTATTAGCCTTGACAGATGAAAATTGCATATCGTGAAATGTATTTAGAGCCTGCAACCATCTATCGTTCCTCAAATGCACCAAAACAGCTTCATTCCACAGCAAAAAGTTGTGTTCTGATCTTTCATCAAACACCATTGAAGCACCATCTACACCTGAAAACTTCCCATAAAAGTTCATCAATGCACATTTGGGATACGCTTCCAAATCAAATCCCTTTTTGATTAAACAAGCATGAATTTCCCGGCCTAAACACAGATCCTCTAAAATTGCACAAAGTTTTAAAGAAATTGTCAAAACTTCACTGCCAAATCTCACACCTTTATTATGCAACTCAGCAAAAACTTCAAGAATTTCATTAGGGTCTCCACCAGAATTCCTATAATTTGCAACAAAAGAATTCCAATACAAATAGTTTTGTGCAAAACCCACAAAGAAAACCATAGTAGCAGATCGAAAATCACCAAATTCCAAGTAAGACATAATCAAAGATTGCACATTTACAACTGAATTCCATTTCTTGGATACTTTTATCATCTGGGCATGGCTTTCTTTGATAGAATCAAGGGATTTATGTTCATTATTAATGTCATTATATAAAGAAAGATTTGGCAAGGAATAAAAAGATAAAGGCTCATGAAAAGCATAACGTGAATTTTCAGGTGGAGTTTCGGCAACATTGAGCAGGCTAAAATTGGCAGCATAATTTTTTTGTGGGTTTTTAGTGAGAGGTAGTTGATGGAGTGAGGAATTGAAGTTGAAACCGGGCAGTGAATTTATGGCGTTCATCTTTACAGATGCCAAAAAGTGCATACTGTGTAACAAAATGACTGTTAAGAAAGGATGTTGGAGGATTCATAACTGCAAGATAATAATAATCAAAAGAAAAGAGATATCTAGTGGATAAGGTTTTTTTATCACTGAAGGTAAGTGAACACTGAATGGACAGTACGTGTTTTTGAGGCTTTTTTTTTTTTTTTTTGGGCAAACTCAAAAAGAATGTTTTGAAGCATAACAATTTTTCAAATTATTTTTTAATTATACATATTATTTCTCTCTACTTTTCAACCATATATTTTACTTCAAAAACATGTTTTTAAATACAAAACTTTTAACAAACAGATCAAACCCTTGGATAGGAACTGAAAAATAATTTATAAGTGATAAGTACGTTTTTGTATTGTTTTGATTGTGTATTTATTTTAATTGTTTTAGGTAAAACTCGAATTTAGATAAATTTGAAGGCTAAATAGAGAAGGAACCAAAATCACGCAAAATTGTAAAAGTGGAGATCAAATTGTAAATATCTAATAGTTGATTCATTATTGAAGAATGAAATCAATTGAATGATATTGGAAGTGAAATGATCAAAGTTTCACTTAAAAAGGACTTGGGGCGAAAATGGAGTCGCAAAAGTTATGTTCCAGATTTAGTCGGACATTGAGACCTATTTTTGGGATATTAAAAGTTCAAATTGAAAAAATTGTATTTCAAGAATAATTATAGTCCTTTGAGGTATCTTTTCAACACAATTTGAATCACATCAAACGGATAAGGGAAGAGAAAGATATTGTGAAAATACTGACAAATGCGCAAAGACGACGCAAATGCAACTCTCCTTATATGATTAGAACTCTTATGGAAACCAAGTTAGACGCGATTTTGACCTAATTTCACAATATACAAGACACTACTTTCAACAAGAAGAAGGGAGCAGACTTTATAACACAATACACCAAATAGCAGAGAATTACAAGATCTCAAGGTGAAATTCAAGGGTTTTTAAGATTTTCAAGAAATTAGAGCAATTCTTGATGCAAAATCATCATCATCTTCTTGTTTTTCATCAAAACTTGGTTATGATTTCTTTAAGAGTTCGTTTGGTTGCGATGGTGGAATTTTGGTAGAAAAAAACTAATTTCAGGGAATTAAATTCCTATGAATTAGAAGTTTAATGTGTTTGATTGGTTTAATTTTCTAGGTGGAAAGAGTGAAATTTTTTTCAACTTTTGTTGTTTAATTGACTTTATTTTCCATGAAAAATAAAGTGAAATTTAGCTATTTTAATCATTTTTAAATTTTTTTTTTTTTACATATTTATACTTGATAATAATTGATGCTGTCAAAAATCCTAACATTGACGTGGCAGAATCTGATGATAATTGATTGCTGGAAAAGATGATGAACTCGCCTGTGATGACCTGCAGAAAAGGCGAGGAGGGATCTCCCCGTCACCCCTCCGGTGTGAGAATTAGTATTCTGGAGAGAGAGATAAAATATATAATTGGAATGTATGAAAAGAATTGTGAATGAATATATGTGATCAAATGAGCTACATTTATAGGGATGAAAAAGCCCATAACTCCCTTTATTTAAGAAAGGAGTCCTTTTGCTATAACCTTACCTTTTATGAAGAATTCCAAAGTTGTATTTCCCTTGCGTAAAAGGTTTCCTTGTGGATCATGTATTGCCTTGAGGCTTAAGCATATGACCCATTAACGAGACCCATTATCGAAAGAGATTACGGAGCCTGCCAGCGTGGCCAAAGGTCGGGAATGCCCGGGCTCTCCTTCAATAGTGAGAGCGGAGCAACAAATCGGGACATACCCGACCTATTTGAGGCCGAGCATGTCGTCAAAATGCAGCATGTTTCTGGTCGAGAAACGGTGAGGTCGAGAAAGTGCCGAACATAAGAACCCGGGCAAAGGAATAGGCCGGATCATGGAAATTTTCCTATTTTTTAGGATTAGGAAAATAGCACCGATCATTGGCCCCTATGCGCCAGAGACCGGGACAAGATTTCTGAGCGCATGACAGCTGTTATATACGATTTGCCAACCCATAGACTTTAATTTTTTGTCATAAAAGATTTTCCTTTAGGAAGATGACACGTGACAGGAGGCAATATTTTTATTTTGAAATTTTCCCGCCAATTTTTTGCCTATATATATGTGGTCCCCATAGCCTCATTCATTTTACTTTGCGAAAAATAACGATCAGAGAACTTCTCAGGTTATCACGTCTACTCCAACAATATCCTCTTAGAACTTAGGTAAGCTCGACCTACCCCGACCTATCTTTCTATTTTTATTATTTATTAATCGTAATGGCTAGGCAGGTTCCTGTGAGCGACCTTAGGGAAATAGAAAACATAGACGAACCATTAGAGGTTGAGCCACTAGGTTTCTACGAACCCCCGACCAGTCCTCAGGATAAGGAGTCGGAAAATGAAGAGGAAGCGGAAAATGACCCTGCGGTAGATAGAGATTCGAGAGAGGCCGACCTCGAATTTCCAATATTCTTCAACAAAATGAAAGAACACATGATCGAGGTAGATATGAGGAGATATAACTTGGTGGATAGGTATACGGCAAGGGTTCCTGATAGAGATGAGTACCCTTATCATTGTCGGGAGGGGGAAATAGTAGTATTTCACGAGACCTTAATGGTCGGGCTTCGGTTCCCACTCCATTATTTTTTTGTGGACTTCTTGCTAACCGCGGGCATTTTTCCGGGTCAGCTCGCTCCAAATGTGTGGAGGATTCTTGTATACTTTTTTATTTTGTGTAGGAGTTTAGGAATAGAACCTGCTGTCAACCTTTGTAAATGTCTTTTGGAACTCAAGTTTCTTCCCCGGTGTAATTCCTTTGTTTACTTGTGCGGGAAGGGTAGATTTGAAGTTCCATAGGTTCCATCTTCCATTAAGTACTGGAAAGAAAAAAATTTATTTATTAAGCCAAGAGAAGGGGACAACATTTTTTGGGCGACCTTTAGGAAACCCGACTTAGATAGCTTCAATAGGACGGGGAACCTAAGTGAGGACGCCATCACCGAGCTTATGGCAGATGTTGTAAGGGTGTGCGACTTTAGTTTATCGGTCGAGGAGGCCAATGACCTTGTGAATAATGACATCCTTGACATAGCTAGCCTTGGTCTCCAGCCCGGTAGGGTTCGACGTAAAAACAGCACTTCTACTTTCTCATATTCTTGGTTTGTATTATTTCAAGGAGATCTAACTAACCCGACATGTATATATATATATATTTTTTCAGGAATGGATTTTAACTCCGAGGCACTGAAGGAGGCCGCTCCGACTAAGCCCCACGTGGCTCGGAACAAAAGGACTGTGGACGGGGTGACTCGACAACGTCCCCAAAAGAAATCAAGAGCTTTTGCTTCAGGCCCGGGCCAATCTTCTAACATGGCTAAAGCTCCTCGTGCCAGGGTGGAATGGTAGCAGAGGGGTCGGGCTCCCCCACCTTCTGACTCGGAGCTCGAGGTTGAGAACCCTTCCCTGGCGGACTGCCGGAAGAGGCTCCAAGATTCTCTCCACCCTGATCTTGTAAAGAAGTATCAATACGAGATCGGGTTAGAGCGAGGAGTGGAACATATAATGAGCGCAGCACTTCAGGTATGGTCTGGGGTGTCCCACTAGCACTTAGCTTTCATTCAGCTAAATTTTTTCTAACTTATTCTCTCGATTTCCAGATGCTCAGCATTACCCGAGGTGTTGCGAATCAAAGTATTGAACGGGGAGAGACTGCCAGCCAGTTGGTTCATTTCGTTCAATATGAGGTGACCCGGGCTAATGTTGTCGAAGAAGAGCTCAGGAAGGTGAAGCTTGAGCTTGAGGCGGCTGTCTAAGAGCGGGAATCAGCCCGTGACCAAAATAAACGTTTGGAGGAAGAGCTCAAGCTAGCACGTGAGGGGGAGCTCCAAACCCGAGCACTAGCAGTTGAAGAATTCAAAGGGTCGAAAGAGTATAAGCTTGCTCTAGGAAATTACGCCCTTGAATCGTACACCCAAGCGATCAAACAAGCTCGAGCTTGGTGCCTTCTGAAGGCACCCGACATCGATACGAGCCCGCTGGCAGAATTTCCTTTGGGCGCTGACGATCTTGATCTCTCCCCTTTTGATGACGAGGAAGAGGACTGCGAAGTGGTAGGTGATGATGAGATCGAGAGCGAGCCCGACCCCTGAAGGCATTTTTGTACCCCTTTTCTGAATGTATACAAACCCGGGGTATGCCCCGATGATATCCTGTAATTTTCCATGAATGAATGTCTATTTTCTGTCAATGCTCGCACATTTTACTTGTGTTTCAATGATATGTGAATAGTCATTTTAAGTGCCCAAACCGTTCTTATAGATGATTGGGTGTGGACGAGCTCTTAATTATGCGATCAAAATTTATGTTTGATAGCAATTAGAGAGACTGGGCGTGACTATTTTTTTTTTTTGATCGATGATTTTCTTGCTAAAGTTGGGAAAGCACGATCTTCCCGTTAGTATACAAAATAGTTCAAGCTTATAACTTGTGAATTTTGAGAAAAGATATTCCATAAGGTCAGGTAATACCAACCTCTTTGAGCAATTCATGGGGTCGAGCTTTCGTAAGATTTCCAGAATCATCATTTTGATTCCATATGGTCAGGTCGTGATTGAACTCATATATAGGAACGTTTACCTTTTGTATCGTCAAGACTAAGTTGAAGATAAATGATCAACATCGAATATCCGACCCTTTACGTTTTATTGAGGATGTTTACTAACCAAGGCCGGGAATGATCGACCTTTCCAACAATCCATTAGGTCGAGCACGTTCCCTACAATATTTTTCATGACTCCGTATCTGCGTAATTATATGATCGGGTAATGGCCGACCTTATATTATGGTCATAGGAATGGACTTAACTTTTTGTAGCATCAAGAGTTTGAGTTGGATACAATTTGACTAGTAAGACCGGGTGTGCCCGACCTTTTTTGTCAATTGACTAGTAAGTTGTGGGAAATAATTTGTAATGTCTTGCCATGAGACCATGTAAAGTATTCGTGGAAGAATAATTTGTGAAGTCTTGCCATGAGACATTGTAAATTATTTGATGGGAAATAATTTGTAACGCCTTGCCATGAGACCTTGTAAATTATTCGTGGAAGAATAATTTGTAAAGTCTTGCCATGAAACATTGTAAATTATTTGATGAGAAATAATTTGTAACGCCTTGCCATGAGACCTTTTAAATTATTCGTGGAAGAATAATTTGTAAAGTCTTTCCATGAGATATTGTAAATTATTTGATGGGAAATAATTTGTAACGCCTTGCCAGAGACCATGTAAATTATTCGTGGAAGAATAATTTGTAAAGTCTTGCCATGAGACATTGTAAATTATTTGATGGGAAATAACTTGTAAAGTCATGTGAATGACCTTGTAAGTTATTTCAAAATCTGATATTTGTATTGCTCATTCTTTGGAAGAAGTACTTTTATTGAAGGGGACTGAATGTGGGCCTCGTTAAAACCTTACCCAGAAAAACTCGGTGGAAAAAAATCTGGATAAGGAAAAAGAGTACCCGTCCCTGACGCTCAAAGATAGAACAATGGGCACGCATGCCCGACCATAATATTCACTGATGGACGTGCAAGTCCGAAAGTAAAAATAAAAATGGCTGCGCAGGCCCGACCTTACTACGACTAAATAACTCGATATTAATAGAGATGATTATTTGTAGTATGGTTTCAAGTTCTCCATATTCCATGGCCGAGGAAGAGGTTTTGAATCCATTGTGCGGACGCTGTATTAGCCCTTTCCCACCTTTCGGATGACTTCATAAGGTCCTTCCCAAATAGGCCCAAGTTTCCCTGGTTGATGACTGGCAGCCTCACTGTGGCGAAGGACAAGATCTCCCATTCTGAATTCTCTCTTCTTTACTCGGATATTGAACTTCTTAGACATGGCCTGTTGGTAGGCTGCTATTCTTAATGATGCGTTCTCCCGGACTTCTTCTAGAAGATCTAGACTTTCTCTGTCCCTCGATGTGGTCAGGAGACCCTACAGTCATAGCACGGAAGCTCGGAATTGTTACTTCTACTAGGATAGCGGCTTGCATTCCAAAGGCCAGCATGAACGGGGTTTCCCCTGTAGCCGTTTTGAACGTGGTTCGGTTGGTCCAAAGTACTTCGGGGAGGAGATCGGGCCAATCTCCCTTGGCACTGCCAAGGCGAGTCTTCAAGTCTTGTAAGATGAGCCTGTTTGTAACCTCAGCTAACCCATTACTCTGCGGGTGCGAAACGGAGGTTAACCTGTGTTCTATTCCCAGGTTCTTGCAGAATTGCTTGAAGGCTTGGCACTCAAATTGACGCCCGTTATCTGTTATTAATGTCTTAGGAAGACCAAAACGGTAAACTATTGATTTCCACACAAATGCTTCCAGCTTTTGTTCTATGATCACGGCTAGCGGTTCGGCTTCCACCCACTTAGTGAAGTATTCCACTGCAACTGGCAAGAACTTGACCTGACCCCGAGCTATAGGGAAAGGCCCAAGTATGTCGATTCCCCGTTGGGCGAAAGGGTATGGGCACAATATCGAGGATAGCTCTTCCGCGGGTTGATGTAATCGGGCTGCGAATCTTTGGCACTTGTCACAGACTTTCACATAATTAAGTGCGTCTTTCTTCATATTCGGCCAGTAGTACCCGTATCTTATTAATTTCATTGCTAGAGCTCTTGCTCCCTGGTGTCCTCCACAAATTCCTTCATGAACCTCGGTCATAGCAAGGACTGCTTCTTTTGGAGTTAGGCATCGCAGATAAGGAAGTGTGAAGCTTCGGCGGAACAAGGTATTCTGCAGCAAGGTATATCTCGGAGCTCTTGCTTTGATTTTTCTGGCCTCTACTCTGTCATCTGGAAACTTTTCTGATGTTAGATATTCAATTATTGGATCCATCCAACTAGGCTCTTGATCTGAAATATCCATGACCTCGGATTGTTGTACGATACTAGGCTCATGAAGAGTTCTTACGAACACGGTCCTCTCCAAGTGGTCTAGATTGGAAGAAGTAAGTCTTGACAAAGCATCTGCTTTGTGATTGGCGGACCTCGGAATTTTGTCTATGCAGCAAGACTTGAACTTTCTTTGCAAGTCTAAGGCCATCATCCTATAAGATGACATTTTCTCATCTTTTGCTTCAAAAGTGCCGTTTACCTATTCTACCACCAATTGTGAATCACTTAGGACCTTGACATGTTCGACCCTTAGATGTTGAGCTGCTTGAAGTCCAGCAATTACGGCCTCATACTCTGCATCATTATTGGTTGCTGGGAAGTCAAACCGTATTGCACACTGAATTTTCATTGTGACATCGTCTTTCTTTAATATGATTCCGGCTCCCGAGCTCGCAGCATTCGATGCTCCATCGACTTGCAAGGTCCATGTGGCCTCTTCCCTGTCATGACCTGTTGGCCCCCGAGGTCTTGGTATGAGTTCGGAGACGAAGTCGGCCAAGACCTGTGCTTTGATGGAAGGTCGAGGTTTGAATTCGATATCATACTCTCTGAGCTCGATTGACCACTTGAGTAGACGGCCGGATACATCTGGTTTCTGCAAGATTTGCTTCAAGGGCTGATTTGTGAGGACAGTTATGGCATGAGCTTGAAAGTACGGTCTTAACTTCCTCACCGCCGTAACCAAGGAAAGTGTGAGCTGCTCTACCAATGTATATCGGGTTTCTGCGTCCAACATCATCTTACTGACGTAATACATCCGTTTTTGAGTCTTCTCTTCTTCTTTAACCAAAATGGCGCTCACAGCATGATCAGATACCGCTAGATACAAGAACAGATTGTCCCCTGGATTCGGCTTTACCAGTATCGGAGGTGTTCCCAAGTATTCTTTCAACTTCCTGAAGGAGACCTTGCATTCCTCGTCCCATCTGAAGTCCTTGTTTCCTCGAAGAGTTTTGAAGAAGGGAAAACAATTGTCTGCTGCTCTTGACATAAATCTACCTAATGCCGCTACTCTTCCTTATAACTTCTGCACTTCCCTAATGTTTCGGGGAGGTTCCATTGATGCTAGGGCTGAAATTTTATCTGGATTAGCTTCGATACCTCTCTG
The DNA here is from genome assembly GCA_963555705.1 of Ligustrum vulgare. Taxonomy (NCBI): domain Eukaryota; kingdom Viridiplantae; phylum Streptophyta; class Magnoliopsida; order Lamiales; family Oleaceae; genus Ligustrum; species Ligustrum vulgare. Next base: position 30,812,384 of record OY743189.1, on the reverse strand, counting down.
AGTGATCATGAATCCCAAGAACTTTCCCGAGCCTACTCCGAAGGCGCACTTTGCAGGATTCAGTTTCATCCGATGTTTTCTAAGTGTACTGAATATGTCCTCAAGGTCAACAATATGGTCTTTCTTTCTTGAGCTTTTTATGACCATGTCATCAACGTAGACTTCAATGTTAAGCCCAATGTGTTGGGGGAAGACCATGTTATGCAACCTTTGATAAGTAGCTCCAACATTCTTCAATCCAAATGGCATGACCTTGTAGTAATATATTCTTTCATTTGCCATAAAGGAAGTTTTTTCCTGATCTTCCTGTGCCATCCGAATATGATGATATCCCGAGAAGGCGTCTAAGAAACTGTAAAGTTCAGAGCCATATGTGGAATCCACCAACCTGTCGATCCTGGGAAGAGGATAACTATCTTTCGGACATGCTTTATTCAAATCTGTGAAGTCTATACAAACTCCCCACTTGCCATTTGGCTTCTTCACCAAGACCACATTGGCTAGCCACTCTTGATACTTCACCTCTTTGATGAATCCTGCTTTCAAGAGTTTATCTACTTCCTCTTTTATTATCTGCCTCCTTTCTGTGGCAAACTGTCTTTTTCGCTGTTTTACAGGCTTCTTGTCGGGCATGACGTTGAGCCTATGTTCGACGAGTGCGGGATCTATCCCGAGCATGTCTTCAGCACTCCATACGAATATATCGATGTTCTTCTTTAAACACTGTGACAACTCCTCCTTCATTAATTTGGGGAGCTCCTTCCCAATTGTGAAGCTCTTCCCTTCTGAAATTTGAACCTCTTCCAACTCCTCTACTGGGGACATTCTTTCTTCCACAGGAAGTTCTATTGACATCAGATCCGCCTTACCCTTTCCAATATAGCTAATATAGCAACTTCTGGCTACCGATTGACTTCCCTGAATATTTGCTATGCCTTCGGAAGTTGGGAACTTGATTTCCAGGTGATAAGTTGATACCATAGCTCTGGGGCTGTTCAGGAATGGCCTTCCCAAGATAGCATTGTAGGCTATAGAAGTTTTGACGACTTGGAACGGAGTCATCTTCGTTACACGTTTCTCTTCTGATCCTAGTGAAGTGGGAAGGTCAATTAGGCCTTCGGGTTTCACGGTTCCTCCACCAAACCCAGTTAGGGGAGTAATGACCTATCAAAACCGATCTTTGGGAAGTTGCATCTGATTGAAAGCTTCTAAGGAAAGAATGTTGGCTGCGCTTCCATTGTCAACTAGCACCCTCCTGACATCAAAATTGGAGATTGTTGCACTGATAACAACAGCATCGTCATGAGGATACGAAATTCCTTCCATGTCAGCATTGTTGAAGCTGATGTTGTTTGAACCCTTATGGTCATGACATCCCGACCTTTCTTCTCGATCCCCTAGTGCCCGGGCATGATTCTTGCGTGCGTTATTCGAATCACCTCCAGATGCTATTCCTCCGATGATAAAATTTATGGTGCCAGTAGATCCGTTTTTCTCTTCTCATTTTCCATGATCTTTATCATCTTTCTTTATATAGTGCCCCAGGAAACCCCTTTTTATGAGGGCTTCTATCTCTTATTTTAATGTTCTGCACTTATCCGTTGTATGGCCCGGCTCTTGTGAAATTCACAATACTTATGTCGATTCTTTTCGTCAATTTTCCCCTTGATAGGCTTGGGCCATTGTAGATCTTCACGTCCTTTGATTTCCATCAGAATGTGGGATCGGGGTGCGTTTAGCGGAGTTAAACTCTGATGCCCATGGCTATTTCCCTTCGAGTTGGTTCGGGAAGAATTTTTCTCATCCTCCTGTCTTGACCTCTTATTACCCTGCCTTGTTGATTATGAAGACTGTGCTACTGTCCCGTGCCCTTGATCCTGTGCCCGAACTGATAAAAGTGTTTCCTCCATGTTTATGTACTTCTCTACTCTTCGGAGAAGCTCTGTTACATTTGAAGGCGGGTTCTTAGACAGAGACATTCTGAATTCCGGGCCTCGAATAGCCAAGGTAAGGGCTGAAATTTTCGAAGATATATGAAGATCTGGAATCTGAAGTCTTTCAGCGTTAAAGCGAGTCATGAACTCTCGCAGAGTTTCATTCGGTCCTTGCCTTAATTGCATGAGGGAACCGAAGGTTTTCTTGATCCTTTTTTCTACTTGCAAAGAATGCAGTGAACTTCTCAGTAAGATCGGCGAAGGAAGAGATGGACCCTGGAGGTATCGTAGAAAACCAGTCTCGAGCTGAATTTGTTAAGGTTTGCGGGAAGGCCTTGCATAAAATCTGATCGGGAGCATTCTGCATGTCCATGACATTAGTGTAGGTATTCAGGTGGTTGTTTGGATCAGTTGTTTCGTCGTACTCCTTTATACGAGGGTATTTAAATCTTTCCGGTAAGGGGAATGATGTTATTTCAGGAGTAAAAGGTGTTCTTCTCAAGAATGACGTCCGACCCTGTGTGTTCTGCCGTATTCCATCGGAAATTCCCTCCTGAATGATTCTCGAGAGCTCTTGTTGTGTTAAGTTGGCAGATCCTTCTGTCATGGGATGGGCACCCCTAATTCCCGGGGAGTTGTCGGCCGTAGGATTAAGTGGTCGGGGATCTTCCTTGGGAATTGTGCTCGAAGTGTTCCGGTCAGACGCTGCTTGATGATTGTTCTGCTGTTGAATGGCTCGACGAAGTTCGCGGAGCTGCTGCTGAAGCTCATTGAAATCTTCTCGACTAACGGGCTCGTTGTCTGGCGTGATGTCTGGGTCTTGTCCTTCCCCAATATCTTCAAGAGGTGGAGGATTTTCTTCTTCCACCAGGTATTGTCCTGAAGGGGCTGACCAGTGGATGTGGAGGGGCAAACTTGGCGTCTATTAACCATGGCTGATTGTATCTTTTCCCACATACGGCGACAATTGATGCAATCAAAAATCCTAACCTTGACGTGGCAGAATCTGATGATAATTGATTGCTGAAAAAGATGATGAACTCGCCTGGGATGACCTGCAGAAAAGGCGATGAGGGATCTCTCCGTCGCCCCTCCGGTGTGAGAATTAGTATTCTGGAGAGAGAGATAAAATATATAACTAGAATGTATGAAAAGAATTGTGAATGAATAAATGAGATCAAATGAGCTATATTTATAGGGCTGAAAAAGCTCATAACTTTCTTTATTTAAGGAATGAGTCATTTTGCTATAAACTTACCTTTTATGAAGAATTCCAAAGTTGTAAGGATTCAATTTCCCTTGCGTAAAAGGTTTCCTTGTGGATCATGTATTGCCTTGAGGCTTAAGCATATAGCCCATTAACGAGGCCCATTATCGAAAGAGATTACGGAGCCTGCCAGCGTGGCCAAAGGCCGGGAATGCCCGGGCTCTCCTTCAATAGGAGACCGGAGCAACAAATCGGGACATACCCGACCTATTTGAGGCCGAGCATGTCGTCAAAACGCAACATGTTTCTGGTCGAGAAACAGTGAGGTCGGGAAAGTGCCGACCATAAGAACCCGGGCAAAGGAATAAGCCGGATCATGGAAATTTTCCTATTTTTTGGGATTAGGAAAATAGCACCAATCAATTATTAATCTTAATTTTTTTTTTAAAAGTCGATTAACACCAATAAAACTCATCAAATGTGACGCAAAACAATTTCCACCTAACATGGAAAAGACTTTGTCATCTATTTGGTAAGAATTTGATTTCCACCTTTTGAAGGAAAACCATCGCGTGAAGTCCCTAATCTAGAAATGGTTTCCACTCCAAATATAGCCAGTCAAACACTAGAAATCAAGCGAAGTAGGAAAAGAATTAGATTTTCCATGGAAAAGATTAGGTATCAAACGTAGTCTTATATTATTAATTTTAATCTTTTTTGTTGTGTGTAGCTAACTATTGTTGGGGCGAACGATGTAATCTTAGTTTAATTATTCAATTTAAATTCTCATGTGTTTATGCTTTAATTTGATGTATTGAATTTATTTCCAATCTTAATGCATGAATTAATTGGTCACTAATTCATAGATTTTGTGGGTTGCTTTCATAATTCGAAGAGTAAGTTAACAACCTAGACCACGAGATAAATTTCGACAATTTAACAAAAGGGTAGAGATACATGATTGTAATTGTTGTGATCTTTATGAATTCTTATGATTGAATACATTTAATTAGGGTTTGTTCTGACATATTATAGAGATATGTATTGAATATGAAAATCAGGATACATTCGTGAGTCCCAACACTTTTAATCTATAAAACAAAAATCAAATCTTTTTATTTTCTTTGTTTACTTTATTTTGATATTTAATTGCTTTCACTAATTAGTAGTTTTAAGGAATTCCTAATATTTGCATTTATTTGTAGTTTAGGATTTTCACCTCCAAACTTAAAATATATATTGTTCTCAATATCTTAAAGCACAAGTAAGAATATAAGGGGATGGGGAAGAAAAGGAAGAAGGCCCTCCCCGAATTTTTCTGACATGTGTGAGGTACTATGATTGATGGTTAGACAATCTCTTTTCTAATGCTCTTCCATATGTCGATGTTGGTTTGAGTGTTTCAAAACGTCATGTTTTTGCATAGCGGTCAAATTAAAAATCAAATATCAAATAACCTAGAACATGTGTTACTTAGCCCAAATAGTCGAAATAACTAACAATAAATTAAATGGTCTAAGGGGAAAACAACTTGGATGATGATACCCTATATATATATTCTAGAAAGCAATATAAATAAAAGTAATAAAAATTTAACAAATAAATAAAATAATAAAATATTTGGGCTACCTCCCAATAAACGCTTTATTTATAGTTTTAAGCTCGACTTTTGATGGTATTGGTCGTTCAAGGAATTTTAAAGAAGACTTTCGATGACTTACTTTGCTTGTGTCAGTTGAACTTTCGTCAAGTTTTATTTATTCTCCAACAGTTCATATTGCCTCTGTTCTTATAATGTATTCCGACTTCATCACTTGATTCAAACTTCAATATGTAAACTTCAATCATCTTGTCAGTGTCAGTTATGAAATTAATTATTAAGGAGTCAATGGAGTCAAATGATTGCTTGGTAAGGTCAACATCGCTAAAATTCGCCTTTTTGGTTTATTCTATTGTGATCAACTCCTCCTTCTCCACATGATTATCTTCTTTAATTAATGTTTCCTCGAGTTCTATGTCCAGATCTTGAATTGTTGACAATGTAACAATGAAATCTTCATGACAAATATTTTTCTCGTGGTATTTGTTGAAATCCCAGTGGAGATGGAATGATTATTTTCACGGGTAGGTTATGCACATCAAATTCTGGTGAGAAAAACAATGCAATAGGTAAGTCAACTAGGGCGGTTTCAAAAATTTCATATTCAGCTTTTATGTCTCTTAGTCGCTGTACTATGATAAAATCTCCTAGTAGCATATCTTCCTCTTCAATTACTTGAGCTATAAATTGTTGTTGTCTTATGAAGAAATCACGACCAGCATTTTGTGAAAGTAAATTCCAACATTCTGAACTTCGCTTAAACCTGAAAATAAACAAAAATAGTGAAAGAATTGAAATAAACTAAAAATAACAAAAAAATAAAAATAAAAAGTCCGAATTAGTGAAAATAATCTAAAAATAAATTTAAACTACAATCCCTGACAAGGACACCAAAAACTTGTTGCGCTTTTTCCCACTGCAAGTGTACGGATTGCATAAGTAATGAAGTAGTTAATGAGTCCGTATATCGTTTCCATAAGGGCTGAGATAAATTATATTCTAGATTACTAACTTTAACCGCGATAAGAAAATCTAAATTAACAATAAAAAATAAGGAATATAAAAGAGGTGATTTTGTTTTGTTTGAATAAAATTAAAATTGCAATTATGAAAATGGTTTTGTAAATACATAGAGAGCATGTATTGGAATTCGAATCCACCTAGTGACATATTAATTTTGATTCTTAATTACGTAATTTAGCTAATTCATACATTCATGACAATCGATAAAACTAATATATTTAATCCTCTTTTCAAAGACAAAAAAAATCTACCACAAACATGACCCGAATTTATTCCTTAACCGAATACGAATGTTCATGATGCATTAAATTATATGATTATCTAAATAGATTGTATACGACATATTGTTATTCCTAACATATAATGTTTGTGTATTTATCTTACCGTGTTCTAGACCTATTGTGATTTTTTCAAGATTAAAACAAGTAACTAATTATCTAATTGGTGATCGAACAATCAAATAATACAATGAGAATACAAGATAAATCAAGAAATGCAAGATCATGCTAAATTATAGAATCTTGAAGTAGATTAAATAAAATATAGGGTTCATCTCATCCAATACATCTAGCCTGGCATAGGGGTGTCAAACGGACTGGACAGTTCGAGAGTTCGTGAGTTTGACTCGGCTTGATTCGTTAAAAGTTTGGCTCGGCCCGTTTAAAAAACGAACTTGGACCGTAATAAAAATTTGAGTGTTGGACATTTCGGGTTCGACTCGTGAAGTTCGTGGACCTGTTTGCGGACTAGTCCAACGGATAACTAAAATGAACCGGAAACGGGCCGACCACGGGCCGGCCCGTGGTCGACTCGTTAGGCTCGTTTGAGCCCGTGCTCACGAGTCGGAAAGGGCCGGCTCGCGGGCCGGCCCGTGAGCCTCAAACGGTCACAAGACCGTTTGAAACGGTCTTGTAACCGTTTTTAATATTTTTTTCTTCTATAAATACTCGTTTTTATTTCATTTTTTTCACAATCTCAAATCAACTCTCTCAACTTTCAAGTCTCAAGTCTCATTCTCTCAAGTCTCAAATTCTAGTGGCTAGTGCTATAATATTTCACATACAAATATACAATATTGTCTCAAATTCCATTCCATATTTCATTTTCATCTCCAAATTTTCAATTCTATTATTTCTAATGGCCCACTCACAATCTCATTGTTATTCTTCTAGCCAATTTGTTGATGAATTTGCACCTCTCAATGATATTCCAATTTCCGACAATTTGGCGGAATTTGAAAATGAGATCGAAGATATAGATACAAGAACTCCTATTGATTTGAATGACATAATTGATGAAGATGTCACTGCTACATATGGATCTGGCTCCGGTAGCACGACGGCAGGCTCCAGCAGAAATCCAAAGAGGACGAAAAAATCTCACTGTTGGAATTTTTTCGATGTGATTGAAACATCGGAAAAAGATGCTGAAAACAAACCGATATCCAAAGTAAAATGTAGAAGTTGCGATGGACTTTTCTCTTGGAAGAAGGGTGGGGGCACATCACACCTCAATAGACACTGCAAGGGATGTCGAAAACCTGGCACGGTTGAAGCAAACCAATCAACTCTACAGTTTGGTCAATCAAGTTCGAGCCTAACCAATTGGGTCTTCAACCAAGATCTAGCACGTCGAGAAGGGATGGTCATATTCGTATCGAGTGGTGAGTTCCCACTTTCAGTTTTAGAAAGTTCACAATTCACGGAATTCATTCAGAAGTATCTCCAACCCAGGTACAAACCCATTTCTAGAAATACTTTACGAGCTGATTGCATAGCTAAATATTTACAAAGAAAAAAAGTTTTATAGATGCTTTAAATAAATGGAATTGTAACTTGTCATTTACTTCAGACCTGTGGACTGGCAATAATCATAGAGGTTACGTAACTCTTACTTGTCATTACATTGATGATTCTTGGGTAATACACAAAAGAATTATGGCATTTAAAGTTATTGATTACCCACATAACGCAACAAATATTTTCAATATACTACTTGCAATTCTTAGAGAATTTAACTGTGATAGTAGAGTTCGTGGTTTTATACTAGATAATGCTTATGTTAATAAAGCGGTGATTGATAGATTAGCAGCCCTCATAAATCCTGAGTTTGGTGGAGTCTTGTTTCATGTTCGTTGTGTTTGTCACATTTTTAATTTAATAGTTCAAGATGGTCTTAAGTTTATAGAAAATCAATTGAAAAAAATTAGGTGTTTGCAATTTCATTATGATAGCACCCTCCAGAAAACAAGTTTTTGATGCACTGTGTGTAGAAAATGGTATGAACCCACGATCATTTATTACTGATGTAGGACATAGATGAAACTCAACTTATTTAATGATTGAACATTGTGAAGATTACGAGAATTTAATATGTGCATATTACAACGGTCGGCACTCAAACGACTCAGATTTTGATTTGGGGACTAATGATTAGGAACTTGCAATTCATGTTAAAAAAATTTTGAAACCATTTTACGATGCTACAAACGAATTGTCTGATGTTTATTATCCTACTAGTCCTTTAGTCTTGAAGCATTTTTATTGTATTGCTAATAACTTTAACAAGTACAAGACATTTCCTATTTTTTCTGATATCATTAAAGCAATGGAGACTAAGTTTAGAAAGTATTGAGAAGATTTACCAGCTTTGTTTCCATTAGCAACGGTTATGGACCCTAGAATAAATTTAGAGGGAACTAAACACACTATAAAGGCAATATCAAATAAATTAACTTTTAAACCCCTTTAACATGCACAGATTTAGAAAAATGTTTATGTGAAATGTACGATATCAATTCCCAAATGTCAGGTAAAAATGTTAGAAAAACTGCTCCCACCCCTAATGTGATACAAAATCAAGACAGTGATTTACTTTCCTACCTTATGACTATGAAAGGAACTTCTAGTTCTACTACACTTCCTAATGGTTCTAGTTCTTCTAGTACATATAGTTCAGATGAAATTCCAGGAGAGTTAACTAGTTATTTCTCACATTACCTTCTTAGTATGTTAGACGAGGACGAAAGAAATAATTTTGACATTCTTAAGTGGTGGAGACAAAACGAGAGTCAATACCCGTTTGTTTCTATGATTGCACGAGATCTACTAGCACCTCCGGTATCAACGGTAGTATCGGAGGCTGCTTTTAGTGCAGGTGGTAGAGTGTTATCTGAATATAGGTCAAGACTTAAAGAAGACATACTGTAGGCCTTAATGCGTTTAAAGGATTGACAGTTTACGGAGAAAAGGAAACAAGATAGGATATGTGAAATTCTTACTGAGGAATTTGGAGAACAATCGTATTGGTGAGTAAATTTTTTCTTTTTCTTTTTTCTGTATTTTCAATTGTTTCTTTCAAATAAAAAAATTGTACACGTAACATTTTGTTCGTGTACAATTTTAACTCCACCTACAATAATTTAAATGTAGCCGGTCCCAAGTCCGGATTAAAGCAGGAGGATTTTTTAATATTCAATTATTTAGCCGTAACTGTTAGAAAAAAAAAATAAAAAATTAAAGGGCTCACGAGCCGGCCCGTCGGGCTCGTGGTCAGAGGGGCCCACGGGCCGGACTTGGGCCGGCTTCGTGGGGGCAAGCCGGCTCAGCTCGTCTCCCCACGGGCCGGCCCGTTTCCGGCCCGTGGACCTGTAATGGACCACAGTCAAACGGGTCGAGCCCGTTTGACACCCCTAGCCTGATATGTAAATTACACAAAAATAATTGGAAAAACATCACCCGAAATTCAAAGAACAATGGAAGAAATTAATTTGATCAATTTCTTCTTCTCGAATCTTCAACCCAAATTTTGAATCTTCAATTTTTCACGTGTTCTTGAATTTCTTTGCCAAAAAATTCTCTCTAAATTGTGCTACCCTTTTATGAATAATCAACCCCTTAATGAATTCCGATGTTTTGTACTTGTAGGAATCTAAAATTGGTTAAAAACCACCTCCAAATTGATTCCTAAAAGAGTTGCTATCGAATGAGGAAAGCTATCTTCGCACGCATGTTTATGTATTTGCACAGCATTCTGTATTTTTATCATAACTTTCTATCTTGCTATCCGATTGAGGTGATTCAAAGTGTATTGAAAAGTTAATTTAGACGTATACAATTCTTCCATTTCGAACTTTTACTATCCCAAAAAATTGGTCTCGAATATCGACTAAAAATATGGCCGGAATCTTGTGTGATTGGAATCAATTTATGAAAATATTCTCATTCTCTCCTTTCCCTTTTGGCTTCTATTTGCATCCAATTGACTCATAGCAATCTTCAAAGTATCGTCTTGTCGTTCGAATAAACCATTGAATATTTACAATTTGGTCCTCAAACTTTGTACTGCGCCATTTTTGTGTAATTTTGTTCTATTTTCTCGTTTAGCCTACATCCAAAATTAAACAAACAAAATCAACACATAATTTAGCAATATCACATCCTAAAACACTTACAACTGTCCAAATTTAAGGCCAAGATAAGTACGAATATATGTTTGAAAAATATGTTGATTATCAGGTAGAATTATCTATATTATGGGAAATTTTGTGGATTTTTTTTTAAATCTATCGCGATCAAAGAATGCTGAATGATTTTTTGAGAAAAATTTAAAAATAATAAAAAAACTAAAACTAAAAAAAAGGTAAAAAAATCAAATAGCAACGTGCATTGAAAGTTGTCAAAATGTGTGTCGCATCAATTGTAATGTGCAAAGTACGTTGCTAAAATGTCTACCACAACGCGCAATGAACGTTTCCAAAAGGTCTACCGTAACCAATGTTTAGAAAGCTAGAAACCGGTTCAAACGGAAAAGATGACGGGTCAGAAGGTCCGATCGAGTCTAACTGGTTTCAATAAAAAACTAAAAGTTATTTCAAAAATCACAAATTTTTCTAAAAAATACGTTATTTACAAATAAATCAACATTTATTCATTTAAAAAATAAAATCATATACAAAAGTAGATTAAAACAACTAAAGGAAAACAAAAACAGCAAATAAACCCTGGAAATCGGGTTTAAAGACCGGTCGGTTCTAGATTTTGCTAGTTGAAGCGGCCAAAAATTGAGTTTTTTTAACAGATTTTTAGGTCGGATTGGACGGATTTTTTTATCGGTTCCCAGTTTTCCCGGTCTAGTTGGTCGGTCCGATTTTCTGAACATTAACCGTAACACATTGCCAAAATGTCTACCACAATATGCAATGAACGTTGTCAAAAGGTATACCATAACGCGTAGTGAACGTTGTCAAAAGTGTCAACTGCAATACGCGTCTTCATGTAACAGAAAAGAATATCGAAACTTTTCAAGTTATGCCCAAGTATTGCTCCATTTATAGCATGTTCAGTAAGAGTATTAGTAAACAAGATAACAATATATTATACAAACATATGCAAATACATATGTAAATCAACTATTACAAAAGAAACCATATACTGAAAATGACATAAAAGTAAAATCACACATCATCATCAAACAATTACCTACACTATAGACAACAAACAATTAAAAATAAAATCAATTAAAAATAAGTCCAAAACACTAATAGAACAACAAATCTCTTATATCGCACGGGACAAAAACTAGTGTTTAATATAAAGAATGATAATATATGATTATTGGTATTTGTATTTCTTTAACGTACGTTGTGTCCAAATATATAGTCGTCTGTTCAAACTCCACGATTAATTAATAATCTTGATTGTTTATTTGTCATGTATAAGATTTTTGTATTTTTTTTGTGTGTGTGTGAGAGAGAGAGAGAGAGAGAGAGAGAGAGAGAGAGAGAGAGAGAGAGAGAGAGAGAGAGAGAGAGAGAGAGAGAGAGAGAGAAGTAGTTTGTTTTCAAGCACTTTGATCTTGAGAGAGGGAAGTAGTTTGTTTTCAAGCACTTTGATCTTAGGCTAGATAGTAAAATTAGAGAATTGAGGAAATATAAGCACAAGAATAATCTGTTATACTCCATGTAGAGAACTAATAGATACTTGCAGAGGATACATAGAAGCTTGTTGAGACAACCTTGCTAGCTAGAACATGAACATTCTTCCAAGTATTGTCAAACAGATGAATGAGTTTCACCATAGGCCGGAATAGATCTTCACTCTCTATTTAAAGGAAATATTGGAAGTATTAGATAAGGTAGCCATAAGTGTGTTTTACATCCTTATTCGAGCTTTTAATCTTTATAATTATTACTAATTGAGCGAATTTCTATCTAATTAAGTATAATTAAGTAATTTGTAGATAAAAATCAGAAGAGAGTCCAATTGATGAGAAATGTGATGATTTTGATTGATGCTCAACTAGAGTTTGATTCGGGCAATTAAAGATCATTCAGATTGCAATTTTAATTAATTGGAATAAATATTGGAGCATTTGGATGAGATTCAAGAGTTTCGGGGGGAAAACTTGACAATTGAAAAGTTTGGCAACTAAATTGCTCACTTTTTCGACACTTGCATCGGATCAAGATGTTATGAATTTAGAATGGCGATGGCCAATTTTATAAATCTTTGAATGATTGCCTTTCTTTTAGAATTACTCCAAACTTTCATTTTTATTTATTTATTTATTTATTTTCTAATTGATTTTTTTTTTTTTTTTTTTTTCAACATATCCAGAATGAAGACTCCAAGTTGAAGAAGCAACAAGAAGAAAATAATTGAAAACATTGTATGTTCGATGGTGATCGAAGGCAAAATATATAACATGTAAACTTGAATAATCAATTTAAGAAATTGAATTCGTACTCCACAGCAAACTCGAAGAATATAAATCGCTGCATGCCAAAAAGGCAAAAACAATTTCAATATTACTCTTGAATTCTGAACTTAATTAAGCTAAAAAACATAGAAACTAAGGAAATAAAATTTACATTCTTGAATCCTAAAACAGTAAATCCAGATAAATTCGCCAAACCGACATGGTATAATAGCCTGTAGGCATCTGAAACTTCTTAAGAAATTATACTTCAGCAATTAAAAAAAAAAAAAAAAAAACCCAACAGATGTAATCTCCATAAATTCACAAGGTTTATATATATATATGTATGTATGTATGTATGTATGTACGATAATCAAATATTGCTTCGACTATTCCTCTTAAAAATATATGTAAAAAAGCACAAAAAAGTTAAGTTTTTTTCAAAGTACTCCACAATAATCAAGAAACAAGAGACTATCTTAATATGAGGATAGCCTGATCAATCAAAAGATTCAATATTTATGGGAAAAAAAATTTGAATTAGAATTTTCTTTATGGGTTAAATTGAGTCGTAATTATCAACTTAATAATATATAGGAAAAATGGACAAATATATATATATATATATATATATATATATATATATATATATATATATATATATATATATATATATATATATATATATTTAACTCTTTCCAGCTCCAAGTTAAGAAATACTTATATATTTATAATATCTGGTGGTGGGAAGTAAAACAACAAAACTTCTTGGCACACAATAATTATAATTAAAAAGAAACAACCAATAGATTTGATAATTTAAAAAGAAAATGGAAACTTCACAGAAGGATCTGTTAGGAATTAAACCCTAATCCAATTATACATATATATAATATAAGCAATAATAAACAAAACCAAAATCGAAAAACAAATAACGTGAACAATGATGTACAGTGGTTCATTCACCAACCATTAATTTTTTGTATGATCACCATGAATATCTTCCCAACGGTGATTGATGCCTTTCAGCATTGGTGATTCCTAATTTGAAGAAGAAATGAATATATATAGGACAAGAAAACCCTGGAAGATTTTGGTCCCCTCTCCCCAAAGGCTCCAAGGTTTCGCATGATATATATATATATATATATGCAGTTCCAGAAGCCTTTGAAGGAGAGAGAACAAAAGTCTGCCTTGGTGAAACCTTAGACAAAATTTATTGGAGCATGGCTTGATGATTAAATTGTGGAAGGGTGAAAGCCAATTTATATATAGCAAGAACTCATGACCAATGTTACCTAAATGTCTTTTGTCCCACCGCCCATGATCCCACTAGGTTTATGTTAGAAGACTAAATTTAAATAAATAAAATTATTCTTTCTCAAATATAAGCTACAAATTTTATTTTATTTTTGAAAATTGCACGTGTTGTTGAGTATTGTTTTGGGTTTTAAGTAGGATTCATCTTTATCCACTTAAATTTTTAGACGACGTGTTTTAACAACTTAAACGAGATTCGATTCTTGATATATTCTCATCTAAACATGCAAAGATATGTATGGCCCTCTAAATCACAAGTCAACCCTTCTCAACGGAGAATAAAGCAGCTTAGGCATCTCAACCTATCCATTTTCATCCCATTAGTTTTCGTATAAAATAATTCTAGACAGACATTATTTATGAATATTTTTAGGGGATATTAATTATGATATATATGCTATTTGTTCATTGATTGATGAAAATAATTCACAGTTACTTATTTTTTCATCAATCAATGAATATGTGTCACATCATAATATTTCCTAAAAATGTTCATCAATAATGTCTCCCTAAAATTACTGTTTCGCATAAGAACAATTTCTGATCTCCTTCTTACAGTTGGATATAGCTAGCTTACATATTAAGTCCAAAACATTATCAACACAAAAATGGTTAGGTTAGGTTTCGTCTCATTTAATCTTCAACACATCGCTCATATGTATTATGAATTTGGGCCGAAATATATCCCTAACAATTAAGTGGAATGATTGATCGGTCGTAGCATGAACTTTCGATCGGTCGTAACACGTCGCTCACATGTATTATCAATTTGGGCCGAAGTATAACCTGCAATTATTTCAGTAAAACTCTCAAGAATTCATTTAGGATTGTGTTTAAATTATTAATTATTTTCAAAATTTTGGTTCAAAACCCAATGATCACAACCCATTGACGCAGCAAGGAGTCGAAAAAAGATACTTCAAGTACGCCGCATCACACCCTTTGGCCGGCTTCTGAAAGCTATATATGTATTCAAAATATATGAAGGGGGGGGGGGGGGGGGGGGGTTGTTGATAAGGGGATGTAACATGCATTATAAATTAAGATAGACTATATTATTTATCGTACGAATCACACTTTACATATTTATTATACGAAGTTGAAAAGGAGACAAACACAGAATCCACAAATTCGTTAATTTTGAAGAATATTGAAAACCAAATTTCTTGGAATTCTGCTAAGATTTTATTCCTTAAGCGACCATAAATAATATATATCTAATGAAAAAACTAAATTTCACTTTAAATTCCTAGACTTCTAATAAGAATATAATAAACCATAATTAAAATAAATAAAAATACTAAAAAATCGAATTAGAAATGACAATAATACCAACAGACCTGATATCCTTTGAAGACCCGATATAAATAGAATAGAATTATTCAACTAAATGGATTTGTGGGTATGATATGTAGGTAAACTTTAAAGGGGAAAATACATATCTACTATCTTATAAGTTTCACTTTTCAAAACTAAAAAACTTAACATTTTTCTTTCAAAAATCAGGTATTTCATAATTAAAAATAAATATAATATTACATATAATATAAACATAATTATCTATTATATATTATATTAAAACTACTACAATATTAAATCAAAAACTCAAATCTTGATGCCACAACCTCCCTCATCCCCGTCCCTTCCCCGCCCACCACCTGACCACCCCACCCACCCCACCCCACCTACCCTACCCCAAATTTTTTTTTCCCTGCTCGATGTTTTCCTACCCATCTCACCCCACTCAACCCACCTCATCGCAAAGTGATAAATTGATCTCGTCAAAGCCACAATCCCCTCACCCAAAAAATTATTTAACCCACCCCCACCCACCCGACCCACCTTGTGACGACCCGAATTCTCGACCATTCGAGTGCCACTAAAAGTGACTCATATCATATTATCGAGACTTAAATAGTAATGTAAAATTATTCAAAAGAATAATTAGAATCCCATAATTTTATTTGTGAATAAAAATAGAACATAATTTTCTTACATAAAGTTCAACATAATTATCTCATCAATCTTAACCACTTTTGCCACTTCCATGTTGACCGCCTCGAACCTTCAATTATCTGAAAATTGTAAATATCGTGGAGTGAGATTTATAAAATCCCAGTAAGTATACCAAGCATAAATTTTCTTATGAAAGCATATGGATCATTTTCATCATAACATAGGATAGGATCGAAATACTCATAAACATAGGGAGACACAAGAATTTTACCGAACTTAAATGGCAAGAATTCTTATGTGTAGCGCTACTAAACTCCGGTCCCCTTAGCATAATCATAAACATATCATATGGAACCCATAACAATCTTGTGAGATTGATTTCATAGCAATGATCCAAACATTTTCATAAAAACATAAGATATACTTACTTGTCATAAAAACATACTTACTTTTCATAAAAACATAAGGTGTATTTACCTTTCATAAAAACATACTTACTTTTCATAAAAACATAAGATATACTTACTTGTCATAAAAACATACTTACTTTTCATAAAAACATAAGGTGTATTTACCTTTCATAAAAACATACTTACTTTTCATAAAAACATAAGATATACTTACTTGTCATAAAAACATACTTACTTTTCATAAAAACATAAGGTGTATTTACCTTTCATAAAAACATACTTACTTTTCATAAAAACATAAGGTAATACCTTTCATAAAAACATACTTACTTTTCATAAAAACATAAGATATACTTACATTTCATAACAACATACTTAATTTTCATAAAAACATAAGATATACTTACATTTCATAACAACATACTTAATTTTCATAAAAACATAAGATATACTTACATTTCATAACAACATACTTAATTTTCATAAAAACATAAGATATACTTACCTTTTAAAAGATTAAAATGAAGTGTAGTAGTAAATGGACCAAAACTTTCTTGACCACCTTGAATTTCTCTTACTTGTGGATTTTGTCAAGAGGTTGGAAATAAGTGTATATGTGTAGAGTTGTGTGTAAAAGAGATGGGTTTAAATAGATGTATAAAGTTGGCATATTGTAAACATAATCATTCAATTCTATTAATTTTAACACATCCTTTTCTTAAAGTAAAGCACCATTCATATACTTTTCCATATTTATACAAATAATATGCTCTTCATGATTATATATAATGGAGTCTATCAATCATTCATATATTTTTCCATATTTATACAAATATTATGCTCTTCATGATTATATATAATGGAGTATATAAATCATTCATATACTTTTCCATTTTTTATACAAATATTATGCTCTTCATGATTACATATAATGGAGTCTTATCAATCATTCATATACTTTTCCATATTTATACAAATATTATGCTCTTCATGATTATATATAATGGAGTATATAAATCATTCATATACTTTTCCATATTTATACAAATATTATGCTCTTCATGATTATATATAATGGAGTATATAAATCATTCATATACTTTTCCATTTTTTATACAAATATTATGCTCTTCATGATTACATATAATGGAACCTCTCATGCTTGCATATATTTTCTTAATTTAAATAATAAAAGTAATTTTTGTATAAATAAATATTGGGATAACATTGAATTAAGTATTTGGACTTAATATACTTTAAATCAAGAA
Organism: Ligustrum vulgare; assembly: GCA_963555705.1. NCBI lineage: Eukaryota > Viridiplantae > Streptophyta > Magnoliopsida > Lamiales > Oleaceae > Ligustrum > Ligustrum vulgare. The sequence continues at coordinate 30,794,967 of OY743189.1, read as the reverse complement.
AATGGAGATATTTTTAGAAATTCGGAATTTAATTTAAAATCGAACGATCTCGATTATTTCTTGACTTGGCTATACGAATACGTCGCTGCGTTAACTTAATAAAAATGGGTGAAATAGTAGCGACACGATTTTCTATTAAAATAATTATTAATCGCGTAAAAATTCTTGGTTGCTACACACCTACCCTACCCTATCCCAAAAATTTTTTTAATTTTTTTTTGTTCGATGTTTTCCTACCATTTCCCACCCCACTTCACCTCATCGCAAAGTGACAAATTGATCTCGTCAAAGCCACACCCCCTCACCCTAAAATTATTTAACCCACCCCACCCGACCCACCCATCTCAACCCCACTCGACCCTACCTCACCTCATCACAACGCGACAAATTCATCTCACCCCAGCCACAGACCCCGACCCACCCCAGCCCCCCACCCCACCCCTAAAATGAGTTTTCTTCTATTTGTTCACACTTTGCCCCAACCACCCAATCCCACCCACCCTGACCTCACCCCACCCCACCTAACCATGACCCACCCACAATTTTTATGTCACAATTTATTTCTCTGTCACAAATTTCGAATTTTGTAGGTCACGATTTTTTCGATCGCAAATCTAGAATCAATTGGTCACAAATCACAAATTTCATTGATCACTATTTTTTCTCGAATACAAATCAAGATTTTTTTAGGTCACAATTTTCACAAATCACTTATTTTCTTGGTCACATATCATAAATTTTGTAGGTCACAATTTATAAAATTATTTGGATGACTTTTAGGGTCACAGCTTATTATGGTCACAAATTACAATTTTTTAGGTCACAAGTCACAAATCAGATAATAATTTTATGGTCACAGTCAAAAATTTTTAGGTCACAATTTATTTCTGGGTCACAAATTTTGAATTTCGTAGGTCACGATTTTTTCCGGTCGCAAATCTAGAGTTAATTGGTCACAAATCACAAATTTCATTGGTCACAATTTTTTCTCGAATACAAATCAAGATTTTTTTAGATCACAATTTTCACAAATCACTAGTTTTCTTGGTCACATATAATAAATTTTATAGGTCACAATTTATAAATTTATTTGGATGACTTTTAGGGTCACAACTTATTATGGTCACAAGTCACAATTTTTTAGGTCACAAGTTTATGGTGATCACAATCTATTTTTTTAGGTCACAAGTTTATTAATTAAATGAGAAATTAAATATGTTGAAGTCACAAGTATACAATTTATGGTCATAGTCACAAACTACCAATTTATAAGTCACGAATTATGAAATTTCTCGATAAGACTTAATTTCAGGTTACAAATAACAAATTTATAAGTCACAACTTATTTTCGATCACAAATCATCAAATTAATAGGTCACAAAATTACCAATATTTTAGGTCACAATTTATTTCCTGATCACAAATCACAAAACTTATGGATCCAACTAATTTCTCGATCACAAATTGTAAAATTATTTGGTCACAACATTTTTTTTTATCACAAATTAAAAACTTAGAGGTCGCAACTCATGTATAAGTCACAAGTTACAAATTTTATCGGTCACAACATTTTATCAGTCACAAATTATAAAAATTTCAATCACGAGTAATTTTTTGTCACAATTTTCCTCACAACTTATTTATCTGTCACAGATCTCGATTTTATGTGGTCACAAATATACAATTTACGGTCACAAATATCTATTTTATAAGTCACAACTATTTTCGCGGTCACAATTTCAAATTAATTGATCACGACTTAATAAATTACGAGTCACAGTCATAAATTTTGTCACAATCTTAAATTTTTTTAGGTCACAATCATCTGCAATTAATCACAAATTTCAAATTAAATGATCACAACTTAACAAATGTTGAGTCACAATTAAATTTTTTAGGTCACAACTTATTTATTTAATAATCACAATCACTTCTAATTGGTCACAAACAACTAAACAAGTTACCTACTCCACCCTACCCTACCCTACCCTACCCTACCCTCGCCTTCCCCACCTTACCCTACCGCAACCCAACTACACATTACAGCCACTGTCATTGCCGTCGCCCGCCACAACCACCACCACCGTCAGTACATCTCACCAACTACACCACAGCACAAAGCGGTCACCACCAGTAAAAACCATCAGTGGCACTTCAACCTTCATCGCACCAACACCTATACGGAATCGACAACACCACAAACCACGAACACCACACCGCCTCCGCCACCACATTCCAAATGCATCACCACCTCCAACCGCACGCAACACAACCACCACAAATTGCACACAGAACACAACCACCATACAAAAAAAAAAAAAAAAGAACTACCACCACCAAATAAAAACACACCACCCCGTCGAACTACACCACAACCACATCGCCGCCAGATCTGTAAGCTCAAGATCCGCAAGTGTTGAGACTCTGTCGCTATAGGAACAAGAGGACAGAGAGATATAGTTGATTGGAGAGGACGACATCGCGGCTCAGTATTGGTCATCGCCGAAGGTTGTGACCATCAACGATTTACAGGCCAATGGATTAGAGAGAGTAGACAGGTTGGAGTCTTGGAGATATGAATTGGGGGAGGGGGATGAAATTGATTTCTGGTGATTATTGATTAGGTTAGTATAATTTACTTTTAGTAATAAAATATTTAATAAACCAAATTAAGAATGATCTGATTTGTGTATAAATTGTTTTTAAATCTTATTTTTGAATTGTGTAGTTGAAAAACATGTCCCTGTGTAATTTTCACACTTTAAAAATCGACATGGGTATGAGTTGGGTGTGAGTTTTACTACAATATATACTCATACCCGACCCGCATACCCATTAATTTCCTTAAAAAATTATAGAATTTAAAACAAAAGTGATTGTGTAAAAAAATAATAAATAAATAAATAAAAAATAGAATCCAAATATATATTGACATTGTTAACGTCTAAACATTAATATGTTTAAACTATTGACTTTGTTAACGTTTAAAAAATTGTTTAAATTCGTTTGTTTAATTTCAATTTAGAACAAGCTTTTTTCAAGTCAAATTCAAGTGAAATCCAACATTTAACTTATTCAAGTTAATTCATAGTACCTATAACCTATTTACAACTTTAAAAAAAATAATTTAAATAATTAGTAATGAGTTTCTAATGGGTTTCAAATGGGTATAAAAGTATACTCGCCTTCAACTCGCACCCGACTCACTATTCTTAAATGGGTGATGGGTAAGATATGAATATTGTAAATATTTAATGGGTAGAGAATGAGTTTAGCAAACCATCACCCATATCCAAATAAATAAATATATTATTTCTCAACAGTTTGGAGTTATTTAAGTCAAATACTTCATATACAACAAGATCGAAATATTTACATTTCTCGATGAAATGCTTATTTGTGAAAAAGTGAATTAGACAGAACAATTTGTGAGAAGAAATTATTTGGATTCAACAAAAATCAAATTAGGAGCCTCTTTGGTAATGTGAAAAATTTTGATTTTGAATTTTTTATTTTTTTATGAATGTGTGATTTAAAAAAATTTGAAAAGTCAAAAATTGTAAGCTGACCAATAATGAATGATTGAAATTGAATTTGAAAAAATGTGAAAATTTTTCCGTTAACAAACGAGCTCTACCGTATAATGTTTACAGATTATATAGAAGACGCAGATGAGAAGAAAACCAATAGGAAGATGCCACGTCGACTAACCTATAACCGAAAGTGACAAACGGGAATAAAAGAAACGTAAAAAACAATAGTAAATGGAAAGCATCCTTTGAGAATGCATATATATATATATATATATATATATATATATATATATTACTCCCTCCGTCCCAAAAAAATAATTTTACAGTTATTTTCACACAGATTAAAAAATAGTAGTTAGTATAATTAGGGTATCAAATATTATCAATGTTTTTCATTTATACCATTTATTCCTTATTTATTATTTTATGTGGATTCACTTCGTTTTTCACAAAAAAATTGAAAATGCAATAGTTAAGTAGTTGGTGTGCATTGTACCAAGATACATTAAATAATGGTATATGTGGAAATAAAAAAATTAATACATGCTCAATATGGAAACAAGACTATCTTTTTAGGACAGACAAAAATAGTATACATGACTATATTTTTGGGACGGAGGGAGTATATAAAAGTAGAATAGCCGTCACTAAAATACACACATAATTTTCTGCCTAAAAACATTCTAAATTTGGAATTTTTACTAAAAAATAGTATATTAAATATTTTAGCAATTATTATTTTACATGTGTCATTAATTACATTGACATTCGTACTAACATCAAAATGTTATTTTTTCTATTTTATTATTATTCTTTTAATCATTATTGTATTAATTAGAAATCGAAAATATGTAATATGAGTGTCAAATTAAAGATCACAGTGAGAAGTTTAATGCAAGCTAACAAATGAGAGTAAATTATAAATATGTATTTTGGTGACGACTATTCTACTTTTATAATATAATAATATATATATATATATATATATATATATATATATATATATATATATATATATATTATTATATTATAAAAGTAGAATAGTCGTCACCAAAATACATACATAGTTTTTCGCAAAAAAAAAAAAAAAAAAAACTTTCTAAATTTGAAAATTTTTTGCTAAAAAATAGTATATTAAATATTTTAGCAATTATTATTTTACATGTGTCATTAATTTTTTATTTAATTATCATCAATTGTTGATTATTCAAATAATGTGTAATTTCATTTTGAGTTTCTGTTTAAAGGCATGCTTTTGGATTTGATGCATGTATGTATACTAATGAAAACTACCTATTCTTTTTACCAGAAAGATATTTATATTTTTGTGACACTGTCATTTGTAATCTACATGTTCTCAAAGAAGAATTAGGTAATTATCACTGCTCTTCAATTTTTAAAATCTTCATAAAAAACTGGAAATTACTTAATGAGGAGTATATTATCAATGATTGTTCATTCAAAAACAGATTATGTATGCTAAAAAAAAGATGACAAATGTTTACTGTGATTAATTGTCGAATTTTTTATTTTGTTGGATGTGGACCTTCTTCATGTTTTTCCAGAAACAACTTTTAATATTTGTCTCCATTGATTGATAATAAATAAAATAAAAAAATAAAATTTCAATGTTTGTTACAAAAAATCACTACATGCGAAAAACAAGAATAAAAAGGCCTACCTTTATTTTTTGTTGACTTTGTTATTTTGTTGGACGTGGACCTTCTTCATATTTTCTCCGGTACAAGTTTGTTGGATGGAAAAAAAATCTTCAAACCCATTCTCGCACGTAAAAAACACTTAACGAAGAATTATAAAAGTACATAACCGATTTTTTTTTAACATCAATTGAATGGTAAGAAAAAAATTAAACAAGAAGAACAAAAAAAAATAGAAAGGTAAATAAAAGCTATCACATATACTTATTTCAAAAAGAATTAACAACGAGTTATACCACTACAAAAGCTGAAATTTTTCCCAACAATATGTAGATTTGCACCTAAATAATTGTCTGGAAAACATTGTTTGCTGCTCTAAGGTCGAAGGGTGACATTGTAATAAACGTTGCGTCTAGTAGAATAGCTTCTCTTGTTCTACCAAGTGAAAGAACTGCTCACTCTAGATTTGCTATTCCTTTGAACCTGAACGAGGATTCTACATGCAACAAAAAACAAGGTACTCCATTGGCAGAATTAATTGTGAAAACCAAGTTAATTGTTTGGGATGAAGCACCTATGATGAATAAATTTTGCTTTGAAGCATTGGATAGAACCATGAGAGACGTTATGAGGCTTAGCAACCGACTAAGTATGGAGCAACCTTTTGGGGCAAAGACAATCGTGTTTGGTGGAGATTTCAGACAAATATTATCCATTATTCCCACAGGAAGCAGACAAGACATTGTCCATGCAGCTATAAACTCCTCATATCTTTGGAGACATTGTACGGTTTTGAGATTAACAACAAACATGAGACTTCAAAATCTAGGTACTGACAATAAATCTGTGGAATTAAAAAAAATCAGATTGGATTTCAAGCATTGGGGATGGAGCTGCAGGAGCTCTGAATAATGGTCATGCTAAGATTGAGATACCAGATGATATATTGTTAAATGGGACAATTGATTCACTTGCAGAAATAGTAGAAAGCACTTATCCTATGTTATTGAGTCAAATTGATGACATTTCATTTCTCCAGGGAAGAGCCATACTTGCTACAACTCTTGATGTCGTTGATATGGTTAACGAGTATATGATATCGCATAATGAAGCTAAGATGAAGACATATTTGAGTTCTGATGCAACTTGCAAATCATATACAAATGTTGCTTTACTTCAAGATCTTCACACTCCAGAGTTTTTGAATGGGATAAAATGTTCGGAAGTGCCTAATCATGAGTTACGATTGAAGGTTGGAATACATGTAATGTTGTTGAGGAATATAGATCATTCGGCTGGATTGTGCAATGGTACCAAGCTAATAATAACGAGACTTGGAAATCATGTCATTGAGGGGAAGATTCTTTTAGGGAACAATGCAGGTCACAAAGTCCTTATTCCAAGAATGTCATTAACTCCATTGACACAAGACTACCATTTAGGTTTCGAAGAAGACAATTTCCATTAATTGTGTCATATGCAATGATTATCAACAAAAGTCTGGAACAATTGCTATCCAATGTTGGGTTATATTTAAGAAATCCAGTGTTTAGTCACGGCCAGTTATATGTTGCAGTTTCCCGCGAGACAAATCGTAATAGTTTAAAGATCATGATTTATAATAAAGATCACGAACAAATCTATACAACTACAAACGTGGTCTTCAAAGAAGTATTCTAAAATTTAGATTAGATCCAATTTGTAAAATGTAATCCTCGTACTTTAGTTGTTAAACTTTTACTATTTGTATAATAAATTAAATTTATATTTTGAAATATTTTATTCCGCATTTTTATTTTCCATTATTTCAGATAACAAAATTGGTCATTAACACTTCTGTGCAACGCACGAGTGCGAATCAACATAGCCATTACATAAATCCGCACATAGTTTTCAGCCATTTTTACCTGACATTTTAGGAAACTTTATAATTTTATTAATTATTTTAATAACTGAATTAGGAAAGTTCAATTATTGCAAAATGTTGTAAATATTATATTGTATTAGTGAATGACAGTTTTACCCCTAAAACCCTAGGTATTATTACCTTATGTATCTCTTATTCTCCCTATATATATGGGGGTTTTGGTTCATTGTAATACACAAGTTTATTTGTGTCTCTACTTTTCTCTCTTTTTCTCTCTAGTTTATAACATGTTATCAGCACGAGTTTCTACCAAATTGAGTTAGAATTTTCTTTTTCAAAATCTCATATATCAAAATATTAGTTAGATGGTAAAATCATATACACCGAAATTAATTTGGTGACATATGAATTTTTTTATTACTATTTAATTGCAATTCACATGTATTCATTACGATGTTGTTCATTAGCAATTGCGGCTCATAAATCTGAATCTGATGTTCTCCAACCAATTCGACAGATTTTGATCTTTATATTGATAATTCATTATATTATTGCTCCTGAAGTAGTACAACAGTATATATTAATATTTCAGAAGAATATTAATTATAGATTTGTCCATTACAAATTTATTGATGTTATTAATTCATTTGTTGTTGCTCCTGAAGTAGCACAACATTATATTAATATTTCAGAAGAATATTAATCATAGATCTGTGTCTATCTATTATAAATATTTGTTGTTGCTCCTGAAGTAGCACAACATATAATTCAAATGAATATTATTTGCTCCTGAAGAGCACACATTATAATTTTCAATTTTTTAGAAGAATATTGACATTTTATTCTTGAATAATAGCAATTTTAGATCTATAATTATTCCAAAAGAATAATTTGTTATTACTCTTGAAGTAACGTAATAAATAATTAATATTCCAGAAGAATATTAAATTATTAATCATAAAATTGTCTATTATAAATAATTTGTTATTACTCCTGAAGTAGTACGACATTTAAATTAATATCCTAGAAGATTGTTATTTGCTCCTGAAGAGTATGAATTATAATTTTCAATATTCTAGAAGAATATTGAATTATTATTTCTTTTGGAAGAATCGAAATAAATTCGTTAAAGTATACCTTGTTCCAGCAAATTATTATTGTTATTATTTTTTGTTCTTTCAATTTTGTCATTGGAAATCACTACGTTATTTTGAATTTTCAAATACATTATTAGATTTGATTCTACTATATATTAGTTATATATCTAATTGTTATATATGGAATTCACGTGCATGCTTAGTATCTTTTGCATATTGGTAAAAAATTTAGCCAATAAAAGATTTAGTCAATTTTGTTAACTTCTATATATGGAGATTCTTTTTCCTGATGTATGTTTTGTAATTCATTTTTATATATAAATTTTTATTATGTTTATATGGTAATTAATATTCTTTAAGATGATTAAATATTTGTAGATGTTCATTCATAAATTCTGATTTAATAATGTATCATGTTGTTGCTCATGAAGTAGGATAACAATAGTAGTATTCTAGAAGAATATTACTTGCTTGTCACGAGCAGTATATTCCAATTTCAATATTCCAGAAGAATATTGATCAAATGCTCTTGAAGAAGTATAATTTAAAAAATATTTTAAATGAATATGGTGTTGGTGTTCTCGAATAAACACAACCCACGTTAGATAAATATTACAGAAGAATATTTTAACTTCACTCGTGTAGCGCACAAATATTGTTAGCTTGAAATGTAGAATGAATCATTAATATCAATATTCCAGAAGAATATTGACTTATTATTCTTGAAGAATTGCAATTTTAGCAATATAATTATTTCAGAAGAATAATTCGTTATTTTGCTCCTAAATAGCACAATAGATATTAATTATTGTTATAATTGAATGAGATTCGAATCAATATTCCAAAAGAATATTGCGCTATTTCTACATTTCAATATTCTAGAAGAATATTATTTTATTGCTCAAGTGATAAATATTGCATTCTTTTTCTCAAAAAAAATCGAATTTATTAATAATCCAGAAGAGTACTATGATGTGGTCTAATATATAGTTGTGATAATTCCTAAAGAATCATAATTTTATCTCATATGAAATATAATAATGGAATACAATTTGCTCTCGGAGAGCCCAATATTATGAGATATGTTATTAATTTGATATTACAATATTTCGGAAGAATATTGACATATTGATTTTGAATGAGTAATAAAACGTGCTTTTTGAAGTAGGATTGTTTCGAAGAATATCTCATTTGAGTTCATATTTATCTCTGAAGGAAAACATATAACTAATGTCATAAAGACATTGATTAGTTTGACTACTTGAATAATACATGATTATAAAATAATTAATCATTGAATTATATCTTATATTGAACTAGAAGTTCAATTTAATTTTATTATTTGACATGACCAGTTGGACCATTACTGGATCAATAATGATGCGAAATTAAAATTGATACTCAATGAAGAACCAGAAGATTCTTCAATTCAATCATATATGATGTTTGTTCTCTTTCATGAAATTTTTCATTATCACTAGCTAAAATAGGGATTAAATTCCCTATATTTCTGAAAATTAATTGTGGTGATAAATGGGGACCCATTATCCTCCACGTTGATCATCTAAATATTATTTGTATCTAATAGAATTGATACATGTACTAGATGATTGCATGGTGTTCGCAACCTGAAGTTTGCGAAATTATTGCTCAAATTATGAATTATGAGCATGATTTTCAGATTATAGAATCAAAAATGTGTCTTGATAATGCTAGTGGACACGAATCTCAACATTTTAATAAGTGTTAGTTGGGATGTCGATAAATGGTTTAACATTTTTGTTTGTTAAACACCTCCAATTAATTTAATTGAGAACAAAATACTCCCCTTTTTGTTTAGGGAATTCTATTACTCATCATGCCAATATCATAGTTCTCCCTGTTATAATTGGCTTATGGTTAGAGCTTAATTTTCCCATATAAATTTTTAATAGTGCAATTGATCCACCACAATGCACTGATATGAGAAATAAAGAATGTTGAGAAAAATGCGTTGTTTGAACATATATCCCAAATGTGTGATATTTTACAACGTCGAAAAAAAAATGATTGTCAATTTGATTAGACAATTTTCTCAACATTAGGGGAAAATGGCTTAAAATCAAACAAATGCATCATATTATGTTATATGTATCCTCGCGATTGATAATACGAACCAGAAGTTGGATTGAAAATATGAACGAAACGTTCAAAGATAACATAATTACAAGATGCATAAGAGATTAATAAAATCTCATGCTCTATCTTATATTGATATGTAGCACGCCTGAAGCGTAGCGATATTTGATTCGAATAAAGATCCCCAAATAAATAAAAATAGAGCAAATGATTATAATGGTTTTATTGAGGAGGCATATACTCATGAGAGAGTATTTATTGACATAATTAATTGTAAATCTCCAGAAGAGGTTTAAGTACTTGAAATATTGAAAATTGAGATCTCTATAGTTATGTCTTGTGGGGAAATAAATCAAATTGAGATGATAATTGTGTCGACACACTTTTTAAGGCACTTATGCAAAAGCAAATTGCGAAGCTAGCCTCATCATAATTTGAATGATAGCGAGGATAATAAAAGAAAATATGTCAAAGAAAATTGAAATAAAAATAGTTGGCAAAAATATGCATTCAGGCTAAATTAAACTTATTACAAAACCTGAAGTTTTGGGACTTGAAGTCCAAACACATAAAAGTGTAAAGCCAGTAAAATACCTATAGGTATAGTCGTAATACACGACTTGTTGCACAACAAATGTTTCAAAGATCTGGCATAGATACAATATTTTATTTGCCTGAAAATGCATAATAAGTGTCTATAAATATATGATTATTAGAAATGTATATAATGAAAAATTATTTACTCTAATTACTAGCTTGCGCTCTTTGATGTACCAATGAGTGATATCTAAATTTATGATCATCAACTCGGTACGTTGGGAGTATTCTTTGAAGTACCAATGAGTGAGATTAAAAAGGATGATCAATAGCTCGGTACTTTGGAATTGCATTGAAATAATTAGAGAAAATCTATTTGAAATATAGGAATCGTTACCTATCTAAAGTTTCATGACTTAAATTTGGTGGTAGCAATTTGACAATTGCAATGTAAAACATATACGATGCCTGAAGCATACAGTATAATCCTTGAAGGATTAAATATATTTGAAATATATAGTTCAAGTTTTTAAGAGACTTGTTTGATCAAAGTATAGATATACTTTGCGATCTGAATATTTAATACGCCTTGAAAAGATTCAATTTGTAATTGAATGTGATTGTCGTATAAAATTATATTTGAAAAGTGTGGCAATTGATTTTCAAAATTCAAATTCATGGTTAATTATTCACCAGAAGTGAATAAGTTAATTGTTCATTGAAGTGAATAATGCACTTCCAGATTTGAGAACTGCATTAAATGCATTGATGAATATTGATTATAGAATATGGCTCGATGTAGCATGTTCAAATGATTGGAAATATTTTATAGTTCTTCAAGTTCAAAGGAATAATTGAATTTATATTCGAAGAACAAATAATACGAGATATACACCATTTATATATGCTTGGTAAACATATTCGATATTGCATCGATTTACAGTTGAAATAATTAAATGCAGTATCAATAAAATTGTAATGTTCCCATGAGGGGGAGCTAATATACGCTACACTCTTTTTTCCTCAACCGATGTTTTGTCCCACAGGGTTTTCCTGGTAAGGTTTTTAATGAGGTAACTATTATTAATGTCTATTGATATACTATCCTATCCTATACGAGACTCCTGAAAAGATCAATATATGGATGATTCAATAGAGATTGAATCGGGGGGAGTAACTATATGGATGGTTCAATACATATTGAATCAGGGGGAGTAGCTGTACTCTTTTTCCTTCGTTTAGATTTTTTCCCATTGAATTTTTCTGACAAGGTTTTAACGAGGCAGCATCAAAATACTCCAGAATTTCAACAAATCTACTCAAGTGACAATGAAGCTGATTTATCTACAAAAGCACCATCAACATCTATATTCAAGAAACCAGTTCACAAGATTGGAATACATCAACTCGATGATTTACAACGATCAACATTAGGGGGAGTAGCTGTACTTTTTTTCCTTAACCAAAGTTTTGTCCCATTGGATTTTCCTGGCGAGGTTTTAATGAGGCAGCATTCATCTTAATACTCCAAGAACAACTGTATTCTTTTTCCTTCGTTTGATATTTTTGTCCAATTGGATTTTTATCAAACAAGGTTTTAACGAGGCAGATATTTTGTAATATCATATGTCATTCAAGGGGGAGTGTTGTAAATATTATATTGTATTAGTGAATGACAGTTGTACCTCTAAAACCAAGGTATTATTACCTTATGTATTCCTTATTCTCCCCTAATATATGGGGGGTTTTGGTTCATAGTAATACACAAGTTTATTGGTGTCTCTACTTTTCTCTCTTTTTCTCTCTAGTTTATAACACAAAATTAATTATAGGTGACATGTAATAAATGATTTATTGACTTCTAAAAAATAAAATATCTATAAAAAAATCAAATTGTATATTATTTTTATCCTTTTGATAATTATTGTAATATTTTGATGTTAAAAAATATGCAATATGAGTGTAAAATTCAAGATCTTAATGAGAAGTTAATACAAGCTAACAAATAAGAGCAAACTATAAATTTATTATTCGTAAAATTGTCTCAAATAATAAAGGTAAAAGTTTTACTTATACTTTTTATTTTTTCCAATATCAAATCTTTTTAATTTATCTCATTTAAGTCATAAAATAATATTTATCCTTTCTTTCCTAAATTCAATTTGACATAAATGATTAATTTCAAATATTTATCTAATTAAAAGAAAATAATGGATATTCGATCTTTCTAAGTAAATTCAAATAAATCATTTTAATTTCTACAACTTTAGGTTTCAATAAACTCTTTTATAATTTTGAAATTAATTTTATAAATTTACTCATTTTGTTCATTTATCTATATATTTTTTTAATTTTATAAATTTAAAATAACATCAATTTGTAAAATACATATACTACAGACTTTAAGAACTAATTCATTGAATTTTATAGAAAATAAAAATATAAGCCCCTGTTCTCTTTGCTGTTTTGAGGTCGTTTTCTGTTTTTATTTTCGAAAACGCTAAAAACGCGTTCTCTTTACCATTTTCGAAAATGCATTTTGGAAAACAAAAAAAAAAAAATTGTACACAAAACGGAAAACGCCCAAAACCTCGTTTTGGGCGTTTTGTGTGTATTTCGACAAAAAATGTCCAAAACGCGGAAAACGCGTTTTGGGAATTTTTTTTTTTTTTTTATAGAATTATTTTAACTTAGAACTAAGCTTAATATAAAGTTTTTATTTTTTAATTATTTTTTTTAGAATTATCCTAGCTTGGAACTAAGTTTAAATAAAGAATTTTTTTTTTTTTTTTTAGAATTATTCTAACTTAGAACTAAGTTTAAATAAAGTTTTATTGAATTCAATATCAACATTACAAAAAAAAATTAAATGAGAATTCTTGTTGTTATATTTCAAAAAATGCACTGATAAATTGATTCTGGTGGTTTTGAAAGAACTTGCATTTTCTGGATTTTAATAGAAGTAGAGCTTTCTCAAATCCCGAACCTGACCAAGCTGTGTTAATATAGACTCTTAATGCTCACATTAGTGTGTTGCATGTAACCATATTTTTAGTGTATTGTGAAAGGAAATTTGAGTTTGAGACTTTGAGTTAGTAGTATTCTGCAAGCAAATTAATTAAAAATAGTTTAAGTAGTATTCTGCAAAATTTCAAACAGAACGTGTTTTCCAGCTTTTCATTTTCAAAAACAGTTTTCAGAAATGACAAACCAAACGCGTTTTCAGCAAATTTGAAAACAAAAATGAAAACAGGAAATACAAAACATTTTCGAAAATGAAAATACAAAATAAAATACAAACAGAACGCCACCTAAGGTTTTAGCAAACTTATTATATTTGAAAATAAATTATGGTTAATACATTTATTTAACATGCACAAAATTAGTTTTTTTTTTTTTTTTTTTTTTGTAACATGACCATTTTTAATACTTGGTGAAAAATAAAATGTCACGTTTCATTCGAAACCATTGAATAAGAATATGTTTGATAGAAATTATAGAAATAGTTTTAAATGTATGATTGAAAGTGAAAGAAAGTAGTATAAAAAATAAAATAATTGTCAAATCAGTCAATTGAGTGGTTGAAAATTAAAGTTGAAAGTTGATTTTCTTTTTTTAGAATGTGTTGTAAAAAAGTACTATGCGCAATTGTAAAAATTAGTTTTTAAATAATATGTGGTTGTGAATGAACATTAAAAAAATTATTTTTGAATAATCAATTCTATATGAATAAATAAATTAAGAAAACTAGAGAATGAACAATTAACTGTTAAAAAAACGTGCAAGTCATAACTTTATTTTTTGCTTTTTTTTGTTGTATTTTGATTGTATATTGAATACACAATTTATACATTAGAGTAAGAAATCTTATAGGGAGAAATGAAATTACAAATTATTCACAATTTGTGTATGCAAAAAAAATTTTTTTGGTCGTACATTGTATTTTTAAAACTTATCAAAAAATAATTTTTAATTATATATTCCGTACATCATACGGGTGTTATTACTAGTTTATAAGATATGACAAAGTTCTACGATAATTACCAGCAATCCCTCTTTAATTATTCGAACTTGAAATTTATGCAAAAACATTAGGCGGGTCTTGTGTGCATAATTAAAGGAACAAAGCTAGACTTTTTGTGGTCCCGTAACTTTTTAATAAGCAAAAGGACATAAAGACGACGATCTTTGTTGGGCAGCTAGATTTTTTATTACAAATCTTGAGGGTCCCCCAACTTTTACAAACAAAAGAAGACAGTAATAATACTGTTAAAAAGTAATGACACGTGTACCGTGGGAAATTAAAAAAATATATCATGTTTTTTTTCTTTTAGTTAAATGTTTCTATCACTTTCGGACCGCATTTGTAAATTAAAGTTTGAAAATAACATGCATGAAAAAACAGTGTCATAATTCCATGCACATTGATAACAAGGAGGAAGATACAAAAGACCATATGGGAATGTACGTGGCATGAGTACTAAAGTTAATTTGATTTATACCTACTGTAAATTATTCACTGCAATTTAGTTAATTGTTTAACAAGTTTTCCTACATATTCTCCATAAAGCTACTCGTAATCAAATTAATGACAAAATTCACCTACCATAATCTAGGCCATATATAGATAAACCTATGTAAAGACAATTCTATCTTTAAAACACTTTGTTAGTTAGTGCTTGTGAATCAGAATCGCAAAATAGTAAATCGAAATCTAGATCAGGTGATGCTGATGAAGAAATGACCCTACCTTTGAGGTTAGTGCCAAGTCCTAGCTAAACTTGTTGTTGGGTGGATTTGTGAATAGTGACGCCAAATAATAAAAGTTTGTAAATTCGATCCGAAATTTGGACAGAGTAACGGCAATGAAAGTACAAACAATGAAGAAGAAGAAAAGAAGGACAAAGCCGAGGCAAGAGTTGAACTCTTTGTCCTTAAGTCGAATTTGCCCCGCAACGGTGCCTACGGATTTCGGCAATCGACTCCCAAGATACAACGGCTTCACTTGTGTTTGTAGCACTTCAAAACACAAGTACAACGAACCAAATATAGGCTTATGTACTCCAAATGATGCAATGAAGGAAAATCAAAATAAATGAAATGATTTTGATTTAGGAGACAAGTGAGGATGAGAGGTGTTTTTGCATATCAAATTGTGAGGAATAGGACACCCAAAGGGTCCTATATATAGATTATGAAATGGTGTGGACGAAGTGGTTGAGGTCCAAACCATGCACCTTTCCAAACAATGCACCTTTATGAAAAGATATCATTTGGTCGGACAATCGTGCGGCCGCACGGTTTAACTCAAAAACCCGAAATTAAAATTGACGTGTGGTCGCACGGTCAAATATTTTGACCTGATTTTCGTCCTTTTTCGTAATTTCTCATTCATCCGATATTGATTTTCGAAATGTCAAATATACCCTTCAATACATGCAGAGAAATGTTTATGCGCCCCGAAGCGGCGAAGTGGCAAACAATTTTTGCCTAAATGGATTAAGCCGAGGTTTTGAGTATTTGGCCGAAGTCGACACGAAGTCACTTTAATCGATTTTCAATTCTCAATTTATTAACCAATATCCAACACTTGTCTCATCTCAATGTTGGAGGCCCTTCGAACAAGGTGATAGCCAAGGGGAATAGACTAGGAACTATATCTGTTGGAATTAATTGGCCCAGCTCAATCTAGGAAGGAATCCAAAGCAGAAGCCCAACATATAGTGTCCAATGGACTTAAACTCGATGTCCAAAAACTGGAACCAAGTCGCACTTCTAATACACGACTTTGTTGGAAAGATGTAACCTATTTGAGCAGATTTGATCAACACAGGTGGATCATCATCAGCCGTTGGATTCATCTGAACTTGTTATGGAGGACGGTTAGGGTTTGAGGCCATTCATTCGTTTTCAGTCCTTTTCCCTATTTTGAGATTCTCTCTCTCTCTCTCTCTCTCTCTCTCTCGAGACTTCTTTTCACTATCTTTTCATCTCTCTCTAGTAATTTTCTAGAGAAAAATCTTCATGTAATTTTCTTGATTTCTCATCTTTGTGGCGTGTTTTGTGAGAGATTTTGTGCAAGTTTGTATTGTTAATATTGCATGAGAACCTTGTTTACAGTTTGTCTATAATATTGTTGAAATACTTTGTATGTAATCTTGATTTTTAATAAATCCAGTTTGACGTCGTTCATTTGTAAAACCTTTAGATCCAAAATTGTGTTTGTATATATAGTTTGTGTTTCTCGGTTCAAATCCTCATTACACTATCACTTTTAATTTAAAAAATGCAAAGCCCAATATATTCGTCGTATATATTGCTGGAATATGTGAAGTCTAATTACAATGTACATTTATACCTCCGACCAGGAACCGACTTAATATTAGTGTTAATTACATGATAAATTAAGGATTTTAGGAGATCATTTCTTTAGTTTTAGATGCTCGATCACCTTGTATTCTTCATTGCAAGAATGCAACATTATAAATTCTCTTAGCACGTTTATATCCGAGATAAAAGTATTGAAAAAATTTCAAGACCTTCCTAATTAAATCACTTGCACTTTATCTGGCCCAACAATCTGCACTTAAATCACTACCGATGGTCTAGAACTCGATCGATCACAATAGAAAGGGGATCATTGTCCACAACCTAAATATCAAATTTTGTGAAGTTTTCTTGCATAAATACTGGTTCTAGACACTTTTATTCACAGCAGTCACTACAAGAATTCGGCCCAACAGATACGACAAAAATCGTCTCTAAAGGATCTAAAGTCGTCTCTATTGGTTATTAGAGATGACGTCGTCTCTGTAGGTTCATGGCTGAAGATAATTAGAGACGACTCTGTCATCTCTATTTCCTCCAGCGCAATTGAGACGACTTTTAGAGACGACATTGTCGTCTCTATTTGTGAAAATATTTAATTAATTAATTAATTATTTATTTTGACACGATTCAATCCCTTTTTAACCCGACCCAAATCTCGATCCGAACTGTCGACTCGAGAATTTTCTTTAATTTATAATTGTGCATGACAATGATTCGAACTCGGAACCTAAGTGTTGGGTGGTGATGTTCCAACCACTAAGGCAATTGAATTCTTGTGTTAAATTTTGTTTTAAATAATATATATTAGTTAACTTAATAATATTTTCTTAATAAATTAACTTTAATATTAATTATATAAATGTAAATAATTAAAAAGGTCAACCAAAAAAAAATCGCGAAATTTTAAAAAATAAGAATAAAAAAATTTTAAAAAAGAATAGAGACGACATAGTTGTCTCTATTGATCGATCAACAGAGACGACTTTTTGTCGTCTCTATTAATCGAAAAATCGTTTCTATTGGTCGATCAATAGAGACGACATTGAATTGATCGATCAACAGAGACGACTTTTTGTCGTCTCTATTGATCGAAAAATCGTTCCTATTGGTCGATCAATAGAGACGACATTGATTGACAACTAATAGAGACGACACGAAAAATAGTCTCTATTGGTCGACCAATAGGGTCGACCGACCAATAGAGACGACTTTTCGGTCGACCAATAGAGACGACTTTTCGTGTCGTCTCTAATTTTTCGTCTTTTTTACTCCTTTTTCTTGTAGTGAGTATTTTCATATCCAAATTCACCAATTGCTACTTTATATATTTTTAAATATTTTATGAATTGTATTAATCTTATATTATTTAAAACTGATGACACTATACTCAAATCACAATTTTTCTTAACAAACTAAAGTCTTATAGTATGCATTTGTGCATAAATGAGTCATTTATTAGTAGAAGGCACTTTGTGAAAAAAAATAACTTCTAGGTTAGTATGCTTACTCTAATTAGGTGTGTATGCATACTTCAAATAATAGATACACAAAATTGGGATGATTTTTTCTAATGCACCCGATTTGTACTCATTAATTTTATGCAAAGTAGGAGATATAGCAACCTTGTGTTGCCTACATCAAGATTATGATCAACGTATGTTTGTTCGGTATAATATTAGTTGCCATCGGGATTTGCAGGAAAAAAGTGGTGATTTTTCTCAAACGTCTTACAACTCTATTCGGCAACTCTTATCAGAGTTTTATTTTATTTTTTTGAGGTAAAATGTATGTTTGAAAAGTGATTTTGAAATTTGTGTATGGTTAAAAAATTGTTTGAAAAATTTTATTGTTTATAAATGATAATATATAAATATTACGTTAAAGAATGGATGCATTAAAAGTTCCATATTCTGAGTTCTGAGCATTTGAGTATCTTCTCGACGGTGGTTCAAATTTTCTAAAAATCTCGCTCAAGTGAAACATTGCCTCGTCGCCACGTCACATTTTTATGTTTTTTTACGTCTAAACTTCATGTTTAGACTCGTAAAAGTTTGAAAGTTGACATTTTCGTTTAGTCATGCTTTGTGCTTTTTATTATTTACGTACTGCAGCGTTGAAGACTGAATGCAACTTTGAAGCAGAGAGAGAGAGAGAGAGAGAGAGAGAGAGAGAGAGAGAGCCATGGTAGATTTTGCTCTCTCTCCCCAAAGGCTCCAGGGATTTGCATAATGGTGCAGTTCCAGAAGCCTTTGAAGGAGAGAGAACAAATTCAGCCTTGGTGAAACAGAAACATTGGAGGACTATATCAGAAATTAAACTGAATGGAATTCATTGTTAGCTCAATGATTTTTGGAATTAGCGAGAAAGCCATATTTATAGCAAGAAATCATGACCTGAAACTGAATGGCAATTGACATGAGAAGTGGCGCCTCGAACAGATTCTTGATATGGTTTTCATATCCAAACAGGCAAAGATGTGCAGATATTTATGGCCTCACAAACACGAGTCAATTCCATTCCATCCTCGACACAGAATAAAACAGCTAGCTAATTGGGAATCTCAACCTAGCTATCAATTTATCACGTTTTTTATTCCTTGATCATGTTTGGCTGTGTCAAATTTACTCATGACTAGTTAATTATTTTACTAAACTAAGTTTATTTTAAGCATGTTAGAAAAATTCCTGCAAGAGAGATATATAGAAACTGAGTGTATATATTGTCAGGGAGAGGTGGCATGCATCATAAACAAACATAAATTTGCGTGTGTAAAAGGATTTTGTCCAATCAAACTCTCTCTCTCTCTCTCTCTTTTTATATATATATATATATATATATATATATATATATATATATATATACACACACACACACGTTGTTTCGTAAGTAACGATGGAATGTTTATTGTACAATATTAATCTCCCCAATAAAGAATTTATTTTAATAATTTTATTTAGAATAATTCTAAAAAAAAAACATTTTTAAGCGACATTATGACATGTCATAACCTTTGTTTGGTAACGGAATCATTTTTGTTTATAAAACACAATTTTTTAAACCACTTTTTAATCACACACATTTTTCTCTCTAATTTTCAACCATTACTTTTTACCTCAAAATCATAAACAAACAAGTTTATAAACCAAACAGTGTTACCAAACGAAGGTTATACTTACACTGGGGTAATGCAAATTACGATTACATATACTTCATCGACTTATATATGATTCATGTCATGAGAGCAACTCCAATCGTGGTGTAAATTTGTTGTCAATTTACACCTCCGAAAATCACTTTTACATCCCAATATACATTTTAATGGATCTGAACCAAAATTTTGCTCCAATGGATAGAAGTGAATCATAAGATTTAAATTTAGTTTTTGTACAATTTTTTTAGTTATAGTAAATTTTATGTTAATCTATTTTTTTAGCTTGTGCATATATATAAATATTACGAACATATCGACCTAAAAAATTCGAAATTTAGTTAAGAAAATAAAAATATCAAAAAATAAAAAATATTCAAATTAACATAAAAATTCAAATTATAATGTAAATTAATATAATAGATTTAAATTATATATATCACATTAAGATTTTATAGATTGATAGTTAAATTTAGGTGAAATTTGTTCTAAGTGAAGGTGTAAAATTAGTTACAAATGTGGATTTTTTTTTTAGATCTTTGGCCGAAATTTTAATTTACAGATATCCATTTTACACCCGCCAATATTGGAGAATATTCTGATGAACTTTGGGATGTAAATCGCTAATTGAAACTAATTTATACCACCATTGGAGTTGCTCTAAGAATTAACTACATCAACAAGAATCAAGGGCTATAAGGGTGACATTTGTCATCCATATAATTAACTCGATATGTCGCTTATAATATGTCTTCTCTATGCGCATATATTAATATATAACGACATGTCACCCATATGGATCGATTTTAATAGTTATAACATTGTCGTCTCTTTTACTCCGTCCTCGCTACCTTATTTTTAATAGTGTTCTTAAATCCGACCCAGATCGATCGGGTCAACCCGGGTACCTGTGACCCAGTTAATAAATCGTGTCTATAATTTAGGGGTGTAAACGGTTTGGTTTGGGCGGTTTTTGATAATTTTTCAAACCAAACCGTTTAAAGCGGTTTGAGATTTTTCCAACCCAAACCAAACCATTTCATTTCCTAAACCAAACCAAACCAAACCATTTTTTGCGGTTTGGTGCGGTTTGTAAACGAAACTAAACTAATATATGTAAATCGAGTTAAAATAACTATTGAAATAGAATTTTGAATTAAGACATCAAAATTAATTGCAAATAACCCAACGACATTATGGATAGATGTTATAAGACTAACAAAATTAAAATATATGGGTAAACAACTTCTAAAATAGATACAAAGGCACAATCACAAACAAATGATCACAATAATATCAAAAAAACCTAATAGATAACATAATCCATTCTCAAGTTAGATTTTCCTATTATTTCACAACAAAACAACTGAAACTCAAATATATTGTATTCCAAGTAAAACTACTGAACTACATGATGAAAGAATGATGCTTTAGGAATTTAGAGTTTGATGAATTACAACTGATGATAAAAGATCTCAAGTACAACTAATTTTGCTTATATAACCATAAATACTCAAGTCATGACTTGCTAAATTAACAGAAGACAAATATTATAACCAAGAAAAAATAAATAATGAGCAAGTTTATGCATACTCCCCCCAAAAAAATCATAGGATAAAAAACAAATAAAGTTAGAAAGTCATCGGTAGTACTTAGTTGTTAGCACTAGCAAAATGCCTTTCTTAACAATAAAGGAAAAACAAGGTGCCCCTTCATATAAATTGAAAATAAAAGTGTAAAATTGAAAATAAAAGCAGTAAATTTTTTGTATTTTTACAATTAAAAAATTAAATTTTAATTGTAATTTTTTAGCGGGTTGGCGGTTTGAAACGGGTCTTGAAAAATGAAACCTAAACCAAACCATTTGAAAGCGGTTCGGTTTGGGTCAAAACCGAAACGTTGACGGGTCCGCGTGGATCCGAACCAACGATTTCGAAATTGCGATTTGATATCGATTTGTCGATTTGACGGTTTCGTTGTACAGTCCTACTATAATTGCCAAAAAGGGACTTTAGAAACCCCAATTGAAACCCGGAGAATTGGCCAGGTTTCAAGCAACCGCTAATCCGGTATCGGGTTTGGCTGGTTTGACGGGGTCATTTTTTTTTTTTTTTTCTTCTTTTTTCTTTTAAATAAATATTAAACTCTGTTCATGGGTTGCACAAGGCTGCCCAGTTACGGAAAACGCAAGTCCCAAAAGCCTATTTATAATTGTTTTCTCTCTCTTCCCATCTTTGCGCAGCCGACGTGGGATTCATCCAAGAGATTTTGAATAGTTAATTAATACAATAATATTGATGTCTAGTGTCTACAGCCTACAGGCATCTTTGAGCATTTATATAATTTTTATATAACTAGTAGTAAGTACGTACGTTGCACGACTTATGTATAGGATGATCGAGATGTGTAATGTTTTTGAAGTACTAATATTATTTTTAAAAGTAGTTGAGGTATTAAATATTATTAAAAGGAAAAAAATTAAATTGTTAAAAATGTTATATATGAATTTTTTTTTTTTTTTTATGAAATTATGTATATAATGTGAAAATTTTGAATAAATCGAAATGTAATGTTTTGATTACAATAACACTTATTTGGACATAATATTTTTTATCAACTTCTCAAAATTTTTCTCATTTTTATTTTCTGATTTTACCGTGACTTTAATAGTTTGTATTGAAATTTCCAACATTAAGCATTATTTATCCTTAAGCCTAGTTAATAGTCATTACAAAGTATATACATATTGAAAATTGTTCATCTTGAATTTGAATTAATATATTCCATCATTTACTGGAATTAATAGGATATGTGACAGAAAATTTTATTTTTTAGCATGTTATCCAATTATTATTTCTACATGGACTATATGTCTTTTGAAATTATGATAAATCATTATTGTCTCATTGCAAAAATCATTGAATGAGCTTAGATTCCTTAAAAGTATCATTGGATAATTTATTTTCAAGATTAACTTTTTTGGTGGGATACCATTTGACAACAATGTATTTAGGAGCTCCTCTTGTTAAATTTAGTTTGTATCATCTATTTAATTGCTTCATCGAAATTTACAAATTCTACACTTTCTACATGAGATAACTCAATTAGTTTGTCATTTGAATAGTCAACATACTTGTATTTTGTTGAGTAATTCATATTTTACCACACAATTAGAAGGTGTTGCATATAATAATTTTAAATTATAATATACATTATATATTATTAGGTAATAAATTAATGAATAAACTATGTAATTAATATTATTCATTGGTAATAATGATATTGTGTAAGGATTTAGTGTATCTAATTGTTTTATATTGATTTACTATGGAAGTCGATCAATCATTACGTATAAAATGTCATCTGCAAATTAATTCAAAAATTAATTTATATTAATGTAGTGCAATATAATTGTATTAGTAAATATATTGTATGTGATTGTGAATTAAAATTTGTAAAATATTTTTCATGTAACTTATGAAAATTAAAGTCATGGATTAATGAAGTAGAAACTTATATATATATTCCAATTTTTAAAATTCTGGGTGTAATATTTTATAATCATATTAAAATTTATTAAATGATGAAGTAAAAATTATACCATAATTTTTCTTAAAAAATTTAAAGAAAAAATTATAATAATAAATCAGTACAAAACTTGAAAATATTGAGAAGAACACCCAAATAATAAAAATACAAAACAAAGGTAAATAAGTTTTTGAAATATTTTTTTATGTAACATATTTTCACTGATTAATAAAATTGTAACATTTTGAATTGAAGTTCACGTACGTGGTTATTATATCCGTAATATAGTACATATACAATATAAATTATGAAATTTTAGTAGACGATTCAATTTTTAAAATTTTGGATGTAATATTTTAAATATTATATTAATATATTATATTCTAATAATATTTATTAAAGGAAAGAGTAATTTTTTTCTTCTTTTTTTAATAAAAATTGTAATAATGTGAGAATAATAATATGAAATTTTATTACAACATTTTAAAAAGTTGATAATAAGTTAATTTAATACCAAATAAATGAAATAGAATAATAATATGAAATTACATTATAACATTGTAATTCTTAACAATAAATTAATTAATGTAATAAATTATTTAAAGTTATTTAATAGGGTAGGGGTATATTGGGTATATAGTTAAGTATATAGGGGTAAAATAGGTTTTCAAAAGATTCTCCTACATTCATCCTTTTTAGATATTGTAGATGTAGATTAACCTAAATAATCCTTGCATTTCCTTTGCATAAATAATCCTTACTTTCCTTTTTCTTTTTTACAATAATTCCTCCATTTTGAAAATTATTTTTTCCTTTTCATTCTCCTTTATTTATTTAATTCTCCAACTATTTGTATTTTATTGTTAGAGTAATAATTTTAGAATCATTTTTGTGGGTTAAATACTTCTAGTATTTAAAGTTTTGAAATAAATTTTAGTATAATAAATATAATTAACAACAATTAATCTATATTTTCTTTAAATTAGTAATTCTAAAAATAAAAAATATATTGCTATAATGTTTATATCTCGTGTATATTTAATATTCATGTAAAAAAAATCTAGTTTTATATAAAAATTATTTAATGAACTAAAAATAATTAAAAAAATATAAAAAATATAAAATTAAAAAATATTGTTGCTCCCAATTCCTATTGTCTAGTTTTTCATTTTTTTAATAATTTTATTTAATACACCGAACCGACCTCGAGTCGACCCCGGGTCGACCCACTAATACTTGACCCTTTCTTTTTTTCCGGGTCGATGTCCGGACCAATTTTTAAAACATTGATATTTAGTCATAGAGGGACGACTTTGTCGCCCTCAAGAAGTCACTATTATAAGTATATGAACAATAACAACACCACCATTAATTACTCGTACTTTCTACATCCATGAGGACATGATAAGAAAATTCAACCAGACGTAAGATTTTGATCAGAAAAGAGATTGGACAACATTGTATCCATTCAAAATGATCATATGCACACATCTAACAAATGGAATTATGATATTAGATAATGGAAAGAACATATTTATGAGAGCGGTTACGGTCCAAAAAAATTTCGAGGTCAATTTTTATCGTTTATGGGACCTTTTTAGCATTTTTCCTATTTTGATCGGTCAATTTAAGGATTTTTCATTATGTTAGCAGTTTTTGAGTTTTATTTAAATTTGTCTATCGAATTAGGGTTAATTTTCTTTGATTAGAATTCATTTTGACTCTTTAAATATGTGTTAAGGGTTTGAAAACCCTATGGCTGTTCGATTAATAATATTTCAAGTTTTGCCGTTATTTGGTGGATTCCAATATATATTCACGTTTATTTGAACGAAATTCGAGCAATACACTTGTGTGTTACAAATAAGAATATTTTTATTTACATTTTTGTCACGCATCAGTACATCTGATACGTAAGTGTACGATTGCATCTCGAATTGTGTCTTTAACATGTATCTTAAACCTTTAGACAAAATTTAGACGATGAAAATTATCTTATTAGTTTTTATATTATCATTCAAAGATGTTGGACTTTAATAACCCCGTCAGTGATGATAATATTATGAGAAATGTTATCGGACGTGATAGATAGCATTCTTCGTATTTTATTGATGAATTAATTGTTGTAGTACTGAAATCACGTTTGTCACTCATTTGATAAAAAAATAAAAATTGTACATTTATGTATCAGGCCTTCAATAAATTAATTAAGCCTTTGTTTGGTTTCCATAGTAATTGAAAAAGTTTGAATAGTAGTTTTGGGAAACCTTGTGGTTAATTAAAAAATAGTTTGAAAAGTAAAAGATTTTAGACTTAACTTTTTTGAATGGTTAAGATTAATTACAGTAGAAAAAAAGTAATATTTTTTTATAAATTTTTTAAGGGAATCAAACAATGGCTAATAAAAGAATTCAGCTTGTCGGTAAGGTTGTGCTAGGGACACGTATAATTGTGTCCCCTTCGAATAATTTAAGTAATAGTTCAATGGAATCCACCATGAAAATCAAATTGACAAGAGTAGGTGATATTCCGGGTTGTTTTCATAATTTGAGAGATTTTCATAATTTGAGGGATGAGTAAACAATCTAGATTTATGAATAAAATTTGGTAATTCAATAAAAGATAGAGATATAGTTTTGTTATTACTGCAATTGTTATATGAGTTCTTGTGTTTCATGCAATTGGTTAGAAGATAATTATGATTCTCTGTAGAAACACATGATTGACTTTAATTAGGTAAAATTAATTTAAACTTGAGATAAGAATCTTAATATATATGAGTGAATTCGACTAATTAATGCATTATTAGGAAATAAAACGGGAATTTGAGTTAATTTAATTGATTATGTGAAATCATGAATCCCAACATTTTCAAAATCCTTTTAAAAATTAACAAAGGTTTTCTGTCTTAAAAGTGCAAAGAACATGATAAGTGCAAGGTCATGACAGTGTTAAACAAGTTAAGATGAACTTGAGAATATTGACACTTGTACGTGTGTTCTCACCGGTGTTATCATAAGGAATAACTAGTTCAAAGTTTACATGATACTTCTAATTTGGATAAAACTTTGTGAGGATTACACTATCACACTATAAGAAAAATGAGTGAAAAAGACGAAAAATTAAAGACGACACGAAAAATCGTGTCTAATAGAGACAATTTTTTGCGTCGTCTCTATTATTTGACAACCTAAAAAGATGACATTATGGAGTCGTCTCTATTTGTCGGGTCTCTATTTGTCCCCAAAAATAGAGACGACTTCATAATGTCGTCTCTATTGGTCGTCAACTAATATAGACGACTTTTTTATTGTTTTTTAATTTTTTTTTATTCTTATTTTTAAAAAATTTTCTATTTTTTTGTTGACCTGTTTGATTAGTTACATATATATAATTAATATTAAAGTTAATTTGTTGAGAAAATATTATTAAGTTAACTAATATATATTATTTAAAACAAAATTTAACACAAGAATTCAATTGCATTAGTGGTTGGGACATCACCACCCAATACTTAGGTCTCGAGTTCGAATCCAAGTCATGCACAATTATCATATGCTTTAAAGAAAATTTGCGGTTCGGATCGAGATTTGTGTTGGGTTAAAAATGGATTGAATCGGGATCAAAATAAATAAATAAATAAATATTTTCACATATAGAGACGACATTGTTGTCGCAATTACCCTGGAGGAAACAGAGACGATAGAGTCATCTCTATTTATCTTCAGCTATGAACCTACAGAGACGACTCATATCGTCTCTAATAACCAATAGAGACGACTTTAGATCATTCAGAGACGATTTTTTGTCGTCTCTATAGGGCCGGATTCTCGTAGTATGATTAGATTCAAATGGAAAGATATATAATCCTTATGCACGATGAGTGTTGTTAGTTTGAATTTATGACAATTTTGGGCAAGTGAGGGATTGTTTTATATATAATTGTTCAAAATTTGTTGGGTCAATTGACTTGGTCGAACAAGTGACTAAATTGGATTGATTTATTTTTTGCTTGGGAAATTTGGCAAGTGGTCGATCAGCTTAAATACAAGCGATTGCTAGGGAAAATTTTTCCATCGTTGGGCTGAAACTATCATCAAACGATCGCTTGGTTCTAAACTTTGAAATGTTGATTTTGTGTTTTCAACTTCTCATGAATTGTTAGCTTGATTTTGTGGTGAATGATAGAAGACTTATAAATTGGGGTTAGATCTTCATTCCAAAGTAATTACATTCAATCTATAACATTATTTTGACTGAATAAAATACAATACTCTCTACGACTTCAAAATTCCTTCTTATTTCTCTCAAATTCTTCGAAACTCACTTTGTGGCTTAAGTAATTCTTGTTGAAGGCTTGATTAAACCTACAAACTATTTGTCGGTGATTCCTTTAAGTACTCACAATTATTAAAAGGGGACAAATATCATTTGAGAACAACGTCTCTAACGTGTCAAGTCTTGATTCATATTTTGTGTTCATTCACTTGTTGTGTTCTTAGTTCTACTTTCCTTCTCCATCTACACCAATATTATTAAGGAATTATTGGGTCAGCTCCAACCCCTTGTACACGGGTGCCGGTCAAGGCAGCTGTCTAAATGTCGCAATTTCAGCTTTAATATGGCATTGGACCAAGTCATGTCCAAACGCGTTTTGATGAATTTGGATCAGCCTTTTATCTCTATCAGTTATAAAAAAAAACATGACAATTTTGATGATTTTATAATCTTTATTGACGAGATTTGGTGAGTTTAATAGACTTGTCAATCGAGATATTATATTTTTTTTCTTATCTATCTATGTTAAGGGCTCGTTTTTCAAACTTTTCAAAAGTCAAAAGTTATTTTTGAAATTAAATGCTTTTAAATATATTTTAGTAATTTTCTAAAAATATTTTATCTGATTAGAATAAGAATAATATTTAAAGAAAATTGGACTAAAATAATTTCCACAAGAAGCTCTTCTGCCAACTGACTCTAAATTTGGTACGCTAAACATGTTCATGCATTGTGGTCATTATATTTCTTTTTCTTTCCTTTTCAAGAACAAACGAGCACGTTCCTTGTGAAACATAAATGAAATTTTTTAATGAGAAGTGAGAACTATTATTATTATTTTGGTACAAAGAAAAGTAGGGAAGGGAGTTGGGAATCGAACCCTGAACCATTGTCAAGAAGGGATACACTCGAACATATTTATCCCAACGTTTACGTTGGGAGATGCAGGAAAAATCAGCAATTATTATCTGAAAAAGATAAAAGGGGGAAAAAAAATGGAGCATTTTAAACTAGTCTCTTTCTAGGAACAAAAGCCAAGGCCTCAGAAAGTGAAGAAATTAATGTGAACGTGTCTGTGCATAGACAGACCCCGGCTACATGGGTTTGGGTCATTTTCTTTTCTCTTTTTCAAAAAAGTTGAACCGCAGCTCTTCCCCATTGTCCTTTTTTTGGGAGCTTTGATGAGGAGTTAAATCGCAGAATGTGTCTCAATTATCTGAAGTTTGTTAATTAATTTTCATTACAAGGAGGTCAAATTTAAAGCATTTATCAGGATTCGAACCTCCTACCCAGTGGTTTTTAGCAACGTTGACTTTATGTCACATTTCAGTCTTTGTTAACTGAACTATGCGTTGAGGCTATTTTTCTCTTTTTGAAGGTTAGGGTGGGTGTGTGGCTTATTATTAAACATTGACAATTCAAAATACTCAATTTATTCAAAAGGTTGTCACAATAAGTTATACTCAAGAAAAGAAAAGGAAAAAAAAAAGTTGTCACAACGATCATGACGTCAAAAGTAGGTTTGTTTATTGCAAGGTGGAAATTTCGGTGGGGGAGAAATATGGATGGACTTATAATTCTGAAGGGAAAATATTTTATGATCTTATAATTCTGCAGACTGATGAAATTTGAGAGAAATCGGGTAGAAGTCTTGAATGTGATAGTTTGACTTTGGCACGTGACATGGCGGTATTGGCTACATATCTTTTTTTTTTTTTTTTGAAACGGCCTTTGCATTCTTATTCAATTAAATCACTCAAAATTTGGGGTGCAATAAAGAATGAAATACAATCAGTCCAAGTAATAGAATTAACTAAAAAAATAGCATTAGAAACTAATTTGTGAGTTTAGAGGTGTTAATTCGGGTGATCCGGACCGGGTAGACCCGCCAATAAAAAGCCTGGTAACGGCCAATAAAAAGCCTGGTAACGGCCCGCTTGAAAAAAAGTCCGCCCGCTTCGGGTTATGGGCCGGTTACGGGACAGCCCGCAAATTTTGAATTACAACACAAGTTCGCCCGCTGACCCATCCGGGTCGAGCCCATGCGGGTCGCGGTTTGTTCTGATTTGACCCGTATGAATAAAAACATAATTTTTTTTCATATTTATAACAAATTTTTTGTCAAGTTTCTAAATACAAAATGATTAAAATGATAAATTCATTTTTATACCATAAAATATTTACATAGAATTTAAAATTATAATTTATGTTATATGAATTACTTCTAAATTTGCAAATTTAAATAAAATATAAACAAATAACAATTAAATGATAAATGTATTTCTAATTACTATTGTCAAAAAATATTATTTTTTTAGCTATTAGGGAGAAAAAAATAAGATTTTACTTTAAAAGTTGTATTAGAGTTTCTAGAAGAAGAGAGATTTTCAATACTACCATATTTAATAAAAATAGTTTTTTTTTTTTTTTTTTTTTTTTTTTTTTTTTTTTTTTTTTTTTTTTTTTTTTACGGGTCAGCGGGTTAACTATGGCTCGCGAATGTTTGACCTGCAAAACCCGTGGTTCACAACTTCTTGACCTGTGTACCGCCCGCACGGGTCATGGGTCGGCCCGCGGTCCCAGATCAATCCGGGCCGATTTTCACGAATCTGGTCGGTCCGTCCGTCTTGACACCTCTATGTGGCTACACAATTCCCTTCACAAAGAATATAACAGCAAATACCACAGCCAACTTCATCCATTAGAACTTGAATATTAGTAAGAACCATGGCTGCAGGGGCTAAAGGTGAGATGTTTTTGACGTCCCTAACCAATTGCAAAGCATCACATTCTGCAACATCAACCTGAGATTCTTTTCTTTTTGCCAACAGGAGTCCCTCCCACAAAGCCAAACCTTCTGCTTCACCTGGTTCAAATCTACCAGCAATAGGTCGACACATAGCTGCAATAACAGACCCCTGTTCATCCCGAATTACCGCACCCGCCCCCATCAGTTCACCCCTAACGGCTGCATCAGTGTTTAGTTTAAAGCAACCCTGGTCGGGACGTAGCCATTTTCTCCTAGGCATCTAATTTTTCTGCCAAATAACAGTTGGTTGCTCCTCACATAGCATAAAAGACGAAGCCAGCTATACCAAAAGTCTGGCCTCTCTTCGCCGACCCCCAAACACCTCATTTTCATTTCCCATCAAATGACCCATAGGAGAGCTCCGATCAAAGTCCACTCAATTTTGTCCAAAAGCGATGTTAAGCAGGCTATCAGCACATGTTCCAGATGCACATTGCTTGATCACACTCCATATCCCCACTTCCTTCCACACAAGTTTTGCCCACTTACACTTGAAGAAAATGTGAAAGTTTGTTTCAAGTTCCCCACACTGAGCACATTGGTTGTTGATAGCAACCCCTTTTTGTCCAAGTAATTCACGTGATGGAAAAATATCAAAATAAAGTCTCCAGAGGAAAATTCATACTCGTGGTATCACTTACAAACCCCACACTTCTTGCCACCACTTCTCGGTTGTATTAGAGCTAGGCCCTTCCACATTTGATTCCAAATTCATCAGTAGGTGGTATCCGCTCTTCACAAAGTAGTTGCCTAGTCTATCAAAATGCCAAATTAACATGTCCTCTCTCAGCTGCATCCCAATTGGTATTG
Organism: Ligustrum vulgare; assembly: GCA_963555705.1. NCBI lineage: Eukaryota > Viridiplantae > Streptophyta > Magnoliopsida > Lamiales > Oleaceae > Ligustrum > Ligustrum vulgare. The sequence continues at coordinate 30,763,254 of OY743189.1, read as the reverse complement.
ACATAATTGTTTCAATATCAACCGGCAGGAACATGCTCTCCAATCTTTCCTCATCATAGGCTCCAGACACTGTCAGCAGACTACTCACTGTAGCTTCATTTACTTCATCCCGAGTGATAGGAGTAAAGGTCAAATGTTGAGGTATCCATGGATCTTTGAATATCCGAATTATTTCCCCATTTCCCACACGCCATCGGGCTCCCAATGATATTACTTCTCTACCCCATAAGATACTCCTCCAAAGGAAAGAGCATCCCTACTTAGGGGTCATACTCCAAAAATCCACCCCATTATGCTACTTTCCAGCTTATATACGTACCGGAAGGGACTTGTTATTATTAATGAGTCTCCAAGCTTGTTTCGCCACCAAAGCCTGATTAAACTTGGTGAACTCCCGAAATCCCAGATCGCCATTTCGCTTACTACGGCACAAATCTCCCCACTTTTTCCGACAAATCTTTCTTTCTTCCCCTTTGGCACCCCACCAAAAATTCCTAGCAATCGAAGTAAGTTGTTGGCATAAGGTTAGTCGTATTTTGAACATACTCATAACATAAGTCGGAATGGCCTGTAAGACAGATTTGAAGAGCACCTCCCTACCCCCCCCCCCCCCACTGAGATACAATTTTCTCTCCAACCCTACCCTTTTTTTCATACCCTGTCTTTTATATCTGCAAATGTCTTAGTCTTCTCCCTCCCAACCACCATGGGTAGTCCCAAATAACAATCATGTTCGCGTGTCTTTTCCAGTATGAGAGAAGTCAATATAGTTCCTCGGTCCTCTTGCCTCACATTCAGGCTAAAAGATATGCCAGGTTTCTCAAGGTTGATTTTCTGACCTGACGCCCTTTCATATATGGCCAAAATGTTGAGGATTGTTTCACAGTCCTGCACTTTAGCTCAAGAAAAAACAATAGAAACATCTGCAAAAAATAAATGACTAACCCAAGGACCTCCACGAGAACACTGCATCCCCACTAAATTACCCTTGGTCTCTTCAAGCCGAATTAAACCAGATAGAGCTTCAGCACAGAGGATGAATAAATATGGTGAGAGTGGACACCCTTGTCGCAAACCTCTTCCTGGGTTAACCAGACCTCGAGTTTCGCCATTGAGGTTAAAAGAGAAGGATGAGGTAGATATGCATTCTGTAACCAATCTACACTAATGTTCAGGGAATCTCATAGGCTCCATGACTTTCCTCAAAAAACACCACTCCACCCTATCATAGGCATTGCTCATATCCAATTTCAGAGCCATGAAGCCTTTCGTCCCATTAGATCGCTTATGCATAGAGTGTAAAATTTCGAAAGCTGATATAACGTTATCACTAATAAGTTTGCTCGATACAAAAGCACTCTGGTTTTCTGCAATTAATCCATTCAATACACCATTGAGCCTATTAGCAACCGTTTTCGTGATCAACTAGTAAATTACATTGCAAAGACTGATCGGTCTAAAATCACTAGTAAGTTGTAGATCCTTATTCTTTGGAATGAGGGTCAGGTTAGTATGATTGATACTAGTTCTTACCCGTGCGATGCACGGCAATTGTAATTTTTATGAGTGATTTCAAAAGAAAACATTATGATGTTCCAATATTCACATAATAAAATAAATAAATCATATATAATTTCATACAATATTAATAATATTTAATTTTGAAAGTTCAAAAAAAAACTGAATATAATATAACATTCCAAAAAATTGAATATTCAATAAAATTGTGCAACACTAATTTATTCGAGGAGTATCTAATTTTAATTCAATAATAATATAATATTATTATATTATTATATAATATTAGGAATCTGTCATAAAATTCATAAACTTGAGATATCTGCAAAAAAAAAAAAAAAAAAAAAAAAAAATAGTACTTAACACACTAACAAAAATTCCACGATTAAATGATTCAAGAACTCATAACACAATACCTAACAACATTCAATAATAATAATAATAATAATAATAATAATAATAATAATAAATAAGAAAAGAACAACCATTAGGTTCAACAAAGTATGAAGATAAATATTCAAAGCTACATCCATTCATATCTATGAATTTGATTTCAAGTAATAAGACAAATCCATAGTGGATGAAAAGTAGGCTGTAGAATACAAAGTAAGAGAAGTTCGGATATAATCTGTATATGTATGAAGTCTTACCTTGTGACTTTCATGAATTCCTCATAGAATAGTAATTCGTTGACTATAACACACTTTTAGAGCCACCAAGAGCTGAAAGAATTTATCCAATGAAGAGAACAGTAGCAAAAGTTGATATATGAAAAGAATTTAAGCAATACATAAATCACAAATCACACATACTCAGTATATTACATTCTAATATAAACAAACCCAAAACACGTTTCTCTGAACTCAAATTTTCAAATATGAGCTTCTGATAATTGATAGATATCTACTCACCAGAGTTTAAAATAATTTAATAGATTTGTTGACAAAATATTAGAATTGGATTCACAAAGGAATATAACCTGTCACGCGAAATATGCGCTGAGTTATGATTCACAAAAATATGCATAACTGCTGATAAAATATAGAAGTTAGACAAAGGAATTAGTAAAGGATGTACTGGAGGGAATATTGGGAGTTTAAAATAAGCAATCTAAATATTCAAACTCATGTCAAGTGCCAACCAAGATAGAATATACACATGAACATTTGCACATATATTATATATTGCGATTCAAATTTAGTTAGTCAAATGATCTAGAAACTTTCTCCAATTTCGAGTCCCATGAATTTTTGGTTTCTTTTTTAAGAATAAAGATGAGACCGATGCTCCAAATTCCAAGTTCGAAAAGGGAAGAATAAAAACATCAAATGTTCCTGTTGAGGTACTACATAGGAGGGACTTATTACATGTGAGACTGATGCTCCAAATTCCAAGTAGGAAAAATCCTTTGAGCAATCTGTGAGTGTTGTGGCTGACAGAGGAGTGCACCCAGGCTTACGTGGCGTGTTCGAGAGATATACCAGGGACGGTGGATACGCGGGTTGTGCACCGAGTTGCTTCTGAGGAGCTTAGACTCACCTCCGTCAAGGCCAGGGAGGAAGGCAGGTTTGGTTCGAGCTGAAAGCTATTGTTCTGATATGGATGATTGAATAAATTAGTATGCATTGATACTATATATTGTTATTGAATAGTATATTGAAGTAAAAGTATTAGATTCTTAGGAAATTAGCATTAGATAGGAATGTTCATGTCCTATTAATGTTGGTCTGGTTAATGCAATCAATTATTTGGCATTGACAGCATTTGATTGAATAATAAAGTGTTTGGCAGTTGATGACTATGTATGTTGTCTTCTTCAATTTGGCAGCCAAACTCCCCTCCCTTCAAATGATCAGTAAGAAGTAAATGTAACAGGAGCAACCTAATTTTTTATTTCTAGGAGAATTTTCTTTCTTTTGTTTTTCTCTTTTCTTGGCTCAAATTAATGCCAGCAGCTAAGATTGAAAGTATGATTAGTCTTTTAATTGGTCTAGAACAAAAATGAATGCTTTAATCTTCAAGTTCAACCTTCATACATCCTATCACCATCTCCAAGCAAAAAAAAAAAATGAAAAACGACTCAAAATCCCCTTCTCTGCCACACTTCGAATCCACCACTTTCCTTTCACCAATAATCCCAAATTTCCATTGCCAATTCCCTCATGAAGTTGTTCTCCCAGAGAACAGAAAAAAGGATACCATTTAGCATAAAGCCAAAGAAGTTCTAGATAGCAAAACTCACATGACAGTAAGTATATCATCCTTTGAGTATTTACAGTAAGTATATCATGCTCGGCTATCTGTCCATACATGGCTGCGATGGAGTAAAAGCTTGAAATGAAATGTACCTTGGCTTCCAAAACCCGTGTCCGCTGTGCATTACTACCCAATTAAACAATAGTGAGCAAAAGATGAATGGAGAACTGATAAATATGTGAAAGAAAAAAAAACAGCAGAACACAGTACAAATTGCAAGTCATAGAAATTATATATTATACCTGTAGAGGCTGATGTTTTCCCAAAATAGAGCCCCCATAATCTGCAATATAGAAACCAGAAGTTTCATGAGAAACAATTCTAATCGAACTTAAAATTTTCTGATCTTTTCAGAAATGGCTGGCTTTCATACCTTATGTCAAAATTACTATACTATGCTTGACACCATCAAATTATGATCAACAAATTTCAGTACTTTTGTACTCAATTTTTTTACCTGAACTTGGTTCATTTTTCTCCTAATAGAAGTTGTGTTAATCTTCTTTTAAATTCCCCTCTCCCCTCCCCAAGAAAACTCAACTACTTAAAAGTTATGAGACAAATTTTAGTTCTCAAGTAACCGGTGACAATATTTTTTAAAGGTTCTTATCTCTCTATTTTTCCCAATGTTGATTACAAAAGGCAGTCTTCCATTTAGTAAGAGGTGGTTACAGTTGTTGCCACCCGTTTTCCTTTGCTGAGAAGAATAGTCCCATTCACCATGTATAGAAAGGTGACCCTACTCACCAACTTCCATACGATGAGGTAGAGCTCTTGAGTTCCCAGTAGGTGAATATAGCTGCATCATTGATTCCAAGATCCAGGCCTATAACAGACAATGCAGAATGTATCAAATTCTTCCAAATTTAATACTGGTATGAGGCAAATTGAAGAATGTATTTTGGTGTAAATACATGAAAGCATTGAAGGTTAAAAAACATTCAGCAACAATATTATTGTAACAAACACCCAATCCAACCTCTTCAAAAACTACATTATTCAGAACGATTTTAGACAAATTCCAGATCACCTTTTAATTTCAGTTATACCCTTTCACCTTGAGGACATCTCTTCCAAAACACAAACTGCTAATATTTCCTTGCTGCTATTTCAAATCTCACACTCAAAAGACACAAACTAATTTCCACAACAAAAACAGGATTGCCACCACAAATGATGCAGTGACTGTTGATTCAAATCCATTTAATGGTTCATCTTTTAGCACAAAGGAAAGAATGTAAAACTAAAGCGTTTAGAAAAACAAACCTTATAAAAGGCACAACCACCATCATTTTTAAGCATGTTTTCGTCACCTTAGCAGCTGATCCCTGACCAAGTTGTATCCTGACCTGAAATATAGAAATCAAACTCAATGGTCAAATAAAAAATTGCAAGTGAAAATTCAAGAAATTGAATCATTAGATCGATGGAGAAGGCCCGCTGCACCCACGCCGGAAAGCAGCCGGAGTTACTACCGGAAAATCAAGGGAAACAGCCGAAGACATGAAGAAACCCATCTTCTGAATTTTTTTCTGGACGGCAGTAAGAAGCGCGCTGGGACTGCTGAAGAAATTCGAACAGTCAACATCTTAGATCAATTCTTCGGTTCCAACCCCTTCATTGCTCAATTCCCTGGACGGATGATCCCACAGAGTTTTGATGCTCGAAGGAGTTGGAAGGAGATTCTAGAGAGAGAGAGAGAGAGAGAGGTTAAAGTCAGAAAGAAAGAAAGAGAGAGGGAGGGAGCGGCCGAGGTAGACGGGCTAGGGATTTTGTAAAGTTCAAATTTCAAATTTGGTCAAATCAGATTTTTTTGGCTATGACCTACATTGTTGGGAAAGATGTTGATCTGAGCGGGAATCTGGAAGCTTTTGTTTGAAATTTGAATCAAAAAGTAATTTGTTTTTATTTTTTTATTTTTTTGTTTTTAATATTAGTGCTGAAAATTTTAGGCGGGAAAACTTGGGGGGAAAAATTGACAAACTTTCTTGCTTTTATATAATATATAGATGCCTGATAGAGTCTCCCAAGTTCAACACATTCAAAGAAGCTTCGGATACCTCATTTCTTATAACTTCCCAGTATTTTTGATAAAATAAAGCATGAAATCCATCAGGGCCAGGTGCCTTGGTCGGACCCATGCACTTTAGAGCAGCCTCAACTTCTTCATTAGTAAATGGTTTTCCCAACCAACCCACCTTAGCCTGTGATAACCTAGATGTAATACCTGCCACCCCATCCTCCAAGTCTTGCTCCAAAGGGCATGTAGAAGTAAACAAATTCGAAAAATGTTGTTCAAGATGTTCAACAATTTCCTTATCTTCGGTAAACCACTGTCCATTATCACCCATCAACTGCGTAATTGCATTTTTCTGTTTTCGATTGTTAGCCCTTGCATGGAAATATTTTGTGTTACGATCTCCTTCCTTCAACCACTCTATCCTAGATCTCTGTCTCCAAAACATTTCCTCCCGATGAGCAAGGTATTCCACCCTTCTTTCAATCTTCAAAATATCATCCATCACCTGTCCTACATAGTTTCCTGTCCAAAATCACTTTCTAATCAAGAAATCTGCACACAAAAAATATATATATAATAAATTTTTTTTTTGTAATAGTTATTATTTTTTTGATGAAGTCGAAAAATATGTAATATATGTATCAAATCGAAGATCTCAACGAAAAGTTTAGTACAAGTTAATAAGTGAAAACTAACTGTAAATATATTGTTCGTAAAATTGTCTCAAAGATCAAATGTAAAAGGTTTTATATTTTTTACTTTTCCTCAATATCTCATTCATTTTAACTTATATTATATAAATTTTATAATACTATCTATACACTATTTTTGTATTAATTATTATTCTTTTAATAATTATTGTATTATTTTGAAATCGAAAAAATATGTAATATGAGTGTCAAATTAAAAAATCACAATGAGGAGTTTAATACAAGATTATAAGTAAGAGTAAATTGAAAATATATTATTCGTAAAACATCTCAAAAATCAAACGTAAAAGTTTCTACTTTTTCTCAAAATCTTAATGTACATTCCTAAAAGTATAATATACAAGTATACATCTTAATGAGTAGACTCATTTTATCACCAAACAAAAACTTTACAAACATTTCCCCCACTCAGAGAACAAACAAATATGTCATGGTGATGGCATCAAAATAATCGACTTAATTGTGGGACCCCATAAAACGGTGAAAATCGAGAATTCTTGATAACTTAACGTGTGAACTTCTTTTACATGCATATATGATATTGCCCGTTGACAGACGATATTCTCGTAGCGTATAGAAAGAAGATGATGAAATAATTAGATCACTCTCATGAAACATTTCAACTTAAGCCCATCTATTAGGGACATGTATCACAAAATATAGGGTGTATTTGATGTTGATTAAAAAGAGTTTTTGTGATTTTAAATAGTAATTTTTAGGAGAATGCATGGTTAAAAAATAAGGATTTTTTTTTTTAAATTTTTTTTTGTAATATTATTTTATTGATAAAAGAAGAGAGAGAAAATCATAATTTAAAAATAATGAAAATTAAACAGAGGCATAGCTAATGTCTAAAGCAGAAGGTTAATTGTGTTCCTAGTGGGCATCATAAACTGTACACCAAATTACGGGTGGGCATTGGGTGTCAGGGCCCACTTGACACTCCCCAAATTTTTGGAGGGTGGGTGGGTAAAATTTCCATGTCTGAAAAAAAGAAATTTTTTATGACTTACTACAATAATCGAAACTAGTAATTTTTTTTTTTAAAAAAAAATGTCTAAACTAGTTATTTGAATAGATTATATAATTCATTTGGGAACTGAATTAAATATTTTCCTTTTATACATATACATTTGGCCACTAAACTATTTTTATAATTAATCTATATCTATATTTCTCTATTTTATATGTTAAACCACAACAGCCGTCAAAAAACTTTCCCGTCAATTGCCACTTTCTTTTTTTGGGAACTTTAGGTTTTTTTTTTCTCAACTGATGCACTGATTTATTATTAACTAAACACTTCATTAAATATGTATTGGTATGTGTTATAGACATGCATGCAAGCCGTTGGTATAAAGCTTGACTTTTCATTTAGTTGAATTCATTAATGACTAATGACTTTTCATTTTATTTTATTTTATTTTTAATTGTAAAATGTTTTTTCATTTTTCCAAATCATATTTAGAAGTTCAATGCATTTATTTTGCTGGCCAAACCTAAGTCTTAATTAGTATTCATACATTTTTTTGAACAAAATAAATATAAGATTAATTTTAATAATTGTCTAAAAATTATATGGTCTAAAATTTTTGATAATTTCTTGACCTTAAATGTTGTCCAGTTTCCATGTGATGACAATTGCTAGATTTGCGTAAGTATTATTTTAACAAACTGATTATAATTTTATTGGTTTAGAATAAATAATATTTTTTTAATCATTCTTAATTTTCATAGTTGTGGAATGTTATATGATATACTATTTTCACTATAATTTTCTTATTTCATTATTGTCTATTATCACGTCATGATAATTACTAGATTTATGTAATTGTTATTTTGACTACTTGATTTTATATGTAAAATTATAATTTTATTGGTCAAATACAAATATTTGTGGTTAAGAATAAGCATGCATTTATAATTATTTTTATTGATATTTTTGAATAAAAATTAGAAAACTTAAATATGAGAGACAAATGCATAAATCATGAGAAATATATTGATACTTTCAACAGAATCAATATTGTATCCATAATATTAAATCAAACATAATATGTCATTAATAAAATTTGCATTTTCTTTGAAATTAACAATAACTCATAAAAATTATTGAAATTAACAATTATTTTTATTGGTCAAATACAAATATTTGTTGGTTAAGATTAAACAAGCGTTTATAATTATCTTGATTGATATTTTTGAAAGAAATTTAGAGAAAATATTAAATACAATAGGTAAAGTAAAAATTGTGAATATTATGGTCAAGAACGAATAATATTCTTTTAATCATTCTTAATTCTAATAGTTGTGTGAAGGTTATATGGTATACGATTATCGTTATAATTTTTTGTCTCCAACATAACCTGTTGTCATATCATGATAATTGCTAGATTTACGTAATTATTATTTTGGCTACTTGATTTTATAATTAAAAATATATTTTTATTGATTAAGTACAAATATTTTTGGATTTAAGATTAAACACGCATTTACAATTATTGTGATTGATATTTTTAAATGAAAATTGAAAAACTTAAATGCGAGAGACATCAATCATGAGAAATAATTGATACATTCCACAAAATTAATATTGGGTATCCATAATATTATTACATAAAACACGATATACCATTAAATAAACTTTTAAATTTGGCTTTTCTTTGAATTTAATAATAATAATAATAATAATAACAACAACAACTTATAAAAATCATTGAAATCAATAGTCATTTATTACTTAACTACATAAATCGACTTTCACCATTCAAAGAAGTTACTATAATTTGAATTAGTTATATTTTTTTTATTAAATTTTAATAGTTATTGTAATATAATATTATTTTTCATACATTTTGGATTTGTATTAATTATGTATAAGCATTAAAATTTTACAAATATTTATCGAAATTGATATTTTTGAATAGTAACGTCCGTGTATCGCATGGGAAAAATACTAGTTATTACTTAAAGTCATCAAATCAATTTTGACTTTTTCCCTTGTAAAAAGAATCTCTAATGAGAATATATTTATCATTAGTGACCATAATAAAATAGATTACACACTAATCAAGATTCTCAATTTCATTAATCACAAATTACAACTCACTGCCAGCACCAAATCGTATCGAAACCATCTGCATGTTGAGTAAGTATAATATTTTCTTGTCAAGGGAGAAAATTAACAATGCCAATTGCCGAACTTTTCGGTGTGATGATCTCAGATTTTACATGTATGAAATATATTCTTTTCTTCTTTTCGTAAACAAAATATTCGTATTGCGTTGACGAGTGGTGCGTGCATTTCATATACTTATTTAAACCATTGAATTTGAGTATTCATTATTGAGCATATTATAATGTAATATAGTCTAATAGTTAAGCACGTCTATTGAAGAAAGGCTCGCAATGAGTAAGAGGCATTTTTGTTGACTATTGAGGGAATAATTGCTCGTTTGAAACATATAGTGTTTGCAATTTGCATACAACAATATATATATATATATATATATATATATATATATATATATATATAATGTATATATATATGTGTGTGAATGACATTACCATTATATCCCTGTAAACCTTACATATTACGATTGTGTCATTATCCACTCCTATAAATATGAGCCATATTTCATTTGTAAGAACACACTAATGAGAAGTTCTCTTTCATTCTCTCTTTTTCTATCTCTCTTTTATTTGTTAGATTTTGATAGTTTTACAACACGTTATCAGCACGAATATCTAGCCAATTGAGTAATACAACGGGCGTATATTCTATAGTTGCATCTAAATGATGAACCTCTATATCAGAAACCTAATTATTATCAATCAATATTTTCCTTTCCCAAATCAAATACTTTTGGCTTTAGAAAACAACCCACATATTGTAGATTTGAAAACATCAAGAAAGATGGAAACTTTGTATGATTCAAAAGGTTCCATACGAGGAAAGAAACGTGGTCGCGATATTGTGCAAAAAGAAAAGTTGGAAAAATTGAAAAATTCGAAACTTTCAAAGCCGATCTATGAAAAACGGTATATCCAATCGATGATCGGAGACCAGATCTGGAATCACGACGGCGAGACGAATCTCTGCTATCGGCGCGTGACGCCCACGGGCAGATGTCAATTGGGCGCGTGTGCCATGTTCCGAAGACGGTGTCAAAAGGCGGTTTCTTCATATAGATGTTTTTGATTTTTCTATGGTCTTACTTTTCCTTTTGGTGCAGTTTTGGACATTTTTCGGTGGTCGAACGTGGCGGCTTCATAAAAATTATTTTTGAAGCAATTCCGGCGAGATTTTGAACTTTGGACCAAAAGTAAGTTTGTTCTAAATTAAATTTCAAACCTATTGACGGTTTCGATTTACTCATATGACCAATATATTAAAATATGGATGATTTTGCCCTTGATGATACGTTATAGTATATTAATCGTGATTTAACGAATTTGATTAATCATGATTATTGATCTGATGATAAATTCTAATAGAATATATATTTTAAATAATTTAACACTACTATGTGATCAATATGATAAATTATAATAGAATATATATTTTAAATCATTTAACACTACTATGTGATCAATATGATCAATATGAGTATAACTCATTATCATAACGAACTGAACTATTATGAATACCTTGATTGGATTTGGAGATATGACTTGCTCATTTATGAAATGTAATTGTTTCATTATGTTGTTACCACATATATGGTTGGTTTTATCAACTTTAAATATGCATATCACGTTACCACCTATATGGTTGGTTCTACAAGTTTTAAGCATATCACGTTATCACCTATATGGATTGGTTCTACAAGTTTCAAGTATATCACATTACCACCTATATGGTTGGATCTACAAGTTTCAAGCATATCACATTACCACATATATGGTTGGTTCTACTGATTTTAAATATTTCTACTCATATTGTTATTTGATATTTCAACAAATGGTACCAGAAGCTACCATTACCAAAAGATTGTTAGATCTTAATGAAAATATTTTATCATTTGGTACCAGAAGTTACTAATATCTGTATTTGAAAGGGTAGATGAAAATAAATTATTCAACAAGAAAAATGTTGATGTATGATAAGATAATATCACAAGATAGCACGGATATGGCTAATGTAAAAATAATCTCATTAGTATTATGAGATAAATATTATATGAACGAGATAAAAAGATTTGATCAAAGTTCTTGCACAAGTACTTATGTAATCCAGAAAGACATATTTACTCCAGAAGAAGTAAAAATTATCATCTAAACATACTAAAATGATATTATTATTACTCTTGAAGAAGCATAAACGAGTCATACATGCAAAACACAAAAGGGGAAACATTTATGATCATCAAAAGTAGAGGCGTGTATCAAGAGTAATAATACCCCGTACTCTACCACCCCTAATTTTTTTTTTTTGTGTCTCAAGAGTAAGAATACTCCGTACTCCACCACTCCTAATCCTTTTGAGGTTCGCAAGATTAAGTTCAAATACTCATCAACATTAGAAGTGTGTCTCAAGAGTAAGAATACATCATACTCTACCACCCACAATATTTTGAGATTCACAAGGATAAATTTACATTAACCGGACTCCATTTTCGCTTGGTACCCCTTCCTTGCGACAAATCTATCTTAACTCCTGCTGGAACTTGTATTGGAACATATGATTGTAACTTTTCCAGCAGTTCATCGATAGTGGGAGCAGAAATAAGGATCCTCCTAGAAAATGGAGAGATGAATCCCTATTCCACAGCATAATCAAGAAATGTTAGTAAACCATCGAAGAAGTTGTTAACATTCAAAAGCCCAATAGGCTTAGTATGGAGACTCAGCTGGGCCCATGAGGTAATATTAAAAATTTCCTCTAAAGTACCAAAACCTTCAGGCATGGCAATGAAGGCATCAGAACCATATAACATGCAAGTTATGCTTTCATGGATAGATAACGTCTGTACTTCATGCCCTCATGTTTTGCCTGCGACATCAGCTAAAGGAACGGGTATAACACCTATCACTCTTGCTTTTTTTTGCTTGAGCGGATTGTGAAACACAACCCATCAATCCAATACTGTTCCCTCCATATACCAGATTGATACCTCTCTCTCCTAATTTCTTCCCTAGAAGCACTGATGCTTCTAGATACTCAAAGCCTCTCCCAATTTTTGATCCACAAAATACACAGATAGTTTTGATCTGTTGAAATTTTGATCCCTCCAACTTTTAAGAATAAAAGGAAGGAAAACTTACAAGAAATTGTTATTTTGGGAGGCTTTAAACTGTGAAATTATCTGACGTTTTAAACTTGAAAATATTCACTATTTACTGCTCTTCTTTTGAAAAAGTTGATATTAACTTTTGACTAAATGACACAACTTTTTGATCTTGTCTTTGACAGCATATATTTTGCTCCATAATGGACACTCTTTCAGTGATCTCTCAGTAACAATCTGTTAATACGTGAAAAATACAAAATATTTTGTTAAAATATATACACTATACTGATTTACCTTGTATCAATGTTGAGTAGCCAAAATATCATTGTTTATAACAGCCTGGCAAACAGGATCTTTTGCTATTATATTTTTGAGACTATAACGGTCTTTATCGCTGATGAATTTAGCCCATAAAGATAGTAGCTCACGCTGCATATACCCACAAGGGTGCGTCTCAAGAGTCAATCGGATATCATCCAATGACTCCTTATTCAGTCCACCCTTAATGAAATCTATTTTATCATCTCGATTTCTGGATGAATATCCTATTGATTTACAACCGGTATTACCTGTCCATCGAGCACATTTGTAACAACCATTTAATTTTTTTGCTCTTCGCTTCATTGCAAAAGTACTCTTACCTAAGTCAGGCATGTGCTTAGAAAATGAATCTGGTAATTCACCAGCTAGTCGAACTTTTGCTTCGATCAACCAACGAACATCTTCTGAGATACCTTAATCCATCAGCAGCCTCAATCTTTCGAGTCGAACTCGGTAAATCTTTTTCAAAACATTTATTGGAAGATTTGAGTAGTATTTGCGAATATTTGATAATATAACATCCATTTTGATGGATCTAATCTTCTCCCAAAGTGATCTATTTAAATGAGTTATTTAACTCGTAAAAGAGCGTTGGCTCCGCGTATCATTGACTCCATCAAGAAAAAGGGGAAAATATTTGTAATTAAAAGAAGGGGACAATGATCATTTTATTGAGATTTCGGTCTAATCATCTTTTTAGATATAATAAATCAAGGTATACTGATTTATATATTCAAACAAGTAAATATTGTATTGAACCAGAAGTTCATACGTACAAGTGAAATATGTATATAATGAACCAGAAGTTCATAAGTAAAATATACATTATATTTAAACCAGAAGTTCATCAATATTGTATTGAATCAAATATTCATACATATAAATGAAATAAAACCGTATTGAACCAGAAGTTCTATAATAAACGGTTAGATTATCAAAAATTTTAAATTATTTTCTATGAGAATAACTTATTCAGAAATTGTTTATCATACAACAATATTCTATGTCAAACGGGGATTAGCTCAAGAAGCTTTATGGTTTGTAAAAGTGCGATATGTATACAATCCACCAAAGCGCACTTAGATATATGATTGAGATTATATCCCTAAAAGGATGACATGTGTTATGGCATTTTAGCCGATTGATATAATATAATATTTGTGAACATTATGGGGAAAATACGCCTGAAACGTAATTATGCCTAAAGCATAATGACAATCGATTCCAAAAATAAATATATCTTGAATAATTGAAATGATCCCTTTTGAGACTAAATACTCTTGGTGAGTAAAATGGACATAGTTAATAAGAGATTTATGTACTTGATCTATATATGTTATATTGAGATGAAATGGAATCGAATCGAATACATACACAACTCTCTTGTGAAAATGAGGTTGATGAAATTATAATACTTTGGCCAAATATAAAACCCCAATGTAGGGATTATTGTTCAAGGACCTGAAGTCAAAATGCTTAAATGTGTAAAGCCAGTAATTATCTGTACAAATGAAAAATATTACACAGTCGTAAAAAACGACTCGTTGCGTGCGAAATTTTTCGTAGAACTGGCATGATATATGGTGGATAGACTATAGTCTAAATCATTAGCTTGAGCTCTTTGATATACCAATGAGTGAGATCAAAATGCATGATTCTCATCTCGGTACTTTGAGAGTATTCTTTGATGTACCAGTTGATCGCGGTACGTTGGGATTTCAAGTAAAATGATTGAAGATTATATGTCGAAATTGATATATATTTCAATGATTTATTATACTTATACAAATCAAAAATTGTGGTTTATGAGATGTAAGAACCTACATGTATAATCACTCAAAGATTCAATATACCCAGATTAGTATCACTATATAATGATACAAATGACTCCATGATATAATATGTTGAAAGTGAAATTGGAGTGTACTATTTATGATATCTGGGAAATTGATTATTTACTATAAGTGAATTTGAAAATGAATATTTTATTATTCACCAGAAGTGAATATGAAAATGAATATGTTTAATTATTCACCAGAAGTGAATTCTATATTTGATTATTCACCCGAAGTGAATTCTAAATTTGATTATTCACCGGGAGTGAATTCTAAACTTGATTATTCACCATAAGTGAATTCTAAACTTGATTATTCACCAGGAGTGAATTCTAAACTTGATTATTCACCTGAAGTAAATTCTAGATTTGATTATTCACCAGAAGTGAAAGATGCAATCGATAAATTAATCCAACATTACTTAATATAGCATGTTATGACATCATAAATGATCTATGAACGATTTATATAAAGCTCATCATAAATGATATATTTGATGAAAAGATTCGAGATTGCATCAATATACTTGTGATATTCCATGAAAGGAATAAGTACGCGTTGCACTCTTTTTCCCTTAACTGAGGTTTTGTCCCACAGGGTTTTCCTAGCAAGGTTTTTAATGAAGCAACAGTGGAGGCGTATTAATGAGAATTTATGAGAATAATGTACTCTTTTTCCCTTCGCTAAGGTTTTGTCCCACATGATTTTCCTAGCAAGGTTTTTTAGGCATTATCATAGCTATCGACAAGCTATAATTCAGCAACACATTATTATACTGAAATGATATCAACAAATGAAGAAAATCATAGACATCTTATGAAGAATGCTATACAAGGAGATTTTTATATACATATTCCAAACGAGAGATGACATCAAAGTTCGAGAAGTTCATGAATCCTCAATTGCACATTTCAGGGGGAGAATCATGCTATACTCTTTTTCCTTCGTCCAGATTTTGTCCTACTAGGTTTTCCTGACAAGATTTTAATGAGGCAGCGACTGTACTCTTTTTCCTTGATTCAGATTTTATCCCACTGGATTTTACTGACAAAGTTTTAATGAGGCAGCACTTCAGAACTTCAAGATTCAATACATGATTTTTTCTACTCGAACATTAGACTCAATGATTGACAATGGCCAACATCAGGGGGAGCAACTGTACTCTTTTTCCTTCGCTCAAGTTTTATCCCATTGAGTTTTCTTAGCAAGGTTTTAACGAGACAGACAATTGCATAATATGTCATTTAAGGGGAAGTGTTATAAATAATGTATATATATGTGAATGACATTACCATTATATCCCTGTAAACTTTACATATTACGATTGTGCCATTGTCCTCTTCTATAAATAGGAGCCATATTTCATTTGTAAGAACACACTAATGAGAACTCTGCAAGGGTCCCGCGTAACAAATCCTTATTAAGTAATAGGTTTTTAAGGGGGCCAGCTTACGGGCCAAGCGCGTTGAACATGCCGTTTAAGGAAGGGAGACAAAAAACATTAGATTTTTTTTATGCATGCCGTTCTCAAGTTGGTATTCAGTGAGCCAACAATAACTCTCACTACAAAAAAAATGACTTTTTTCCAACGGAAAAATCCATCAGTAAAATGGCAATTTCCGTAGGAAATGCCTTTTTCCGATGGACTTCAAGTCGTCGGAAATCCGTCGAAAAAGCACGCGTCGGTAATACTTTTCCGACGGGAAAATTTTTCCGTCGAAAATATCTGTTGGAAATTTTCGACGGCTACTATATGTCATTGGAAACTTCTAAAAAATTAAAAAAATATTTTGGTAAGCCCCGACCCGACCCACCTGCCCGGCTTACCCGCTTGGACCCGGCTCCGGAAGCCTATCTTGGACTTCAATTGTTTTTACAAATTGTGTAGTTAGGGGGATTCGAACCCTTGACTAAAGGGGAAGGAGGAAGCAACCCAACAATTGGGCTAATTAAATTTTTGTGAATGATTTTGTTTTCGTAAATATATATTAGTTATTTATGTTAGTTAATTGAACTCAATTATTTTAAATTAATTACATTTTTAAAAATGATACTTATAATTTTGTAAAAAAATAATTACATTATTAATTACATCGTTAATTACATTTTTGAAAATTTTCGACGGAATGCGTATTCCGTCGGAAATTTCAGCCGTCGGAAATTTCCGACTGGCAACATACATTTTCTGTCGAAAATTTCGGTCGTTGGAAATTTTCCCTATTTAACTCGGGAAAAATGCCCTTTCCTTTATTCGTACTCTTTAGGGAAAAAACTATACAAGTCTACAAGCCACTGAAGTGAGGTTTTGGTCCGCTTTCCCTTGATGCAATTCACGCAGCCAACCTCTTTCTCAAAACTAGTGGTTCGGTTGCGTTCACTCCTATAGTCTCTATTTTAGAACGGAGAGCGAACAAGGCCTCCATTGAAAACTAGCTATTCGCCCCAGTGTCTGATCCACCTGCAGGCGAGGTAGCACGATCGCGTTACCTGGCCATCGGGCGCCGACTTGTGGTGTTGCTGAAGAGCAGTTTAATTTTTTTTTTTTTTGCCCAAATATGCCGGAAGCAACCCAAGCCCAGAAGAGAATGAGGCTAACGATACAGATACAAAATATGAGATTTCAATCCCCAACCCAAGCTCCAATTCCAAATCTAGCTCTTTCGCGATTCTCTGGCCTTCAACACGAAGGATCACCGCCTGCTCCGGTAGCCAGCAACGCTGCCGTTGTCGCCTCCGCCGGTCATCGTCGTTGCCGCCTGCCGACTTACTTCGGCCCTCCAACTCCAACTTTGGTCCGACGGTAGCCTCGGTAGGTAATGAACGTAATGTCACAGACTCACAGTCTCTCTCACTGACTCTGACTGTATTTTTTTTTGGTTTTGTACATTTCAGATTTTATAATGTGATGTGAATTTTAAGTTTGAAAAATTTGAGAATTATGCATAAATGTTACATAATTACATTTAAGTTTTTGCAATGTGTATTGTGGTTAGATAATTAGATTTGTGAATTGGGATTATTGGGATGCAAATATGATTTAATTTGTGAATTTATAGGTTGTGAATTCAGATTTGGTGAAAATATGATTTAATTTGTGAATTGTGATTATTGATTTATAGGTTGTGAATTGAGATTTGATGAATATTTGATTTGATTTGTGATTGTTGATTTACAAATTATGGAAAGTTTTTTTCAACCTAAACGAAAGTCTCAATTTTTGTTAGATTATCAATTTCTAACTTCTAAGCCATAAGGTTTAAATAGTCCAATGTCCCGTGTCAACTCAATTTCTCATCGTTTGAATCTCAGGTATGTGAGGCTTGCCTTATTTTAGTTTTTAATTTGAAATGTTATTTGGAAATTTTGCGTAAATGTTAAGTTTTTGGAATGTGTTCACTGGTGAGCCTATATTCCCCTTATGTGTAATGAATTATATAGTGAATTGTGATTTGGATTTTGGTGAATATTTGACTTCTAAATTGTGATTATGTTTATTGGGATCACAAATTTGTTTAGTATTTAATTTGATTTGTGAATTGTGAAAGTTGATTTACGAATACTGGAACATTTTTTTCAACCTAAGCGAAATTCTCAACCTAATAATTTTAGTTCTATTGGTCATGCAACTACTTCTAATATACCACAAGAGTTATTATACTTTGATAACAAAACAAAATTTCACACTACATTCAATATGAATGATCTTGTGTCGAATCCAGGGAAAAGAATCCAATCGATTCGTATAATCCTAACATTAGAGATGATGTTAGGACGATATACTTATTGATTAGTTTTTAATATTATTTAATTAAATATTAAATAAAAAATTTAGCTATTGCGCTGTCATTCGTCATCGGCCAACGATCCACGGTTAATCGTCGAACGCTTTAGCTGGACTTCAGTCCTAGATCAGCCACTGATTCGCCCTTGTGTGTTTTATTATGAACCAGAACTCTATATATATATATATAAGAGAATAGTGGTATACAAAGTAATAATATTTAGGTTACGGGGTACAATTGTCATTCACCAACGTAATATAATATTTACCACACTAATGAAATATTATTATGCCTTATAAACAATATTTATAAACAACAATTTATAAACGATTTATCCAACAAAATAAATGTATGAACTATGAACTACTTAATTCTCTGTTCGGCAGCTTTAGCACTGTTTTTTTTTTAATGATTTTTTTTTTGTATTTTTTAGGTAAAATGTGATTAAAAATTGTTGAAAGTGTGTTATTAAAAAATGATTTGAAAAATTGTGAAAAAAAAAATTATAAACCAAAAATAAACAACTTACAAAACACTATATAAAGTTGTGGTTAGTAGTTAGAACTCACGTGTATTACTTTTTCTCATCCAAAGGTAAGTTGTTCGAAGATTCATGACGTCAAATCAATGACATCAACATCATCTCTCTATATGCACACATGACACACATACATAATTATTTCGGTTTATTAAAATTATATTTTTAGTAAATTTTGATAAAAATTATTGATGTGTATGATTAATAAATTATAAATTCAATAAAATAAGAGATTTGAATTAAAATTAATTATTAATTTTGAATCAGTTCCAACATCAAATTTTAATCAAAACCAATGTAGACAATATAGATTGAAGGAATTGATCTAAAACCCACAAGTGGGTTTGTTATCAAACCCACTTGTGGGCCATACTCCCCTATCCCCTTTCCCCTATAGGTGGGTGGACAGTGGAGCCCATTCATCTATATCCAATATCTACTTAACACTTGTTGAGTGAGTGTCATATCTAGTGTCCATATGGGTACCGTATACATTGAACACGTTAATGTATCAACGCGGAAGCAAGCTGGAAGATTCTGAGGGTGCTTTCCTCTTCCTTCAATTCTTGACTTTCCAACAATTATCTAATTTCTTAGAAACTCCTATCCCTTCATCTTTCTTTGAAATCCAAGATATCTACATATTTATTTCGTTATAAAATATTAAATACTAAGCTTATGTTTGGCAAATTATTTTTAAACAATATATTTCTTCAATTTACTTTTAAATCACATATATTTTTTCTCTTCATTTTTCAATCACATATATTTACTTCGAAAACAATATATTCTATATTTTTAAACAAAATATATTAACAAAAAGAGGAAATTTACTTTCAAGTACTTGGAAGCTACACGAATTTCAATCGTGCTACAGGAACCAAGCAGTGTACTGAAAGTTGCACAACTGCACATTTGACAGAAATCCTGTTACTCGCCAATCACATCCATCTCAGAATCTACGGTCTGCACCAATTCGGTGCACTTTAGCTTAATTCATACGAATTTATCTTGTTACTCCATTTGATTCTTGAAAATATTTTTGAAGATGGCCATGAAAGCATAACTTTGAAATGGTCAGCAATTGGTATTACACTCTCAGTTCTGAAATTTTATAAAATTTCATAACATGGCCCCTTTGAAATGGTCAGCAATTGGGATCTACAATCCATGTTTTGAACTTGTATATAATTTCATATGACCATTAGAGAAAAATCAAAGCCTCCCATTTCCAGTCAAAAATCTCCTCTTTTCCACAACTTTCCTTCTTTATATCTATCTCCCTCTTTCCTTCCCACTACATAACTAAACACACATTTTATCAGTCACAAAAAATTAATAATAATAACAACAAAAATAAAAATGCTTCACTATCTCTCTACCACTCTCCGAGTTTGTGCTTTCTGAATATGGTTTTTTTTTTCTGATTAGAATTTTCTCCTTTTTGAAGCTTTTTTTTTATCATTAAAACTACTGATCTAGATACCCTTTTTGCCATTTGAGCAGAGAGTTTCAATTTCTTCAACTTTTGCTGTATTTTCATTCTAATTCTTGGTACGTGCGAGTTTTTTTTCTATATCTTGAATAGTTTCAAGTTAGAATTTCCAATCTTTTGGTCCATTTTTTATCATTAAAACTACCGATTCAGATTCCCTCTTTGCCATTTCATTTGAAGTTCTGATTTAAATAAATTTAGCCATTTTATACCAAATTGTGTGTTCTTTGCCTCAATTATCCCTCCACAATTCAACAACACCATTGCAGTCTTTTTTGCACCTCAAGAAATGGAAAAAATTGGTACTTTGGAATGCAAGACTGTACTCAGTGAGTTAACTCAAGGTAGGGAGCTGGCAAACAAGCTTAAAAACCAACTTCATCCGGCAAACTCGCACGGGGGTTGCGGGTTTTTAGTGGAGAATATACTCTCTTCCTATGAAAATGCGATTTCATTGCTAAATTGTATGGCCGTGTTGGGAGAAACTTCATCAGTTTCTGCTGCCATTTTGGAGTCACCTAATTCCCTTGCTGGTACTCCAAACAGCGAGGGCTCTAACACTTTTTCAAAGGATCAAAACCAAAGAGATGTATTCAAGAAAAGGTATGTTTCAAGCCCGTTTATAAGCATATTCGGTTAATGCCAAACATAATTTTTAAAAAAGTTACTCTTTTAGAACAACTTTTAAGCTTAGCCAAACATGGGTTCTTGCAGTTTGATATTCTTGATCTTAATCCATTTGGGTATCCTTTTTAATTTACAGAAAGATATTGGCTAAATGGAGGGAAGAAGTTCGTGTTTGCTCTGGGACTGGACAAGAAGGTCCTCTTGATGATGGATATAATTGGAGGAAATACGGGCAGAAAGAGATTTTAGGAGCTAGTTTTCCAAGGTGAGCTCTTTATGTTTTCAAAAATGCTACCTTACCCGTAAACGTATTGTTGTCACGTGTGTCAAACTTTCGGTCACTCTTCCGATCTTTGTAGTCAGAGACGGATCCATAGCACAGTGAGCCGACATGCTTGCCCGTGCTGGATATGTCGGGAAAAAAATTTGTTAGATTTTTTGGGCTAAAACTCGAAAAATATATTTATTTGATCGATGTCTGTTATAGATGAACAAACTTCCTGAATGGTACAAAATTCCTAACTCCGTCACTGCCTGTTGTAGAATTGGTTTGTTTTTACCTCATCTAGTACGTAGCCTCTTGCTGCATTTTTCGCACACACGGCTGGTAAAGTAGACAATAACTAGAAAAAAGAGTTAAAATCGTATCCGTCTCTGATCCGTATTTGATTACAGGGCATATTACAGATGCACTCATCGCCATACGCAAGGATGTTTGGCTACGAAACAAGTCCAGAAATCGGACGAAGACCCCTTGATTTTTGAGGTGAACTATAGAGGCAGGCACACTTGTATTCAAGAAAGGCTAAAGCAGAACAAAGAAGATTATAATGTCAAGGAAGAAGACAGCAATCATAGACATGCAGAGGAAATAGGCATTGAAGTTGAAACTCCAGATTTGAATCCTAAGGAGGATATAATTCCTTCCTTCTCCTTTCCTTTGACTCCCATTGTATCTGAGGACATGGAAACTAAATTCTGGTTAGAGCCTGCCAAGGAAAGCAATTTCACGGAAAGTCATACGTCTCCATTTATATCCCCGGCCACATCTGCGTGTAACTATTTCTCCGAAACACTGTGCCAGATGAACGACTTCTGGGTCGATCACAGCTCAGAATCAGATTTCACCGATATCATTTCGACTCCAACTTCAGCCACCAATTCCACGTTCAGATATTGGGATTTCACATCTGATCCATTGGAGTTGGATTCTAGTTTCCTTCTTGACCTTTGACTTCATAGCACAGATTCATTCACTCAGCAATGAAATGGTGACCAAATGTCAATTATGTTCTGCAATAAAGTGCTTGGGTGCCTGTTGATCCTATCCTGCACCGAGAAGCAGATGAAATATGTTCATAAATGTAGGTAGATATTTTCAATGGCTTGCGAAATTTTGAGTCTCCTGTGGTGAATACCGAGTGAGTTTTCTCTGCATAGGTAGATGATCTCAAATCATTCTATTTTCGCTTATTTGTAATAGAATTAATCTGCACTCTATCAATACTCACGGATGTCTCACTGTAGTTGAATAGACGTAAAGATATCTGTACTTATAGCAAAGCTCTTTGTAACAACTTATCAGCTTTTCGAAACCAAGAGCATTGCATGCTTTGGTTCTAAAATCATTTTTTCTGCCAATTAAATGATCGACAAAATGTTTAATCTTTTGCACGTACTAGTTTTGGTGTGTGCATTACACGTATGTTGCCAGTATTTTTTTATTAAAGAAGTTTCGAATAATGATTTCTTGTTTGATACTCCCCATATCCCATAAAGATAGATCCATTTTTATTTTTATACGGATTAAGAAAACATAATCATTATATGTTGGAACTATAAATTTGCTTACATATTAACTAATAGCTAATATACATCTACATTAAATAATAAGTAGTTCATATGTGTTGATAACAATGCATATTCAATAGGGGTATATTAAAAAATTAGGATATTAATATAATCTCAATAAGAAAAGTAACATATAATTTGGGACGAACCAAAAAGGAAAATGAAACACAAAATTAATGAAAAATGAAATACATTGTTAATGGATCATTTTAAATGATTAAAATTTTTACTACAGTTTAGTAATTCAAAAATAACTTCACAAAGTATTGTGCGAAAGTTTCACATCAATATTAAGATATTGTTATTACAACTTTATTTGAACTCTCATAATTAACTTAACGAAAAAAATAAGTAATAAAAAACGATAAAAATGAAAACATGAGAAAGTCTCCATAAAGATGTCCAAGGTGATCTTTGGACAGGTGATCAAATAGTGTATTAAATCCAATTGTTGTCCGCATAGTATTTAATTGGATGAATATGCCTAAATTGATGGGAAATTTGGGCAATTTACCCGCATAGTATTTAATTCGATGAACAGTGCATCCGATTGTTTCTCGCATAGTGTTTAATTAGATGAATAATGCCTAAATTGGATGAATAATATTTAATTATAGTTTGATGAATAGTTAAATTGGATGAATATTGTTTGATTGCAATTGGATGAATAGTGACATGAATAGTGCCTAATTGGATGAATAATGTTTAATTGCAATTGAATGAATATTGCATCCAATTGTTGCCCGCATAGTGTTTAATTGGATGAATAATGTTTAATAGTTAAATTAGATGAATAGTATTTAATTACAATTTGATAAATAGTTTCATTGCACATTCAATTGGATGGATAGTGCCTAAATTGATGGAAATTCGGGCAATTTGCCCATATAATGTTTAATTAGATGAATAGTGCCTAAATTGAATGAATAATGTTTAATTGCAATTGGATTAATAGTTCCAGTTGGATGAATAATGATTAAATTGAATGAATAGTTAAAAAGAAATTGGATGAATAATATCAATTGGAGATTCAATCTTTTATATATAAGCATAAGATAAGAATAAGATAAGATATAGAAGATAATTCGAAGTACAGTGGAATCAAATAATATTCATATTCAAAAGAGATCTCCCACCCTCCTGGCACAGTGAAGACTTCCCTCTACAATTTTTTCAAGATCATATCTGTACTGGAATCCCATTTCCTCCAGCTTCTTTGAGCCCCAACTAGTTTCTCTATTTGTATCTTCAATGAACCTGAAATAAAATGGTAAGAAAATGAAACTTTTATAATTCTCAACGAGAGATCCAGTCCAATTAGAATTGTGAGTTTGTAGTAGCACAAAGATGTCAATGCCTGGAGAAGCTTATCCTAATATCCTTCATGTAAAACACGACTTCTTTGTGCATATAACTTAGCCTGATGAGAATCATCACGTTATGCCCTTGTTTGGTAATCCGCTTATAAACTGTTGTTTATAACTATTGTTTATAAATGTCTACGTGTCAATATTTCGTTGATCAATTTTTTTGAAAAGTAAAAAATGGTAAGTGAGAATCTTTGACCAGCCGAAATTGTTAACTTTTCAAAAAAATGGATCAATGACAATGAGTAGCAGCAGGATTTGAACCCTCAACTTTATGGCACTATATTGAATGACTAACTCGTCTTAAAGTCGTTAGACAGCAGATAAATCCATTATTTATATCTATGTTCTCGATATTATACTCAAACTAAAAGAATCAAAAGAAGAAACCGAGGAAAAAAAAATTGAAAATCTTACTCTTGAGGGATTCTGATTTCTGGATAACATTTCTGAGCATGAGATGCAATATCAGCTGATTTTAAAAAATCACTGGCGCATAGGAATCTTCCATTGATATGTGGATTCTCCATGCAAAAGATGTGGGCTTCAATGGCATCTTGTATATGCAGTATTGGGACTTTCCCGAGCAATTCCTCCAAGAACCTCAGAAGTCCATACCTCCCACTGTCATTTGTGATTTGTGATATAAGGACAGCCATGCTTTCAGCCATATATGATTGAAGAGTATCCCCTCCAACTAGACCACAACTAAGACTTACTACCTCTATACCCTTACCATTTGCACTCAACACTTCTTTTTCTGCCAATGTCTTGGAATGTACATAATCCTGAAATATCAGAGAGATGATTTTATTCAAGGATAAAAATAATATCATGTACAGATAAATTTTGACGTCAAAATAAACTACAAAGCTGAAAACTTCGCTGTTGTTATCTAAAAGTACATTTCCACTCAACAAATTTCTTAAGGTTGATGGTTCGAATCCCTGGGAATGTGTCCAACCAAGCCTTTTTTCGGGGATAAATTTGTGTGTTGCAGGACGACCAAGGCAACCATCAACACATCTTAATAAATCAAAAAGGTGGATCGTTACTCTTTTTTAAAAACAAAATATAAGTTACAAACATCTAATAGATATAAGCCATAATGTAGAGATTATAAACATACTGAGAGGAAGTTATTGCCATATGAAAATGAGAGATTGAGAGGAGTCCAACAAGTTTCATCTATTGAATCCTTAAAGCCAGAGCCATCGTCGTTTAGTGTTGATGTGGCCACCACAGAGGCAGTGTAGATGAGTCTCTTAACTGTTCCTGATCTTATGCAGGACTGTACAATGCTCTTCACGCCTGCTACTGCAGCCTCAGAAGTATTCTTGTACTGCATAAAATGTAATAATTTAAAGAATTCAATGCTCAATGATTCAAGAGCTTGCTTTCTTCCTCCTTTGTAAATAATTCGCAAAATCATGATATAATTGGCAAATGATCCAAAGCAAGTCTCCAAAATACAATGTTTGTTAACTAGAACAAGATAATCGTGATTTGATTTGCTGCGGTCGTGTTTGATTCATGTAATCTAGTGGCTTATTTATGATTTTAATTGAATGGAAGATCAAACCTGAGAGTTGTGTGTGTTATGCTGCATTGGAGTTGCTAAATGGATAACAAATTCACACCCTTGAATTGCCAATTCAAACTGATCAGGATCATATATGTCTGCCTGGAACAACTCTAGCCTTGTTTCAGCATGAGGAAGACTCTTGAGAAGCTCCACTTTTGAGGGTTCACCTGCAGTTCAATTTTCACAGCAAACAACTCATGACATTTGAGAGAAATGTTTGATCAATCATGTACATGTTTAGAAACTATAAACCCAAGCTAATTTCACAGAAAAAATATACACTATACTTTTCTATAAAAGTTCCCTTAATTCCATTGCCAGGCATTTCAAATTTTCTATTGATCCAAAAATCTCAAAAATAGATTCTATACTAACTACACATCCAAACTATTATGAATATATCACTGATAACATGAAACTTTTCATGTCACGGAATTATAACTATTCTTTTATGCAATCATTACAATTTATAAACAATACAATTTTTTAAGTCACTTTTTAACCACACACATTTTTTTTTTTTTTTTCCTCTCCAATTTTTAACCACACATTTTATCCAAAAAAAAAAAAAAAAAACCTGGCAGCCACCGAACACTCTGCGGTGAGAGAGAGAGAGAGAGACCTAGATTCCTGAGTGTTGCGTGAACTGTGCAGCCTCTGTGTAACAATTCCTTAACGAGAAAAGAAGCGATATAGCCTGAAGCTCCAGTTACGCAAACCTTGACGTTCTTCTCCATTGTCGAATCCTTCGTTCACAGATTGATGTTTCGAGTTGAGTTAAGAGTACTCAAGTACACCTGTCTCCATCCGTCCACACAAAAAAGATAAGGTCTTGTTCACTTTTAAAGTTGTTTTTTATTTTTATTTTCGAAAACATTAAAAATGCGTTTTCTTTATCATTTTCGAAAACGTATTTTGAAAAAAAAAAAAAAAAATTTTGTATACGAAACGTAAAATGTCCAAAATCTCGTTTTGTGTGTATTTCAGCAAAAAAATGTTCAAAACGCAAAAAACTCATTTTAGGATATATATATATATATTTTTTAAAGAATTATTCTAAGTTAGGATTAAGCTTAATATAAAAAAAAAAATTTGTTTTTTATTTATTTTATATTTTTTGAATTATCCTAACTTGAAACTAAACCTAAATAAAGATTTTTTTTTTTAGAATTATCCTAACTTAGAACTAAGCTTAAATAAAGTTTTATTGAATTCAATATCAACATTAAAAAAAAAAAAATTAAGTAAAAATTCTTGTTGTTATATTTCAAAAAATGTCTTGATAAATGGACTCTGATGATTTTGAAAGAACTTGCATTTTCTGGATTTTAATAGAACTAGAGTTTCCTCAAATCTCGAACCTGAACAAGCTGTGTTAATATAGACTCTTAATGCTCACATTAGTGTGTTGTATGTAACCATATTTTCAGTATATTGTGAAAGGAAATTTAAGTTTGAGTCAGTAGTATTCGCAAGCAAATTAATTAAAAATAGTTTAAGTAGTATTCTGCAAAATTTCAAACATGATGTGTTTTCCAACTTTTCATTTCAAAAATAGTTTTCAGAAGTGACAAACCAAACGCGTTTTCAGCAAATTTAAAAATAAAATAAAAACACAAAACACAAAACATTTTCGAAAATGAAAATACCAAAAAAAAATACAAACAGAACGCCACCTAAACTTTTTCCAAATGTTAGAATTTTTTATTTATTTTTTGTATTTTCTAGGTAAGATGTGTGATTGAAAATTGGAGAGAGAAAATATGTGTGGTTAAAAAGTAGTTTGAGAAATTGTATTGTTTATAAATTTATTTATAAATTGTAATCATTGCGTAAAAGAAGGTTGTATGAATTATCATTGTCTATGTATGTATATATTAAAAGTAAGGAAGTGGTTTTGTGTGAACACATGTTGTGAATAAGTGGTTTAGTGTAACATATATTGTAAATTAATGATATTTATTACTCCATCCGTCCCAAAAAGATAGTCATATATACTATTTTTATCTGTCCCAAAAAGATAGTCTTGTTTCCATATTGAACATGCATTAAATTTTTCATTTCCACATATACCCTTATTTAATATAACTTGATACAATGCACACCAACTACTTCACTATTACGTTTTCAATTTTTTTGTGAAAAACGAAGTGAGTCTACTTAAAATAATATATAAGGGATAAATGGAAAACATTGATAAAATTTAATACCATAACTATACTAACTACCATTTCTTAATTCGTGTGAAAATAACCATAGAACTATCTTTTTGGACGGAGGGAATATTTTTATGATAATCAATGGTGATTTTGAAAAACTATGCATTAGTTTATTGCTGTTTAAAATATGAAATTATTAAAATTAATTTATTATCTTCTTATTTATTTTTCTCATGCGAATGTGTTTTTTATCCATTTACAGTTTTTTTCTTTATTATTATTCATGTTTGACGTGACAATATTATTTAATCAACAGCATAAGATATAATCTTCGAATAATTTTTTTTGGAGTAATTGGGTAGTAATTGTTATAGACTATTATTCATTTGATACTTTATTTGTCATTTTTTTTTTACTATTCAAATATTACAATACAATAATTTTTAATTTTTATAGTTTACAATTTTTTTTTTTAAAATCATATGGATTAAATTCCATATATAAATGATTTTTGTATATATGACTTATTATTTTTCATCCAAAAACTATGCATTCGTTTATCATTGTTAATTACACTATGAACTTCTTCAAATTATTTCTATCATGCTACAGTATTTTTTATCTATTTACAATATAATAATTTACTTTTCTTATCTAATTCTTATACGAATGTTGTAGAGTACTTGGATTTTGGTGATCTAACAACATAAGGTGTAATCCTCGAATAAATTTTTTGGAGTAATTGGGTAGTAATTGTTATAGAATATTACTCATTTGATACTTTAGTTGTCATTTTCTTTTTTCTTTTTCTTTTTGACTATTCAAATATTACAATACAATAATTTTTAATTTTTATAGTTTACAATTTTTTTTAAATCATATGGATTAAATTCCATATATAAATGATTTTCCTATATATGAATTATTATTTTCCATCTAAAAACTATGCATTCGTTTATCATTGTTTAAAATATGAACTTCTTCAAATTATTTCTCTCATGCGACAGTATTGTTTATCCATTTACAATATAATGATGTACTTTTCTTATCTAATTCTTATACGAATGTTGCAGAGTTCTTGGATTTTGGTGATCCTACATTTAATTGTGAAAATTGCGGGACCTTTTTTTGGTATGCCCGTATGGGCAAACAATCCAAATCTCTCAGGTTAGGATTTTCTGAAGATTGTGCCATTTCCGTGTCGCAATGTATAAGCACCATCTCATCATCTTCAACTCATTTTGTTCACAGCTTAAGTGCCTCTCTTTGCTCTTCTCCCCACTCTCACCAATTGTTCAAACGTTTCTTTTTTCTTTTGTCATCCAAAATCGGCACTTACACAACCTATTTATAATCATAGTTATTGTAAATTGTAATATGGGCTCAAAATTCAAGGGGGGTACCGCACATGATTGACCAACCTTGCACAACCAAAGCTACATGTTTATTCTTGCCACTATTTGAAGTTATTTTTGAATTTACTTTTATTCAAGATTTGATTTGATTTGTTTTTAGTTGTTTTTTATTTTTTATTTTTGTGATTCTGTTATTCTACTTTTATAGCTATTGTAATAATTAATTGCGTTCCTTTGTTTGATTTGATTAATGGGTTAGTTTTCATTGTAAGAGAACAATGTATATTATATTTTCAGTTATTATAGGTAATAATCGTTAATTTTTATTTATATAAAGAATGTCATGGGCTTATAAACAGATCAAAATTACGAAAATTCAATGTCAAGATGACACTTTCTAATCTTGAAGTTTGGTTGCATATATATATATATATATTGGTCGTGACAACTTAAAATTATTGTTCTTTTATTAAATCTTGATGCTCTCTGATCTATGTAATTTAACAATGTAGTTTGCTATCCAGAATTGTGATTTATGCTCACATCAAACTATAACAATTGCATGAGAGATTATGAGTTTCTTTGTCATCTTGGTTCTAATGTTTTTATTCGAACTGCATGGTGAGCTTTCAATATTTCACGTATTAACATTTTCGTCATTGCTTTGCATTGCCTTTTTGCCGCTATCAATTATTTATATGAAGGAGGTGTAACATAATTCTTTCAAAATCACTTTAAAGGTTGACCTTTGTGTCTCAACATGGGAGTGTAATCAATATTTATTTATCAAGAAGCCTCATGTTGTTTTGAAGATACAGTATGTGGGGATGGGGAATTAATGAATGGTCACGTGATGATGGTGATTTACAACATTCTTGCCTAGGCTTATAAAGTTTTCTTATAAGTAAACAAGTTCTAATAATAAATATGTTGTTATTCTTTAAAGTTGAAAAAAGTTACTTATTTCGATGGTAAGGAGTTATTTTTTTAAACTTATCCAAACACACTCTTACTCATTTGGAAGAGTGCTTAATGGTATGAAGAGATTAGATGATTTTGATAATTAGGAAGGTAACTTGATAGCCTTGTACACTACACACACACAAAAAGGGACGTTTCTGCTAATAATTTTTTTATTGCTTTTTTCTTGATTTGAGATTAATTAATAAGATTGCAGGTTATGGCATGGATGCAATTATTTCATAATAGGTAATAAATATTCTCCCATGTGATCTCTCCTACCTTTCACCTTTTAAATTTCTTAAATTTATTGGATTTTAATCTTAGCTCTGTGCATATCTAAACAGGTCATGAATGCATGTTTATCCTGAATTAATACTGAAGTATTTGAAAGAGTAGAGTACTACAACCCTACAAATTTGTGCTTTAAATTTTGTTTCAGTTATTTATAGTGGTTTTTTTTTTTTTTTTTTTTTTTTTTTTTTTTTGAAAATGATATGATTGGATAAGTTTGTATATGAATTTATTTATAGGATTGTAATGAATATATGATATATAAGTGATAGTGGTTAGTTGATTTTTTGTAGTTTAATGTGCATCTAAAGAATGAAACTCGAGAATGAGTTCTTGTTCCCCCTCCAATGATATATTTGTTTCCTGCAAAGTATGTTAACATACAATTTGTCATTATTTTGTTTATTTTTTTTAGTTTTTAGAGAGGTAAAAAATCTGAACATTAAAAACTAATAATTATAATAATTTAAGGGCATTAATTATGAAGGATTCATTTCATAGGTTAATTATGAGGGATTCTTTTTACTGGTTATAAGTTTTGGCAATGAAATTGAGGGAATATATTTCATCTTCACTCATGATTGGATTTTTTTTTTTTTTTTTTTTGGTGATCAAACTTAATTGGGTTTGATATTTAATTTGGACATTTTCTCTTAAAGAAGTTCCTTGATGTATGAGTTTGGTTGGTTAAACTTAAAATTAATGACTGTCAATCAAGGTTTATATATTAACAATGTATTTACAACTTGAGGTTGCATTTTAGAGTAAGAATAACATTATTGAATTCAAATTGTATTGATATTAGCTTAGATTTTTGACAGATCTTGTTCAACTTTGAAATTTAGATTCTTTGCAAAGCCAAAGATCTAAACAAGCATTGTTGTTGGCTAACAGTTCCATTATGGGCGCCTCGTCCCAACCGAACCCGATCTATTGCCTGCTAGATATTTTTAGATGTAATATCTTGAGTTTTTATATGTTTCATTTGTTTCTGATTTTCGACATATTATTTATTATGCCCTTGTTTGATTTTCATTAATTTTTTTTTTTTTTCTACAGTACTCAGTTTCAATTATACATTAAAAGTCAAGCCTACAATATTTGACTTTTCAACCAAATCTTAACCATCAATTCTCCTTACTATTACTATTCATTTAAAAAAAAATTCTTTTTAAATAACACCAAACAAACTTTGGGCTCAAGGTGTTTTTTTTTTCATGTGAAAAGTTGTTTCTTTTTCTAATGATGAAATCCAAAAGTATTTTCATGTGAAGGCTCCACTATGAGTCTGCCATCAGATGCACAGTCAAATAACAACGCAAAAGAGTCCAAACGATTGGATCGACAAGCAGAAAATCAAGACGTTTGTCTAATCTAGAAGGTAATATTCTATAGTATAATGTGTGTTTTAATTTATTGACAGCTTTAGAATTTCAATTTTGTATTCATTTCTTTTCTATATATTATTTGTTTGTAATGCATTGATTTTGTTCGTTTTTTAAACTTGAGACCATTGATGTACAAGAGAATGCTACATTTAGTGTTGAAGTAAGTGCAATTGAAATCACAAACGACACGCTTTATGAGCACATCTCAGGTACATGTTTGTATTTATTTCTAAAAAATGTAGCATTTTATGCTTATTACAATTTTTCATTATTTATGCTCTATATACTATTTCTTATGTATTTTTCTACATTTGTTTTTATTATTTTAGGCCAACTACGTTTATATATACACTCAAACAATTATACAACCTTAATACATAACTTTGCTACACGCTATTACATACTTAGTTAATATACGATACGTGCATCGCACGTGCGTCTAAGTAGTAGTATAATACAAGACACATGAACAGAAAAATGACTATTTTGCTCCTCACGTTTGATGTGTACACTTAGGTCTATAAAAAAAAGTGTTCATCCATGCTATCCCGACCCATTTCCCAATAATATATATATATATATATATATATATATATATATCATTCATGTTCTCCAGCGCGCTGCGCGCAAGAGAACATGTTTACGCTTTTCCTTGCATGATGCAAGGCAAAGCCTAATTTAATAATAATGATAATAATAATAATAAAGAATCAGACAAGGCCTACAAATGCAAGCCTTGCCTGATATTTTAAATTTTTTTTATTTTTTTTTTATTTTATGTTTTGGCTGAAGATGACAATAATATCCAAAAACTCGATACATGTTAAAGATCTGACATGGGTCGGGTGTGGTTTTACTACAATATCTGTACTCAATCCGCATACCCATTAATTTTCTTTAAAAAATTATAGAATTTTTTTAAAAAATGATTGTGTAAAAAATAAAAAATAGAACCCAAATATCTATTGACATGTTAACGTCTAACCTTAACATGTTTAAACTATTGCCTTTGTTAACATCTAAAAAAATTGTTCAAATTGTTCAAGTTAATACGGAGCACCTCTAACCTATAACCTATTTATAGCTCTAAAAAAATAAATAATTAGTAATAGATTTCAAATGGGTATAGAAGCGAGCCCGCCTCCGACCCGCCATTCTTAAATTGGTATATGGGTAGCGTATGGAGGTTGTAAATCTTTAGTGGGTAGGGTATGAGTTTGGAAAACTCGACCCATACCCGACCTATTGCCATATCTATTTGGCCTATGTTCGGATAAATGAAAAGATTATTTATAAACCAATTTATAATACACAATTTTTCAAACCACTTTTTAACCTTCCATCTTTTTTCTTTCCAAAATTTAACCCTCCATCTTGCCTCGATTTCCAAAAAACTTGGATTATAATCGAGGCAAGATAGAGGGTTAAAATTTGAAAAGAGAAAAAATGTAAGGTTAAAAAATGGTTTGAGAAATTGTATAAATTATAAATCGATTTATAAATATATTTTTTTCATTTATCCGAACATAGATCAAAACATAGAATAAAACTAATGGAGTGTTCGGCGGCTTGGCCTTCAACACTCCAATACTACGCTCGATTATGTTACGGCACGAGGAGTGTTGGTAATTGAATAACTCTTCTTTTTCTCGCAGTCTTCCTCTCCCAGCATAATCACGTAGATGATAGCGACACCCTCGATATGAGCGAGAAAACCAGGAATGTTTGGGTAACCAGCATCAACAAGGTACCATTTGATAAGTGTATTTTATACACTTATTTTTATCCTAAAAATAGGATTTTATGTGTTTATTCAAGAATATTTGCTATTTATTTTGTTGTTATTTATTTATATTTCAGGAATAACCCCCAAAGTCATGAAAACAATGGAATTGAAGCTAAAATCGAGTAATTGGATGGTGAAAGTGTCAAAGTAAGCAAATCAAGAGTTGATGAAGTAGATTGAAGGGCCAATTAGAAGGATATTCGAAGAATAAATCAAATTTGGAATAAATCAAAAGTTCAGGGGCCAAATTGTAACAATCGAAAGTTGGAGGACATGCTGTGCAATTAAAAGACAGGGGGCCAACTTGTAGCACTTCAAAAAGATGAAAATTGCATCCAACCGAGAAACCGCGCGGTTGCATGATCCAGAAAATCAACGACTAAAGATAACCTACAGAGTCGTGCAGTCACACACTTTTGAACCGCGCGGTCTTACGGTTGTCCAACTGGGCCATCTTATGGACTTTTTGCTCGGAAATCAGCATTCTTTCTCCCCAAGTAACCTAATTCTCGTGAATATCTATATATACGAGACTTGGGGAATGAAATTAGGGGTTCCCAACTTGCTCAATTCATGCTAGAACACTGTCCAATTGCTGAGGGATCCATTGAAGGCCAAATTCAAGATTGAAGAACATGAATCAAGTAGATGAATATGGTGACATCTATCCATTATTCTTGTGAATTTTCTTTAACTATGTTTTTGGGC
Source organism: Ligustrum vulgare (assembly GCA_963555705.1). Lineage (NCBI taxonomy): Eukaryota > Viridiplantae > Streptophyta > Magnoliopsida > Lamiales > Oleaceae > Ligustrum > Ligustrum vulgare. The sequence continues at coordinate 30,728,466 of OY743189.1, read as the reverse complement.
TAGATTTCTTGTGTTAGGATTGTGATAAATTTTTAATCATTGATTCCATGTTATGACCTATTATTTAATATATGCAGTTTATGAGTTTGATAAAATTAAATAAGTACTTTTATTATTATGCAATTGTTTGGCCAACTTTTGTGTGATTGTCTTTATGATTTTCTATGTTCGAAATAGTAGGATTTCATTAGAAGCTATTTAATTGCTACAAAGTCTGATAGTGGATAGAAATATACCCATATACTTTGTGTGATCCTATATAGTGTTCATTGATCGTTAATGCTTTCTTACACATTCGGATTTAACATAGAAATATAGTTGGGTCGTGCGTAGGAATATGTATTAATGCTTGTCCGAAAGGGAGTTTTAACAACATTTGGAACATGGATATTCAAAACCCCGTGAATTGTATTTAAATTATTTGGTCAAACACATGGATGATTTGGTTAAAATGAATTCCTAATTCTAATGCGTTTGCTTTCATAAGTTTTAAATTCAAATTTTTATTGTTTCTTTATTTTAATTTTTAAAATCAAAATTTTCAAATCAATCAAATCTCTAGTTCCGGTTAAGGAATAGTAATCTAAAATACAATTTATTCAATCTCTGTGGGACTGATACTTGGACTCACGTCCATTATATTATTGCGCGACCCGTGCACTTGCGGGGCGAACAAGTTTTTGGCACCGTTTCCGGGGATTGTAGTTTAAATTTATTTTTAGATTATTTTCACTAATTCGGATTTTTACTTGTTTTATTTTTATTTATTTATTTATTTATTTTTATTTATCTTAAGATTTTTATTTTTAATTTTAGTTTAGTTACTAGTTTCTTTACTTTTCTTTTAGTTGTGTATGTTACGTTCGAAAAAGGGGAATCTTTTCAAAGCTGACCCTGAAATAAAATGTACGTTACTGATGCGTGTCGCAATGCACCAAAATAATAAATAATTCCTTACTCGCTAAATATTAATTAATAATATAGTAGTGAGAGTAAGGGTCGATCCCACGAGGAACAGAAACTAATTTTAGTTGTTCGATCAATTAGAATGGAATTGGGGGTTTTGTTGTGTGAAATTGCTTGAATAAAAAATATGCATAAAAATAAACAATTAAATATGACTAGAGAAATAATATGAGAAGAAATCTTGTTCTCGGGTTCGGTTGTGCCCCCAATTAATGTTATATCATTCCTTGTAACGTGTTTCTATTCCTAATTCAATTATCAATCATAAATAATCAACAAACTCTGATTATCTAAATTCTTCCTTATGTGTATTGATTCAAAATAAGCTCTTTGAACCAATTCTAGCCATGGACAATCCTAAACAAGCTCTTAGGATTTAATGCACGACTAGTATGAAAATTTAGAAGAATAGATTGAATTGGATCGTTAATTACACAAGCTCGAATTAATCAATCCAAGTTGAATTATTAGTAAACCTGCACGAGATTTATTTGCTACTAAAGTAAAGATTCAATGACAATTACGGATCAAGAATCTAAACATAGCATATCCATGAATCTAAAGATCAATAATCCAATTGGCCAAATTAAACTATTAATCAAATAAACTCAATTGAACATTCAAAACATAATAATCCAACAATTGAAATAAAGGAATAAATTCACGCTACTAATTTGTACGAAAAGAAAATAACATAATTGAGTTAACACAACTTCCCCTTTGAACAAGATATGGAATTTAGCCTAGCATGATTGTGGTAGGTTCTTCAAGTTGCTTCATGAATTTCATTGTTGTTGATATTCTTGCGCTTGAAAATTTCCAAAGAATGCTCTATATTTTTCTCTCAATTTTCCTCAATGTATAGCCTCTTTCAAAAATAATAAAAGTCTCTTTTTCTTGTCATGAAATTCCCTTTTTATAGCCTCAATTTCGTGCCCTAGCTTTGGGAGCAAGAAATCCCAAAATTATGGAAAGAATTAAAATATGGAAATTTTGACTGGAGACTTACGGCCGTGACATTTCATTTACGGCCGTAAATGAGTTTCTGAATATTTCCCAAAAATTGAAGTTACGGCCGTAACATATCCACTTACGGCCGTAAAGGGGTTTCTGCTGATTTTTGCACAACGATATGAAAACGTTTGCGGCCGTAACATATTTATTACGGCCGTAACGTATTTGCACCCAAGGTCCTCAATCTTCGATTTTAAGCGCATTTTGGTCCTTTTTCCTTCTTTTCTCTTCCTTTGTGATCCTATACAATATAAAACATAAAATGCATTAATAATACTTAGATAGAATCACATTATGGCATTTTCAAGGATATAAGTGTATAAAATATACGTAAATATTACACTTATCAAATCCCCCCACACTTGAACCATTGTTCGTCCTCGAACAAAGATTTGTAAAGAAAAGAATAGGATTCAAAGAATAGATTACAATTTAGAGACTTGAGGTTGCAACCCACTTTTCTTTAACAAAAATGTTCCATTGCATGATCGGATTGTGTTCGTGTGTGCTAGAGATGCAACGCACTTTATTTCCCATCCCAATCATGACTCGATATGGTTTATTTCCTTGCACCTCTCGTGTTTGCTCACATCCCAACCATGTATGAGTGACTACGAGGAGAATAATTTCGCCCAATTCAAGTGGAAATCAGTTCATGACATGAATTCAGTCAACACAGGACCCCCGACCACATTCATAGCACCAACCCTAAACCAAACAATTCAGACCACTCATAAGCATATGTAATGGGTTTAACACCCTCACAAGATATTTCTCTCTTCGCACAAAGTGTATAAGGGTTAGAATTTTCGCTCAGCTCTCTGCATGGATAAGTCAGTACCACAGATTGCCTAACTGTCATAACCGGAGCCAACAATAACACAAGTGCAAAGTAAAGGTCTTTATTTGGTTGTAACGGGGCTTCGGGTCAGGTAGGGAAAAAGGATATATTTAGGCTGAGTTGAGAAGGAATTTCGCAAACTAAGTCGATTCAAAATACATCACTTCCTTCACTCTTAATATGAACTTTATTGTTCCCCGCTACCCAACCTTATTCACACTTGAATCTCTTCTTTTCTTTTCACAAGTTGAGTGTTTGACATCCTCAACTACTAATTTTCATGACTAACTTCCTTTTCATTGCTTTTTCGCTTTCGATTTTTTTTCGAGTATAGACTGCAACTTTTTTTTTTTCAAATCATTACGTAGTCATCAATTGGCACAAGATAGAATTACAATCCCCTGAATTCAGTCCATTTCACAACCAATGCTCAACACAAGATAACCACTTCAACTTCTTGGACTTAGACCATAGCACAATCCTCAATCAACAAAAGCTTGCGAATCCCTTCTCTATGGGTTCAAAACAGAGACAATGCAAAAGAAAGGGCATTCGTGGCTTGTAGCGTGGCATAAAAATTCAAGGAAAGGCTAAGGCTCAAAAGAGCTTCTAATGGTCCATGTAGCAAGGTAGGCTCTTTTAGCAAGTTAAATTTGGTTTAACCTATTGCCTTTGCTATAATTTGCACTTGAATCAAGAAGCTACAACGGTATGCACAAGAAAGTACATCCAAGCATAACCCAACCATGCAGGACACACATCAAAGAATTACGAGCTCATAAATATCAAAAGCAGCTCTTAGGCTCAAAAGCTCACAAATTATGGCTTTCATGTGTTTTTCCCATCCAATTATGAGTTATAGGTCATTGCTTGATCTTCATTCCAAATCTAAGTCCATTGGTCGAGGATAACGGTTAAAAGTATTCAAACCATCACTACTCACAAAAGTATAATAATTGGGATGTTCAGGGTTATATATGAAGGAATAATCTGTCTATTGTGAGTTGGGTTGACTAGGTTGTAGATATTTGACAATTTCACTTTTCATTTTCAACCTATTTGTGAAGTTTTGGACGAGATGATCTCTATGTGCTCAATTTATATCCAATTATGCAATGATTTTTCAAAAAAATGAACCAAAAGTGGGGTCGCTTCCTATCAAAGATTAAAATGGATGCTGACTCAAACTGGATTTTAACGTTTCGACTACAGAAAGTAGATAAAGACATTAAGCTCACAATCAATTCCCCCCCACACTTAGACAAAACAATGTCCTCATTGTAAAGCAAAACAATAAAAGGGAAAAAGAAAAGAAACTCCCTCGGTCGAATGTGGTGGTTGAACGGCACGGGGTCTCTGCAACTGTCGAATCTCCTCCCGAAGGGCTCTCTGCTCTTTTAACAGAAGTTGCTGATCTTCTTGCATGGCATTCAGCTGAGTTTGGAAGGCTCGCATCAATTCCAGCATCTGCAGTTCAAAAGGGGTAGGAGCAGGGGTACGTGAGTGAAGCAGTTTTTTTTTTTTTTTTGAAATGTGAAATTTCTGGAATTACGGCCGTGAATGTCTCACTGACGGCTGTAAGTCCTAATCTGAAAAAAATAGCAAGCATCCACTACGACCGTAAAATCAAGTCTCACGGCCGTAAGTTGGCCTCTGAATAAATTTACTGGAATTGTGTTACGGCCGTACTTGAGTACCTTACGGCCGTAACAAGGCCACTGATTTTTTTTTTTTTTATAATTAAATATGAGAATGAAATGACTAAATGAAATAAACCAAAAATGAAAATACGAAAATAAAGGGTTGAGGGGATAAAGAAACTCCCTCCTCGGGTTGCCTCCCGAGCAGCGCCTTTGTTTACAGTCGTTGGCTCGACCGAGTCCTTTTTCAACCGGGATTAGGTGGATTTTCAAAGCTCAACTTCTTTTTCATATTTTTCATTAGGGCCTGCAAAATAGGGGGAAACTTCTCATCAGCCACTGGTAGGGTGGTACAAAAGTTTTCACCTGGTTGTGATGGCTTTAGACAATCATTAAACTCAGCAACAGTTTCCTGAAATGGAGAATAACTCACAACAGTAGAATGAACTTTGTTAGCATCATTAATGTGTTTCATGGAGTCATAAATATTGAACTTAACAATTTCATTATCAAACTCCATGGTAAGTATACCATCACTAACATCTATCTTAGTTTTCGATGTTTTTAGGAATGGTCTGCCTAACAAAATAGGAGTGGGGTTTGGAGAGTGATCATCATTCATGTCTAACACATAAAAATCTGCTGGAAACACTAAACCCCCTACTTGTACTAAAACATCTTCAACTACCCCATCCGGATATGCATTGGAACGGTCGGCTAGTTGAATGATAACACTAGTTTCAGTCATTTTAGCAAGTTTCAATGAAGTGTATGTAGATCTAGGCATTACATTTATGAATGCTCCTAGGTCTATCAATGCACGATCTATCCTAGTGTTACCTATTTGACAGGGTATGGTAAACATACCTGGATCCTTGCACTTGGGAGGCAATTTTCTTTGAAAAAGTGCAGACACGGATTCACCCATTCTTACCATCTCATTTCCATTTAGCTTTCTCTTATTGGTGCACAGATCCTTCAAAAACTTTGCATATCGGGGAACTTGTTTGATGGCATCCAATAATGGAATGTTGATTTCCACTTTCCTGAACATCTCCAGTATATCATTTTCCTTGCCCTCCTTAGTCGCTTTTGCTAACCTGCCAGGAAAAGGAGGTGGAGTCAATTTAGCAATTGAGTTAAAGTTGGATTTTACCTGCGGGTTTTGCGAAGTGCTGTTTTTCTTTCCGACCCCTTCCTTTTCATCTTCATCCATTTCAGGTGCAGCCGGTTCCAATTGCGGACCCTCAATTTCCTTCCCGCTCCGGAGAGTTATGGCGCTCACGTTTTTGGGATTCACCTCGGGCTGTGATGGTAGCTTCCCTTCAGATTGTGCCTCCAATCTATTTATGGAAATGGCCATTTGGCTCATTTGATTTTCCAGATTTTGAATGCTTGACTTGGTATCCTGTTGGAATTGCATCGTGTTAGTTGCCAACATCTTAACCATATCCTCAAGAGACATACCTGAGTTTTGAGGTTTTTGTTGATATTGTCCATGTGGTTGGAAAGTTCCTTGCTGCTGGAATTGTCCTTGTGGCTTGTTTAAAGTAAAACCCGGGGGTTTGTTATTTCCGTAGCTCAGGTTAGGGTGATCTCTCCACCCGGGGTTGTACGTGTTTGAATATGGGTTGTACTGTTGCCTTTGAAATGGAAACCCTTCTGCGGCCTTTACCTGTTCATTGTTTTCTTCTTGCAATACCGAACATGTATCCGTTGGATGTCCAAAGATCGAACAGATTCCACAGGCTTTGGCTTGCTTCGAATTCCCTACATCAAGCTGCTTAACAAGATTCGTCAGTTCATATAATTGACCTTCAATATTGGAAATATTTACCTCGTTCACTCGGCGGACTTGGGAATCTCGGGTTGAATTGAATTGCTGAGTATTTTCTGCCATATTAGAGATTAAAGCTCGCGCTTGTTCCAGCGTCTTGTCCATCAGTGCTCCTCCACTTGCGACATCTATCATGTTTCTATCCATCGGTGCTAAGCCTTCGTAGAAATACTGCACCAGGAGTTGCTCACTGATCTGGTGGTGGGGGCAGCTCGAAATGAGTTTCTTGAAGCGCTCCCAGTTCTCATATAATGTCTCGCCATTGCTTTGGCGAACCCCACATATTTCTTTCCGGATTGTACCAGCTCTCGATGCAGGGAAGTATTTTTCCAAGAAGAGCCTTTTCATGTCGTTCCAAGTAGTAACTGTCCCCGATGGTAGACAATAGAGCCAGTCAGTTGCGGCATCCTTCAATGAGAATGGGAAGGCTCTCATTTTTATTTGTTCCTCGATAATGCCTGTGGGCCTCATACTGTCGCAAACCACATGGAACTCTTTTAGATGTCTATATGGATCTTCACCGGCATGTCCTCGAAAAGTAGGTAGAAGGTGGATCAACCCGGATTTTAGCTCAAAGGTTCTTCCTTCTTCTACCGTTGGAAACGTAATGCATAATGGCTGCTGAGCTACATCGGGAGTAGCCAGTTGTTTAAGAGTTCTGTTGTTAGCTTCCATTTGTCCCGCTGCTCTCCTTTGCTGTCGAAAAGTCCTCTCGATTTCTGGGTCAAGATCAAAAAGTTCACAATTAGTTGACCGAGTTTTAAGCATATAAGCAAAGGAGCACACAAAAAAATAATAATTTTTTTTTTGAAAAATTATATAAATAAAGTGAAAATTAAATTAAGAAAAAAAATGCAGAAAAAAAATTCTAATTAGTAAACAACTAAATTAGTTGACCGTTCCCCGGCAACGGCGCCAAAAATTTGATGCGTGTCGCAATGCACCAAAATAATAAATAATTCCTTACTCGCTAAATATTAATTAATAATGTAGTAGTGAGAGTAAGGGTCGATCCCACGAGGAACAGAAACTAATTTTAGTTGTTCGATCAATTAGAATGGAATTGGGGGTTTTGTTGTGTGAAATTGCTTGAATAAAAAATATGCATAAAAATAAACAATTAAATATGACTAGAGAAATAATATGAGAAGAAATCTTGTTCTCGGGTTCGGTTGTGCCCCCAATTAATGTTATATCATTCCTTGTAACGTGTTTCTATTCCTAATTCAATTATCAATCATAAATAATCAACAAACTCTGATTATCTAAATTCTTCCTTATGTGTATTGATTCAAAATAAGCTCTTTGAACCAATTCTAGCCATGGACAATCCTAAACAAGCTCTTAGGATTTAATGCACGACTAGTATGAAAATTTAGAAGAATAGATTGAATTGGATCGTTAATTACACAAGCTCGAATTAATCAATCCAAGTTGAATTATTAGTAAACCTGCACGAGATTTATTTGCTACTAAAGTAAAGATTTAATGACAATTACGGATCAAGAATCTAAACATAGCATATCCATGAATCTAAAGATCAATAATCCAATTGGCCAAATTAAACTATTAATCAAATAAACTCAATTGAACATTCAAAACATAATAATCCAACAATTGAAATAAAGGAATAAATTCACGCTACTAATTTGTACGAAAAGAAAATAACATAATTGAGTTAACACAACTTCCCCTTTGAACAAGATATGGAATTTAGCCTAGCATGATTGTGGTAGGTTCTTCAAGTTGCTTCATGAATTTCATTGTTGTTGATATTCTTGCGCTTGAAAATTTCCAAAGAATGCTCTATATTTTTCTCTCAATTTTCCTCTATGTGTAGCCTCTTTCAAAAATAATAAAAGTCTCTTTTTCTTGTCATGAAATTCCCTTTTTATAGCCTCAATTTCGTGCCCTAGCTTTGGGAGCAAGAAATCCCAAAATTATGGAAAGAATTAAAATATGGAAATTTTGACTGGAGACTTACGGCCGTGACATTTCATTTACGGCCGTAAATGAGTTTCTAAATATTTCCCAAAAATTGAAGTTACGGCCGTAACATATCCACTTACGGCCGTAAAGGGGTTTCTGCTGATTTTTGCACAACGATATGAAAACGTTTGCGGCCGTAACATATTTATTACGGCCGTAACGTATTTGCACCCAAGGTCCTCAATCTTCGATTTTAAGCGCATTTTGGTCCTTTTTCCTTCTTTTCTCTTCCTTTGTGATCCTATACAATATAAAACATAAAATGCATTAATAATACTTAGATAGAATCACATTATGGCATTTTCAAGGATATAAGTGTATAAAATAAACGTAAATATTACACTTATCAGTTACACCTTAGATTAAGAGAGGTTAGAGAACTAGATAAATCAAAAAATCAAAAAAAAAAAAATTAAATGGCGAACAACATCAATCTTCTACCCCCTCCAGATCTAATAAATGAAGATGACATGCTGGTCGGTGACTTCATGACACCTCAGGTGGTTCAAAGTCAATCCAGCATAGTCTATCCACCATTTGGGTAGGCAAACTTCCAACTTAAAACCAATGTCATCGGCATGTTCCAGAATGGTCAACAATTTCATGGGAGACCTGATGAAAAACCACACGCACATATTTCTAAACTTTTAGACACGTGCCAACACTTTCAATATCAGGGTGTGTCTGATGATGCTATCAGACTCAGGTTATTCCCCTACACTCTAAAAGATAGAGCTGTTGACTGGTTAGATTCTCGCCCCGCTGCGAGTATAACCACCTGGAACGACTTGGTTCAGAAGTTTTGCACTAAATTCATGCCTCCAGCGAAGGTTTCCAAACTGAGACATGACATCACTGTGTTCCAGCAGCATGATGTTGAATCTTTTGATGATGCATGGAGCAGATTTAAGGGTATGCTGAGAAAATGTCCAAACCATGGGATTTCCAGAGGCGATCAAGTGAAGTTTTTCTATGAAGGATTACTTCCGCATTTTAAAAACATGGTTGACTCATCAAATGGTGCTTTGGGAACAAAGACCATTGGCAGGAATTGGAGCTCTTTGAGAGTATAGCAAATACAAATGTCATGTGGGGATCAGACAGGGTGGTACCAAAGAAGACATCGGGAGTCTATGAAGTGGATGCTTACGCTGCCATATCAGGAAAGATTGACTCCTTGGATGCGAAAGTGGAGGGCATGGCACTGGTGAGTCATTCATCAAAAAGTGCTAAAGTGATTTGTGAAGAATGTGGTGCAAACCACGCCACTTCAGATTTCCCTATTCTGGCTTGTCCAATTGAGCAAGTTGACTATGTACAAGGGGGTCAACGCCAAAATAATCCATACTCAAATACCTATAACCCAGGGTGGCGCAATCATCCTAATTTTTCTTGAAAAGATCACTCAAATGGACACATTCAACACTGAAGAGAGAGCCTACACTGGAAGAGATGATTGAGAAATTTGTGGAAAGAACGAAATAGTTCATGTCTAAAACAGATCAGTTTATGAGAAAAACTGAAACCACAATTCAAAATCAGCAGGCATCAATCAAAAACTTGGAGCACCAAGTGAGGCAAATAACACAGCTTATCACAACCAAAGCCCCTAGTACATTACCCGCAACAACTGAGGTAATCCCAAAGGAACAACTTATGGCTATAAATGTAGTACAAAATGAGATAGATACAATCACTACACGTAGTGGTGTGCAGCTTCCTGAAATTGAAGTTAAAAATCCAGCTAGAATTCCTAAACAGATTGTGGAAAGTAGTGAGAAAATGGCTGAGAAGGAAGATAGCCATGAGGTGAAATCAACAATTAAGCCTCATGAGTCTCCTATTCCATTTCTACAAAGGCTGAAGAAAAAAAGAGAGGATAAGCAGTTTAGCAAGTTTGTGAATATGCTTAGAAAACTACACATAAATATTCATTTCTTTGAAGCCATCACACAGATCCCAAGTTATGCCAAGCTGCTAAAGAAGATGATGTCTAGCAAGAAAAGCTTGAAGAACTTGAGGAGGTCACTTTGAATGAAGAATGCAGCGTAATCCTGCAAAACAAGCTGCCACCTAAGCTCATAGACCCAGGGAGCTTTTCTATACCTTGCATTATAGGTGATTTACAATTCAACAAGGTCTTATGTGACCTATGTGCAAGTATAAATCTGATGCCCCTATCTGTGTATAAAAAGTTGGGATTGGGTGAACCAAAAGGTAGTAATATCATCTTACAATTGACAGATAGATCAATTTGTTACCCTTATGGAGTTGTGGAGGATGTGCTAGTTAAAACTCACAAGTTCATCTTTTCAGTTGATTTTGTCATCTTAGACATGGAGGAAGATGAAAAGGTTCCCCTGATACTTGACAGACCATTCCTAGCCACTGCACGAGCACTAATTGATGTAGTGCTTCATGCTGAAAATCAGGAAGTGACCTTCACAATGATTCAGTTCAACACCCAGGATCCACAACTTGAAAACTGTTCCAAGATTGATGTAGAAATGGCCATTAGATGCTGGGAGAGGTATGAATACAAGGTAAGGGCAGATGATGAGGCTACATGATAAGTGCTTTATTAGCACATATTTAATTCACTTATTATCTTATTTTGTTATTGTTTTGATCCTATTGAAGCATCGTTTAATGCATTTTCATTTATTGTGCTATGTAAGGTCAAAAAGAAGAAAAAGAAAGGAAACTGGACCAAAGAAATACAAAAAAATCAAGAAGTGAGGCTCAAGGGCATATTCAAAGAGCTCCAAATCAATAATGGCATGTGGGAAGAATATTAGATGCAAAAATTATGGTCAAAGAAGGTTTGGAATGAAGTTGGAAATCAAAAACCCGCAAGGATTGTGATCATGAATTTTAGTCATAAATTGAAGCTCAATTTTTTCATAGAATAATTTCGAATTTTGGAAGAGCTATTTCACAAATAATTGTAGATATTTGAGTTTTCTTTCCAACGCAACTTGAATCACCACAATCGGACTTAGGGAGAGAAAGTTATGACCAAAACATTGAGCACAGGCGCTTCTCGGCAGAAATGCACTTACGGCCGTAAATGGTAAAGTTACGGCCGTAAATTACAAATTCCGAAAATTTTCAGTAGCTAACTTACGGCCGTGACAAGGAAAGTTACGGCCGTAACTTGCTAGCCAAGGAATTTCCTTATATGATTCAAGGTCTATTTTGGTATATCTTTGGGGGTAAAGTTAGGGCACGATTTTGTGAATATTAAAGGAGCAAAATAGCCACAAAAAGGAGGTTGGACATTGAAGAAAATTGAGAGCAAAATATAGAGCATTCTTGGGAGATTTTGAAGCCAAAGAACATCGACAACAATGGAATTCATGAAGCAACTTGAAGAATCTACCACAACCATGCTAGGCTAAATTTCATATCTTATTCAATGGGGAAGTTGTGTTAACTTGATTATGTTATTTTCTTTTCCTACAAATTAGTAGCGTGAATTTATTCATTTATTTCAATTGTTGGATTATTATGTTTTGAATGTTCAATTGAGTTTATTTGATTAATAGTTTAATTTGGCCAATTGGATTATTGATCTTTGGATTCATGAATATGCTATGTTTAGATTCTTGATCCGTAATTATCATTGAATCTTTACTTTAGTAGCAAATAAATCTCGTGCAGGTTTAGTAATAATTCAACTTGAATTGATTAATTCGAGCTTGTGTAATTAACGATCCAATTCAATCTATTCTTCTAAATTTTCATACTAGTCGTGCATTAAATCCTAAGAGCTTGTTTAGGATTGTCCATGGCTAGAATTGGTTCAAAGAGCTTATTTTGAATCAATACACATAAGGAAGAATTTAGATAATCAGAGCTTGTTGATTATTTATGATTGATAATTGAATTAGGGATAGAAACATGTTACAAGGAAAGATATAACATTAATTGAGGGCACAACAGAACCCGAGAACAAGATTTCTTCTCATATTATTTTTCTAGTCATATTTAATTATTTATTTTATGCATAGTTTTCATTCAAACAATTCAAACAAAAAACCCCCCCATTCCATTCTAATTGATCGAACAACTAAAATTAGTTTCCATTCCTCGTGGAATCGACCCTTACTCTCGCTACTACATTATTAATTAATATTTAGCGAGTAAGGAATTATTTATTATTTTGGTGCATTGCGACACGCATCACTACACCATCCAATCTAAAGCTGCCTTGAGAAATTGAAAAGGAAAAAAAAAAAGTCTAGCTCTAGACTTTAAATGAAGCGCTTGTTGAGAGGCAACCCAACCTTTCAAATTCATTTTCCTTTAGTTGTGTTAGTATTGCTTTTAAGTTAGTTATTTACTTTATAGTTATTTAGTTGCTTGACATTGCATTTAGGAGCATTAGAATGTTTAAAATGCATACATTTAGTTGCTATGTGTTCTAAGTAATTCTAGTATTCTATTTTACATGTTTTAGCATATTTAATAGTCATTGCATATTTATTTGTTTGGATGCTATACATTACATTTTAGGATCATTTGTATGCTTAGAATTCACATTTTGACATGTTAGTGGTATTAAAAACTTCATTGCACCTGTTTTTGCATGTTTTAGCATTTTAGGATTTAGTTGTTTCTTTTTATTTGTTTTGTTGCCTTTCATCAAAATCTTCCACTTGATCACCTAGCTTAGGACATGAGCATATAGTGCGGAAGTTGCTTGCATGCATTAGAAGGCATTTAGGGGTCCAAAACTCAAAAATGAAAAAAAAAATCATAGGTTACTGTCCTTAACACCGTGCGATCGCATGGTGTGATAACTGTTCCCTCACCTAATTTCTTACCTAACTTCTATTAATATTTATTGTATGAATGACTTGTAAAGTCCCTATATTTTTCCTATAAATAGGGGCTTAAATCTTCATTATGAACACACCTAATGAGAAGAAGTTCTCTCATTCTCTCCATTTCTCTATCTATTTCTTGTTATGATTTTGATAGTTTTATAACACGTTATCAGCACGAGTCTCTAGCCAATTGAGTAATACGACGGGAGTATGCTCTACAGTTGCATCTAAATGATGAACCTCTGTATCAGAAACCAGATTATTATTAATCAACGTTTCATATTTCAAATCTAGTGTTTTTGGTATTAGAAAATCATTTATACATCATAGATTAGAAAATCAATTCCAAGTCCATAGAAAAATTGGAGAAATTGTGTAACCCGAAACTTTCAAAGCAAATTCACGTCAAACCATATATCCAAACGATAATCGGAGATCAGATCCATGACTACGGCGACGGGACGGTCCTCCGGCACCGGTGCATGTCCACGGCAGAGTCACCGTAACGGATTTGACTATTATGAATACCTTGACTGGAAGATATGACTCACTCACTCATGAAAGGTAATTATATCACGTCACCGCCTATATGGTCGGTCTATCAATTGAATTATATTATAATGCCACCTACATGGTTGATTTTACCACCTACATGGTTGGCTTTACCAGTTTTAATTATATCATGTCACCGCCTATATGGTCGGTATATCAATTAAATACATATAAATACCTCAGTTGTTGGTTAATTCTAACAAGTTAGAGGATTGTTGTCAACATATATACGTGGTGGTATAACCCCAGTATTATTAATATATATATACAAAATTGTTATTTAATACTTCATTAAATGATACCAGAAGTTATCAATACTAAAGTTAGAAAATACTTCATCAAATGATACCAGAAGTTATCATTACCAAAAAGTTGGTAAATGTTGATAAAAATAATTTATCCAATGGTACCAGAAGTTACCAATATCTGAATTTGAATGGGTGGATGAAAATTATTCAACAAGAGAATGTTGATGTATGATAAAGATAATATCACATGATAGCATGGACATAGCTAATGTGAAAATAATCAGTATTATGAGATGAATATTAGATGATAAGTGTTGGAAAAGTTCTTGCACGAGCATTTATGTATTCCAGAAGAAGTAAAAATTATCATCTAAACATACTGAAATGATATTATTATTGCTCCTGAAGAAGCATAAACGAGTCATACATGCAAAACGAAAAAGGGGAAAAACATTTATAATCCTCAAAATGAGAGATGTGTTTCGGTAGTAGCCGTATCCTACCACCTCTGACATTTTGAGGAAATAAAGAAAAAGGTGTGTCTCAAGAGTAAGAAATACTCCATACTCTACCACCTTAAATCTTTGAGGTACACAAGATTAAAACATTGATAAAATCCTAGAAATTTATGGTGTGTCTCAAGAGTGAGAATACTCCGTACTCTACCACCACCTATTCTAGGGTTCACAAAGATAAATTTACATTAACCGGACTCCATTTTCGCTTGATTTCCCTTCCTTGCGACCAATCTATCTTAACTCCTGCTGGATCTTGTATGGGGACATATGATTGCAACTTATCCAGCAGTTCCTCGATAGTAGGAGCAGAAATAAGGATTCTCCTAGAAAATGGAGAGATGAATCCCTGTTCCACAGCATAATCAAGAAATGTTAGCAAACCATCAAAGAAATTGTTAACATTTAAAAGCCCAATAGGCTTAGTATGAAGATCTAGTTGAGCCCATGGGGTAATATTAAAGATTTCTTCTAAAGTACCAAAACCTCCAGGCAGGGCTATGAAGGCGTCAGAACCATATAACATGCAAGTTATGCGTTCATGGATAGATAAGGTTTGTACTTCATGCCCTCGTGTTTTTCCTGCAATATCAGCTAAAGGAGTAGGTATAACACCTATCACTCTTGCTTTCTCTGCTTGAGCGGATTGTGAAACACAATCCATCAATCCACTGCTACCTCCTCCATACACGAGAGTGATACCTTTCTCTCCCAATTTCTTTCCAAGATCCACTGCAGCTTCTAGATACCCAAAACCTTTTCCTACTTTTGATCCACAAAATACACAGATAGTTTTAATCCGTCGAAGTTTTGATCCTTCCATCTTTGAGAGAATAAGGAAGGAATATTTTGGGATGCATAAACTGTGAAAATCATTGGCTTTTTAAACTTAAAAAATTTCACTATTTACTGCTCGTATTTCGAAAAAGTGAAGATTTACTTTTGACAAAATCACCCTACTCACCTTTCGGTGATTTAATATTTTTAACCAGCCTTTATCAAAACCCGTGAAAGGAAACAGAAAAATATTTTATATGTGCATTTATATCAAATGATTTACCTTGTATTAATGCTGCATAGCCAAAACATCATTGTTTATAACAGCCTGGCAAACAGGATCTTTTGCTATTATATTTTTGAGACTATAACGCTCTTTATCGCTGATGAATTTAGCCCATAAAGATAGTAGCTCACGCTGCACATACCCACTAGGGTGCGTCTCAAGAGTCAATCGGATATCATCCAATGACTCCTTACTCAGTCCACCCTTAATGAAGTCTATCTTATCATCTCGATTTATGGATGAATATCCTATTGATTTACAACGGGTATCACATGTCCATCGAGCACATTTGTAGCAACTATTTAATCTTTTTGCTCTTCGCTTCTTTGCAAAAGTACTTTTACCTAAGCCAGGCTTGTGCTTAGAAAATGAATCTAGTAATTCACCAGCTAATCGAACTTTTGCCTCAATCAACCAGCGAACATCTTCTGGGATGCCATGATCCATCAGCAACCTCAATCTTTCGAGCCTAATTCGATAAATTTTTCTCAAATCATTTACCGGAAGATTGGAATAATATTTGCGAATATTTGAAAGTATGATATCCATTTTTGATGGATCTAGCCTTCTTCCCAAATCATCTATTTAAATGCATTATTCAACGCGTAAAAGAGCGGATGGCTCCGCGTATCAGTGATATCGATTCCATCAAGAAATAATGGAATAAATTATTGAAAAGGTGGAAACAATGAGATAATGTGTTATTACCTTTTTCGATATAAGGAAAGATTTGGCGACAAGATTGAGATCATGAGATATTTCCTTGGATATTGTACCTGATTTTTCGGTATAAAAGTAATAAAGGTATACTTATTTGAAATGTACAAAAATACGTACTGATGAAATGAGTACTGTATTGAACCAGAAGTTCATACATATGTACAAGTGAAATATCTTGCTAAACCAGAAGTTTATACATACAAGTGAAATATGTATATAGTATGAATCAGAAGCTCATAAATGAAATATACATTGTATTGAACCAGAAGTTTAACGATATTGTATTAAATCAAATATTCATACATAGAAATGAAATAAAACCATATTGAACCAGAAGTTCTATAATAAACGGTTAGATTATCAAAAATTTCAAATTATTTTCTATGAGAATAACTTATTCAGAAATTTTTTATCATACAACAATATTCTATGTCAAATAGGGATTAGCTCAAGAAGCTTTATGATTTATAAAAGTGAAATATATATACAATCCACCAAAAGCGCACTTAGATATATGATTGAGATTATATCTCTAAAAGAATGACATGTGTTATGGCATTTTAGCCGATTGATAATGTTTGAGAACATTATGGGGGAAAACACGCCTGAAGCTTAATTATGCCTGAAACATAATGATTATCGATTCCAAAAAAAAATATCTCTTGAATGATTGAGATGATCCCTTTGAGGCTAAATACTCATAGTGAGTAAAAGGGACATAGTTAAATGATGAGATATTCAGGTACCTGATGATAGAACATATAAAGAGATCTCTCTATGTTATATTGAGATGGAATCGATAAATAAGTCGACTGCATACCCTCTTATGAAAATGAGGTTGATGAAATTATAATACTTTGGCCAAGTATATAACCCTAATGTAGGGATTATTGTTCAAGGACCTGAAGTCCAAATGCTTAAATGTGTAAAGCCAGTAATTATATGTACAAATGAAAAATATTTCACAGTCGTAAAAGACGACTCGTTGCGTGCAAGATTTTTCATAGAACTGGCATGACATATGGTGGATAGACTATAGTCTAAATCACTAGCTTAAGCTCTTTGATATACCAATGAGTGAGATCAAAATGTATGATTCTCATCTCGGTACTTTGAGAGTATTCTTTGATGTACCAGTTGATCGCGGTACGTTGGGATTTCAAGTAAAATGATTGTAGATTATATGTCGAAATTGATATCTATTTCAATGATTGATTATGCTCCTGCAAATTAGAAATTGCAGTTTATAAAGTGCAAGAACGTACAAATCATTGAAAAATTCAATATACCCAGATTAGTATCACTATAGAATGATACAAATGACTCCATGATATAATATGTTGAAAGTGAAATTGGAGTGTACTATTTATGACATTTGGGAAATTGATTATTCACTAGAAGTGAATATGAAAATGAATATGTTTAATTATTCACCAGAAGTGAATTCTAGATTTAATTATTCACCAGAAGTGAATTCTAGATTTTATTATTCACCAGAAGTGAATTCTAGATTTTATTATTCACCAAAAGTGAATTCTAAATTTGATTATTCACCAGAAGTGAAAGATGCAATATTTGATTATTCAACAGAAGTCAAAGATGCAATCGATAAATTAGTACAAAATTGCTTAATATAGCATGTTATGACATCATAAATGAGCTATGAACAAAGCTCATCATGAATAATATGTTTGATGAAAAGATACGAGATTGCATCAATATACTTGTGATATTCCATGAAAGGAATAAATACGCGTTGTACTCTTTTTCCCTTAGCTGAGGTTTTGTCCTACAGGGTTTTCCTAGCAAGGTTTTTAATGAGGCAACAGTTGAGGCGTATTGATGAAAATTAATGAGAATACTGCACTCTTTTTCCCTTCGCTGAGGTTTTGTCCCACAGGGTTTTCCTAGCAAGGTTTTTGAGGCATCATCATAGCTATCAACAAGCTATAATTCAGCAACACATTGTTATACTGGAATAATATCAACAAATGAAGAAAATCATACACATCTTATGAAGAATGTTATGATATCGGCTACACACAAGAAGATTTTCATATATATTCTAGAAGAAAGATGATATCATTATTCAAAAGGTTCATGAATACTTGATTGCACACTTCAGGGGGAGAATCATTCTGTCATGCTGTACTCTTTTTCCTTCGTCCAGGTTTTGTCCCACAGGGTTTTCCTGACAAGATTTTAACGAGGCAGCGGATGTACTCTTTTTCCTTCGTTCAGATTTTGTCCCATTGGGTTTTACTGACAAGGTTTTAACGAGGCAGCACTGAAGCACTAAAGCACTTCAGATTTCAGTACATGATTTGTACTACTTATCATTGATGGATATTAGACTCAATGATTAATGATGGCCAACATCAGTGGGAGCAACTGTACTCTTTTTCCTTCGCTCAAGTTTTATCCCACTGAGTTTTCTTAGCAAGGTTTTAACGAGGCAGACAATTGAGCAATTGAGCAATAAGTCATTCAAAGGGGAGTGTTATAAATAATTATAATTCCCCACCTAATTCCCTCACCTAATCTCTTACCTAACTTCTATTAATATTTATTGTATGAATGACTTGTAAAGCCCCTATATTTTTCCTATAAATAGGGGCTTAAATCTTCATTATGAACACACCTAATGAGAAGAAGTTCTCTCATTCTCTCCATTTCTCTATCTATTTCTTGTTATGATTTTGATAGTTTTATAACATTAATTAATATTTAGCGAGTAAGGAATTATTTATTATTTTGGTGCATTGCGACACGCATCACTACACCATCCAATCTAAAGCTGCCTTGAGAAATTGAAAAGGAAAAAAAAAAAGTCTAGCTCTAGACTTTAAATGAAGCGCTTGTTGAGAGGCAACCCAACCTTTCAAATTCATTTTCCTTTAGTTGTGTTAGTATTGCTTTTAAGTTAGTTATTTACTTTATAGTTATTTAGTTGCTTGACATTGCATTTAGGAGCATTAGAATGTTTAAAATGCATACATTTAATTGCTATGTGTTCTAAGTAATTCTAGTATTCTATTTTACATGTTTTAGCATATTTAATAGTCATTGCATATTTATTTGTTTGGATGCTATACATTACATTTTAGGATCATTTGTATGCTTAGAATTCACATTTTGACATGTTAGTGGTATTAAAAACTTCATTGCACCTGTTTTTGCATGTTTTAGCATTTTAGGATTTAGTTGTTTCTTTTTATTTGTTTTGTTGCCTTTCCTCCAAATATTCCACTTGATCACCTAGCTTAGGACATGAGCATATAGTGCGGAAGTTGCTTGCATGCATTAGAAGGCATTTAGGGGTCCAAAACTCAAAAATGAAAAAAAAAAAATCATAGGTTACTGTCCTTAACACCGTGCGATCGCATGGTGTGATAACTCTGCTGTCACACGGTTATAAACTGGGCAAAACCGGCAGATTCTTTAATATGTATTCTTCTTTCATTTTAACCACTTTAAACCCGATTTTCTTCCCCCAAATTATCATGCACGAGTCCAGAATCATGTCCTAAGTTTGCACATCATTTTAACTCAAATTCATACATTGCATTGCATCAAAATCATCCAAAGGTAAGAATTTTTCACCAATTTCCAAGGTTTGTACATAATTCTTATGTTATTCAAATTTTTGTGAAAATTGAATATTGTGGATTGATGGTGATGGGCTTAGGCTAGAACTTGGAGACATTGAATTATGCTTAGTAGGTACAAAATTTTGGTTTGATTTAAGTCTCAAACTCTATGATTTTCATTGATTTCTTAACATGCATGCAAGATGTTTGATTTAATGCCACAATGAGTGTTTTGTTAAATTTTTGCAATTCTTCTTGGATGATCATCTTATTCAAATATTATACATTATTTATGCATCATCCATTCATTGTTTACACAGATTTAAAGCATAGAACTTAACATGAACATCTTTGCACTTCAATGCGCCCCATTGCAAGGCATCAGCATCATTGCACCAATTTCAGCTTCATGTCACCCACTTTGTCACATCTTTTCATGGCTCATATGGACTTCAAATTTGCTAAATTTTTGATATGTTGTATATCAAGTTATATACTTTCATATGCCCGGTGACATGTCTCGGAAAATTTTTACTTTTTCGAGGCGATGTCAAGGGCGGAGAGTCAGTGGTCGACTATTTTTCAAAAAACTTCAAAAAATTTCTAAGTCCTAGTTTGGGTGTATTGAGTTGAATTGTTTTAGTTTTCATGCAATTTTTATACATTCTAATGTTATGTATCGTTCTTTTGCATGAAACATGAGGAGAAAACACCTTAGACCAAACATGGGAAAGCTACGAAACGTGTTATCTCATCCAACAAACTTTGAATTCCAAGCTTAAAAAATGGGAATACCAACTCTTCAAACCCGGGAAGTACATTAACCCTCTTTGTTATTTTGTGTTTATTTTCTTTATTTGTTTTGAATACATTGAGAACAATGCATATTTCTAGTTTGGGGGTGGGAATCTCATTCACGTGTTTTCATATACATATTCATTTGATTTTGGGTAGAAAACTCATAAAAATTTAAAACTTTTACAAAAAATCATAAAAAGTGAAAAATTTGAAAATCTTTGTTGATTTATTTATTGCTTATGACATGATTTGAATTGACTTTTGTGCTTTAGTTAGAAAATTGGACAACATGTCAACTAATTTTTTTTTTAACATTCATCCATGTGAGACTCTATTAAAAATTGAGCACATAGCCACCTTCGAATAATAACTTGTGTATGGAGATGTTTAATACTTGTCGAGTATACTTGTGCACTTTGAATATAGAACTGATTGAAAAATTCCAAACCTTAAGAAAATTAGATCCTAACCTGAAATGTAGAACCAAACTGTTCAAGAAGCAGTTTGGATGTGGGAAGGTTAGTATGAGTATGCATTGATGGATTGAAGATCTGAAAATTTTAATTTTGTATCTTTAGTGTAAGGAATTTTGATCAACAAGTATAAATCATAATAACCAGCATAAAAATAAAAAAATGCTGAAGGTCTTATTCTGCTCTTCAAATGCCTTTTTGACTCGAGTAATTAAGTCTGAGAGGTTCTCTGAACTTGGTACCCTAAGCTCAACTGAGTTGGAAGCTGTCGACCTAAAGCTCACTACATGGGTCAACTAGAAAGCAAGTACGGAGAGTGGACTTACACATAAGACACAAAAAACATCTTTAACTTTTCTGTTTAAGCCTTTATGACTTGGGTAATTAAGTCTGAGGGGTTCTCTAACCTAGTACCCTAAGCTCAACTGAGTTGGGAGCTACCGACCTAAAACTTGCTACAGGGGTCATATAAAATGCAAGTATGAAAAGTATTGTACAAAGATGGTAAAAGACAAGGACATTAAAAGAAAAAGTCGTCCAAATAAAAGAAAAATGAAATGAAAATGGTATAACCCCAAAGTCGTGAAAACAATGGAATTGAAGCTAAAATCGAGCAATTGGATGATGAAAGTGTCAAAGTAAGCAAATCAAGAGTTGATGAAGTAGATTGAAGGGCCAATTAGAAGGATATTCGAAGAATAACTCAAATTTGGAAGAAATAAAAAGTTCAGGGGCCAAATTGCAACAATCGAAAGTTAGAGGACATGCTGTGCAATTAAAAGATAGGGACCAACTTGTAGCACTTCAAAAGGATGAAAATTGTATCCAACCGAGAAATCGCGTGGTCGCATGATCCAGAAAATCAGCGACTGAAGATAACCTGCAGAGTCGTGCGGTCGCCCACTTTTGAACCTCACTATCGCACAGTTGTCCGATTGGGCCATCTTAGGGGCTTTTTGTGCGGAAATCAGCATTCTTTCTCCCCAAGTAACCTAATTTTCATGAATATCTATATATACCAGACTTGGGGCACGAAATTAGGGGTTCCCAACTTGCTCAATTCATGCCAGAACGCTGTTCAATTGCTGGGGGATCCATTGAAAGCCAAATTCAAGATTGAAGAACAATGATCAAGGAGATGAATAGGGTGACATCTATCCATTATTCTTGTGCATTTTCTTTAACTATGTTTTTAGGTTAGATTTCTTGTGTTAGGATTGTGATGAAGTTTTAATCATTGATTCCATGTTATGACCTATTATTTAATATATGCAGTTTATGAGTTTGATGCAATTAAATAAGTAATTTTATTATTATGCAATTGATTGGCCAGCTTTTGTGTGATGTATTTATGATTTTCTATGTTTGAAAGAATAGGATTTCATTAGAAGCTATTTAATTGCTACAAAGTCTGATATGGGATAGAAATATACCCCTATACTTTGTGTTGTCCTATATAGTGTTCATTGATCGTTAATGCTTTCTTACACATTCAGATTCAATATAGAAATATAGTTGGGTCGTGCGTAGGAATATGTGTTAATACTTGTCCGAAAGAGAGTTTTAACAACATTTGAAACATGGATATTCAAAATCCCGTGAATTGTATTTAAATGATTTGGTTAAACACATGAATGATTTGGTTAAAATGGATTCATAATTCTAACGTGTTTGCTTTCATAAGTTTTAAATTCAAATTTTTATTGTTTCTTTATTTTAGTTTTTAAAATAAAAATTTCCAACTCAATCAAATCTCTAGTTCCGGTTAAGA
This sequence comes from Ligustrum vulgare, assembly GCA_963555705.1. Lineage (NCBI taxonomy): Eukaryota > Viridiplantae > Streptophyta > Magnoliopsida > Lamiales > Oleaceae > Ligustrum > Ligustrum vulgare. Next base: position 30,705,617 of record OY743189.1, on the reverse strand, counting down.
AATAGTAATCTAAAATACAATTTACTCAATCTCTGTGGGATCGATACTTAGACTCACGTCCATTATATTACTTGCGCGACCCGTGCACTTGCGGGGCGAACATCATTCATCTACAATTATAAAATAATACAATTTAAAGTTATGTGTGAAGCATATATTCCTAAAATATGTAGAAAGTTATATAATATACATTCGCGTGGCATTGGAAATCCGTTTGCCGCATTTGTAACAGCGTCAATGAATACTCGAGAATCATTAATTGTACCTTCCCAACCGGCATACATAAATGTGAACTTCATGTCAAAATCGCATGCTAGCATTACATTATGTGTGACATTTGTTTTCCTACCTCGAAAAGCTGTCTGTCTCGATGCCGGTGCCCAAGCGGCCACATGTGTCCCATCAATTGCACCAATACAATTCTTAAAGTATGGATACTTTTGCAAGATGCGCTCATGCACAACCCCCTGGTTTGTCGGGGCGTATTAACTCAGTGCCCAACTGGCAAACAGCACGTAAGACTCGCTTAAACCACTTGTCTATTGTGAGATTTCCATGTTGAAATCTATCACCCACAATTCTATAACGAGTACTGTGCCCTATAATAATTAAAAACATTTCTATCCCTTTCTTGACGCTCACCTTCTTCCCATTTGCCAAGAGACCTTTTAATTTCAGAATATCACAGAAATTTTGAAAGACGTGCTTTTGCATCCAAAAGTTACTGTAGCACACAGTTGGATGACCATTTAATATTTCATATATGTACATCCTTCCCGACTGCATCGATGTTCTAGGGGTGTCTTGTGGATAACATCTCTTCTAGACAAAGCTACTAACATCTGGCATCCCATCATGTCAGTAGATAAATCGAACTCTTCCTCTATGAATGAAAAAATATCTTCGTCACTTGAGTCATCGGATAAAATGCAGTCGGAGTCAGACATTTCCTGCTCAAATCGAATATAATAAGTATTCATTTGATGGTGAACACAAAAAAAAAAATTAATAAAACAAGTACTATACACAAACAAGCATATGAAATACGTAATAATTAATAAAAGAGATGGTGAACAATGAACATTAACAAAACAAGTACTAAACATAAATAAGGATCCCAGATCACATTAATAAAACATAATGTAAGGCTTCACCAACAACAACGACGTCAAGGATAACACAATTCATGTCCAATTGAAATAAGTTCTAACACACAAACTGCTCAAACAAACATAATCCTGAATAACACAAAATGCTAACAAAAATATGAACAATCATCCAGCAACTACAGGAGCTCTAGCACAGGCATCCTCCTGACTTCAGGCACCATCACAAATTGCATCCTGAAATTTGCATCCTTGAATGCCTTCATTCATGGCTTTCACATACATCTCATTACTCAATCCTTCCATGTTGTTCAGGATTTTCATGCAAACTAATTGAGAATATGGATCTTGACTAGTTGCTTCATTATCTCTAGTACCAGCAGATGATTTTCCTTGGAGTCGTGGAAACTTCTCTTTTAGGTAAACCTTTCGCAGTTCACTTTCATCATTTCTTGCAGTCATTGTAGATGACCACTACTGCATACAAGCCTCGAGCTTATCCGATTTACTGATCTTAAGTTCTTTACGACGTTGACTAGGTTTTGCTATTTCATCATCATCATCATCATCATCATCATCATCATCATCATCATCAATTTTTTTAGCTCGTACATGCACGCCCTTGGTCAGAAATGCATCCTCTATTTCTCGTTCTTCGTCCGATGTAGGGGGAGGTTGAGTGGAGGCATTACCTAGTCCACCAGTTGCTGTGGTCCCGCCAAATAGCTCTTCAAGTGTTTCATAATGCGGACATCCCTTAGTTCTGATGATTTTGTACTCTATCTTGTTTACCTGTAATAATGTTAACAAACATTGTCGATTAATATTTATATGTGCATAAAATTAAATTATATATCATGTTCTATTATGTGAGCAAGAATTACCGTGTAAAAATGTTCCCAAACTTCCTCTGGAGCATTTACTTTGTTCGTATTTGGATCCCATGTGACGCCAGCATGCCCGATAAGTTGAGAAAACAACCGATGACTCACGCGCAGACGGTTCCATTTACCTTTCAATCGCACTATTCCATAATCAGTATTTGTGATGAGAAGCAATTCATCATTGATCTTGCCCCAATCATCGGATTTGAATATAAAACATTGTAATTTTCCCGCTTTCACAAAGTCATAATATAGCTGGATAAATGTATTCTCAGTTGCATCGGTCTATTGCATGGGTACAGAAGTAGAACCTTTGTGACCCCCCATGATCTCCACGCAAATTAATTCTATGAACAATATGTAATTTCTAATGAAAAAATGTACATTGACTAATGCACCAGCCCAAAACAATTACATGGTTACTACTATAAAAAATATGTAGCAAATGAGAAAGTTCACTAGGAGATCATAATGGTAGAGGTCATTAGGAGATCATAACGGTGGAGGTCATTAGGAGATCATAATCATTTGCAAATGTCATTAGGAGATCATAATGTTACGGCTTTGAAAGTTCTCATTATCCTCAATTTTTCCCCTCACATTCTTATTTTCAGGATTTTAGTTAATTAGCGCACATTGTCACTAAATGATTCTCATGAAGTTAGTATCTCTTACTGTCCTATATAAGATTAAGTGAAAAGTTATAGAAGTTTCACAGCTAGAAAACTAAAAATGTTGAGACAAACAAATTGCATATTGCTCTTGATCTCGATCTTTCAAGTTGCATCAAAGAGCTGTTTAAAGAAAATTTATAAATTTTTAGGACCAATCATTAAATATATCTCTTTCTATTTCCTCTTGTTTTTGTGTCTTCCATTTTCAATCAAAGATCAACCGAATGGATAAAATTGAGCAACAACCAACAGTTTGAGACAACATACTGGAAGAGAATTGCTGAATATATAACATAACTGCAGAACGGAAGTGCAATTATAATGATACAAATGGTGCAATTAAGTACATAAACAGCAAATACTTGTCAAGAGACACTGATTTGTCAAGCAAATACACAATATATTAGAACCACCATTGCTCCAAAAGATAGTCAGCAAAATGAATGTTAACAAGCAGCTATAGCCAAATAATGCACACATTAGTCAATAATGGTTTTTATATTCCATCTATCTAACTTTTGATACAGACACATATTCGGGCCTTCAACTTCCTTTTTCATCTGGCATCGCTGATTACAACTGTAATTTGCAAATCTATACTTCATACCCATAGGTTTTAATAAGAACTTGGATGGATAATGATTTTCATTTTAAAAATATTTTTGTTCAAAAAATTCTTCTTAGATAAATTTTCCCAAGTTTTTTACGCCCCTTTTCAATGTGCATAAACTAATATTTGTTGGTGGCTAAATAACAGTCACCAAAATCCCTTTCCTCCGTGGCATAGGTGAACTCGGGGTGAACAAAAATGACAGAAAGCTAGTTTCCATTGCTGGTTAGTGGCTGCAAGCAGCTTCTTGACTACCATTGACAAATTGGTGGACATTGTGATGCTTATTACTGCAATAAAAGAGAAAATATGTACATATTTGTGTTGTTGAAGTTCATAGGATCTGGTGCGGAGCGACACCGGATGGATCTTGTTGTCGAAAACGGAGAAGGGGAGGAGAGGAGAGGAGAGGATGGTCCACTGGCTGCGGCTGATGGTGAGTTGGGGACGGATCTTGCTGTTGAAAATGAAGAAGGGGAGGATCGTCCACTGGCTGCAGCTGATGGTGAGTTGGGGAGAAGTGAAGATGTGGTAGGTTTAGGTTACTTTTGACACAGAAATTGAAAAAAGAATTAAAAAAAAAGAGTGACGGTGTGGATCGAACCCATGACCTCTATCATGATAAATGTATAGCTTTCCAGTTCAGCTAGCCCAGCTTTTGTCAAAATGCGGCCTTTACCGCGTTTTGAATGACGACCTGTTTACATTGAAAATGTTCAAAACAATGATTTCATCATTTTGAATCTCCTTTGTAAATTTTTTCCTTGTTTTGGAAAAGGCATTTTGATTATGGTAAATAGAACGCATTTTGGACGTTTTTGAAAATAAAAATAGAAAATGGCTTCAAAACAGTAAAGAGAATAGGGTCTAAGATTTTCCATTAGCTCTTTTACCGTCTTCAAAATTACTTAAGCTCTATTTGGCAACGTCATTATAAATTGATTTATATATATTTTTGATATAGTATGGTTAAAAAATGGAGAGAGAAAATATGTATAATTAGAAAGTGATTTGAGAAATTGTATTATTTATAAATTATTTTATACATTATAGTGATTGCGTTAGTCTATGTTTGGTAATTTTTATTTTATTTTATTTTATTTTTTGTAAACAAAGAATGTATTTTTTAGGTAAAATATGTGATCGAAAAATAATTTCGAAAAATGTGTGTAGTTAAAAAATAATTTGAGTAAATGTGTAAGTTTATCAAATTGAGGCTTATTTCTTACCAAATTTATTAAAAAGTCTATTATTCTATTCTATTTTCTAAGAAAAGATAAAAAAATAGTCTCGGAATCGTTCAACAGTCCATGAAAGGAGCCAATTTGTTGGAGTCAATAATCAAAATGTTCGATTAAAATTCATATCTAAAGATAGAATTGGTTCAAAGATATCATTTATATGACTCTTTGATCTACTTGAAAATCTATTCTGTTGATATGCATATTTTTCAAATGCGGAAATTAGCCATAAACACACCTTGGATACACAATATTTGACGAATGACACCTATTACATATAAATTTGACACCCAATACATATAAATTTGAAAATTTATCACATACTACAAATTAGGAAAACATCAACCAAATTCTTTATTTCTACATGACATTTTTAAAGATGATATTTTCACAAATTCTTGTAATTAAATTCTTTATTTTCACATTTTCCTAAATTATCCATTATAATTAAACATGATATTTTCACAAATTCTTTATTTCTAAATGAATTTTTTAAAGATAATTAATTTTGTGTGACAAATATCAAAGTAAGGTTACATTGGATGGTATCACTCTAAAAATCCCTTTTCAAATTTGAGTTTATAAGGGGAAAAATACATATATAAGGTGTTTAGAATATACAATTTCAATTTTAAGATATAACTTAAAAAATTTCAAAAGTCAGGTATCTATTTAACTAAATTCAATAATTAGATTTTTTTATTAATTATATAAATTCAGGTCACAATACAAGATAAATTCAGGTTACAAAATGTAAATTGCTTAAGTCACAAATAATTTTAGGGTCAAAATTTATCAAAATAGTAGGTCACAATAACAGTTTTATCAAGTCACAAATAATTGTAAGGTCACAAGTTTTAAATTAATCATTCCCGAGTTATTTCTAGGTCACAATACAAGATAAATTCAGGTTACAAAATGTAAATTGCTTAAATCACAAATAATTTTAGGGTCACAATTTATCAAAATAGTAGGTCACAATAACAGTTTTATCAAGTCACAAATAATTGTAAAGTCACAAGTTTTAAATTAATCATTCCCGAGTTATTTCTAGGTCACAATACAAGACAAATTCAGGTTACAAAATGAAAATTGCTTAAGTCACAAATAATTTTAGGGTCACAATTTATCAAAATAGTAGGTCACAATAACAATTTTATCAAGTCACAAATAATTGCAAGGTCACAAGTTTTAAATTAATCAATCCTGGGTTATTTCTAGGTCACAACTTATCAAATTATGAGGTCACCAATCCTTTAAGTCACAATTATCATATTATTAAGTCACAATTCACTTATTAATTATTAGGTCACAGTATATCCGAAAACTTGCCCACGTCACATTCTCACCACCATCAGCTCACAACCACCACCATCTCAACGTCGAGGCACACCGCCTCATCGCCGCTGCCTCCAAAAAAATATATAAAATTATTAGGTCACAAATTTTATTAAGTCTCAAACCCCAGCCACTAACGTCGCCGCCACCTAAGCCTCAGTCAACCACCTCAACACACCACAATCACCGCCACCACCTAACCTCACCACCGCCACCACTTCCACCACCACACTCGCCACCACAACCATCGCACAAACAAATGAGCCACCCTACCCTAACCCCACTCCTCCACCATCACAGCCACCACCGCCACCACCACCCGGAAGCATCCCAACTATCACCATAGACAGCAACCTGCCTGCACCCACCACTAAAAAACACCACCTGCCTCCAACGATTGCCATCGAAGAAGCAAATCGTGCCACCTACCACCACCGGATTTGAGCACCACCACCATTATAGAAGCAAACTGTGAACACCTACCACCACCTACCAATTTAAAAGCCAGATCGCGAAAGGCACCGCTAGATTCGAGCACCACCACCAACATAGAAGCAAATCACAAACACCTACCAATTTAAAGCCAGATCTCAAACAAATCGCAAGATCGAAGCAGTGACAGTGCTTCCGGATTCTCATCACGCGATGTAGCAATAGCGCCGCCGTTGCTTGTGCGCGATGTAGTAGCGCTGCCCTTGATATTGTCGCTGCCGACGAGGTCTTGTGATGACGGTGGGGACTTCGACGTGGTTGTGGTGTGGTCGCGAAGGGGATGAGCGGCTTGGAGTTGTGGTGATGATGGAGAAGACGTTAATATGTGTAGAAAGAGAGGAATTATTAGATTAGGGTTTGAAGTGGTATGAAATAAAGATTGGATTGGGTAATTAATTTAATTCTTGAATATTATTATTTAAATTTTTTAATTATTTAAAATCTTAATTAAAACCTGAATTTTGTAATAATACAATTTTGATCTTATTTTTGAATTTGAATCTTATAATGTAGGGGTAGGTGTAATTTCCACTTTTATAATTACTCCAAATTCCCCGACATTTCCCATAATGGATCACTATCCAATAAGAAGCCCAAGTGCCCAAATACGGCCCACGATCCAATTCACGTATATATACATATCACTTCCAGATTGTGCTGGTTACATATAGAGGGAGAAAGAAGAGAAACAGAAGAAGAAAGATGATATACAGGAAATGGAGTCTGTTGACCGGTCCAACTGCCATTCTAACTGGAATCATCGGAACAATCGTTGTGGTCGATCTCCTCTTCATCGAAAACGTAAGCCTTTTAATTTTTTATTTATTGATTTTTTTTTCCCATTTTCCCAGTTCATCATTATCTGTTTCTTTCTGTTTCGATTATATTCCAGTCGGAAAAAATCGTTGAATATCTTTTTTAGATTAATAGCGAAGAACTATCTATTTCATGGGAATCGTGTTGATATGCATATTGTTTGATCGGGTGAAGACTCAATTCAATATTTTCGTCTTTTCCTTGTACGGATCCATCTAGAGAACGCAATTTTGGTTTTGGTTTTCTTTGCCAGATTCAATTTCTAGTTTTCCCTTTATTATGCAATTTGTTTATAAGGGGTCAAACGTTCTTTAAACTTTGTTGTCGATGAAAGTAAATAGGTCTTTAATAAAATGCCATGAATTGAGTAATCTATTCAAAGCGACGAACATTAAGCTAAAAGGGACTGATAATAATTACTCCCTCAGTCCTAATTATATAGACTGCCTTTCTTGTGAAGTATTTATTTTATTTGTTTACCAATGCACTCCCTATTTATTACTTTCAATATAATAGTTTTGATATTAAATAAGGGATTGTTGAAAATTTTCTTTACAAAAATTACTTTTTCAATGACATTAAATAAGTTTTCTTAATTTGCGTGAAAAGTTAAATAAGTCTATCTAATTGGGACGGAAGAAGTAGTAAAGAGCAGCTTGTTAAGGGTAGTTCATAATGAAGATCACGAAGGTACAAACTTTCATGCCAAAATATTATCTTTGTTAACTGATATGGATCATTTTACGGACACCGTGAATGAGTGATGCAATTATGAAAGAGCAAGTCAAAAGAGGGCTACAAAATAATTGACATGGCATGTGATAGTTGCTACTAAGTAGCAAGGACCCAATTGATTTAGATCTATCAGAAGATGTAGCAACACATTGAGTGGAATAGCGAAGAAAATTTTAGTTTTTTGTTGTAGTTACTTTTACCCTCGAGGTTTTCGTGTATTTGGTAGTGTTGGGTTTATTGCTTTAGTAGGATTTGATGTGGTGGGTTTTTCAACTAGATATATTATCTCATCTTTGCCAATTTTGTTATAGTTGAATTATCTACTGTCGAAGCATTCCATAGTTTTTAATAATGAAACAAATAGTTTTAACAAAAGAAAATTATGAGGTCGTTAATTATGTTGTCATAGTGTTGTTTAAATGTGTAGAAATATTTCTATGACTAAGTAAGTGAAAAAGTTCTGCTCAAGGATCCTTTTTGTGACTTGGTGGGTTTTCCTTTTCGATTGATAACTTTTTCAATTTTCGTTGGTGATATGTTCGAATAAAAAGAATGAGAGGGTTTGAAGTTCATAAAAATAAATAAATAAACAAATAAATAATCTTCTTTAGTCGGTCAAAAGTATAACACTGACAGTTGGGACTTAGTCATATAAGAATTGGGAAAAAGATATTGGATTTCTAACCGTCGAATTTCAGTTCATTTTTACTCTTTATTGAACTACTATCTTGGTCAGCAACAGGTCCAGAGGTCAGCAACAGGTCCAGATCAGTTCCTCCAGGGAAAAAAAAGTTCATGGAAAGTTAATGGTAGTCATAATGAAGCTCGTGCAAACGAGTAACACGATACTTTTTGAATATCACTCAATAATTTATCCCTAAGTAATTTACAGGCTAAATCAGGATCCGCAGCTTTTTTTGAGGATCAATGGAAAACTAACTTTTTATTCAAAATTTTGTTTACGTAGTAATCAAAGTGAGTAGCTACACGATGTTCTTTACTGACTACTTAGTTTGAGTTTTAAAAAGTTATCTTAGGAAGGTTTGGCTGCTATCGTGCAGTGCAATGTAATTGAAGTTAGGGTCTGCTTTTCATGTTTACACTTGTCTTGTTAACAAGGATGTGAATCCTCTTCTTGGGGTATAAAGTAATGTTGATCCAAAAATTCGCAATATTAGTTGCAACTCTAACCCCATTTTTGTTACATTGACTGGAGACCTTGTGTTATCATGTTAGAAGACTTGCAATCCACTTTCTCGATCTTATATTTTCACGTTTTGATCGTGCAGGATCGCTTCCGCAAGACAGAGCCAAGGAAGCAAGAGACAGCGCCTTCAACCAAGTAGAAATAGAAATATTGAACATTAGATGTGATATAAAGCTTATTTGAAGATTTTGTGTGGGAACTGACTATTGCAATGTGCGATTTTTAAGTTGTTGCTAAGGATTTGAATTGCCTGGTAGAATAAATTGGGATTTCCAAACCCACTTGACTTGAGAATGGGGATTTGTTGTTATTTTTCATGTCTTGTTGGAGTCTTTCATGTTTGCTCTCAATTTTTTTTTTCTTTTTCTTTTTTTTTTCCAACTTTTTTTCAAATTCATTTTTAACCACACATTTTTATGAGATTCGTTACTTTTCATATTTTTCAATCACTTTTTAACCATACATTCTCTCAATTCTCCAAAAACTACCTAAACCAAACAAGCACTAAAACCTTTAGACGGAAGCATCCATACAAACGTATACACGAACAACCCATTAAAGAAACTTCAGAACAGAATGATTCAAGTTGAAAATTGGAAACTAATAATGCCAAATCTGTGTAAAATTCAAAGAGTTACAAATACGAGGACAACCTTATAATATGGTTTATCCAGGATTAAGGTTCTTGCTGTCCAGACAAATAAAGAATCAAAACCATATCCAACTTTTCTTCACATTAACAAAGTGCTCAGTACAATAATTCTTAGATATAATTACAAATCAATCAGTGGTAAATCAATGGCAAATGACAAATCAGAGACATTCCTGTATTTTTCTTACCAAAGCAAACTACTCAGTGGGATGTTCGTATAAATTCTTCGAACAGGTGCATTCATGCATCGAGGAATAGTGGTTTACGACAACCAGTCTAAAGAAAACTCGTGTATCAAGCAGCCGCTTTTGGAGCCCTCATGCCAAATCCGCGCCTCGCTTTCTCCACACTGTTCAAGATCTTTTAGTTAGTAAAGATATAACTCTTGTTACATGGTGAATATGGTGTCTATTCTTTGACCAAGTAATATCTTATCTATAAGTTCATCACAAAAAAATGATGTCACGAAAACAGAAACATCCTAGGACAAACATTAGAATGGCAAAAAGACATGGAAAAACCTTGCATCAAATGAGCTTTCATTTGTGAGTTACTTAAAACTTGTTTTGTGCAGAAGTTTTTGGACGAATTTTGATTTTTTGGGTGAACGTGTTGTCGAAAAATGATTGAAAAGTATGAAAAGTGATAGGTCTCATAGAAATATACGGTTGAAAATGAATTTGAAGAAAATTTTGAAAAATTTTACATTTAGCAATCAGCAAACATGCTCTTAATTTCCAATTTTCAAGGATAAAGGAATTATTTGTTTAAGACTTTTTGAGCTTAGACAAGGCTAGTGCTCCAAGTTAGACCAATGTCACATGGTAATGGGAATAGCATCATTAGGTAAAATCAAATTCTTTCTAATATAAACAGAAAACTCCAGTCAATACATATTAAACACATATCACAGAATCGAGACTTACGTTGGAGCAAGTTTGCCAAGACTTTCTAGCTCTTTACCAGTGTCGTTGTCTAGGACTCGACCGGATATCTCAACGATGTATGATCTATCTCTATCTGTCGGTAGCCCTCTACTCCCGAGCAAGTTCAAATCTTTTTGATGAAGTTCTCTACCATTTACAAAAACACAAGTGTTTCCACCAGAACAATTTTCAAGCATGGGGTAGTTGAATTCCTCAATAAATGGCTGCAAGAAAATGAAATGAATTTGTTAAAATTATGGAAAGACCAAAGTTATCTTCATAAACCTATGACCGGGAATTGGGAAATCTTACAGGAACTATGCCAAGACAAGAACCTCCCATTGCACCCCAAAATCCAGCTCTGCAGTCATACCTAGTAAAGAAAAGTTAAAAGCATGGGAGAAATATTAGCATTCTGAGATGAAATTAAAAAACTTGTACATGTAAGGCATGATCGATTTATTATATGTCCCCTTACCAATAATGTCCAGGATGGATCGGTCCGGCCAGCTTTTCAGCCTTACTAATCAACCGATCTGGTATAAGATGCCCATTAACAGTAACATTGGCCTTTTCCTGCTCGACCGGTTGGTTGGATTCATTTGAGTGCCTAGAATTCTTTCTCATCATGCCAGCAAAATATGACACAGCTGCTCTATTGCCTCTTAGTCGATCTCCTCCTCTACTTCCTTCACCCGACTCTAGAGAAGTTCCCGTATTAGCGTACTCGTTGGTCAGAATATCAATCTCAGTAGCTGCTGATGTGCTTTCTATAGAATTCTGCTCTGCTGTACTCTTGCTTGGTATCATCACTTCATCTTGAACTGTGGATCTCTCAGGAAGCAGAGGCCTGTTTGGCTTTGTGGCTAGCTCAGCTGAATCGGGATCTTTTCTCATGGCAATCGACTGAAAATCATAACCAGAATTATCATAGTCATAGGATGAAAAGGTTGTGCTAGCTTGGTTCGGATGTCTATGGACATATGAATTTCCTGGTTTAGAGACATCATGGCTATCATCAACCTCTTCGAGAATATTCTCCTCTTCTACATCAATGAAATCAACTAGTTTCTTGTTGGAAACTGCAAAAGCGATTATTGTAGAACATGCCCCACATCTAGTTCTGTTCTTGTTTCTATCTTCAGACATTACTTTCTTAGGCAATTGCAGCAACTCAAAACAGTTGTGGCATGTCAAGAATGGAGCACCCCCTGCTATCGGGCGGCAAATTCGTCCACTGCTAACTGGACGCAATCTGGGAGGACGGGAATGAATCAAATCATCAACTTCAGGGTTCAGATCACTAGGAAATCTTGTTTGAGATTGAGGATTCTGATATTTTAAAGGGGGAGGAATGGTAGCTCTAGAATCGTATTCTCGGGGACGGTTTTTATAATGATTAAACACCACATCGTCCGGGACATCGAAGAACTGTTTATTGCCAAAGGCAGTAGGTGGGACCGGAAGAGAAACTCGTCTTTTGTTGTGGCAATGGAAACAAGAACAAGATGGATGGTGATTACTGACATTAAGAGGGTAGGATTCCCTTCGATCCATGTACTCCCCAGAAAAATAAGCATGAGACGGAGGTTGTTGAAATGGAGCAGGAGGTCGACGTGGATCTCTGCAAAGCACTTGAGACCCTATGGGATCCACAATTCGAGCGTATCTCGGAGGATAAAATCCATGCTCACCCTTTTCTCGCATATGCATAGATGGCTTCATTTCCGAAGAACTATAAGAACACCATTTCTCAGAACCAAAATAAGGATCCTGATGAATTGTCCTTCTATCAAGTGGAACCATTCCATCGGGCCGACTTAACTGATCCTTCAACTCATCCAACTTCCTCAAAAGCTCAGCTCGTTCTTCTCCATCATAATCAACCTTGTTAAACCCATCCACCTCGTTCTTATTCTTCATTCGACCTTCATAATCATAATTGGACCTCGACCGGTTACCTGATGAACCCTCCTCCAAGTATATTGAAGCTGCATATCTCGTACCTTCAACGTCCATTCTCCGATCCCTCCAAAACTCGCTCAGCTGACTTCTCTCGTCATTTCTCCGGTCCATCATACGCTCTGACCTTTGCAATCCACTTTCATCGTCATTATATATCTCCATCCTCGAAGTGCTATCAGAATACCAATTCTCAAAACCGGCATAAGGTCCCCGAGGATTTGTCCTCCGATCGAGAGGAACCTTTTCTTTAGCCTTGTCAACCAGTTCTTCTGACCTGCTAAAACGGCCCTTCAACTCGTCCATCTTCCTCAAAAGATGGGCTTGATCTTGTCCGACATAATCGACCTTGTTAAACCTGTCCATGCCATTCTTATTCCTCAGCAGATCTTCATAATCATAATTGAAACTCAACTTGTTATCTGAAGGAACATCTTCTGAGTAAGTAGAAGATGTGTATCTCTTATCTTCTACATCCATTCTCCGAGCCCTTCGGAACCCCTCCATCTGACTTCTCTTGCCATTTCTCTGATCCATCATACCATCTGATCTTTGCGATCGACTTTCATCCTCGCAATACATCTCCATTCCCAAAGAGCTATCAGGATACCAATTCTCAGAACCAACATAAGAACCCCGATGTAGTGCCCCTCGATCAAGATCAACCATTTCAGCAGACTGGCCATCCCGATCCTTCTTGTCGTCCAACTTCCTCAAAAGCACAGCCTGATCTTCTCCAACACAATCAACCTCATTAAACTCGTCCGTTTCATTCGTTCTCTTTGCTTGACCTTCGTAAGCATATTTGGACCTCGACCGGTTATTTGAAGGACCCTCGTCTGAGTTTCTCGTACCTTCAACGTCCATTCTTTGAACCCTCAAGAGCTTCTCCATCTCTGACCTTTGCAAGCTGTTTTCGTCGTCATTATGCATCTTTAAATCCTCAAAATCTTCTGCAAGACGTAAATTGTCTGTATTTTCGACTACTGGTGAATAAACAGCCCCCTTTTTGCCTTTATCCATCAAACTAGTATCATAATTGCCAGTCATCCTCTCACCTCTGCTAAAAGAACTAATGTTTGACCTCATATCAATCTCAGAACCATCACTCAAATCCATTATTCTCTTCTCTGAAATATTTACTTGCTCACATTTTTCTGAAGAATTCTCTAAAAATCCACTAATCATTTCTTCTTCAGACTTTTTCTGATAATTTGTCCAGGTCAACACGTTTATTCTGGGCTGTAAAGTCAACCGTTGAAAGCCCAAAAAATAAAAATAAAAATAAAAATAATTAGGTCCTTTTCTGATAACGTGTCAAAAAGACACCCTTTCAAAATCAAAGAAAAACGAAAACGAAAAATAAAAAGATATCTAACAAAATTACATATTTTAGCAGCATTTTATACTTCACAAGAACTGGGATGCCAAAAATCAAATGAATTGAGTAAATATTTCACAAAGCACACAACTTGATGATAAAATAATAATAATAAAAAAGTCCAAATTTGCAGCAACATTCCCCTCTTCTTTTGTGGAATTTAGAGAGAGAGAGAGAGAGAGAGAGAGAGAGAGAGAGAGAGAGAGAGAGAGAGAGAGAGAGAGAGAGAGAGAGAGAGAGAGAGTTTCACAGAAATTTACCTCACAGCACAGCACCACAACCTCCACACTGATAAATAGAATAATCAGTGACGTCTTGAAGAAAATTCTGACACTCAGAGCAACGAACTAAAAGAACTTTTGCAGATTCATACATTATTTTTCCCGAGTTTTAGGCAGTTGGAAAAGCCCAGAAACACCTCACAATGAGGTGCTGAAAAGGGGTTGAAGAAGCTTCAACTTTCTACAGAAGATTCTGTAGAGCTACATCGGGATCTGAGAAACTCTCATATGTTCCTCAAATATTTGCAGCTTTTTCCACATTGGAAATGGACGAGATTGCGACGTGTACTTTGGTTTCTTTCTTTTGCATCTTTTTGGTAAACGAAATAAATCGGTTTTAAATCAATTTATATTTATAAATTGATTTATAAATCACATAATTTTTTAAATCAATTTTGAATTATACATATTTTCTCACTTCAATTTTCAATAATTATTTTTTATTTTAAAAATATAAATAAACTAATTTATAAATCACACCATGTTAGCAATCAGACTCTTTACTCTAGATGTACTGTATAGTTTCTTGCGCATGTTTGACAAAGAGTTAGCGGTGTTTGGAATTTGTTAAAAAAAGGTGTAACCCACACCTTAGGGCTGAATCGACTCTGTCCTGAGCCATTGGTTCGAGAGGTAAATAGCAGGGTATGCCTCCTAGAGTCAAGGTAGATGACACTCAGTAACGCCTCACGGAGTAAGGTAACACCCGCTTGTCACAATGAACGAATCCATTATTCAGTCATCAGGATTCGAACCCTACACACGACTGCGCTAGACATGTTATCGGTCAACCCCTTTACCCCTCGGAGATGTGCCCTGGGGGCGCGGAATTTGTTGATTGCATCTACAACTATAAGACTAGAACCCAAACTTTCCATACCCATTCAAAAGAGTACAAATTTGTTGTGGAAAAAACAAGGAGAAGTGTAATAAATTATTGACGTTATCTACAACCTCAATTGTCACAAAACATGATGAGGACTAAGAAAGTCAACCCTCGATTCGCATGTTGGCATGGCCCATGACGAGGCCAAAGAGGTCCAAGAGTCGAAGACAGACTCATTTACAAGCTCCAAATGGAAGATGACAAGATAGAAGTCAATTAACTAATTTTTTTTGGAGCTTCAGGCCCTTTCAGTCGACCGAAAGTCACCTTGGTCAATCGAAATTCTGCAGGAATTGTAGAGGCAACCTCAGTCATTATCGAATGAGCAGTGGTCGATCGAAACTTTCGTTTCGATCGACCATTTGATCAACTGAAACACGCTGAACTTGAAAATGAGAGATTTTTGTGCAATTTCCTATTTTTCATTTTTACCCCAACTTTTGTAATATAAAAACATTTCCTCATAGCCCCAAATCCTAGCTTGGATATTGCGAACTCCTTAAGAGCATTTGGAAGAGGTAAACCCTTTTCTTAACTTGTAACAAATCTTGGAACTTCTTCAACTTTATTTAGGAATCATTATTCTTGTGTATTGTTGTTATTGTTTCCACAAATCTTGGAATTTGATATTATTTTCTCCATTGGGCTAGGGTCTATATTCCTTAGAATTTTGGTTACGGTTAGCTTGAGTCAAGATTATCACTTATTTTTACCAACTTAGCTTTCTTGTGATTGATACAAAATTGTTGTGGTAATTTTTTGTCCAAACACCAAAAGGTTTCGCATTATTTGGTATCAGAGCTTGACTCTAATTTGGTAAACCTGTCATTTACATTATTGTTGTTGTTCTTCATATATAAAAAAATCGAATTTTGGGGAAAAGAAATATTGTTGTTCTTGATCATTGTGATTCCTACCTTGTTGGGTTGTTGGGTAATTGATTGTTGTTATATTTGAGTTTTTTGTGTTACATTTGAACAAACACTTAAAACTTTCTATGTTATCCAAAATGTGCATTCAAAGTGTTTAACAAAATGTCTCAAAGAAGAATTTCATGATAAATCCTACTTTTCAAGTACCCAAACATCTTCCCAGTTGATTATTTGTGCTTTTACAAAGTTCATTGTGATCCTAGGGGAAAAAAAACACCTTGTCATACAAATCCAATTATCCTCTTCTTGTATATTAGCAAGCAAAAAAATTCTACTTGCTATTGTGTCAATCTTTCTCTACTTCCTTGTTGTTTGTGGAAATTTGTTACACAAGAATTGAATTCTTGGTTTAGTTGACTACGTTCCTTGAGGCGTTTGAGTAGGAAAAAATTAGAGTGGAAAAAGGTAAGAGTTGTGAGCTCATTTGAGGGTAAAAGCCAATTTGAGTGAAAACACGAGAGCGAATATTTTTTGTAAGAACACTTACACATTTGCACTCCATGGAAAATACTCATACTTCAAGTGGACAAGATTCAAATGCACAAACTCAAGAATTGAGAGACATGATACAAGCTCTCACGGTAACAATGGCAAGACAAGTAGAAGAAATGGGAGAAAGAATTGAAAGAAGGTTGGAGGGGAGATTAGAAAGATTGGAGACTAGGAGGAAAGTCCCATTACCAAGGGACGATAATGATAGGAGGGATGATAGAAGGAGAGTTAGAGATGAATATGATGAGGAGGATGATGGTGATGAGTTGGAGAGTGAAGGAGGTAGTGACCAAAATTGGAATATATGTTGAAATCGAGGAGGTAGGAATATTAGAAGGAATGGTCGAGGTCATGGAAGAAATCATAGAGATAGAGATGGGGTGGATGGTAATCTTGGGAGCATAAAAACGAGGTTTCCGTCATTCCATGGGACTAGAGATTCGGATGCTTATTTAGAGTAGGTGATTCGAACCTCTTTGGTGTTTGGACTAAAAATTTTCATAACAATTTAATACCAAACCCAAGAAAGCTAAAATGGTAAAATAAACCTAAATCCAAGTTTAATCTAACCAGAATTCTAAAGAATAAACCTTAACTCAACGAAGAGAAATAAACAAGTTCATAGATTTTTTCCAACAATACAAGATTCATAAAATCCACATGAAGTCGAGAATAATAACTCAAGAGGCAACAAGATTTGAAGAGGAATTCTTACCTCTAATTTGCTCACCATGGAGACTTCAATGTTCATACATAAAAAACTAATAGGATTTGAGAGAAAAATGAGTATTAATAGTACAAATATGAAAGAAAATAAAGAAAATACGAAAAAAGTAGAAAACGCGCGTTTTTGAATGTTTCAGTAACTTTCGGTCGACCAAAATGGTCAACCGAACTCCATTTCAGTCGACCGAAAATTGTCAACCGAAATTGACTGCAGGTGCCTTCTTAAGTTTTTCGGTCATAACTATTGATATCGATATCTGATTGAGGCGATTCAAAATGATATGAAAACTAGACAAAAAAGAACTACAATTCTTCCAGAAATAGTGAATCTCAAATTTGGAATTTTATATAATTCAAAACTTCGATTGAATCTCGAACTTGATCCAATCTTCATGTCTTTGGTCCCATTTGATTCTTGGCTTCTTTTCTTGGCTTGATCTCTTGCTTAAGCCTTGAAACTTCTTCAAAAATGGCCCTTAATTGCCTCGGAGCTCCACAAAAATGTACTTCAAAATTGTTTTGGATCGAACGATAAATTTTCTTTGTTGAGCTTCCTATGATTCTCATCAGACCCTCCTTCTTCAGAATGATTCATCCCTAATCATAGGTTTGTTCATGATATCTCATAGCACCTCCTGGATCAAATGGGAAATTATGGCCTCCATGTAGCTTGATCAACCAATAGTACTCCATTACTCGGAAGACACGAATGCATTGTATTACAAGCTTGTTTGGCCAAAGTTGGTGCAAATCAAGCTTCCCGTTATGATCAACCTGCAAAATTTTCTCAAGCAAAGTGGGGTGGGGATCGTTAGTTCCTCCACGTACAAGGTAGGGGTCCTTGTACTCATGATGAATCACCGCCAACTCCCCTTTCCTCACCACGAGGCTCTTCTCCTCGCCTCTTTCAACCACCACTTCTAAATTTTTATCCTTAACAACCTCCTCCACATTTTTAAGCTCATGCCACACTTCAAAATTTTCATACTCACCCTCATCTCCCACATTTTTAAGCTCACCCCTTTTTTTCATATGTGTAGGATCATGCATCCATTCATCAACAATTTTAGCCTCCACAATAAGATTCGTAGTTTGATCAACTACTTCTAAGTTTAACTCTCCTACCTCAAATTTTGTAGTTTGATCAACTACTTCAAACTTAATCTCCCCCTCCTTCTTCTCAACTTCCTTACCTTGGGACTTTTCTCCCTCAAACTCCTTCTTGAGTTTCATTTGATCTTTGAGCACTTCCTCCAAACTCAAAGGTAGGAGTACAACATTTTTCCCATTCACTTGGAAACTATACCGGTTCCTCTTTGTATTATGTCTCACATTCCTATCTCTTTGCCAAGGTCTCCCCAAAATAATGTGAGTAGTGTGCATGGGAACCACATCACATAATATTTGATCACTATAAGTACCAATGTGAAAAGCAAGAAGAACTTGTGCACTTACCCTCACTTCCCAATAGTCACTCAACTTTTGCAGTTGATAAGGATTGAGATACTTCATAGCCGGTAGCCCCAACTTTTCAACTCTACTAGCATTCACCAAGTTAGTGCAACTCTCCCCATCTATAACGAGACTACATGGCTTATCACTCACTAGGCATCTAGTGTAGAAGTTATATTCTCCATGTTCCTCTATCTCATTAGTATGGACTAAAGATGTTGGTGGCTTGACATTAAACTCCAATTCTTCCTTCTCATTATCACTCCTCCAATGGAGTGATGGAATCTTCATTTTTGTTCTATCAATATTATCATCAATTCAATCTCCACTCCTATCTACCCATTCTCCGCTTTTCCTATTCATGCTCTCATTTTGTTCACTATCCCTTTCATTATCTGAAACATCTCTTTTAATTTTCCTATTCATACTCCCATTTTGTTTCCTACTTCCATATCTACACATAATGTTCCTAAATTCATCCCTCAACCTTCTCCTACCATCCCTCTTTCCTTCACCACTACTAGTTGATGTACTTTCCCCTCTTGTTCCTAAATTTTCCAACCCTCCCCCATTTTTCTCTACTTGCCTAGCCATGGTGGTTGAAATATTTAGCAACACCTCCTTCAATTCTTGAATTTGGGCATTGGAAATGGACATGGTGTGCAAGTGTGAAAGTGTTCTCACAAGAAAATATTTCTCTCGCGTTTCACTCAAATTTGGCTTTTACCCTCTATTTAGCTCACAATTCTTGCATTTTTCCACTCAAAATCTCATTTCTCAAGTTCTCCAAAGAAGGTAATCAACTAAACACAAAGTATAATTCTTGTGGAGTCAAAGAAATCACAAACAAGGAAGAAGGAATTTATAACAAATAGACACAATAGCAAGTGGAATTTATGTACTTGCTATACTCAAAAGGAACAATTGTTATGTGGGATAAGATGCTAGGAACACAATTTCAACAATGAGATTGAATAACCACAAGTGATAGACAAAGCATAAATGTAGAGCAATAAGCACAAAGAGTATAATTTTCAATGAGGCAATTTAGCAAATACCTTGAACTCAATCTTGAAGTGGTCTTGAATGGATATAATGTGGATATATGATAAATCTCCAACAACCCAAATGTGGTAAGGAATGAATGAACAATAATTACCTAATGTATGGAGCAAGTGATATATGGGATAAAATGTTGATAATACAATCTCAATAATGGGAATTGGATAGCCCAAAGTAATTAGCAGTATATGGGCATTGAACAACAAAGCGCTAATAGAGTATTTTCATTGAGGCATTTTATCAAATACTTTGAGTGCACACTTTGAATAGTGTAGATTTTGTAGTGTATGAATAATGAAATTCCCCTAACAAACTCACAACCAATATATCCAATATATAGGAATCATCAAATAATCAAGAACAACAATTTTCCCCAATTTTTTTTTTTTCAATTTTTGTTTTTGTTTTTGTTTTTTTTTTTTTTTAGGGATACCAAGAACAACAAGAAGAAAGTAAAGATAGGTTTATCAAATTAGAGCCAAGCTTTGATACCAAATGATCCGAACCCCTTTGGTGTTTGGACAAAAAAATTTTCACAACAATTTAATACCAAACCCAAGAAAGCTAAAATGGTAAAATAAACATAAACCCAAGTTTAATCTAACCAAAATTTTAAGGAATAAACCTTAACCCAATGGAGAGAAATAAACAAGTTCATAGATTTCTTCCACCAACACAAGAATCATAAAATTTACATGAAATCGAGAATAATACCTGAAGAGGCAGCAAGATTTGAAGATGAATTCTTACCTCTAATTTGCTCACCATGGAGACTTCAATGTTCATACATAAAAAAACTAATAGGGTTTGAGAGAAAAATGAGCATTAATAGTACAAATATGAAAGAAAATATGAAAAAAGTAGAAAATGAGCATTTTTGAATGTTTCAGTAACTTTCGGTCGACCAAAATGGTCAACCGAACTCCATTTCGGTCGACCAAAAATTGTCAACCGAAATTGACTGCAAGCGCCTTCTTCAGTTTTTCGGTCATAACTTTTGATATTGATGTCCGATTGAGGCAATTCAAAATGATCTGAAAACTAGACAAAAAGAGCTACAATTCTTCCACAAATAGTGAACCTCAAATTCGGACTTCATATAATTCAAAACTTCGATTGAATCTCGAACTTGGTCCAATCTTCATGTCTTTGCTCCCAATTTGATTCTTGGTTTCTTTTCTTGGCTTGATCTCTTGCTTAAGCCTTGAATCTTCTTCAAAAATGGCCCTTAATTGTCTCGAAGCTCCACAAAAATGTATTTCAAAATTGTTTTGGATCGAACGATAAATTTTCTTTGTCGAGCCTCTTACGATTCTCATCAGTAGGAAATGAAGATGGAGCTGATCTTTGAATGCCATCGATACTCAGAAGATAAAAAAGTCAAGTTAGCGGTAGTAGAGTTTTTTGACTATGCCTTAACTTGGTGGGGTAATTTATTACTCACTAGGATGAGGGATTTGGAGGGTAGTGTTGAAACTTGAGATGAGTTGAAGAGTCTCATGAGGAAGAGGTTTGTTCCTAATCATTACTATAGAGGGCTCTATCAAAGATTACAAACTCTTACTCAAGGTTATAGAGGGGTGGAGGATTATTACAAGGAGATGGAGAAGGCCTTGATGAGAGCTAATATTGAGGAGGATAAAATGCAAGTTAAGGACAAGGTTGAGACTGTTGAGTGCATTTTACATGCACATTTCATATATTTTTGGTGGCACTTTTTGAGTAATTTGAACAAATATCTATTTAATTGTGCATATTTTGTGGTTAAATAGGCTCAACAATCAACTTCATGGAGAAAGCACGGGAAATGAGCTAAATGAATGAATAATTGAAGAAATTGAGGAGAAAAGAGTCAAATCCTTCAAAGAGTCAAAGTTTGGGGACCAAATTGTCACTCCCGAAAAGTGGTGGATCGCATGTACAATTGGTCAAAGGACTAAATTGCAAGTTTCTAAAGTTGACGGACTCAAAGGCACTTTTGAAAGGGCTCAACTGAAAAAGATCAGAAACTTTGGGGATCAAGTTGATCTACACTGAAAGGTGGAGGACCCAATTGTTGATCATTGAAAGACGGAGCTGCCAGATGAACCATGCGATCGCGTGGCTCTTACAAGTGGCGTTCGCGAGATATGCCAAAAATCCAACCCGAGACTTACAAGGCCAACCACGCGATCGCGAGGCAGTCAACCACGTGATCACGTGGTCAAAATAGTGGGCGATAATCTGGGCCGACCCGGTGCGACTTGGTTCGGCCTAAATGTTATACGCGGATCTAGCAATTTTTGGGTGGTTTTGGCAAAATTTTGAATCATTCTTCCTCTTTTCAAGTCAAGAAAACCCTAGCTCTCCCTTTCTCTTTTATTTTATCTCTTTTTATCTTGTAATTTCTCTTGTAAGTTGTATAGTTTGTTGATGAATATTGATTTTGGGAAGAAATACCAACATTATTGTGGAAGAATAGTGATATTTTGAAGCAAGAATCATTGGTGAAGGGAAGTGGTTTTGCTTAATCTTCATATTTCTCTATTTATTTTACTTCATAGTCGAAATGATGTATTTAATTCTTAAATTTTATTGTTATTTCACTATGGGCTAAACTATTTTGTATTGGGGTTATTGATGAAGTTTGACCTAGCTTAAGTGATTTTAATGCTTGTATTAAGAATTTAAGCTTTTTATTATCTTGTACATTTATTGTTGTATTTATTGACTAACATTTATTGTGGCCACATTTATGCTTAGGTTTCATGGGATGTGCAATTATTGAGAAATTGTTGTGTATTCTAGATCAATACAATATTTGCTCTAGGTTCTTGTTTAGGATAAAAATATACCTAAAACCCTAGATGACCCATTGAGCTATTTTCACATAGGTTTAATGCAATTGGTGTGTTTTTAATCGACATAGAGATATAGTAGGTTAATGCCACTAATTAGGGTTGATTTCACTCGAGAGAGGTAATTGGCTAAGCTTGGAAAATCGGGTCCAACATGATTAATGAATTGCATTTCTATGTGCTTGTGATAATTCAATTAGGTAATGGTCAAGTGGAATTAAGAATCCCAACACTTCTTTATCATCTATTCATCATCATTTTTCTAGTTATTTATTTACAATTGTAATTTTTATTCTAGTACGAGAACATTCCCAAACAAATCTTTATTGTGTGTGTTTCTTGTTAAAATTAATTATACTAGAGTGTAGTTGAAATAGACAATCCTTGTGGGATCGATAAACTGGACTCAATTAGTCCACTATTACTTGTATGCGACTCGTGCACTTGCGGTGTGTTTCTAGCGAACAGAGACCTCTAAGGGAAAAGAAGTTGGCTTCATCAAGGATAAGTCCAAGGTTGTTCCTACCGCTTTTAGGAGTAGGGATATTGAGTGTTTTAAATGTAGGGGTCGGGGGCATTATTCTCGGGAGTGCCCTAACAATAGAATGATGTTCATTAAAAAATGGGGAGTGGTACTCGGGAGATGAAGATGAAGAAGAACGGATGCAAGGGGAAGGTGATAGTGAGAGTGAGGAAGAAAGGGTGGAGGGAGTTGTTAGTCCACCAAAGTCCTTAGTTACAATGAGATCTCTCAATACACAAACCAAGGTTGATGAAATGGGTAGGCAAAGGGAAAATATTTTTCATACTAGGTGTATCGTGAGAGATAAGGTTTGTAGTACCATCATTGACAGCGTGAGTTGTACAAATGTGGTTAGTACTAGCATGATGGAGAGGTAGGATTACCGGTGACACAACATCCTAGCCCCTATAAATTGCAATGGTTGAGTGACTATGGGGAGTTGAAGGTGAGTAGGCAAGTACTTCTTAGTTTCAACATTGGGACATATGAGGATCAAGTGCTTTGTGATGTGGTTCTCATGCAAGCTACTCACATACTGTAACACCCCAAGTTCAAAGATCTTAAACATGGGCGTGTTAACTTCCCTTAACTTAAATGCGAAAACAAATCATTTAAAATTTCAACCTTTTCATTTTCTATTATAAAATTTTACAGAAATTTTAGCAAAGTCTCATCTATAACTTGGACATAACCAACCTGTAGATGGACATTATACCTACAATACATATACAATTCTCAACCCATTCAAATTCTACATTCAACATCCAACCACAATTCCAAAATTTAACTTCAACATTAATACCAAAACTCCTCAACAATAATACCTTGAAATATCACATTTATAAACTCATGAAACGTGATATAAACTAATCAAAAGAATTTATCAAATAAAAATTTATAACCAATGAATTAATTTATGAAAAACCCTATTTATTCTTAGAAGAAATAAAATTTGGAGTACTGTCTAATTCAGCCGCCAAGTGCACTCCTCGGATCACCTAACTTTCGTCACCTGAAATGTTGGGGAGGGATTGGGGTGAGCTAAAGTTCCGTAAGTAAACTTTTGCATGGAATGCATGCTTATGACATGAAATGCTTTAAATATTCAATATATATGTATTTTCATTTACTTTACTTTCCAGAACTTTCAAACTTTCACTTAACATTTCAAAACTTTCACTTCAATTCCATCGTGAGCTCACTTGGTGTATCTTATAGTCAATCAGATAACAGTGGGTAATTCTTATTTGGAACCAGATTAACATTCACATTTTCACCACAAAGCGGTTTAACATTCACTTTCCCACCGCAAAGTGGTTTAACAGTCCACCGTAAAACGGTTGAAGATTCCGTCACAAAGCGACTTAATTCGGGTACGCCGATCTCCCGCGCCCCATTTTCCACTCGCATCTTTCATGACCCAGAAGTACACCCATTCTTTCTTAAAAATTTGGGATACATACTTTTGAACAAACTTGCTCCTTGACACATTTCTTTCATTTAAAAACATTTGACTTCCCAATTTCGATGTCAATGCGTGCTTGATGATGCAATGATATGATAACGTGCATGCTTGAACATTCTTCTTAATAACATATACTTTCATAAGGTAAACGAAATTCATCAAAGCAAGTAAGTTGCAAGACAGTAGTTTACACATTAATCACATTTACATTCAACTTTGATAAAAATAGGGGGAAGTTTACTTACTTGACATCCTTAGTATTTATCGTTATCTGGATTTGCAAGTGGAGGAGCCTCGACTGCCCGTGTCGTCAATGTACCAAAATCCTAGTTGTATCCCTTCATTAATAAAATATGCTTTTAGTCCACAAACACATTCAAGACTCCTAAACTAGATTAAGAATTTTATGTGGCTCACAATTTAACCCAAACGCGTACTTAAGCCATGTCTAACACATATACTATCATACACGAAATGAGAGGTCAATTTCGGTGGACACTTAGGACACTTTGTTATCTATTTACTCAAGATTCACCAAAATGTAGAATTTGAAAAATTACTATTTAGATTCAAAATTTTAACTAATTTCAATTGAACTAACCCTATAATGAACTACCTAAAAATTATAATTCAATTTAAACAAAATTTAACCAAAACAAAAACATTCCATAAATTCCAAAAATCTAAAATTTTCAAATTAACCCAACGTTGAACTAATAGAAAATCAGTTAAGTTGCTCAATTAAATAATTTCAAAATTTGATAACTTCATATGAGAACTCCAACGTAGGCTTAAAGTCAATCAAAATGTCCTACTATCTCGAAGTTCCATAACTGATTATACACAGGTACAATTATATTCACACACATATTTCCCAAATCTCTAATAAAAATTTAATTTAGAAATATAACAAGAATCAAAGTCCGATAGTTAGTAAACCTCTTTTTATGATTCCCAAATCTGAGATTACATTTTTTTCCAACTTGAGGTAAACTAAAAATTCAACTAAATTATCAAATTCATAATTCTCGAAATCAAAAAATTACAAAAATATACACACAGTTCAGATACTCACAGTTCATATACTCACATATATAAGCATTACTAAATCCCAATTAATGGTATAATTCGAAATTAGGTAATCTGAAAATATGAGAAACAACACACATTTACAAACACTTAACACACACACACACACACACACACACACACACATATATTCGTGTGTGTGTGTGAAAGTGTGTGCAGGTGCGTGCGTTGTGTGAAGGGGACGAAATAGGACCTCACCGAGGGCTGTGTAGTGATGGAGGCCGAGGTTGTGGTCGCCGGTGGTAGTGATGGTGGCTTCTGGTGTGGTGGCGACGGTAAGAATCCTGAGGGAGAGTGATTGGCTGAGATTTTTGGAGAGAGCCGATAGTAGAGATCGCGAGGGAGGGAGGCGATATGAGAGAGAGGGTGATGTCTGATCGACTGGGTAAGGGGTTAGGGTTAAATTTTGATTTCTCTAGAAATTTGCAAGTTCAACCCCCAACTCTCACAATGCGTATAAGTAAGTCCCAAACTTCTATTAAATCTCCAATTACCACTAAACTTTCCCCCAATTTCAACTCAATGTATTTCGGCCATAAACAAATTTAAATAAATTGAAATAAGCATCCTTAGCAATTAAAATAAACATTTAGACATATAATTGCACGTAAAAATTTATAAACTTTTTAATTGGCACATTGATCGAAACGGCGTGCAAGTCCTTTCACTGCAAAAATAATTCAAATTATAGACATTAAAGATCATGAATTAACATCAACATAAATATTAAAAAGTTGCACATAAAAATGTAAAGCGGTATTACACATACTCCTGGGTAGGCCTTGGAAATACGATAGGAAGGTAGTGTATGATGGGAGAAAGAACTGGTATAGCTTTTAAATGATTGAGAAGCCCGTGACTCTACTACCTTTGAGCCCGGAAGAAGTCTACAAGGACCAATTGAAGCTCAAAAAAGAGGTGGAAAAGGATAAAAGAGGAGAAGAAAAATAATGGAAGTGAGTGGGGAGCATAGAGAAAGTGAAAAAAAAGGATAAGAAGAGTAGTGAGGGAGAGAAGGATAAAAGAAAGAGGACAAAGGAGGTCAAGAAGAAGATGAATTTTTATGCTAGTAAGGGTGAAGTGGAGAGGGCGATAAAAGAAAATCAATACATGCTTTTAATGGTGTATAAGGAGCCCCTCCTTATACCTAATGATTCTCACACTTCCCTCCCCGATTTGGCTCTCTTTGTTGCAGGAATTTGAAAATGTCTTCCTGGAGGAGATGCCTAGTGGGCTTCCACCCATTAGAAGCATCGAGCACCAAATTGACTTCATTCCCGGAGCCGTCATTCCTAATAGACAGGCATACTGAAGCAACCCGGAAGAGACCAAAGAACTCCAAAAGCAAGTCGAGGAGTTGATGAGCAAATGATATGTTTGAGAGAGCACGAGCCCTTGTGACGTGCCTGTGCTACTGGTGCCCAAGAAGGACAGAACCTATATGATGCGTGTTGATTTCCGAGCCATCAACAATATAACGGTAAAGTATCGACATCCTATCTCTAGGTTAGATGACATGCTTGACGAATTACATGATTCTTGCATTTTTATTAAAATTGATTTGAGAAGTGGATACCATCAAATTAGAATGAGAGAAGCAGATGAATGGAAAATCGCATTTAAAACTAAGCATGGTTATGCCATTTGGTCTCACTAATGCACCGAGCACTTTCATGAGGTTAATGAATTATGTTTTGCATGCATTCATTGGAAAATTTTCTGTAGTTTACTTTGATGATATTTTGATTTGTGGCAAGAATTTGGAGGAGCATATTGAAAACTTGAGATGTGTGATGTTAGTTTTAAAAGAAGAAAAGTTGTATGTCAATCTCAAAAAGTGTAATTATTGCATGGAAAGTGTTGTTTTTCTTGGTATTGTCGTTAACACTAAAGGGATTGAGGTCGATGAGGAGAAGATCAAGGCCATTAAAGAATGGCCAACTCCCAAAAATGTCACCGAGGTAAGAAGTTTTCATGGACTAGCTAGTTTCTATCGTCGTTTTGTCAAAGATTTTAGCACTATAGCCTCACCACTTACCGAGGTAGTTAAAAAAGAATGTTGAATTTAAATGGAGGGAGGCACAAGAAATAACTTTTAATGAAATAAAACAAAGGTTGTGCACCGCACCCGTTTTATCCTTGCCTAACTTTGAAAAAACTTTCGAGATTGAATGTGATGCTTCAGGCATAGGTATTGGAGTTGTTTTAATGCAAGAGAAGAGGCCGATTGCCTATTTTAGCGAGAAGCTCAATGGGTCCGCCTTGAACTATCCCACATATGATAAGGAGCTCTATGCTTTGGTAAGAGCATTAGAGACATGACACCACTACTTGTGGCCTAAGGAGTTCGTCATCCACACCGATCATGAATCGTTGAAGCACTTGAAGGGGCAAGGAAAGTTGAGCAAGAGGCATTCCAAATGGGTGGAGTACGTGGATGCATTTCCATACGTCATCAAATACAAGCAAGGTAAGGAGAATGTGGTAGCCGATGCACTCTCTAGAAGGTATCCCCTTATCACTACTTGGAGTGCCAAATTGTTGGGTTTTGAGAGTATTAAGGACTTGTATGTGCATGATGTGAATTTTACAAGTATATTTGTTTCATGTGAAAAAGGTTGCATGTGATAAATACTATAGGCATGAGGGGTTCTTATTTCGTGAAGGTAAAATTTGTGTGCCTAATTACTCTTTGAGGGAGTTGTTGGTGAGGGAGGCCCATGTGGAGGTTTAATGGGTCACTTGGGGTGAGAAGAACCTTGGAAATCTTGCAAGAACATTTCTATTGGCCTCAAATGAGGAGGAATGTTGGGAGAATTTTCTCTAGGTGCATAACTTGTAGGAAGGCCAAATCCAAGGTAGCACCGCATGGGTTATATACACCCTTACCCGTTCCTAGTGAGCTATGGACCGATATTTGTATGGATTTTATTTTAGGTCTACCTAGGTCTAAGAAGGGAATTGATTCCATCTTTGTGGTATTTGATCGATTTAGTAAGATGGCACACTTTATTACTTGTCATAAGACTGATGATGCCCTTCACATAGCTAACCTTTTCTTCAAGGAGGTGGTTAGACTTCACAGGGTCCCTAGGAGTATCATGTCGGATATGGATGTAAAGTTTCTTAGCTATTTTTGAAAGATTTTGTGAGGAAAATTGGGAACCAAACTTCTATTTTCAACTACCTGTCACCCCCAATCCGATGGTCAAACCGAGGTAGTTAATAGAACTTTAGGACAACTCCTTCGCGCCATCCGTAAGAGTAATCTAAAGAATTGGGAAGAGAGTCTACATTTTGTTGAATTTTCTTATAATCGAAGTGTTCATTCAACTACTTCTTTTTCTCCATTTGAGATTGTTTATGGCTTTAACCCGCCACCTCTGTTGGATTTAATTCATTTACCTGTTGATGAAAGAAATAGCTTAGATGGTAAGAAGAAGGCAAGCTTGATTACGTCTCTTCATGAAAGAGTCAAGCTCCAAATTGATAAGAAGAATGATTAATACTCTTCCAAAGCCAACAAGGGTAGAAAGCTCATCACCTTTGAGCCGGGAGATTGGGTGTGGCTCCACTTGAGAATGGAACGCTTTCCTAATCAAAGGAAATCCAAATTACAACCGCGCGGAGATGGTCCATTCCAAGTCATTGAAAAGATCAATGGCAATGCCTAGAAACTTGATATTCCTGGTGAGTATAATTTCTGCCACTTTTAATGTGTCTGACTTATCCCTTTTGATTAAGAGTGGGCAAAATCCAACCCAAACCGCCCTAATCGAATCGAACCAAACCAAACCAACCCGACCAGTTTGGGTCGATTTTTCATCAAAAAATGGCTGGGTTTGGGTTTGTGAAACAGAAGTCGGGTCGAGTCGAGTTATGGGTTAAGCCAGTAACCTGATTAAACCCAGCTCAATCCGACCCTCATAATAAAAAATAAAAATAAAATAAAACATCGAATAAAAAAATACATCTCAGACACACACATCTCACAAATCACGTAATCTGTAATCTCTCTCTCTCTCAAAGCCCTAAACTTAAAACTATCCCAACCGCACCATCCATGGTCTTCCCAGCTACCACCATCCATGGTCCTCCTCCCTGTCGCCCATAGATCTCCATCCACGTACCAAAGTATTTATCTGTTTTGTGCTCACGATTCATGAAGAATAAGGAGCAACTTAATTCGGTAATTGCATATTTGCATTTGCTAACAAAAATTGCAATTTATAGATCTTTTAATTTAGATCAGATCATAAAAACCAATTGTGTTGTGTTGGGTATTTGGGCAGGTGGCATTTTCATTTGGCTTAGAAAGAAGGTACATCGTGCCTTTCATCTCTAGCAATTTTCATCCTTTCATGATTGTGACTTCGAAATTCGGAGGATTATTTCAAGGATTTTACTATTTTTCTTGTATTTTCTTAGTTTTATATTATTTCTGCTTATTTTTCCTTAAGCTTAATGTTCAGGTCTTGAAAATTTGAAATCTTCAATTGTATGATTTACTACATTTTTGCAGCTAATTTCATGAAACTTTTGGAAAGTGTTTATAAAATTGTCTACGTTATAGAATTGGATGAAAAGGCTATTTTTTTTACATTATGCCAAATTGGGTTGAAGCCCAACCCGCCCGATACTTGATTGGGTTGGGTTGGGTTGGGTTAGGTTTAAACATGAAATTGGGTTGAGTTGGGTTGATTTTACATCAGCTCGACCAAGTTAGGTTGAGTTCGGGTTAGACCTAAACCCGACCAGACCCAACCCACGCCACCTCTACTTTTGATGCAGGTGAAAATTCGGGGTCGAATACTTTTCATGGGAGACGGGATGATGAGGACCAAGGAAGTCGACCCGGGAACCAAGGAAATCAACCCTCGATTCTCATGCCGACGGGGCCCATGACGAGGTCCAAGAATCGATGGCAAGAATCATTTACAAGCTCCGAAATCAAGTCCACATGGAAGAGAACAAGACAGAAGTCAATTACCTAATTTTGGAGCTTCAGGCCCTTTCGATCAATTGAAAGTCACCTTGGTCGATCGAAACTCTGCAGGAATTTTAGAGGCAGCCTCAGTCGTTATCGGCTGAGCAGTGGTCGACCGAAATTGTCGTTTCGATCAACCAGTTGATCAACTGAAACACACTGAACTTCAAAATGAGGAGATTTTGTGCAATTTCCTATTTTTCATTCTTACCCCAACTTTTGTAATATAAAAACATTTCCTCACAACCCCAAACCCTAGCTTGGATATTGTGAACTCCTTGAGAGAATTTGGAAGAGGTAAACCCTTTTCTTAACTTGTAACAAATCTTGGAACTTTTTCAACTTTATTTATGAATATTCTTGTGTATTGTTGTTGTTGTTTCCACAAATCTTGAAATTTGCTATTATTCTCTCCATTGGGCTAGGGTCTATATTCATTAGAATTTTGGTTAGAGTTAGCTTGGGTCAAAATTATTACTTATTTTTATTAACTTCGCTTTCTTGGGATTGATACAAAATTGTTGCGAAAATTTTTTGTCCAAAAACTAAAGGGGTTCACATCATTTGGTAACAGAGTTTGGCTCTAATTTGGTAAACCTATCGTTTACATTTTTGTTGTTGTTGTTGTTCATATAAAAAAAAAAAATTCGAAATTTGGGAAAAAGAAATATTGTTGTTCTTGATCATATGTGATTCCTACCTTGTAAGGTTGTTGGGGTAATTGATTTTTGTTATATTTGAGTTGGTGTTACATTTGAACAAACACTTAAAACTTCCTATGCTATTCAAAATGTGCATTCAAAGTGTTTGACAAAATATCTTAAAGAAGAAGTTAAAATTTTTTTGTTTAAAAACATATTTTTTTGTCTTCAAGGTAAAATATGTGGTTAAAAAATGAAGATATAAAATGTGTGTGGTTAAAAGTAATTTGAGGAATTGTGTTGTAAAAAACATATTTTTAAGAGTAATTATAGGGAGACATTTTTTGAGAATATTTTTAAATGATATTGTGACATGTCATACATTCATTGTGTGGTGAAAATAACTACCCCACAGCTTACATTTTCACCATCCAATAAATATGCGACATGTCATAATGTCACTTAAAAATGTCTGCCTAGAATTATTGTATTTTTAAACATGTTTGCCCATCAGAGGTTGAATCATTACTGAAATTAGTGTTACACTTGTGCGATGCACGATCATTTGTTACTCATATATATCTAATTTATATGTTAACATATAAAATGAATATTTAATTAAAAATGAGAAATGAAGGAAGATAATTAATTACAAAAAAAATGTATAATTACGCATACCTTAATTTTTTTTACGGTTCGTATGTTTACCGTTCTAGGAAATTTACGCTAAAAAAATAGATCGATGAACGTTCTTATTTTATGCTCTTTCATTTTCTATTTTTTAAAGAAAAAATATTTATCTGATACTGACAACTTTTTTTTATTCTCATACGTTAACATATGAAATAAATATTTAATTAAGAATGAGTAACGATAAAAGACAATTAATTACAAAAAGTATACAATTACACATACTTTAATTTTTATTTTTTTTACGGTTTGTATGTTTACCGTTAAAGGAAATTTTTTTAAACATTGTTATTTAAATTAACTTAAAGCATAAAGTGAGAAAATAAATTATATTTAAATAGAATTTGTAATAAGTGCAAAAATAGATATATTTGTGATATACGCTACGAATCTATACATATATAAAAACTAAGTTCATGCCAAAAATAACAAACACATAGTTTCCTGCCAAAAATGACTATCTAAGTTTGGAAATCTATTAAAAAAATAATATATGCCAAACAAAAAATGTAATAAATATTTTAGCAATTACTATGGTATATAACATTAAAATTCGTGTTATGCTATTGATAACATCAAGATTTTAATTTGTTTTAATGTATAAAATATTTTTTTTTATTTTGTAATAATAATTATTCACTTGATAATTATTTTATTATATTTTAAGCCAAAAAATATGTAATATAAGTGTCAAATCAAAGATTTCAACGAGAAATTAATACAAACTAACAAGTGAGAACAAACTGTAAACATATTGTCTGTAAAATCGTCTCAAATATTAAATGTAATTTTTTTATATTTTTTATACTCAATATTTCATTCATTTTAAATTATATCATTTAAGTTTTATAACACTATCTATAAACTATTTTTTGTATTAATTATTATTCTTTTTATAATTATGTTGTATTATATTGAAGTCGAAAAAATATGCAATATGAGTGTTAAATAGAAGATCTCAACTAAAAGTTTAATACAAAATAACAAGTGAGAGTAAACTGAAAATATATTGTCCGTAAAATCGGCTCAAAGATCAAATCGTCCTGAAGTTTCTTAGTCTGTCTTCTTCACTTGAAAATCGGATGACTTTAATTGCGGGTCGATGTCGGGTCTCAGATTTGTCAAAGGTCATGGGTTACAATTAAAGTCACAAGTTATAGGCTATAGATCACATGTTAAAGTCACAAGTCACACTTCATATATCGTATATTACATTAATTTGATTACATGTCACAATCCATCTTATCACATATCAAAGAATCCAATGAACAACCTGTTTGATGCATTATGTCACAGGTCACACTTCAAATTTTCATGTCACATTTGATGTATTAGGTCATATGTCACATTTGATGCATTATATCACATGTCACACTTTAAATGTTCGAGTCACATATCACATTTGATGCATTAAATCACATGTCACAATTCATTTGTTGCAAGTTATGTCACTAGTCATAGTCCAATGTCACATATCAAGGTCACATTCAAGAGAACTGGTCAAAGGCAATATATAAGTTACAAATTTTATTTTTGATTAATGTGGTGGTTGTGGTGGTGGTGGTGACGGTGACGATGGTACGTCGGAGATTGCGATGGGGGTACGTTGGAGATGGTGGAGACAATGTGTCGAAAGTCATGGTAATAATGTGATGGTGACAATGATGGTGATTGGTGGTGAAGGTGAGTACGAGGCGCATGAAGATTTCAATAGGGTGGGGTGATTTTTTGTTATATCTTAATTACATTAATTACCACTTTATGTTTGCAACCGAGCAGATGCGACATTAAATGAGATTTGTCATAAATGGTGATTTGTTATTAATGATTGGTAATGAAATTCGGTGTTACAAGAAGCAGGGATTGCAAAGATGATGATACAATTATAGCTATATAAAATGCAAATAATTGTCAGAAGCAAGAATACTTTTATGATTGGAATATTGATTCATTGTTTTACTTTTTTTTTCTAGGGTAAGAGGTGGAATGAGGTGACTTTCCATAAAGAGGCCTTTTTTATTATACCTGAATGATGATTTTAGACTTGCTTAGGGACCGTCCGGCTATCAATTAAAATGTTAAATTAATACACTGAAAGATAAAAAAGACAATAAATTTAATTTACACAATTTCTCAAATCACTTTTTAACCATCCATATTTTCTCTCTTCAATTATACAATTTCTCAAACCAATTTTTAACCCCACATCTTACTTAGAAAACACAAATAAATTAACAAAATAATTTAAATTCCTTACCCTTAGCCGCTGAACACAGCCTTAATTATATGATTTGTACTAAAATTACCTTTAATTCTATGCGACCTAATTTATTAATTAACTTCACGTCTTCACATGATTATAGAAATCATCTATTGTGATCACACGGTTTAACACTAGTCTTGACACTTATCTCTGAATGTCACCTTCCATAATCGCCATTGAAGGGCTTAACCTCTTAAAACATGATGCCATCAGAAAAAAAATATGTAGAATAATGCTACTTTATCAAACAATTTTTGCGTGCCACACTCTCGCATGTGAGTGTGTGGGGCCACTCTTATAATGGGCAATCTCACCCCCCATGTGAGGGGGATGGCACCCTGCGTGGTACTAGATGTGGCAGAGTATCATTACTCAAATATCTATTACCCTTTATAAAAAATGTCATTATTAACTTCTAAAGCGATGGAGGAGATGGAAGAAGTGTTCTAGCAAGTCATGTGTGTAAATGCCATGACTATTTTGTCCACGAACATATGACATTACAAATTCTTAGAATCCCGGTTTTAAGCTTCTCTTTCTTCTTTTTCCTTTCCAAGTTCATCTTCCTCTTCCAAGGAAAATGGAAGCTTAAGTATATGGTTTCCAATAAATATGGAGTTGGGAATATTAAAAGCTTGAAATTTCTGCAATCTCTAATTAGGAGGTTTGAATATTTATTGTTTATAATTAGAGCATGTTTGTTAACGTGGTTTTTAAAATTTTTTGTGATTTTATTTTTTATTTTTTAATAAATGTATGGTTTAAAAATGTTTGAAAAGTCAAAAACGGTTGGCTTAACTAAAAATGAATGGTTGCGATTGTGTTTGAAAAGTTGAGATGAAAAAAATCACATTACCAAACAGGCTTTTAATAGATTTTTTTTTTTTTTTCCCAATATATGAAAGACTCCATAAAGTGAGCTTGCAATATAACTACCTAAATGAGGGTGTATTCTTTGTTGTAGAAAATTGTAGATAATCATCAACCATAAAAATGACTTATAATTAATCACGTTATGTTTGTGATTAACGTACTATTTTATACTTATATTATACACGAACGCTAAAAATATGTTTGGTTTGTTAAATTTGACAGTAAAAAAAAAAAAAAAAAAAAGAAAGAAAAAGTGCATGATTCAAGAAGAGGGAATGTTACAAAATTTGGTAATTTGTTCTCTGTAGTTTGTTCAGTACAATTCAGTGTGATAATGTCTACGTCTAAAGAGTCTTTCACTTTAACTACTTCTATCATACAATCACATTGGATTGTTTCATCACTCAATTTCACATATGAACTCAAGATCTGAATTTGTATACTTGAGGCACAGAAAGGCTCGTCACGCGTCTTTGATAAATTTAAGGGACAATCGGCTCCACCTTGGTAATATGTGTGTTGGGAAAAAAATTTAACGTGCATAATTATATTCCGATAACACACATTTTACATGCATAAAATTTGATAGAATTCTGACTAACAAAAATGAATAGATGAAGTAGAAACCAAAGATGCATGAATATGAATTTGGTAATGTTGAGCATTCAAGCTCGTTTCCCAGCTTTATGAAGAATCCCAGCAGCAAGAAGAAATATGTCAAGCTTTGTTATTGTTCTTGTTCCTTGTTTGAGCTTAGTTTATGACAACTTAAACACACTGGAACACAGCACCGTCGTCCTCAAGAAATAGCAACCGGATCTAGGTTCGCCGGAGGTAATAAGATTTCTCCGTAGATATTGGTCCTCCCCACATTTCTACCTCTCCACAAACTATTTGCCGAGTCTGATGAATCAAGAAAGGGTTTCCCCCTTTTATTCAAATTCAAATCCCATAGGTAAGTTAAGTGCCAGTCATAGGATGTCATGTGAATTAAGTGAACCACCACTATATTCCACAGGTAAAGACAAGAATTTGACTCTTTGTCCTTAAGACGATAATGTCCCGCACGAGTGCTAACATTTATCCGGCATTCATCTTTCAAGATACAATGACTACATTCCACAATAGAAGCACTCCAAATTACGTAGATCAACAAACCTTCTTGATGTTTGCAGCTCTCTTTATATGAAATTCAACTCAAACTAAATGCATAATTTATTTCTAAATTAATATGCATTAACATGATAATGCAAGAATGAAAAAATGAATAAATAAAAATCCAAACACGTGAGTCTATAAATAGTTGTTGAAAATTTATGTTTCAAAAGACACAACTCTATAAAAAAACACATCCCCTTAAAATTTGTCTCTATATGGAAGACATATCTATTGGAAAATTATAATTGCAAAAGTTATAACATTTTTATTTAAAAGGACATATATCTTCATCTAATTAGGTTCTATAATATTCAAAAATATTTTACTAATTTTTTAACAATGTCACATTTTAAACGGCTTAGCTTTCCATTCGACTAACGATTCCACTCAAATAATCACATAAATTGGTCAAAACCAATTTTATATATAAAGTTTCAACAATATCTAGACTGAAAATTATGATAGGAAAATAGAACAGCCCAAAAACTTAGTTAGACTGGTTTTTGAGGCGCCAAATTTATGAATTCCACAGATATTAAGACAGAACTAGAGAAATAATTATGATTTACAGATTTATTTATTTATTTATTTTTGATAGCATGATTTACAGATTTTATAAAACTTTATTCTTCACTTTTCGATATATAAACAACTTGTGAAATTATATATTCTTGTTTATACATCGTCTTTTTCTCTAACATTCTCATCTCGAATTATTCTTTGAGCATGAAGCCCTCGACTTGTCAATTCATTTTTATGCCCTTGAAAACCACCAAACTTGAGCATGGGCGGATCCAGCTCTTGACGAGAGTGTTCAGCCGTTTGTGTTGGATTTGAGGAAAAAAATTACCATATAATTTTGGTGTTGGAATTTTTTTCCTTACCTTGTAGTGTCTGTTCGTGTTGGATTGTCTTCCTGAATCCGCCTCCTGAACTAATATACATTGAATCGAGCTAAAGTACTGACCAAATTTTATTTTTATTTTTCTTTCTAAAACAAAAACAATAATTTTATCGTATGGTGTTGGTGGGAAAAACATTTGGGTATTCCTTAAATAGACATAAAAATAAGAAAATCTGACAGCACTTGATGTTGTGACAACAAAAATAAAAATGATATTTTATGTCAACTGTTTACCTGAATCGTGATGTGTGCTTGTACGTTGGTGGATAAAGAATATTTATCGTGGCGGAGACCACCATGTCCGGTGGTCCAAACTTATCTGAATCGAATCAATATAAAGGGGGGAAAAAAAAAGTTAAAATATTAGAGATTAGACAATTTTTTCATATATAAATTTTCAATAAACGTGTCATAGTTGGATTAATTCCTTTTTGTATCAAGTGTTAGCAAAAGTTCTATTCACCATATATCAACAAGTTAAAGCAGTTAGAGATGGATTGCGTGTATTCACCTTCGTGTGAAGATCACATTTACATTTTTATTAGGTTCATGTTTGGTATTGACGAGAATCTAGATTTTTGTTAATAATGAATTTTAATCATATATTTCATAGATCAAAAAAATTTCAACCATATTTCATCAACTTTTATCAAAATTTGCTCCAACTCTAATTCCAATCCCTGTCAAACAAGGCTAAGATCTAGCACGTCACACGTATATATTTTTCAGGCGAGATTTGAATCTAACTTTTTTATTAGACTTTGCTATCATCTTAAGTGGTTGTTTGAGATCCATTATAATTAGATTATTTGAGATAATGAATTTGGAATAGTGATTTTTTAAATAACTAGTTTCACACTCGTGCGATGCACGGACATATTCAATTGGCTCAGCACATAAAAAATATGAATACATAAAATAGTGTGTGAGAAATGAAGACCTGCACCTTCAATTGACAAACTATTATGAACTAAAACGGAATAATGGGGGAAAATGAAGAAAACATAAAATAACAATACTTAACTGTGGAAGAGTATTTACAAATTTTGGAAAACCTCCTTATAAACGACATTAGTTGTCGCATTCGTTGGATTTTCATTATCATCGCATATCAATAACTTCAGACCATTACGATTAGTAACTCTTGACAATGCTACATACAACTGACCATGACTAAACACCGATTTTTTTAGGAAAATCCCTACATGAGACAATGATTGACCTTGACTCTTATTGATGGTCATAGCATATGACACAATCAATGGAAACTGTCTTCTTTGAAACTTAAAAGTCAATCTAACATCAGATGGAGTCAATGACATTCTTGGGAGCAGTACTTTGTCCCCTTCATTACTTCCAGACATTATTTTAGCTTCAACAACACGATGACCAAGTCTCGTAATGATTAACCTTGTTCCATTACACAAACCTGCGGAATGGTCAATGTTTCTCAAAAGCATTACCGGAACACCAACCTTTAGCATCAACTGATGAGCAGGCACTCCCGAACACTTTATACCATTTAAAAATTCGGTAGAATGAATATCTTCAAACAATCCTGAGCTGTTCTCTGCCCTGCACAAAGAGTCTGAACTGAAGAACGTCCTACCCTCAGATTGGTTGATCGAAACCATGTACTCGTTTATGGTTTGCACAAGATCAAGAGTTGGTGCAAGTATAGCTCTACCCTTCAGACATGCGAAATCGTCAAAGTTGTCGGACAACGATGGATAAGTACTTCTGACTATGGATTGGATCGGATTATCCGAAAAATCAATCAGTAGATCATCTGGTACATCTATTATTGCATGACCATCATTATCACCTCCGAATGTACCATCGCCTATACTCAAAATCCACTCTGAGAAGGCCTTCAATTCAACCCCACAATCATTGTTGCGGACATTCTTGAGTCTCATATTCTTTGTAAGCCTCAAAACTTTACAGTATGTCCATATGTATGAAGAATTGATAGTTGACAACACAATGTCTTGCCTAGTCCCTTTTGGAATAACAGGAAGGATTTGACGAAAATCACCCCCAAATACAATAGTCTTTCCACCAAAAGGTTGATCGCACATGAGCGGATTTTCTGACCTTAGTATATCTCGTAAAGTTCGGTCAAGTGCTTCAAAACAATATCTATGCATCATAGGTGCCTCATCCCAAATTATAAGCTTTGTTTTTACTATAAGCTTGGCAAGTTCTGTTCCCTGGGAAATATTGCACGTTGAGTTTTCATTGGGATTCAGGGGGATGGCGAATCTCGAATGAGCAGTTCGTCCACCAGGCAGTAGAAGAGATGCTATGCCACTGGATGCAACACTTAACACTATTTCACCCTTTGACCTTAACGCCGCACACAACGTATTCCATAAGAATGTTTTTCCAGTTCCACCGCAACCATAAACGAAATATATACCTCCTTCAAGAGACTCCACAGATTGCATGATTGTACTATATACATCTTTTTGCTCATTTGTCAACAACTGTAATAGCCTTTTGTGTTCTTCAACCAATTTTTTTTTGTCATAACCTAGCTCTTCGTGTATAAGCCTATTAACAATCATTGATGCATCACATTCATTAGGATAAGGCATGGCACTAAAATCATGAAGACTTTTCCCTCTACCATGTAAAATCTTTTCAATCTCCATTAGCGTGAAACTCTGAATTTCTTCATCTGACAATTGCATTCCTGATTGCCAAGTGAAATGAGGTACAAAGATATATTATGTGTCAAATCATACATTGAAAGGAAAAAAAATTTGAAAAAAAATTGCAAACTAAACAGATAAAATAGCGTAGTTGAAATCAATAAAACTAAGTCGTGTATATCTTTTCAAAATGAAAATATAATAGTACACATCACCTTCGTCCCCCAATGTACGTCTACGCATGAGGAGTATGTCATCAGACATATAATTCCAACACGTCCGCCACACAAACTCAGGTCGGGACATTGATTCCGACATTAACAACGTTGCAAATAGACTCCTTAAAGAATGAGCAGAACCCCAATGACTTGCTTCGACAATGCCATCTACATACTCTCTATCATCGTCCAGCAAACCCATCGCATAGCAAGCGTCTCTGAAAGATGTGTATTGCACACTGCCTACACACCTAATCCTTTCATAGGAAGTCGGGCCACGAACTATGTTCAACAAAGTTCTTAAATAATATAATTCTCCTTGTCCAGGAGCAACGTAAAAAATACGTCCTATTGAGAAACCGCGTTTCCTAGGTTGCCACTCTCTTTTATCGGCTTTCCAAACAAATTTTGTCGGGAATTCTGCATATGTCAATCCTTTAGCTTCAATATATTTATTGTTTGCATCCATCCATGCCGTGAACATACTTTGTCTGGCTGTTTGACGATTCAAAACTTCATCAATTGGATCATTATCATGAAAGAAAACACACTGCTCATCAGGGAGGTGGATAGATAATCGTTCAACCGGGGGATCTCTAAAGTTTATGTCATAACCAAACAACCTCCAAGCAGCTTCACATGGTGAGATATATCTGCAATCCAAGTACATCTTTATTTCATCTACATTATCTTTGCTTCCATTATTATCAGCACTTTGGTAAAAAGTTGCGGTAACACGGTCATGCCCTTTGTTCACATACTTGAAAATATACTTGATGGATCGAGTTTGGTTGCACCACTCAACGTTAATATGAGCATAATACTTCATCAGTAGATACCGATTATGAGGTACAACGTATCGGTTATCAAGCTCTATACCATTCTTGTTCACATTCCTTCCACTGTCTCGTCGTCTGTAAACAGGATATCCAGTGTCATCAACAGTTGTTGAAGGTGTAAATTTTTTAGGGTAATGCTTTGTGCATCGACCGTTAGACATGCAAGGAGAGCCACGTCTCAGTGAACCACACGGACCGTGAATCATAAGATCTTTAACAGCCGCATAGTAGTGAGGATCATTCGACTCGTCAGGAATTTCAGCAGATATTATATTGTCAACATGTGCCGTGGTTGGATACATGCTATCTCTTCTCAGAAACAACAAAATGTGTGCATGAGGCATACCCCGCTTCTGAAACTCAATTGTGTACATTGCTGAAAACAAAGTAGAAGGTTGAAAAATCTATTAATAATGATAATGTTGATCGGACGTAAAATAATAGAATAATACAACAATGTACAACAACGTATAATTCAATTTGGTTGCAAATATGAAAATTACCTGATCTGATAAGTCCAAAAATCTCATTTTGCCGAATATCTTTCATAAGTACATCCAGTTTAATCTTGAACAGTCTGCACAATATATCAGGTCGATCTTCTGCTCTCAACCCTCTATTTTGAAGAAAACGTACAACCTCCGGCCATTTTGGATTACAAGTAAATGTTATAAACAAATTAGGATATCCAGCCCATCGGCATATAGCCATTGCATCTTGATAATTTTGGATCATGTATCGCGCACTTCCAGTATATGACGAAGGGAGATAAATCCTTCGCCCATGAGATGAAGGATTCATTTCACCCTGTAACAATGCATCAGCCAATCCGCGGTACATATGACATCTCAACTCTTTTTGATGGGTTCGTACATAAGTGAGCCTTGAAGTTTCCACCATTGTGTATCCGTCAACCAAAAATTGTTGAAAAAGTCTTCTGGAGAACAAAATATTAGGCGATTCAGTGGATCTTTCTTGTAGTCGATAAGCAAAATACTCCCTCATGGAAACACATTTTCTACCACCGGATGAAGTAGAACTTATATCCCTGAGTAAAATATCTTCTCTATAGCCATCTTGACCGAATAAAAAAAGCAACGGGTATTGTAAACCCAAATACGACGGATGCAATTCAGTGATTCGTTGCAACAATCCAGTACGTGTTTCAATGATAATATCCCTATCACCAGTAAGGGTTTCGAAATCACCAACAATCAAAATTGCGACGTCATCTTTTACCGGAAGGTTGTAACGTCTACCGTCATCCTTTCGATTTCTGATAAGTCTGAGCCTAACATCTTCAGTTCGATCTTGACGCATAGTATCTCGGACCATTCTAAATGACTTCACAAGAACATTGTGCTCATCTAAAGTATTCTTTAAAAAAGTGACAATGTCCTCATGCAATTTGCTGTCACTTGAGTCTAGTCTAAAACATAAAAGGATTAAAAAGATAAGTATATTAAATAAAGAAACGGGTATCTATGAGTGACATTTTGAATCTAGTATACATACCTGATAGCCCTTAGCCTATTTGTTATCTCATGCTCAGTATCATATATATACAATTGAGCAAACTTTGGCGATCTTCCTTCAACAGGCAATAAACTTCCAATGTAATGATAATTTTGACCGTGCAGCTTGAAAATAGGTGCTGACCTTCCATTGTTTAGGCTTGAATCAATTTTACCTCCCATAGAAGTGAAGGAAAACATCATGTTGTACAATCGAATATTATCATT
Organism: Ligustrum vulgare; assembly: GCA_963555705.1. NCBI lineage: Eukaryota > Viridiplantae > Streptophyta > Magnoliopsida > Lamiales > Oleaceae > Ligustrum > Ligustrum vulgare. Next base: position 30,662,876 of record OY743189.1, on the reverse strand, counting down.
AAAATTTTTGCTTTTCTCTTCTTTTCCATACAAAAGATCTTTGAATGTTTGTGGAGGTTCTTTCATCAGTGGTAGATTCACTTTCCTGAGCATGCAACATAACGAAAACTTTGGGGAGCGACATGTCCTGTAACGCTTGTCTGTCCTCTCATCAAACCAAAAAACGGCTCCGCAAAACTCACAATTGTTGGAAGGATCTCCTAAATCGGAGTATTCTGTAGGTTTTGTAGGTGAAAATCAATGTTATGACAGGAGAATGAAATTGAAAAAAAAAAAAACATTCATCGTTTTTAAATTAGTAATATGTATGAATGCACTAAAAATCTTAAGTAAACCAATAATGTTATATTAATATAAATTATTAAGGAATTTAAGCAGAACTAATTAAAAATTTATTTCAAATTATGTTTCGTACATGATATTAAATTGTAGTTTATTTCATTGAATTAAAAGTATCGTCAGTTCCAAAAAAAAAAAAGTCAAGGACCATATGACTAAATTAGAACATGATGTGAAACTCAAAACCACATTCAGGATAAACATATAGATTAGTACACAATTCATAATATGACAAAATCCTAATTATACTAATGATTATTGCAATTGACGATGAAACCATAATAATATAATTAAATAACTAATAGCCATGAATCAATTGTATATTAATTTCACTCATTAATCTAAGTCTATATTTCGTATACATAAAATTAAATAATTGTTCTAACCATAATTTTTATAATATAAGTGCCGAAATTTGTGGGTGAGTCGACGTGGACGGCATAATACGTGTTTTAACAGTAACTCTAGAATTAGACTCGAGATTATAAATATTTAATCATAATTTCAGCAGAACCAAACAAAAATTTAATAAAAATACATATCACTGTGAATTAAAAATCATTAAAACCGCACATTACTTTGGTAGATGTAAGGTCATTTTAAACTATTATAATTTATGTACATTATTAGAGTTATATAAAAATATATACACACACAAACACCACATTAAATTTGCTCATTAGAAAAGTAAAAAATTAAAATCTAATTGTTTATTATTGTGGAGAATAACTTTTTAACATCTATATATCCTATTGATTGAATGATGAAGAGATGCACATTTAATGAAGCACGTGGTCCGCGTCTATATCATCGAACGTTGAGATGATAATTCGACATCTTCCATTTTCAATTACGAAAAATTGTATACTTAGAAGAACTCAACATTTTATTGGAACCACGTGTATTTCGAACACACATCTTAGGCCCTGTTCGGCTGGAATTAATAAGGAGAGAGAAGGGATTGAAATTATTTTGTTGATTTATTTTTATTTTTTAGGTAAGACGTGAAGTTAAAAATTGGACAGAAAAAAATGAATGGTTAAAAAGTGGTATGAAAAATGAAAAATTGTGTAAATTATTTTTTGTGTTGTTTTTATCTTTTTGTGATTTAATCTCCCGCGCCGAACACACCCTTATACATTGATATTTTATATCGCAACTTTTTAACAATTTGTTTCCCAAAAATAATAAATAATTAATATAGCAATAATACATTGTAAAGGAAAGGGGACAAAGTTAAACAACAACAAATTGCATATAGTGTAGAGAAGAGTTTAAAAAAAAAAAAAATTAATAACTGAGATTGTGAAATGATTCAAATGAAAATAATTTGGTTCAACTAAAAATAAATTATGGAAAAAAAAAATGTTACCGTTTGATCTAGGGTTTGATCTAGGGGGAATAAAAAAATCATGTATAATGCAGATTAAACCCTACTACAGCCTTTGTATAACACACCCGCTGAGGCCCATATACATGTTTCTTCGTCTTCTCATCCTCCGCCGACACTGAGCTCTGCTTACTGTCCGGAGGAAATGCACAATTCTGTGCTTCTTACTTTTCCGATCTAATTTGATACCGATTTTGCATCCTACTTAGTCGCCGGCTACTGTTATCATACCATACCAAAGTTCGATATAATAATCATAAAACCCATACATATCTCAGACAAGAAACCTTCATGTTCCTGAAAAATGGATCTACATATCCATGCAACACACCCAGCTCAAAAGATAAGTGTTTTATACCCTTTATTTACATAGTAGTAATTTTTCTACTTCGAAATCTGGAATTTTTTCAGATCCGTATGTCAGATGAAATGTTATTTATTTTTTATTGTGAGATCTGTTCACATTTGTAATATTTGGGTAATTTTTATTCAGATAGTAATTTTTATTTTTTTTATAAATGGATTTTTATTCAGATCTTGAATCTTTAGATTGTTGATGAAAAGTTATTAATACCTTTTTATCATGTGCAGGGGCTGAGAAATATGATTGCGGTAGCAGATGACCCTATGTGCTGTATTTTTTAGAAACCATCATGTTCCTGACAAATTGATCTACATATCCGTTCGTAAAATAACAAATGCAACACACCCAGCTCAAAAGATAAGTGTTCAATACCCTTTATTTACATTGTAATATTTTTTTACTTCGAAATATTGAATAATTTTTTTAGATCCGTATATCAGATGAAAAGTTATTTATTTTTTATTGTGAGATCTATTCATATTTATAATATAATAACTACTTGAAATTTTTAGATCTGGGAAAAAAATGTGTTGTTTAGTTTTGTTTACATCTGTAGTTTTAGATTCTAGATCATAAAGATATTTAATTTTTATGGTGAAATATGGTTTTATTTTTTACATATGGTTAATTTATTCTCAGATTTTTATTTTTATTTTTATAAATGGATTTTTATTTAGATCTTGAAACTTTAGATTGTTAATGAAAAGTTATTAATATTTTTCTATCATGTGCAGGGGCTGAACAATGTGATTGCCGTAGCAGATGAACATATCTGCTGTTATAGTTGTAATTATTTACTGCATTTTTTAGATGCTTCAAAATCCAGATCTGATAATGTAATATTTTGAAGCTTATTTCATAGCATATTTAGTTCAAATTTTCTGTAAGTGAAATGTAATTTAATTTCTTATGGCAGATCTGGGGATTAGTATTAGATTTTTATTTTTTTGATTTTGATTAATTCGTGTAAAAAGATGTAATATAATTTAGAATTAGGTTACATCTGGATATCTAAGGATCCAGATCTTGTTATTGTAACCTACATCAATGCTGAAGATGCACCAAAAAGATATGCACCTATCGATTCGCGATGCAAGAGTACCAGGCAATTTAGATCTGGTATGTACAATATCATTTGCCTATTTGTGTAGTCTAAATAATTTCATATTCTGTAAATTATATTTCTAACTGCTGACATCCTATCGTAGTTGTAAATTACATTGAACTGCTACAAGTTTAAAAACTTAGTATTTCATTATGATATCCATGCATCTTAGATTTAAGTTAGGACATAGGGTTCACCTTTATAAATGTACAAATACGGTATGGACATACCTTTCAATAGGTTTAGCAAAATAGGTAATTAGCATTGAGGAAACTATACATTGTGCATGTAACTTTTTAAAAGCAAATTGTTCTTATTAGACGACTGATTTATTACTAACTCTGTAATTAAGGTATGCACAATTCTTTGATATTTATTTATGATTGCTATGTGTGTAAAATGTTGGTTATAATGGCATGAGATATGAAAATACTTAATCTCTATGTATAGTAAAAAAATATTATTCTAATATAAAAAGTATGTACTGTGTTTAAAAAAATAATAAAATTGTAACTGGTTGCTTTAAAATTTAGCAATTACAAACCATTAAAGCATGATGATATGTCAGTCAATTGTTGAATTTGATGCAACTGCCCAGTTGAAGCTATGCATGATGAAGATGCATGGTGTCTTTTGTGGCCGATATTGCACTGCATCCTCCTAATTGAATTTTGTATTATATTGGCAGTCTCTGTTGTTTCGTATTGAACTGGTATGTCTATGAAATTCCCCGACACAACTGCCATTTTTTATAAACATTAGAAAATATAAAAATCACTTACCTAATACTATATTGATTGAGTAATACTTGTAAATATGCAGTTACCATTAGTAGTGAACTCATGGAAAGGGACCTGTTCTTGATTATCTAAATGAGTAGTAGTCAAATTTTTCGGGCTAACAGGACATTGTATATTTTCTTCAACAGGATGCAGCAACTGTTCATGAAGGTTTCCTGCAATTCATTCGAACATCATCAATTCGAGGTATATCATTATACCCTTAGCAATAATTTATGATGGTTTATGTGGTATTGTTCTTGAACATAGCATACACATACAACATTTTAACCTTGTCACATAGTAGATTGATAAAGAAAAGCAATGCTTAGTTTATAACAAATAAAATAGTATTGGTTGAATACTAAGTACCTAAAAACTTATTATAAAAAAAAAAAAAAAAAAAATTAAAAAAAATTAACTGTGCATTTATTTTTATAGGATTGCATTACTGACCTGCTTGAGATGTCTCCTTGAAGAACATTTTTGAATTCTGATTTCTTGATTCTTGTGTAATTATTGTGGTAGAATTTGTTTTCTTGAAATCTTTTTCAACATTGATTGTGTAAATGAAATTATGACTGGTGTTGATTGAGGTATAGATATAGTTAAAAGAGTTTTATACCAGGGAAAGTAAAGTGGGTAGTTACATTTAGGGTAGTGGGAAGTTACGTAACGTGATGTGATTTTATAATAAATTAGCAGGTAAATGGCAATATATATAACTGTAAAGATCATACTTGAGAATAGCATAAGTTGTCATGTATATATATATATATATATATATATAAAATAAAATATTTTTCAAAGTTTTATTACACATGTAAAAATTATAAATTGCATTTTTTCTTATTTTTTAAAAAAAAACAGAAAAAAATTGTAGATAAGACCTATATTTTTAAGGTTTATAGGAAAAAGGTTATATGAATTGAGCTTAGCAAAATAATAGTTTATTTTAGCTGAAAATAATCTTTAGTTTACCTACAAATTAAACATGAACTCGATTCATATAACTTGTTTCATTTTAGGCATCTAGATGAAATGAAACAGACCTATTATTAACTAATGGTATTAACATTTTTTGTAATTTGCACATTAACACTTGATACCATTAAATGAAATAATTTGACTATGAAAATATAATTTAAAGAATTTGTATTTAAGTCTATTTTATATTAAAAAAACATTTTTCTATGATGATATATCGTATGATGACAAAAAAATTTCATGTTTAATTTTTATGTACTGAAATTAATATATTTATTATAAGTTTAAATTTTGATGATGAATGACCCAAAATTATTGATAGTTAAATTGCACTCTATTTGTCATGATGTTGTAACATTGCATTGGACTGCATTGCTTTTAATGAGGTGTTTCGTGAATAAGTAAGCTCGTTTTAACGTGGATGTGGAATCTCGAATTGAACAAAGGTTAGTAAAATGGATAGTAAAATGGGGGACTCCAATTGATGTCAAAATTCATATCATATAAACCATTGCTGCCTACTTTGAAAGCAAAGTTAATAACAAACGTGGAAAACAAAGTTGCAATACTAAAATAAGGAAACTTGCATGTGAAAAGATTTGTTTCTAATTCTTTTCTACTTTAATCTTCTTGTCAAGCATGATGTCTGAGACTTTGGTGGATGATTCACATTTAGATATACAGCTACTGTTTGCAGTATCGTAAATAGGATCCACTCGAGCTCTCTTTGTAGTAGATGTGGTTCGGTCTTTTTCTTCATTGTCACTAACCGAGTCATCTAACTGAAAAAAGAAAGTGTTAAATAACAGAATAAGTTTCAATTAAATAAATCAGAGAAGTGTAGCAGACGAAACTTATACCTGGATGACTTCCTCCCCCGACTTAGCTAGCCATGAAAGCAATTCTGATTTCTACATGCATTAATTAACAGTTGATTAGTTTTTAGGAAAGGAATTCAATTGTAGATTAATATCTAGTTTTCACCTTTGTAACATTGATTGGTGTCTTCTTATGTTTTTCAATCAAATGTGAGTCAGCACAAATACGACTCACGGAAAACACGGGGTCATTCTCTTCTATGTTTCGATCCTTTACGTTCACTTTAAAAAGCAAAAGTTGGCCAACCATAATTTCTAGATTGCTGGGACGACCATATCTAGGAACATAATTTTCACTATTTTCATTGGAAGCTTTACCTTTCAGATTTAATCCCTGTCAATGTGAAATCAAATAGGAAAATATATTAGAGTGCTAAGTAGGTTTTAAATCAATATCATCCATACCTTTCCAATTTCCTCCATTATCTGTAGTGCAGTTTTTCCTATAAGAGCTTCACACACATTGTCCCAAAGCAAAAATGTGGAATCTTGTGTCCCATCAACGACATTAACTCTAACTCTATATCGTGGTATAGCATTGCTCGACCGTAAATTACACGGCTGACAATAGAAACCGCTATGTGAATCTTCTAGTTTTTTGCGGCATTTTTTACAACTAATGTATGACCAGCCCCCTTCTGAGAGCACAGCAGATATTCTAGCCACAACCCAGTAGAATCCACTCTGCAGGGGGGAAAATGTGTCATTTAATAGAAAATGAAAAACATTCCTATAGGTTGAGTAGAGATTATTGGACTTATCACCTTTCTACTGTTAATGAGTTCATCAAGTGTAACAATTTCAAAATTTCCACTATCCAATTCATCCTGAACAGTTGTAATAGTTGATGCTGAAAGGTGTGCTATTTTTGGTTTTGAGTCGCCATCAACAGAAGTAAGTCTAAAAAAATTTATATATATAAAAAAAAGTAAGAATGGGAGTACATAATTTTAAAAGTACTAAGAAATGATGTTTGAATGTTTTACTTGATTTTGTAGTCATCTATTTCTGGAATGTGTGTGTTCATGAATAATTTTGTTGCGTGATATGTATTACATAGCCCAATCTGCCCCATATATTTCTTTGCCCGACATAATTGAATAATCACAATAACTGGATCGTCACTTGAACTATCCAAGTAGTTGCTGATTTCATCAGCATACGAACCCCACAGGGTGACGTTCATCTTGTTTGCCCTACAAAATATTTGGTAATATTGTCAATATGTTGATAGTGATTGAATTAACAAACTATTCTATAAAAAAAGAGCTGCGTAATAGCTGTAGGTCTTGAAAAACAATGTCTATGTGTTTTGAAACAGATGATGAATTTAATTTCTGGTACTGAACATCATGCTTGGCGACTGCGTGGCCAATGAAGTCTGCAAAATAGGATGATGGTTAAAAAACATTTAACAATCTGGTTAAAAACATTTAACAGGAAAAAAAAAATAATTCGTTTTTAGTTTGTGGTCATACCAAATAAGCCCACATCTTCAATGTTATCAATCCTTTCAATGTCTGGAATACTCTTGAAATTGAATATGGAAGTAGGGAAGCTTTTGTCTACAACACCTATTACATCAGTAATAGGCATAAAGAAAATTCGGTGACAGCGGCTAGTAATTCGGTATTTGCTTGAGTTGTCCTTCACTGTGAAGTTGCTAAGATAATAAGTTGAATGTTCATGTAGTTTTGTTTCATATTTCGCAATCAGCGGTGGATTTACAGTAGCTTGTATTTGGTCACCCTAAATTGAAAAATAAAGAGATTAAGATAGTAGCAGTGTTATAAACCGTGTAAGATTGGTTCTGAACCAATCATGGTTGTATGTATACTACCTCGTGGTCCAAGAGCAACAACTCCATGCTTCGAGGCTGAGATTTGGTGTCGTTCATTGGGACGATATATTTTCTTGCTACACGAACTTTCACTATCCAATTTGTTCCTTTCTTGTTCAAGTCTTTGAACAAAGAAGATTTCATTTTTCTGAACAATATATGAGCTGAATGGGATGATAATGGAAACCGAAATGGAGATGGACTCAGAATTTATTAATATACAAGTATTTGGTGCAGTTAAGAAGTGCAGTTACGAAGCACTAAGAAAATGCCTGGGTCGTGCACATGCTGTATATGCAATAAGAAACTGCCTGGGTCGTGCATGCTGTATAATTGATACAATAAGAAACTGTCTGGGTCGTGCAATAACCATAAAACGTGTTGATCCAAAAAAATTAATGGGGGGAAAAAAAAACTAAATATGCAGATTCTGTTTCCAGTCAACAATTTTGCCAATTGAGATTCTGGTCAAAATTAATTGGCCAGAATCTTAGTTGGCTTTAGTATTATATAGATGTATAGTTAAAAATTAAGAGAGTAAAAAGTATTAGAGAATGTGCGACTGAAAGTAAGAGAAAGAAATATATGAAATTATAATAGAGTTCAAGGCTAAATTTAATTGCTCGGGTAGGAGAGTATACAATTTTAGAGAGGGATATTAACTGGAAAGGAGAAAATTCTTCTTCCTTGTAAATCGTCTTTTATATATATATATATATATATATATATATATATAGAGAGAGAGAGAGAGAGAGAGAGAGAGAGAGAGAGAGAGAGAGAGAGAGACCAACCAACCAACCCTTTCATGTAGAAATTTGAAATGACACTTTGCCACCCTTGGGTGCCATTATTGAAAATGATGCGAATAAAAGTGAGTTATTGATTTTAAACTAAACATGTCATAGTTGGATTAATTCCTTTTTCCCGTAAAGTGTTAGCAAAAGTACTGTTCACATATTTCCCTACTCCCTTAAAAGAGTGAACCCACATGTTATTGTTCATTATTTTCGACCAACACAACTTCGTATCAATCACGAGAAATGGCATCGTATGTTCTTCTGGACAAGACGACGTCGCTTTGCTCTTGAGTGAAACGGTGTCGTATTGGAATTTGTATATATTCCCTTTGTGTTGTGCTTACAGTTTTAGATCCAAGCCTCTCAGGCTTCTCAATTCTCTGTCTCTTCCTTTTGTTGTGACTAGGGTCAGCGTTTCAGATATGATACTTCTTCTCAACTATTTTCTTGTTGTGTTTGGCCTACAATTCGAGGCGACATCTCGATTTTTCTTCGCTTCTGTGTTTTGTAGCTAGGGTTCGATCAAGCATAAAATACCTAGCTCAAAATCCTTTACCAATAAGCCTTAGGTTACCGGAGTTTCAGTTGAAGAAGAACGAGGTACGTTCTTGGTTATACGCGTGGAGGGAAAAGATAGTCCAGAGGTTTTGGAAAGTGCCGGAGGTACAATCGAATAATTATTCAGTGATTTACTAGTTGTGATGTTAGAATCTACTAAGGTTTCGTTGTGTCTAAACCAACTGTTATCATTTTCTAATGGAGTTTACTAGTACGTTTGGATTCAATTTTTATGTCATTATCCGCATTATTTATTGCTTAGATTTAATTATCCGCATTATTCAGTGATTTAAGTGGTATCAGAGCCTAAATTTGATCATTGATCATTTTTTGTCATGATGAGTCAATCACTATCCGTTATTTCTTACTTTTATGATAGTAATTACCTATACTGGAAGGTTAGAATGAGATATTTTTTGAAGTCTATAGATGAGAATTTGGCATAGTATTATAGATGGATGGTCAATACCATCCACTAATATTGCTAGCATGGTAACTTCCACTAGCATAGCCAATTGGACTAGGAATAAAGAGATGGGTGTAACTGGAATAGCAAAGTAATTCATGCCATCTTTATGGATATTTTTCTTGAAGGGTTTAAGCTAACGTCCATGAGTGAGCGTTCGAAAGAAACTTAGGATATATTAAAAACCACACATGAGGGGACTGAAATCGTTAATAATTTTGAGTTGCAAATGCTTACCACCAGACTTGATGAAATAATGACATTGGATGATGAGACTTTTGATGACTTTTGTGCTAAACTGAATGATGTAGTCAATTTCAGTTTCAACCTAGGTGAGAGAATTCCAGAAATCAAAATTGCTAAAAAAGTTGTAAGATCTCTAATTCGATGGTTTACACCTAAGGTCACTGCAAATTGAAGAAGATGATGTTAAAATAGAAGAACTTGCAGGGTCTCTCCAAACCTATGAACTGTTAGAGATAAATATTCTGACGTTGTTGATGAGAGCCATATGAAGAGGTTTCTTACGTTATTAAAAAAATTTAGAAAAAAAATTAGAACTAATAAGAAATCGTTTGATGAGTTTCAGGGTAACTCTAGTAAATATATGAAATGTAAGAGACAGAATAAATACTACGGATACCACGAAAATGCCTAAATCTGTTAGGTATCACAAGCTTCAGAGATTTGGAATACGAGAGTTGAATGTCCCAATTATAAGAAAACTTTAAGAAATGCTATGAACGCCACTATTACTAATAATGAATTTAGCTCTGATATGGAGAACTCCAAACCGAGTAAGGGTTTGAACTATATGACTTTTACTGCTCAGGTTAAGAGCGAGTCTATAGAGGGAAATGATGAAAGTGAAGCTATAGAGCAATCTGACTCCTCGCATGAAGAATCAGATGACGAACAATATATAAATGAAGCATTTGACCAGCTATATTTAAAATGTCTTAAGTTGAAGAAGGTGAATAGATCAACCTTTAAGAAATTGCATAATATTGAGTTAAAAATGAGGGCTTAATAGTCAAACTAGAAGAATCAACTAGTATAATATATAATTTAAAGATTGAAAAATATCTCCTAGAAAAGAACGTCAAGACCTTAGAAAGTGATCTTTAGAAATCAAACACCCAACTAAAATCATTTTTCTAGTGGAACGAAGAAGCTAGAGGACATTTTAGGATTGAGCCAACCAACATATAATAAGAGAGATTTAGGCTATGAGGAAACTAGTACTCAAACACATTCCTCATCTAACACCAAGTTTGTACATGCTTCTGCTAAGAATGTAGATGATCTAGGATAGAAATCATTTGTACAACATATGTATACTAAACCTAAAGCTCAAAACTTGAGACCTAGAGCTACTCCTGGATTTATTCATATTTATCATAATCGTGGTGGATTAGGTCTCATTAGATTAGGTGTCAAAAGTTGTTGATTAGAAACAACAATCAGGACATCAATTACCAGTATAGATGTCTAGCTAACAAAGTCAGTCACTTGATTTGATTGTTGACTTATTTGACTAAGATTACATCTATTAAAAATATTTGGGTAAAAAATAGTGAACAATATAGTAAGAATGATGATTTAAGTTGTGATGTGGCTCGTAGTGTACATGCATCTGCATTATTCATGATATTTACATATTCATGCATGCACTTACAATTTTCTTCTTTTCATAATTGGCTTTGCATTTCTTTATTAAAATGAAAATGAAAAAAAAGTGAAATTTTTTATAAAGTGATATTACTAGGCATGTTAATTGTGATAAAGTACTAGTAAGATTTATTAATAATGAATAAAAGTTCTATTAACTTTGTTTAGAACTTGTTGGAGTACTTTGTATAGTTATTTCATGTATCTTTTGCACTACAGACATTAAGCTCTTGTGTAAGTTAATCGTAACTGCATGTGTGAGATTTGTGAGGACAGTCATTGGTGTTATGAGTTGACTTTGAATATGGAATAATCTTTAATTAGTTGACCAAAACTCTAGCATATTTCTCTGAAAGAAATTTTATTATTCTTAAAAATAACATTTTATATGTCAAAAGAAAATATGAGATACATCTTATGCTTCTCTTCGAAACTTGTTTGACTCAAGTAATTAAGTCTATTAGAGTCTTTAAAACCCGATGTCATATGATCAACTGACTAGAATTCATCAACTAAAAGCTTGTTAGATGGGTCAGTTAGTTAGCTTAATATATAAAAAGTTTGCACATAAGATAATAAAAATATATATATGCTCACAGTAGGGGGAGAAAGAAAAATATGTAATAAAATTTATTTAGTTTTTATTAAAAGGTTCTATTAGCACTGTGATTAACTTCATAATTTAAGGAAAATATTCATTCACTATTGATTTCTTTGCACGTCATTTCTCACTGATTTAAGAATTTGATTATTGATATTTTTCACACATTGGAAACTTACACAATTTGCTCCAAATAGATTTAAAATGAATTGTGTGAGAATATATTATTGTTTATGAAATATGCATGTATAAGCAAGCAAATAATTGTTCACGTGATTTCACTATTTAATGTCATATTTAAAAATTCATGAAGAATAGAGGAAAATGTTTTTATCACATTGTTTGAATAATTTGTTTACATGCATTATTGTTTCATTCATTCCTTTTTTGCATTATTCATGATTATATTTATTTCTCCTTTTTCGTTCGTGTAAAAAATGGGGAGAATGATTAGTATCTGAGTTAGGAGGAGAGTTAGTACGTAGATGGAGTATTTATTCCTTTTTAGTATTGTTTTTGTTTTACTTTGATATTTTATTTCTAGAAAATATATTGGAGTATATTAAATTATGCTTTTGGTTTATGTTTTCGACATGGTGTTAATATCTCATCTCGATGTTGTTATTTGGTGTTTATGTCATTTCCTTTCATATGGTATCACTCATTTTTAGACTTGATATTTGTTGAGTTGATGTATAGGAAACATGTTGACAAGCAATTGAGATGCATTAGTATTGAGTGTTTGAGTTTTAGAAGTTAGATTTGATCTTTGAAATAATTTTTTTTTTTTATAATTTTTATATTATTTTGTCACGGAATGCCAAAGAGAGAATTTGTTAAGTTTTGATGTAGTGTGATGCATTAATTGAATTAATAGATTTTGCCCATGTTTGGTACCAATTAAAATCCTGATTTTAATTTAAATCAAAATCAACAATCAATTTCAACCACATATTTCATGGAACATACAACTTTTCAATCACACGTCTCATCAACTTTTATCAAAATCTACAAAAAAATCCGATTTTAAATCTCCATCAAACAGGGGCAAAATGACCTTTTTTAAGAATGCGTGATTAAAAAATATAGAAGAAATTTTAATTTATGTATAAAAGTATTCCATTGGAGAACATGAAATTGAAAATGAGGTTTGAAAAAAATAACTAAAAAAAAAGGTATCAAATAAGGGCTAAAATCCGAGCTTAAGATAATTTTCTAGTTTCAAATATTGCGAACCTGACTAGAATTCTTTTGATTGGTTATTGAATATAGTTTAATAAATTTTTTTATTTGCCTTTGTGCTGATAAATTAATCGGTATTGAATAGGGTTTAATAAATTTCTCATTTGCCTTTATACTGATAAGTTAACTAGAAATGAACAATATTTCATTTGCCTTTGTGCTGATAAGTTAACTAGAAATGATGATACTGCTATTTTTTACGTGTGCTACTGCTATATCTATGACAATCGACTTATATTGCTAGAAAAAATATTGCATATTGTTTTTGGGTTAAATTGGATCACATGTGTCCTTATGAAGAGATTGGGGTTAAAGGCGTTGTCAGCTATAGGAATACTTAGACAAACAAATATTAAGACTTAAATGCTAAAGAGCGGGGTATTTTGAATAATTTTGATTTAGTTGAATTTTTATAATAGAATGATGAAATCAACAATTGCTTTGTACTTCCAAAATCCTCGGATGGAAAAGTTAATTCTGCATGGATATGGCAATTATTTGTTTGTACTTTGTATGCAATAGTGTGTCTTTTTTTTTTTTAACAAAGGGGATAGTGTGTTTGTCTTTATTCCAAGTAATGTCAATAATGTGTTTATCTTCATTCCCTGTAACGTCCTTGCACTGCATTTAACTCACGTCTTAGGCTTTTCAGGTAGACTCGCGTTCTCTGATGCGACTTCGGTCAAATTTATTAAAACGTTTTGCTCGCAATATGTTTAATTTTTATCTAATATTAAAAGTTGACCGATGTATCTTTTAGAAGCAATGTATTGGACGTATGCATTGTGACTAAAAACATACATGTTGGATTATGTTGGGATTTCTACTTTTTTTTTTTATCTAATATGTTGGGATAACTAACAGCTGAGGAAGTAAAGTTTTAGTACTGCATTCTTGAAGTAAGAAACTTGAGAGTACAATGGTTAAAAATATTTTTTTTCATTCATCAGAGTGATATCAAGACTAGAAGTATATTTTGATGAAATAGGGTACTAAGGCTACAGTTTTGTACCACTTCAACATTAGTGTATTTGAATACTTGTGGTAATTTACATTTAAGTATTTAGTTGAAAATGATCTCCCCTGCAAAGAAATGGCAACAAGTGTTGGGACCATCGATATTTTAATTTTGCCCAATCCCAAGCCCAATCCCCAGGCCCAAGTGAGGTTCCAATCCAAAACCAATTGGTAATGGGTGGAGTAACTCACTTGGGTTATATGGTGGTTTATTTCCTTCCTCACAACCGATGTGGGATTGTTTGCATCCCAACAATCCCTCCCTCAAACAAGGCCCACGAGGTACACATGGCCCATCTGGCCCTCCCTCAAGATAAATCCCGTCACATCTCCTCATGCCCAGAGAGATCACCATTCACCGAGATAATCCATCATAGCCGCTGCACACTATGTTACCATGGATCTTTCCATCTCGTGAGAAATCACAGGAATTCTTTATCTTGATGCTCATCATCTCGATTCATCTGCCATTGTTAGGGAGTCACATCCACTCGATCGTGCGTCCACCAGACAATCTTTCCGGCTCTGATACCACTGTTGGGACCATTGGATATTTTAATTTTGTGAGGAAGGAAATAAACCACCATATAACCCAAGTGAGCTACTCCACCCATTACCAATTGGTTTTGGGTTGGAACCTCACTTGGGCCTGGGGATTGGGCTTGGGATTGGGCAAAATTAAAATATCGATGGTCCCAAGAACAAGGATACAAATTCATTGTGTATAATATTAAGGGTGACAATCATATTGAATGAGTAATTTTGTGTATACGAGGATTTATGGATGTTTTGTGTGGAACTTGGGTAGTTTGAATTATGCATTAGTTTTGTTTGGCGGGGTGCCATTGAATGTATTGGCAATGAAGATTGTATGAGTGTTTTCTTGGAGGTTTTGATGTCGAAGTCGGTTGTAATCAGAAGAATCACTTAATTGTTATGGTCAATGAAATCATTTGCAGGTTAAGTTATGTTATTGATTGTAATAATGGTTGAAGCTAGATTGTGAAATGATGAACATTGTGATTTTTGGAGTGTTTCACAATTTTTTGCTTCTTTTTGTTTTGTTTCGATTTATGTTCGTGTTTATTGTTATAGAAAATCGATTCATGTAGCATAAAAAATGCAGCTTTTGTAAATACTCTATTTGAGGATCCAAATCTTACTTCTTTTTTTCGGTCGGGAAGTATTGTTGGAATAACTTGCTAAATCAGATTGCGTATTATATGTTCGATGAATTGTTTTTTAACAGTGTTTTACACATCTATTGTTAGTAACTTGGCTCGAAATTGGATTAGATCTAAGTGATATCAATTTTGGAGTTTTGCTGTACTTTTACTGTTAACTTTTTGAGCATTCAAGCTATAACCGACCTGATAAGTGTAGTGTATACACTTATTTATATGTTTAAATTAGAATATATTGTTGTCATTTTAGAATATTTACTATTTAATTTGTGTGTATTTGTTTACTTTTTAGAAAATATCTCAAAAGATGAAGGATGAAGCAATTGATGAGAAAAATACATAATTGGATACTAATTGTAGCTAAATTGGACAATCGAGAGGCTAATGACGTCAACATGGAAATATGCAATGTGCCAAAGTAAAGGAATACGAAGTTGGAGGATCCAATTGAAGGAATTGAGAGTTGAAACAAGCAAATCGAGAAGATTTAAAAGTATGGGGACTATATTGTTGCAATTGGAAAGTTGAAGGACTGAAGAGCAAATTAAACATGAGGGAACAACTTGCAAATATCCAATGATTGACTTGGATCACAAGAAAACACTTTGAGGACTTTTAGGAGTCAATTGGATGCAAGTAGAAGTCCAAAAACGAATGAAATATGATAAGAATTTTATCATAAATTAATTCCAATCGCACAAGATTCTAGACAGATTTCTAGTCAAACTTTGAGACCTAATTTTGGGGTAGTAAACGTTCGAATTGGGAAAATCATATTTCAGGAAGAATTATATTCCTTTACGTTATCTTTCCAAAGAACTTTAAATCATCTCAATCTGATAAAGGAATAGAAAGATATGGTCGAAATACTAAACACTGCACAGAAACAAGAAAAGACGCGCGGATTTGATGAATTTCTTTCCTTCTTCAACTTGGTCTCTTCACCAACTATAAATACAACCTCTTTGCAAGAAAATCAGACATTTGCCTCTCCAAAGAACGAACGAGCCACAATAGAGAATTCAACATCAAATTCTTGGGGAATCAAGCATCGCAAAGGGGCGTGAATTGAAAATAATTGAAGAATCAACACTTGGTGCAAGTGTTCCTTTCTTTATATTACTTTCAATGAACGTTTATTATTGTTTTTGCTCTTTAATTGTGATGTGTAACTAAAATTTATGTTGGTATGAAGGATGTAGTTTAGTCATATTATTTTAATTCCAAATTCCGTAATTTTAACGATTTCGTTGCATGTATTGATTTAATATAGTTCTTAATGCCCGAATTGCTTGATCACCAATTCACGATATATTGAATTATTTCCATAATCCGATAGGTGAGTTAATAATTTAGAACGTGATAATAAATCCGATAATTGAACGAGAGATAGAGATATACTCTTGTTATTATTGCGGTCGTGTGTGAATTATTGTGTTTATTGCATCTAGATAAGGAATATTCAGACCTGCTGTAGAGATATATGGTTGACTTATTTAGGTAGAATTAATTTAAACTCCAGAGAGGAATTTCAATATAAATTAGTGAATTCGACCGAGTACATAATTAGGAAATAGAACTAGAATTGGAGTTAATATAATTGGTTAGGTGAAATCGGGATTCCCAACTACATTACAATCATCTTTAAAAACAAAACAATCTTGTTTAATTTTAATTCTTTAGTTTATGTTCTTAGTTTTAATCTAAATTCCCAAATTCTCTTCATTTGTTCAAATAGAGTTACGAATTAAAATATTTCGATACTTAGTAGCAGTCCCTGTGCGAATGATAATTCGGATTCTTAGGTTCACTATATTACTTCTCACGACCCATACCAATTAGTTCTTGCTTTAGTTTAAATTTGTATTTGTATTTTTTTATTTTTTGTGGAAGTGGATTTCACATTTATAGTTTTTTGATACCCATGCATAATAATATATCTTTTAATGGTAACCCAACAAATGTTACGACTAATATTGTGTACAAGGAAGTTTTCCAAACTTCGTAATACTCTTGATAATGGAATTATTATTACTTAAATTAGCCTCGCTGTTATTATCTTTTATTGATTTTTTCAGTTTTTCTTTGTCATTGTATTATACTCTGTTAATGTAATATGTCTGTGTGCATTGCATGGATGTAAAATTAGTTTATTCTTAAACATTGCACATCCATTCTTAAACAATGCACGACCAAGTGTAGAAACAACTTAAGCTTTGGGAGATAACAATTATGTAAACCACACAATCCTATATAACCGAAAGGCCGGCGAGTACAGTGTTTTTCATAAACGTCGCCACTCGTAACCAAACTAAACACTCTTTGTGTCGTGTTTCAAAATCTCTCACTCTCCCATCCACCAACGGCCACCGGGGTGAAGAGAGACTACGTATAGTGTACCAATATTTACATTAACGATCAAATCGCTTATTTGATCTCAATCTTTTGCAAAAAGATTTTTATTTTTCCAATTTTAGACTTTTTTTGGGAGTTATCGAGATGGCTTCGGAGGATGTGAAGACTAGTGAATCGGTGTTATCGAAGTTTGTGAACCTTGCTGAGGAGGCGAAGCTTGCGAAAGAAGAGATCAAACCTACTAAATATCAAGTTTATTGTGTCTGCAAATCTCTCGTCATCGATGGTGTAGCTGGAGGTGTGTAAGTTTATTTACTGATTTATTCTTTTAATTGTCGAAGTATTTATAGCATGTGTGCTCTAACGACTGCATGACTAGGCTTGGGAAAAAGAATAGAAACCAAGGGAAGGGTTCGATTCGGTTCGGTTCTATCAAAATTTTAAAGGTTTCTGTTTCTAAAAATCAAGAACCATTGGTTCTGGTTTCGGTTCTTGATGATTTTATATATATTTTTTTAAAATATAAATTTCAAAAAAAAAATTTCAATTCTTAATCTTAATGCATGTTATCCGGTCCATTAGTCAATATCAATTACCCAACAACTATTAATTCATTCAACATTAAAATAACTATAAGCAAAACAAGTAATAAACAAAAAACCACAGATTAGAAATCATTTTTCTTTCACTAGTTCTGTCATTCAGCTTGAGTCTTCAGTCGTCGGTTCTTCAAAAATCAACAAACAATAAATCTTCACTCTTCAGCATACAATTAATTGTTATATTTTTTTCAAGGATTTACTATATTTGTGCGACTGTTCCCCGAAAATGTGAAGAACTACATGCAGAAATTGAATTTTTTTTTAGAATGAGCACATACACGCAAATGAGGAGATACGTTACTGTCTAGAAGGGAGTGAATATTTTGATGTCAAGAATTTTGAGTGTTTTATTCGCATTTTGATCAAAATCGACGATCTTACCGTCTTACTACTCTTACCAGTAGAAATCTACCATGACTTCATCGCTTAAGTTTAAAAATTTTAGTTTAGAAAATCGGAACCAGAACCAAAAGAATCGAACGGTTCAATTTCAGTTTGATTCTTCTCTTACAAAAAGAACCAATGGTTCTTTTTTCAAAAGAATCATCGGTTCTTGGTTCGATTCGATTCCCTAGGAATCAGAACTATATGGAACCACGTCCACGTCTACTGTATACATTAAAATAGTTTTCCTTATTTTAGGTTAGAATGGGATCATTTCTTGATAAAGATCGATGGAGGAATAAAAATTTATTTGGCGAGTGAGGGAAATTAAGGGAGAACGAGAAAGCGGTGATGGGAATTGACCCATCCCCTTTTTGCATTGATGTAACTGGTTACTCTAACTGAAACATTTTACTCACTTTCTTGTTGTGGAAGAATTAAAAAGAATAAAAGTTGAAATCTTGAGTATATTTAAGATGAATACATTTTATGCTGATCGATGAAGAATGTTTTCTATTCAAATGTTAGAATACGTTTTTTGTTTTGTTTTTTATGTTCCACTATACTAGTTCAAATAGGAAACAACAAAAGAAAGGAAATCAGGTCTGTATGGAAAGATGACGATTGTACAGAATGGTGACTACAACAGACATTTCACGAAGACTACCATGTTGTGGAGTAAACGGCAAAAGCTGCATTAAGAAGTTAACCATCTTCAACGTTTTTTAAGAAAAAGTAAATTGAAGATATCTTTCATTTATCGAGTATATATTAAAAAGTATTTCAACTGTAAATAAACTTGACTTCACGTGATGCGCTTTCAGTAGCCATTAGCCATGTACTGCATTATGTTTTATTCCTTCCCAGCAGCCTCATTTTGTTCGTCGATGTTTATCTACGCTGTAGTAACTTCTTTTGTCTATTGCAGGTCACGTACTGCAGTGGCTCCATTGGAACGATTAAAAATTTTGCTACAGGTTACATACTTTTTCTTGATGGATACTGCATAGAGTACTGAAAATTAAGATACCATTTGTTGTGTTGTTTATTCAGTAGACTCTGAATTATGTAAAGCATTTCAGAATCAATTTTTTTAGGGTTTTTTTCTTCCTTTTTGTACACCCCGTTGTGCTTTCTTTCAGTAACATTGTTGAAGGATATATTTTGGAACTACTATTTTTCTGTTTTCCTTGCATCATGATATGCTTTACCAATGTGCAGGTCCAGAATCCGCATAATATAAAGGACCTTGCTATACGTACTAACAACTAAAAGACAAAATTTTTAAATTAATGTATAATTACTATGTTATTCTTCTAGTTATAATTCCTTTAGTTTTCTGATGTTATGTCTATATCTTTAAATTTATTGTTTACATAAAATGCGTAATATATACTGTTATATGTTAAAGTTTCTTCTTCAATAATTATATTTAATTCTTCAATTTTTTGTCTAAATCAC
The DNA here is from genome assembly GCA_963555705.1 of Ligustrum vulgare. Lineage (NCBI taxonomy): Eukaryota > Viridiplantae > Streptophyta > Magnoliopsida > Lamiales > Oleaceae > Ligustrum > Ligustrum vulgare. The sequence goes on along the minus strand of OY743189.1, from coordinate 30,642,856 downwards.
TAATTATTCTTTCTTTATTTACTATAATTCTAGTAAATTGTGAAAAAACTGTAAATAAGGGTTCTTTTATTGCTTAGTCTAATAAATTATAATATCTTCCTAAATCTTCTCTTATAATTTCTAATTGTTTAATTGTTTCTTCTCTTAAATATTTAAAATCGTTTACTTCTGAATGATTTAATTCTACTAAAGGTTCTGAGTTCATAAATTATAAAGCTAAATATTTATGTTATTAATTCAAATTTTCTCTAATAATTAATTATGGAATAGTAAAAATAAATTTTAAATATATGTAAAAACATGTAAGAGATATCATAAGCAAAATGATAAATTTAAAACTATGATAACAATATTTGAACAATATCAATGATAAAGAAAATATATAATCCACTATAAATAATTAACAATACTTCTTTCTACCTATGGGTCCATCACGCTTCTTTATAAATCTGATTTTAAAATATTTTTGATTAAATACTCTTCAGTTATTTATCTAAGTATTAAACACAACTCCATGGGAGATCGTTGCTGCTCGAAAGACTCACGCATTAATGGATGCTCGAAAGACCTACTCCAATACTTTCTGTTTAACATTTAAATAAACATTTCAAAGAGGTTCAGTACAATCCAGTTTCGTTTCCTTCCTCTGGATGTACTCTTTTAACAAAAGTTTTATAAAGAATAAACTTATGAACTCATAAATAAATAGAGTATTACTAACTATTTTATAGCTTCATATATATCAAGGTGGAGTTTAGTTACTCATACCGTTTGCTAATTGTTTCTGGATTGGTATGATGAAAGAAAATTTTGAACTAGAAATAAAAAGAAAGACAATAGAGAGAATATATATTTTTATTATTGAAAACCTGTATGATTTTCGGATAACAATGAGGAGAGACTCCTCCTTTTATAGTTGGTAAAAGCAAATTTGGGGGGACAAAATAATATTCCCTATCTTTTACATACTTGGCTAAGAATTAAAGTAAATAAATAAAAGAAAAGAAAAGATGAGATTACAATAATTTTTACTGCTTTTCTAAAGTTTCACATGGGTCTGGACCCCCATGCCTTGGATAATTCATGTTCAGACAAGATAAACTTCATCTTCATTGTAGTTGAGTAGGTCCCCACAATTATTACACTTATTACCCGTTTCTACCTCCATTAGTTGATGTAGATATTCATAGGCTCTTTTGCTAAGATCAAAATTGCTGACAAGTATATTCTTAGCATATTCTCTTAATTTTCATAATTGACAATTAACTTGATTAATTCTTGCAATGTTATAGATTAATAATTTGTCATCATTAGCTTCATATACCCAAATATTAGTTTGTGTAAGGGTGTCCCTTAATTCGGTGTACACGACTCTAAATCCTAATGCACTTTTTTTCTGGAATAGCTTGTATCTGTTCTTCTTTGTTAAATGACTTAATTTTTGGTTCTGAAAGAATAGCTTTGCTAGTTACTCCAAGTTTTTCAATATGTTCTGCCCTTAGAAATTCTTCATCAATAAATTCTGGAATGGCTGAGTAAATCCTGACATAGATCTTTTCAGCTTTGGTAATTTCAAAGTATGTTTTAACTGTTGCGTTGATAGAATTAGGTAATAATGATATTTCCTTCATATCCGTGCTAGGGTAGATGCACTGAATAAGTCCTTAATCAAACAGCTCCCTAACTGTTCTTGGTTCTGCTCCTGGAAAAATAATTGCTTAATTTATTAATTTTTTGATGGCTAATTGTCATTAGCCATTCTCCTTCTTTTGTCCTCTTGTTTAGATATTCCACGTACTTCAAGAATGTCTCTAATTTCTTCATGACTTTCTCATTTTCTGATAGTTCCTTTGTTATAACTATTGGTTTATTCGCAGCTTCTAAAAAAGTTTCTTTAGATAGTTCAATAGTTTTACCAATGGCTTTGGAATATTAACTTCCAATAATTGAAAGATTAGATACTTCTTCCTCAATAGGGAGTTCTACAGATAAATTCTTCGTTGGAGAGTTTTGAGATCCTCCTTTGTACATTTCCTCTAGAGAATTAACCCTTAACTTATAAAAGGCTAGTTCACTTTTAATTTGTACTATCTTCGTCATGCAAGTATTCACATGATTGAATAGATTTGAATAGTTAATATTCATTTGACCCATTGCCAAATTAATTTCTTCTACTTTCGTAAGTCGTTCCTCCATGTTTTGATAAACAATCTGCAATAACATTGTCAATACCTTTAATATGAATAATTTCAAAATCATAATGGCTAAGTTCTACTTTCCATCTAATTAACCTTTTATTTGCAATAGTTGGATCAATTTCTTTACTTAACCAATATTTGACTTGTGTAATATCGGTTCTAATTTTGAATTTTGTAGTAACAATAAATAATTCAAACTTTTTAATAGCAAATTTTACATCTAATAATTTTTTTTCATTTATATGATAATTAGTTTTAGTTTGAGTAAAACTGTCACTAGTGTATTGTGCAATCATTTCCTCATCCTCATTTGGATAAATATATTTAAGTACTGCTCCCCATGCTGTTTCGCATGCATCGGTTTCTATAATCCAATCACATTCTTTTTTGGGCCATTCTAATTCTGATAATTTGTTACAAAAGGTCTTTAATTTTTTGTACTTCTTCTTCTTCGTCTTTGGACCATGGTGTCCATCTAGTTTTTCCTTTTAGTCTTTTTTTTTTTTAATGTAATTAAATGTTTTGCTAAGTTAGGTACGTATTTCCTAGTCTGGTTTACAAGTCCTAAAAAGTTTTGTAATTGTGTTTTATCTTTTATATGATTGTCAAACTCTTATATTTTTGTACCAATATGTTTTTAGAGTTTTATTCCTTCTTGGCTAATTATAGATCCCAAAAATTCTACCTTTTCTTTAGCTATCTCTATTTTTGTAGCTGATAATATAATTCCATTATTTCTTACAATATCTATAAAAATATTAAGATGTTTTAGGTGGTCTTGTCTAGTTTCAGAGTAAACAAGAACATCATCAATATATACTGTAATAAAATGGTAATAATCTTTAAATATTTTATCCATGTATCTTTGAAATTCTCCTTGACTATTTTTAAATCCAAAATGTAACACATTCCATTCATAAAATCCTTGTGGTACTGTAAAAGCTGTTAAATGTCTAGATTTTTCAGTTAACATAATATGATAAAATCCTGATTTAAAATCAAATTTAGAGAAATATTTCTTTCCTCTAATTTGGTTAAATAATACCTGTTGATTTGGTATTGGATATTTTAATTCTTTTATATAAGTGTTTAACCTTTTATAGTTAATTACCATTCTAAATTTTCCTCTTTTTTGTTCTGAGTGTTTTATTATAATGAAGACTGGACTACTATTATTACTATTAGATTCTCTAATGAATTTCTCTTCTAGCATTTCTTTTATGAGCATTTCAAATTCAGATAATTCTTTTGGTGTATGTTTAATCGATTTTACACTAATAATCTTAGTGTCATCTTCAAATATAATTTCTCTCATAGGTTTATTTATGTGCCATTTTTCTAAAAGATTATCTCCTGATAATTTTAATAATTTTTCTGTAATATTTTTTATTACTATTTGATCAAAATGTTCTTGTACTAGATTTATTCTATTTTTATTGGACATAAATTGTGTTGTTTGTATTAATTTTTGTCTATCCTCACCACGATGAGCTGCTATATGAGGCATTTTTTCTCTACAGTAATGATCGTTAATTCTTATTCTATTGCTATATGGTGACAAAGGGTAGATCAAAGTATAACTTTTTTCATTAATAGTTATTGGATAGTATTGTTTTATGAAGTTATTTCCTAATAATATATCTCCTGACATATCATTAAATTGATATACCCTTATTTGTAGTTCATATTTTCCTATTTGTATTTTAACATTTTTTGCTACATTAGTTATTAGATTTGTACTTCCATCAAATCCTGCAAGTATGACTCTTTCTTCATTATCTTTTTTATTACTCCACATTTCTGGGGGTAATACATTTTCTTTAAATAAATAGGATGATGCTCCTGTATCAAACAATACATGATAATTTCTGCTAAGATATCCATTGTAATTCATTTTAGTTAGCATATAAATATGTTCTCTTCCTCCTTATATTTTATTCATAATAACCTTGGTATAACTAGATATCTTATTTTATATTGTTAATAGCATTCTATCATCTTTTATGTAATATGGTTTTACTTGCTCTAAGAAGTCTATTCCTAATAATAATTCTGTATTTACATTTCCTGTATGTTCTACGTACATGTTTATGATTATTTCATTTTTTTTATTTATTCTTATTGGTAATTCTACATAGGTATCCATGTGATGAATATTTCCAAAATAATTTTGTATTTGAATTAGATTATTTGTTACTTTAAGTTCTAAATCTCCTATTATGTTTTCTTTTATATGAGATACAGTTACTCCAGTATCTATTAATACTTTCTGCTCTTTTCATTCTTCATTTATTCTAATTTCTATTATAACTTCAAATTGTTTTGTCTCATTTCTTTTAGATAGATTCATTTTCGGTATTTTTCTATGTATTTTTGTCATTATTTATTTTTCTGAATCATTTCTATTTTCTATTTCAGGTAATGATCTTGTACTAGTATTTCTTTTTAGACTAATTGACCTTCTTCCAAATTCTATTTGTGGTTTATCCATATTTACTAATCTTTTAACTTGATTAAAATCTATTTATATATCTTCTGGTATAGTCATTCTTGGGTTCTCTTTAACTGGTTTGTATTCTAATAGATTTTTAAATATGAGTTCTATTATGTGTGTTTTCGTAGCATTCTTAATTTTTACTTCAAGTTTACTAGTAAAAGCAAAGCATATATTGTTCTAATAGTAACTTATAGTTTTACTTCCTGGTTCATATCTATTCCTCTTAATCTGTAATATAATGTTAATGATTTATTTTTATTTTGTTCTCCCATACTTATGCTGAAATTTGGTCTTATTGTAAATTTTACTTTTTAGTACATTAAATTTCCTGTTACAATTCCTATTATAGCATCTTGTACTGAACTTACAATTCTGTCATCCATAATATAGAATTCTATAGGTGTATCTATTCCTTCTCTAAAATAGGCTTTTGCTATAATTTGTACGGTTCCTAAATATATGTTTTTTATTTTTCCTTTTAGTTCAGGATTCAATAGATTTATTTTTTATCTTATAATTTCTTCATTTATTATAGGTATTAATGTATTTCCTGTAGTATCCCTTATGTTTATAGGGTGACTATGATTTCTTGCTATATATGTTATTTCTTTATTTTCTGTCAAAATGATAAATTAAATATTTCTTTTGGTTCTACATCTAATTTTTATTTTAAAATATTTTCATACATTTTAGGATTAAATATTAATCTTTCATTTAGTTGTTCTTCATTTTCTTCCAATTGGTATTCATATTTTTTAGATATACCTTCTTCACTAATTTGTCTAATCATATTTATATATAAATATTCTTCTTCACTAGATTCATGAGATTCACTCTCTTTTGAAGATTCTAATTCCGTAATAGAATTTATTATTTTATACTCTTCTAATTCATAAATTTCTTCATCTTTAGGAATTTCTTCTCATTCTTCTTCTTGTTCAATAGGTAATAGATTGTAATTTTATTTTTCTATTAATGAGATATACATCATATTTTTCTTTTTATCTTTCTTAGGACATTCTGGAGATATACGTCATACTTCTTGTGACGACCCGAATTCTCGACCATTCGAGTGCCACTAAAAGTGACTCATATCATATTATCGAGACTTAAATAGTAATGTAAAATTATTCAAAAGAATAATTAGAATCCCATAATTTTATTTGTGAATAAAAATAGAACATAATTTTCTTACATAAAGTTCAACATAATTATCTCATCAATCTTAACCACTTTTGCCACTTCCATGTTGACCGCCTCGAACCTTCAATTATCTGAAAATGGTAAATATCGTGGAGTGAGATTTATAAAATCCCAGTAAGTATACCAAGCATAAATTTTCTTTTGAAAGCCTATGGATCATTTTCATCATAACATAGGATAGGATCGAAATACTCATAAACATAGGGAGACACAAGAATTTTACCGAACTTAAATGGCAAGAATTCTTATGTGTAGCGCTACTAAACTCCGGTCCCCTTAGCATAATCATAAACATATCATATGGAACCCATAACAATCTTGTGAGATTGATTTCATAGCAATGATCCAAACATTTTCATAAAAACATAAGATATACTTACTTGTCATAAAAACATACTTACTTTTCATAAAAACATAAGGTGTATTTACCTTTCATAAAAACATACTTACTTTTCATAAAAACATAAGATATACTTACTTGTCATAAAAACATACTTACTTTTCATAAAAACATAAGGTGTATTTACCTTTCATAAAAACATACTTACTTTTCATAAAAACATAAGATATACTTACTTGTCATAAAAACATACTTACTTTTCATAAAAACATAAGGTGTATTTACCTTTCATAAAAACATACTTACTTTTCATAAAAACATAAGATATACTTACTTGTCATAAAAACATACTTACTTTTCATAAAAACATAAGGTGTATTTACCTTTCATAAAAACATACTTACTTTTCATAAAAACATAAGATATACTTACTTGTCATAAAAACATACTTACTTTTCATAAAAATATAAGGTGTATTTACCTTTCATAAAAACATACTTACTTTTCATAAAAATATAAGATATACTTACTTGTCATAAAAACATACTTACTTTTCATAAAAACATAAGGTGTATTTACCTTTCATAAAAACATACTTACTTTTCATAAAAACATAAGATATACTTACTTGTCATAAAAACATACTTACTTTTCATAAAAACATAAGGTGTATTTACCTTTCATAAAAACATACTTACTTTTCATAAAAACATAAGATATACTTACTTGTCATAAAAACATACTTACTTTTCATAAAAACATAAGGTGTATTTACCTTTCATAAAAACATACTTACTTTTCATAAAAACATAAGATATACTTACTTGTCATAAAAACATACTTACTTTTCATAAAAATATAAGGTGTATTTACCTTTCATAAAAACATACTTACTTTTCATAAAAACATAAGATATACTTACTTGTCATAAAAACATACTTACTTTTCATAAAAACATAAGGTGTATTTACCTTTCATAAAAACATACTTACTTTTCATAAAAACATAAGATATACTTACTTGTCATAAAAACATACTTACTTTTCATAAAAACATAAGGTGTATTTACCTTTCATAAAAACATACTTACTTTTCATAAAAACATAAGATATACTTACTTGTCATAAAAACATACTTACTTTTCATAAAAACATAAGGTGTATTTACCTTTCATAAAAACATACTTACTTTTCATAAAAACATAAGATATACTTACTTATAATAAAAACATACTTACTTTTCATAAAAACATAAGGTGTATTTACCTTTCATAAAAACATACTTACTTTTCATAAAAACATAAGATATACTTACTTATAATAAAAACATACTTACTTTTCATAAAAACATAAGGTGTATTTACCTTTCATAAAAACATACTTACTTTTCATAAAAACATAAGATATACTTACTTGTCATAAAAACATACTTACTTTTCATAAAAACATAAGGTGTATTTACCTTTCATAAAAACATACTTACTTTTCATAAAAACATAAGATATACTTACTTGTCATAAAAACATACTTACTTTTCATAAAAACATAAGGTGTATTTACATTTCATAAAAACATACTTATTTTTCATAAAAACATAAGATATACTTACTTGTCATAAAAACATACTTACTTTTCATAAAAACATAAGGTGTATTTACCTTTCATAAAAACATACTTACTTTTCATAAAAACATAAAGTATATTTACATTTCATAACAACATACTTAATTTTCATAAAAACATAAGATATACTTACATTTCATAACAACATACTTAATTTTCATAAAAACATAAGATATACTTACATTTCATAACAACATACTTAATTTTCATAAAAACATAAGATATACTTACATTTCATAACAACATACTTAATTTTCATAAAAACATAAGATATACTTACCTTTTAAAAGATTAAAATGAAGTGTAGTAGTAAATGGACCAAAACTTTCTTGACCACCTTGAATTTCTCTTACTTGTGGATTTTGTCAAGAGATTGGAAATAAGTGTATATGTGTAGAGTTGTGTGTAAAAGAGATGGGTTTAAATAGATGTATAAAGTTGGCATATTGTAAACATAATCATTCAATTCTATTAATTTTAACACATCATTTTCTTAAAGTAAAGCACCATTCATATACTTTTCCATATTTATACAAATAATATGCTCTTCATGATTATATATAATGGAGTATATAATTCATTCATATACTTTTCCATATTTATACAATTATTATGCTCTTCATGATTACATATAATGGAGTCTTATCAATCATTCATATACTTTTCCATATTTATACAAATATTATGCTCTTCATGATTACATATAATGGAGTCTTATCAATCATTCATATACTTTTCCATATTTATACAAATATTATGCTCTTCATGATTATATATAATGGAGTATATAATTCATTCATATACTTTTCCATATTTATACAAATATTATGCTCTTCATGATTACATATAATGGAGTATATAATTCATTCATATACTTTTCCATATTTATACAAATATTATGCTCTTCATGATTACATATAATGGAGTATATCAACCATTCATATACTTTTCCATATTATTAAATTAAGATTCTCATAATTATTATATATAATGGAACCTCTCATGCTTACATATATTTTCTTAATTTCAATAATAAAATAATTTTTTGTATAAATAAATATTGGGATAACATTGAATTAAGTACTTGGACTTAATATACTTTAAATCAAGAGAATGGAGATATTTTTAGAATTTCGGAATTTAATTTAAAATCGAACGATCTCGATTATTTCTTGACTTGGCTATACGAATACGTCGCGGCGTTAACTTAATAAAAATGGGTGAAATAGTAGCGACACGATTTTCTATTAAAATAATTATTAATCGCGTAAAAATTCTTGGTCGCTACAAACTTACCCCCTTAAAATAATTTCGTCCTCGAAATTAAACTTACTTGATCTTATGATTTCTGAACACTTAATCAGAATCTCTTCTCTTCTTCTCTTAGGTAGTATCATTGCTACTATATTTAACCCACTGGACTTTGACTAAATGCATATCTTTGTTTTTCTTAAAAACATGGACTTTTCTATCAATAATAGACATATGTGTCTACTCATAAATTCTGACTCAAAAGGAAAATTCCCAATCGTATGTGATATTTCATCATGTCTTGTAGTACTCATGTAACCTGTCACTTATCATCGTATCATGTGACCTCAAATATTCGTATTAATATCTCTAAAATTTCAATAAATCTTTACTAACATATCATACCATAATAATTAGTCATTTCTTCTTATCACCAAATATCCCAAAGTAAATAAAATGGTTACCTGAATATTCCCTATGTAATATATCCAAACATATTATTCATCAATCAACATAATATCATCAGCTTATCTTTTCCCATATTTGTAACCAAAACGTTCTGCAAAATTCAAATAAATAATTAGCTCCCAAATAACTAAAATTCTTCACTTAATTGTCACAACATTTCCCGCAAGGTATTTCTTTCACTTGTACATACTTATGAATTCTGATTCAATACGGTCCTTATTTCTCTTTCACGTATTCCCGTATTATTTCTATACCTTGATTATTATATCAGAATATCAGTACCCAAAATCCAAGAAAAATATTTCATATCTCAAATCTTATCATCAAATCTTCCTTTATCGATAAAATTTAACAGTGCATTACTTCTTGTCTCCTCTTTTCATTAAAATAATCCTGCGCTTTCTTGCTGGACACAACATCACGCGGATTCACTCATATCCTTTACGCTTTTAAATAGTTCATGCTGGGAAGAGGTTAGAATCATCAAACAATGGATATCATCCTTTCTAACATTCGCAAGTATTATTCCAATCTTCCTATGAATGATCTGAGAAAGATCTATAGAATAAGGCTCGAAAGATTGAGGTTGCTGATGGCTTTATAGCCCTGCCCGGAGGTTTTGGTACCTTAGAAGAAATCTTTAACATTACCTCGTGGGCTCAACTAGGTCTCCATACTAAGCCTATTGGGCTTCTGAATGTTAACAATTTCTTTGATGGCTTGTTAACCTTTCTTGATTATGCTGTGGAACAGGGATTCATCTCTCCATTTTCCAGAAGGCTCCTTATTTCTGCTCCTACTATTGATGAACTACTGGATAAGCTGCAGTCATATATCTCAATACAAGATCCAGCAGGGGTTAAGATAGATTGGTCGCAAGGAAGGGGAATCAAGCGAAAATGGAGTCCGGTTAATGTAAACTTAACTTTATGAATCTTAGAATAGGTGGGGGTAGAGTACGGAGTATTCTTACTCTCGAGACACCCCTCTAATTTCCTAGGATTTCCTTAATGTTTAAATCTTGTGTGTACCTCAAAGGTTCCAGGTGGTAGATTACGGAGTATTCTTACTCTCGAAACACACCTCTTTGAAGGTTTCTTTATTTCCTCAAAAGGTCAGAGGTGGTAGGATACGGCTACTCCGGAAACACATCTCTCAATTTGAGGAATTTCCCATGTTGCTTTCTTTTGCTTTTGCGTGTTTCATGTATTTCTTTTCCAGTGTGACTCTTTGTGTGTTCTCCTTATGAGAAAATAATAAAATCTCTGCTATCATCTACTAAATCTCGTTTGTGATGTAAATGAACTTGCATGTCTAACCTTAATTCCTTTAGTGGATGCTTATCATATCATGCTCTTAATTCCAAATGATAAAATTCTGGACATAGTCTCCCTTGTAATTTGGACTTATCCCAAACCATAAGCATACTTCATAACTCACAATAATAAATAACTCCACATTTGATCACAACGATCTAAAAATATTGAAAACGATTCCAACACTTCAATATCATCAAAAAAATATCCCATAATTCAATTCATAATTCCTCAACATAACAATTTCAAATCATATTTTTCAATATTACAATATCACTTCCTTCCATACCTTAATTGGCTCAAAAGATTACTCATACTTATATTTATAAGTCATAAATCATATTCCCAAAATTTAATCACAAGGCCAAAGTTCATAATAAATTTCTCTTCAATATAGAGGCATAATTCACTTACTCAACATAATATCCATTACTTAATTCCCAATAACCAAATCTTTAAATCTCTAACTTCATAATGCTTCTCATAAAAGTCTTATTAAAACCACTTATAATCTTAACATCTCATAAAACTTCATAAAATTGGCTCGCTATTTCTCATTAAATCTAAATGATAGATAATCTGAACATATTTCTAATCATTTCTGTTGACTTCTCATACTTAGTGTCATGTCTAAAATCAATTATGCAAAGTCTATTTAAGGTTCATCATTTCTAAACTCAAGGACAACAATTATTTTGAAAATCATTCTTAAGTCATATTATTCCCATTATGCTCAACACCCGTTCTCTTTCTTTCTTTCCGAATTTTTTTTACAGAATTGAAACTTGAAGAGTGGTACCAATAATCATCCACAGTTTTCCTTGCTTTTAAGCAAAGGTAGTGATAAAGAGATAAATTATTGAACCGAAAATTGAAACTTGAAGAGGAAGTACTAATAACCATCCACAGTTTTTCCCTTGTTTTTACACAAAGGTAGTGATAAAGGGATAAATTATTGTACGAATTCATTATCAATTTTGTTTGTTTAATATATTATTCCATATATTTTGGGCAAAAGTTACAACCCAACTTAATTTCTAATTGAGTCAATCTTACTAAGCTTAATATGCACCAAAATTCATATAAATATCCTCTCTGTCTCATGATTCTACATTGAAAAGAATAAAAAAATTGAGTCTTCTATCAATTTATATCATACTTGACATGTATATTATGTGTAACACATAAAGATTCATAACATATGAAGATTTCATACTTAACATGTCTTAATAAAATCGTAAATGACTTGCAAAGCATATAACATACCTGGTTCGAGGAGTCAATACGTGGAGAGTGACATAGTAGAGTGATGAGTTAAAATATTTCATATAATCTTATTTTCCTTTAATCAACAATAATTTAATGTGGTTGTATCCAAATCAACATTTTCTTGAATCATAATTCCTAATTAATCACAGTCTTCAAAACAAATCCAATATCGATATAGTAATTATCTCCCCATCAATAATTAATAACTTAACCCAAATAAAATTTATCGTCAAATCTTATTTTTCCTTTAGTCCCCGAACTTTTAGAAATTTATCAAAGACATCAATATAAACATCATATCACTAACTAATTATATTCCATAAAATTTTCAGGACATTACAAACTCCCTTGCTTAAAATGAATTTTGTCCTTGAAATTCGCACATCAAATTTCATCATGCTTTTCAAAATCATAACCATACTTGACATGTGAAAATTAAATTTTTTTTTTATAATGAATAGTGATTTCGTTCACTGTTCATCATGAATAGCACGTCGTTTTACTGTTCACGTGAATAGTGATTTTTTTTTTTTTTTTAAAGAAATAAAATTTCAAAAATCTACAGAATCGTTTTTAAAACTCTTTGCTCTGATACCAACTGTGACGACCCGAATTCTCGACCATTCGAGTGCCACTAAAAGTGACTCATATCATATTATCGAGACTTAAATAGTAATGTAAAATTATTCAAAAGAATAATTAGAATCCCATAATTTTATTTGTGAATAAAAATAGAACATAATTTTCTTACATAAAGTTCAACATAATTATCTCATCAATCTTAACCACTTTTGCCACTTCCATGTTGACCGCCTCGAACCTTCAATTATCTGAAAATGGTAAATATCGTGGAGTGAGATTTATAAAATCCCAGTAAGTATACCAAGCATAAATTTTCTTTTGAAAGCCTATGGATCATTTTCATCATAACATAGGATAGGATCGAAATACTCATAAACATAGGGAGACACAAGAATTTTACCGAACTTAAATGGCAAGAATTCTTATGTGTAGCGCTACTAAACTCCGGTCCCCTTAGCATAATCATAAACATATCATATGGAACCCATAACAATCTTGTGAGATTGATTTCATAGCAATGATCCAAACATTTTCATAAAAACATAAGATATACTTACTTGTCATAAAAACATACTTACTTTTCATAAAAACATAAGGTGTATTTACCTTTCATAAAAACATACTTACTTTTCATAAAAACATAAGATATACTTACTTGTCATAAAAACATACTTACTTTTCATAAAAACATAAGGTGTATTTACCTTTCATAAAAACATACTTACTTTTCATAAAAACATAAGATATACTTACTTGTCATAAAAACATACTTACTTTTCATAAAAACATAAGGTGTATTTACCTTTCATAAAAACATACTTACTTTTCATAAAAACATAAGATATACTTACTTATAATAAAAACATACTTACTTTTCATAAAAACATAAGGTGTATTTACCTTTCATAAAAACATACTTACTTTTCATAAAAACATAAGATATACTTACTTATAATAAAAACATACTTACTTTTCATAAAAACATAAGGTGTATTTACCTTTCATAAAAACATACTTACTTTTCATAAAAACATAAGATATACTTACTTGTCATAAAAACATACTTACTTTTCATAAAAACATAAGGTGTATTTACCTTTCATAAAAACATACTTACTTTTCATAAAAACATAAGATATACTTACTTGTCATAAAAACATACTTACTTTTCATAAAAACATAAGGTGTATTTACATTTCATAAAAACATACTTACTTTTCATAAAAACATAAGATATACTTACTTGTCATAAAAACATACTTACTTTTCATAAAAACATAAGGTGTATTTACCTTTCATAAAAACATACTTACTTTTCATAAAAACATAAAGTATATTTACATTTCATAACAACATACTTAATTTTCATAAAAACATAAGATATACTTACATTTCATAACAACATACTTAATTTTCATAAAAACATAAGATATACTTACATTTCATAACAACATACTTAATTTTCATAAAAACATAAGATATACTTACATTTCATAACAACATACTTAATTTTCATAAAAACATAAGATATACTTACCTTTTAAAAGATTAAAATGAAGTGTAGTAGTAAATGGACCAAAACTTTCTTGACCACCTTGAATTTCTCTTACTTGTGGATTTTGTCAAGAGATTGGAAATAAGTGTATATGTGTAGAGTTGTGTGTAAAAGAGATGGGTTTAAATAGATGTATAAAGTTGGCATATTGTAAACATAATCATTCAATTCTATTAATTTTAACACATCATTTTCTTAAAGTAAAGCACCATTCATATACTTTTCCATATTTATACAAATAATATGCTCTTCATGATTATATATAATGGAGTATATAATTCATTCATATACTTTTCCATATTTATACAATTATTATGCTCTTCATGATTACATATAATGGAGTCTTATCAATCATTCATATACTTTTCCATATTTATACAAATATTATGCTCTTCATGATTACATATAATGGAGTCTTATCAATCATTCATATACTTTTCCATATTTATACAAATATTATGCTCTTCATGATTATATATAATGGAGTATATAATTCATTCATATACTTTTCCATATTTATACAAATATTATGCTCTTCATGATTACATATAATGGAGTATATAATTCATTCATATACTTTTCCATATTTATACAAATATTATGCTCTTCATGATTACATATAATGGAGTATATCAACCATTCATATACTTTTCCATATTATTAAATTAAGATTCTCATAATTATTATATATAATGGAACCTCTCATGCTTACATATATTTTCTTAATTTCAATAATAAAATAATTTTTTGTATAAATAAATATTGGGATAACATTGAATTAAGTACTTGGACTTAATATACTTTAAATCAAGAGAATGGAGATATTTTTAGAATTTCGGAATTTAATTTAAAATCGAACGATCTCGATTATTTCTTGACTTGGCTATACGAATACGTCGCGGCGTTAACTTAATAAAAATGGGTGAAATAGTAGCGACACGATTTCCTATTAAAATAATTATTAATCGCGTAAAAATTCTTGGTCGCTACAAACTTACCCCCTTAAAATAATTTCGTCCTCGAAATTAAACTTACTTGATCTTATGATTTCTGAACACTTAATCAGAATCTCTTCTCTTCTTCTCTTAGGTAGTATCATTGCTACTATATTTAACCCACTGGACTTTGACTAAATGCATATCTTTGTTTTTCTTAAAAACATGGACTTTTCTATCAATAATAGACATATGTGTCTACTCATAAATTCTGACTCAAAAGGAAAATTCCCAATCGTATGTGATATTTCATCATGTCTTGTAGTACTCATGTAACCTGTCACTTATCATCGTATCATGTGACCTCAAATATTCGTATTAATATCTCTAAAATTTCAATAAATCTTTACTAACATATCATACCATAATAATTAGTCATTTCTTCTTATCACCAAATATCCCAAAGTAAATAAAATGGTTACCTGAATATTCCCTATGTAATATATCCAAACATATTATTCATCAATCAACATAATATCATCAGCTTATCTTTTCCCATATTTGTAACCAAAACGTTCTGCAAAATTCAAATAAATAATTAGCTCCCAAATAACTAAAATTCTTCACTTAATTGTCACAACATTTCCCGCAAGGTATTTCTTTCACTTGTACATACTTATGAATTCTGATTCAATACGGTCCTTATTTCTCTTTCACGTATTCCCGTATTATTTCTATACCTTGATTATTATATCAGAATATCAGTACCCAAAATCCAAGAAAAATATTTCATATCTCAAATCTTATCATCAAATCTTCCTTTATCGATAAAATTTAACAGTGCATTACTTCTTGTCTCCTCTTTTCATTAAAATAATCCTGCGCTTTCTTGCTGGACACAACATCACGCGGATTCACTCATATCCTTTACGCTTTTAAATAGTTCATGCTGGGAAGAGGTTAGAATCATCAAACAATGGATATCATCCTTTCTAACATTCGCAAGTATTATTCCAATCTTCCTATGAATGATCTGAGAAAGATCTATAGAATAAGGCTCGAAAGATTGAGGTTGCTGATGGCTTTATAGCCCTGCCCGGAGGTTTTGGTACCTTAGAAGAAATCTTTAACATTACCTCGTGGGCTCAACTAGGTCTCCATACTAAGCCTATTGGGCTTCTGAATGTTAACAATTTCTTTGATGGCTTGTTAACATTTCTTGATTATGCTGTGGAACAGGGATTCATCTCTCCATTTTCCAGAAGGCTCCTTATTTCTGCTCCTACTATTGATGAACTACTGGATAAGCTGCAGTCATATATCTCAATACAAGATCCAGCAGGGGTTAAGATAGATTGGTCGCAAGGAAGGGGAATCAAGCGAAAATGGAGTCCGGTTAATGTAAACTTAACTTTATGAATCTTAGAATAGGTGGGGGTAGAGTACGGAGTATTCTTACTCTCGAGACACCCCTCTAATTTCCTAGGATTTCCTTAATGTTTAAATCTTGTGTGTACCTCAAAGGTTCCAGGTGGTAGATTACGGAGTATTCTTACTCTCGAAACACACCTCTTTGAAGGTTTCTTTATTTCCTCAAAAGGTCAGAGGTGGTAGGATACGGCTACTCCGGAAACACATCTCTCAATTTGAGGAATTTCCCATGTTGCTTTCTTTTGCTTTTGCGTGTTTCATGTATTTCTTTTCCAGTGTGACTCTTTGTGTGTTCTCCTTATGAGAAAATAATAAAATCTCTGCTATCATCTACTAAATCTCGTTTGTGATGTAAATGAACTTGCATGTCTAACCTTAATTCCTTTAGTGGATGCTTATCATATCATGCTCTTAATTCCAAATGATAAAATTCTGGACATAGTCTCCCTTGTAATTTGGACTTATCCCAAACCATAAGCATACTTCATAACTCACAATAATAAATAACTCCACATTTGATCACAACGATCTAAAAATATTGAAAACGATTCCAACACTTCAATATCATCAAAAAAATATCCCATAATTCAATTCATAATTCCTCAACATAACAATTTCAAATCATATTTTTCAATATTACAATATCACTTCCTTCCATACCTTAATTGGCTCAAAAGATTACTCATACTTATATTTATAAGTCATAAATCATATTCCCAAAATTTAATCACAAGGCCAAAGTTCATAATAAATTTCTCTTCAATATAGAGGCATAATTCACTTACTCAACATAATATCCATTACTTAATTCCCAATAACCAAATCTTTAAATCTCTAACTTCATAATGCTTCTCATAAAAGTCTTATTAAAACCACTTATAATCTTAACATCTCATAAAACTTCATAAAATTGGCTCGCTATTTCTCATTAAATCTAAATGATAGATAATCTGAACATATTTCTAATCATTTCTGTTGACTTCTCATACTTAGTGTCATGTCTAAAATCAATTATGCAAAGTCTATTTAAGGTTCATCATTTCTAAACTCAAGGACAACAATTATTTTGAAAATCATTCTTAAGTCATATTATTCCCATTATGCTCAACACCCGTTCTCTTTCTTTCTTTCCGAATTTTTTTTACAGAATTGAAACTTGAAGAGTGGTACCAATAATCATCCACAGTTTTCCTTGCTTTTAAGCAAAGGTAGTGATAAAGAGATAAATTATTGAACCGAAAATTGAAACTTGAAGAGGAAGTACTAATAACCATCCACAGTTTTTCCCTTGTTTTTACACAAAGGTAGTGATAAAGGGATAAATTATTGTACGAATTCATTATCAATTTTGTTTGTTTAATATATTATTCCATATATTTTGGGCAAAAGTTACAACCCAACTTAATTTCTAATTGAGTCAATCTTACTAAGCTTAATATGCACCAAAATTCATATAAATATCCTCTCTGTCTCATGATTCTACATTGAAAAGAATAAAAAAATTGAGTCTTCTATCAATTTATATCATACTTGACATGTATATTATGTGTAACACATAAAGATTCATAACATATGAAGATTTCATACTTAACATGTCTTAATAAAATCGTAAATGACTTGCAAAGCATATAACATACCTGGTTCGAGGAGTCAATACGTGGAGAGTGACATAGTAGAGTGATGAGTTAAAATATTTCATATAATCTTATTTTCCTTTAATCAACAATAATTTAATGTGGTTGTATCCAAATCAACATTTTCTTGAATCATAATTCCTAATTAATCACAGTCTTCAAAACAAATCCAATATCGATATAGTAATTATCTCCCCATCAATAATTAATAACTTAACCCAAATAAAATTTATCGTCAAATCTTATTTTTCCTTTAGTCCCCGAACTTTTAGAAATTTATCAAAGACATCAATATAAACATCATATCACTAACTAATTATATTCCATAAAATTTTCAGGACATTACAAACTCCCTTGCTTAAAATGAATTTTGTCCTTGAAATTCGCACATCAAATTTCATCATGCTTTTCAAAATCATAACCATACTTGACATGTGAAAATTAAATTTTTTTTTTATAATGAATAGTGATTTCGTTCACTGTTCATCATGAATAGCACGTCGTTTTACTGTTCACGTGAATAGTGATTTTTTTTTTTTTTTTAAAGAAATAAAATTTCAAAAATCTACAGAATCGTTTTTAAAACTCTTTGCTCTGATACCAACTGTGACGACCCGAATTCTCGACCATTCGAGTGCCACTAAAAGTGACTCATATCATATTATCGAGACTTAAATAGTAATGTAAAATTATTCAAAAGAATAATTAGAATCCCATAATTTTATTTGTGAATAAAAATAGAACATAATTTTCTTACATAAAGTTCAACATAATTATCTCATCAATCTTAACCACTTTTGCCACTTCCATGTTGACCGCCTCGAACCTTCAATTATCTGAAAATGGTAAATATCGTGGAGTGAGATTTATAAAATCCCAGTAAGTATACCAAGCATAAATTTTCTTTTGAAAGCCTATGGATCATTTTCATCATAACATAGGATAGGATCGAAATACTCATAAACATAGGGAGACACAAGAATTTTACCGAACTTAAATGGCAAGAATTCTTATGTGTAGCGCTACTAAACTCCGGTCCCCTTAGCATAATCATAAACATATCATATGGAACCCATAACAATCTTGTGAGATTGATTTCATAGCAATGATCCAAACATTTTCATAAAAACATAAGATATACTTACTTGTCATAAAAACATACTTACTTTTCATAAAAACATAAGGTGTATTTACCTTTCATAAAAACATACTTACTTTTCATAAAAACATAAGATATACTTACTTGTCATAAAAACATACTTACTTTTCATAAAAACATAAGGTGTATTTACCTTTCATAAAAACATACTTACTTTTCATAAAAACATAAGATATACTTACTTGTCATAAAAACATACTTACTTTTCATAAAAACATAAGGTGTATTTACCTTTCATAAAAACATACTTACTTTTCATAAAAACATAAGATATACTTACTTGTCATAAAAACATACTTACTTTTCATAAAAACATAAGGTGTATTTACCTTTCATAAAAACATACTTACTTTTCATAAAAACATAAGATATACTTACTTGTCATAAAAACATACTTACTTTTCATAAAAATATAAGGTGTATTTACCTTTCATAAAAACATACTTACTTTTCATAAAAATATAAGATATACTTACTTGTCATAAAAACATACTTACTTTTCATAAAAACATAAGGTGTATTTACCTTTCATAAAAACATACTTACTTTTCATAAAAACATAAGATATACTTACTTGTCATAAAAACATACTTACTTTTCATAAAAACATAAGGTGTATTTACCTTTCATAAAAACATACTTACTTTTCATAAAAACATAAGATATACTTACTTGTAATAAAAACATACTTACTTTTCATAAAAACATAAGGTGTATTTACCTTTCATAAAAACATACTTACTTTTCATAAAAACATAAGATATACTTACTTGTCATAAAAACATACTTACTTTTCATAAAAATATAAGGTGTATTTACCTTTCATAAAAACATACTTACTTTTCATAAAAACATAAGATATACTTACTTGTCATAAAAACATACTTACTTTTCATAAAAACATAAGGTGTATTTACCTTTCATAAAAACATACTTACTTTTCATAAAAACATAAGATATACTTACTTGTCATAAAAACATACTTACTTTTCATAAAAACATAAGGTGTATTTACCTTTCATAAAAACATACTTACTTTTCATAAAAACATAAGATATACTTACTTGTCATAAAAACATACTTACTTTTCATAAAAACATAAGGTGTATTTACCTTTCATAAAAACATACTTACTTTTCATAAAAACATAAGATATACTTACTTATAATAAAAACATACTTACTTTTCATAAAAACATAAGGTGTATTTACCTTTCATAAAAACATACTTACTTTTCATAAAAACATAAGATATACTTACTTATAATAAAAACATACTTACTTTTCATAAAAACATAAGGTGTATTTACCTTTCATAAAAACATACTTACTTTTCATAAAAACATAAGATATACTTACTTGTCATAAAAACATACTTACTTTTCATAAAAACATAAGGTGTATTTACCTTTCATAAAAACATACTTACTTTTCATAAAAACATAAGATATACTTACTTGTCATAAAAACATACTTACTTTTCATAAAAACATAAGGTGTATTTACATTTCATAAAAACATACTTACTTTTCATAAAAACATAAGATATACTTACTTGTCATAAAAACATACTTACTTTTCATAAAAACATAAGGTGTATTTACCTTTCATAAAAACATACTTACTTTTCATAAAAACATAAAGTATATTTACATTTCATAACAACATACTTAATTTTCATAAAAACATAAGATATACTTACATTTCATAACAACATACTTAATTTTCATAAAAACATAAGATATACTTACATTTCATAACAACATACTTAATTTTCATAAAAACATAAGATATACTTACATTTCATAACAACATACTTAATTTTCATAAAAACATAAGATATACTTACCTTTTAAAAGATTAAAATGAAGTGTAGTAGTAAATGGACCAAAACTTTCTTGACCACCTTGAATTTCTCTTACTTGTGGATTTTGTCAAGAGATTGGAAATAAGTGTATATGTGTAGAGTTGTGTGTAAAAGAGATGGGTTTAAATAGATGTATAAAGTTGGCATATTGTAAACATAATCATTCAATTCTATTAATTTTAACACATCATTTTCTTAAAGTAAAGCACCATTCATATACTTTTCCATATTTATACAAATAATATGCTCTTCATGATTATATATAATGGAGTATATAATTCATTCATATACTTTTCCATATTTATACAATTATTATGCTCTTCATGATTACATATAATGGAGTCTTATCAATCATTCATATACTTTTCCATATTTATACAAATATTATGCTCTTCATGATTACATATAATGGAGTCTTATCAATCATTCATATACTTTTCCATATTTATACAAATATTATGCTCTTCATGATTATATATAATGGAGTATATAATTCATTCATATACTTTTCCATATTTATACAAATATTATGCTCTTCATGATTACATATAATGGAGTATATAATTCATTCATATACTTTTCCATATTTATACAAATATTATGCTCTTCATGATTACATATAATGGAGTATATCAACCATTCATATACTTTTCCATATTATTAAATTAAGATTCTCATAATTATTATATATAATGGAACCTCTCATGCTTACATATATTTTCTTAATTTCAATAATAAAAATAATTTTTTGTATAAATAAATATTGGGATAACATTGAATTAAGTACTTGGACTTAATATACTTTAAATCAAGAGAATGGAGATATTTTTAGAATTTCGGAATTTAATTTAAAATCGAACGATCTCGATTATTTCTTGACTTGGCTATACGAATACGTCGCGGCGTTAACTTAATAAAAATGGGTGAAATAGTAGCGACACGATTTTCTATTAAAATAATTATTAATCGCGTAAAAATTCTTGGTCGCTACACTTCTCCACATGAATAACATTTACATTTTTTAGGATTTTTAGGGTATGTTCTAGTTTTGTTTTGTTTTTATCTTAAATATCTTTTATATAGTACTCTATACCTTTTAAATGTTTTATTATATGACTTTTTATATTTATTGAATTTTTTAAATTTGTCTCTAAATTTATCTTTTATGTAATATTTCTTTTTCTTATATTTTCTTTGTAGATGACATCCCCATTGGTTTGGTTTATATTGCAATTTATCACAGTATAATGATTGTTTACTTGCTTTGTGAGATTTTATTATATTATTTGCTTGCATACATTATTCTTTCTGTTGCATTTCTATAAATTGGATTCTTGCTCGTAGACTATTATTACTCAATGGTATTTTTAATTTTTCTCATTCTTTAAATAATTCTAAATTTCATGGGTTTGGTAGTTTAAAGAATATTTGGTTCATAATTTCCATACCATATGTTTCCTGATTATATTCTGCTTTTTCAAAATATTATCTAAATTCATATGCAAATTGTTTAAAGTAACACATGTCACATATTGATAAATTTTCTAATAAATATCTATTTCTTAGTTTTGAGCTAATTTTAGTATCTCTGTCTATTACTAATGTATATTCTCTTTTTAATGCATCTTCATATCTGTTCAAAATAGTTCATATTTCATCTTGGTCATTTCATCTAACTTGTCCTATATAAGTTTCTGTTAAATTTCTCCACCATCTTGCAGTGGTTCCTATAAATGTATTTTCTAACATTAATTGGAATTGTTTTCCTATTAATTCTCTAGTATAGGCCATCATAGCCATAGATTTCATCCATAATTCTAATTTGTGGTCTACATCTTACACACATCCTAAATCTATCAATCTTCATTCTGAACTAATTTGTATTTCCATACTTCTCCATGGTGTATATTCTATAGGATAATTTTTACTCGACTTGGTGTGATATTTTTGTTGTGGTATAAAATTATTTGTTTTAAAATTTTGGTTTTGTCTTTGATTCATATAGATTTCTGGTGTATTTTTTGGATTAGTATTACTTATAGTTTCTTTTTTAACTTGGTTAGTTCCTGGTTGCTATATATATTCTAGTGGATTTTGTCCTGCTGGTACTAAAGCTCTTTATTGGTCATTCATATTAATTTCTTCTATTTTAAGATTTTTAAATTTTTCTATATAATCTTCTTCTGTTATGTAATCTTCTTCACATTTTTCTTTAGGATTTTCCATAAATTTTTCTATCTGTTCAGTAATCATATTTATTACTAATCTTTTGATAGCTTTAAATTCTTTGTCAGTTATTATTCTTTTAGGTTTTCTTTTTTCTATTTCGTCATATATTTTTGTTATATTTTGGTTTACAATTTCAATATTTTGTTGTATATTATCTAATCTTTTGTGTAAATCATTTTTCCCTATTTCTTCTTCTTTGATTGTTCTTACCATATTTATTTGTTCTATAATAGTTTTTTGCTCTGTAATTTCTATTGAGTTTTCATATACTCCTACCATATTCCCTATTTTATTTATTTTATCAGTTATTAGCTTAATTTGGTTTTCTAAGGTTATTAATTATTTTGATAGGTTATATACATATTGCTTTACTTCTAATATTTGTGTGGATATATTTTTGTTTATATCTTTAAAATCAT
The DNA here is from genome assembly GCA_963555705.1 of Ligustrum vulgare. Taxonomy (NCBI): domain Eukaryota; kingdom Viridiplantae; phylum Streptophyta; class Magnoliopsida; order Lamiales; family Oleaceae; genus Ligustrum; species Ligustrum vulgare. The sequence goes on along the minus strand of OY743189.1, from coordinate 30,618,882 downwards.
TAGTTATTTCTATCATTTGTCTTATTTCTAATTGTAAATTATTAATAATTTCTTGAACTTGTTCTGTATTTTTTGCCTGTTCTAAGTTTTGTTCTGTAATTTTATCAAAACTTATTCCTAATTTATTTAGTAAAAATAAATTTGTCCAATTTAATTGTTTATATTCTCCAAATCCTCCTTCTCCTAATAGTATAAATGGTATAAATTTTTCATATGTTTCAGTTATTAATGGCCAATGGCTATTATTTGGTAAATCTTTAGATTTATAATTACGTACTCTAGGTTCGATTATTGGTAATTTTTTAGACATTTTTCTAAATATATTTCTAAGTATAACTACTAGCTCTGATACCACACTGGACCGAATCTTGGATTTTTATTTTTGCGAAATTATATTATAGTCTTCTTCTAACTTTTCTTAAGGTTCTTTCTCTATATTCATTTATACTTCTATTTCCTTCCTTTTTAATTTCAATTATTTCTATTAATATAAGATATTCGTTATGTTGCCTTACTAATCTTCTAATTTTATCATTTATTACTATAACTTCTGTGCTTAAACATCTTCCAGTTTTTTCTAATTCAAAATATTCACTCACTATGTAAATATCTAATTAGATCTTTTCTTTTTTCATGAAATAGATGAGGGTCATAAACATGCATAATATTTTTAATTGTGAAATAATTTATAAAAATTATTTTTCAAGAATTTTATTATAAATTAAACTTAGTAAAATAATATGTTAAATAAGTATTGGTTAGATAAGTATTGGTTAGATAAGTTATATCCTTAGCTTTTAAAGGATAAAATATTTATTTTATGTTTGTTTGTATGTTGTTAGTACATATTGTAATAATATGTTAAATAAGTATTGGTTAGATAAGTTATATCCTTAGCTTTTAAAGGGTAAAATATTTATTTTATGTTTGTTTGTATGTTGTTAGTACATATTGTTAGTAAATCTAGTATTTTCCTAATATAAAATACAATTGTACTGTTCAAGGTCTTGAGTACATTTGGATAACTGAAGGCTTTAGAGGCTTGTTCAAAGGCAATGGCACCTATTGAGCTCGAATTGTACCAAATTCAGCAGTCAAGTTCTTCAGCTATGAGCAAGCTTCCAATATTTATGGGTTTATAAAAAAAATTTATATAGATTTTTCTCACGTTTGTGAGTGTTGGTTGCTTTCTTTTTCAGTTTGAATTTTTCTGTTGACGTGCCTCTGCCAAATAAGTAGTTTCATGATGCTAATGCTATGATTTTGGCAGTGATTTTTTTTTTTAAAAAAAAAAACATATCCTTGCATGGGAATGAACCTTATTTTTCCTGTTTCCTTTTGGCAAGTATAAGAAAATTGCAGCATTTAACTAATCTTATTTAAGAGCAAGATTGAGCTGTTTGGTACGTGATGATTCTTTGATACCTGAATGGAATAAGCCATAAGATTGATATGAGTTTTTTGGGAAAGGCAGTTGCTTAGAGGTCAATGTGCTTTGTAATGTTTTGAAACTCCAAATGTATTTAATGGAGATTAAATTGGAGATATGCCAAACTTGTTTTTAGGTGTAAATAAAAGTTGGAACTAAAATCTGATTATTTTCTTGCAGAATTGTTAGTTTCAGGTTTGAGGATTTGCCATATCTATTTTGACGTATACAATGACATTAACATTCCTCGCTAAATTTTTCTCCCGGTTCTCCTTTCATTTAAATCTCTTTTTCCATTCTACATCATTTGATATCAGGGCCTACTCTTGTTGACCTTCAATTTTAAAAATAAGACTCTTGACTGCTGAACCTCCTTCAAATTATATTGTCATTATAAATCTTAGAGCACGTTTGGCATAGGAGAAGTTGGAAGAAAATTGGATTTTTGGGGGAATGTGTGGCTGAAAAGTGTTAAAGTAATGGATCCTACAAAAATGTGTGATTAAAAATGAGTTTTGAAGGAAAGTTGTATAAAAATTCTTAAACTAAACAAGGACTAGCCTCCGTGTGGATACAAATTCAAATATGATTTATAAATCAAGTCAAAGTCTAATACTAATTACTATTCAAATATTTCGTGGAATCCACTACTATTCATCTTTATAAATCATTTATAAATTTTCCAAACATAGGCTTATAAACACACCGTTTTTTTACGTTATCATTACAATTATAAACCAATTTATCAACAACACATTTTCTCAAATAACTTTTTAACCACATACATTTTCTCTCTACAATTTTCAACCATACATCCTTCCTATAAAATACCAAAAAATAAAATAAAAAAATTGGTAGCTTGTGTTATTTTCACTTTCAAGTAAAACACGAGATGGCGAAAAAAATTTCCTTGCAAGATTATGATATTGGCTTTTTTTATTAGTAAAAAATGTTGATTCGTTGGTGAATGATCTCCAAGTGGGACAATTTTAAATATGTGTCTTTTGTTTGTTTAAGCAATCTAGTACAATTTAATATATTGAGCATTCCATTAAGGGATTTATAGAAAAATCTTAGCTTTGAGTACGGTTTGGTATATATTTATCAACAAACAAGTATAAAAAATTTCGTTTGATGCATTCATCATTTGACTATGTCATTTTATGTTGCAACAGCAACAGAGGTGTATATTATATATGTACTAACGACAAACTGGAAATGGTACGTCTTTATTAGTTTTTTTCAGTACATATGTGGGACAAGTTGCATTTTCAATTTTAGTTCCATAATATAATATTGATCTATTTTTCTTTGCTTTCCATGCGTGTGTCATATTCTTACATTGACCTTATATAAGTTGAAAGCGAAGTCGTGAAAGCCATAGGAAAGTGTATGGTGACCTAATATACTGGCATGATTGATGCTTTCAGGCATGAGGACTACAGAGCACTGTACAAGGGTTTGGTCCCCAATTCTGTCAAGGTTTGTCTAATTTTATAACCTTAAATTTTCTAGTTTTCTTGATACGTGTTATAGTTTGTATTAAGCATGTTTGGCAAAGCTTTCAAAGTTTGCTTATACATTTACTTATAAGTAAATAAGTTGATTTTCCTTTGTTCCCGTTCAGGTTGCCCCGTCAATAGCCATTGCTTTTGTGACACATGAGCAAGTTAAGGACATTATGGGTGTTGAGTTTAGGACATGAGACTGATGCACAAGAAAATCTGAAGTTGTTTCCATAGGCAAAAGGGGAGACAGACAATTAAAAATTAACTTAAATCCTCCTCTGCACGGAGAAAGGTTAAAAGTGTGGGGACGCAACGAGGACACAGTTTTGTTATTTCTCAAGGTTTCATTTACAATAAGCACCATTGAAATCTATTTAATATATCTATTTATTAATATATAATAGAAGAAGTGATTGTCAAATTTTTTCCTCCCAATAAATCCCGCCCAGTTGAAACGACGTCGTTTTGGGTTCTTGAAAAAAAACACAAAAATCGCTTCTATCTAAACCTGATTTCTTATTTTCAAAATTCAAATCACCCGTTTCTCTCTCTGTCTCGAAGCCGGCCTCAAAATCTGTTCGTAGGTTCTCCTCCACTGGAGATTCAACCTCTACCTCTTCTATGTATAAGGGATTCTCCAGTTTTCTGAGCGAGAACGGGAATTCGGCCATGGGGAATATTAAGAAAGGTTCGAGGGAAATAGGAAAATTGTGAGCTGAATCTGTTATTGAAGCAGCAAATCTTGCTGCCAATGGACAACCGTTCGAGGTCGTCTATTAGCCACAAGCTAGCGCGCCAGAGTTTGTGGTGAAGGCCTCTACGGTGGGGATGCTTCTAGTGTGATTCCGGTGAAGCTTCCGGCGAGGATAAGGAAGTGGTGAAATTTGTAGAGCACCCAAGAAGAGGAAGAGGGACTTGAACCAATGGCTTCACTGAGTGAGTACCATAACCCATATATCGATTCTTGAATCCATTCATCGTTCTTATAACAGCAAGGTTGTTCCATGACCAAGTAGGAGTCTGTTGTGCTCCTTTTGGGTAAGAATTTCTCAATTTTAGTAGGATAGGGAAGGAAAAAAAATCACCAAGAAAGAAAAATGACTATGATATAGTAATATAATAGGAAAAATGTTACCATTAGTCTATTTGGATTTGGGATTTGTTATGATTCATGTAATGTTATAATGTAAGCTTTTTTTGAAAGCCAGAACACATATATGTATATCAGATTGATGCTTATAGTTATAAATTATTCTTGAGATCTTGTGCATCTTGAGCCCTATGATGATGCCTGTAACATTGGATTCTGTTATAAGAATCCCTTCTTCCATCTCAAAAACCCAATGTCCGTTTTCATACTTATTGCGTGAAATGAGACAAAAAATTTCTATATGATGTTAATTTTTATTTATGGTCTTGATATTTATGATCCTTATCTATGTAAGATTTCGTCTGATTGAGATGCTTATGTTCATGGGAATATATTTTGGTCGAAACCCACTGGGTTCACAAGCTAATTATATGTTCTTTCTTAGTAGGTTTATTCCATGGATAAGATAAAAATTGTGCAAAAGCAAAACGGTTGCCGAGAAATTTCCCAGTCATTCGCCATTGCACCAGTCACGCCACATTGGTAGATGCCTCCAAATCGGTGAGTAATTTCTCATAAATCTTAAATTTTCCCTTTAGTGAAGTGGGGTTATGTAAATTTCATTTATGGATTTAGAAGAATTGTGTTGCAGTCAAATGTAAGGAAATACTTAAAACATAATATCAAATGCTCACATTTGACCCAGCTATGCTTGAATGAATTTGAATATGTCGAATTTTATGCTAAAATTACTGGTCTAAAGTCGGCATCAGGTAAAAATCTGGATTTTTACCTGTTTTTTGGTCTGAAAGCTGATCTGAGAAATTATAAATTATGAACCTGTTTTTTTTTTTTTTTCTTTTTACCCCCCTGTTTTTTTGGCTAACCTCCTGAATTAACCTAATGGTGTGAAAGAGAAAATTTGGCAAAACCTTAAACTTAAGCCCCTGTTTGTATTTTAAATTTTGATTTAGTAACCTTATGACTTGTGAAAGTATTGTCAAGTGTCCACCATTCCATCGCTAAGTATTGCTTTTAATTTTTTTGTTATTGTCTAATTTACACAAAAATCCGTGTCACTTTTTTTTCTCAGCTCCTCGAGTAATTAAATGCAATCCTTTGTTTCTCATTCTCACAGTTTTTTGCTTCTATTAGGTTGAGTACGACAATAGATTAATTAAATGTTTACCCCATTCCTACAGCTCTTATCTCATCAAGTATTTACTTCGGGCAGGTTTTCGATTCTTTATTATTACAAAATTCCTTTGCATTTTAAATTTTGATTTAGTATTGCTTTCTAAAATATGCCTATTTTCGGAAGTATTACATCTTTGCATATGTAGATGCCCCTGTTGGGTGGATTTGTGAATAGTGATGCCAAATAATGAAAGTTTGTAAATCCGAGCCGAAATTTGGACAGAGTAACGGAAATGAAAGTACAAACAAAGAAGAAGAAGAAAAGAAGAAGGACAAAGCCGAGGCAAGAGTTGAACTCTTTGTCCTTAAGTCGAATTTGCCCCGCAACGGTGCCTACGGATAAAGACAATCGACTCCCAAGATACAACGGCTTCACTTGTGTTTGTAGCACTCCAAAACACAAGTACAACGAATCAACTATAGGCTTACGTACTCCAAGGATGCAATGAAGAAAATCAAAACAAATGAAATGAATTGATTTTGGAGACAAGTGAGGAAGAGAGGTATTTTTGCATATCAAAAAAGTGAGTAATAGGACACCCAAAGGGTCCTATATATAGATCATGAAAGGGTGTGGACGAAATGGTTTAAGGCCAAACCATGCACCATTTCCAAACAATGCACCTTTGTGAGAAGGTGTCTCCTGGACGGACAACCGTGCGGTCGCACGGTCTTACTCAAAAATCCAAAAAATAAATTGACGTGTGGTCGCACGGTTTACGAACCATGCGGCCGCACGGTCAAATATTTTGACCTGATTTTCGTCATTTTCCGTAATTTCTCATTCATCCGATATTGGTTTTCGAAATGTCAAATATACCCTTCAATATATATAGAGAAATCAAAATTCTCTTTCGGGGGCGTTGCCCCCGAGCCCCCACGACCCCCGCGACCTGACCGGGCAGGTCGATCCCCGTTTGTGCGCCCCGAAGCGGCGAAGTGGCAAACAATTTTGCCCAAACGGATTGAGTCGAGCTTTTGAGTATTTGGCCGAAGTTGACACGAAGTCACTTTAATCGATTTCCAATTCTCGATTTATTAACCAATATCCAACAGCCCCAGGATATCAAATACTAAAGAATTTAAACATCATCAGCACAGGCGTGTTATACCGTATCATTCTTAAAAAAACAGTAAGTCATTTCTCAATTTACATCTGTTAAATGTCAACTTCAAGTTGGATTTTGCTATTCTGGTTGTTCTTGCTGGGTTTTGTAATTCTAATTGTTCTTACTGGATATTGTGGAGGTGGCGACTACAATCCAAGTCCCACTATCATCTGGGGAGGCTTGACGTAGCTCTTGATTTGATTGAGAACAAGAGGAACTGATTTCTATTAGCACTAAGTAGAACTCATCAATGTAGACTTGCACCTCCTCAAATGGCTTAATCACAAAATCAATTATTGGACAACCAGTGAAGTTGAGAAAATTTGATTTGATCTCTTCCTCATTAATTTTCACTTCCCCGTGTGATTCTTGTGTGATTAAATTGTCATTCTCTTCAAACTCATCTCCATCAGTTGATGTCTCCTCGGATTGAATGACCAATCCAAAATTTGAATCCATGGGCAATGTCAAGTTTTTCATGTTAATTCCCAAGAGTGGATTAACAATGGTTTGGGAAGGAAACTTTCCTTGAGATTTCAATCTGCTCACAGTTGATGCCAATTGACTCACTTGATTCTCCAAGTTTTTAATCCCCGCCCTTGTCTCTTGTTGAAATTGTTGTGTATTAATTGCAAGTGATTTAACAATTTCTTCTAAAGACATACTTGAACTTGAAGAAAATTGTTGTGGTTGAGGAGTAGGTTGTCTGGGCTGAAATTGCTGGAACTGTTGGAATTGTGACCTTGTTTGATGACTGAAGTTCAGATGATCCCTCCATCCTGGGTTGTAACGGTTTGAATATGGATCATATTTTGTTTGAGGTGGGTCTGGAAATCTTCCAACTGCATTAGCCTGCTCAAATGAATATTCTTGAAAAGTAAGACATGTGTCAGTTGGATGACTGGTGGCAGCACAAATTCCACATTCTTTAACCTGTTGCATATTTCCTACAACCATTTGTTGAACAAGAGAGATTAAATTCGCTATTTGATTTTCAAGAGATGATACATTTACCTCATTCACCATTTTCACAGGGGTGTCTTGTCTGAATCCAAATTGCTGAGTGTTAGCAGCCATGATGGAGATCAAATCACTGAATGGAATCAATTGAGTATAAAATGAATAAAATAAAAATGAAAAATTAAATCTATTTGACACCAATCCCCGGCAACGGCGCCAAAAATTTGATGGGTGTCGAATCCAACAAATAATAATATTTTCTTGCTCTCATAAAAATAAATTGCAATAGTGGTGAGCAAGGTCGAATCCACATGGATTGATTAGATTTAATTCTTCGGAAAAATTAAAAGGAATGAATTGAAAATAAGGGGGGTTTTGAGTTTTTGAATGTGAAATCAATTTGTAAATAACAAATGCGAAATTAAAATTGTTGAAAATATCAAATTAAATAAATATCAAGTCCAAGGTATAATCTCAGTATTGATTCACAGAATTGATCATTGATGCAAGAATAAAATCCTTAAATCATTCTCTAAATTGGTTATGGTCATTGATACGATCTAACAACATATCTCTCCTTACTTTATCGATAATCAAGAGACGCTCGTTGATTATTTCCCTAATCAATAAACAACCCTAGATACGATCGTAGGATTTAATTTACCAATAGCATTAATTCCTAGAGAGACGACCAAATTCTAACCAACAAATTCACACGCGTGATTCATTTAAGCTAGGTTATATATCTTCATAACATAAGTAAAAAATCAGTATATAATTAACTATGTTATTTGCCACTTGTATTAGAAAACCTAAACAATTACGGATTTAGATTCCTAATTGGCTAAGTATCGTTTTGACAATTAAAACAACGTGCACTTTGTATTAATAAATCAAAACAACAACTTTGATGCAAACAAAAGATATATAAATAGAAAACAATCAAAGGAACAATTAGATTTAATTAGATCTTACAATTCTTGATGAATCAAAATTTCGAATATCCTTGAACTGGAATAATAAATTAGCTACTCATAAACATTGTTAATTAAAAACCAAAAGAAATAATAATTAAACAAAGGTAAAAAAATGTCGAACTCCCAAAAATCTGATCTGAAAAATGCGTGATTGCTCCCCTCCAATACTTCTTCCCCGTCCAACCAATTCTGCCTCCTCCTTTTCTTTTCTTTTTTTCACGTCCAGCTCCTCCTTTTCTCCCTTTTTGATCCTTTTTTTTTTCCTTTTTGTCTTCCTTTTCTTGAGTTGTCCAGCAGCCACCCCTTTTTTTTTCAACTCTTTCCTTTCTTAACTTTTCAATCTTTCCTTACTTTAATCATTTCCCATTATAATTCTTTTTTTCCTTTGTGGTTCTTTGTTTCCTTAAATATATATGTCAACCCTTATCACCTAACGTGTGTCGTCTAGAAATTAGTCTAGGTTCAATAGCTGGGCCTTTAATTTTATACAACAAGATTGTGTAAAGTCCCTTAATAATTTGAGACAGCTGACTTTCACAACAATAAGGCGTGTCCACGCCTTATGTCAAGTGCTCCTCTGGTTGTGTGCCTTAAAATTCCAAATTTCTTCTTCCTTATTTGTGATATTTGAGTCAAATTGATCTCAATTCCCCACCTAATTCACAAAACATAAAATACGATTAATATTCAAAATTTAAGCATTTAAAGTCATTGAATCAAGAAGAAGAATCACTAATAAAACAACAATTATGCACCGTGTCATTTACACTGCTGCTAACATACTTCTCTTTCCAATTCATCTTTCATTTGACATGTAGTGGCGGCTCGTGTGCAGAATAACCAAATGAAATTTCATCTATATATTCATTATGGCCCACATTTATTGGCCTCTACATTGCCAATTATGTTGTGGAAAGATCAACAGGGTGAGTAGACTGATTTCTTATTTCAAGTTTTTTTTTTCCCCCTTTTTTTTCCTCAAGGATGCCTACTTCCTGGCTATAGTAATGAGAGAGAGAGTAGCCTATATCATAACCCAACCTGCCACTAGCATCTGTCTTTCAAATTTATATTGGGCTATATGTATGTTTATATTCTTCCTTGTGTTTTATTCCCATAAATTGTGATAACATGTAGTCCCCTGAATGTTGACCACCAATCTGATATTTTAGGTTGCATGATATAATTCAGGTTTAGCAAGAAGTGGTAAGAGTTGTAGATGCTGTGGGTGAATTACCTCAATCCTGGAGTGAAAAGAGGGAACAACAGCAAAGAGGTATCATCGAAATGCATGCTGAACTTGGAAACAAGTGTGAAATAATTCTAGATTAATTATATTTTATCACATAAATGCCACGACATTTAAAAGTATAATTTATCTTTTGGACGTAACGTGTGCATCTGTTACTTCAATTCCTTTAACACTGCTCTTATTTGTTAAATAAATAAAGGTGTTCAGCCATTGTAGAGAAGTTGCCTGGAAGAACAGACATTGATAGTTTTACACTCTTTACCTCGATTCCACCCTCGGGAACCTTAACCGCAGTTTTGCCCTGAACATCAAGGTTTCTTGAACCAGATTGATTGCCTTCATTTTTTGGTGAGAATCGAATGCATACTTTTCTGTCCTTTCCAGGGTAAATTTTATCAGTTGTTAGATGATGTTCATCCATATGGCTTCAATCTCTTGTTGTTTGAATCTGAAGGAGATTCAGGGTATTTTCGATAGGAAGATCTTGAGTCTGGAATGGGTTGATGATTCTTTAGTTGTTGGTTATAAGACTAGTACACAATGATATGGTCTAAAAGCTTAATAGTTAGAAAGGAACCACGAGTATTCATTTTGCATTCAACCCTTTATTTCCCTATGTTTATATGTCTATATGTATAGGTAGATCTTGATCGTGTTTGATTTGCTCCATAAGTGCAGTATCTCATTAGAATTGGTGGTATCTTTAATTTTGGAATTTTAGTTAATTTATTAGTTACCGTCAAAATTGAGTTTTACCGGCCTGTAAAATTAAACATGTTTGGACCTATAGATAAATTTAACAAGTGTAATGACAAATTGATTTCCAGAAGACAGTGTTCTAACACGCAATGTTCTAGGTACACATTGTTTCCCTTTTAAGCATAAATCCATGCAATGTCTTCCGAGGTTTAGTCATTGAAAAACTCTTATTAAGGATGATGCATCAAGTCTTCCTTCAAGGGTTAAGAAGACAGATGCCTGGGAAATCGAGAGCTTCTACAAACAATAATATGAGCACTATGTTTTGGCACTTAACAAGGGGGAGAAAGCTCATAGGTATAGCGAGACTATAAACTTTATATTATATGTATCTTTTTTGAATTTGTGAGTATTTCGTTTCCATTTTTCCTGTTAATAGAGAATAGCTTGGAAAAGCTTACCAAACAGCTGGTGTGCTATTTGAAGTGCTTTGTACACTTAATTAATAAGACTGAAAAAGTCGAGAAAGTTTCTCTCGAGGTTAGTAATTTTTTTAATAAATGAATTGTGTCATATTAATCAATTTTAAGTACTAGCAATTATTTTTAACTAAAAAAGTTGAGGAAGTTTCTCCCGAGGTTAGTATTATCTGAAGAAATGAATTTATTTTGAGTACCAGCAACTATTTTTACCCCCCATTGCTTGCATGACTCCAAAATTCATTTTTCCACAAAATTCTTAAAAAACATTTAACTTTTATTGAACAGATTATGGCCGCAGCAAATGATGTCCAGGCAAAGAAGGAATATATGTTCCCAATTGTACCATCCGAGCACCATCATTCATATGAACACATGCATGTTTAGAATTATGCTGAATATCAGATATATAGATTTTCCAAAACTTGGTTTGATTTTGTCAGCCAACCAAATTTGAATATTGATTATCAATATTCAATTTTATTTCTTTGTGTTCATTTCTTTATAAGTTACGTTGTTCATTGATACTTCTCATTGCAAACAAACGTAATGATAATGTCATCTGTGTATCGCACGGGTATATACTAGTAATGTAATAAAAGCTATTGTTCCAAGTTTGCTCTAAGTCATAGAAAACACATTCTAACTCTTTTTTTTTTTTTTTTTTTTTTTGTCTATATTGATTTTCGGTTTGTTGGATAAGATGAATGGTACGATACTAGACAATATGTGGACAAAAGTGTAAGAATATTCTGAGTGTACTTTCAGTAGAAAACAAATTTTGTAATCCAAACTAGGTGCAACTGAAAACCTCCCAATTTCATGTTGCTCTTGATTATTTCTGTTGATCTGGTCAGTGATTGGTTTCACACTCAAGAAACTTTTGAAATCTCACCCTAGCCCGCAATTGAATAAAGTGTATAATTAGTCTTTCTAGTGCAATAAAGCAAAAAGATTTGTAGAGTTTGTTAGAGTCCAATTTTTTGAAAGAATAGGTACTTCAATAGTGATTTTTTTTTTTATTTTTTTTTAAGAATGTGTGATTTAAAATGAGCTGGAATTTTTATTTAATTGAGCTCGGACATGAGAAGATGAGCTCGGTACTTGATTTGAATGTCTTGAAAAGTTGCGACAAATTTAAGATTAAAGTGACAGCCAACAATTAACCACGCATTCTATGAAATTCATGATTTTTATTAATATTGGCTAATTTTTTAAGGGAAAATTACTTAAAATCAGGATTTTGAAATTTAATTATACTAAATCATGCGATTAAAAACTTTTTTTTATAAAATTGAAGTGTTAACCGTACACAACCACTGCCACTGTATGTGCCTCTGAGTAAGTCACGTGTGGAAACCGTCTTCTAACCAAATTCGAGCAACTAGTGTTAGTGATGATAATGGGGCGGATCGGGGTCGATTCGAATCTGCCCTGCAAAAATTTGGGCCGATCCATATCCACCCGCGATCCTTCAAATTTCGGGGCATATCAAGTTCGGATTGGGGCGAATCGGGGTCGATTCGAATCTGCCCTGCAAAAATTTGGGCATATCCATATCAACTCACGATCCTTCAAATTTCGGGGCATATCAAGTTCGGATTGGGACGGATTGGGGTCGATTCGTCCTGAGGGATTTTTATTCTTCAAATATCACAAGCTTGTATTAAAAGAAAATCACTTCCTTCATAGTTGAGAAAATCTAGTGGATCAGCCGGGTAGTAACGCAAATGCCCAAATTGTCCTTGCATATGGGCTGAAAAAGTAGCCTTCCTCTCAAGTCTTCGGTACTCTGAACTACTACCATGTTGATCAGAGTACTTTACTGGATAAAAAATGAACATTCACTCTCAATGTTAAGCAATTCTTGCGCTTCGTTCTTAGAGATAGCAAAAATACTCGACCTGTCCCGAACCCGACGGATACACGTCCCTAATGAGGCGAAAAAAACTTGCCCCGCGGGTCGGGGGAGGCTATCTGGATCTAGTTTTTAGCGACCTGAGCGGGGTCGAGAGCGGGTTTTGGCCGCTCCGCCTTGATATACTATTTAAAATAATATATTAAAGAAAAAACATAGAAAAAAATGGCCAAAAAAAAAGGAAAAAACTTAAATGGGACGGTAAACATGGCTGCAGAGCTAACCTACCCCGACCTGGAATTCGCAAGTCACGACGCGTGTTTGAGATTAAAAAAATTTCTCGGGACGGGGCACGGATCTGGGGGACTCAATCCGAACCCGCCCCGTTGTCGTCACTATTTGTTCTTCTCATATTCGGTTGGATATTCAAGCTTTTAAGCCAAACGGGTGTGCTTTCTTTTGCCTCATTGATTGTGATTGTGTCATAAAATCCGATATATTCCTTCAACCAATGCTTTTGCAGGAGGTATGTGTTTGTGGCTTCTTGTTGCAGTATCATACTCTTCTAAATGCCATTTAAACATAAATATTATTTATAAAAACATGGGCGAGTTAGGAATTTATTTCCGAAAATTAATCAAGGTCAAAATATAAAATAATTTAATAATATAACACTACAAAAAATAAAATACCTTAAAATTGTTTCTTGCTAGTTTTTATACTTTGAATTTGTTATACAATAGCTTCATTATTAATCCTCAAGAATATGTATTTCTTTACATAAAAAACGAGGTTATTATTCATCAACTCATTACCCATTCGATTGCACAATCTATCCTTAACAATACCCATTTCAGAAAATACTCTTCTCAACAATAGTTGTAGCAACCAGTAGAATTAATGTCAATGTCAAAGTCAAAAGCTTATAAATCAAATGATATATCTTACTTTCCTTTGTCATTATTAACTTATTTGCAAGATCACCAAAGCCTTTTAACCCTTGAAATGTGTTGTTAGAACGCATATCAAAAATATAAATTTCAAGTTTATCATCAAGTATGTTACGATCAAATCTTGAGAACTATTCTGGATAAAACTTAGCAAGTTGAATTAATATTTTCTTATCAAAGTCACAAAATGAATTTTGTGGACAAATACAAGCTATACAAAGGATTAATTTTGTATTTGCCTATAAGAAACGATCATTCAACTCTTGAAATTGCAAATCAATGGCAACGTAGAATAAATCTATAGGATAGTGATGTAAATTTGTCACTTTTGGTGGTGAATTACGCTGTGGACGACCACGAGGTGCACTGCGTATAAACATATCATCCATATTGGAATCATTGATGTAATGCTAATGACATAATGAATGATTTTTATTTTTTTACGAAATTTCATTGCATTCACAATATCTTGATCTTTCAATTGTAATGCCTTTGACTACTCATTTGAAATTCCTAAAACATTTTTCATCAAGTGTAAATTAAATGCAAAATCAAATAAATGTATCAACTCCAATAAATTGAATGTCTTACTTTTGTAATCATCATATCTATCTTCTGAAATAATTTAAAGTACATAACCAAAAGCGGAGAACATGAAAATCAAACTGACCAAAGAATTATAATGTGACCCCAACGTGTATTGGTAGAACAATGAAGGGTGGTTTCTTGATTAAGTCCCCATCCACTTAAAACATCATCCCTCCAATGTCTCAACAATATTAGTCTGAAAGTTTCTCTCTAATAAGATCAGAATATTTGTAAGATGCTCCAACAACATTTACAACATCACCAATCACAAGAAATAAATCAGAAATTGGAATATTCTTTTCTACCACAACGGTACAACTACAAGAGCTAGCTGAAGTTGATGAGCAAAACAATGTATCTAAAAGGTATATGGGTTCCCTTTATAATGAGTGCTTTCAAACAATTGAACTTACCTTTCATATTATTTGTCGGCCCATCGTAATCATGTCGTCTCAACATAGGCAAGCTCAAGTTATAGCTAGAAAATAGCTTATAAATTGCAGTTTTAATTGAGAGAGACATGGTACTGCTAACATATTCAACTCCTATCAAACGTTCATTTACAGGTCTACTACTATCCACGTAACGTAGAACTATCGACATTTGCTCATTAACTAATACATCACAAGATTCATCAACTAGAATAGAAAACATTGAATCACCAACATTTTTTATAATAACATTAATCGTTTCAGCAACATAAACACTCACTGTATCCTTCTGAATTTCGGGGGATGTTAATTTACAAACTTAAGGAGCATTTTCGTATGTCATAACTTTAACATTATCATTATGAGTAGCAAGAAATTGCAATTGAACTACGAAGTTACCTAGATTGAGATAACTTTAGATTCATCATGACCCCAAAATTATAACCCTTATCGCAACTGAACTCTAAAACAATCAATTGGTACCTCAAGACGAATACAATAATCATTTCGTGTTTGTGTTGATTGCTTATGCAAAAATACGTGAACCTTTCACTAACAAAAGACTCATCTCCTCATCCTTTATTCCAATGACTTGATTTGAAAAAATAACAATACAAACAATAAGCAACATCTTTTGTTATACTATACTCCAACCAACTACAAAATTCAATAAATCAGGAAGGCTGGAATCGTCCAAATTGGACTTCTTAATTTAGAAGTGATGGAAAGTTGTGTAAGATCAAAATCCACTCTATTTGAAGTCCCTTCATCAACATTTTCTTCAACTAGATATTTTCTTTTAAATAATATATCTCACATGTGAAATGATTCTTTCCCACTAAAATAAACAGTTGGATATCAGTGACTCACAAATCAATTTCACAAACCAGAAATCAACTTCACAAACCAACTAATCCCAGATAAATTAACTCCACAAATCACAATATTTAACAACAAAATTTCAACCAAAACTAATCAAATCAACTAAACAAAAATCCTCAAATTTAATTTATAACATAAGTCTAACAAGGATTAAAAAAAAAACTCAAATCCTAAAAATGAATAAAATTGAAATTACCCATCCTAATTAAATCACATATAGGTAGATAAATAGGGGAATGAAACAAAGAGTTGGGACTTGCCTCATATGCCTGAAATTTAAATGGCATGTAGTCGAGTGAAGGTTGTCAGCGGAAAAGAACTGCAGCCTGCATGCGGCATCGCGCAGGGTAGTCCCCACATACCACATGTGAGAGTTTTTTTTCAAACTTATTGTTAAAAACATTGTGAGTGTAGACTTATTGTTTGATTTTGGGGTAACAAATTGGCCCAAATAACCGGACTGGGTACATTGGGTAGCCCAAAGTGCAGCGCGGTCTAGCGCTTATCATGAGCCTATACAGGTTTCGCCCCTGTATATAAATGCATTGTTGGTTAAACAATTTCCAAAATAATGTAAATGAGGTATTAAATTAAAACCTCCTTTGAGAGCAATCTTAATTTCATGGTTTTTGGTAGAAATCATCTCGAGGAAACCCTAATATGGTCTACTGATAAGTGTGTTTTATACACTTATCTGTATGTCTAAATTAGAAGAAATTATTGTCGTTTTAGAATATATGCTCCTTAATTTGTGTTTATTTGTTTACTTTTCAGAAAATGTCCCAATCGAAGAAGAATGAAGCAATTAATGGAAAAAACGGCAATATTGGATGTTAATTGGAGCTAAATTGAGCAAGTGAGAGATATGTGACATCAACTGGGAGGGTCCATGGTGCTCAAGTGAACAAATCAGAGGTTGGAGGTCCCAATTGAAGGAATTGAGAGCTTAATTGAGAAATTTAAGAAGAATATAAAGTTGGGGACTAAATCGCAACAATTGAAAGTGGAGGACTAATGCTGCAATTAAAGGTCGGGGACTAACTTTTACATCCGAGAAAAGATGGAAATTACATGTCACGCGATCGCTGAAATCCTACTAAGCGATCGCGAATTACCTCAAATTCAGCACCCGAGAGTAAAAGGGTCTTTCACGCGATAGCCGGACATATGCCTGCGCGATCACGCGCTTGTCCGATTGGGTCGCAGATCAGATTTTTCTCTCGATTTTTAATAGGTTTTGGGCTTTTTGACCTAGGTTTTCTCCAAAACCTATAAATACAACTCATTAGGCACGAAAATAGGACCTTTGCCTCTCCATTGAACGAGTCACAATAGAGAATTCAATATCAAATTCTTGTGGAATCAAGCGTTGTAAAGGAGCTTGAATTGAAGATAATTGAAGAATAGATACTTGGTGCAAGATTTCCATTCTTTACACTACTTTCAATGAATGCTTATATTTACTGTTTTTGTTCTTTATCAATGATGTGTAACTAAATTCTATGTTGGGATGAACGATGTAGCCTAGTCAGATTATTTTAATTCCAAATTCCGTTGTTTTAACGATTTTGTTGCATGTATTGATTTATTATTGTTCTTAATGCTTGAATTGCTTGATCATCAATTCATGATATATTGAGTTATTTTCATAATCCGAGATGTGAGTTAATATCTTAGAATGTGGTAATAAATTCAGTAATTGAACATGAGATAGAGATATACTCTTGTTATTATTGCGGCCATGTGTGAATTCTTGTGTTTATTGCATCTAGATAAGGAATATTCAGACCCGCTGTAGAGATACATGGTTGACTTATTTAGGTAGAATTGATTTAAACTCGAAAGAGGAATTTCAATTTAAATTAGTGAATTCGACCGAATGCATATTTATAAAATAAAACTGGAATTGGAATTGATTTAATTGGTTAGGTGAAATCGTGAATCTCAACTACTTTACAATCATTTTTAAAAACAAAACAAATTTCGCAATTTTAATTCTTTAAGTATTGTCTTAATTTTAGTTTAAAATCTCAAATTATTTCGTCCCTTCAAATAAGGTATAGAACTAACATATTTCAATAATTAATAGCAGTCTCCGTGGGACGATAATCCGGACTCTTAGGTCTACTTTATTACTTCTCACGACCCGTACACTTGCGGGGATATCTTGCATCGCGAGATATTGGTGAACATCTACCTCTCTTGCTACTAGGATCGGGAGGCTTTTACGTCCCATCACTATGAATCGCAACAACATTTGCTTCTCAATATATTTCGTGTTAAGAATATTTTTTGATCAACGTACGACCACTCAAACTAGTTGTTGAAACTAAATACATATGCTAACTTGGGTGCTTCCAAAATCTGAATCTTGTTTTCATTTGATGGTCGTGCAAGGAGAAATTGGTGAAGAGCCATAGATAAGAGATGGTTGTGAGATAATGAGTGTCGTAATTCACCAAAATATAATTAATTCCTTACTTGTCAAATATTAGTTAATTAATAATGTAGTATCGAGAGTAAGGGTCGAACCCACGAGAAACAATGAACCTAATTAGTTGCTCGATGAATTAGAATAGAATTGGGGGGGTTTGTTGTTGAATTTTGCTTAAATGAAAACTATGCATAAAAATAACAAGTGAAAGTGTTTAATGAATAAATGCGAGAGACAAGCTTGTTCTCGATTTTGATTGTACCCTCAATTATTGTTATATTTTTTCTTTGCAACGGGTTTCTATCCTTAATTTAATTTATCAATCTTAAATAATCAACAAGTTCTGATTATATCAGTTATTTCTTATGTAAATTAAATCAAAACATGCCCTTTCGTTTTTCAGCACTTTTTTGGTCATTTTTCTTTTCTTATCGTTCTTTGTGATCCTACACAACACAGTACATAAAAAATACATTAAACGATACTTTAATAGAATTAAACCAAGATCAAAATATGACAATAGGAAAATTAAATAAGTGCTATTAAGCACTTATCATGAGAACTCAAGTAATAAATTAAAAACTTATAAATCAATGTAATAAATCTTAATTTAAAAATTACACTCATATAGCATTGTGTAATGACAATTACATAGTGTACTTTATAATTTTGAAAAAAGTACATAATGTAATAATTACATAGCAAAAGTTACAACTTAGTAAAATTATCTATTAAAAAAATTGTAGAAAAATAGAATGAAAAAAGTTACATACATATGGAAAAAAGTACATTTGTAATATACACTTGATTTTGATAATTACTGTTGATATTTCATAATACATTAAAACTAGTATTTCACTCATGCGATGCACGATTTTTTATTTTTTGCAATAATAATGTTAATATTTTATAAGTAGGACTACAATTATGTTCATATTGGAGGAAAAATATGTAGATGTTTAAAAAGACATAAATGATAAACTGAATGTTATTTTTTAGAAATTTAAAAAAAAAAATTGAATGAAAAACAGATATGCGATTACAAATTATGCAATACTTCCTTGAATACAACGTTTGTCGTTGAATTACTTTGATTGTTATCCTTGCCGCGAATCAAAAATTTTAAACCCTTGCGATTTGCAACTCTTGAAATAACAACGTATAGTTGATCGTGACTGAAAATTGGTTTTTAAAAAAAATGCCAAAATTAAAAAGCGGTTGGCCTTGACTTTTATTGATTATCATTGCATTTGAGAAAATTAAAGGAAATTATCTTCGATTAAATTTGAAAGAGAGTCTTGGATCAGACAGGGTTAGTGACATTTATTATCAATTACTTTTCATACTTGTAAGTAAAAAAAAATATTTAGGTATAAACACGTAAAGATCAAATAGTCAAAATATTTAGCATTTTAATTTGTAAAATACTTATATATGCTATCTGTCATCAGTTTCCTTTTAAAGTCCCTAATACTTTCTTTGAACTGTATTTAACCAAAGTAATTAACAATTAAACTAAATATAATCTCAATTCATTTGAATTTATAAAAACTATTTACAAAATTACAACAATATATAAAAAGTAATAAACATATCTCAAAAGCTTTTGAGAAGATTAGTGTATATATCTTTAAGTATAAGTGTACCATATAATGGATTGATGGCTACCATTTGCGAAAATATCGATTTCATTTTTAATTTTATCACATCTATCAAAATAAAACTTTTAAGAACTCAATTTGATTTCTAAGGTGGAAAATGTTTTCTCACCAAATAAGTAAGAAAATATTTTCAAGACAAATGACTAAAGTTTGCTTCAATTGGTTGTACCATAAAAAATATTTTCAATGTCAAATTTTCCAATCAAACATCAAACAAACACAAAATGCGAAAAATACTTTATATGTGTGACATTTTCTAAGCAAAACTAAGGAAATCAACATATCCTTACATTTAATATTTGATATGATTTTAGAGACGATGTGTTTACAGTTGGCTCTCACTTGTGAATTAGTAATTAATGACTCACATTTATTACTAACTTTCATTTAATACAAACTTTTATTTAATACCAATTTTTATTAATTACATTTAATATATATATATATTTTTTTTTAGTTAGGTGATTTAGAAAGAATTTTGGGCGGTAAAGTGTGTGTGTAAAATGATGACTGATGATGCTAAAAATCGCACCTGGAATATTCCGAGCTTGAGCAATAAACTAGCACGAATTGGATCTCCGAATACCTGCAATAAAGGCAAGGAGGTGTGTCCTCGTCGCCCCTCCGATGCTTAAGTCAGTAAAGAGGAAGGAGAAAATTTATGCAATAGGCTATAAATTGTAGAGATAATTGTGTACCTGAATTGTGATTGAGAGGCGAGTATTTATAGCTGTATGTAATTGAATCCTCGTAGGACTAAAGTGCTTGAGACTAGGCATGAGTCATTTTGAGAATTATCTTCCTAATTATTAGGGATAAGGTTATAAGTCTCAGATAGAGTTCTGTTGGAAAATGAATTCTATTTGGATTATGAGGTTGTATACTCCATGTGTCCGATCAAGTCATGTCCGATCAATGAGAGACATGACCCGAGCATTATGTACCCCGAGCAAATCATGCACCTTTTTGGTGAGATATATGTACTCGGGGTATTCTATCCTCGGGGGTATTATGAGTATTCGGGGCAATGTTTTTACCACGGACATTTTGAGTGTGATCGGGGTTGTACTCAATATGGTGTATGGTATAATGTTAAGTGTTCGGCCTCGAGGTTCATATGTTGCTCGGGGGTACAATGATGTGATGTGGCTAAATATTCAAGTGCTCGGGGATGAGGACAAACGATATACTCGGGGTATAAATGATTTTCGGGGTTGAGGTCCTCCTCGGGTATCAAGATGTAATATGGGATAATATTCATGTGTTCGGGCTCGTGGTCATCCTCGGGTTTATGGTGGTCGAGGTTGAGGTCTTCCTCGGGGATAGAAAATATAATATATGGTGATATTTATGTGGTCGGGGTTGAGGGCCTCCTCGGGTTCATGATGGTTCTCGGGGTTACACATTTGCTTGGGAGATTATGTTTTGTCAAAGAGCTCGGGCTTGAGGTTTGTGAAGGCTCGGGTATGAATAAAATTTATACTCATCATAGGCCTCCGCGCATCCATTATTGAGTTTATGGGAGAGATGGATGCGTAATAGTTAGGCATCATGATGTGATGACTATGTTAAGGAGAAATAAACAAGAGCTTATGTTAAGTAAGGAATAAGCCCGAGCTTATGTTAAGTAATAAATCCGAGCTTATGTATACTTGAGGACTTAATTTTATCAATTTGATTACTTGATTGCTCAAGGTGGCCGTGTGTACTTGCGCAAGTAAGTATTTTGTATGCTTGTGCGGGACAAGACTTTGTTTGCTTGCACGGGGCAAGACTTTGTATGCTTGCGCGGGGCAAAGCTTTAAGTGCTTGCTCGGGGCAAGGTTTTGTGTGCTTGCGCGGGGCAAGGCTTTGAGTACTTGCTCGGGGCAAGGCTTTGTGGGCTTGCACGGGGCAAGGCTTTGTGTGTTTGCGCGAGGCAAGGCTTTGTATATTCATCGATGAAGGAGCAATTTTAATTTTTTGGGGATGACATCCCCTAACGCCTATATAGACAAACCTATCTACTGTGAAATTAAAGGTAGGCACGTAGGCCCCTGATGCTATATGTAAGAAAAGAAAAACGAAATAATGAAAAAAAAATGGTAAAGACTAGGGTATGAAAACTCATACAACTTATAAAATAACGCATGATCCGTAGCTAGCAAGGCTTGGGCTGATGTTGTGTGAGTCTCTCCCTGATGCTGTCCTACCAATGACGACGTTTACTGTTTAGGCCGTGGGTTTTTTTCATCCTCGGACTTTCATTGAACGTGGTCATTCCTTGGGAGTTTTTCAGTACTGATGTAAGATTTTAAAAACCCCTTTTTTATTAAGGATTCAATCTCTCGCTATAATGCATGGCACTCCTCGGTGGTATGCCCATGGTCATGATGAAATTCGCAATACTTAATCTTATCTCGCGTGTCCGGATGAGACTTGATTCTTGATGGCCACTTCAACTCCTCCAGATCCTTGATTTCCATGAGGATACTTTCCCTTGTGGCGTTCAGACGTGTAAAGGGTGTAGGAGGGTCATGCTCTAGCTTGCCCCGAGCCTGGTCTTTCCATGTACCATGGTCATGTTGTCTCTTGTGTTCGGGCTTACTTTCTATATGATCTGAATTTTCAATGCTCGAGCTATTTTTCCTGGGGTACATTGTTTCTTCCATATTGATGTACTTCACTCCTCGAGTAAGGAGCTCGGTCACTGACTTTGGTGTGTTTTCGATAGAGACATCTTAAAAGACTCGCATCTTACAGCATGAGTAAGAGCAGATACAGCGGCAGAGATATGAAGATCAGGGATCTGTAGTCTTTCAGCATTGAACCTGGTCATGAATTCAAGCAGTATTTCATTTTGTCCTTGACTGAGTCTCATAAGCGAGGCGACCGTTTTCCTTATGCGCTTACTACTCACAAAGAAAGTCAAGAACTTATTGGCAAGATCTGCGAATGTCGAAATTGAGTTTGGTTCAAGAGTTGAGAACCAATCCCTAGCAACACTGGTCAAGGTTTGGGGGAACGCCTTGCACATGACCTGATCTGGGGAAACTTGCAAATTCATGACGTCATTGTACACATTGAGATGATTTACGGGGTCGGTTGTACCATCGTACTCCTTTATCCTCGGGAACTTGAACCTGTCTGGTAAGGGAAAGGCTAAAACCTCTGGTGTGAATGGAGTGTTCGGGGTGAAACTTGCTGGGACCTGAGTATTTTGTCGTATACCGAATGCTATTCCCTCTTGGATAATTCTCGCAAGCTCGACAGGGGGCATGGCGACTGTTCTTGAACTTGTCATGTTCGGTGGTGACGGGGGTAGTCCCGAGGTACTTGCCCTAGCATATGGTTCGGTGGTTGGACCCGTGAAGCATTCCCTTCCTTGGGTGTTGGAGTACGCTGGTTCTGCTGCGTGAGCAACTGAGTCAATGCAGCGACTTGTTGACAAAGTTCCTCCAATGCTGCCGGGTATCAACAGAAGGTTGGGGGTGTGATGTCTGATTTCCTGGTAATGTAGTAGGGTTTGCTGGTAACGTCGGGGGCACCTGCTCCCCTACAACAGGATGATCATGAGCAGGTAATGTTGCTTGTGGAAGTCCAGAACGTGTATTAACCATGGCTTCTAGTAATGGTTCCCACAGACGGCGCCAATGATGATGCTAAAAATTGCACTTAGAATATTCCGAGCTTGAGCAATAAACTAGCACGAACTGGATCTCCGAATACCTGCAATAAAGGCGAGGAGGTGTGTCCTCGTCGCCCCTCCGATGCATAAGTCAGTAAAGAGGAAGGAGAAAATTTATGCAATAGGCTATAAATTGTAGAGATAATTGTGTACCTGAATTGTGATTAAGAGGCGAGTATTTATAGCTGTATGTAATTGAATCCTCGTAGGACTAAAGTGCTTGAAACTAGGCATGAGTCCTTTTGAAAATCATCTTCCTAATTATTAGGGATAAGGTTATAAGTCCCAGATAGAGTTCTGTTGGAAGATGAATTCTATTTGGATTATGAGGTTGTATACTCCATGTGTCAGATCAAGTCATGCCCGATCAATGAGAGGCATGACCCAAGCATTATGTACCCCGAGCACATCATGCACCTTTTTGATGAGATATATGTACTCGGGGTATTCTATCCTCGGGGGTATTATGAGTGGTCGGGGCAATGTTTTTACCACGGACATTTTGAGTGTGATCGGGGTTGTACTCAATATGGTGTATGGTATAATGTTAAGTGCTCGGCCTCGAGGTTCATATATTGCTCGGGGGTACAATGATGTGATGTGACTAAATATTCAAGTGCTCGGGATTGAGGACAAACGATATACTCGAGGTATAAATGATTGTCGGGGTTGAGGTCCTCCTCAGGTATCAAGATGTAATATGCGATAATATTCATGTGTTCGGGCTCGTGGTCATCCTCGGGTTTATGGTGGTCGAGGTTGAGGTCTTCCTCGGGGATATAAAATATAATATATGGTGATATTTATGTGGTCGGGGTTGAGGGTCTCCTCGGGTTCATGATGGTTCTCGGGGTTACACATTTGCTTGAGAGATTATGTTTTGTCAAAGAGCTCGGGTTTGAGGTTTGTGAAGGCTCGGGTATGAATAAAATTTATACCCATCAACGACGATTATCATATTATTATATATGTATAGATAAATTGACCTATTCTCAATGTTTAATCAGATGCTTTGCCAAATAATTCCTTATTAAGATCTGATAAAGTTAATCAAAATCATTAAGCAACGGCATTATTATAAATTTGAAATTTGAAAAGCAAAGATGATAAAAATGTGGGGACTCGAAATATAATTCAAATATATATATATATATATATATATTTCTGGCATCACAATCTGAAATTTATATAATTACAAATTAGGGCGGAAAAAATTAAAAACAGTGGTCCTTTCTTGGGTTGTTTTGTCATTTCGATAGAACGACAAGAGTCTCTGACAGGCTGGAGTTCAACATGAGGAGAGCCGGCACATGGGCTTCAGGCCCATTTATGGGGTCCACTTTACCGTTCATGCTCCCCGTAACTCTCTCTCTCTCTCTAAAGAGCTACATACATAAAATCCCTCTCCATTATCTCCGTCTTCATCCATTCAATACTCTCTATTCTCTCCAAGGATTGGTTTCTCACGCGCATTTATAGAATAGAGAGAGACAATGGCGGCAAATAGAAATTTGATTGGATTGGGGGTGATTGTCGCTGTTGTATTAAGTATTGCGATTCCTCGAGCTCAAGCGCAGGATCCGGCGGCTGCCCCTGCCCCTGCCCCTACCAGCGACGGTATGTTGGTTTCCTGTTCTTCATATCTTTACACATTGTGTACATCTCTGTGCATTTGAGGATTTTCTGCTTCTGATGCTTTGCTTTGGGAATTTTGGAGAGACAACTGTGGTGAATCGTGAATGTGCTGTTACTCTTTTGAATAAACAATTTTAAAATTAATTAAAAAAATAAATATCGGACTCGAATATGCTATTGTTTTTATTTTTTTTATTTTTTTTTGAGAATGATGCTTTGCTCTTTGTTGCGACTTGAGAGGAGATTTATAAAAAACAATGGCTCTTCCTCTTCTCGTTCTCATTTTGCAGGGGCTTCAATTGACCAAGGGATTGCTTATTTGTTGATGATAGTGGCTCTGGTGCTTACGTATTTGATCCACCCCATGGATGCATCTCCCTTCAACTTGTTCTAAATTTCTTTTTGACTAAGATGTGGAGTAGAATAGATTTGAATTGCGTTGCATCAGATACAATTATTTGTCGATTGTTGTTATTGCACCCATTATCTTCTCCTTTCAACGACTTCTTCTCATTCAAATGTTGACTGTCTATCTATGGATTTCCCATCTGGGAGCAAGAATTGCATTTATTTTATTTGCTAATATTAATCTACTCTAATGCAACTGTATATGAATATAAAACATGTTGCTAAAATTGGCTTTAAAGATTTGTAAAGTAGGGATTGCAACAAATTCACCCAAAGCTAGAAAAACTCGTTCGGAATCTCAGTAACCACCCATCTGAAGAGATTGCGTGCTCCTCCGATCTCCCTTCTTATAGCCAAATTGCCAATGTCCGTCCCCTTTTGAAAATTATAATAGCAGCACATAGTATTTCACAAGTTTTAGACACCATAATAAAAAAGATTTTAACTTATTTTTAAAACGCCATATATTATATAGATAAAAACAGGATGTAATTCTGAACAAAAACACTGGATAAAAAGGTTGATAAATTGCATATCAGCTGATGCATACCTCCTGATCTCAATACCAGGATCTATTTTTCTTAAGGTAAAAAACTTGTTGAAAAATAATCAACAGGTGTATTTGCTTGTTAACGATGCCAAAAACTTGCATCTTTAATTTCCCAAGCTTGGTCAATGAAAAAGCACGGATCGGAATCCAAATACCTGAAACAAAGGCGATGATGATGTGTGTTCTCGTCATCCCTCCGATGTTTTAAGTCAGTAAAGAGAAAAAGAAAATATTTATGTAAGAAGTTATAAATTGTAAAAGTAATTACGTCCCTGAATTGTGGTTGAAATCCGTGTATTTATAAGGTAGGTAAGATAATTCAAGTAGGATTAGGATACCTGTATTTATTAGGGGCTCACAAATTCTACTAGAAGTAGGAGTCTCAAAAATGGAATTTAGATAAGGTTGTAGGACCACAATGACAACGTAAGGTTATGAGTATGAGGACCACTGAGTCCTATTGAAATTAGGAAACAATTAAGTTTACGAGGAAAGGACCCCGAGCTCCATTCCTGGGTTGGAGGGATTGAGCTAGTGTTCGGGTTATAAGTTCTCTTTGAGATAAAAAGCACGTGGGGGTTGCACATTGTTACCTTTGATGGCTCGGCAAGTGTTCAGGATTAAAGGCTCGGATTTGATCAAATTTGTGCCCATCACTTATTATTATGAAAAGTGTTTTACATTAAATATCTATGTCAAGTTATCAAGTGCATTCCACATTTTTGCACGAGTCCTTGGTTATTCAAAATCTTCACCCACGATGGCCAATTCTTGTACCAAGCAGCTGTGCCAACTCTGTATAAAGGTATCAAGACGGACGGACTGACCAGATCCGTGAAAATCGGCCCGAATTGACCCGGGACCACGGGCCGACCCGTGATCCGTATGGGCGGTTCACGGGTCAAGAAGTTGTGAACCGCGGGTTTTGCGGGTCAAACCTTCGCGGGCCGCGATTAACCACTAGCCCGTAAAAAAAATAAAAATAAGGGAAAAGTACATAACTATACAACTAAAACTTTCACTTTTTAAACATAACAAACTTAAGATTTTGTTTTAAAAAATCAGGTGCTAATTAGTTAGTTAATTAATACAATATTATAATAATTATAATGAGTTGTCAAACAAAGGCTAATATTAAATAATAAAATCAAAAAATACATAATCCACAACAACTTTATCTCAACCCAACCCCGTACTCACCCCCACCCACCCACCCCACCCCACAAAAAAAAATTTCCTTCACTTTTTCACACTCACCCCCACCCCCACCCCCAACACCACCCCCACTCCTCCCAACCCAACCCCGCCCACCCACCCAACCACCCCGCCACCACACACCCACCACAAGAATGATTTTAATTCTTTTTTTTTTTCTCATCCCACCCACCCACCCACCCACCCACCCAATCACCCGCCCACTAGTCTCATCTCATCACACCTACCCACCCACCCCACTCCAAAAATAAGTTTTTTTTTTTTGAAATATTTTTTCACCCTTCCCCACCCCACCCGACCATACCCTACCCCACCCCCATCCCACCCCACCCCACCTCACCAACAATGATTTTTTTCTACTACCTTTCTACAACTCGCTCAGACCCTACACTATATTACCCCGCCACCTACCCCAACCCCACCCACCCCACCCAAAATTAATTTTTTTCTTCTAATTTTCAACTCCCCCACCAGCCTCGCCCTAGACCCTACCCCAACCCACCTCATCCAAAATGATTTTTTTACTACTTTTTCACGACTCGCTCAGACCTTGCCACGCCACCCATCCCCAATCCCACCCACCCCACATAAAATTAATTTTTTTCTCCTAATTTTCCACACCCCTACCCACCCTACCTCGCCACCCACCCCCCACCCTACCCCACCCCCACCCTACCCCACCCCACCCCAAATATGATTTTTCTTCTATATTTTCACACTCACCCTAACAACCCCACTACACCCACCCTAGCAACCCCACCACAACCCACCCCACATAAAATTAATTTTTTTCTCCTAATTTTTCACACCCCTACCCACCCTCCCCGACCCTACCTCTCCACCCCCACCCTACCTCTCCACCCCCACCCTACTCCACCTAAATATGATTTTTCTTCTATATTTTCACACCCACCCTAACAACCCCACTACACCCCACCCTAGCAACCCCACCACAACCCACCCCACCCAAAAATGATTTTTCTTATATTTTTTCACACTTCACCTCAATCGCCCCATCCTATCCAACACACCCTACCCCCATCCAAAAATGATTTTTCTTCTATTTTTTACACCCCACCCAACCACCCCCACCCCACCAAAAAATGATTTTTCTTCTATTTTTTCACACTTCCCCCAACCGCCCCACCCCATCCCACCGCACCGCACCCCGCCACCCACCATACCCCATCAAAAAATTATTTTTCTTCTATTTTTTCACACTTCACACCAACCACCTCATCTCAATCCACCCTACCCCACCCACCCACCCAAAAAATAATTTTTTTCTTCTACTTTTTCCAACCACTAACTCGACCTAGACCCCAACCTACCCACCATCCACCCACCCCACTCCAAATTTTTTTTTTCTTCTACTTTTCCCCCACCCCGACCCTACCTCACCACAAAAAATGATTTCTTCTACTTTTTCTAGCCCCATCCAACCTCTACCCCACTATCCCCACCCCCAAAATCACAATCAGTCACGTAAGTTGACACGAGATCGCAGTTAAGGCACACAAGGTCACACAGAGTCACAGTTACAAATTTAGTTGTAAAACCCCACCCCTCCAAAGTCACAGTTGGTCACACAAGATCAAAGTTCGGTCACACAAAGTCGCAGTTTGGTCAAACGAGGTCACAGTTAGGTCACAGGAGGTCACTATTAGGTCAAACGAGGTCATGGTTAGATCACACGAGGTCACAGGTCGATCACATAAAGTCACGCTTCGTTCTTACAAAGTCACAGTTCAGTCACACATAGTTATATTTGAACAATTGTAGATCACATCACGTCCTCGTCCAATGGTCACACCAAGTCACAGTTGGTCACAATCTATATAATTGGTCACAATGATTCATAATTGATTACATATTATTTATTTATTGGTCATAGTTACCTAATAATTGGTCATAATCATCAATAATTGATCACAATTTATTTATTGATTGATCAAAACTTACTTATTTTCTTGATCACATTCGCACTTATCATAAGTCGCACAAACTCAAAATTAGTCAATATTTTGATCACATTTATCTATAATTGATCAAAATTATCATATAATTGGTACATATTATTTATTTATTGATCATAATTTACACGTTTCCTCAATCACAATTAGTTAAAATTTTTGTTACAATTAACTAATATTTGGTCACGTTCCGTAATCTTAGTTTTCTTGGTCACATCCCCCATTTCTCACAAGTCACAATTAGCAAATATTTTGATCACATTTACCTAATAAATGGTCACATCCCGTACTTGATCACACAAAGTCACGATTTGAACATACAAGGTCACAGTTCGATCAAAAAAAAGTCTCAATTCGGTCATACAAGGTCATACTTCAATTACACGATGTCATAGTTCGGTCACATGTGTTACCAAACTATGACCTTATGTGATCGAACCGTGCCTTCGTGTGACCAACTGTGACTTTATGTGATCGAATTGTGACTTTGTGTGACCGAATTTTGCAACTAAACTAATTATGATCTAACTGTGACCTCGTGTGACCAAACTATGACCTTGTGTGATCAAACTATGACTTTGTGTGATCAACTGTGACTTTAGGAATGTGTGGGTAGGTGGGTGAGGTTTTTCAACTAAATTTGTAATGTGACATTGTGTGACCAATTGTGTGACATGTTGTGACTTTGCATGTGGGGGTGGGGTAGGGTGGGGGTGGGGGTGGGGGTGGGGTGATCGAATTATTAGGTAAGTGTAACCAAAATGTCAACTAAATGTAACTTTGTGTGACTTATGAAGAGTAGGGAATGTGACCAATTATTAGGTAATTATGACAAAAAATATTAACTAATCATGAAAAAAAGGAGTAAGTTGTGACCAATAAATAAATAATATGTTACCAACTATAAATAATTGTGACCAATTATATTAAAAGTTGTGATCATCTATAAGTAGAAGGAAAAAATCATTTTTGGGGTGGGGTGAGATCGGTAGGATGGTGTCGGGCTGGGTGGTGGTAGGTGGAACAGTAGAAGGAAAAAAATCGTTTTTGCGGTGAGGTGGGGTAGGGTGGGTGGCGAGGCGGGCAGGGTGTGTCGTGGTTTGTGGCTGGGATAAGATCAATTTGTCACTTTGCAATGAGGTGGGGTAGAGTCGAGTGGAGTGGGGTTGGGGTGGGGTGGGGAAGTGTAGGAAAACATCGGGAGAATATAAAAATAAACTTATTTTTTGGGTGGGGTAGGATATGGGAGGTGAGGTGGGGTTGGTGGGGTCGGGGCATGTGGCTAGGGTGAGATTAATTTGTCACTTTGCGATGAGGTGGGGTAGGATAGGGTCAAGTGGAGTTAGGTTGGGTTGGGGTGGGATGGGATGGGATGGGGTGGGGTGGGTTGAAGAAATGTAGGAAAACATCGAGAGAAAATAAAAATAAACTTATTTTTGGAGTGGGGTAGGATATGGGTGGTGAGACGGGATGGGTGGTGGGGTCGGAGGATGTGGTTAGAGTGGGATCAATTTGTCACTTTAAGATGAAGTGGGGTAGGGTGGGGTGGGTGGGATGGGGAATGATAGCGGGTTAACCGCGGCCCGCGAATGTTTGACTCGCAAAATCCGCGGTTCACAACTTCTTGACCCGTGAACCGCCCGTACGGGTCACGGGTCGGCCCGCGGTCTTGGGTCAATTCGGGCCAATTTTCACGGGTTTGGTCGGCCCGTCCGTCTTGACACCTCTACACCCGACCATACCCTGCCCCACCCCATCTCACCCAAAATGATTTTTGTCTACTACTTTTCCACAACTCGCCCAGACCCTACCCTATCCTACCCAGCCACCTACCCCAACCCCGCTCACACCCACACAAATTTAATTTTCTTCTTCTAATTTTTGACTCCCCCACCAGTCTCGCCCCATACCCTACCCCAACCCACCTCATTCAAAATGATTTTTTTACTACATTTTCACGACTCGCCCGACCCTACCATACCACCCATCCTCAACCCCACCCCACCCCTCCCAAATTAATTTTTTTTTCTCCAAATTTTCCCCACCCCAACCCTACCTCGCCACCCACCTACCCCACCCCACCTCCATCCTACCCCACCCAAATATGATTTTTCTTCTATATTTTCCAACCCCACCACAATCCACCCCACCCCACCCAAAAATGATTTTTCTTCTATTTTTTCACACTTCTCCTCAACCGACCCATCCTATCTCACCCTACCCCATCAAAAAATGATATTTCTTCTATTTTTTACAGCTCACCCAACCACCCCACTCCACCCAAAAATGATTTTTCTTCTACTTTTTCACACTTCCCCCCAACCGCCCCACCCCATCCCACAACACCGAACCCCGCCACCCACCATACCCCATCAAAAAATTATTTTTCTTCTATTTTTCCACACTTCACCCCAACCACCTCATCTCAATCCACCCCACCCCACCCACGCACCCACCAACCCAAAAAATAATTTTTTTCTTCTACTTTTTCCAACCCCCAACCCGACCTAGACCCCACCCTATCCACCCACCCCACTCCAAAAAATGATTTTTTTCTTCTACTTTTCCCACCCTACCCCCAGCCACAAAAAAAAATGATTTTTTTCTTCTACTTTTCCGACCCCACCCCACCCCACCCCACCAACCCACCCACCCTGACCCTACCTCACCACAGAAAATGATTTCTTCTACTTTTTCTAGCCCCACCCGACCTCTACCCCACCATCCCCACCCCCAAAATCACAGTTAGTCACATAAGTTGACACGAGATCGCAGTTAAGTCACACAGAGTCATAATTACAAATTTAGTTGTAAAATCCCACCCATCCAAAAGTCACAGTTGGTCACATAAAGTCAAAGTTCGGTCACACAAAGTCGCAGTTTGGTTAAACGAGGTCACAGTTAGGTCATAGGTGGTCACAATTAGGTCAAACGAGGTCACAGTTAGATCACACGAGGTCATAGGTCGATCACATAATGTCACACTTCGTTCTTAGGTCACAGGAGGTCACAATTAGGTCAAACGAGGTCACAGTTAGATCACACGAGGTCACAGGTCGATCACATAATGTCACATCTTTGTTCTTACAAAGTCACAATTAGGTCACACATAGTTATATTTGACACAATTATAGGTCACATCACGTCCTCGTCCAATGGTCACACCAAGTCACAGTTGGTCACAAAAAGTCACAGTTGATCACACAAAGTCACAGTTAGGTCACAATTGGTCATACAAAGTCACAGTTGGTCACAAGGTCACAGTTTGGTCACACACATTTTCACACAAGGTCAAAGTTTAGTTCGGTCACACGAGGTCAAAGTTCGTTTACACAAGGTCACAGTTCGTTCTCACAAAGTCACAGCTTTGTCACACAGTCATATTTGACACAATTATATGCAACATCATGTCCACGCATAAAGTCATAATTAATCAATATTTTAATCACATTTACTTAATAATTGATCTCATCTTGTACTTTTCACAAGCCGCACAAAGTCATAATTAATCAATATTTTAGTCACAATTGCTTAATAATTGGTCACATTATTTAATAATGAGTCACATATTATTTATTTATTGGTCACAACTTACCCATTTTCTTGGTCACGATTAATCAATATTTCTTGTCACAATTACATAGTAATTTGTCACATACACGTCATAAGTCACATTTAGTAACCATTCTGATTACAATTACCTAATAATTAGTCACAATTACCTATAATTGGTACCAAAATCAACATTCAAGTCATTCAACCCCACCCACCCCAGAGCCCCCACCACACCACACCCCACCCAAACTTATGACTTATCACTCTCCTCTACAATGTCCATGCACCAAGACCGACTGCGACCACCTCCAACCTTTTCACCACCTCTTTGCCACAATTAGAAACCACCTCACAACACACATCACCACCCCAAAAATCACCACCACAACCAACTCTCAGACAAAAAGCAACCACAACAAAAAGCAACTACAACGAAAAAAAAAATGGAAGCGGTGCAGCACAGATTGCTCCATCCCCGCCACCTCCTCCACTACCTGTATCATATCCACCACCAGACCTGCACTGAATCTACTGGTCGTCTTACCAGCAGATTAAAAAAAATTAAAAAATCGCACATCCAGACCATCCCACCCTACCTCGTCCAATTCAGTACCGAATCAACACCACCAAAATCGGAAAAAATCTTAAGAAAAACTCACAACTAGCACCGACTACCAGCAAGAACACTGGACCAGCCCATCACCCATGCATTTCCCGATCACCATCACCACTCCATCCAACCTCATTGCCACCACAAACAATCACCACCACCACCCCCAGTGTAAGCTCAGCACACCATCTCAGAACCACTTACTGCCACCACCAACAATCACCATGACCACCGTAAGCTCACCACCACCATCACAATGATCACACCACCACCACCGCACCACAACCACTGCCCAAAAAGTCAATTCATATCTCCAGCCACCTCTACCATCTCCGACCATCGCCAATAAAACCACATCCATCGAAAAACCATTTCACCCACAACCACACCACCCAAAAAACGCCTGCAACACCTCACCATAACCAACACCAACAAAAAAAGTCCCAAAATCTGACTGGATGAGGGGCGCTCAATGTCGCTGAAGAGATGGACTATCAACGTGCTTTCACTGCATCTGGTACAACTTCGACTTCCGGCAGAACAGGTTGTGGAGGAGCCGCCATTGAAAATTCGCTACAAGAAGTCTAGATCTAGGCGCTGGAGATCGCAAGCAACGACGAGGCTCGCCATTGGAAATCGCAGGTGCAGCGGCGATCCCTCGCCTTTGCTGATGCAGCTACGACGATCTCGCCGACGGTGGATTGAGCATAGAGAGATAGTGTCGCTGGTAGAGAGAGCGTAGAGAGAAATTGTTTCGTGACAGACCGAGGGTAATGGATAGATTGATTTATTTTTAATTTTATTATTATTAAAAAATTGTATTTAACACCTGATTTGTAAAAAAACTTTTATCTATACTTGAATTTTAAAAGTGGGACATAGAAGGTAGGGTTCCACGTAATTTTCCCTAAAAATAAACTGTTTTTATTAAATATGATAACATTGAAAATCTCTCTTCTTCTAGAAACTCTAATACAACTTTTAAAGTAAAATCTTATTTTTTCTCTCCCTAATAGCTAAAAAAGTAATGTTTTTTTATAATAGTAATTAGAAATACATTTATCATTTAATTGTTATTTGTTTATATTTTATTTAAATTTGCAAATTTAGAAGTAATTCATATAACATAAACTATAATTTTAAATTCTATGTAAATATTTTATGGTATAAATATGAATTTATCATTTTAATCATTTTGTATTTAGAAACTTGACAAAAAATTTGCTATAAATATGAAAAAATCTATGTTTTTATTCATACGGGTCAAATCAAAACAAACCGCGACCTGCATGGGTTCGACCCGCATGGGCCAGCGAGCGGGCCTGGGTTGTAGTTAAAAATTTGCGGATTGACCCGTAACCTGCAGCGGGCGGGTTTTTTTTTTTCAAGCGGGCCGTTACCGGGCTTTTTATTGGCAGGCCGACCCGACCCGGACCACCCGGATTGACACCTCTAACTCTGTAATCCTAGTTAGAACAACTTTGTAGGATCTTTACCATTGGTTTACAAAATCAAGAACACCAAGAACTATTCTTCAAGAATGCCAAAATAACGAATTCAATTATCGAAATGTAGGCTCACGACCATAGCATTTGGAAAATCAAAACCATGCACTCTCAATTCAATCAAGAAGATAAACTTTTCCTTGACTATTTTGAAGAAAAACCTCAAGTTCTATCTTTAGAGAGAAAACTAGAAAAAACCCTTTTCTAGATAAATGCACCCAAGATTAAAACATAATCTTATCAAACTCGAACCTCAAGGAATCCCCAACTTCTAGCCCTTCCCCGGTTTGTTCAAAAAACCCCGAGCTCAGAAATTATCCTAAATGTTCGTACAACTACAATAGGAGCCTTCAATGAACTGTTCAATTTCAAAAAATCAAACTAAAGAATCATGCAAAAAACCATTTGCAAACCTCAAACAATATCCAAATCGAATTTGGTGAAACGGACTCGCCGGAAACCACCACCGTCGTCGGAAACCGCCACTACCGCCGCCGTCGGAAAATTTTGCCCGACACACTAAAAAATTCTCCTCTCCGTCACGAGTCCAATGGCGCAAACCATTCGTTGATTGGAGCTCCCTACTGGCGGGAATTTCAGTTTAAAGTTCTGATTGAACTTTCTTTTCCGGTTGATTTCGCCGCCTGCCGGCCACTCTTTTCGGCCCAAATTCCAATCGAGTGTTCTCCTCGATGTTGCGGTTCTTCCTGTGGTCTTGGATCGCTAATTGATCGGCCGGAGATCCGATTTTCAAAAATAGCAAAAGACTTTTTTTTTCTTCGGTCGATTTTTCTTCAGTTCTTCTCCTTCACAGATTTTTTTTTCTTTTCTTTTCGGACTCTGTTTCTCTTCTTCTTCTCACTGTCTCTTCTTGGTCCGTTTCAGCTCCATAGATTCTTGCCTTGCTTTTGGATGGCTTCTTCTTGGGTTCTTCTCGGTTTCGCTTCTTGGTCGACTTCGGTCTTCTCTCAGCCTTCATCGGTTTCTTGGCCTCCAGTCTCCACAGAGTTCTTTCTTGTTCCGATCGTTGGCTACACTCCTTCACAGTTCACCGGCTTCACAGATTTTGATCTTGAGTTTTCTGCCTTCACCGGTTTTGAACTTTCCTCAATCACGGCCTTGTTCTTCAGTTTTTTGTTACACGGCTTCTTCTCGGCAATTATTCCACAGATTTTTTGGCAATTTTCTTCCTTTGCTTCACCGCCTTCTCTCACTTTTTTTTCTTTCACTGTGCGATCGACTTTTCCACCGACTTTTACACGGCAATTATGATCCCTTGGTAATTTCTCCTACTCGCTCTGATACCACTGTAGGATCTTTACCATTGATTTACAAAATCAAGAACATCAAAAACTATTCTCCAAGAACGTCAAAATAATGAATTCAATTATCGAAATGTAGGCTCACGACCATACCATTGGGAAAATCAAAACCATGCACTCTCAATTCAATCAAGAAGATAAATTTTTCCTTGACTATTTTGAAGAAAAACCCCAAGTTCTATCTTTAGAGAAAAAACTAGAAAAAACTCTTTTCTAGAGAAATGCACCCAAGATTAAAACATAATCTTGTCAAGCCCGAACCTCAAGGAATCCCCAACTTCTAGCCCTTCCCCGGTTTGTTCACAAAACCCTGAGCTCAGAAATTATCCTAAATGTTCGTACAACTACAATAGGATCATAGATATTTTAATTTTGCCCAATCTCAAGCTCAAACTCCAAGTTCAAGTGAGGTTCCAACCCAAAATCAATTGGTAATGGGTGGAGTAGCTCACTTGGGTTATATGGTGGTTTATTTCCTTCCTAACAACCGATGTGAGATTATTTGCATCCCAACAAACTTTTTATTACGAAAGTTTAAAAGTGCTCTCTAAGAGTAGTGGATGACAATCCATCACATAGCTCTCAAACTCACCATATGGTCGATCACAAGAGTGCGGGGTTTTACATTATTATAGGATTCCAAATTGTGAAGGCTCGAAATGATTCATTGTTAGCTTGAAGATCACTCATGCGTGTTAACCACAGAGGATATTTTGGTAGAAATTATTAGATAGCAATAAATTGTGACAAAGAAAAGTAAGTCATACGATGGTGTTAGATAGCAATAAATTGTGACAAAGAAAAGTAAGTCATACGATGGTTGGTACAAAGACACCATGGATATTTGATAAATAATTATATGACATTAAATTGTAATAAGGATGATTGGATACTGATAGTATTAAAGCATAATAAACAAAAGTAAATCGCACGGTAGTTGGCACAAAGCCACGTACCGAGGATATTTGATAAAGTTTATTGGATAGTATTAAATCATAATAAATATAGAAAAAATAAAATTTATAATAGTTAGCACATCATCGATGATATTTGGTAAAGATGATTAGAAAGTATTAAATCGTAATAAAGAAATTTATGTTCAATGATAGTTGGCCGTGAAGCCATCGAGGATATTTCATAAAGATGATTAAATAGTATTAAAATCATAATAAAGATAGAAAAATGTAAAATCTATAATAGTTAGCACATCATCGATGATATTTGATAAAGATGATTAGAAAGTATTAAATCGTAATAAAGAAATTTAAGTTCAATGGTAGTTGGCCTTGAAGCCATCGAGGATATTTCATAAAGATGATTACATAGTATTAAAATCACAATAAATATAGAAAAATGTAAAATCTATGGCAGTTGGGACAGACCAGCCGTTGATATTTTGTGAATATGATTAGATCTTACTAAATCATAATAAAGAAAATGCAAATAGTAGAAAATGTAAATACTACTGCAGTTGACACGAAGTCATCAGATATTCAAATAAAATACGGGAACAAAAAATATGTTTAACCAATTTTTTTAAGTTAAACTTTGCCAAACACGAATAGAGACTAATTACTATATGTACGTATCTGCATTCCAAAAATAAAAAATTACTATACGTATCAACTTAAAAAAAAGGTAGTCTTGTTTGAAGAGAGAATTTGACGTTCTGTTTGTATTTTATTTTGTATTTTTATTTTCGAAAATGTTTTGTATTTTCTGTTTTCATTTTTGTTTTCAAATTTGCTGAAAACGCGTTTGGTTTGTCATTTCTGAAAACTGTTTTTGAAAATGAAAAGTTGGAAAACACGTTTTGTTTGAAATTTTGCAGAATACTACTTAAATTATTTTTAATTAATTTGCTTGCAGAATACTACTAACTCAAACTCAAACTCAAATTTCCTTTCACAATACATTAAAAATATAGTTACATGCAACACACTAATGTGAGCATTAAGAGTCTATATTAACACAGTTTGATCAGGTTCGAGATTTGAGAAAGTTCTACTTCTATTAAAATCCAGAAAATGCAAGTTCTTTCAAAACTACCAGAGTCCATTTATCAGTGCATTTTTTGAAATATAACAACAAGAATTCTCACTTAATTTTTTTTTTTTTTTTGTAATGTTGATATTGAATTCAATAAAACTTTATTTAAACTAAGTTCCAAGTTAGGATAATTCTCAAAAAAAAAAAAAAATTCTTTATTTAAACTTTGTTTCAAGCTAGGATAATTCTAAAAAAAATAATAAAAAAATAAAAACTTTATATTAAGCTTAGTTCTAAGTTAAGGTAATTCTATATTAAAAAATAATAATAAAAAAAAAATTCTCAAGACGCGTTTTCCGCGTTTTGAACATTTTTGTCGAAATATACACAAAACGTCCAAAACGAAGTTTCGGACGTTTTCCGTTTTGTGTACAATTTTTTTTTTTTTATTTTCCAAAATGCGTTTTCGAAAATAATAAAGAGAACGCGTTTTTAGCGTTTTCGAAAATAAAAACAGAAAACAACCTCAAAAAAGCAAAGAGAACAGGGGCTTAGCTTTTATCTAGAGAATGTATACTATCAATCGTGTACATATCAATCTACATGCCTCTGAATAATAGGTTCAAATAATTAAATATATCATTTATTGACATATAGACGGATAGTGCTAACTAATCTTGATTAAATAGTAAAAATTTCAAAGTTGGCGAAGGTTGAAAAAAAAATATAGGAAAAACTGTCTATTTTTCTCCTCCTCTTTCTTGTTTGACAAGAATTTTTTTTTTTTAAGTTTATTTAATCTTTTTTTGGTGGAGATTAAAATCATATTTTTGGTAAATTTTGATGAAATGTAAATTTAAAAAGTTACGAAACTCATGAAATATGTGATTGAGATTGATTGTTGACTTTAATGTATATTTAAATTTGTACCACACAAGGACTAAGTCTCACGCGCTCTTTGAATAACAAATACTAACAATGTTCTTTCTTAAAAATAGTTTATAATATTTTCTTAATTTAATTATAGATAAACATTAATTTCAATCTCATATTTAAAAACTATCCATTTGCTATTCAAATAACATTTCAAACCCTATACTACTCTTGCAAAAAATTCGATAGCACTATAACAATTATAAATTAGTTTATTGTCCATGTTTGAGACCCATTTTTTTGAAATAATGTGGTTTCTAATAGTAATTTTTTATATGGTTAAAAATTACGGAATCTTTTTTAGTTCATGTGTAAATTAGTTTATTGGTAGAATGTGATTGAAAATGAGTTTTTAAAAATATGATTGTTTCGCTAATTTTTCTGACTTAGACGTGATAAGATCAAAAGCTAATATTTTGTTGAAAATAATGATACAAGCCACCAAAGAACTTGCAAAAAAGGTAACGAGGGATGCCCTCGTCGCCTAGTGTTGGCAACGGGGCGGATCGGACCCCGATCCGCCCCGCCCCAAATTTTTTTGGTCCGATCCGGATCCGCCTCGCAATCCGTCAAATTTCGGGTTGGGTCGGGGAGGTTAATTTTTTAAATTTTTTTAAATATATTTTAAATTTAATCTTTTTTAAAAAATTTAGAAAAATTATTTTTATTATTAAATTTTATTTATTTTATTGAAATGAGACGTATAGAGGCTGATTCGCCGATTCAACGGATCGAGTTTTTTTGCCATCACTTATTAGAATTCTTTCTTCAAATGAAGAATATGAAAAATATGTTTTCTTTAAAATGCAAAGATTGCAGGTTATTCCCATAAATTAAAGTTTGCTACAAAATTTACATATTAGATTTTTATACATGATAAAAAAATTATATTAAAAAAAATGTCGGATCGCGGATCGGAGCGGATCGGATCAGCCCCGATCCAAATCCGCTCCGTGAATTTTCGGATTGGGACGGATCACATAAATTTCGATCCGTCGATCCACGGATCAGGATTTTTTCGGATCGGGTCGGTTCGGGTCGACGGATCAACAGGATTTTTGCCATCTCTATGACGTCGCCCCTCCGGTGTAAAAATTAGCATTCTGAAGAAGGAGAAGATAATAGAGAAAGAATATTCAAGAACTTATAAAAATATGACTATATGCGCGTCTCTCTAATTATGAACGAATGAGACCTATTTATAAGAATCATAATAAGTCCCCCTATTTTAGTAGAAAAATAATTCTTAATTAAAAGAAGTGACCTTATATAGGAATACTTCTTAAGTGACTTGGATTCTCTTTTAAGTAAAGACAGTTGAATCACATCATTACCTTGATTTTCTATGATGTAAGGCCCAAGACATAGCCCATTAAAGTGTTTTCGGGTTAGGTCCAGCCATTACAAAATCATGACGCTTTATGAATAGATGGACACATATGCCGGGTTTATCTTATGATTATCAAGAGACAGGTCGGTCAACGAGATTGGGCTTGTCCAAAAGGAATAGGTTGACCATATTCACGACTTTGATACCAACCATTTATTGAAACTGTGCTTTTTACATAGCTTGTAATTTATGCTTATCTTTGTAAATGAGATCGGCCCAAAGTATAACCCTGGGCCTCAAATATAAATGTAAAAAGTAATATTTTTATAATGGAATGACCAAAAAATATATCAATCATTAGCCCCTGAGCGTCGAGGTCAGATTTCGGCCTCTAGACATATGTTATATCAAGTGTAATTATTGTTTGAGGAGGGCAACCATGAACCTATGTTGGATGAACAAGCTCGAACA
Organism: Ligustrum vulgare; assembly: GCA_963555705.1. Classification (NCBI taxonomy): domain Eukaryota; kingdom Viridiplantae; phylum Streptophyta; class Magnoliopsida; order Lamiales; family Oleaceae; genus Ligustrum; species Ligustrum vulgare. The sequence continues at coordinate 30,578,215 of OY743189.1, read as the reverse complement.
TGAGGACTCTAGCATTAAAGTTTTATTCGTACATGCTAACATAGTGTTCAGGTCCATGTACTCATCAATAACCCCGTGTATCCCGTATCGAATTCGAGGAGAGATGGACGTGTAGTAATGAGATATCGTGGTTTTAGTAGGATGTGATGTGATGCGATGATTATGTTATGGGCAAATAACAAGAGCTTATGTTAAGTAATGAGCTAGAGCTTATGTTAAGTGATAATAAGCGGATCTCATATTAAGTAACGAGCTTGAGCTTATGTGAAATGATAATCTCAAGTTTATGTTTAATAAGCCAGAACTTATGTTGATGAAGAAATAAGTTGAGATCATGTTGAGTAATGAGCTCGAGCTTATATTTAAACAAAGAATATGATGAGTCTATTAATTAATAAGCTTGAGCTTTTGTCAGCGAGAATTAAGCTCGAGCTAATGTTAAGCAATAATAGGCCAAGATCGTATTAAGTGATGAACTCGAGCTTCACATATGTAATAAGCTTGATATTAAGCAATAAAAAGCCGAGCTTTAAGTAATGAGCTTAAGCTTATGTCAAGCAATAATAGGCTGCGCTCATGTTTAAGTAAGGAATAAGTCGAGCTTATGTTAAGTAATATGCCCAAACTTATGTAGACCCGATGGCTTCATTATATCAATTTGATTACTTGATTGCTTGGGAATGGCCATGTGCACTTACATGAGCTAGTATTTAATTGCTTGCTAGTGGTTAGAGCTTTGAGTTCTTGCGCGTGAACGAGAAACAATTTTGCTAGGTAGTGTCATTAATAACCTGTGAAGGTCAATGCTTTGTGACCGACCTTGTAAATTATTTTTATAAAGGGAGGGTCAAGCCCTTGACTTCGTGTTTTTTAGGAATTAATTTATAAATTTTTGCCATGTGATCGACCTTTTAAATTATTTGTCTTTGTGTAATTTACAGGAATAGTTGACAGGTCGGGCATATTGTCCGACCTTGTAAGTTTTTTGTGCAACGAAGGGGTCAAACCCTTTGTGTAATTTAAGGAAATGGTTAGTCAGGTCGGGAATTTATGCCGACCTCATAAACCTTTTGCACAAAGAAGGGGTCAAACCCTTGACTTTGTATAATTTAAGGAAATAGGTCGGGTAGGTAGGCCGACCTTGTAGACTTTTTATACAAAGAAGGGATCAAACCCTTGACTTTGTGTAAAAAAAATAGTTTGATAGGTCTGGGCATATAGGCCGACCTTGTAACTTTTGTACAAAGAAGGGCTCAAGTCCTTGACTTTGTGTTAGAAAGAAATAGTTTGATAGGTCGGACATATAAGCCGATCTTATAAACTCTTTGTAAGGAAGCAATCTGTGAGGCAGGGCATGATGGTCGACACTATAAATTACTCGTGTTGAAATAATTCATCAGGGCGGACATTTTGGTTGACCTTGTAATTTATTTGTGAGGAAATAATTTTTAATGCCTTGTCATATGAGATATTGTAAATTATTTGCAAGGAAATAATTTTTAACACCTTGTCATATGAGACATTGTAAATTATTTGTAAGGAAATAATTTGTAAGGCCTTGCCATATGAGACATTGTAAATTATTTGCAAGAAAAAAATTTGTAACGTCTTACCATATGAGACATTGTAAATTATTTAACTGTGTTTTTGGGAGATAATTTGTAAAGTCATGGTTTGTGGTTGACCTTGTAAATCATTCCCAATGTGATTGTATGGTAGTGATACGATCCGGACCAGGCATCGAAGGGTGAAGTCGAGCCATCGATAATATGACAATGATCTACGTGCAAAATGGAGCAAGTTCCATGTTGGGGTCGAGCCGAGAAGAGGGACGGATCAAGCCGAGCCGAGTAAACGAAGTTATTTGGGCAGAAAAGCCATTACGGTCGTAATGGGGGACTTTCACGGCCGTAACTCATATATTCACGGCTGTAAATCTTACTATCACTGCTGTAACCAATTATCGAAGAAAAATGATGAATTCCAGCAGAACGAGGCTTACGGCCGTAACATCCTAGCCGAAGGTGTTTCACGGCCGTAATCAATTTGTCACGGCCGTAACTAATAAAACAATTTTGGATCAGAGAGGTCTTTACAGCCGTAAAAGAATTCTTCACGGCCGTAACTGAGTAGCGGCCAGATTTTGCGGGTTTTTTATAATTATTTTGTTTCCTTTTTTATTTTAAGTTATTTGCATATTTTGGAATTTTAGCTTAATTAGAATTCTATTTTGAGTAAATTAGCTACTATGTTATTTTACTTATTTATATTTTTTACCGTGATTGTAAACAGAACAGTTTTAGTTTTGAGATTAATAATATTTGAGAGAGGATTCTCCAAATTGAAAGGTTGAGTTATTCCCTTTTTTATTGAACTTATCAAAGATCCGGTCTTTGTAGCGTTCACCCAACAAACTTATCAAGGAATTGACAACCCTTGTGCCGTACACCACTTTTGGTTCTTTAATCCGCATCGTCATGAATTGCGTCGTGATTGTCGGGTCAAGGTTTTACCATCAAAATCTATCTTTTAATTTCCATTTATTTCTTCGTGTTCTTGTGATTTTCGCGTCAAATCTGTTTTAGATCTTTACTAGGTTTTAATTGTCGTTATTCCTCGTAGTTCGACGAGATTACCCGATTGGGATCTTATCATCTGGTATCAGAGCTTGAATATATTTCAGATTCTTGCGTTTCTTGTTATTTCTTGATTTTCTTGTTTTTCGTGTTCTTCGCGTTCTTCATGTCAGTCATAATTTTCTTCAGTTTGATCCATAAAAGTCAGTCCCAAAAATTCAAAAGTGTTTTTCTTCTTCATTTTTCGTCCAAATCCAGTTCATTTTTTTCTTCCATACTCATAGTCAAATTCTCTGGCAGATTAAAAAAAAATTCCGAAAATTCCCAAATATTCTGAATTTCTTTGTTCGTGTCTTAAAAATGTTTGATAGAGGGATTTCCACATCTTCATCTTCTATTGGAGACAGAAAACAGCTCAGGGGTGTGAATAGAAGGAATGAACAGGGTAATGATGATATTGCAGCAATGAGGGCACAATTTGAGAGGTTTATGGCACAGATGGAGAATCGAGGTACAGAGTGTGAACAAAGACCTCGGGATCAATCTCATGATGGTTCTCGGGTTAGGATGGGTAATAGGCGTGGGGTTGGTGTGGATGATGAAGACGTGGGCAGTGAAAGTGGAAGTATATCTTTGGGTAGTATGCGAAGGAGGGGTAGATGAGATAGATATGAGAGGAGGCATGATAGGGAGCGTCGTGATGCTAGGAGGCATCGTGGGGGTAGAGATGATGTTGATGACGACCTTGGAAAAATTAAAGTGAAAATACCATTGTTCCAGGGTAGGAGTGATCCGGAGGCGTACTTGTATTGGGAAACCAAAGTTGAACGGCTATTTGATTGTCACAATTATTCATAAAAAAAGAAGGTGAAATTATCCGTGATTGAATTCACCGATTACGCAAATATTTGGTGGGATCAATTAGTGAAGGGTAGGAGGAGGAACCTTGAGGAGCCGGTGGAGACTTGGGGTGAATTAAAAATGATAATGAGGAAGCGGTTTGTGCCGACTCATTATTATAGGGATATTTACCAGAGGCTGCAAGGTATGACTCAGGGGTCGAGGAGTGTAGAAGATTATCATAAGGATATGGAGGTGGCGATGATTAAGGCTAATGTGGTGGAGGATCGGGAAGCTACGATGGCCAGGTTTCTGAGTGTGCTGAATAGAGATATTGCCAATGTCATTGAGCTGCAACATTATGTAGAGTTATAGGATATGGTGCATATGGCCATGAAGGTGGAAAGGCAGCTAAGGCGAAAGGGGGCAGCAAGACACTCACCATCTTATCCTACATCACAACCGAAGCAAGAATCCAACGTTGAACATAATCCGAAAGGGAAGAAGGAGCCTACAACGAAAGGAAAAAATATTTCTGATTCTCAAACTACTCGAGATAGAAATATTAAGTGTTTTAAGTGCTTGGGAACGGGTCATATAGCATCCTAATGTCCAAATAGGAAGCTAATGATCTTGCGTGATAATGGTGAAATTAGTTCCGAGGATGAATTTAAGGGAATGCCTAAGTTAGTGAATGTTAGGGCTAGTAGTAGTAGTGATGAGGAAGGGCTGACCTATGCCGTTAAAGATTCACTTGTTAATCGGCGTGTCCTTAGTACTAGGGTCAGGGTGGATGAAATTGGTGAGTAAAGGGATAATCTCTTCCATACTAGATGCTTAGTGGGTAAAAAGGTTTGTGGTATGGTGATTGACGGGGGAAGTTGTATTAATGTGGTTAGTACAATGTTGGTTAAGAAATTGGGTTTGAGCTTGATAAAACATTCGAACCCTTATAAATTGCAATGGCTGACCGAATCGAGAGAAATTAAGGTAAATAAGCAGGTTATGGTCAATTTTGCCATCGGGGGTTATAAGAATGAGGTGGTTTGTGACGTGGTACCTATGCATGTTGGTCATATTTTGTTGGGAAGGCCATGGCAACATGATAGGAGAGTGGTGCATGATGGGTTTAAAAATCGATATTCTTTCGTGAAGGGTGGAAAAAGGATCACTCTTGCTCCACTATCACCAAAAGAGGTCCAAGAGGACCAATTGAAAATAAAGAGCAAGTTTGAGGGGAAAAATAAGTGCGTTGATGCAACGACCTTAGAAAAATGAGAGGGTGTGAAAATTGAAAACAAGAGAGTTGAGGCCAGGACCTCAGAAAAGGGTGAGCTTGAGAGTGGAAAGAAAAAGAAAAAAGAGTCCACCACAAAAATGAGTTTATTTTCATTTTCTAACACATCCCTCCCCAGTTCTACGAAATCTTTTTTGCAGGGACATAAATGAAACCATGAACTTAAGGTCGGGAAGATATCCGTTGGCAAAAATGAGCAGCCTAAAAGTCTAAAAGATCGCACAAAGCTTAAAAATGATCATCGAGCCTGGAAAACAGGAGGAGTTTGAAAAGCTGACCAAAAATGGATTCGAGGTCGAATCCTTTTCAAGAGAGGGAGTATGATACGATCCATACCAGGCATCGAATGGCGAAGTCGAGTCATCGACAATATGACAATGATCTACGTGCAAAACGGAGCAAGTTCCATGTTGGGGTCGAACCTGGAAGAGGGACGGATCAAGCCAAGCTGAGTAAACGGAGTTATTTGGGCAGAAAAGTCATTACGGCCGTAATGGAGGACCTTCACGGCCGTAACCCATATATTCACGTCCATAAATCTTACTATCACGGCCGTAACCAATTATCGAAGAAAAATGATGAATCCCATCAGAACGAGGCTTACGGTCGTAAGCCTGGAAGTTACGGACGTAACATCCAAGCCGGAGGCGTTTCACGGCCGTAATCAATTTGTCACGGCCGTAACTAATAAAACAGTTTTGGATCAGAGAGGCCTTTACGGCCATAAAAGAATTCTTCACGGTCGTAACTGAGTAGCGGCCAAATTTTGCGGGTTTTTTATAATTATTTTGTTTCCTTTTTTATTTTAAGTTATTTGCATATTTTGGAATTTTAGCTTAATTAGAATTCTATTTTGAGTAAATTAGCTACTAGGTTATTTTGCTTGTTTATATTCTTTACCATGATTGTAAATAGAACATTTTGAGTTTTGAGATTAATAATATTTGAGAGAGGATTCTCCAAATTGAAAGGTTGAGTTATTCCTTTTTTTTATTGAGCTTATCAAAGATCCGGTCTTTGAGGCGTTCACCCAACGAACTTATCAAGGAATTGACAACCCTTGTGGCGTTCACCAATCTTGGTTCTTCAATCCGCATCGTCATTAATTGCGTCGTGATTGTCGGGTCAATGTTTTACCGTTAAAATCTATATTTTAATTTCCGTTTATTTCTTCGTGTTCTTGTGATTTTCACGTTAAATATGTTTTAGATCTTTCCTAGGTTTTAATTGTCGTTATTCAATGTTGTTTGACGAGATTCCCCGACTGGGATCTTATCAGGTAGGCTTTCTACAATTATCACAGTTGTTTTCGTTCGATGACTGATGGACATAGAAGCTAATCTCATATTGGCGAGGGATTATGGCTTGCATTGATAATAGAACCTATTCATATGATTAAGCAAGGAGTAAGTCGAGATTATGTTAAATAATAATCTTTAACTTATGTTGAGAAGCAATAAGTCGAGATTATGTTAATTAATGAGCTTGAGCTTATGTTTAAGCAAGGAATAAGCCGAGCTTAGCCCAAGCTTATTTTAGTGGGAATTATAGGTCGAGTTTATGTTAGCACATATTTTCCGCTAAAACATCCATGAATTTAATTGATTCAAATCAAACATTATTCCAATTAATATGATTAGCTATTGAAGAAAATTGTTGGAGCTTGTTAATCAATGTATTGTACCCAGAAAGGTCATGTTAAAGTATATTAAGTGTTTCTATTAGCGATCACATAGAAATATGATATTTTATATAATTGGTCACTGTGTGAGTCATTTTATAAATTATTACTTAAATCAACTAATTTTCAGGTTATACAAACTTCAGATCACAAAAAATAGCATGAATCATCATGGGAACAAATTAAAAAACTTCAAATTCAGCAAGCGATTGAGTTCAACACGAGTATTATTGATCTGATCATACTTGAGGTCGAGTGAATAAAGAGGCCAAAATTACAATCGGATTTCATCAATTAAATCGGTATATTAACAGATTATGAGGCTTTCACGATTTTCACAAAGATCAATAATTAATTGATTGTAATCCTTTAGGCATATTGCTCATAAATCATAGTGATTTTGCAAAAATTGTACCAAGAACTTTCCATTTTGAGTCTTGGTCGCAACTCTTGGCTTGTTCTAAGAAATAGCGAAACCAACAATTATCCTATGATCGGAAAGCATATTTTTCACATACCACAATAATTTTTGTTCACAAGCTATTGCAAATTTAATCAATTAATCTTAGCTTACCAAATAGATTATCAGATTGGGCGAATATAAGTAATCATGTTTAGAGTTGACTAACTCTTAATTTATCAATAACCACAAATAACTTGGGATTGCAAAATTTTAGAGTTCGAACACATGATCAACATATTGTGCAAGGATAATTGGATTAGTGAATAGGGTTAGAGTACACTTTATTTTTGCAATTCCTCGGGCAAAAATGACCAAGGACTTGCGTAAATGCTTTCTTGCTTCATCGATGCTATTGAATCCCAACTTCCCCTTGAGATGCCAAGAGTCGAGTCCCAAGTGCAAGATAAACCAGGAATCGTCTATTCGGCCAGGCTTCATCAGATTTTCCTTGGAATTAAAATATGCTGCTTGCGAGTAGGAATTCTCGAATACCATTTTCAAAAGAATTTGACTTCCACGAGGCAGATATTAATACATTTACTTTGTTACGGTTGTCTCTCTGCAACTGATTGTGAATTCTCAGTGGCTTATTTCTTTCCCTTTCATGTGAAGGCTTCTCCCATAACCCATCAGTGATTCCACGAATAGCATGTTTGAGTTCATTTTGGAAAAATTACTCAGAAGGAGCGGTTGCATTGATTTCCGCACAATATCCCGATGCTCATTTTGAATCCTTGAAGGCAATGAAGGAGAATTGGATGCTGAGAAGCTCCTAATGAAATGGCTATTAATGGACTTGTCGGAGGCAAGGAAAGAGGTGATCTGAATAGGTATTGAACGCCAGCCTACTCTGTCTATCGTAGAAGTTGAGAATCAACAAAACACCTTTTCTATGAAGACACTAGCAATCATGAGTGGCTTTATTTGGTCAGACACACAATATCAGTAACTCCTGGCAACCCATGATTGGATGATTTCCGACAACTAAATCCTCAGAGTGGTTGAGTGTGCAGGATCAGGGGGATGTTTTAACAAGAAAACGGTGAATCATTTCGAAGCTAGTAGACGTGATTATGCAGCTGGAGTGGTCCTAAGCAGATTGGTGGCACACCCCGGGATTCCCTCTTGCTGAAAAACTTTCTTATTGCAATCAACAACGCCTGAATACCGCTTCTTGGAGTGGTGCCCTTTCTCTTGAAGCCTAGAGCGCACAACCTCATGTGGATATGTCAAAGTGGAAGCAAGAATTTATAGACAATGATGAAGCTATAGATGCATCTCTTGCACTAAGTTGATCAATTTCGGTTTAACCCCAATCAACCAGGTAACTTTTAATCTTCTCATATACTGGAAACTGTATTGCTACATGACTAACGCCAGCCAAAGCTGGCACAAGACCACAGTATAATCCACGGACACCCTCTTCGCAAGCAATTCTCTTCAAGGTAGATAGTGTTGACAGAGGAAATTGCAGCCATGTGAATAAGGGTAGGAAGGAAGATAGAAGAGTTATAATGACTACTCCCTTTTCTGCTCGTTTTAGTTGCTCTCGATCGCGCTTCTGACAACCATTGCCAAGTGTACTTGCATCAAACCATTAGATGAGAAATAACTTGGTTGGAGCATTTCATTGAGCATCTAATGTACCTATTAATTTCTACCGTCTTTTTTCCATACTTTCTCCACTTTAAGCATCATCAAGTATACCCAGACACTTCTACCATCTCCTGATGCTGCAATGATGTTAGGATCTTCATGATAGATGCTAGTTCCTCCAAATTGAATTCTCAAACATGCATGTATATATAGAGAGATTTGCAAGCACATTCAGGTTATAAACATGGCTGTGAATTATCCCTATGCAAATTTGTCCGGTTCAACCATGGACACATATAACTACCACATGAACTTCGAGCATACGGATTTTCTCGACTTTACTGACTGGAAGAAGGACGATCTTGAATTTATCATCTCTGATTATCCTGAAAGTCAGAAATATGACGATGTTAACTTTTGGGGGATGTTCATGCAGCCTTCCTAGGATGTCGAATGAAGTTACATAGGTGATTCTTCAATTGTGATCTTGATTTGTTCTTGTCTTTATCAATTGTTGATGAAGAAGGGAGGGGTGTTCCCACTTATGCCTATGTACAAGAAATTTCTTTATTCTTGCAAGGACAAACGATGCAAAAGATGCATGGAATTATCGCTCAAGAATTGAACTCTGCCAACATTAAGAATGCACGTCCCATTGACTATTTAAATTTCCACTGTCTTGGTAATCAAGAAAAGAGGTACGGTGAAGGATCTTCCAATTTTTGCTCATTCTTGTTCCAATTAGACAATCCTGCCCAATAATATAATATAGAACTTGTGCAGGTGCTAGAATTTGGAAGATATGAGGTACTTTTGAAATTTTGAATTCGCAGGCGAAGTAGGTCCTCGCCACAACCTTGACGATGGTCGTCGAGGTGAAATCTTCTCGAAATCTTGATGGCAGTGGTCGGGTTGAGCCCTCCTCGCCATCTTGATGGCGCTCGTCGGAGGTCTTATGGCAGTAAGGCAACCTTGCTGCGATTTAAACTCAAATTTGACAACGGTTGTTGTGAATGTGGTCGGGAGTTTTGGCAGCCATTGCCTTCTTGGCAGAGATGGCCTTATCAGCAATGGCAGAGGTTTCATATGATTACTTCCCAGTCACCATGTCGTGAGGCATGCCCTGTGTTTTGCTGAGATCTTATCTTTCCAGCGAAATATTAGTCCTTTTCGCACTTGAAGAACATGAAAGAGAAATTCCACCAGTTGGTACAGGTCTCTAGCGAGTTGCTTTCATCCACCAACTCTTTTATTAGGACTATTTTTCATAGTCGAATCATTAAATTTTCTGAATTTTTGTTTATTTTGAGATCGGTCTTTGAACAACATGATTTTTAGATCGATTTCCCACAGACGACGCCAATTGTTTCGGTAATTTTTCTGACCTTGACGTGGCAAGAGTAAAAGCTGATATTTTGGTGGAGATGATGATCCAAGCCTCTAAAGAACCTGTAAAAAAGGCAACGAGGGATGCCCTCGTCGCCCCTCCGGTGTAAGAATTAGCATTCTGAAGAAGGAGAAGATAATAGAGAAAGAATATTCAAGAACTTATGAAAATATGACTATATGCGTGTCTCTCTAATTATGAACGAATGAGACCCATTTATAAGAATCAGAATAAGTCTCCATATTTTAGTAGGAAAATAATTCTTAATTAAAAGAAATTACCTTATATAGGAATACTTCTTAAGCGACTTGAATTATCTTTTAAGTAAAGAGAGTTGAATTACATCATTACCTTGATTTTCTAGAATGTAAGGCCCAAGACCTAGCTCATTAACGTGTTTTTGGGTTATGTCCAGCCCATTACAAAATCATGACACTTTATGAATAGATTGACCATGCCGAGCTTATCCTATAATTTTCAAGAGACGGGTCAGTCAACGAGGTCGGGCTTGCCCAAAAGGAATAGGTTGGCCATATTCATGACCTTGATATCAATCATTTATTGAAACCGTGTTTTTTATATAGTTCGGGATTTATGCTTATCTTTGTAAATGAGATCAGCCCAAAGTGTGACTAAGGCCATGAAAGAGGTTGGCCCAAAGTTCGACCTTGGGCCTCAAATATAAATGTAAAAAGTAATATTCTGATAATGGAATAACCAAAAAATATACCGATCAATGATGTTTTGAATAATGAGTACCAAATTGTGGTTGAAAATAAGAAAATATGTGTGGTTAAAAGTGGTTTAAAGATTTATATTATTTATAAATTAATTTATAAATTATAATATTACGAGTCACACGTTAAAATTTCATTGTCAGATTGATTTTGACCCAAATAAGAATGAATGCGACATTAAGAGATTGTGAAATTATAAGAGCTGATTTTTATATTTGTTTTCGTAGAAAAGTTTTCTAAGAAAGATTAAATATGGAAGAGTTTCTAATTTCAAAAATATTTCTAGAAGAAGTTATATTATATCAGCTTTCTTTACAAGCTCATTTAATTAGAAGAAGTGAAAATTAAATACTGCTCTATTTTTAAAGGTCCAAATTTAAAAATCAAGTTTTTGTTGTGAAACTATCAAAGTTCTAACAAGAATTAGAGGGAGAGAGAGATTGAGAACTAGAGAGAATGAGGAGAATTCTTTCTTCTTGATCAAGAATTGGTGCACTTCATTACAATGAATATAGGCCTATTTATAGGAAAATATAGGAGTTAAATATAAGTCATTAATATATTAAATATAGTAAATATTAGGTAATATTGGATGTGATGTAATGAAATTAGGTAATGATTTCATAACACTCCCCCTTTAATGACTTATTGCTCAATTGTCTGCCTCGTTAAAACCTTGTTAAGAAAATCCAGTGGGATAAAACTTGAGCGAAGGAAAAAGAGTACAGCTGCTCCCCCTGATGTTGGTCATCATTAATCATTGAGTCTAATATCCAAAATGACATCAATGATAAGTAGTACAAATCATGTACTGGAAACTTCGAATTATGAAGTGCTGAAGTGCTTCATTACTTTATTGCTTTATTGCTTCAGTGCTTTTAGTGCTTTTGTGCTGCCTTGCTTTAGGTCTTTAGTGCTGCCTTGCTTTAGGTCTGCCTCGTTAAAACCTTGTCAGTAAAATCCAATGGGACAAAATCTGAACGAAGGAAAAAGAGTACAGCCGCTGCCTCGTTAAAACCTTGTCAGGAAAACCCTGTGGGACAAAAATCTGGACGAAGGAAAAAGAGTACAGCATGACAGCATGATTCTCGGAGGTATGTTCTTTTAAACTCTTTAAACTCTAAATTGCTTGGATTTGAATACATTAAGGACATGTATGCTAATGACCTGAACTTTTCTAGTATTTATGATTCATGTGGTAAAGGGGCTGTGGATAAATTCTTTAAACACGATGATTATTTATTCCGAGAAAATAAATTGTGTGTCCCTAGGTGTTCAATGAGGGAGTTACTTGTGAGGGAGGCCCATAGTGGAGGTCTAATGGGTCATTTTGGAATTAAAAAGACCATTGAAATCCTAAGTGAACATTTCTATTGGCCTAAAATGAAAATTGATGTTGTTCGGGTTTGTAATAGATGCATTACTTGTAAAAAGGCTAAATCTAGGATTAAACCCCATGGATTATATATGCCTTTACCCGTCCCTAGTGAACCTTGGGTCGATATCTCTATGGATTTTGTTTTAGGATTGCCTAGGACTAAGAAGGGTCGAGATTCGATTTTTGTGGTAGTAGATCGTTTTAGTAAAATGGCACATTTCATACCATGCCACAAAACTGACGATGCTACAAACATTGCTGAAATTTTATTTAGGGAAGTCGTACGCTTACATGGGGTGCCTAAAAGTATTGTCTCGGATAGGGATGTTAAATTCCTTAGTCATTTTTGGAGAGTCTTGTGGAACAAATTGGGAACAAAATTACTTTTTTCTACAACTTGTCATCCACAGACCGATGGACAAACCGAGGTAGTAAATAGGACAATGATTCAATTGTTGCGCACGATAATCAATAAAAATCTGAAAAATTGGGAAGAGTGCTTACCATTTATTGAATTTGCATATAATAGGGCTATACATTCTACTACTTCTTGTTCACCATTTGAAATTATTTATGGTTTTAACCCGCTAACACCATTGGATTTAATTCCTTTACCTGTGAATGAACGTAGTAGTTTAGATGGCAAGAAAAAGGCTGAGATGGTTAAAGCACTCCACGACAAGGTGAGGTTGGCGATTGAAAAGAAGAATGAACATTATGCTTCGCAAGCTAACAAAGGAAGAAAAGGCGTCATATTTGAACCCGGTGATTGGGTTTGGTTACATTTGAGAAAGGAGCGGTTTCCAGAACAACGCAAGTCAAAGTTACAACCGCGGGGTGATGGTCCATTCCAAGTGATTGAAAGGATCAATGACAATGCCTATAAACTCGATCTCCCTGGTGAGTATAATGTTTCGGCTTCATTTAATGTTTCTGATCTATCTCCGTTTGATGCAGGTACAGATTCGAGGTCGAATCCTTTCGAAGGGGGAGGGGATGATGTGATCCAGACCACGAGTACAAGCCTGCACAAAGATCCGTTGAAGATCAAAGGAGGACCGATGACTCGATTGCAAACAAAGAGGGCCAAAGAAGCAATTGACAAGTTAGTTCAAGAAACAATGGCCAAAACAATGTTTGTGTCATCAAAAGAAACAAGTTCTATGTTGGGGCCGAGCCAAAACGACGAGTGGATCAACTTCATCCAAGCCGTCGAGGAAGATTGCCAAAATTTGGGAATTACGGCCGTAATTCAACATTCTCACGGCCGTAATCAACCTTCTGCTTAAAACGGAATTTTGAAGAAATTGCAGTTTACGGCCGTAAAGATTATATCACGGCCGTAATGGAGTTGCTGCTTAAAATTGAAGTTTGGACGTTTTGGACTTACGGCCGTAAGTCATATGTCACGGCCGTAAGAGTGAGTCAGAAACAAGTTTATGGCCGTAAGGAAAGTAGTCACGGCCGTAAACATGTATACGCGGAATTTTAGGTTATTTTTATTTCCTTATTTTTTTGGTAGTTGTTTCCTTATTTAATTAGAACTCTTTAACCTAGTTTTGACCCTATTTATAGGGATGTAATTTTCATTATTCGGTAGACAACTTTGATATATTAATTGAGAGGCAAATTGCTTTCACATTCTTATTCTTTATTGAATAAAATCCGAACTTGCGAGTTAATTCTTGTTTGTTCAATTCTTGGGTGAGATTTATCTTCATTGTGATCAAGAGGTCAACATATCAATTGATTGTGTTGGTTGCTTGATTCAATTAATTTGAATCAATCTCTAAATCGTGATTTATTGGCGTTCTTGGGTCGATTCCAATAATTTGTGGGTTGCGTAGCTACAATTGCTACGTGGTTTGCATCACATTTTCTTAGTGAGATAATTAATTTGCTTTTCAGAACAAGCAGCAATGATAACTTGTTATCCTGAACAATCTTCTGGTTCTTTAATGAATGTCATTTTGCATTCTCAATAAATCTCATTATTGAATTGGAATCTAACCAATCATTATAGGACTTCTGGTTCAGCAAGATATTTCATTTGTACATATGTATGAACTTCTGGTTCAATACAGTAATCATTTAATCAATACATATTTCTGTATAGTTCAAATCAGTATACTTTTATTACTTTTAGTATACCGAAAAAATCAGGTACAATATCCAAGGAAATATCTCATGATCTCAATCTTGTCGCCAAATCTTCCCTTGTTTCGAAAAAGGTAATGACGTATTATCTCATTGTTCCCACCTTTTCAATAATTTATTCCATTATTTCTTGATGGAATCGATATTGCTGACACACGGAGCGCTCCTTTACGCATTTAAATATATCATTTGGGAAGAGATTAGATCCATAAAAAAAATGGATGTTATATTATCAAATATTCGCAAATATTATTCTAATCTTCCGGTAAATGTTTTGAAAAAGATTTACCGAGTTCGACTTGAAAGATTGAGGCTGCTGATGGATCAATGCTTTCCAGAAGATGTTCGTTGGTTGATCGAAGCAAAAGTTCGATTAGCTGGTGAATTACCAGATTCATTTTCTAAACACATGCCTGGTTTAGGTAAGAGTACATTTGCAAAGAAAAGAAGAGCAAAAAGGTTGAACGGTTGTTACAAATGTGCTCGTTGGACATGTGATACTCGTTGCAAATCAGTAGGATATTCTTCTAGAAATCGGGATGATAAAATCGATTTCATTAAGGGTGGACTGAGTAAGGAGTCATTGGATGATATCCGATTAACTCTTGAGACGCACCCAAGTGGGTATGTGCAACGTGAACTCCTTTCCTTATATGCTCAATTTAACGAGGATAAAAACCGTTATAGTCTCGAAAATATAGTAGCAAAAGATCCTGTTTGCCAGGCTGTTATAAACAATGATGTTTTGGCTATGCAGCATTAATATAAGGTAAATCATTTGATATATTGTGTGTATATATTTGCACATAAAATATTTTCATATTTCATTTCCTGAGTATTGATAAAGTGTATTAAAAAATCACCGAAATGTAAGCTTTATCAAAAGTAGTGTAACTTAGTCAGAATTAGGTTTTCACCTTTTCAAAAGATGAGCAGTAAATAGTGAAGTTTTTCAAATTTAAAAAGCCAATGATTTTCACAGTTTCATGCATCCCAAAATATCATTTTGACATAAGTTTTTTCTTTCTTATACTCTCAAAGATGGAAGGACCAAAACTTCGACAGATCAAAACTATCTGTGTATTTTGTGGATCAAAGGTAGGGAAAGGTTTTGGGTATCTAGAAGCAGTCGTGGATTTAGGAAAGAAGTTGGGAGAGAAAAGTATCAATCTAGTATATGGAGGAGGTAGCAGTGGATTGATGGGTTGTGTTTCCCAATCTGCTCAAGCAGAAAAATCAAGAGTGATAGGTGTTATACCTACTCCTTTAGCTGATATCGCAGGCAAAACACGAGGGCATGAAGTACAAACCTTATCTATCCATGAACGCATAACTTGCATGTTATATGGTTCTGATGCCTTCATTGCCATGCCTGGAGGTTTTGGTACTTTAGAGGAAATCTTTAATATTACCTCTTGGGCTCATTTAGATCTCCATACCAAGCCTATTGGGCTTTTTAAATGTTAACAATTTCTTTGATGGTTTGCTAACATTTCTTGATTATGCTGTGGAACAGGGATTCATCTCTCCATTTTCTAGGAGAATCCTTATTTCTGCTCCTACTATCGAGGAACTGCTGGATACAAGATCCAGCAGGAGTTAAGATAGATTGGTCGCAAGGAAGGGGAATCAAGCGAAAATGGAGTCCGGTTAATGTAAACTTAACTTTGTGAACCCTAGAATAGATGGTGGTAGAGTA
Source organism: Ligustrum vulgare (assembly GCA_963555705.1). Taxonomy (NCBI): domain Eukaryota; kingdom Viridiplantae; phylum Streptophyta; class Magnoliopsida; order Lamiales; family Oleaceae; genus Ligustrum; species Ligustrum vulgare. The sequence goes on along the minus strand of OY743189.1, from coordinate 30,562,404 downwards.
CGGAGTATTCTTACTCTTGAGACACACCTTAAATTTCTAGGATTTTATCAATGTTTAATCTTGTGTACTTCAAAGATAGGTGGTAGAGTACAGAGTATTCTTACTCTTGAAATACACCTCTTTGAGTGTTTCTTTATGTCCTCAAAAGTTCAGAGGTGGTAGGATACGGCTACTACCGAAACACATATCTCATTTTGAGGATCATAAATGTTTCCTCCTTTTATGCATGACTTGTTTTATGCTTCTTCAGGAGTAATAATAATATCATTTCAGTATGTTTAGATGATAATTTTTACTTCTTCTAGTATAAATATGTACTTCTTTTGGAATACATAATTGCTCGTGCAAGAACTTTTTCAGATACTTATCATCTAATATTCATCTCATAATACTGATGAGATTATTTTCACATTAGCTATGTCCATGCTATCATGTGATATTATCTTATCATACATCAACATTCTCTTGTTGGATAATCCATTTTTATCTATCTTTTCAATATAAATAATGGTAACTTCTGGTACCGTTCGATAAAATATTTTTTATTAACATCTATCAACTTCTTATCAATATTTACCAACTTTTGGTAATGATAACTTCTGGTATCATTTGGTAAAATATTTTCTAACTTTAGTATTGATAACTTCTGGTATCATTTAATGAAATATTTAATAACAATAATATCAATAATAATACTGGGGTTATACCACCACGTATATATTTTGACAACAACCTCTAATATGTTAGAATTAACCAACAACTGAGGTGTTTCTGAAATAATATAAAACTTGAATATATGTAAAGTATTCCGTAAACCGACCATATAGGCGGTGTCAACATAATGAAATAATTACCTTTCATGAGTGAGCTAGTCATATCCTCCAGTCAAGGTATTCATAATAGTGATCAAGTCATATCGTCAAATCCAGTCAATGTATAGTGATCGAGTCATATCGTCAAATCCAGTCAAGGTACTCATAATAGTCCAATCTGTTGCGGTATAAATTCAGTCCATAATAACTCAATCCGTCACGGTATGACAATGATTATTTTTAATTATACTTTGTTTAAAATCTTTAATTTATCTTGTTGATCACATATTAATCGTTAATTTTCGATTAATTTACTTTTATGTATTACCAAGGGTAAAATTGTCCATATTTTAATATGTTGCTCATATGGATAAATCAAAATCGTCAATAGGTTTGAAATTTAATTTAGAACAAACTTACTTTTGGTCCGAAGTTCAAAATCCCGTCGAAAGTGCTTCAAAAATGGTTTTTAAGAAAAACCGCCACGTTCGATCGCTGGAAAATTTCAAAACTGCACAAAACAGAAAAGTAAGATCACAGAAAAATCAAGATCGTCGATATGAACAAACTGTCTGTTGACGTCATCGCCGGAAAATTCAGCACGCGCTGACACGCGCCGGTAAGACGTCTGCGCGTGGGCCTCACGCGCGTCACGCGCCGCCGCGCCGGTGCCTTTGACGTCGACACGCACCGGTTCGGAAGAATCGTTCGGTCGCAGTGGTCATGGATCCGGTCTCCGATCATCATTTGGATATACGGTTTGGCGTGAATTTGGTTTGGAAATTTCGGATTATACAATTTCTTCAATTTTTCTACGGACTTGAAATTGATCTACAAATCTATGATGTATAAATGATTTTCTAACAACAAAAACACTGGATTTGGAATATGAAACGTTGATTAGTAATAATCTGGTTTCTGATACAGAGGTTCATCATTTAGATGCAACTGTAGAGCATACTCCCGTCATATTACTCAATAGGGTAGAGACTCGTGCTGATAACGTGTTGTGAAACTATCAAAGTTCTAACAAGAATTAGAGGGAGAGAGAGATTGAGAACTAGAGAGAAGGAGGAGAATTCTTTCTTCTTGATCAAGAATTGGTGCACTTCATTACAATGAATATAGGTCTATTTATAGGAAAATATAGGAGTTAAATATAAGTCATTAATACATTAAATATAGTAAATATTAAGTAATATTGGATGTGATGTAACGAAATTAGGTAATGATTTCATAACAGTTTTAGGTTTATTACTACACAACTCAGGTCTTGATTCAACTTGAGTATCAAATTATAATTAATATACCTACCCCTATCCCCAACCCACCCCATCCTCAAACATTCCCAATTCACGTTTTAGAGGCATATATCTTCCCAAACCTAATTCAATCTTCCCCCTTCTCCTCAGCCCTCACTTCTCTTAAGCGACAGCACCGCCTCCATTCCTGCAAGCGACAACGACATTGGTAAGTAGCGGCAACACCGAAAAGCGACGATGACATTGGTAAGTAGTGGCGGCCTGCACAGCGTGCTTTGGAATGGATTCCTCGCACGCGCCTGCTTTGGACTTGGTTGGTGGTGATGAGTGTCATGAGGGTGGTGTGGGTGCTGGTTGTGTTATTGTTGTAGAGATCAGGGGTGGTTGTGGTGGTGTTTCGCTGCTACTGGTTGCGCAGTGGTGGTGCCTGCGTTGCAGTGTTGTAGGGACTGGTTGCGTGGTGGTGGTGCCGATGTTGCAATAGTGCTAGTGTGGTGAGGTGGTTGTAGTGGTCGTGGATTTCTGGTGGTAATAGGTGGTGAATTTGTGCTAGATCTGTGGGCAACGGTGGGTGGCGATGAATCTCTAGCAGCAGTGGGGTGGAGGAACCGGTGGTGGCTTTGTTGGACTGTGTCATTAATGATAGTGGTGCAAATGGATATGGTGGTGGTTGCGTGTTACAGATATTGGTTACATGGTGGTTATGTGGTGGTCAGTGGTGATGGTAATCGTAGTGGATTGGAGGTGGAGCTTGTGGTTGTGGGTCTAATGGTGGTGGTTGTGTGTGGTTCTGGGTGGTGATTATGGTTGTTGGTGTTGAGATGCGATGGGATGGGATTGCGACGGTCGGTGGTGGCGATGGTGGCTGTCAGTGTTCTGGGTAGTGGGGGTGTTTATGTTGTGTGACCAATGATACATGATTTGTGATTAGTGAATAGTATGTGACCTAAGAAATTTAATAATTTTTTAATCTTTAATTCAATTATTGTGATATAATGTTTTTATAATTGTAACCAATTAATTATTGTGACCATAATTTGTGGCATATAAAATTTGTAGTTTGTGATGAAGAAGTAAATTGTGATCAATTAAATAGATATATAATTTGTAGTTTGTGATCAAGAAATAAATTGTGATAAATTAAATCGATAAATTGTGACAAAAAATGAGTTGTGATCAACTAATTTGATAAATTATGACCAATAAAATCGTGATTTGTTCTCGAGAAAAAATTATGACATATGAAATTTGTGATTTGTGATCATTGAACAAATTGTGACTCATTATTTTTAAGTTGTGATTAGTTAAATCGAGATTTGCAAACAAGAATAAAATCGTGATTTTAAAAATTCGAGATTTATGATTGAGAAATAAGTTGTGATCTATAAATTTTTAATTTGTGACCAAAAAAATAAGTCGTGAACAAATATTTGTGATCGAAAAATAAGCCGCGGACTTTAATATTTGTGATTTGTAACCGAATAATAATTTATGACTGATTAATTTGATAAATTATGCTCGAAAATAAGTCGTAACCTATAAATCTATTATCTGTGACTGAGAATTATGTCATGACCAAATAATTTTATAATTTGTGACCTATAAATTGTCATTTGTGTCTGTGACCTTAAATTGTATAATTATGACCTCACCTTATTTATTTACATACTAGTATATAACGAGTACGATACACGTGATATTGTAACGATATTATGATATTTTTATTCAAGTATATATATTTTGAAATTGAATAAAAATTGTCAAAAATTTCCTACATGTTTTACCAAAAAAATTTTCAAAGTGTTGATTTAAATAATCTCAATATCGAACTTAATTTACCTTAAACATTATTCAAATTTATAAATATGCAATACCTTTATCAATAATACCATCATTTTTTTTTAATTACCGATGGTTGACTTCTTTAAATTTTGTGAGGATTTCTCATTCTATGTGTGTATATAGTTATTGATTTTATTTAAAAGATTTTTATTAAAAAAAATAAAGAGTTTATATTATAAATGTATGAAAAATACTTTTATTAACAATAGTAAAATAAAATATTTAAAAATGTACATTAATTAAATTAATGATGAATATAAAATTGTTAAAAATGTGTGAGGGTAAAATAGTCTAAAAAAGATTCTCCCTTTAAGGGACATTTTTTTTTTGAGTTGGAAAATTGTATTTCAACAAAAAAATAGATTAAATCCCTAACAAGAATTTCTGGAGATGAACCTAGGAATACAATCAATCCAAATGTGATTACAAGTAGTAATAATAGCAAATTGAGCTAACTTGATTTTTGTATTAAAATCATAAGTTTCTTAAATTTTAAATTTCATATTTTAAACTTTTTACATATGTATTTATCCCTTAGAAGAAGCACTTCAAAAAATTAATGAATTTGACTTCATAAAAGTGCCAAACGGGCCTTAATTTAGAATCATCTATAAAATTAATACTTTTAAATAATTGGCATATGTTTGGTAAATAGTTTATACATTTTTATTTATATGTATTATTTATAAATAGTAATGTGAAAATGTTTCGTTGATCTATTTTTTGAAAAAAAAAAATGGTGAGCGAAAATTTTTAACCAGCCAAAATTATTGATTTTTCAAAAAAAAATAAAAATAAAAATAAAAATTATTCATTGAGTTGTTGTCACGTGGCAATTAATAAACAAAATTATAAACATTTTTTTTTATCAAACATAGGCTTATAAACTTGTTTATAAATAACACGTTTCCCCAAATTACTTTTTAATCATATATATTTTTCAAACTATTTTTTAATCATATATTTTATCTAGAAAATACTCAATCTGTCCCATTTAAATAAGATGCATTTCCTTTTTCTTTTGTCCCAATTATATGAATCTGTTTCTTTATTGATAAATATTTATTTTGTTTGTTTATTAATATATTCTTATTTATTAATTCCAAAAATAATAATTTTGATATTTAAATAAGGGCAATTTAAGAAATTTTTTTACAAAAATTATATTTTTAATAATATTAAATACGTTTTCTTAATTTATGTGATATAAATGGGACGAGGGAGTAATAAATTTAAAAAATAGAAATTGTTAATCAGAATGTCTAAGGGTAATTAATCTTCTAATCCACTTTAAAACCCATCAATAAAACAGGAATCTCTTTAGTTTCCACTTCACTCTCTCAACTTTCGCTAGTCTTCCAGAAAGCGAAGGGTTGACATTTTTATGGTGTCTCATTGGACATATAAAAGGGCTATATAAGTATACGAAAATGCTTTGTTACCAACCTCCAAATGAAAATGCATCTAAATAATTTTTAAATGGGACATTTATACCCTGTTCTCTTTACTGTTTTGAAGTCGTACTCTATTTTTATTTTCGAAAATACTAAAAACAAGTTCTCTTTACCATTTTCGAAAATGCATTTTGGAAAATAAAAAAAAAAAAATTGTACACAAAACGCAAAACGTCCAAAACCTCATTTTGGACGTTTTCAGTGTATTTCAACAAAAAGTATTCAAAACGCAGAAAACGCGTTTTGAGATTTTTTTTTTAAAGAATTATCCTAACTTGAAAAAAATCTTAAAATAAATTTTATTTTATTTATTTTATTGTTTTTTTTGAGAATTATCCTAACTTGAAACTAAGTCTAAAATAAAATTTTATTGAAATCAATATCAACACTACAAAAAAAAAAAAAAAAAAAAAAAAAAGTGGAAATTTTTGTTATTATATTTCAAAAAATGCATTGATAAATGAACTCTGCTGGTTTTGAAAGAACTTGCATTTTCTGGATTTTAATAGAACCGAGCTTCTTCAAATCCCTAACCTGACCAAACTGTGTTAATAAAGACTCTTAGTGTTCACATTAGTGTGTTGCAGATAACCATATTTTCAGTGAATTGTGAAAAGAAATTTGAGTTTGAGTCAGTAGTATTCTGCAAGTAAATTAATTAAAAATAATTTAAGTGGTATTCTGTAAAATTTCAAATAGAACGTGTTTTCCAACTTTTCATTTTTAAAAATAGTTTTCAAAAATGACAAATTAAACGCGTTTTCAGCAAATTTGAAAATAAAAATAAAAACAAGAAATATAAAATATTTTCGAAAATGAAAATACAAAATAAAATAGAAATAGAACGCCACCTTAGCATTTTATTATTGGAGGTGTAGGGCAAGCTTGTATAAGTATATATACAGTATTCTCTCTCTCTCTCTCGTTCGGCAATTATTACAACAGATAGTTATTGGTGTTATTTGTATTTTTTAAATAAAATTTGTGATTAAAAATTGAAGAAAAAATATATTTTTAATTAAAAAATATCTTGAAATTTATGTTGATTATAACACCTTTTGCTCAAAACATTGTAATGCGTACGTATATATCGTTGACAATACGACGACCAATGCCCCACATCAAGAAAATAGGCCGCATGCCCTTAATCTGAATTTTCATTTTTTTCATCTCTCTACAGCTGTTTCTCTTCCTTTCTCTCTCCATCCCTTCCTCTTCTTTTTACTCACACAAGCATCTTCTTGAATTCTTTAATACCAGAACACTCTCCGGGAAAATACTTCCGGCATTACTCAACACTTTTCATTAGCAAAAAATCTCTCTTTCTTATACATTTCGAGCTACTGTACATTAATAAAGATACGGAAATGTACCAGTAGATTAGAATATATTGTTTGTTGAGGGTGTTGTAATGGGCTCACTCGATGGTGTGACGCCATTGAAGAGAGATCACCGAACGGAGCTTTTTTCATCAGCGAGGAATTACAATGTTGGTGGATTATTGGGTTTTTGGCCAAGGCTCAGATCAAGATTTGCAAGGCTGGTGTTTTTGCAGAGGATTAACTATTTACGATGGATTTGCACAGTGTCTATCTTGTTCTTCTTTATTTTCCTCTTCCAGATGCTCTTCTTGCCTGGTTCGATAAGAGAAGGAGAGAAGTTGAAGAATTACAATTTCATTGGGGAGAATCTTGGAGGGTTTTCTGAAGAATTTGCATTCTTGAAAGAGCTGGATTATGGTGAGGATATAAAGTTTGACAATCCAAATATCTTGTCCAAGTTTCAAAAAGAGGAAATTGTAACTATTGGTTCAAGAAATGTAGTGAGATTTGGATACAGAAATCCCAAGCTCGCACTGGTAAATGCTGTATTTTTTCTTGGAATATTTATGCAAGTAGATTGTACCAGCAGCATTTTCAAAATTGGGTGTTAGGATTAATTTTCAATTCTAATGATTTTGAGGGGTTCGATGTTTTTTCTTGGAAGATTTATGTTAGTAGATTGTAGGAGCAGCATTTTCAAAATTGGGTGTTAGGATTAACATGCAATTGTTTGATTTCGCGGGTTCAGTGTTTTTATTTTCCTTGGGAGACGGGAGTTAGGATGTTCAATTTGATTTGTGCTTGTAGGTTTTTGCGGATCTGTCGGTTGATCCTTACCAGATACTGATGGTTACTGTTGCAACTGCATTGCGGGCCATTGGATATGAAATTGAGGTAATTTTCTTGACTGTTTTCAATATTCTTGTTTGTATGTTTTGGAAATATATTTTTCAAATGATATTATATTTTTCAAATTCAACCAGACATCAAGTTTATTGGTACTTGAGGTTGAATTTTCTGGTTGGAATAGGCATTCAAACTACGTGAGACCAAAGTTATTGTTTAGCTTTATATTCTTGCAGTTGTTCATTCTTCTGATCTTTTGATATTTGCAGGTATTCTCACTGGAAGATGGTCCCGTTCATGGTGTTTGGAGAGAGAGAGGATTTCCTCTCAACATCATGGCAATTGACGAGAACATGAAGCTCAACGTAGATTGGTTAAAGTATGCACATCATCCCCAATTTATGACATGTGATGAACTTTTACACTATTTAATACGTACTCTGTAATGGACATGACTCCATTCTCCTGTTACTTGTTAAATGCTTGAAAATTAAACGGGTAATGTTTATTTCTGTAAAACGGTAAATTGAAACTTGTGAAAAGAAGAGTAAAAGTGACTTCAATTTTCTTTTAATTTTTGTGTACGCACCTTGCAGCTACCAGGGCGTACTTGTGAATTCTGTTGGGGCTGCTGGTTTTGTAACTCGGTAAGAATCATCCTTTTTGTTCTATAATTCAACAAACAACAAAAAATTAGTAATCACCCACAATTTGTTTCCTCTATCAAAGGGAAATTTGGTTGCTACCAAATGTTACATCACACAATTTATTGAACCATTAAACCCCACGAGGATTCACGTAACCATGGAGTCAGAATTTTCATATCACTGGTTTTTTTGTTAGGTTCTGTAGAGCCTGTTTCTTATTTTCTTTGTTCTTTTATGTCTATGATATGATGGGTTTTACGTTTAACTGCCTTTCTAATAAAATGAAAGGTTTTACTTTTTACAGCCTTATGCAGGAACCATTCAAAAATACACCTCTCATTTGGACCATTCATGAACATAACCTTGCTGCTAGATTGAGACAACATAATTCAAGTGGAAAAATAGAGCTTCTCGATAATTGGAGAAAAGTATTCAACCGCGCCAATGTCGTTGTCTTCCCAAACATTTTTATGCCGGTAATAGTTAGTAGACCAATTTATGCCACCCTCTCTCTGTGCATATGTGTATGCATAATTTTTTTTATTTTTGAATGCTCACACACGTATATCTATCTTTAATAACTCTAATTCGGCGTTCTTCTCTGATAATACGTTCCTTGTTTAGTGGGTTTGGGTTACAGTGTTGTTGTAAGTACACCTGTATATAGCAGCTGTCTGCAATAGGCATTGGATCGAGTAGTGAGAAGTTATGTTGGCTGGGATGGGATTGTAAGAGTTGGGAGTTGTGTAGTAATCTTTCATCATCCTTGTAACGATTGAAGTAGTAGAGTAGTAGAATAGTAGTGCACTTTGCTGTTTGGGGAGTTACTGTTATCGTTAGTACAGGATAATAAGTTCTTTAGCAGTTTCACCTTTCTTGAAATACGAAGAAAAACTCATTGTAGGTTGATTTTGGTTGGAAGATGCTTGTTTTTTTTTTCCTTTTTAGTTATGTTTGTGTCTCTAGTACATTTGCATGGTGTGCTAGTTTGTCTTTAGGTCGTTGGTTTGCAATTTCATCTAATTGCAAGTGTGCATTTCATTTTATAATCATCAACAAGAACTGAAGTAGAAAAAGGAAAAAGGAAAACGGAGAAATATCGGAGTCTTCCACTCTCCCCCTTCATGTTTTAGAGTTTGTTGAACATCTCTCTCTCTCTAAAAGATTAAGTTGTTAGGCGGGTAATCAATTAATTTTCGTCTTCAATGTGCCCACTCACAAACATAACACGTCTATTAGGGTGTGTTTTATTCTAGTTAAAATGAGTTGTTTTTGAAATGAACACTGATTTTTAAGAGAATGAAATGAATGGTTGAAATTTGGTTGAAAAGTCAAATATTGTGCGTTTGTCTTTAATGGATGGTTAAGATTGAGTACTGTAAAAAAATGAGAGAATTTTAAAGAAAACCAAACAAGGGCTTAGTTGATCAAAGGCTTGGCTCATGCCCAATCTTTTGTGTGGTTGGCTGCAAGACCTGAGCCTAGAACCATAGGCTGATCTCGCATCGTGTTGAGTCACATCTAAAAATTCAACTGTTCAAGTTGTTAGAGAGGTGACAATTTTTTTCATTTAAATAGTCTTCAACAGAGTATTTCCTTCTCATTCACGTTTCTGATTCAACTGTTCCAGTTGTTAGAGAGGTGACAATTTTGGAATATTACTAAAATCAGATTGTTAAATGTCATTGACAACTTAATAGAGCTATGCTGAAAGCCCGTGCCCTGTGTTTTTACATCTTTTAGATGACTTATTCCGCATGTGATACTGGAAACTACTTCGTCATTCCGGGTTCTCCAGCTGAAGTTTGGGAAGCTGATAGTTTTATGGCTTTACACAACGATAATCCACGTCTAAAGACAGAGTATAGAGTTGATGATCTTGTTGTTGCTGTTGTGGGAAGTCAGCTTTTGTATAAAGGTCTTTGGCTGGAGCACGCCCTTGTTTTACAGGCTTTATATCCAGTTTTTGTTGACTTTTCCAGTGGTGCCAATTTGAATTCCAGTCTAAAGATCATCGTCATAGCTGGGGACACAAGTAGTAACTACACCCGGGTTGTGGAGGTACAGCATATGACTTTCTAGATTTTGAATGGTTATAAAGTGCATTTCTTTATTGTGCTTTATTCCTTTCTTTCTTATGTACGGACCATTTTGTCACAGACCATTGCACTAAACTTGAGATACCCAAATGGAACAGTGAAGCGTGTTGCTGTTGATGACAACACAGAAAATGTACTGAATACCGTTGATCTTGTGATTTATGGGTCCTTCCTGGAAGAGCAATTTTTTCCCGACATTTTGCTAAAAGCCATGTGCTTTGGGAAAACTATAGTAGCCCCAGATCTTTCAATGATCAGGAAATATGTAGGTAGCTCTACTTTATATTTTCTAACAACACACTTTTAACTACCGACATTCTAAACTGCATCAGTGACCTAATCAGGCTGTTCATGAATAGGTTTCGGCATAGCTCGTGTTAGCTCAAAGTTAGCATGGATATGACTTTTTCTTACTTTTATGTAAAAGAAGTTATTTTTAAAGAACTCTTACATTTGCTTAGCTCTTACCACTATCTGATATCACAAACACATGAATGTATATTTCATTTTTTGGCTTTCAAAATGATCTACTAATTGGATTAGCAAAAATTTATAGGTTGATGACCGGGTGAATGGCTATCTTTTTCCGAAGGAGAATATTAATGTCCTGACAAAGATCATGTTTCGAATAATCTCAAATAGAAAGCTGTCTCCTCTAGCTGTCTCTGCAGCGAAAATCGGAAAACATACAGCTAAGAGCTTAACGGTTTCAGAGAGTGTAGAAGGGTATGCTTCTCTATTGGAAAACATTCTTGCTTTCCCGTCGGAAGTTGCTACTTCTAGGAATGCTACAGAGATACCAACAAACTTGAAAGTAGAATGGCAGTGGCGTCTTTTCCAACCAATTGCAAATAGATATTCTCAGAATAAAACACTGAAGAACGATAAATATTTGGACAAAATTGAAAAGGAATTGAATCATAGCTATAAGGAGAGCAAAATGGCTCCGATTGCTACAAATGATACTCTTTTGTATAGCATATGGGAGGAACAAAAGTATATTGATATGGCTAACGCGAGGAAAAGAAGGGAAGACGAAGAGGTAAGTGTTGTTGGTTTTTGTTTCTTCTTTCCTCTTCCTCCTCATTATTTCATTTTTTGATAATTGTAGAATATTTGAATATTCACACAAACATCCCTCAACTATCTTGTTTTACGTTCTAGTCCTTTTTTAGTTAAATAATCTGTTAGGTGAGTTGTCATCATCTGATTGGTTCTTTTGCATCTGTTCGCATCTGTTCTTTTTCTTTCCTTTTACTTCATGTTTTGGCAGATAATTCAGTAGAGCAATAGAATAAAAATTCTGTAGAAGTATTGATCTTCAATTTATTTTGAATTACAAATTGCTCATGGTATCAGAGCAAGACTCGTAGATCATCCGATTGTGAATTTCAGTAACTGGTTATCATGACTGAAGCATTCCCAACTGCAACTGCGAAGGAACCTGGGCAAAGCAACAATGGCGATCCACTTTGCTTGCAAGGATCTGATCACCCAGGCTCGATACTTGTTTCTACTCCACTTACAGGTAATAATTACTTAAGCTGGAGTAGGTCTATGAAGATTGCACTGGGAGCGAAGGTTAAACTTAGCTTCATAGACGGAAAATGTAAAATCCCAGCTGAAACTGATGCTACATTTGAGCAATGGAAGAGAGTGGATTGCATGGTGATCTCGTGGATTTTGAATTCGATCTCGAAGGAGATTGTCGATGCTTTTTTGTATGCTACTTCAGCACAGGAACTTTGGGATGAATTAGCAGAGAGGTTTGGAGAATGCAACGGTCCTCTCCTGTATCAATTGCAGAGAGAAATAAGTAGCTCTACACAAGGTGGAATGACTGTGATGATGTACTACACAAAATTGAAGAAACTATGGGATGAATATAGTTGTATTAGACCTATACCTTCATGTACTTGTAATGCTGCAAAAGAGGTATCAGAGGAAACTAGTTTTAATAGGCTCATACAATTTCTAATGGGACTAAATGACTCGTTTGATCACATAAGGAATCAGATCCTTGTGATGGATCCATTACCAAGTGTGAACAAGGCCTACTCCATGGTCCTTAGAGTTGAAAAACAAAGAGATGTTCATCTTATCTTTCCAGAGAAAACTGAGAACTCAGCTATGTTGGTGAGAACACAAAATTTTGGTAGATCTGGAAGAGGAGGTTTTGGCAGAGGCAGCAGATCTGGAAGGAATACGTATGACAGAGGCAGAGGTAATTATAGGAGATTTTTTACAGATGACAGAATGAATCAGCATTGTGACCACTGCAACATGGATGGACACTCAAAGGAAACATGTTTCAGGATCCATGGCTACCCGGACTGGTATAAGAATCCAAAAGAGCAGAGGTTTAAGCCTACTTATGACAGGGCAATGGTGAATATGGCAGATAATCCATTGCAGTTAGAAGAAGAGTGTGGTACTAACTTTGGAAGTAAACCTGGTCCCTCTCAAACTTCCAGCATTGCAGACTTAATACAGCAGGAGGTCAAGAAGTATATGAAGGATACAATGCAGATAGCAAGCAACAATCATGTTAGCTTTGCACATTTGGGTGAATTTGCAGGTATAAACACCATTCATTATGTTTTTGGTTTGCTTGATAATTTAGAGCCTGGAACTTGGATAATTGATACGGGTGCTAGTAATCATATGTGCACAGATATTACCCTGCTTCATAACCTTAAACCAGTTAAAAATGTGACCCAAATTTACCTACCTGATGGTTCAATCAAACCTGTGACACATATTGGAGATGCTATCCTAAATCATTCTCTACATCTTGTAGACACTTTGCTTGTTCCTACCTTTAAGTTTAACCTGTTGTCTGTACCTAAACTTGCTCAAACATCAAACATCAAATTCACATTTTATCCAACATACTGTCTTCTACAGGACCTGGAGAGTGATGGAGTAATAGCTATTGGAAAGATGATTGGGAGATTATACTTGTTGGATAAATCAAGCCTATCTTCATCAAATTTTAATCCAAAAATTCCTGCTATTTCATCTTGTCCTTTAAATTCCTGTAATGCTTTGAATTACTCGAATAATGTTTGTTCTTATACTGATTGGCATAAAAGATTGGGGCATGCTTCCCCTTTTGTTATGCAACATCTTCCCTTTGTCAAATCATTGTCAAATAAATCTGAATCTTTACAGTTGAAGGAGTGTGAAGTGTGTCACAAAGCAAAACAACAAAGACTTTCATTCCCAGTTAGTTTTATAAGCACTAAAGGTGTTTTTGAGTTAGTTCATTTGGATGTGTGGGGACCTTATAGAAGGCCATCTTTGACAGGAACACCATACATTTTAACTGTGGTTGATGATTATAGCCGTTGCACTTGGACTTTTCTTCTTAATCATAAAAGCCAAGTACCCACAGTTTTGAAAGATTTCTTTACCATGATCCATACACAATTCAACAAGAGAATAAAAACGGTGAGGAGTGATAATGGATCAGAATTTACCAGTCGAGAATGTCAAATTCTATTCCAAACTCAAGGTATTTCACACCAAAAATCGTGTGTCTACACTCCACAACAAAATGGAGTTGTGGAGAGAAAACACAAACACCTTCTACAAATTGCAAGATCATTGATGTTTCAAGGAAATTTGCCTATCAAATTCTGGTCTCACTCTATCCTAATGGCCACATTCATCATCAATAGACTTCCAAGTTCAGTTCTTCAATGGCAGATTCCATATGAAATTTTGTATCACCACAAACCAGATTTTTCCCTTCTTAAACCATTTGGTTGTTTATGCTATGCAACCAATACCAAACCAGCCAAGGATAAGTTTGATTCGAGAGCCTTTAAGTGTGTTTTCATAGGTCACAGTCCAGGCCAAAAGGCATATAAATTGTTTGATCTAGATGCAAAAAGGATTCACATTTCCAGGGATGTTATTTTTCATGAAAATACCTTTCCTTATCTCAATGACAAACCGCTTTCTGAGGCTGTTCCTTTACCATTAAATCCCAACTTTGAATCTGACTTGCAGTCACCAGTTGATAACATTATTCCATCTACCATTGAAACAAGTAGTCCACCTTCTACTCTTGAAATCAGTGAGCTACAGAATTCTGATACGCAAATCACTGATAGTTCATCATCTAGGAATCTGGATCTTAATCTTCCATCTGTGAACACCCCATCAGAGTCTGAAAAAGAGCCTACTGATATATATATTCCATCTCCAATAGTAACTAGAAAAGGTGACAGACTCAGATCAACTCCATCATGGATGCAGGACTTTGTAACAAATCTGGCTCAATCTAATCAAATGACCACAACAACAAATATAACACACAATTTCAGAATTCCTACTAGCTCCATCCACAGTCCACCAACATTTCCTTTCATGACCTCACCAAATTACACAAGTGCATATATATCTTTTCTAGCAAACGTGTCAACTGTGCAAGAACCAAAATCTTATTGTCAAGCAAGTCGAATGCCAGAATGGGTCAGGGCAATGGATGAGGAGATTGCCGCCCTTGAAAATAATCAAACTTGGGAACTTGCTGTTTTGCCACAAAACAAGAAAGCTATTGGCTCAAAGTGGGTTTATAAGGCCAAGTTGAAACCTGATGGTTCAGTAGACAGATTAAAGGCCAGACTTGTAGCAAAGGGTTATCATCAGATTGCAGGGATTGATTATAATGACAGTTTTTCTCCGGTGGCAAAGCTTGTGACTGTGAGACTTTTATTAGCCCTGGCGACTGCAAAGGGGTGGATATTGCATCAACTTGACATTAACAATGCGTTTTTACACGGGCATCTTGATGAAGAAGTATTCATGGTTCCTCCAGAAGGATATAAGAAGGCAAAGGATGGACAAGTATGTAGGTTGAAACGCAGCTTATATGGTTTAAAACAGGCCTCTCGACAATGGAACCATGAATTTTGTGCTAAACTTACAAGTTTTGGTTTTGTGCAATCACCACATGACCACTGCCTTTTTATTAAACACAAGTCCAGCTCTACTTTGGTGCTTTTAGTATATGTTGATGATGTTCTAGTAACAGGTGATGATGAAAATGACATTATAGCAGTGAAAAATTATCTGCACCGTATGTTTACCATCAAAGATCTTAGTCCAGCACGATATTTTTTGGGGCTAGAAATTGCACGGGATAAGTCTGGACTTTATGTAAATCAAAGGAAGTATATCTTGGATGTTCTCCAAGATGCTGGCCTTTTAGGAGCAAAGCCAGCTCTTACTCCCTTACCAAAGGGTGTGAAGTTCAATGATGGCAGTCCTAATCTTACAGAACCAGACAGGTATCGTCGTTTGGTTGGGAGACTCTTATATTTGAATTTGACTAGACCGGATATTACTTTCTCTGTTCAACAGCTTAGCCAATTTGTGAATTCTCCATGTCAATCACATTGGGAGGCAGCCATTCATCTCTTGAGGTACCTGAAAGGATGTCCTTCAAAAGGACTTTTCTTCCCATCCACAAATGATTTCATCTTAAGAGGATATTGTGATGCCGACTGGGCATCTTGTCCTATAACAAGAAAGTCAGTTTCAGGCTATTGCATATTTCTTGGTGATGCTCCAATATCCTGGAAAACTAAGAAGCAGCCTACTGTATCACGCTCTTCGGCAGAGGCAGAATATCGAAGCCTGGGGGCAACTGTCTGTGAGCTTCAATGGATATCTTATGTTCTCAATGATCTGCATATTTCCTTGGTTCTACCTATTTCATTGTGGTGTGATAACAAGGCAGCACTCCACATCGTGGCGAACCCAGTTTTTCACGAGAGAACCAAACATCTTGAAATCGATTGCCACTTAGTTCGAAACAAATTCAAGGATGGTTTCATTCTCCCACAACACATCTCCTCTGCAAATCAACCTGCAGACCTTTTCACGAAGATTTTAGCTGCACCGCAATTCAATTTCCTACTGTCCAAGTTGAATTTGGTTGATCTCAACCAACTTTCAACTTGAAGGGGGGGTGTAGAATATTTGAATATTCACACAAACATCCCTCAACTATCTTGTTTTACGTTCTAGTCCTTTTTTAGTTAAATAATCTGTTAGGTGAGTTGTCATCATCTGATTGGTTCTTTTGCATCTGTTCGCATCTGTTCTTTTTCTTTCCTTTTACTTCATGTTTTGGCAGATAATTCAGTAGAGCAATAGAATAAAAATTCTGTAGAAGTATTGATCTTCAATTTATTTTGAATTACAAATTGCTCAATAATTTAATGCAGTTAAAGGATAGAACTGATCAACCTCGGGGAATCTGGGATGATGTATATCGAAAGGCCAGAAGGATTGATTGGACTAAGAATGAATTGCACGAAAGAGACGAAGGAGAACTTGAGAGGACAGGTCAACCATTATGTATTTATGAACCTTATTTTGGAGAAGGAACCTGGCCCTTTCTGCATCGAAGTTCACTATATCGCGGACTTGGACTGGTGGGTGTTCTATTTCATTATCATAAGGTTGTTTTATTGGTTTATTTTCTGCTTCGATTTTCTATTGCATACATAGATTTTTTGGCTCTGATATGGTATTTATTTTGTTTTTTAACTTGTAAATCTGTGCAAGTCACGTGAGGCACACTTGTTTCCTGCAGATGTAGCATACAAACTCCCTCTGTTTTTCTGTTGTAAAATTTATGCCGTCAATTTGTGGAGTTTGTCTAGTAGCAACCTTCCAATCTAGTTTCAGTGTTCGTAGAACTCATTAAGACGGAAAAAGTTTTTACGCTTGATTTCTCAGAGTTGATAGATTATAGAGATATTCTTCTTGAATCTGACGTGGACATATTGACTGGGTGATTGTAGTCCACAAAAGGTCGAAGACCTGGAGCTGATGATATTGATGCACCTTCTCGTCTTCCAGTATTGAATAACCCTTATTATCGACACGTCTTGGGAGAGCATGGAGCTTTTTTCGCAATTGCTAACCGGATTGACCGCATACACAAAAATGCTTGGATAGGATTCCAGAGTTGGAGAGTCACGGCAAGGAAGGTACAGAATTCTTGGTTTTACTATGCCCTCGTTTGAGACCCATTATTTGGGAAAATTTATGGTTTGGAATGGTAATTTTGGGAGGATGTGTGATTAAAAAATGTTTGAAAAATAAAAAATGGTAGGCTTGATTAAAATAGATGGTTGAGATTGAGTGTTAGAATAAATTTAGTTTACAAAAAATGGGGGCCAAACAGGGGCTATATATTGTGCAACGATTAGGCTCTGTTCGGTAACATTGCAGTAATTATAAATTGATTTATTTATGTTTTCAAGGTAAAATGTGTGGTTGAAAAGTAGAGAGAGAAAATGTGTGTGGTTAAAAAGTGATTTGCGAAATTGTGTTGTATATAAATTGATTTATAAATTTTAATGACCGCGTTAAAGAACAGGGGCTAATTTATGCATCTCTGGAACCTATTTACAGTATCATAATATGGCTCTGACCAGTTTTTGTTAGGAACCATAAAAGTTAAAGTACGTTCACATTCAAATGGAAAATGATGTTTATTTCTAACATGGGGTGTTTAACAGGAATCTTTGACTAAGACTGCCGAAAGATCGATATTGGGTGCCATTGAAGCTCAAAGATACGGTGATAGTCTCTACTTCTGGGCTCGTTTGGACAAGGACCCAAGAATTACAATGGAACAGGATTTCTGGTCATTCTGTGATGCTATAAATTCTGGGAATTGCCGGTAAGATTAATGTCGATTTATCCTTTCTATCCTGTCATCCCTTATGGATTCTAAAGTTTTCCATCTATCAATGTCAGACCTGATTTATTTCGTTTGCTTGGTTTGAGGTTTGCATTCTCCGAGGCTCTCAAGAAGATGTATGGCATAAAGCACGACTTGAGTTCTCTCCCACCCATGCCTACAGATGAATACACTTGGTCTGTCATGAATTGCTGGGTTTTGCCGACTCGGTCCTTTTTAGAATATGTTATGTTTTCGAGGTTCGAACTTCTTTTACATCCTGTGTAATCCCTGAAATTACTTTTTTGGCCCTTAAAGGACCAATGAAATTGTTAACAAGAAACCAACTGTTTATTTTGCAGAATGTTTGTGGATGCACTTGATTATCAATTCTACGATGAACATCAGAAAAGTGGGCGTTGTTACCTGAGTCTATCCAAGGTATAACTAGTATCTCTGTGTGAATTTTTTGTACGAAAAATTTCCGAACTTTCCATTTATTATTACTAGGTTATTGTTTTTGAACCTACATTATTGTGTGACCAGAAATATGGAAACTACTATTATGGGTCGGTTTTGTTGCTATGTTGCCCACCGCCAATGAGAAACCAATTTTTATACATTTAAAAACTAGTCAGAACACTTGGCTGTTTTTCATTGGCGCCATCGCAAGCAAGAGAACAATCCCATTTTTATACCATTATTATAAAGAATGTTGCTCAGACTTCCTTTAAACGCATTCAAACTGCAGCCTAACTAAAATGAATCTCGTACACACTACAACCAACGAACAAGATTTTAACTTATTTATCCAGTTTCATTCTGTAGCCTATAAGCTTCGTTTTTAGTGTTATTTAGTTGCACAATTTGTGTATTTTGTTCTTTATGACATAAATAAATGGCAGGACAAGCATTGCTACTCTCGGGTACTCGAGTTACTAGTAAACGTTTGGGCATACCATAGTGCAAGAAGAATGGTGTATGTGGACCCAGAGACGGGTTTTATGCGAGAGCAGCATGAGTTCAAAAGCCGGAGAGGCCAAATGTGGGTGAAATGGTTCCAATTTAGCACTCTGAAGAGCATGGACGAGGACCTGGCCGAGGAGTTGGATCTTGACCATCCAAAGAGGCGGTGGTTATGGCCGTCAACAGGGGAGGTTTTCTGGCAAGGTATCTACGAGAAAGAGAAGAACCAAAGAATACGAGAAAAAGAAAGAAGGAAGCAACTAAGCAGGGAGAAAATTAAACGGATGAAGAAACGACACCGTCAAAAAACAATTGGGAAGTACGTGAAGCCTCTGCCGGATGAGACGGAGTCGAACTCAACCGCCGTTGCAGTCTAGCATTAATTCTTTAGAGTAGATAATATCGACATATACTGAATTCTTGAAAATTTATGCCATTTTGTTGATTTTTTACTCGGAAAGGATGTATATAATATAATTGCATGTATTTTCCTTTCCTTGCTATATTGTAAAGGGAATTAGCATGACTGTGAATGAATTTTTTGTAGCATGAGTTGTACAAGTTTGAGTTTACATCATTGTTCTGATAAGTTGCTTTTTCTAATGGATCATAGTTTAGTATCCTTGTCCGATCACGTGGTGAATCTCGTGACATGAAAGCGAAGAAAGAAAAAGGGGGGATGAGATTTCTTTTGCTTATGGCATAATAATGGGTTTTAAGTAAGTTCACATGACAGTCTACGATGAAGATCTTTCTTGTGAAAAACTTTCAGGCCACGTTAGAGAGGTAGGATGATGCTAATTCTTTTAAACAAATCATAAATGCTAAGTTGCTCTTTGGTATCGATTAAAATATAAACTTTAATTTAAGTTAAAGTTAAAAATTAACCTCAACCGTATATTTCAGGAGTTTCGTAACTTTTCAATCACACATCTTATCAATTTTGATCAAAATCTACTAAAACTATGATTTTAATTTCCACCGAACAAGAACTATCTTAATTCATTCATTCATTTTTTTTTTTTTTTTTTTTATGCAAATGGTTCAATCGTAATAGAGTTGGTCGTCAATCTAGCCCCAGTTTAATATGAATAAAAATCAAATTTTTAATAAATTTTGATAAATGTTGATAAAATGTATGGTTGAAACATTGTGAATTTTATGAAATATGTAGTTAAGATTAAATGTTTACTTTATTAAAATTTAAATTTCTAGTTGTAACAAACAAGGGTTTAACATATATGTTTTTTGGGATTACAGCTCTTCCTTTTTTCCTATACTATATTAGCATTTCTTCCGTGCGATGCACGGAATTTTATTCATGATAATGATATATAATTCATGAAAATATGTTGATCATACAATTATATCGAATAAAAATGTAGTACAAATAATATTTTATTACAAAATATTATCGAAATTGAAATTTTAAAAAGACAAACTAATCAAAATAGGAAAAGAAACAATACCCACACGTCTTAAAATTTGACACTAAATTAAATTTATTTTAGTTTTATTTGTCTTTATCACCAATTTTCTTTTTTATGTATTTGAATTTTTTATTATATATATATACACGATCTTTCGAATTGAAAATAAATATTGCACGGTACTCAAAACATTTAATTTTTTTTTCTTGTTTTTTGACAAGAAAGTTTCATGATTTAGAAAGTTAAATTGAGCGGGGAAGTGTGTGCGTAAAATAGTGATGATTATCCTATTATTATATATGTATAGATATAGATATTTATTTTTATATTCATAAAATATTATATATTAGCATAGTCATCAAGAAGCTATTTGTTCGTAAGGCTTGGACCCACACCCAAAGAAAACCAATTCTCCCCATAGGGCCATAATTGACCGCCATCGTGGTGAGAGGGTATAGTTTGACAAATTGAATCATTGACCAAAGAGAGAGAGAGAGAGAGAGAAACATTAAGGGTCCGTTTGATAGCGATGGTGGAATTTGGGTTGAAAGAAAATGAATTACAGGGAATTGAATTCTAGGTAATTGAATTACTGGGAATTAGAAGTTTAATGTGTTTGATTGGTTTAATTTTCTAGGTGGAAAAAGTAGGGAATTTTTCAACTTTTGTTGTTTGATTGACATTATTTTCCATGGAAAATAAAGTAATTTTTTGCTATTTTAATCAAAAAATTTTTTTTTTTTACTTTTAAAATATATTTGTACTTGATGATGATAATGTTATTTTTTAGAAAGAAAATAAGTCAATTAACAACAACAAAATTGATTAAACGTGTCCAAAATCATTTTTCATCTACCATGGAAAACATTTTTCCACCAAAACTCAAAGAAAATCTTTTCCACCAAATCAAGGAAAATGGAAGAAAAAATGGGGTCCGCGAAAAATGTTTTACATGGAAAATTTTGTCAAACAAACAAACCAAAAGTGGGAATTGGAAAACATTTTCCATTTTCCATGGAAAATGGAGTGTAATCAAACAGGGCCTAAGAGTTTGTTTGGTAAAAGTAAAATTTTTATCACAATTTTTTAAATTCAATTTCAATCGTTTATTATTAATTAAGTTCACCATTTTTTACTTTTTAAATATTTTTAAACTATACATCCATCAAAAAACTAAAAAAAATTTAAAAATTTAAAAATTTTCACATTATCAAACAGGCTCTAAAGCATATATTTGGTAACTTGTTCATAGTTTTCAAATTATTTTTAATACACTTTTATTGTGATAAGTTACAAACGTGATTTTAAAATTTATTTTCGTATTGTTATTAGTCGACAAATGAGCTTATTGGCTTTAGCGAAGTGCATGTGGCCCATATTAAGCTCCTTGCCATGATTTTAAAGTACGAAGGAAGTTAATAATAATAGTTCAGACATAAAAATGAAAGTCGAATTAAGGGTGTGTTTGATTACGAAGGTGAAATTTGGTTGAAAAGAAAACGAATTTCATAGAATTGAATTCGTGAAAACTTATTTTCCTGTAAATTGAAAGTTAAGGTGTTTGATTGCGATGATGAAATTTTGATGAAAAAAAAACGAATTACATGTTTTGCGATTTGATTGATAATATTCTTCACATAATTTGAATGGTAAAAAATATTATTTAATAATAAGTTATTTATTAATAAATTATTTAATAAATAAATTGTTTATTAATAAATTACTTAATGAATAAATAATATTAAAATATAAGAAAGTGGTGAAAAATTAGCTAAATTGTGAGATTTAGAAAGTTGAATGACTAAATTACAAATATTTAAAAGTTGAATCAAATAAAAGAATGAAGATTGAATTTGATCATGGATCAATTAGACCCAATTGAAAGTTAAAGTATCAAATTAGAAGAACAACAAGTATAAAATAAGGTCAATTAAAAAGTTAGGGACCAAAATGCAAGAAAATAAAGTGAATTCGATTTTGCCTAAAAAGCCAATTCCCACCACTTCAGCAAAAAAAAAATGAATTCCTTGAAAACAAGGAATTGGGGATGATATGACCTATGCCAAGAAAATAAATTCCACGAAAGTTTTTGTATATCAACCATGTTAAAAGAAGGAATAGGAAAACAAATTCCATTTTCCATGAAAAATATTGGCAAATCAGAGTCTAAGTTTGTGTTTTATAGCGATGGTGAAATTTAGGTGGAAAGAAAATGAATTTTTTAGAATTGAAAGTTTAATATGTTTGAATTGTTTAATTTTCTATGTGAAAAAAGTGAGAAATTTTTCAATTTTTGTTATTTGATTGACAATATTTTCCATAGTAAATAATGTTATGTTTGATATACATGATTTTTCATCTAACTTTCTTTAATTGTCGCGTTTGATTGCCATTTAATTTCATGAAAACCATTTTCACGATTGCCAACCCCATGGAAACCATTTTTCCACACATTCGCTTGAATTCCTCAGTTTATATTTTTGTTATTTTTTTGATAGACGTGTGTGATTTAAAATATTTGAAAAGTCAAAAAATGTGGATTTGACTAAAAATTAATGGTTGAGATTTAATTTGAAAAATTGTGATAAAAACTTTTGCTTTAAGAAACAAACTTTAGAGCCTATTTGTCAACGAAATTTTTGTCACTTCAATTTTTCAAAATCAATCTCAACTGTCCATTCTTAGTCAAGTCTGTAACTTTTGACTTTTCAAATATTTTTAAATAATACATTCATAAAAAAACTTATAAAAAATATAAAAACTTCTTACCAAACAGGTATTAATATACGCATATGGACACTCGCTCATTTGAGAATGGTTAAAGATACCCCAAATTGTACGAATATTAAGCACACCACACGGCGTGACGGCGATACAATTAACTCCAGGATACGTTCCCCTCTCTCTCTCTTATATACGGTACCTTTTTTTTTTTTCTTTAGCAGATAAATACTTTGAATCTTTGATAGATAGAGTGTGAAGGAGAGAAATCAGTAATGAGGGATTCGGTACTGGATCTATTTGACCCGAGAACGGCAGTAATGGACTCGGACAAGTCGTCGCCTACCGCTTCACGTAACCCGGACTTCGCGTTCGCCTTCAATGACAGCAACTTCTCAGACCGGGTCCTCCTTATCGAGATAGTACCCGATTTGCTCGAGACCCGACCCGAGTCCCAGGCTTGCCATACCCTCATCCACTGGGCACGCAAGACCAAGCGTCAAAGAGGCGACATCGCCAAGAAGGAAAATGGTGAGCGAGTCTGCTGTACAGTCAACGTGTATTGGATATTTATTTCTGGATTACAATTCTAATTTTTGTTTTCATGATGAATCTGAGCACTTATGCTTGTCGTATTCCTATGTAGGAAATGAAAGGGAGATTATTTTTTGAGTATTTTGTAAGTGTAGCTCATTAAGCTGTTTGGTAAAATAAATATGTAAAAATGGAGTGAAGTTACTCGGTCTTGGTTCATTTGTAGCATAAACTATTAGCCACCAACGATTGTCAATCAAAGTCACGGAGGGAGAGAATGTTTACAGAAGTGTTAGTTTGAATTTTCATTTCCTCTTTTAGAGAGAGAGAGGGGGGCAACATTCTATTCATTGAACTTTGTCATTAAGAGATTGCTGCCGACATATTCAGCCTAATTTTTGGCTTGTCTGATTACATTTTTTTGCAGCAGTAAATATGTTTGAAACATCACTTGGTTGCTATTTAAGTGAAATGGCTTAAAAAAATTGATTAAAGTATTATAAGTCCGGAATATAGGAACCATGGGATTTTTGTCATTGGATTTTGTGCAATGTATTTGCTTGAAAGTTGAACTTTTAGTGTTTGATTGTGAACACGGAAATGAATTTCTCTGTTTTCGATTCCAAATCATTTATCCCATGCTTGATGCAGCAAACGTAATTTAATTTTTTTTTTAAGATCAATATTTGAGCAAATACTCTGTTTTTCAGTTTTTTTATATGTTGAAATTGTTAATCATTTTTTTTTACCAGAG
This sequence comes from Ligustrum vulgare, assembly GCA_963555705.1. Taxonomy (NCBI): domain Eukaryota; kingdom Viridiplantae; phylum Streptophyta; class Magnoliopsida; order Lamiales; family Oleaceae; genus Ligustrum; species Ligustrum vulgare. The sequence goes on along the minus strand of OY743189.1, from coordinate 30,538,004 downwards.
TTTACACTGCACGAATGCTTACTTTTTCCCCCTTTTTTTTTGGATTTTCTTACTTCTGCTCATTCTTATGCTGGCATGGGTTGATCTGATGTTAATCAGACATGTGGCACTCGTTTGCAGCTTTGGACATCAACAGTCACCCTGAGGAACAGATTCTAGACAGTCAGCAGCCTGAAATTGATGATGGTGTGGGTGATGAAAATCATGATGAAGAAGAAATTCCAATGGTAGAAGAATTACCCTCAGGTATGGGGGGAAAAACATTTCTGCTTTTCATTGGTAATTCATGTATTGAGATTATTATTACGACTCTAAAAGTCAATTAATTCATGTGCATCGTATTAGTTATTGAATTGTTTAAAGAGAAACAAGCCAATTCAGTGATTAATTTTGCTTTCCAGATAAAAATTTGGAGACTTACAATCCAAGATGAATTGTGAGGAGAAAATTACACAAAATAAATTGCAGTAAGGCCCAAAAGAAGTGCTGTCAAACAAGTGAATAAAAAAATGGTGTGTGAAGGTGTTGAGAAGTTTGTTTTAGCGCCTGTTCGGCGGCTAAAGTGGGAAAAAAAATAGTTTTTTTTGTTTTTTTTTTAGGTAGATGGATGGGAAAAAATTGGAGAGAGAAAATATGTAGGGTTAGAGATTGATTTGGGGAATTGTGTAGTTTAAAAATTGGTTTAAAAACCAAAAAAATTCATGTTATCCGAGCAGAAGCTTAATACTTTTATAACATGTTGGTATTTTGTCAACAAAGTACAAACAAAGATTTAAATCAATTTCTCCAGTCATCAGGATCTTTATATGACCATGAACATTTTTTTTAACCGAAACACTGGATATATGTTCAATTCCTTCTGAAAATTTGTGTTTGATTTACTAAAAGAAATGTTTTCTGTTTTTGGATATCTGATTCCGCAATATTAGAAAATAGAGAATGGCTTGGAAATAGTGAAACATGCCTTCAGCTATTTAACTGTCTAAACATAACAGTATGCATTTTGTGGCAATTAGAAAAGGGGTCAGGTGGTGAGGTGTGAGTGTAACCTGGAACATGCAATTTAATGGAATCCAGAATTATAGATTTTCTGTATGACAGTATGAGCCATATGGCCCGTATCATATTTATGGATTGCATTGGCTGGTCCCATTGGTATCTATTGTATTATTTGTTGAATGGATTGCATCATGTAACCTGTGAATTTATTGAAATTAAGCATTATTGAACAATACAAGTATTTTTCTAATTGTCTGCTTGTCATCAGTTACACAGTTGAGTGAAACAATATTGCAGCTAGCAGACTTGCGAAGAGTATGATATTAATAGCTTGAAACTGTAATTAAGTGCAAGAATAGTATTCATAAACTAAAATATTTAGGGAAGCCCCCATTTTTCTTATTCCACACAACCAAAAGTCTGAAACTAAAGGATCAAGTAATTCCTTTGCTCAAACTTGGGGCCAGATTTTAGTTTGCATACTTCCATCTGAGTAATATTAGTAGCGTTCTGTGGTTGATATCTGAGCACAGTATTCAAATCAATATTTGAAGTTCCGTAGATGTTTGTAAATTAAGAACTGTTTCTGATACACAAGTTTTTCAGATTTTACATGTTTTCTGCTAAATGATGTCTGGGAAAGAAGAAACATAATTTTTGATGGAAGAGTTAAGTAATTTGTCTTAGTTGGAGATCGCTGGATTTTTTAGCTTTTCTTTTGCCATGTAATGTATTTAAGGACTTTCAGTTCTATGGGATTATTATTCTCATTGGAAGGATCTTCTGATGCAGTTGAATATCTTTTCTATTTTTTTCCTCACTAGAGGATGTCTTGTTTTCTAATTTGTTTGTATGATCCCTATTTTGTTTTTGTAAGAACTTATACCTATTAATTAACATGTGCAGGAGATGATGCTGCAAATAGTGATGATTCAAATGGATCTGAGGATAATTCTGGAGTTATAAGAGTTAAAACCTTACATATTAGCTCTCCAATTTTAGCAGCAAAGAGTCCATTCTTTTATAAGGTTATTGGAGCTTTAACTGAGAGATGCTCATATTATATTCTGCTTGTAAATTCGTGCATGAATATATTGTTTTTCTTTATGTAGCTCTTCTCAAATGGGATGATGGAGTCAGAGCAGAGACATGTAACCCTAAGAATTAACTCCTCGGGTATGTTTATATCAAGTTAAGGTTATTCGGTCTCCCTTACCGTCTGTCATTTTCACTTGACTTCTTTTTCTGGGAGTCTTTCAAGTCTCATAGGGAGGGTTTAGGAAAGAAGATGGTTGCTCCTTATTACGCAGCTATTAGTCCCCTTTCTGGCATGAGTATGGCTTCGGATACTTTGTGGTGGTTGTGCATGTTTAAATCATCCGCTGTTTCTCACAATCACATATTTAATTATTATGAAATTATGTGGTGTTGATCATTCTTCTTTTTATGGAATAGAGGAAGCTGCTCTCATGGAGCTACTGAATTTTATGTATAGCAATACATTAACTGCGACATCAGCTCCGGCGTTGTTGGATGTGCTTATGGCTGCTGATAAATTTGAGGTAGCTTCGTGCATGAGGCACTGCAGCCGCTTGTTGCGAAACTTGCCCATGACTCCAGAGTCTGCATTATTATATCTGGACCTTCCCTCTAGCGTCCTAATGGCTGAGGCAGTTCAGCCATTGACTGATGCAGCAAAACAGTTCTTGGCTGCCCGTTACAAAGACATATCTAAGTGAGTTACTGTCGATTCTTTCTTTCCGTCTCCTTTCCGAGAAAATGGGAAAGTAATAATTTTTCCGTAGTTCATTTTGTGGGCTCTGTTGGTTAATTTTTTCTTCAGGATATGGTTGTTCAAATTGACAGTCATTTTTCCTCTTCCTTCTGTGTGTACATTTTAGATATAATTTTTCTTTCTTTCTTATTTGGCTTGTGTTGTTGAGAAATATGCTAGTTGTATCTTCAGCAGAGGGCAGGTAGGATTAGTTTTGACTTTTGATTAGTCTCGTAGAAGCTTGATCCTTAACAGCTTATCATGTAAAACCCGTCTGTATTGGATGTTACATCTTTAAAGAAATTGAGCCTTGGCGATTTTGTCTCTTTGATCTGTAACATGCCGTGGTCAAAATTAGTTTGATCTATTTTCTGACGAGTGCAAAGACAATATTTAGCAACTTTCATGAGTTCTAGTGGTATTTGATGCTTATATATAGCTTTGCTAATTTGTGCAGGTTCCAAGACGAGGTTATAAATTTGCCTCTGGCTGGAATTGAGGCAATCTTGTCGAGCGATGATCTCCAAGTGGCATCAGAGGATGCAGTATATGACTTTGCCTTGAAGTGGACCCGGGCTCATTATCAAAAGCCGGAGGAACGACGAGAAATTCTCGCTACACGTCTGGGCCGCCATATTCGCTTCCCTTACATGGCTTGCCGGAAGCTAAAGAAGGTTCTGGTTTGCAGTGACTTCGATCACGATTTTGCATCCAAAATTGTGCTTGAGGCCCTATTTTTCAAGGCTGAGGCCCCACATCGTCAGCGCATGATGGCCATAGAGGAAACAACCAGTACAAGCCGCCGCTTTGTTGAGAGAGCCTACAAGTATCGACCCGTTAAGGTAATCGAGTTTGAACTCCCACGACAACAGTGTGTGGTCTACTTGGATCTTAAGCGGGAAGAGTGTGTAAATTTGTTTCCATCCGGGCGAGTTTATTCTCAGGCTTTCCACTTGGGCGGACAAGGGTTTTTCTTGTCTGCACATTGCAATATGGATCAACAGAGCTCTTTCCATTGTTTTGGTCTCTTCCTTGGAATGCAAGAAAAGGGTTCCGTAACATTTGCCGTTGACTACGAATTTGCAGCCAGATCCAAACCCACAGAGGAATATATTAGCAAATATAAAGGCAATTACACTTTTACCGGAGGAAAGGCGGTCGGCTATCGCAACTTATTTAGCATACCATGGACTTCTTTCATGGCCGACGACAGCCTCTATTTCATCAATGGCATACTGCACCTCAGGGCTGAGCTTACCATCAATCGATGAAATTTCAGATTGAGAATTCCTAGAATACTTACTATTTCCTTTTAGCTTGCTCCAGACGATGTTTTATTTTGCTGACAAAGGCAAAAAGGCAACACTGGTGCCCGGACCAACTTCCATTATCAAAGTAGAACTGTTTGATTTCCATTGATGCTGTCAAGTGTCGACAAATGGAACTCAGTACCCAAAATCGCAAGAAATGTTGTAAATATGTTGTTACAACGGGTCTTTCTTTTTACAATATTGCTACACTTACTAACACATGTTACTAACAACCTTACTAACATAAGAAATATCACGATATTTAGGCAATAGCACGAAAAATTGACAACTGGACAAAAATACACGATATTTTGGAAAATGAAAACCAGCTAAAATTCAGATTTGTTGGTCGACTTCTTCAGACCTCGCTCCTTAGTCTCCTTCGTTGAAACCTCCAGCTACTCTTTCACATTCTTTGACAACCATTTCCGGCCTTGCTCCTCGGCCTCCTTAGTCGAAAGCTTACAATTTCAGCTCAGCGCCACAACCATTTCCGGCTAGCTACAGGTTTTCAGATCGTTACCTTGCTCCTCAACCTCCTCAGTCAAAAGTTTACAATATCAGCTCCTCCCTTCAACTCACTCTTTCAGATTTTGCCACATCCAAGTTCGGCCAGCTACACATTTTCATTTCATTTGCTCCTCCTTCCAGATTGCAAAGGAAAAAATTGAAAAATGTTCAGCTTTGAGCAAGAACGAAGCTAAAGATTCGTTCTAGATTTGAGCTACAGGTACACACTTTCAGGCCCTTTGCTTCTTCGTCCAAATTGGTAAGAAAAATTTGAAAAATTTGTGCATATTTAACTCCCTTCAATGCAGCACAATCCGGCCAGATTTGAGCAAGAACAAGACTGAATTTTTTGGAGCAAGAACAAGGCTGCATTGGATTGCAGAACCCGAAGCTCAAATTTTTTGGGCATTTGAAATCCATTACCTTCTACGTCGACCACGAAGCCAGGCCGGTTTTGGGTGAGCCAATTATTTGAAGCTTATATTTCTATCCACATTTCTTGAAGTTCCAGCGTAGTTCGACCTGTGTTAATGTGCATTAATTATGAAATTGAAAAATAAAATAATGTCAAATTTGTAGTTTTGTTTATTAAGAATGGATGTTGTTGGCAAAATAATTCTTCTTTCAATAATCTGTGATTGAAATTGTGTTTTTATTTTTACATAAGGTTGCTGAAGAATGTATTCTTCATCGTCTTCGTCATGCGAGCTCCTCTTCCCCTTGCTAAGAGTTATCTCAACTTTTATCTTCACATCATTTTCTTCGGTTATGTACTTATGTTCGCAAGCATCTTCAAAATACGAGACAACTCCATGGTTTCGTCTAATGCCCCAGTTTTAGTATTTGATGACTCGCTGCTTTCACCTTCCTCGTACTGACCCTTCGTGGTGTCCTCACCAAACTCGAAATGACCACAGGCACTACAAGTGTGGAATAGCTTCCCCGCATTGTGTGTCTTACAGATCTCAAACCATTTCAAAAATCCCTTCCCGCATTTTGGACATCGACGCTTGTTGGGCCAATCGTTGAACTAATGCCCCGGTTTCCTATAGCTGTAACACACATTGCGATTCCTACTCATGAGTACGACAACCTATAAATCATTCAAAGAACCATGTCAATCTCTGGAACACAATTTCCCATGTAAATAGTTCTATTTATAAACTTCATTATCTCTTGCATAGATAATAGATAACCAAACCACAAACAGACTTTGAAAAAAACTCAACAATAATCATTCAATATTACATTCACTATAAACCACATTCAAAATCGTGTGAAAAAACTTATCCACGGTAAGCATAAACCACAACTCTAAGTGCTCCAACAAAATCATAGCTCAACTCACAGTCAAATATTCTAACATTCAAAATCACAATCTCTAGAACCACATTCATAATCAAACTCAAATTGTAAGCATAAACCACAACTCTGAGTGCTCCAACAAAATCATAGCTCAACTCACAGTCAAAAATTCTAACATTCATAATCACAGTCTCTAGAACCACATTCATAATCAAACTCAAATTGCTACACATTTAAAATAGCATAGCACACAAAAAAAACGTCTTCATCACAAATGTCATAGATTTATTCACTTTCATGAATCAAGATTACCAATATATCATGACTGACTCGCATGGTTTAAATAACATTCATAATCAAAATCACAGTTTTTTGACATTACCATGACTGACTCGCGTGGTTTAAATCTTTAATCTAAGGTTAATTTCATTCTTGTTTCTTTAATCTAAGGTTAATTTCAGATCAGGTTAATGTATTTGCAATGGCAGTTTTTGGTGAACTCAGTTTGAATTTAATTTGGGATTTCAAGCTCTGCCTAAATGAAAGAACCGGCCAGCTACAGATCGCATTGGGCAAAAATTTAAATTTACTGTAATTGCTATCACATACCAAAGCTCGGATCCATGGGACTGACCTGATTTCTCTGCGAAGATGAGCTCCCACTCCACACGGTCTGGGAACTGGTTCGACTGCTTTAGGAACTCGGTGTTGAAGGAAGAGCCGCGACACGGTCGTCTAAAAACTGGTTCGGCTACACCGTGGAACTCAGCCTTCAAGGAATTCACAGAAGAAATGGAGGCAAAAATCGCAAGTGGAGCTCAGCCTTGAAGGAAATCAGAGAAGAAATCGAGGAAAAAATCGCAAATGGAAAAATGTGTGCGTGCAGCGTGACCCAGCAGAGAGATGCGTGGAGGGGGAAATAGCTGGATTTAAGGGCAAATAAAGAAATTCGTACTTTGTTAGTAAAGGAGTTAGTAAGAAACGTTAGTATGTGTAGCAAAACCCGCCCTGTTTGGTATCAATAAAAATTAGATTTTTAGTAAACTTTAATAAAAGTTGAAGAAAAATGTTGTTGAAATTTCATAGAAGTTGCAAGTCCAATGAACGTGAAGTTGAAAATGAAATTGGAACGAGTTGAAGAATGAGCCAATCACCAATAATTTCACGAGCTAAATCTAACCATTTGAAAATTGGCTGAAAGGACGTAACTTGGGTAAGAGTACATTTGAAATAAATAAAGGTGGGAAATAAGATCAAATAACACTGTCATATCATGTAATGAGCTAGCAATCTTAGCTAGTGTGTGAGCTACTTGATTAGTCGATCTCCTGATCTAGTTGAAACTTATGTTCGGAACATCTTTCGCAAGAAGACGGTATTCTTCGATTAAAATCCCAAAATATGAGTTATTCATTCCAGTATTCTGTAACGTTGTGTAGACCAAGAGAACATCCATTTAGGCTATTTTGACCTCCGAGAATCTAGTTTTTATCCATGAAAGAGCCTTGCAGACCCCCAAAACTTCAGCAACGAGTGGATCGACAATTCCTTGAACGGGAACAGATCTAGCAGCAACGAAGGACCCCATGCCAAGTCCGGCTTTCCTCTGGTCACCAAAAATGGCCGCATCAACATTTATGGGGGGTTATTCAATGTAGACTTTTAAAGATTTTAAATGATTTGAAAAGTTTAGGTGTATTTAATTTAGACTTTAGAGATTATATAAAAATCTTGAGGTATTTAATATAGATTTTAATTGACATTTTAAAAATTCATAAAAGTCATGGTGTATTAAATAAAGACTTTTAAAAGTCTTTAAAAATCATGTGTTATTCAAAATGTTAATGACTTTTAAAGATTCCTATGAAATCTTTTATGTACTAATTTCTAAACAGAATGTACAACCACAAAATCTCTTAATTTGTCTCTTATCAACCTCCAAGATTTTGAAAGACTTTCCAAAACTTAAAAAAAAAAAAAAAAAATCTTTAAATTGTAATTTTGTTTATTCTATACTTTCATGTTATTTTTAAAAACATACGACTAAACAAATCATTATTTTTCTTCTCTTTAACTTGTTATAAATATATTTTTTTATTTTAATATTTTTTCTTTACATTTTAGCTCTCTTTATTTTCATCATTTTTTTTTCAATTTTTTTATGAAAATAAATTCAACTAAAATCTTATAGAAAAATAATAATTAAATTGTATCAAAACAAATAATAATTAAGCAAAGTGATTCTAGAATTTTCTCCAGATAAATTTGTATATTCAATAATATTAATTAAAAATCAATCGAAATTTATAAAAATTTGTATATTCAAATTTTTTATGAACATAGCATATTTTTTTATGTTGATGTCATACGTGATTTTATTTTTTTCCCCATTTTTTTTAATCACAAATATTTCTCTATTTATCTCCCACGTTTTTTTAATTCACTTGACATATAATTATTATTAATATTCACATTCACACATATGAAGTGATTATTGTCCAATTTTACTTATTTTAGATAGGTAAATGAATAAAAAAAATTGCGATTTTTGGATACGAATTATATTATTTAAAGCAAAAATCATAAAAGATTCCATTTAATTTGTAAACTCTAAATTGATTTTATTTGCTATTAATTTCATTAATTTGATTGTAGTCATATTTTGAACAATTTTAATCCAAAAATTTCCAACTTAATTGACCCGAAAAAGCCCAAAGTGTATGAACCCACCTTCAACCTCATATTTCTTGGGCCACAACAATACATGCTTAAAAACATCTCCCTCACCCTAAAAAAAAAAACCCACGGCATCAACTCCCTTCCAGCACTTTTTTTTCATTCTCGGTCTGTCTCTACAGCAAACCAGCCGCAGCCTCCTCTCCCTCACACAACTCAGCCGCCACACACACCAACTCTCTCCCTTCACACGGCAGTCTCCTCCAATCTCACAGAACTCAGCCTCACAATCCCTCTCTCGGTGCTTTCTTTGCAATAAACCAGCCACCAATCTCCCACTCGACAAAACTCACACACCAGCACTAAAAAAAAAAACCTTCAGCCGCAGTTCTCTGCTGGGTCTCGCTGGAACCTAAACTCACCCGCCACCTCTCTTCCCTCAGTCTTCCTCATTCCAGCACCAAGCAGAAAAACCACCTGCAACACCAGTTTCCTCCACCTTCACATCATCAGCAGCCGCCAGTCTATAGCACTCCAGTTGGCATCATCACTGGAGCAGCAGCTTTCGGTCTACAGCCCAGCCTGCAGTCTTCAAAGGCAGCCTTTTCTCCTTCACCGCTCGGCAGCAGCAGCCTCGGTTTTGATTAATTGTTCGAGTTTAATTCATAGTTTTTCTTAGATTCTAAGTTGTTTCAATTTTTAGTTTATTTACATAATTTTATATTGTTGATGGTTTGTTGAATTGAGATATATTTTTGGTTATAGAGTTTTTTTTTTTTTTTTTTCAAACTTGAATTTAAATTTTTTAGTTATGATATTTTTTTGGTTGAACTTTGTTTAGTTTAATTCAATTATGTTCGGATAAGTTATATTTGAGGGGAGTTATTCTTAGCTTCAATGGGTGTGTTTTAATTTCTTATGGGTGAATTATTGTTATTGATAAGAGTTTATAAATTGTTTTAAGTTTTCAAATTATTTTACTTGGCTGAATGTCGCTGATGTGGTATGTATTGAAAATGCACACAACATGCTCGACAAAACGCGGTAGAATAAATTGAGAAATTTTCTTACTAATATGTTTAAATCTTATCGATCTCAAGAAATTCACACTAATCTTATTTGAAAAGCCCAATTGATAGCGAAAGAATAGCTCCACTCAAATTTCTCTTTCATTGCAATTTAATTATATCTTCTTTTTATCATTTAAGTAATCTTGAAATCATAATTTAAGACTTGAATTTAGCAAATATTATTATACCAATAAATCCCTAGGAAGAATGACCCTAGATTATTGTTAGGCTATAACTTGACCCCTTTATACTTGGATGGTAGATTTAAAATCGAGTCATGAAGATTAATTTATTAGTGTTCAAATCGTTCAATAAAAAAATAAAAGTATGTAAAAGTCTTTGAAAGTCAATTAAAGTCTTTTAAATCAATCCATAAATGTCTTTAAAAGTACATGAAATTCTTTTAAATAAATGTCCACAAAAGTCTTTGAAAGTCTATAAAAATTCATAAAAGTCAATAAAATCTAACGAAATCCATTAAAAAAAGTATTTAAATGTCTTTCGAAATCTCAATTGAATAAATCTCCCTTAGTTCAAAGGAACCCGTTGAGGGTGGTTTCCACTTGACATTCTCCGGAGTATTTTGGGTAATCATGGATGGGTTTTGTGGTTTGTTAGCAGCACACCATCTTTGGAGAAGACTCTTTGCTATAGTGATCACCTTATAATCTGTGTAACACTTTTTCTTCCAAATTGTTTCATTTCGGTTCTTCCAAATCGCCCAGCAGATCATAGCAATAGTTTCTTGTTGATGGTGATTTTTAAGCTTTATAGTCGGCCATTCTTTGAGATTTGCAGCAATGGGGGAAGAACTGACCTTTCCTATCGCCTCCCAAACCTTTTTAGCGAATTCACATACTACTAAAGTGTGGAAAGCCGATTCTTCATTCAACTTAAGTGTTACATTTTAATATTCGACTATAGTTTTTCCAAATAAGATACATAGTCGTCGTTTGACTCTCTTTTTATCAAATCTTTTTTTGGTAGTCATTTTTATCACGCTTTCACACAAATTCTGCACGTAAATTCAAAATTGATTTATTTTTAAAATGAATATCAAATAGGGCTATAGTTAATAGTTCATTGAATGCTATTGAAATAATTAAACCTACACTACTTTCACCCAACCTATAAGCAGCCGAGACCAATGGCTCACGAAATCTCTATTTTTCCTTTCAAAGAATCATCAACTAGTGAAAGGTGCGGCCTGGAAGGAGAAGGAAGCTATGAGGTGCGGCAATGGAAGGAGAAGGAAGCTCAGGAATTTCTGCAGGCAACATTTCTAGGTTACGCGATGCGCTTTGTAGTTGCAGTCTTCGATTGTTTGTTCCATTGTTTTTGTTGGTTGTTGGTTTTTTATGTGGTAGTCGGTTATTGGAGAGATAGTGTGTTTGGTTGTGGTCGTGATGCATTTTTTTGTGCATGGATGGTGCAGTTTGGTGTGGGCGAAATGGTGGTGTTGATGGTTTGCAAGTAGTGGGATAGATTATTTTTGGTGGTGGCTGGCACAGTGGATTTGATTTTGTTTGGTGGTAGCGATGTTGATAGGCAAAACAATTACAAGGATTGTGATGTTACAATGACTATAATTATACAATATTATGTTGTAATGTTACAGTAACTATAATTACACAACATTACAACGACGGTAATATTACTTTAGATTCTGGTGAGGAAGTTGAGGTTGATGCGAGTGATGATGACATTGATGTCGAGTCTATGATCAATTGTAATGTTACAGTAAATACAATTACAGAATATTACAAAGATTGTAATGTTACAGTAATTACAAATATACAATATTACAATGACTGTATTACCGCTTCATATTTCAGTCGAGTGGTTGTTAATAATATCGACACGAAGAAAAATAATATTAATGTTACACAACCGTGGTCGTAAATTACAACACATTACATAACAATACGGAATCTAATTGCCGAAAAGTCTAGTGTTATTCCCCTAAAAATGGTAGAAGCCTTGAATAGTAGGAATGAAGGATGTCCAAACCGTGACATATGAAGAAAATCGTTGATTGTAGAATAATTATTGATAATTATAATTTACCTAATTTAAATCCCTAATTAAATAAAAAGTAACAATATCCTAAATAAAATATTAAAATATTTAATTACCACAGTCAATAAATAGTTTCTTTTCTCTCAAATCAAAACTGGTATTCTTCCAAAGTATGGAAATTTTTCAATGCTATTTATGCAGTTTTTTCTTTGTAAAGCATTAAAGCCCATTGAGCACAAGGATAAAACCCAACAAGCATATTCGTTGAGACAGGCCCGCGTAACTTTAAAGCTACTCTCTCTCCGTTGGACAAATTTATCGAACACTACAAAAAAGGAAAAAGAAAACAGCCGTTGGATCTAGGTTCTGTCATCATGCCGAAGAACAAGGGAAAGGGAGGGAAGAACAGGAAGAGGGGGAAGAACGAGGCGGATGACGAGAAGAGGGAGCTCGTTTTCAAGGAGGATGGACAGGAATACGCTCAGGTGCTGCGTATGTTAGGTAACGGAAGATGTGAAGCCACGTGCATCGACGGCACTAAGCGTCTTTGCCATATCCGTGGAAAGATGCACAAGAAGGTCTGGATTGCTGCCGGTGATATTATTCTCGTTGGCCTCCGCGACTATCAGGTTTTTATTTCCCCCTTTTTTAGTATTTTGAAATTCGGATTAAAAGCATAGTTTAAAACTGATTTATCATCAAATCATCAGCTAACACAGTATAATTATTAAATGTTTCACTACATGAATTGGACAGTGTTAATGAAGGGGAAAAAAAAGGCTAAAATCTTAGATATTATCAACTCTCTTGTTTCTGTTGTATTATGGAAAACATAATTAAACTATCTGTCTAGGGAGAAAAGGTATAGAAGTAGACACCTGTTGTCTCTTCCAGATCGCCTGATACCACTAGAAAAAGCATAATTAGTTTTTGATTTAAGTTGTGCGGAAATATTAAGCTTTATCAATTTCTTTTATGTGCTATATTCTCCAAATTCAGATTAATTTTTTGAAAATCATCAGTTAATCAGGAAATTTCTTTCTAATCAGCTCCAGAGTTGGAATTCATGGAAAATCAATTGAAATTTGAAAGCAATATTTCATTTCTGATCAAGAGGCATCAATTTCATTAGGACAAGGAATTTTCTTTTTATTTTCTGTTAAATTTATTACTTAATGTGGATGATGGTATAAATTTCTAATGTTGATAACCTCTTTTCTGGTTTTAATAGGATGATAAGGCTGACATAATCCTGAAGTACATGCCTGATGAAGCTCGGTTGCTGAAGGCCTATGGTGAGCTTCCAGAGAACACTAGGCTTAATGAGGGTATTGCTGGTGGACTTGATGAGGAGGACGACGGAGCAGGTGATGATTACATTGAATTTGAGGATGAGGACATTGACAAAATCTAGAGAACTCGTGGGAATTGGAACTCTGTACGTAGAAAGTCTACATTACCTTAAAAATCATTTGTGCTTCGGGTTTTTAATTTATTATTAAAAAGAGGGATATCTTATTATGTCTGGTGTTCTATGAATGTTTATGTTTTACTAAAGTGAATTCAATGCCATGGAATTTTTATTTTTATTTATGTTTAATTTTCTAATTGTTGAACTGAATACATGAAAATTTTCATATTTGTGTTGTATTTTTGATTGAACGTGTGACTGACGTATATATTTGTCGTAAGTTTAGTGTTTTTGGCATAAAATATGTGAAATGGGAATAGGTATTTGGTATGTTGAACAAATTTTAGCTTCTTTTCGTTTCTAAATACTCAGAAGTGCTTTTCAATCTTCCCTGCTAACATGCCATTAGATTTTGTTGTGAACTAAATTTAGGACATTAAGAAAACTCATTGGACCTAACACTTCTACAAAACCGAAGCCATACATTTGCTTCTGCTAACAATTTTTTGCTGTTGACTAGGGAATCAGGATAATAGGCCTTACAGTTTTCACATTGATTGGATGATTGCGTCGTCCACTTGGATTGACTTCTGTATTAAACCTCCTTAAATGTTTGACTTTATGTGACATGTAAAAGTTTGACTCTGATTGGCATGCTGAAATGCTCCTAGAATGCTTGTCCCTGGTTCATAAACGAGCAAAATAATAATAGAAAATCCATAACCAAAAATCTTCAAAAATGGCCATGTGATACAACATTAGAACAGTTCCTCCTTCAAAATGGAAACCTGTAGATGGTAAAGTAATATTCTTACTTGGCTTGGAATAGCACAAGTTATATGAGCTGTTGAGTCCTGTAGCATGATTTAGACTATACCTCTGATAATTTTGGACCATCATATTTACAATGGTATAAGCTCTCTTTGTAAGTAGAGCATGTCCAACAGCACAGCCTGTAGTAAATCCACAGGTTCCATAGCCCTTAACCGAAATAAGGCTGGTTCAAGTTGAAGCCAAGTAACTTGAATAGTTATCCTGGCTATTTTCAAGTGATGGCATATTTTTTCATCAATGATGTCGATTGTACTCTTACTCGACTATTTTCTTTAATTTGTGGCTTGTGGGGGGCAAGAATGGTCTTCTTCTGGTGCCTAAACCTAATACTCATATTGGACCGTCCTTCATTCCGAAGGACATGACATATTAGACCCCCAAATGCCAAGCCTTCGAAAGTAGAAGTGGTTTTTTAATTACATGGGAAATCATAGGTTTCTGTCCCAACATTTCCTTCTCTGCTACCATAAGTGTATCTAGCATCTCAGCTTCATATTTACACACTTTTCGTACACGTTGTTTTGGTACACATAGCGGATGATTACATGGAAAAGTACGAAAAGGGCCCCATTTTTTTGTACTCTTCCCCTTAAAGAAACACTTGCAACCTTCAATTTGAATTCAACTGTCATTTTCGCTTAAATCGACTGATAAGTAGGGTGAGTAAGACTACCAACAATAAATCTAGTTAAGTAGAAATTACTAGTTACAAGTATTATTGAAGTCTGTAGTGAACTTAACTATTGCTTGAGTTCAGAATCTCGAGTTTCGAGTTGTCTATAGATGGAGCTGTTATGTACCCTAGATGGATTGCACGAGCTTTAGAAAGCTCAAGAACCTTATGATGTCTGTCTTCTAAACTCAGATATGTGAGAAGAGCTGTTTTTTATTCAAGCCTAGCGAAATAAGTTTGATGCTAAAACCATACGATTTGAAGGGCATAAGATGTAGAAAAATGGAAATTTATCAACATTATGAGAATGGGAGATAAACATGGTGTCCAAAAATGAATTTGAAGCTATTTCTCCTTGTTGGGGAATACCCTTTTCATGGCAATCTATATGGGTGAGATGGTTTACTCAGTGGGTTTTGTTAAAAGGAATATGTTCTTTTCATAATATGAGATTCCAGGATATGAAATATGCAACGCTCGGTATAGCATGACAATTGATGGTTGATGCTATAACATCAAACACGTAACAATCGTGAGTCATTAAAAGGGTGACGATGAGGCACAAACTCAAATTTGTCTATTATAGATCAAGCTATTTAAAAGTTTTAAGTTGTTCTTCCATGACACTATTGAGAAAACGTGGAGTTGAATTTCTAAACTGAGAGTCGTACAAAGAAATCCCCATCGGGGAACAAGCTCAAATTTTGCCGGAAAATGCTATTTGTACCATAGGGTTGACGACCAGTTGATGTGACCAACAATAGCTTGAGGTACGTACAAGTTATGCTCGTATTACTGTAGTTTGAACTGAACTAGTGCGTTGAGTCTTGAATCTCAAGCTTCTAGTTACTTGCATATGTAACCATCATGTTCATGAGATGGGTTGATAAGCACATTTCATGCATGCCGAAGAAAATTACAGAGTATTTATACAGAGACGAAAGGAGCGAGAGTGATGGAAATACTTAGGCCTATTCCTCACAAGATATATAGAATATGTGAATAAGTTTGGTCCGAGGTTGGGACGAATATGGAACTTAGAACGAACCAGAGTGCAAGAAAATTATTCAACAGTTCCCGCAATCTTCTTCTTTATTGCTTCAATATCTGTTGCCAGTTCTTTTCTACTAGACTGTAAAATCACATTATCACCAATCAGCAAACACGAACGAAATCTACACAGTAGAGTAACCTAGGTATTAACGAAGAAAAAGAAATTGAAATCTTGTCACTTCAGTCTTGAGTTCTGTCTAATACAGCATACAAAATATGCAGAAAAAATTAATGGTACGTTTGACATTTGCTACCAAGAAATATTTCACACTAATATAATTAAATACCAGCCCCGTTATTTGGGAACCCGATCAGAAATATCGTAATGAAAGGAACACGGGAGTTTGTCGATAGGAAATTGACCAAAGACGACCTCTATTTACTATAGAACACTTTCATCTTATAAGATGAGGATTCTCATTGAGTTCATATTAGTAGAAAATTTTAAAAATGTCATCAGTGAATGCTGTGAAAAATGCACCTTGAAAAGAAGGTAACGGTACACAAACCACCCGGTGTACCCAAGCCCGATCAGTTCCATGATCTTTGGAAGCTGAAATGAAACAGCATTCAATAAATAAGATTTTAGATTCTTTAAAAACCGAAAAAAAAAAAAAAAGGAAATCGCAAAACTTT
Organism: Ligustrum vulgare; assembly: GCA_963555705.1. Taxonomy (NCBI): domain Eukaryota; kingdom Viridiplantae; phylum Streptophyta; class Magnoliopsida; order Lamiales; family Oleaceae; genus Ligustrum; species Ligustrum vulgare. The sequence continues at coordinate 30,521,734 of OY743189.1, read as the reverse complement.
TCATCCATAAAATCCCGAATTTCCTTAATTTTTTTTTCCTAAATACAAAAACGAAGTTGCATTTTATCAAAAACCTACCAAAGGGACTGAGTTTATTGCACCAACTACAATGGAAGCTAGCCAAACCGCGACAATTGCACCACCTCCGTAAGTTAGTACAGTCGACTTGTTTTCAACAGCGTCCCACTGTAAAAATACGACGGAGAGAAAGTAGAGAAAATTAGACGTAATTTTCAGTTTAATCCCGGCTCCAAGAGCACGAACAAAATTGAACTCTGCAGAAATAAGTGATATTGAATTAAGTTTCTTAATAAAAATTATAATTGATGAACCACAACCAAAGAACATATTTACCTTTTCTTTTAGGTCTGTAAATAATTCATTAGCATCGACCGTGGAAGATGTCTCGTCTGATGAAGACGCTCTGATGTGAAGCAGAGAAGACCTCTTCGACTCTGTTTAAAAATGAAGCCAAGAAACATAGGCACCAAAATATCAAGTAAATGGCCTTGTGTAGATAGAAGCCAAGTATCCTTTGAGTGTTGGACATTCAGAAAATGTATGAAATTAGGTATTTACCTTAAAAGAAACGAACCCTATCTTAAATCTCCACTCTCAAGGACAATTGTTGCCTTTCATAGGTAATTGACTGTTGAATTGCTTATACAAGTAAGCATATACTTTCCCATTTGGTAAACATTTTTTGTTTATAAATAAACAAAAGATGTAATGTTTTCAAGGTAAAATTTGTGGTTGAAAAATAATTTGATAAAATGTTAGCAGTTAAAAAAATGGTTTGGGAAAATGTGTTGTTTATAAATTTGTTTATAAACAACTGATGAAGCCCTTAAAATTTGTCACCATCACACGAGTCAAAGTTTGAAATTTTGAATTTCGTAGAAAACTAAACTCTGATATTTGAACTCTCCCCTTTCTTCTATCTTTCCCACTCTTTTTCATTTTGTCTTCTTTTCTCCTACAATTCTATTTCTTGTTCGATTGGCAACTTGCTCAATCTGTTATAGTTCTTGAGTACCTCCAATTCCATCAAAACATTAGACATCATAGTTAGGATAGAAACCAACTCATAGGCCGATATATAGGTCGAACTCTTGAAAGGAAGTGGAAAAGACTAAAGAGTAATCCAAGAACTACTTTCTCGAGGTATATATAGGGGTTTTTTTGGTTTTTAAACCAATTTTTAAACTACACAATTCCCCAAATCAATTTCTAACCCTACACATTTTCTCTCTCCAGTTTTTAACCATCCATCTACCTAAAAAACCACAAAAAAACTATTTTTTTTGGCCCATAGCTGCCGAACAAGGGCGAAATAATACCAACATTCTTACGAGGTACGAAGTCTTAGAATGTCAGAACCTATAATGAGGCACAAAAACAGCCCACATTGTAGTAAATTCCCAAGATTTTATGAGTTACTATCTGATTTCAAACGAAATTTTTAAACAGATCAAAGCCTTATCATAATCCTCATCATTTTCCAAATGTATTTACAACATCAAGAATAGCACAACTACAAACTAAAACTTTTCTCAATAAATTTAGGATTTTCGGGTTCATTACAACCAAGTACTTATTTAAAGGCAAAAAAGAAAAAAAAAAAAATGCCCAAAATGTCCTAAAGAACTCTTGGTTTGTAATTACACTATTTCTTCAAGCCAATTATGACATTAATCATGTTAATCTATCTATTCAAAAACTACAAATAACAAATTTGAATCAAAATTCAACCAAGTACAAATGATTAAGGTTCATCCACTCAGCACATCCAAACATTTACATGGGTCTGGTTAAATATATTACATAAAGAAACAAGATGAACAAGGTAAGGAATGACTAACCGGAAAAGTGCTTGAATGAAGTGGAAAAGGCTGGTGCAGAGAAACGGGGTGGGAGATAAGGCAAGGCGGAGCAGTGAGTGGATTTGGTGGTGGGAGGACTGTACATCAAGACGACGGTCGCCGCCGTGGAAGTGGAAGCTGCTACCGCTGCCATTTGGTATTAGCTGAAAATTATGCCTTTGTATAGGAAGGTTTTGGTTCTGACTTGTGTGTCTTCTCTCCCTCTCTACTTTCTCTATTTCTTGATTGAAAAAACTTTGGTGTAAAGCAAAGATTTTTGTTGACAAATTCTTGTTATCCACAATATTTTTTCCTTTACTTCGGACAAGAATCAAATGATTAATTGGATGACACGTGGAGACGTTGAGGTTTCTGATTGGCTCATTCCCTATCTTCCGAAATCCCCAACTTCTCTCTCTCTCTCAAACGTATTTATTTAATCACTTTCAGAATTAAAAAAAAAACGTTTTTATTTATAATCTCGATGTCGTAGTACAGGAAATTCTGGCAAGTATACAAGTCGGAAAATATTTACTATTCATAATTTATGCTCTGGTGAGTGGTGGCCCAATTTTCTTTATAAATAAATGTTTTATTGTCAAGCTAAAAAATGTTATATGTTGTTGAAAAGTGATTTCCATGCATGATCAAGAAGTAATTTGAAAAAATGTGAAAAAATTTTTATAAACAAGTTTGTCAAACAATTGCTCAATAAAACTGCCCAATATTTTCTGACAATGCCGAGGATACGTTGATGTGATTAGTTACACATCTCCAGCTAAAGAGATCGAAATAACAAAAACACTGACGTATGGACGGTAAATGAGGAGAGTCGAGCCGGCTCTACCCATTGACCTTACGTTTGGTTCGGTTCATGGTCCATGACTTTTTTTTTTTTTTTTTTTTGGGAAAATTGTGCTGGGCACTGTGAAAATTTCAGCAAACTGGAGAATACGTTTGCAATGGAAGAAACAGAAAAATACTATCTTCTCTGAATTAACCCCACCAACTATGACCTTCACCGTGAATCATCGTCAGCTAAAGCACCGGAAAACCAGAACTCCACTGCCGCTATCATCTGCCTCCTTCCAACATCCACCACCTGCTGCAATCTCGGAACGGACCAAACCACCACCTCTGGCTGTAACCACGTTCACCCCTATAAACCAAACTACAAACCACAAATGTAGGAGCCCATCCACAGCACCGCCACGCGAGAACTTCCAACCAACAGTCGGTAAAGAACCACCACAAACATTGCTAAAAACCATACAGCCACCAAAAGCAGTAAACCTTCCCCGACTCCGAAGCAGTAGATGCCCATTCCAGTGCGTTGGCGCTTGTATCAGTTCCAGTGCTATGTTTTCCTCAGTCGTCAATAAATTCCTTTCTCTTTTGAATCAAAGGAACCACCTCCCTCCTAAATCTCTGTTACAGTGGAAATTAATCAATGGTGGTGGCTGTGGACCGTAAATGTAGTGAATATATATATATATATATATATATATATATATATATATATAAAAGTAGAAGTGAGGAGAGATAGTCATTATATCTCTCCTCACTTTTACTTTTATATATAATAAATAAATAAATAAAAGATAAAGATTTTTGTAAGAAAAATTATTATTATTATTATTTATTACATATTTAGTAAGAGTTGTAATAAATGTACTATGTATAAGTGTGTTACATTGAAAATAAAAAAAAATTAGATTAATATATTTGAACATAAATAATGTGATATCTATGTAAATGTGTTATGTAGGAAATGAAAAAATTGGATTAATATATTTGAAGATAAATAAATGTGATATCTATGTAAATGTGTTACGTAGAAAATGAAAAAAATTGTATTAATATATTTGAATATAAATAAATGTCATATCTATGTAAACGTGTTACATTGAAAATGAAAATTTTGGATTAATATATTTGAAAATAAATAAATAAATACATGCTATTATAAATTTGTTAAGTTAGAAATAAAAATTTTGAATTAATATATTTTGAAAATCATTATATAAAATCATTTAAATTTTACTTCATAATATGTCAATAAATGAGTAGGTTCTTCAATAAGTATATTATAAAAATAATTAATTATTTGCTATCAAATTTTTACCAATAATGATAAATTGGTAGAAAATTTAATCATTTCATCATTTTGACAAAAATTGATATGTTTAAAAAAAAAAAAAAAAAAAAATATATATTAATTAATATATTGGATTTCGAATAAAATATATGTAAGCACTATATTAAAAATAAAGTTAATTAAAAATTAACATATTAAAAGGAAAATAGGTGATAAGGCGGGTAAATTTTTAAAGAAAAATGTAAATAAAAGTCAAAAGAAACTTTATATAAAAAATTTAATTACATGTCAAACTTTGAGTGACGTTCTATAGTGAGTGTACATGCATAATTTTTTATTTTGATTAGATTTTTTTTTTAAAAAAGTTTCAAATTCAATAACATGTGTTATATAAGAAATGAAAAAATTGGATTAATATATTTGAATATAAATAAATGTCATATCATATCTATGTAAATGTGTTACATTGAAAATTAAAAATTTGGATTAATATATTTTAAAATAAATAAATATATGCTTTATAAATTTGTTAAGTTAGAAATGAAAAAAATTGAATTAATATATTTTGAAAATAAATAAATAGAATTATTGAAATTTTACTTCCTAATATGTCAATAAATGAGTAGGTTCTTCAATATGTATGTTACAAAAATAATTAATTATTTTCTATCAACCTTTTAACCACACGTATTTTCACTATCCAATTTTCAGCCACTACTTTTTACTTCAAAATCATAAATAAACAAGTTTATAAATTAAACATTATTACCAAATCGAAGTTTTATCATTTCACCATTTTGACAAAAATTGGCATGTTTAAAATACAAGGAAAAATAAAATATATTAATTAATATATTGAATTTCAAATAAAAAATATGTAAGCAACATATTAAAAAATATAGTTAATAAAAAATTATAATATATTAAAAGGAAAATATGTGATGAGGTGAGCAAATTTTAGAGAAAAACGTAATTAAAAAAAAAAAATATATATATATATATATATATATATATATATATATATATATATATATATAAATGAGTGTGAAATTTTGAGTGACGCGTTATACTTAGTGTACATTTATCATTTTTTATTTTGAATATTTTTGTCTTTTTTAAAGTTTTAAATTGAATAACATTTTTTTATTGAAGTTTTATTAAAATTATGTTTTTTATTTGATGTGATTTAATCAATATATTTTCAAAATTATGATTTAAAAATTATATATTCCGTGCATCGCACGGGTAAACAACTAGTAGTCTAAAAAGTGTTTGATTTTATTCCCCAAAAAAAGGATCATAAATATTATGTAAAATATCACGGTGTGATATTAAAATTTCGTCCTAAGTATCATAAAATATTGAAAAAGTTTCATTTTATGATACCAAAAATTTGAAGTATCATAAGTATCGTATTGTGATACTTTAAAAGTATCATGATACTTATGAGAACAGTGTTTTTCGAAAAAACAATTGAAGTATCTTTCAGTTTTTTTTTTTATAAAATGAAGTAAATTTCAATTATGATACAAATAGATGTGTATTTGTGCAAACACCTCTTTTTGGGATAATTAGACCCTACACTAGTTTTACCCACATAGTTTAGAAAAATACCGACTTTTCAAAGTAACTAGAAAAACAAGGTACATTATTGACCTTATATTATTTTGATTATCCATCAACGAGAAGTTAGAATGATTATGTCAACCTGGATTGTAAGTGTTAGAGATTGAATTATTTTACCGACTCTATCATCATTGGATGAAATCTGCTTACTTTGTTGTTGTGCTAAAAATATGACCATCTAAAGTGTTGTGATTAACCTCGTATTCTTCGTTGTATTGGTGGATTTAGAAATGCTTCCACCTTATTTACCAAGGAATCTATTTTTGTTGATAGCCTTGTGAAATTATCTCTCACACAGATTTGTACAGATTTATTATGAGTAGCTCTGTCAGATACCCATATAGCATTTATATTGGCCATACTCTCGAATGGCTCCGACTCTCGAACAATATGTACCATACTTTTGCTCTGAGGAAATAGACATGCGTAAAATTATTGTACCTGAAGTTCCTTACTGATTTCATGATGGGGCATTTTTTGAGCATATTCTTAAACATGTTTCATGTATCATCAAATGATTCAGAGTCATATTGCTTGAATATAGATATTTCATGCTTTAGCTTTGCAATTTTTGACTAGTGAGAAAAACTTGGTACAAAATTTTTATCCAAATCATTCCAGGTGGTTATGCTTTCAATTTGTTGGGAATTCAACCACTCCAACGCTTTATCACGGAGTGTATGTGGTAATAATCGGATGACATCGTTTGATATTCCTTAGTATTTGAGGTGTTATCACATCTCTATAACTCAGAGATGTGTGTATGAGAATTTTCATCAGCTCTGTCATAGATCCGATGTCCGTTCAGGTGAATGACATTGGTCTCCAACTGGTAGTTCGGTTGACCAAAATGTGGGTAGACAATGTTGTGTTGGCTTTGAATGATCAGGTATGTCATGAACTCTCCTAGAATCATGTTCTCTTAATCATCATTTGTTGGTCATTCACTTGCACCAATGGATTTGTGTGTGTGACCATGTCTTTTTTTTTTTTTTCTTGTCTGTGCCTATGATAGATTGTGCATTCAATTTTTAGATCAATTTTTCTTAGATTATTGTGTCTCAAACTTCGCATACAAAATTCAAGGTAAAACAATAAAAATAGCATACAAAATTAAAATATAATAAAATGCTAGATAATTCAAAACATAAAAAATAAAAAATAAAATATTCCCCAACAATGACGTCTAAACTTATTGGGTGTTTATCCTATAGCGAGTGTACGGATTGAACAAGTAATAAAGTGGATTGTAAGTTTAAGTATTATTCCCAAAGAGATTGTAATAAACTATTTTCAAGCATCTAGCCTTAACCGAAATATGAAATTTCAAGATTGGTTTTTGTGAAATAAAATTAAAATATGTGAATAAGATTGTTGTGTTTGAATGAAATTTAGAACATTTGTAAATCTTTTTGAGTGAAGGTTTTGATTATATTCTGGAATTCGCTTTTATTCTATCTTATTGATAGACCAAAATTTCTCGATAATGAAGATTAATGCTTCTAATTTATTTATCAATCTCTCGGGTAGAATTAAATATATTTCTATATGTGACATGCCTATATCTTATAACGAATGCGAACATAGAATAAAGAAGTATTAATAGACTCATAAACAATTAATGATCACATAAAGTATAACGATATATTTATACATTTTATCGGATTTAATGGTAATTAATATATGTCTAGTTAGTTTTCAGTCACTCGAATCTACAAACAAGCAATAGCACTTCATACAATCATCGATCACACAATTGTAGAATAATGAAAAAATAATATTAATTGTTGAATTCAATAAATTATCTTTGTATCAAAAAAAAAAAAAAAAAACCCCATAAATTAAAAGTCTAAAACAAAAGTTTCATCTTGATCCTAGCAAAATTCAGAAATTAAACTAATGTCATGATTGAAAGAAAACAATAAGGCCATGTTTGAATACACAAAATTTTTCATGGAAAATGGAATATGTTTTTCAATTCCCACTTTTGATTTGTTTGTTTGACAAAATTTTCCATGTAAAACTTTTTCCGCGGACCTCACTTTTTCTTCCATTTTCCTTGATTTGGTGGAAAAGATTTTCTTTGGGTTTTGGTGAAAAAATGTTTTCCATGATAGATGGAAAATGATTTTGGACACGTTTAATCAATTTTGTTGTTGTTAATTGACTTATTTTCTTTCCAAAAAATAACATTATCATCATCAAGTACAAATATATTTAAAAAGTAAAAAAAAAAAAAAATTTGATTAAAATAGTAAAAAATTACTTTATTTTCCATAGAAAATAATGTCAATCAAACAACAAAAGTTGGAAAATTCCCTATTTTTTCCACCTAGAAAATTAAACCAATCAAACACATTAAACTTCTAATTCCCAGTAATTCAATTACCTAGAATTCAATTCCCTGAAATTCATTTTCTTTCCACCCAAATTTCACCATCACTATCAAACGGAGAATTTATTGAATTCATCACCCAAATATATGAAATCTATATGCGAATTATTGTGTTCTCTTGTTCTTTAGTGCCAAAGTAGCCTCCTCGATATTGTTATCCATAATGTCAAGGAAATTGAGTTCACGACAAAAAGAGTTGGAGTTTAAAAAAGAAACAAAGTTCGAGCACAGGTCTTGACCAAGAGCTAGGGCTTAGCCTAGGCGATCACTTGATGGGTTCAACCTTGTTAATTTACCCTTAGACGATCGCTTGGGTAGATTTTCATTGCGTCCATTTTAGTCCTCCAGCTTTTATCGCAAGGTAAGCCCTTTATCTTCTGTTTAAGTACAATTAAATCCCACAACTCTTGATTTGCCTCGGTCTAGACATTGATTTTTTTTCCCTCAATTTTGGCCTTCCACTTCCATAGTATGCAAGTGAATCCAGAATGCATTTAATTGATCTCAATTTACTCCAATTCATTCATGTCTCCAATTCGAGTTGGTAACTAGAATAAAACAATTTGGAATGAATTAAGTAGGGAGTCTATTAAAACACGGGTTAATTTCAAAAATTGTCATTGAAATTGTACAAATATGTCAAAATAGTCATAAAGTTCAATAGTTTCAGGATTACTCACGTTACAAAGAGTTTCAGCAGTTATCACTCGAGTTGATTTTCACATTTTCCCTACCCCCTCACAGGGGGAGGGGAGGGGAAGAATCCTGGCTGAATTGTAATTTTGTGATTAAATTTACGAAGGAGGCCGTCTTCATCCACCACCGCACTACCACTCCAACCACCACCTTTAGGATGCCTCTCTGGCCATCACATCTAGAGATGACAATTTTCCCCGTGAAACCCAATTCCCGCAGGGACCCATCTTGAATGGGACGGGGATGGTAATAATTTTATCCCCGTTACGGGGATGTGGACGAGGTCCCCGACTCATACCCCTTTCATTGTGTGACGACCCGAATTCTCGACCATTCGAGTGCCACTAAAAGTGACTCATATCATATTATCGAGACTTAAATAGAAATGTAAAATTATTCAAAAGAATAATTAGAATCCCATAATTTTATTTGTGAATAAAAATAGAACATAATTTTCTTACATAAAGTTCAACATAATTATCTCATCAATCTTAACCACTTTTGCCACTTCCATGTTGACCGCCTCGAACCTTCAATTATCTGAAAATGGTAAATATCGTGGAGTGAGATTTATAAAATCTCAGTAAGTATACCAAGCATAAATTTTCTTTTGAAAGCATATGGATCATTTTCATCATAACATAGGATAGGATCGAAATACTCATAAACATAGGGAGACACAAGAATTTTACCGAACTTAAATGGCAAGAATTCTTATGTGTAGCGCTACTAAACTCCGGTCCCCTTAGCATAATCATAAACATATCATATGGAACCCATAACAATCTTGTGAGATTGATTTCATAGCAATGATCCAAACATTTTCATAAAAACATAAGATATACTTACTTTTCATAAAAACATAAGGTGTATTTACCTTTCATAAAAACATACTTACTTTTCATAAAAACATAAGATATATTTACTTGTCATAAAAACATACTTACTTTTCATAAAAACATAAGGTGTATTTACCTTTCATAAAAACATACTTACTTTTCATAAAAACATAAGATACACTTACTTGTCATAAAAACATACTTACTTTTCATAAAAACATAAGGTGTATTTACCTTTCATAAAAACATACTTACTTTTCATAAAAACATAAGATATACTTACTTGTCATAAAAACATACTTACTTTTCATAAAAACATAAGGTGTATTTACCTTTCATAAAAACATACTTACTTTTCATAAAAACATAAGATATACTTACCTTTTAAAAGATTAAAATGAAGTGTAGTAGTAAATGGACCAAAACTTTCTTGACCACCTTGAATTTCTCTTACTTGTGGATTTTGTCAAGAGATTGGAAATAAGTGTATATGTGTAGAGTTGTGTGTAAAAGAGATGGGTTTAAATAGATGTATAAAGTTGGCATATTGTAAACATAATCATTCAATTCTATTAATTTTAACACATCATTTTCTTAAAGTAAAGCACCATTCATATACTTTTCCATATTTATACAAATATTATGCTCTTCATGATTACATATAATGGAGTCTTATCAACCATTCATATACTTTTCCATATTTATACAAATATTATGCTCTTCATGATTACATATAATGGAGTCTTATCAACCATTCATATACTTTTCCATATTTATACAAATATTATGCTCTTCATGATTACATATAATGGAATCTTATCAACCATTCATATACTTTTCCATATTTATACAAATATTATGCTCTTCATGATTACATATAATGGAGTCTATAATTCATTCATATACTTTTCCATATTTATACAAATATTATGCTCTTCATGATTACATATAATGGAGTATATAATTCATTCATATACTTTTCCATATTTATACAAATATTATGCTCTTCATGATTACATATAATGGAGTATATAATTCATTCATATACTTTTCCATATTTATTAAATTAAGATTCTCATAATTATTATATATAATGGAACCTCTCATACTTGCATATATTTTCTTAATTTCAATAATAAAAATAATTTTTGTATAAATAAATATTGGGATAACATTGAATTAAGTACTTGGACTTAATATACTTTAAATCAAGAGAATGGAGATATTTTTAGAAATTCGGAATTTAATTTAAAATCGAACGATCTCGATTATTTCTTGACTTGGCTATACGAATACGTCGTGGCGTTAACTTAATAAAAATGGGTGAAATAGTAGCGACACGATTTTCTATTAAAATAATTATTAATCGCGTAAAAATTCTTGGTCGCTACAAACTTACCCCCTTAAAATAATTTCGTCCTCGAAATTAAACTTACTTGATCTTATGATTTCTGAACACTTAATCAGAATCTCTTCTTCTTCTTCTTATGTAGCATCATTGCTACCATATTTAACCCAACCATATTTAACCCACTGGACTTTGACTAAATGCATCAATTTGTTTTCTTAAGACATGAACTTTTCTATCAATAATAGACATATGTCTACTCATAAATTCTTCTGAATCAAAATGAAAATTCCCAATCGTATGTGATATTTCATCATATCTTGTAGTACTCATGTAACCTGTCACTTATCATCGTATCATGTAACCTCAAATATTCGTATTAATATCTCTAAAATTTCAATAAATCTTTACTAACATATCATACCATAATAATTTGTCATTTCTTCTTATCACCAAATATCCCAAAATAATTAAAACGATTACCTGAATATTCTCTATGTAATATACCCAAACATGTTATTCACATATCAACATAATCATCAGTTTATCTTTCCAATATTTGTAACCCAAAATTTCTGCAAAATTCAATAAACAAATATCTCCCAAATAATTAAAATTCTTAACTCAAATATCATAACATTTCCCGTAAGGTATTCCTTTCACTTGCACAAACTTATTAATCCTGATTCAATACAGTCCTTATTTCACTTTCACGTATCCCCGTATTATTTCTATACCTTGATTATTATATCAAAATATCAGTACCCAAAATCCAAGAAAATATTCCATATCTCAAATCCCGTCATCATCAAATCTTCCTTTTATCAAGAAAGTAAACGGCGCATAACTCTTGTTCCCTCTTTTCCATTATTCTATTCCGCGCTTTCTTGCTGGAATCAATATCACGCGGATTTCCTCCGATCCTTAATGCTTTTAAATAGTTCATGCTGGGAAGAGGTTAGATCCATCAAAACATGGATATCATTCTTACAAACTTTCGCAAGTATTATTCCAGTCTTCCAATGAATGATCTGAGGAAAATTTATCGAATAAGACTCGAAAGATTGAGGTTGCTGATGGCTCATGGTGTTTCAGAAGATGTTCGCTGGTTGATCGAAGCAAAGGTTCGACTATCTGGTGAATTACCTATGACATTTCCAAAGCACATGCCGGTTTAGGCAAAAGCACCTTCGCAAAGAAACGAAGAGCAAAAAGGCTGAATGGTTGCTACAAATGTGCTCGTTGGAACTGTGATACTCGTTGCAAAACAGTAGGATATTCTTCTACTAATCGGGATGATAAAATCAAATTCATAAAGGGTGGACTGAGTAAGGAGTCTTTGGATGATATTCGACTGACTCTTGAGACGCACCCAAGTGGTTATGTGCAACGTGAACTTTTCTCCTTATACGCTCAGTTTAACGGGGACAAAAATCGTTATAGTCTCCAAAATATAATAGCAAAAGATCCTGTTTGCCAGTCTGTTTTACAAAATGAGGCTTCTGGCAGTTCATCAATGATATAAGGTAAATCTCTTGATACACATTTAAAATATTTTGCTGTTTTCTTTCACGCGTTTTGGAAATAAAATATATTTTCCTTTCTCGAGTTTTGATAAAGCTGGAAATAAATATATTTTCCTTTCTCGAGGTTTGATAAAGCTGGAAATAAATCACCGAAAGGTGATATCTTTGGTAAAACAGTCAAAAGTTGGCCGATTTTGTCAAAAGTAAATCTTTACTTTTTCAGAATCAATGAAAAACAGTAAGTTTTTCCGGCTTTAAATAGCCAAACATATTTCATAGTTCAGGCATCCCAAAATCACATCTTCTTCGTAAGTTTTCTCTTCTATACTATCAAAGATGGAAGCACCAAAACTTCGACAGATCAAAACTATTTGTGTATTTTGTGGATCAAAAGTGGGGAAAGGCTTCAGTTATCTAGAAGCGGCCGTAGATCTTGGAAAGAAACTGGGGGAAAAAGGTATCACTCTTGTGTATGGGGGTGGTAGCAGTGGTCTAATGGGTTGTGTTTCCCAATCTGCTCTTGCAGAGAAATCAAAAGTAATCGGTGTCATACCTGTCCCTTTGGTAGATGTTGCAGGAAAAACACGAGGGCATGAAGTTCAAACCTTATCCATCCATGAACGCATAACTTGTATGCTATATGGTTCTGATGCCTTTATAGCCCTGCCCGGAGGTTTTGGTACCTTAGAAGAAATCTTTAACATTACCTCGTGGGCTCAACTAGATCTCCATACTAAGCCTATTGGGCTTCTGAATGTTAACAATTTCTTTGATGGCTTGTTAACCTTTCTTGATTATGCTGTGGAACAGGGATTCATCTCTCCATTTTCCATAAGACTCCTTATTTCTGCTCCTACTATTGATGAACTACTGGATAAGCTGCAGTCATATATCTCAATACAAGATCCAGCAGGGGTTAAGATAGATTGGTCGCAAGGAAGGGGAATCAAGCGAAAATGGAGTCCGGTTAATGTAAACTTAACTTTATGAATCTTAGAATAGGTGGGGGTAGAGTACGGAGTATTCTTACTCTCGAGACACCCCTCTAATTTCCTAGGATTTTCCTTAATGTTTAAATCTTGTGTGTACCTCAAAGGTTCCAGGTGGTAGATTACGGAGTATTCTTACTCTCGAAACACACCTTTTTGAAGGTTTCTTTATTTCCTCAAAAGGTCAGAGGTGGTAGGATACGGCTACTCCGGAAACACATCTCTCAATTTGAGGAATTTCCCATGTTGCTTTCTTTTGCTTTTGCGTGTTTTCATGTATTTCCTTTCTAGGGTGACTCTTGTGTGTTCTCCTTATGAGAAAATAATAATATCTCTGTTATCATCTACTAAATCTCGTTTGTGATGTAAATGAACTTGTATGTCTAACTTCAATTCTCTTAGTGATTGCATACCATACTATGCTCTTAACTCCAAACGATAAAATTCTAGGCAGAGTTTTCCTTTGAAATTTGGACTTATCCAAATCGTAAGCATACTTCATAACTCACAATAATAACTAATTGTACATTTGATCACAATTTCATCAAACTTCAATATCATCATAAATATTCCAGAAAATCAATTCATAATTCGTCAACATAGAAATTTCAAATCATAATTTCTAATATCACCATATCAAGTCCTTATTTCTCAATAATTAAGAGCCTAAACTTTAAATCTCCAACTTCATAATTCTTCTCATAAAAATCTCAATAAAATCATATCACTTATAATCTCAACATCTCATCATAACTTCATAAAACTGACTTTCTATTTCTCGTTTAATCTAAACGATGAATAATTCGAAAATATTATCTAGTCCTTTCTGTTGACTTCTCATACTTAGTGCCATGTCTAAAATCAATTATGCAAAGTCCATTTAGGGCTCATCATTTCTAAACTTGACGACAAAGATTATTTTGAAAATCATTCGTAAATCATATATTTTTTTTTTTTTTTTTTTTCAAAATTGAAACTTGAAGAGTGGTACCAATAATCATCCACAGTTTTTCCTTGCTTTTAAGCAAAGGTAGTGATAAAGGGATAAATTATTGAACCGAAAATTGAAACTTGAAGAGTGGTACCAATAATCATCCACAGTTTTTCCTTGCTTTTAAGCAAAGGTAGTGATAAAGGGATAAATTATTGAACCGAAAATTGAAACTTGAAGAGGAAGTACTAATAACCATCCACAGTTTTTCCCTTTTTTTTACACAAAGGTAGTGATAAAGGGATAAATTATTGTACAATTCATTATCAATTTTGTTTGTTTAATATATTATTCCATATATTTTGGGCCAAAGTTACAACCCAACTTAATTTCTAATTGAGTCAATCTTACTAAGCTTAATATGAACCAAAATTCATATCAATATCCTCTATGTCTCATGATTCTACATTAAAATGAATAAATTAAAATTTAGGCTTCTATCAATTCATATCATACTCAACATGTATATTTCACTTAAAGATTCATAACATATGAATATTTCATACTTAACATGTCTTAATAAAATCGTAAATGACTTGCAAAGCATATAACATACCTGGTTCGAGGAGTCAATACGTGGAGAGTGACATAGTAGAGTGATGAGTTAAAATATTTTAAAAAAAAAATTATTATTAATCATTTCGCATCTTTACATAAGATTGGGCCTAATTAACCCAAATAAAATTTTATCGTCAAATCTTATTTTCCTTTAGTCCCCGAACTTCTAGAAATTTATCAAAGACATCAATATAAAAATCATATCACTAACTAATTATATTCCATAAAATTTTCAGAACATTACAAACTCCCTTGCTTAAAATGAATTTTGTCCTTGAAATTCGCACATCAAATTTCATCATACTTTTCAAAATTATAACCATACTTGACATGTGAAAATTCAAATTTTTTTTTAATTGAATAGTGATTTCGTTCACTGTTCATCATGAATAGCACGTCGTTTTACTGTTCACGTGAATAGTGTTTTTTTTTTTTTTTTTTTTTTTTTTTTTTTTTTTATTAAGAAATAAAATTTCAAAAATCTACAGAATCGTTTTTAAAACTCTTGGCTCTGATACCAACTGTGACGACCCGAATTCTCGACCATTCGAGTGCCACTAAAAGTGACTCATATCATATTATCGAGACTTAAATAGAAATGTAAAATTATTCAAAAGAATAATTAGAATCCCATAATTTTATTTGTGAATAAAAATAGAACATAATTTTCTTACATAAAGTTCAACATAATTATCTCATCAATCTTAACCACTTTTGCCACTTCCATGTTGACCGCCTCGAACCTTCAATTATCTGAAAATGGTAAATATCGTGGAGTGAGATTTATAAAATCTCAGTAAGTATACCAAGCATAAATTTTCTTTTGAAAGCATATGGATCATTTTCATCATAACATAGGATAGGATCGAAATACTCATAAACATAGGGAGACACAAGAATTTTACCGAACTTAAATGGCAAGAATTCTTATGTGTAGCGCTACTAAACTCCGGTCCCCTTAGCATAATCATAAACATATCATATGGAACCCATAACAATCTTGTGAGATTGATTTCATAGCAATGATCCAAACATTTTCATAAAAACATAAGATATACTTACTTTTCATAAAAACATAAGGTGTATTTACCTTTCATAAAAACATACTTACTTTTCATAAAAACATAAGATATATTTACTTGTCATAAAAACATACTTACTTTTCATAAAAACATAAGGTGTATTTACCTTTCATAAAAACATACTTACTTTTCATAAAAACATAAGATACACTTACTTGTCATAAAAACATACTTACTTTTCATAAAAACATAAGGTGTATTTACCTTTCATAAAAACATACTTACTTTTCATAAAAACATAAGATATACTTACTTGTCATAAAAACATACTTACTTTTCATAAAAACATAAGGTGTATTTACCTTTCATAAAAACATACTTACTTTTCATAAAAACATAAGATATACTTACCTTTTAAAAGATTAAAATGAAGTGTAGTAGTAAATGGACCAAAACTTTCTTGACCACCTTAAATTTCTCTTACTTGTGGATTTTGTCAAGAGATTGGAAATAAGTGTATATGTGTAGAGTTGTGTGTAAAAGAGATGGGTTTAAATAGATGTATAAAGTTGGCATATTGTAAACATAATCATTCAATTCTATTAATTTTAACACATCATTTTCTTAAAGTAAAGCACCATTCATATACTTTTCCATATTTATACAAATATTATGCTCTTCATGATTACATATAATGGAGTCTTATCAACCATTCATATACTTTTCCATATTTATACAAATATTATGCTCTTCATGATTACATATAATGGAGTCTTATCAACCATTCATATACTTTTCCATATTTATACAAATATTATGCTCTTCATGATTACATATAATGGAATCTTATCAACCATTCATATACTTTTCCATATTTATACAAATATTATGCTCTTCATGATTACATATAATGGAGTCTATAATTCATTCATATACTTTTCCATATTTATACAAATATTATGCTCTTCATGATTACATATAATGGAGTATATAATTCATTCATATACTTTTCCATATTTATACAAATATTATGCTCTTCATGATTACATATAATGGAGTATATAATTCATTCATATACTTTTCCATATTTATTAAATTAAGATTCTCATAATTATTATATATAATGGAACCTCTCATACTTGCATATATTTTCTTAATTTCAATAATAAAAATAATTTTTGTATAAATAAATATTGGGATAACATTGAATTAAGTACTTGGACTTAATATACTTTAAATCAAGAGAATGGAGATATTTTTAGAAATTCGGAATTTAATTTAAAATCGAACGATCTCGATTATTTCTTGACTTGGCTATACGAATACGTCGTGGCGTTAACTTAATAAAAATGGGTGAAATAGTAGCGACACGATTTTCTATTAAAATAATTATTAATCGCGTAAAAATTCTTGGTCGCTACAAACTTACCCCCTTAAAATAATTTCGTCCTCGAAATTAAACTTACTTGATCTTATGATTTCTGAACACTTAATCAGAATCTCTTCTTCTTCTTCTTATGTAGCATCATTGCTACCATATTTAACCCAACCATATTTAACCCACTGGACTTTGACTAAATGCATCAATTTGTTTTCTTAAGACATGAACTTTTCTATCAATAATAGACATATGTCTACTCATAAATTCTTCTGAATCAAAATGAAAATTCCCAATCGTATGTGATATTTCATCATATCTTGTAGTACTCATGTAACCTGTCACTTATCATCGTATCATGTAACCTCAAATATTCGTATTAATATCTCTAAAATTTCAATAAATCTTTACTAACATATCATACCATAATAATTTGTCATTTCTTCTTATCACCAAATATCCCAAAATAATTAAAACGATTACCTGAATATTCTCTATGTAATATACCCAAACATGTTATTCACATATCAACATAATCATCAGTTTATCTTTCCAATATTTGTAACCCAAAATTTCTGCAAAATTCAATAAACAAATATCTCCCAAATAATTAAAATTCTTAACTCAAATATCATAACATTTCCCGTAAGGTATTCCTTTCACTTGCACAAACTTATTAATCCTGATTCAATACAGTCCTTATTTCACTTTCACGTATCCCCGTATTATTTCTATACCTTGATTATTATATCAAAATATCAGTACCCAAAATCCAAGAAAATATTCCATATCTCAAATCCCGTCATCATCAAATCTTCCTTTTATCAAGAAAGTAAACGGCGCATAACTCTTGTTCCCTCTTTTCCATTATTCTATTCCGCGCTTTCTTGCTGGAATCAATATCACGCGGATTTCCTCCGATCCTTAATGCTTTTAAATAGTTCATGCTGGGAAGAGGTTAGATCCATCAAAACATGGATATCATTCTTACAAACTTTCGCAAGTATTATTCCAGTCTTCCAATGAATGATCTGAGGAAAATTTATCGAATAAGACTCGAAAGATTGAGGTTGCTGATGGCTCATGGTGTTTCAGAAGATGTTCGCTGGTTGATCGAAGCAAAGGTTCGACTATCTGGTGAATTACCTATGACATTTCCAAAGCACATGCCGGTTTAGGCAAAAGCACCTTCGCAAAGAAACGAAGAGCAAAAAGGCTGAATGGTTGCTACAAATGTGCTCGTTGGAACTGTGATACTCGTTGCAAAACAGTAGGATATTCTTCTACTAATCGGGATGATAAAATCAAATTCATAAAGGGTGGACTGAGTAAGGAGTCTTTGGATGATATTCGACTGACTCTTGAGACGCACCCAAGTGGTTATGTGCAACGTGAACTTTTCTCCTTATACGCTCAGTTTAACGGGGACAAAAATCGTTATAGTCTCCAAAATATAATAGCAAAAGATCCTGTTTGCCAGTCTGTTTTACAAAATGAGGCTTCTGGCAGTTCATCAATGATATAAGGTAAATCTCTTGATACACATTTAAAATATTTTGCTGTTTTCTTTCACGCGTTTTGGAAATAAAATATATTTTCCTTTCTCGAGTTTTGATAAAGCTGGAAATAAATATATTTTCCTTTCTCGAGGTTTGATAAAGCTGGAAATAAATCACCGAAAGGTGATATCTTTGGTAAAACAGTCAAAAGTTGGCCGATTTTGTCAAAAGTAAATCTTTACTTTTTCAGAATCAATGAAAAACAGTAAGTTTTTCCGGCTTTAAATAGCCAAACATATTTCATAGTTCAGGCATCCCAAAATCACATCTTCTTCGTAAGTTTTCTCTTCTATACTATCAAAGATGGAAGCACCAAAACTTCGACAGATCAAAACTATTTGTGTATTTTGTGGATCAAAAGTGGGGAAAGGCTTCAGTTATCTAGAAGCGGCCGTAGATCTTGGAAAGAAACTGGGGGAAAAAGGTATCACTCTTGTGTATGGGGGTGGTAGCAGTGGTCTAATGGGTTGTGTTTCCCAATCTGCTCTTGCAGAGAAATCAAAAGTAATCGGTGTCATACCTGTCCCTTTGGTAGATGTTGCAGGAAAAACACGAGGGCATGAAGTTCAAACCTTATCCATCCATGAACGCATAACTTGTATGCTATATGGTTCTGATGCCTTTATAGCCCTGCCCGGAGGTTTTGGTACCTTAGAAGAAATCTTTAACATTACCTCGTGGGCTCAACTAGATCTCCATACTAAGCCTATTGGGCTTCTGAATGTTAACAATTTCTTTGATGGCTTGTTAACCTTTCTTGATTATGCTGTGGAACAGGGATTCATCTCTCCATTTTCCATAAGACTCCTTATTTCTGCTCCTACTATTGATGAACTACTGGATAAGCTGCAGTCATATATCTCAATACAAGATCCAGCAGGGGTTAAGATAGATTGGTCGCAAGGAAGGGGAATCAAGCGAAAATGGAGTCCGGTTAATGTAAACTTAACTTTATGAATCTTAGAATAGGTGGGGGTAGAGTACGGAGTATTCTTACTCTCGAGACACCCCTCTAATTTCCTAGGATTTTCCTTAATGTTTAAATCTTGTGTGTACCTCAAAGGTTCCAGGTGGTAGATTACGGAGTATTCTTACTCTCGAAACACACCTTTTTGAAGGTTTCTTTATTTCCTCAAAAGGTCAGAGGTGGTAGGATACGGCTACTCCGGAAACACATCTCTCAATTTGAGGAATTTCCCATGTTGCTTTCTTTTGCTTTTGCGTGTTTTCATGTATTTCCTTTCTAGGGTGACTCTTGTGTGTTCTCCTTATGAGAAAATAATAATATCTCTGTTATCATCTACTAAATCTCGTTTGTGATGTAAATGAACTTGTATGTCTAACTTCAATTCTCTTAGTGATTGCATACCATACTATGCTCTTAACTCCAAACGATAAAATTCTAGGCAGAGTTTTCCTTTGAAATTTGGACTTATCCAAATCGTAAGCATACTTCATAACTCACAATAATAACTAATTGTACATTTGATCACAATTTCATCAAACTTCAATATCATCATAAATATTCCAGAAAATCAATTCATAATTCGTCAACATAGAAATTTCAAATCATAATTTCTAATATCACCATATCAAGTCCTTATTTCTCAATAATTAAGAGCCTAAACTTTAAATCTCCAACTTCATAATTCTTCTCATAAAAATCTCAATAAAATCATATCACTTATAATCTCAACATCTCATCATAACTTCATAAAACTGACTTTCTATTTCTCGTTTAATCTAAACGATGAATAATTCGAAAATATTATCTAGTCCTTTCTGTTGACTTCTCATACTTAGTGCCATGTCTAAAATCAATTATGCAAAGTCCATTTAGGTCTCATCATTTCTAAACTTGACGACAAAGATTATTTTGAAAATCATTCGTAAATCATATATATTTTTTTTTTTTTTTTTCAAAATTGAAACTTGAAGAGTGGTACCAATAATCATCCACAGTTTTTCCTTGCTTTTAAGCAAAGGTAGTGATAAAGGGATAAATTATTGAACCGAAAATTGAAACTTGAAGAGTGGTACCAATAATCATCCACAGTTTTTCCTTGCTTTTAAGCAAAGGTAGTGATAAAGGGATAAATTATTGAACCGAAAATTGAAACTTGAAGAGGAAGTACTAATAACCATCCACAGTTTTTCCCTTTTTTTTACACAAAGGTAGTGATAAAGGGATAAATTATTGTACAATTCATTATCAATTTTGTTTGTTTAATATATTATTCCATATATTTTGGGCCAAAGTTACAACCCAACTTAATTTCTAATTGAGTCAATCTTACTAAGCTTAATATGAACCAAAATTCATATCAATATCCTCTATGTCTCATGATTCTACATTAAAATGAATAAATTAAAATTTAGGCTTCTATCAATTCATATCATACTCAACATGTATATTTCACTTAAAGATTCATAACATATGAATATTTCATACTTAACATGTCTTAATAAAATCGTAAATGACTTGCAAAGCATATAACATACCTGGTTCGAGGAGTCAATACGTGGAGAGTGACATAGTAGAGTGATGAGTTAAAATATTTTAAAAAAAAAATTATTATTAATCATTTCGCATCTTTACATAAGATTGGGCCTAATTAACCCAAATAAAATTTTATCGTCAAATCTTATTTTCCTTTAGTCCCCGAACTTCTAGAAATTTATCAAAGACATCAATATAAAAATCATATCACTAACTAATTATATTCCATAAAATTTTCAGAACATTACAAACTCCCTTGCTTAAAATGAATTTTGTCCTTGAAATTCGCACATCAAATTTCATCATACTTTTCAAAATTATAACCATACTTGACATGTGAAAATTCAAATTTTTTTTTAATTGAATAGTGATTTCGTTCACTGTTCATCATGAATAGCACGTCGTTTTACTGTTCACGTGAATAGTGTTTTTTTTTTTTTTTTTTTTTTTTTTTTTTTTTTTTTTTTTTTTATTAAGAAATAAAATTTCAAAAATCTACAGAATCGTTTTTAAAACTCTTGGCTCTGATACCAACTGTGACGACCCGAATTCTCGACCATTCGAGTGCCACTAAAAGTGACTCATATCATATTATCGAGACTTAAATAGAAATGTAAAATTATTCAAAAGAATAATTAGAATCCCATAATTTTATTTGTGAATAAAAATAGAACATAATTTTCTTACATAAAGTTCAACATAATTATCTCATCAATCTTAACCACTTTTGCCACTTCCATGTTGACCGCCTCGAACCTTCAATTATCTGAAAATGGTAAATATCGTGGAGTGAGATTTATAAAATCTCAGTAAGTATACCAAGCATAAATTTTCTTTTGAAAGCATATGGATCATTTTCATCATAACATAGGATAGGATCGAAATACTCATAAACATAGGGAGACACAAGAATTTTACCGAACTTAAATGGCAAGAATTCTTATGTGTAGCGCTACTAAACTCCGGTCCCCTTAGCATAATCATAAACATATCATATGGAACCCATAACAATCTTGTGAGATTGATTTCATAGCAATGATCCAAACATTTTCATAAAAACATAAGATATACTTACTTTTCATAAAAACATAAGGTGTATTTACCTTTCATAAAAACATACTTACTTTTCATAAAAACATAAGATATATTTACTTGTCATAAAAACATACTTACTTTTCATAAAAACATAAGGTGTATTTACCTTTCATAAAAACATACTTACTTTTCATAAAAACATAAGATACACTTACTTGTCATAAAAACATACTTACTTTTCATAAAAACATAAGGTGTATTTACCTTTCATAAAAACATACTTACTTTTCATAAAAACATAAGATATACTTACTTGTCATAAAAACATACTTACTTTTCATAAAAACATAAGGTGTATTTACCTTTCATAAAAACATACTTACTTTTCATAAAAACATAAGATATACTTACCTTTTAAAAGATTAAAATGAAGTGTAGTAGTAAATGGACCAAAACTTTCTTGACCACCTTGAATTTCTCTTACTTGTGGATTTTGTCAAGAGATTGGAAATAAGTGTATATGTGTAGAGTTGTGTGTAAAAGAGATGGGTTTAAATAGATGTATAAAGTTGGCATATTGTAAACATAATCATTCAATTCTATTAATTTTAACACATCATTTTCTTAAAGTAAAGCACCATTCATATACTTTTCCATATTTATACAAATATTATGCTCTTCATGATTACATATAATGGAGTCTTATCAACCATTCATATACTTTTCCATATTTATACAAATATTATGCTCTTCATGATTACATATAATGGAGTCTTATCAACCATTCATATACTTTTCCATATTTATACAAATATTATGCTCTTCATGATTACATATAATGGAATCTTATCAACCATTCATATACTTTTCCATATTTATACAAATATTATGCTCTTCATGATTACATATAATGGAGTCTATAATTCATTCATATACTTTTCCATATTTATACAAATATTATGCTCTTCATGATTACATATAATGGAGTATATAATTCATTCATATACTTTTCCATATTTATACAAATATTATGCTCTTCATGATTACATATAATGGAGTATATAATTCATTCATATACTTTTCCATATTTATTAAATTAAGATTCTCATAATTATTATATATAATGGAACCTCTCATACTTGCATATATTTTCTTAATTTCAATAATAAAAATAATTTTTGTATAAATAAATATTGGGATAACATTGAATTAAGTACTTGGACTTAATATACTTTAAATCAAGAGAATGGAGATATTTTTAGAAATTCGGAATTTAATTTAAAATCGAACGATCTCGATTATTTCTTGACTTGGCTATACGAATACGTCGTGGCGTTAACTTAATAAAAATGGGTGAAATAGTAGCGACACGATTTTCTATTAAAATAATTATTAATCGCGTAAAAATTCTTGGTCGCTACAAACTTACCCCCTTAAAATAATTTCGTCCTCGAAATTAAACTTACTTGATCTTATGATTTCTGAACACTTAATCAGAATCTCTTCTTCTTCTTCTTATGTAGCATCATTGCTACCATATTTAACCCAACCATATTTAACCCACTGGACTTTGACTAAATGCATCAATTTGTTTTCTTAAGACATGAACTTTTCTATCAATAATAGACATATGTCTACTCATAAATTCTTCTGAATCAAAATGAAAATTCCCAATCGTATGTGATATTTCATCATATCTTGTAGTACTCATGTAACCTGTCACTTATCATCGTATCATGTAACCTCAAATATTCGTATTAATATCTCTAAAATTTCAATAAATCTTTACTAACATATCATACCATAATAATTTGTCATTTCTTCTTATCACCAAATATCCCAAAATAATTAAAACGATTACCTGAATATTCTCTATGTAATATACCCAAACATGTTATTCACATATCAACATAATCATCAGTTTATCTTTCCAATATTTGTAACCCAAAATTTCTGCAAAATTCAATAAACAAATATCTCCCAAATAATTAAAATTCTTAACTCAAATATCATAACATTTCCCGTAAGGTATTCCTTTCACTTGCACAAACTTATTAATCCTGATTCAATACAGTCCTTATTTCACTTTCACGTATCCCCGTATTATTTCTATACCTTGATTATTATATCAAAATATCAGTACCCAAAATCCAAGAAAATATTCCATATCTCAAATCCCGTCATCATCAAATCTTCCTTTTATCAAGAAAGTAAACGGCGCATAACTCTTGTTCCCTCTTTTCCATTATTCTATTCCGCGCTTTCTTGCTGGAATCAATATCACGCGGATTTCCTCCGATCCTTAATGCTTTTAAATAGTTCATGCTGGGAAGAGGTTAGATCCATCAAAACATGGATATCATTCTTACAAACTTTCGCAAGTATTATTCCAGTCTTCCAATGAATGATCTGAGGAAAATTTATCGAATAAGACTCGAAAGATTGAGGTTGCTGATGGCTCATGGTGTTTCAGAAGATGTTCGCTGGTTGATCGAAGCAAAGGTTCGACTATCTGGTGAATTACCTATGACATTTCCAAAGCACATGCCGGTTTAGGCAAAAGCACCTTCGCAAAGAAACGAAGAGCAAAAAGGCTGAATGGTTGCTACAAATGTGCTCGTTGGAACTGTGATACTCGTTGCAAAACAGTAGGATATTCTTCTACTAATCGGGATGATAAAATCAAATTCATAAAGGGTGGACTGAGTAAGGAGTCTTTGGATGATATTCGACTGACTCTTGAGACGCACCCAAGTGGTTATGTGCAACGTGAACTTTTCTCCTTATACGCTCAGTTTAACGGGGACAAAAATCGTTATAGTCTCCAAAATATAATAGCAAAAGATCCTGTTTGCCAGTCTGTTTTACAAAATGAGGCTTCTGGCAGTTCATCAATGATATAAGGTAAATCTCTTGATACACATTTAAAATATTTTGCTGTTTTCTTTCACGCGTTTTGGAAATAAAATATATTTTCCTTTCTCGAGTTTTGATAAAGCTGGAAATAAATATATTTTCCTTTCTCGAGGTTTGATAAAGCTGGAAATAAATCACCGAAAGGTGATATCTTTGGTAAAACAGTCAAAAGTTGGCCGATTTTGTCAAAAGTAAATCTTTACTTTTTCAGAATCAATGAAAAACAGTAAGTTTTTCCGGCTTTAAATAGCCAAACATATTTCATAGTTCAGGCATCCCAAAATCACATCTTCTTCGTAAGTTTTCTCTTCTATACTATCAAAGATGGAAGCACCAAAACTTCGACAGATCAAAACTATTTGTGTATTTTGTGGATCAAAAGTGGGGAAAGGCTTCAGTTATCTAGAAGCGGCCGTAGATCTTGGAAAGAAACTGGGGGAAAAAGGTATCACTCTTGTGTATGGGGGTGGTAGCAGTGGTCTAATGGGTTGTGTTTCCCAATCTGCTCTTGCAGAGAAATCAAAAGTAATCGGTGTCATACCTGTCCCTTTGGTAGATGTTGCAGGAAAAACACGAGGGCATGAAGTTCAAACCTTATCCATCCATGAACGCATAACTTGTATGCTATATGGTTCTGATGCCTTTATAGCCCTGCCCGGAGGTTTTGGTACCTTAGAAGAAATCTTTAACATTACCTCGTGGGCTCAACTAGATCTCCATACTAAGCCTATTGGGCTTCTGAATGTTAACAATTTCTTTGATGGCTTGTTAACCTTTCTTGATTATGCTGTGGAACAGGGATTCATCTCTCCATTTTCCATAAGACTCCTTATTTCTGCTCCTACTATTGATGAACTACTGGATAAGCTGCAGTCATATATCTCAATACAAGATCCAGCAGGGGTTAAGATAGATTGGTCGCAAGGAAGGGGAATCAAGCGAAAATGGAGTCCGGTTAATGTAAACTTAACTTTATGAATCTTAGAATAGGTGGGGGTAGAGTACGGAGTATTCTTACTCTCGAGACACCCCTCTAATTTCCTAGGATTTTCCTTAATGTTTAAATCTTGTGTGTACCTCAAAGGTTCCAGGTGGTAGATTACGGAGTATTCTTACTCTCGAAACACACCTTTTTGAAGGTTTCTTTATTTCCTCAAAAGGTCAGAGGTGGTAGGATACGGCTACTCCGGAAACACATCTCTCAATTTGAGGAATTTCCCATGTTGCTTTCTTTTGCTTTTGCGTGTTTTCATGTATTTCCTTTCTAGGGTGACTCTTGTGTGTTCTCCTTATGAGAAAATAATAATATCTCTGTTATCATCTACTAAATCTCGTTTGTGATGTAAATGAACTTGTATGTCTAACTTCAATTCTCTTAGTGATTGCATACCATACTATGCTCTTAACTCCAAACGATAAAATTCTAGGCAGAGTTTTCCTTTGAAATTTGGACTTATCCAAATCGTAAGCATACTTCATAACTCACAATAATAACTAATTGTACATTTGATCACAATTTCATCAAACTTCAATATCATCATAAATATTCCAGAAAATCAATTCATAATTCGTCAACATAGAAATTTCAAATCATAATTTCTAATATCACCATATCAAGTCCTTATTTCTCAATAATTAAGAGCCTAAACTTTAAATCTCCAACTTCATAATTCTTCTCATAAAAATCTCAATAAAATCATATCACTTATAATCTCAACATCTCATCATAACTTCATAAAACTGACTTTCTATTTCTCGTTTAATCTAAACGATGAATAATTCGAAAATATTATCTAGTCCTTTCTGTTGACTTCTCATACTTAGTGCCATGTCTAAAATCAATTATGCAAAGTCCATTTAGGGCTCATCATTTCTAAACTTGACGACAAAGATTATTTTGAAAATCATTCGTAAATCATATATTTTTTTTTTTTTTTTTTTTCAAAATTGAAACTTGAAGAGTGGTACCAATAATCATCCACAGTTTTTCCTTGCTTTTAAGCAAAGGTAGTGATAAAGGGATAAATTATTGAACCGAAAATTGAAACTTGAAGAGTGGTACCAATAATCATCCACAGTTTTTCCTTGCTTTTAAGCAAAGGTAGTGATAAAGGGATAAATTATTGAACCGAAAATTGAAACTTGAAGAGGAAGTACTAATAACCATCCACAGTTTTTCCCTTTTTTTTACACAAAGGTAGTGATAAAGGGATAAATTATTGTACAATTCATTATCAATTTTGTTTGTTTAATATATTATTCCATATATTTTGGGCCAAAGTTACAACCCAACTTAATTTCTAATTGAGTCAATCTTACTAAGCTTAATATGAACCAAAATTCATATCAATATCCTCTATGTCTCATGATTCTACATTAAAATGAATAAATTAAAATTTAGGCTTCTATCAATTCATATCATACTCAACATGTATATTTCACTTAAAGATTCATAACATATGAATATTTCATACTTAACATGTCTTAATAAAATCGTAAATGACTTGCAAAGCATATAACATACCTGGTTCGAGGAGTCAATACGTGGAGAGTGACATAGTAGAGTGATGAGTTAAAATATTTTAAAAAAAAAATTATTATTAATCATTTCGCATCTTTACATAAGATTGGGCCTAATTAACCCAAATAAAATTTTATCGTCAAATCTTATTTTCCTTTAGTCCCCGAACTTCTAGAAATTTATCAAAGACATCAATATAAAAATCATATCACTAACTAATTATATTCCATAAAATTTTCAGAACATTACAAACTCCCTTGCTTAAAATGAATTTTGTCCTTGAAATTCGCACATCAAATTTCATCATACTTTTCAAAATTATAACCATACTTGACATGTGAAAATTCAAATTTTTTTTTAATTGAATAGTGATTTCGTTCACTGTTCATCATGAATAGCACGTCGTTTTACTGTTCACGTGAATAGTGTTTTTTTTTTTTTTTTTTTTTTTTTTTTTTTTTTTTTATTAAGAAATAAAATTTCAAAAATCTACAGAATCGTTTTTAAAACTCTTGGCTCTGATACCAACTGTGACGACCCGAATTCTCGACCATTCGAGTGCCACTAAAAGTGACTCATATCATATTATCGAGACTTAAATAGAAATGTAAAATTATTCAAAAGAATAATTAGAATCCCATAATTTTATTTGTGAATAAAAATAGAACATAATTTTCTTACATAAAGTTCAACATAATTATCTCATCAATCTTAACCACTTTTGCCACTTCCATGTTGACCGCCTCGAACCTTCAATTATCTGAAAATGGTAAATATCGTGGAGTGAGATTTATAAAATCTCAGTAAGTATACCAAGCATAAATTTTCTTTTGAAAGCATATGGATCATTTTCATCATAACATAGGATAGGATCGAAATACTCATAAACATAGGGAGACACAAGAATTTTACCGAACTTAAATGGCAAGAATTCTTATGTGTAGCGCTACTAAACTCCGGTCCCCTTAGCATAATCATAAACATATCATATGTAACCCATAACAATCTTGTGAGATTGATTTCATAGCAATGATCCAAACATTTTCATAAAAACATAAGATATACTTACTTTTCATAAAAACATAAGGTGTATTTACCTTTCATAAAAACATACTTACTTTTCATAAAAACATAAGATATATTTACTTGTCATAAAAACATACTTACTTTTCATAAAAACATAAGGTGTATTTACCTTTCATAAAAACATACTTACTTTTCATAAAAACATAAGATACACTTACTTGTCATAAAAACATACTTACTTTTCATAAAAACATAAGGTGTATTTACCTTTCATAAAAACATACTTACTTTTCATAAAAACATAAGATATACTTACTTGTCATAAAAACATACTTACTTTTCATAAAAACATAAGGTGTATTTACCTTTCATAAAAACATACTTACTTTTCATAAAAACATAAGATATACTTACCTTTTAAAAGATTAAAATGAAGTGTAGTAGTAAATGGACCAAAACTTTCTTGACCACCTTGAATTTCTCTTACTTGTGGATTTTGTCAAGAGATTGGAAATAAGTGTATATGTGTAGAGTTGTGTGTAAAAGAGATGGGTTTAAATAGATGTATAAAGTTGGCATATTGTAAACATAATCATTCAATTCTATTAATTTTAACACATCATTTTCTTAAAGTAAAGCACCATTCATATACTTTTCCATATTTATACAAATATTATGCTCTTCATGATTACATATAATGGAGTCTTATCAACCATTCATATACTTTTCCATATTTATACAAATATTATGCTCTTCATGATTACATATAATGGAGTCTTATCAACCATTCATATACTTTTCCATATTTATACAAATATTATGCTCTTCATGATTACATATAATGGAATCTTATCAACCATTCATATACTTTTCCATATTTATACAAATATTATGCTCTTCATGATTACATATAATGGAGTCTATAATTCATTCATATACTTTTCCATATTTATACAAATATTATGCTCTTCATGATTACATATAATGGAGTATATAATTCATTCATATACTTTTCCATATTTATACAAATATTATGCTCTTCATGATTACATATAATGGAGTATATAATTCATTCATATACTTTTCCATATTTATTAAATTAAGATTCTCATAATTATTATATATAATGGAACCTCTCATGCTTGCATATATTTTCTTAATTTCAATAATAAAAATAATTTTTGTATAAATAAATATTGGGATAACATTGAATTAAGTACTTGGACTTAATATACTTTAAATCAAGAGAATGGAGATATTTTTAGAAATTCGAAATTTAATTTAAAATCGAACGATCTCGATTATTTCTTGACTTGGCTATACGAATACGTCGTGGCGTTAACTTAATAAAAATGGGTGAAATAGTAGCGACACGATTTTCTATTAAAATAATTATTAATCGCGTAAAAATTCTTGATCGCTACACATTGCCATCACTAATCACATCACATCAAGCAAATAGATTTATATAGTTCCATTTTTTGGAATATAAGGTGTACAAGCTGAAAGTCGAATGTGCAACTGAATTAAGAAAGAAATTAAATTAAACTGACATATAATATGAGTAAAAATCATTTCTTGGCAACCAACGGAGTTTCTGGAGGAAGAAAGACAACATATATAAAAATAAGTCCAACAGCCTTTTTACAATACTAGTTTGACGCACGTGCGATGCACGTGTCGTAATTTCGTTGAGTATGTAATAGCGTGCACACGTTCTGTTGAAAGTTGAATTTTGTTTTATGTTGACTGCGTTAAAAAAAAAATTAATCGACATTGAAAGACCCTAAAAGGTAACATAGAATAAATTTAACATAGAATAAATTTCAAATTTAAGCATAGTAATACATTTTAAAGGTATTATACATGTGCCTGTGAAAAAAATGGACTTCGAAAGTGTACAATAGCTTAACAAACAACAAATTTAAATGCATTTTAAATGCAGAATCGATAACAAAACATAACATAAATTTTAAAATTGCCTTCTTTTACATACATGAAAGAGAAACGATGACAAATTTATATTGGTTTTGTAAATATTCATTGTTTTTTTATTAGGAAAAGATTGATTAATCCACCATCTATAAACATCCATAAAGAAAAATGAAACAATCAACCAAATTAAAATCAAATGTCAGAAATAGAATAACAAAATCTAGAAACAACAAACTAAAAAAAGAAAACCAAACTACAACAAAAATAACAAACCAAATCAAACTTGAAAACAACAACACATTTACCTCAATGATCAACAAGAACCCCAAAATCATCAAAATTATTGCAATCCTTTCTATTATTCTTCAGGTACACCACAGTCCCTGTCATGCTACCTCCATATTGTAGAATTCCTAAATTTAACAATTGCATTGCCATGACTCCACTTGATGTTACCTGGTGAAGTCACCTTCAAGATGTTCTTTTCCACCACAAATCAAAAGGGGTGTTGTACTGCAAGAAAAGTAAAATGGAAAAATTAACACATTTAGGGTCAAAAAAAAAAAAATCATATTCAGTCACATTCAATAGTTCGGATGTATCCAAATCAGCATATTATAATTTGATGTTTATCAATACACTCAAATCATAAAATGAACTAACATATATCTAATGAAAGGGCTTGAAAAAAATCTATTTTGAGCTCTGAAACCAACCATATACCTATAATCGAAGAAGCCAGCATGAGGGGGTTCAAATCCCCAAATTTTCGATTCATCGAAAGAGAAGAGTTGAGATAGTAAAAACGGCGTTAGGGAAAGGTTACGACTCTTCCTTCTCCATTTTTAAACAATGAAAAACGACGTCATTTTTCACAAGCCCAAAATGTTTTGGGGAAAAGAATAATAGTAAAATCCATACCACTCATAGATTTTAGTTAGGATATAAATATGTCATACCGGACAAATTTCAACGACAACAAATATGTAAATTATTCAAAATCCCATGCCTAATGTATCTGCTTATAAAACATTATAGGATACAAACATGTGATGTAATAAACATTAATTCTCAAAATACATATTAAAGAAGTCCAAGTTATATATCTAAGTATTTACCTGACCGGTGTGGGATAACTAGTTGCTGAGGTAGGACTCGTCAGCTCAATAAGCCAAATCCCAAAAAAAGAAAAAAAAAAAAGAAAAAAAGAATGAATGAATGATCTAAATTGAAATAATAATAATAATAATAATAATAATAATAATAATAATAATAATAATAATAATAATAATAATAATAATAAACACACACACACACACACAAAAGCAAACGACCTGAAAAAATATAAAGAAAACAAGAAACAACCATAAAGATGACCTCAATGCATTAAACTTTAAACTAAATGAATGAGCTAAATTGAAAAAATAAAAAATAAATAAAAAACTAAAGGAATATTATATAAACTCCAAACAAATGTCGAATTTTATAAAAACTGGGGGAAAAAATGGAGTGTTTCTTGAAAAACTAATAATTAAATGAACTAATGCCCATTAAACTTATTTTTACTACAGAGATGCCATTATTTTGGAATTAAACAACTATTGTAAGATGTAAAATATATTCATCGATCCGTTAAAAATTCATCAAATACAAAACCGAAAGCACCAGATCGGAGTATGTACTTTTACATACTTGACTGCAACAAAATTTGGAATTTAAGGCTCCAAATTTAGGATCTGTACAAAGAAATCACGGAGAGAAAAAAAAAAAAGTAGAACCCAAAATACTCTTGCAAATCTAGAAACAAGGCCAATTGTATCCGACTTATATGGCTTAATGGCTTACAAGGCCAAACCGGGCTTCCTGGCTTATAATCGACTTCAGACACATACCTAGCTTCAATGGCTAAAATGACTTATGAATTGTAGCGATCGAGAATTTGTTCGTGACTTATTTAAATATTACTTAAAATGTATCGCTACGACTTTGCCAATTTATTTTTAAACACATTTTCGTCTAGCTATTTTAAGTGAAATTAAATTTATTTTGAATTAAATACTAGTCAAATTCCAAATTTTACTAAATGATATTCCAAGTCCATTATTTTATTTTTGAAAGTCCAATTTTCAATAAATTGAATTCAAATTATTTCAAGTCCAAATTTTAAATTTTATTTTAAACCCAAACTATTTTAGCCCAAATATTATTGCCAATCATTCAAGCACAATTTCTATTTATTTTGGATCCAATTTATCGTTTTCTAGTTCAAAGTTTCCAACTCTATTATCTCGCCCCATTTTAATTCCAATCCATAAATCCTCCCTTATTCCATTTCAAATAACCAATTCAATTTAACACAATTTCTTCCTATTTCTTCTTCACACGTTTTCCCTTCAATTTGGTTGATTCTAAATTTCCATAATTCCTTCCTCAATCATCAAGATCAGCTCCAACCTACCATCTCTTACCATTTCCCTATATGGACACAATCATGATCACTCCTCAATCAACCATAAATCCCTCGAAAAATTCCCTCATCATAGCCTAAAATCAAAAATGCCACAAATTTACCAAAACATGATGCACAGTTCACAGAGTATACACTCCTATTCTTCCCCTCCATCTCGAACTCAGCCATACTGCAAAGCCACATCACCACTGCCCAGCCACCGTAATCACCAACTTCAAGCCGGCCACTGCCTTCCGTCATAACCATCAACTGCCGCCACTCAAGCCATCACAAGCCAAGCAACAACCAAACCACTACCTAAACCAACAAACCCGTGGTTTCAGCAGCTCCCTCATCACCATCTGAACACCTCTACAGCCAATCCACCTTCATTCACCGAACCTGCAGCATCACCATCCACGGACAATACACCATCAAAACCACCTAAATCGCAATTACTACCAAAACCACCATCACCACTGCACCATCAACGAAGTCA
Source organism: Ligustrum vulgare (assembly GCA_963555705.1). Taxonomy (NCBI): domain Eukaryota; kingdom Viridiplantae; phylum Streptophyta; class Magnoliopsida; order Lamiales; family Oleaceae; genus Ligustrum; species Ligustrum vulgare. The sequence continues at coordinate 30,487,966 of OY743189.1, read as the reverse complement.
CCACCCCAACCAGACCTCCAAACCATTTTCATCTCCACCACCACTGTCCAGCCACAACACTGCCTACTTCACAACAACATATCGATCATCATCACCCATTTTCCAAAACTCCATCATCAACATCAATCCACCACCATCAACCACAAACTGCAACACCGGATTTATGGACCCCCAGCCCCCTTCACCGCCTCCATTGCCAACTCCAAACCGACCACTGCCATCCACCAAATCAGCAGTCCACACAATAACTATCACCGATCGCACCATCGTTAATCTGCCCAACCCAAGAATCCCAATCAGCTAGTAATTGACAAAACCCATTTCCGCCGCCAACCACCAAGAATCCACCATCAACCCCTGCAGCAACACCAAATCGCGACCAACCCCAACCCAAATCAAAACCCAAAATCAACCCAAACACCATGAATAAGACATAACCAAGATACTTACCTATCTCGACCGCCGGTATGCTCGCCGGAAAATCGCGAAATCAAGCCTCGGTTATTCTCGGATCTCCCCAAAACTCTGCCCAAATCTTCCCCTTTCCGCTGTTTTCTCTACATCACTACCACCGCCACCCTGCGGCGGCGTTCCGCCGGCCAATCGCCGGCTGTGGCGCCGGATTGGTGAGGAGCCTCGCACGCCGTCGTCCCTTCCTCTGTTTCTCTCATCTCTCTCCCTTAACTTCTCTGATTGATACGAATGAGAGAGAGAGAGAGAGAGTAAAATCTGATTTCATATTTTTAATTTTTCAGAATTTGCAAATTAGTCCTCAAGTTAGTAAATGATTTAAATTAGTCCTTTTAGCTTTAAACTTATCATTTCAGCCCTTAAGTTCTAAATGATTTTAATAAGCCCTTCATTTTTAAAATTTCTTATCTCAATCCCCACAATTTAATATTCGTTTTGAGCTCCGACCCAACTTTTGAAAATTTACATTTTAGTCCCTCTAGTTTGAAAAATATTCGTTTTAGTCCCTCAACTTCCAAAATATTCATTTTGGTTCCTCATATTTCAAATTATACATTTTAGGCCCTGAACTTTCAAAAAATATTTATTTTAATCCCTCAATTTTCAAAAGTATTCATTTTAGTCCCTCAACTTTCAAAGTACTCATTTTAGTCCCTCAATTTTGTAAATTATCATTTTTAAACTATAAATTTCAAAAGACTAATGTAACTTATGGGCTAGACGAAGCGTACGGAGATTTAAAGGATTTAAGTCGTTTCCCGCTCAACTTTGTACTTGTCAGATTTAAGGTAGACTCGCCACCACTAATTGATTTATATTATAATTGCATGTGTTATGTGGATTTGTGTGATTTTATGCTTAATTGCATGACAAAAGAATATCTCTTTTGAGATAAAGAATTTATGTTATGTCGGACATAACTTATCTGCTAGCATGATACAAGAAAAGAATGGTTCATTTGCGTTCACTATGTGATTGATGCCTATGAATAAGAAAAGAATGTCACTACATTATTTGCATAATTACTTGTCCAATTATCTTATAGATTAATTACTGGCGATGAGTCTACTGAGTATTTCATTTTTGAAATGCTCAACCCGTTATTTTAACATTTTTGCAGATTTCGGAGACGGTGGCGAGTGATGGGCAATGACGGCAAATTACAAATTAATATTTTTTTAAAAGTCGTGAACTTTGAAATAATTATTTCATTTTATCAAGAACTGTCATTTTTATAAACTTGTACGAATTTACTTATTTCATTTGAATTATCGCTAAATTTTTATTCAAAAAAAAGCGATATTTAATATTTAGTCATTTTTCGCAACAAAGTTTATTCAAGAATTTAGAAAAGTGACGTTCCCGCGCTCCTCGAAACTCGGGGCGTTACATGAATAGTGTCATCATAGAATACTCTTTTATTATATAGGGATTCGATTCGAAAGTTCAAAGTAATCTCTTAAACTCAAACCTTCACCCTGCTACTTAGACTCTTCTTCTCGTATGTTTATTTTTCGTTGAGTTCTTGTTCTCAAAGGCTCCACTATTCCAAATGGTCGGAGCGAGAATTGATTACCATATCGGACGGTGGTTTTCGCATTTGTAGTGGTGCTCGATTGAAAGACTCTTCTCTGCTGCTTTTTTTCTGCCAGACTTTTTTATTATAAGAACATAATCAGATATTTCCTAATAGTATTTCTTAAATTCAGTTGCACATTCGACTTTTAGATCGTAAACTTTTAACATTCCAAATTTTTTTGAACTATATAAATCTATTTGCCTGAGGTGGTGGCTGGAGTATATGAAAGCTTACTGGAGGGAAGAATGGTGCCTATTTCTATGTGTTACCAACATTTCCGATTGACATATTCCGCACACAACGTGACCTAGGATATTAGCTGTCAACACAAATGGTTACTGGTGGTGGATGAAGGAGGCTCCTCTGCAAATTTTACCCTTGTTTGAGACTCATTATTTGAAAAAAAATTATGGTTTGGAATAATATTTTTGGGAGGAAAATAGATGATTGAGATTGAATCTTGAATAAATTTGGTTTACAAAAAAATGGAGGCCAAACAGGGAAGTGTTGAGACAAAATTACACTTCAGACACTCAAATTTTTTATTTTTTATTTTTGGGGAGGGGGCGGGACAAAAATTAATCCAAGTGACCGTTGTCAAAACTTTTCGTAATTTGAGTGGCCATCGCTTGAAAAATATTGAACTTTAGACCATTTTGACATTTTTTTTTGCAACTTAAGTAACTCTTTGTGAAATTAAATCATTAAAATGACAAAACAATTGCTTAGCCACTCTTTGATCCAGATTAAAATCTGTCAAAAATCAACAATTAATTTTAATCACATATTTTATGGAACTTATAACTTTTCAATTATACATCTCACCAACTTTTGTCAAAACCTACTAAAACTTAAATTTTAATCCATACAAAACATGGGCTAGTTTTAGAACCCAAATAAGTGCACAAAATATAGCCCATAAAATTTCGGCTGAGGCGTGTGTCTCTTTTGCCTTTGTACAAAACTAATGAATCACCAGTGCGATGCAAGGGAAGAAACAACTGGATAAAAATAATTTAATGTGAAATTAGATGAATCCTTTAGATAAAATAAATAAATTTCTCAAAAGAGAGATAAGATCATCATATATTAGTTTCATATGAATAATTCTTTGTACACCACATTGTTTGTTGATTTTGTTGGTCTTCCATTATTATCACAAATCAACATCTTTAATCTATAACTATTTGTCACCCTATAAATTGCAACATAAAGTTGTCCATTTAACAAGAAGTCCCACATGCGAGAGTGATTGTCCCTGACTCTTATTGATAGTCATGGCATAGGACACCATCAATGAAAATTATCTTCTTTGAAATCTAATAAGTATCCTAGAATCAGAAGGGCTCAACGATGTCCTTGGAATAAAGAACTTGTGTCCTGTATTGTTGCCAGAAAGAATTTGACCTTCTAAAATATGGTCGCCAAGTTTTGTAACTATCAACACTGTTCCATTGCACAATCTGTCAATCCTTGTGTATGATCAATATTTATCAGAAAGATCAATGGATACAGTAAAGGCAAATAAAGATGATGTACTTCACTTATCCACTGCAATGGTCCTCCACGTGCCACAATAATGATATCCTTGTATCCAGGTTGTCTATTAAAATCCACCGACAATCAATACAGCAATTTTATCAACAACAGGAAAATCATATCGCCTATTCTCGTCATAGCTGCAAGCATCACACATGTTGCAGTATTGTCGTCATCACTGTGTTGATTATAAGCCTGCACCTCCTCCGGTGTAGCCTCCTCAGTAGGAGCTTCCGGCATTGGTTGCTCAATGACATATCCAATTTTTTTTTATGCTTGAGAACAATTCTCACATTATGAAGCCAATCCAAAAAGTTTGGTTCGGTAAGCTTGTTAGCATCAAGTGTGCTTCTCAAACTTATATGGTTACTCATTATCCAAAACTGAAATGAAAAAATAGAACAATAATTAAATGCAGAAAATCAATATAATATGGACTTAATTAAAATAATATGTACTCCCACTATTTAATGACCCTCTTCATTAATTAGAAGAATCTATATGATTTCCAGTGGGCTAGGATCCCTTTCATTTTATTAGAACCTTGAGTGACTCAACAAGTCCCAATAAAATTTTCGGGTAGATACTCTTATCAATCACATCTCTATGTGACTCTTAGATCATCAAGCAAACAACTCTTTGTCTTGCACATCTTATGCGTTCACTTGACCATGCCTCCAAAATTTATCTCCTTGAGTGACTCAACAAGAGATAAATTCTACCCATTTTGTTCAGAAATATTGTATATTTCATAATGATTAAACACACCTTCCATCTCCCAGCCTTGAGTGACTCAACAAGCTGACATTAATGACGGATTCTAGTTTATCATTATAACAATGGAAGGCATTTTGTATCAACCAATTAATATGAATTTAATATTTAACTTGAGGGGTTTGTAATGTTTCATCAATCCTATGTAAATTAACTAGCATCAACCATGTAATTAACCATACATATAATAGTGTGGATAACCATGGACGGTATCTATCTAGTCTCCTCGAGCCACGAAGAAGACTAGTTGGTCTATTTCATAGGGGACATTGCATCCTAGATCGAATGCCAAATGCAATAACCGCTATTTGCATCTACCTGCTATATTTACTAGTTGGCAGGCAGGCCTATATCAAATGGACACGCAAGCTCATATAAATTAAATTAAATAGGCAAGCAGATCCAATTAAATAATAATAGGCACGCAGGCCCAATTAACAAAAACAGAATTAAATAAACCATACATTCAACTAATCACATAGGTCTACTCCATAATCATCCACTATAGATCCTAACATCATTAATATCTAATAATAATAATATATATTAATTTCTAAATTTGCAATGTTGATTTTAATTGTCTAAACTCTTTTAGACAAGACAGATCGAATAAAATAATCAATCATATTGATTTGCCAATTAATTAATCATATTAATCAATTTTATATTAATGAAAATAATCAATTAATCTAATTAATCAATTAACTCATTAATCATGGGGATAATAAAAATAACTACCTTACTTTTAATCTCCAAATAGAGTCAAACTCTAATTTGGATTAATTTTTAAAATTTTGTGTAGGGTCTGTCTAAAATTTTATAATGGAATCAATAAAATTTGGTTTAAAAAGACAATCTTTATAAATATTTCTCAAAATAAAATTTTTATCAAGACCCATTCGAATCCCTTTAAAATTCAGGTTCTTAATTTTCAATTACCGAAATTATAGGCACCTTTCAGTAAAGTTTTTAAAATAAGGGATTAGTTTTAATTTTAAAACAATTACAGGGGTTGTCCATGTAATTAAGAATATAGGGGGGGTAGGTGTACAATTTAGAAAATTGCACAACCACCCCCTCCCCAAATCAGAAACACCGAAACCTCAGGTTTCGGTGTGCCCTTCGCGGCGCAGGCGACAGCCAGAGCCTTGGCCTCCGAGGTCGGCGCTGTTTATGCCGGCGCCATTACTTCGGACGGGTCGCTGCGGCTGCAACCCTGCAGCTGCAGTGACGCGGCCTTTGAAGGCAGCTGTTGCGAATGGTTCGCGACAGCAGCGTCCCTGGGCGCAGCGGCAACACTCGTCGCTGCCTCGTGCACAGCTGCGCCAGGACAGCGGCGACACTCGTCGCTGTTTCGCACAGTCGGCTGCTCTTCTAGCACCTCCACCTTGTTTTGCCAATTTTTTATTTTTTATTTTTATTTACATGATTTGATTTCAACAATTAATCTAAAACAATTTCAGATTTAATATCTGCAAATCAAATTAATATCTCAATAACAATTATTGTAAATTCATCAAAACGAAACAAACTTCAACAAGTTTCAAGGTAGACTTTGATATCACTGTAAAGTTTCGAAACATACATGCACAACGGAAATAAAAGAATCGAAACCATAGCCCGGATCAACCTTGCACTACGATGAAGTTTTTGGTAGAAATTATACATTTTCTTGAATCGCTAGAATCTGATGTTGATGTAGTATAGAGGTCTCTTCACCACAACCGTCCAATTGTCCAGCCTCTGATGGTGATCCACACAGCAAGTCAAGATCTGAATTATTGTGGTAGCAATCAAGAATACAACAACTATGTTTCTTTGCATATATCTTAGTACTTATAGGTTTAACTCTAAACCTAATTAGGTTAGAGACTGTGAACTTGGGGCCAACCCAAGTCCGTCCCAACTAATTGGGCTCAGACATAATATTCCAACATATAAAACGTAAGTTGATAACAATAATTGAATACTGAGATATTTAAAACAACAGTTAATCTTATAGGTAATTATACAAACAAAATAATTACTTTGGGAAGCTATCTTTATACCATGCTTTGGACAGTTCAAATTGATTTAAGGCTGCGTTTGATAGCAAGGGTGGAATTTGGGTGAAAAGAAAATGAATTCTAGGGAATTGAATTCTTGGGAATTGGAAGTTTAATGTGTTTGATTGGTTTAATTTTCTAGGTGGAAAAGTAGGGAATTTTTCAACTTTTGTTATTTGATTGACATTATTTTCCATGGAAAATAAAGTAAAATTGATCTATTTTAATAAAAAAATATTTTTTTTATTTTTTCACACATTTGTACTTGATAATAATAATGTTCATTTTTAGAAAAATAAATAAATAAATTAACAATAACAAAAATGATCAAACGTAACAAAAATGGTATAAGATTTTTCATGAAAAATAAAACATCCTCCCCCCATGAGAAAATGAATTCATTCAAAACAAGGAAAATACCGAATTTCGAGGCAAGTGGAAAAATGAATTCTATTGAAAATTTAGGCAACCAAACAGCTCAAAGTTGGAAAATTACATGAAAAATCATATTTTCCATGGAAAAAAAGGGCTATCAAACGCATCATAAGACGTATCCTGTTCATCCTAATGCAATTATTTATTATTAATAATGGTAACATTAAAGATGCTTTACTTGGACCTTATTTTGTGATTATAATAGTATTATTATGAACAAAATGCTTGTCTTATTTCAATCTTCTTTACAATGACATGCTTTTGTGAGGGAAAAAAATAAGAAATTATAATTGATCAAATTATTATTATTATTATTATTAGAAACATTAGACATTTTATTGTGTGAATTTTATTATTATTAGTAGTAACAGGTGGCATGCTTTAGTGAGACTTTTGTCATAAAATAAGAAATTATATGATTTATCAAATTATTATTATTAGTAACACCAAACATACTTTTGTGAGACTTTAATATATAAAATAAGAAAATATGTTTGATCAAATAAAGCAATAATCATAATAAATAATGCAAAATTTTCCAAACAGTCAATATTGAAAAGATACAATAATAGAAATTAGAAACCTTCAAAGTTTGAAAATTTAAAAGAACAATCTTTTTCAATACAATTGTCAATTTTTTTAGTTGACTTATTTACCCGTTACCACTCTCAATACTACAATTAAATAAAGTAATGAGAATTCTTAGAATTTAACGAATTTGTTATATAAAAATGAATTTTTATTTTGCAATGACCTAGATGTGTGTATAAAGATTTAAAAAAACAAATATTATAGATTAAATCTTTGAGTTTTTAATAACTTATTTTTATTTGATATTTTTTCGATTAAATTTGCACGATTAAACATATCTGTATAGTTGATTTATTTTAATTTATTTATATTATTTTCATTCATTTAATATAGATTATATAGCGACCCAGAATTTTTACGCAATTTTATAATTATTTTAATATTTTGAAAATTGTGTCGCTACTATTTCACCTATTATTTTGAAGTTAACGCCGCGACGGATTCGTCTAGCCAAGTCAAGAAATATCGAATTTGTTCGATTTTAAATTAAAATCCGAATTTCTAAAATTATGTTATTTTAATTATTTATTCAAAGTATTATATTCAAAATCTTTCTAAAATCCAAATTTGCCCACATGTCTTCTTCTTTACACCAAGACAACAATTCTTTACACAATAACATCATCATTTTTGTACAAATAATTTTACACCTAATTCTACACTATCATATTCTATAGTATCAAATCAATACATATTCTTCCCCATCACAACTCACGTCCCCTACATTTTTTTTCTTCCTTCTTTATCATTCTTTCCACCTCAATATACCATCATCAAAGCATCTTCATCATTATCATTCATACCCCCACAAATTCCTTTACAGCACCATTATCATCATCATCAATTCACTATCACAAAGCCTCCATTGCCATAGAACCATTATAGAATCAAAACCATCAACCTGTATAAAACCATGGAGCTGCCACAATCATCCCAATGCAGCTCAATCTATAATCAGCTCAGCTCCATCACTTTCCTTCAAACCCAGTAACAGCTTTCTATCTACCAAATCAATACAGAACCAAGCAACCACTGTTTCATCACTGCAAATTCACCAATCACCAGAATTCCTCACGACTGATCATCACCACCCACACTGATCCATCTCCCTCACACAGCTAACCTCACATACCCATCTCAACATCACACAATTCTCAATTCCATTAAGTTTTCAGAAATCATTTTCATTATCAATTTCTCTGCAACACTCAGACCAAACGCCAATTGAATCATGAAACCACTGCCCAAATCACCCTTTTGACACCATCAGTCCACTGCAGCACTTCAATCATAACCATAACACCAACATCTAAGCACAATCAGTACGCCACCAAGAAATCATCACTGTCCAATTCAAGAAAAATCACTCAACCTATACAAATCCCAAGCTGGCAACCATCGCTCCATCACTGCCAAACCAGTTCACTGCCATGGCTCGCAGCCACCTCTATTGCCGATCGAACCTCAGTCACTGCCCCAGAATCATCACCAATCTGTATCACCTCTTCCACCAACACCACTGCACGATCAAATCCCTCAATCTGCCATAATCGATACACCAAAACACCCACTGCCTACTGCTCAACATCAAACCCAACTCCAATCGCAATCCAAAATCAAAACCCAAAACCCAGATTAAGCCAAGCCCAAATACTTACTTCAATCGCCGCTCCCTTCGCCGGAATTTCAGACCCAAATCGCGAACTAAGATTTGATTTCTTTTCGGTTTCGCCCTTGTTTCTTGAACCCAAGCCCTCAAACCAGAATCCCACCTTGACCGCAGCTCGCCGCCTCTATGCGCCGGCGTTTCGCCGGCCAAATCGTCGGTTTTTGGCGAGGCAGTCTTCTCTCTCGTCCGTCTCTACTCTGCCTTCGTTTTCTCTCTCTCTCTAACATTCTGAAACAATGAGTTAATTGAGAAAGTGGAAAGAAAGGAATCTGATTATATTTTAATTTTCAGAATTTGCAACTTTAGTCCCTATGTTTTAAAATGTCTTAATTCAGCCCTTTCAATTCTTTTAAAGGTTTTTCAAATCAGTCCCCAACTTTTAAAGTTATCCATTTCAGTCCCAAAGTTTTAAAAAGGTTTTATTTCAGTCCTTTCAGCTTTTAAACTTATCAATTTCAGCCCTTAAATTTTAAATGAGTTTTAATCAGCCCTTTTATTTTCAAAATCTATTATTTCAGTCCCTGCTGATTTACTTTATTTGATTTTAAGCTCAAGTTTCAAAAGTATTCATTTTAATCCCTCAACTTTCAAAATATCTATTTTAGTCCCTGAACTTTCAAAAGTATTCATTTTAGTCCCTCAACTTTCAAAACATCAATTTTAGTCCTCAAATTATAATTTATCATTTTGAACTATATATTCGATAGACTAAAGTGACTTATTGGCTAAGACGAAGCGTACGGAGAATTTAAAGAAGTCATTCCCGCTCAACTTTGCACTCGTCGGATTTGAGGTAGACTCGCACTTATTAATTGATTTAAATTATGATTTCATATGAATGTCATGTGACTTGTGAAAGTCAATTTTTAAGAAAAGCACGTATGTTTTTATGAAAGGTAAATATACCTTATGTTTTTATGAAGAGTAAGTATGTTTTTATGAAAAGAAAATATACTTTATGTTTTTACGAAAAGTAAGTATACCCTATGCTTCACGAAAATGTTTTTTTGGATCATTTCTATGAAATCAATCTACCAAGATTGTTATGGGTCCCATATGATAAGTTATGATATGTTAAGGGGACCGGAGTTTTAGTAGCGCTACACATAAGAATTCTTGCCACGAAGTTCGGTAACATTCTTGTGTCTCCTATGTTTATGAGGATTTGCCACGAAGTTCGGTAAAATTCCTATGTTTCCATATGTTTATGAGGATTTGCCACCTAAGTTCGGTAAAATTCCCGTCGCATATGTTTATGAGGATTTCGATCCTATCTTATGTTATGATGCAATTGATCCCTATGAATTTCAAAAATTATGCTTGGTATACTTACTACATAAGAATTCTTGTCACCGAAGTTCGGTAAAATTCTTATGTTTATGAGGATTTCGATCTTATCTTATGTTATGATGGAAATGATCCCTATGAATTTCAAGAATTATGTTTTGGTATACTTACTGTTATTATGATTTTACTGCATAAGAATTCTTGCCACCTAAGTTCGGTAAAGTTCTTGTGTCTCCCTATGTTTATGAGGATTTCAATCCTATCTTATGTTATGCTTTCAAAAGAAATTATGCTTGGCATAATTAAAATGTTTTTATAAGTATATGGTTTTCAAAGAGCTGTTTTCAAAGAGCTATTTTCAAAGAGCCTATGATTTGCAAAATATGTCCCGTGTTGTAATGCACAATATGAGTTTTATCAAGAGCCGTTTTATAAAGAAGCTCTATCAATGCCCGTTTTATAAAGAGCCGGGATTTATGTATTTAATCATCTTATAAATTAAATTAATTTGCGATGAGTCTACTGAATATTTCCCCCATGAAATACTCACCCTACTTTTTTAACAGTTTTGCAGATTTCGGAGACGGTGGCGAGCGATGAATGATGGTGGCAATAATCGTTAAACGGTTGAAAGTTTGACGTTAATGATTTCCGTATTTTCCAAACATCGAATAATTTAGAGAAGTTCATTTATTTGAGAAATTATGACATTGTCAATTTCTTTACAAAATTAATTGTTCGATTTACTATTTCAAATGGTTTCATAAATGTTTTCAATTTTATCGGCCATTACAGTTTATTTAATGTTGCCAAAAATGAATTTCAATTATTTCTTCCGCAAAAAAATATTATTCGAAAAATTTAGACAGAAAATGACGTAGTGAATCGGGTATACGGAACTCGGGGCGCTACAGATTAAGAAAAAATGTCATGCAAATTAATTGAAATAATTTTTGAACCTCGTAATCACAATTATCATGGGACATGAAGAGGTAACCAAAAAGTTAGGATATCAATGTATAAACATTAATATGTTATTGCATATTTTATTATGAAATGAATTTAATAAATACACAAAAAAATCAATAATATAATATATATTAGTTATAGAGTATGCACAATTAATTAGTGAGTTTGGACGAAACAACCTGAATTGAGACCAGATGCTTAAGAACTATACTAAGAGCTAACCGCGCTGGTATGTTGTGAAAAGCAATGGCGAAAGTAACGAAAATCCTCTGAGATAAACCCTTAGAACTGGCAACAGAAAAAGATACTCCAAAGTCCAAATCCAGAGCTGCATCCAAAGGGTCATAATTCCCACAACAAGAATAACTTTAGCTGCTTCTGTTCCTTTTATATCCACTTCGCCATATTGTTGCACAAGAAACTAAACAACAGAAAACCGCAAATAAAACCAACCCGTGAAATTGTCGGTAATCCGCCACGTCAGACAGACCCTGTCCCTTTCAACCTCCACCGACTGTAAACATATCCGTCCGATATGTAATCGTTGGATGGAAATAACAATATGTTTTAGTGCTCCGCGACCTCACTCCATATCTCGTAGTCTATACAGATGGAACTATCCAGAGATTCGTGGGCACAAATTATGTCCCGCCGTCGCCGGAAGATCCAACCACCGGCGTAGCCTCCAAAGACATAATAGTCACTTCACCGGTGGTTAAAGCCAGACTATTCCTCCCAAAGCTGACAGACTCCGACCAAAAACTCCCCGTTTTAGTCTACTACCATGGCGGTGGATTTATCGTCGATTCCCCCTACTGTTTGAACTTCCACCGTTACATGAACTCTATAGCCGCCGAAGCAAAAGCGCTAATCATTTCAGTTGAATACAGGCTCGCCCCTGAAAACCTTCTACCCACAGCCTATGAAGATTCGTGGACTGCCCTTCAATGGGTGGCGTCTCACGTTATTGAAAATGCTAATATCGAAAAGGATCCATGGATTATTAAACATGGAGATTCCAGTCATCTGTATATCGGCGGGGACAGTGCAGGTGCCCATATAGCACATAATATTGCTCTCCGAGCTGGGGTGGAACCTTTGCTCGGGGACGTGTCAATCAATTCGTTTAGCTCACGCCCCAATAAAAGAATAATTTCAAAAAATAAAAACAGTACACGACAAGTACACAATAAACAAATATTATAAAAAATTAGCATTTGTTTTAGTAAAAGATTTTTGTTTATAAACAAAAAGAAAAAAAAAAAAAAAAAGTGATATTTTCGATTGTGTTTGGTAAATATGTTTTTAAACATGTTTTTTCCTACACAATTTTCCAAATTTTTTTTTAATCACACACATTTTCTCTCTCCATTTTTCAATTACATATTTTATCTAGAAAACATAAAAAAATATATTTTTAAACAAAAAAAAAAACTTTAAAAACAGAGGCTTCGACTTTCGAGATAAAATTTGTGGTTGAAAAGTGATTTTAGGAAAGCGTGGTTAAAAAATAATTAGGGAAAGTGTATTGTTCGAGTTTACCAAATGGTACGGTCAAATATCTTTTTCTTTTTCTTTTTGGGTTGATCAATTGTCAAATGTCAGATTTCATCCTTGAGATGTAATTAGCATGAAAGTTTGGGATTGCAAGTTCAAAATAAATTAAAATTTAGATTGTCAAAATCAACAATTAATCTTAACAACATATTTTATGAGATTCATAATTTTTTAATCACACATTTCATTTACTATTATCAAAATCTACTAAAATTCTGATTTTAATCGAACATAATATGCAACTAATTGAAAGATTTGGTACCTCAACTGTAGTTTTTCTTTCTATAAATTGGGGTATATAAAGGGAATTGATTCTTCGTTATCATGAATTGTTGCCAACTTAGCTCTTCATTATCATGATTGTATTTACCTTAATAAGGACGTTTTTGAACTTTTCGATGATCGAAGGTATTAGGAAGTTTGAGTTGTCAATCATCAAAGGCAATATCATCGGTAAACAGAGCAAAAACCCAAAATTGAAGTGCATGTAGGACCATTCCGGAATTGAAATGCCAAATTAATTTGTGAAGTGTTTATTTTTATAACTAGTAGATATACACGTGCAAAGCACGTGACGTTTCATTTTTGTGTGGATTCTCATGGGATTGTAAGTTAAAAAAAAAATTGTTATTTGAACATAAACAATTAATGTTAAAATTAGATAATTCGAGTTAGCTGATAAAAATATTAAAAAAATAAAAATTGTAAGTAAATTTCACAAGGTTTGAAATTAAACTACATTATTGCATCATATATCAACTTTGCAATAGTTTAGAAAAAGTAAAAGGTACATAATTGCTTAACATTTTTGTTCACACTTCATACAAATGAAGAACAAAAATTAAACAACTATTAGATAGAATGAAATAGTAGTCCCTTTATCAATTAATCAAGTATCATGTTCCATGGTAAATGATTAAAGATTCGACATTCTATTACGCAATCTAAAAGGAATGTGATGCAAAAAAATCAATAGTCATTTACAAGATTAAACTTAAAATCTTAAATAACAAAGCCGAGAAAATTGCTCCAAGTCACCTAACAAATTACTTGATCGCAAGTATACATCAATTACATCGAGTGATGTCAAATATGCTGCTTGATCAGCAAAAGCAATATTGTTAATGGCCGACGCAATATGATCACAAATTTACCAGAAACTGAACAAATGTGAAAAAAGGAAAAGGCGCAATGACTAAGATACATCAACACCAAAATGAATATATACCTGACCAAAAGCTTCTTTACTAGTCAACTGCTCAAAACTTGATTCTCATTCGATACCAGTTCCTTTTTTGCCCTCCTCTATGACACCCACCGCCTGAAAATTCAACCCAATTAAACAAGAATTAAAAAAAAATCACACAACAACAAATACATCCTAGATTCTTCTTTATTATTTGGCCGTTAGAAAAGATACTTAGCTGGCCATGTCAGAGAAAACATCACATTATGATAATAAATAATTCAACACCCAAAGCTCAATTGGTTATATATTTTTATAATATATAGAATATAACATGTATTCGTTGTTCTAAGCATGCCACAATCTTTTGATTTTTAGTTTTCGGTTGTTGGAAGTTGTTACACCAAATATTTGTCTGGCATCTCTTGTCCAAGTCAAGGCCTAATATGGAACCTTTATTGAGTCAATTTTTTTAGAGCCATAGCAGGTCTTCACACCTGCACACTCCCATGATCTAAGAATGTTGACCCACATATTAATGTGCTACACTGCAGGCTGCAGCCCTCGACCTACTTGATCACCCCAATTCAGTTGTCCTTACTAAGAATTCACTAATCCAATTGTCCTTACTAAGAATCTATAGAATAAGGATTCACTATAGTGTCAAAATTCATTCATAAATCAATTTGAAAAATATATACATTAGTCTTCCTATACACATGTATAAAAATAGACACAGCCAGTGCAATCATAATTTCCACATATATTCCTTTGGCAGCATTTACAGCATTGTCAGGGTTTCTCCTCCTTACATTCATCAATGTCTGTATGGTTAGAAGAAATAATAATTATAAAAAAAAAGAGAGATTAATAGAGAAAATTTACATAGTTGAGCAAGAACCAAGAGGTCGATCAATAGAGTAAAAGAAAAAATAAAATAATATGTTCCAAAGGCTGATGAAGAAATGTATTTAGCGAGAAAAATGATTTTTTAACATATTTATAGTCCAGGTACTTGCAGTAAGTGAAAATTTTCTTGCTCATTGGACTAAGTGTAACATATGCTTAGTCAAGAAGGGATTTTCTTGGTGATTAAGTTTGAGAAAATCTTTGTTTGAAATGGAAATTGATGCTCATTTGTACCAAATAATTCTAAACCCCCCCTTCCCTTAGTCCAAGAATTAAGTAAAATTATCATGTTGCTTCCGGGTGAAAGGCTGTTGCAGGGGTGGGAAGAAGAAGTCGGGTTTGGGGGATGGTGCACTCTTGTAGCGTTAATCGGCTCTTAAAACAAAAGGTTAAATGGCAAGAAAAGCAAAAAGGAATGGATATATCTAGAAGTTGACAGTGCTCTAGGAAAAATTCTGATGAAATCAATCTTTACAAGTTTGGAAAAAAAACATGGTTTCCTTAAGGAAAGTTGAAAAACTATCGAAGTGGGAAATCCAGTCTGTGCGTTCAAAGTAGAGTCTTCACCTACAGCATCTGTGAACTTAAGATATGTATTGGTATTTTCTGTTTGTATGGTAGAATAATAAGTTTGCTATGAATTTGTAATATACAAATTATCTAAGAAAACTAACTATGATGTGCATCTAAGAAGAATTAAGTTATCTAACAAAAAAAATGAAATTAAAAAAAAAAAAAAGAAAAAGTTGAATGAATTTTCAAAATAAAATTAAAAAAAAAATCTTAAATATGTCTTTGTTGACTCCAAATATTGGGATGACGTACAAGTCCACAGCAGGGGATTACCTTATCAATGCATCCATTTATATCAATTATTTGGTCAGACCACTAATGAAATATCATGCCTAAAGACTTTAAGGATTGAAACCTGTTTTGATTAATATAGTTAGCATAATATCTTTAGAAAATATAAATTAATTAGTACTTAGGTTAATATTATGATTCCCAAAGAAACCAAAATTTGAGTGAAACATAAAATATAGGAAAAGACTGAAGGAGTACAAATCTCATTAAAACATGCAAAAATTGCAAGCATATCTAGTATTTGCTTGCTTCAAGACTTGACAGAATATGCTTCGTGAAGAGAAAAAATATAATGAGGAAATACTCGACAACACCAGTTACCAGAACTCAACTGGTAACACATGAATCCGTTGGGCTCAATTTTTTTTTTTTTTTTTATCATCTTCACTATATATATATTTAGAGAATAACAGCTTATAGGGTAGCAATGACTCCCAATAAAGTGAGCGAACAAGTGCAACTACTTTTAGCTATCTATTTCAGGACCAAGAAATAAATCCTATTTCTTAACCGTGTAATCTTAAAAAGAAAAGTCAGTATGTATTCTTTTCAACCAAAATCATCACTAAATAAAGTTTATCTACTTGTATATAGATTTTCACCAAATGAGTTTTCTAAGTTGACAAAAATGGGTTTTTTATTCATTTTTATTTTTAATCTGAAATATTAAATCTGTGCCTGACGTAGTAAATAGAGAATAACCAATTTACCAATAAATAATTTCTACATTATTCTTGAGATTCTATAATTTCTTAAATTCAAATAGAAGGAAACCATGACTAAACAAAACCAGAGGACAATTAAAATCAACTTGAGTTGCTTGGTCTCAACATTACTATAATATTCACACATTAAAGGAGGTGAAATGGGAGAAAATTACCTGCAACTCAGGAGATGGTTGTTCCATTTTTTCAAGGTTTTGAGTGTAGGTTATCCCTTTCAAGTATTTCCTTCATACTTCCGAGTTCCCAGCACATACAAAGAGAAACCAAGTTACGAAATTAGTTAAAATCACTAAAGCATATATTTTCTCTCATATTAAACAGAAAAATTCTATTAAAGCATTCTTCACATGTAAATGATGGAAATGAAAAAAAATGCATATAACGGTGAAAAGTTGATAAAAAATATTGGTCCATGAAATGTGGGATAGAAAACGAATTTAGATGAAAATTAGTTTTGAAAAAATAGGGGGAAAATGATGCGAACCCCTTCGGTATATTGACCGAAAATTTCCACAATAATTTAATACAAAACCCAAAAAAGCTAAAGTGGTAAAATAAAGGATAAACACCTTAACCCAAGTTTAAATCTAACCCAAAATTAAATGATTAACAAACCCTAGCCCAATGGGTATCAATCAAACAAATTCCAAGGTGGCGGAAATCAACAACAAACACAAGAATAATAATACCCTAGATTTAGTTGAAAAAATTTCAAGAAAATATAAGATCAAAGAGGTTTAACCTTACCTCAAGAGAGCATTTCACATTGAACATCCAAAGTCCCTTTACAAATGAAAATGAAATGTGTATTTAATGTACAAAATTGGTAAAAAGTGTAATTTCGGAAATTGCAAGAAAAACCCCGTTTTTGCAAAACGGAGTGTTTCAGTCGATCACAGGGTCGACCGAAATGGGACTTTCGGTCGACCGCCACTCAGCCGAAAGCGACTAAGGCTAAATCAAAAATTCCTCTGCAGAAGATCGGTCGACCGGAAGAAAGTTCGGTCGACCGAAATTGGCTGAAACCCCAAACTTCTCATTTTGGCTCCAACTTGACTCTTGGCTTCTTTTCTTGACTTCATTCACTTGTTTTGGCCTCGAATATTCTTCATTGTCGCCCTGAGAGTCTTTCAAAAGCATGTTCAAAATTGTTCGACTCGAAATAGTTGATTTCCCGGTCGAGCCGCCCCATGATCTCATCATACCCTCCTTCTTCAGGATGATGCGACCCGAATTGATAAGTGCATTTTATGCACTTATTTACGTGCTTAAATTAGGATTTTATATAGTTATTTGAGAATAATGGCTACTAATTTATCTATCATTTGTACCTATTTCAGTTTTATTTCGAAATCAAGAGAATGGAGCAATTAGAGGAAAGAATGAGGAAAAAGGGAGGAAATTGAACAAAAATTGAGCAAAGCAAGAGTGCTGGACGCAGGACATAGCTAAAGAAGGAGCATCGTGGAAGAAAAGAGGAAATCAAAGATTTTCAAAAGTATAAGGATCAAATTGTTCAAATCAGAAGATGGGGACTTGAGGAGAAATAAAGGATGATGACCAAGTTGCAGAATTTAAAAGATAAAAATTGCATCTGAAATTTTAACCGTGCGGCCGCAGGTTAAATAAGGCATGCGGCCGCACGAGGTGAAAAACAGGCGACTGAAAGTTGGCTTTTCGAGGCTGCGACCGCACACATTTGAACCATGCGGCCGCACGGTAGTATCGACTGGGCCACTGGTGGGCTTTTCACGCGAATTCTGACTTAATTCACCCCTTTTCGCCTAGGTCAGAGGGGGGGGGGGGGGGAGATATATATAGAACATAACACACGAAATTTGGGACTCATTCTTGACCTAATAGACAAAGAAGCACATCAAAGTTTTGAAGAGCGGAGTTGTGAAGATTTATCCAAATTTTCTTGGGATTTTCATATTATAGGTGATGAAGCTCTTTTATATTTGTGATTTGCTATTAACCATGTATCTAGGCTAATTTTCCATTGTGCTAGGATTATGATGAAGTCTTAGACAATTATTTCATGCTTTGGCTTACTTAATCTTATGGCAATTGGTATTTTGAGTTATTGATTCGTATTTATTTTCATCTATAATTTTGATGCATGAATTATATGATGTATGTGGTGAATTTTTATGATCGAAAGAGTGGAATTTCACTAGACTTGAATCAATAGCCATAGGGTTCGATAGGGATAGAAATATACCACTATGCCCTATGTGATCTTTTCATGTTTTGCTTGTTTAATGCTTTCCTAAATATTAGCATTCATCATAGAAATATAGGTGGATCGTAATTAGGAAAATGCTTAATTCTTGTTCGAAAGAGAGTTTTAGGCATTATAGAAACATTGATCATCAATAATATACCTTATCTTGGGTTATTTGAATCAAAGTGTGAAATATCAATACTAAGATGGATTCTAAATCCTAGCACTTCATTTACATACATTTGTTAAACAAATCAAGAAAATTCCATTTGCTTATTTATTTGATTATTAATTTTAGATTTCTTTGGTAACTTGGTCTACTCATTTAGAATCTCTTATAAATCACTGAAAATTCATTCGTTTCGGTTAAGGTTAATAATCTAAGAAAATAGATCTAACCAATCCTTGTGGGAACGACATTCGGACTCAAATCCATTTTATTACTTGTTCGATACCGTACACTTGCGGTAAGAGTCAAATTTATTCGATCAAGTTTTTGGCGCCGTTGCCGGAGATTGTAGTCTAGATTTATTCTTAAGTTATTTTCACTAATTCGAACTTTTAAATTTATTTAAATTTTCCTTCTCTATTTCAGTTCATACATTTTTTTTCATTTGTTTCTCGCAGATTTGTGTATGCGAAGTTCGAGACACGGAGATCTTCTAGAAGTTGACCCGGAAATCGAACGCACTTTTCATCGCAAGCTAAGAGAGGCAAAATTAGCAGAAAAACAACAAAAACAACAAGATATGGCAAACAACTTGGGAAATCAAGAATTGCAAGTGGAAGATGAAGGGAACATGCTAGTTGGGGACTTTATGACTCCGCAGATAATTCAAAATCAGTCAAGTATTGTTTACCCTCCATTTGGTCAGCAAAACTTCCAGTTAAAAACAAATGTTATCCATTTATTTCAAAATGGACACCAATTTTATGGAAGAGCCGACGAGAATCCGCACACCCATGTATCGAGGTTCTTAGAGCTTTGCCAACACTTCAAGTTTCAGGGGATATCAGATGATGCCATCAGACTTCGTCTTTTTCCACATACTCTGAGAGATCGAGCTTTAGAATGGCTAGATTCTCGACCAACAGCTAGCATAACAACGTGGAATGATCTGGATCAGAAGTTCTGTACAAAGTTCTTCCCACCAGTAAAAATTGCAAAGCTCAAGCACGACATATCAGTATTTCAACAACAGGATGCAGAGTCATTTGATGAGGCATGGAACAGATTTAAAAACATGCTCAGGAAGTGTCCTCATCATGGGATTTCGAGGGGAGTGCAAGTACAGTATTTCTACGTAGGTTTGCTACCTCAATTCAAAAGTCTAGTAGACTCATCATCTAATGGGTCACTTTCTACTAAGACTATTGATGAAGCATTGGAGCTGTTTGAAAGAATTGCTAACACAAATGCAATGTGGGCCTCGGACCGAGTAATCTAAAAGAGACCTGCTGGAGTGTATGAAGTGGATAATTATACAGTCCTATCTGCAAAAATCGACTCTTTAGTAAATAAGGTGGAAAGCATAGCAATGGCTGGAAATCCAATGAAGAATACCAGAACACTTTGCGAAGAATGTGGCGCAGACCATAACACTTCAGATTGTCCTATCTTAGTTCAGCTACCTGAGCAAATTGATTTTGTTCAAGGAGGTGGTCGTCCACAAAATAATCCCTATTCAAATACGTACAATCCAGGGTGGCGAAATCATCCTAATTTTGGATGGAGGGACAATCAAAATACAGGAAGACCACAACAACCTATGTACCAGCAAGAGGAGAAGAAGTCTTCAATTGAAGATCTCCTTGGGAAATTTATCGAGAAAACAGAGCAGTATATGGGAAAAAATGATCAGTTTATGAGAAGGACAGAGACTACACTTCAAAATCAACATGCAGCCATAAAGAACTTGGAAACACAGGTGGGGCAGATGGCGATAGCTATTTCAGGGAGGCAGCAAGGTACTCTACCTAGTAACACAGAAATAAATCCTAGAGAACATGTGAAAGCCATTACTACCGGGAGTGGGGCCCAACTACCAGAGATTGGTGTTAAACAATCAGCTACTAACCAGGATAAGGGGGTAGAACAAGAAATAGAGCATGATCGAGCATCGAAAAATACGTCTGAAACAAAGGATGGGTCAAGTAAGGTGAAATCACCAATTAAGCCTTACGAGACTCCAATTCCTTTTCCACAGAGGTTAAGAAATCAGAAGATGGACAAACAGTTCGAGAAATTTCAAAACATCTTCAAAAAGATCCATATCAACATCCCCTTCGCAGATGCACTTGCGCAAATGTTAAGTTATGCAAAATTCATGAAGGACATCCTAACACACAAAAGAAAGCTGGAGGAACATGAGACAGTGATGCTTTCAGAAGGGTGAAGCGCTAGGTTGCAAAGTAAACTTCCACCGAAATTAAACGATTCAGGGAGTTTTACTATACCTTGTAAAATTGGAAGTTGTCATTTTGATAATGCTTTATGTGATTTAGGAGCAAGTATTAACTTGATGCCATTCTCTATTTGCAGGAAACTAGGTCTGGGGGAACCAAAACCAACAACTGTGACTTTGCAGCTGGCAGACCGATCAATCACATATCCACGAGGAGTAATTGAAGACATTCTGGTAAAGGTGGAGAAATTTATTTTTCCAGCTGATTTTGTTGTGTTGGATATGGAAGAAGACAAGAATGTGCCATTGATACTGGGGAGACCATTCTTGCGGACTGGGGGTGCGATCATTGACGTAGGAAAAGGACAGCTCAAGTTGCAGTTCGACAATGAGGAAGTCACATTCGATGTCTATAAAGCAATGAAGTACCCTACCCCATCAAGTTCATGTTACCGAGTCGATATTATAGATGAAGCAGTACAGGAAGCAGTAAGGGAAGTATTTAGCTGGAAGAATCCTTCTGACTCTTTTGAAGAAATCATCATGAATTCAAGCTCCATAAATTCTCTATCAAAAGAAGAGCTTGAAGCGTGCAAGGAATTTTTGGCTAACCCTCCATATAGACGCAGAACACATTTTGAGGAATTGGGGATAAGTTCTACAAAGCCACTTCCATCTATTCAGCAGCCTCCAAAGTTAGAAATCAAGCAGTTACCACCTCACCTCCGTTATGCATACTTGGGGGAGTCGTCTACTTTACCTGTCATAGTGGCGAGCTCTATTACAGAAGTCGAAGAAGAGAAACTACTTGGAGTTTTGCGGGATCACAAAAGGGCTATTGGATGGACCATTGCTGACATAAGAGGCATTAGTCCAGCAATTTGTATGCACAAAATACTGATGGAAGACAAATTCAAACCAACGGTGGATGGGCAAAGGAGGTTGAACCCAAACATGAAAGAGGTGGTTAGAGCAGAAGTGATGAAACTGTTGGATGCAGGAATCATTTACCCCATATCAGATAGTGGTTGGGTCAGCCCAGTTCAAGTTGTACCAAAGAAAGGGGGAATCACAGTAGTGCCAAATGAAAAGAACGAACTAATCCCCACAAGAACAGTTACTGGATGGAGAGTTTGCATAGATTATCGCAAACTCAACAATGCAACGAGGAAGGATCACTTTCCCCTTCCGTTTATTGATCAGATGTTGGAAAGATTAGCAGGTCATTCACATTACTGTTTTCTGGATGGATATTCAGGGTATAATCAGATTGCCATCGCGCCCGAAGATCAAGAGAAGACAACATTTACCTGCCCCTATGGTACTTTCGCCTATCGCCGGATGCCATTTGGGTTATGTAATGCTCCAGCCACGTTTCAGCGATGCATGATGGCTATCTTCTCTGATATGGTAGAAAAATTCATTGAAGTGTTCATGGACAACTTTTCAGTTTTTGGATCCTCATTTGACGAGTGTTTGGAACATTTAAAACTGGTTCTACAAAGATGTGAAGAAACGAATCTGGTGCTCAACTGGGAGAAGTGCCACTTTATGGTGAAAGAAGGAATCGTTCTAGGGCACAAGATTTCCGACAAGGGCATTGAGGTAGACAAAGCAAAAATTCAAGTGATTGAGAAGCTACCACCTCCAACGTCAGTAAAAGGGGTTCAGAGTTTTCTTGGCCATGCAGGATTCTACAGGCGTTTCATTAAAGACTTCTCGAAAATCACAAAACCTTTGTGTAACTTATTGATGAAAGAGGTGCCATTTATTTTCTCTGAAGAATGTTTGGTAGCTTTCAATACTTTGAAGGAGAGGTTGATATCTGCGCCGGTGATCATCGCACCTGATTGGGAATTACCATTTGAATTGATGTGCGATGCAAGTGACTATGCAGTAGGAGCAGTTCTGGGGCAATGAAGAGGAAAAGTGTTTCACGTGATTTACTATGCTAGCCGGACTCTCAATGATGCACAGCTTAATTACGCCACTACGGAGAAAGAGCTACTTGCTGTTGTCTTTGCATTTGATAAATCTCGCTCTTATCTGGTGGGGTCAAAAGTGACAGTTTACACAGACCACTCTGCACTGAAATATCTGTTGAGTAAAAAGGATGCAAAACCCAGGTTGATCAGATGGATATTGCTGTTGCAAGAATTTGATTTGGAAATCAAGGATAAAAAGGGATGCGAGAATGTAGTAGCAGATCATCTATCTCGTCTTGAACAAGAAAAGGAGCCAATTTTGGCAGACATTAGTGAAGTATTTCCAGATGAGCAGTTGTTTGGTGTAGAGGAGGCTCCGTGGTATGCAGACATCGTGAACTATCTAGCAAAAACCATCATTCCACCTGGATACTCGAGTCATCAGAAGAAGAAATTCTTTTCTGACTTGAAATATTATTTGTGGGAAGATCCTATTCTTTATAAAAGGTGCCCGGATCAGATTATTAGGAGGTGTGTGCCAGAAGATGAAACGGTGAAAATATTGGAGCAATGTCATTCTTTCGCGTATGGTGGTCACTTTGGAGCTTCTAAAACGGCTGCAAAAGTTCTACAATCAGGATTCTATTGGCCTACCATATTCAAGGATGCCTACGTACTGGTGAAAAATTGTGATAGGTGTCAGAGGACCGGAAACATATCCAGGAGAAATGAAATGCCTCTAAACAGTGTTCTAGAAGTGGAAATTTTTGATGTTTGGGGAATAGATTTCATGGGTCCATTCATCCCTTCTTACTCAAACCAGTATATTCTTGTAGCAGTGGATTATGTGTCTAAATGGGTTGAAGCTGTTGCGTTACCTACCAATGATGGCCGCGTGGTGATGGACTTTCTAAAGAAAGTCATTTTTGCAAGGTATGGCACTCCATGAGCTATAATCAGTGATGGAGGTAAACATTTCTGTAACAAGCAGTTCGAACAGCTGCTGGTCAAGTATAGAGTAAAGCACAGGGTTGCTACTCCATACCACCCCCAAACGAGCGGACAGGTAGAGGTCTCCAACTTACAGGACAGCTTTCAAAACACCCATTGGAATGTCCCCCTATCGCCTCATATTTGGGAAGGCATGCCACTTACCTGTTGAACTTGAGCACAAGGCTTTCTGGGCTATGAAGAAGTTGAATTTTGATTTACAAGCGGCGGGGGAGAAAAGATTGCTGCAATTAAATGAAATGGATGAATTCAGGTTGGAAGCATATGAGAGTTCCAAATTGTATAAGGAACGCACAAAAAAGTGGCACGACAAGCATATTCAAAGAAAGGATTTTGAGGTTGGTCAACAGGTTCTCCTATACAATTCTCGCCTGAAATTATTTCCAGGAAAGCTGAGATCAAGGTGGTCGGGTCCTTACTCGGTTACCAAGGTCTATCCATTCGGGGCAGTTGAAATCACTCATGATGAGAATGGCACATTTAGAGTGAATGGACAACGCTTGAAGCCTTATTGGGGTGGTGACTATTCTAAAGAAAAGACCACCACTTCTCTCGCCTCACTGGAGTAAATCCCGAGAAAGTCGAGCTTAAGACTATAAATGAAGCGCTTTATGGGAGGCAACCCATATTTCTTCCTTTTTATTTACATTTGCTTTCTTTTGTGTCATTTTATTTTACTTTATGCCATTTTAGCTCTTTTTAGGTGAATAACTTTACTTGGTGCATTTTCATACTTTTACATTTCTATTTGACATTTCATAATCCTACATTTTGCATTTTTGGAATGTTAGGTAGAATATTAGCTACATAATGTTCGTACTAATCAGTCACACAATCACCCACCTAAAGCAGGTTATCCATTCTCATAATTCATGTTCATGCATCATAAAAGTGTTGGAGTCAAGCATGAGCAACAAGTAAAAAAAAAAAAAAATTCAGTCCAACCGTGCGACCGCACGGAATTTAAAACCGTGCGGCCGCACGGTTGAAATCTGGGCGCTGAGTTTACATTTAAAAAAAACCGGACAGTTGCTTCATTATATCATTTGCTCGACACTGCCTTCTCCAAAAAAATCGCCCACTTCGATTTTTTGACAAAAAATCTTCTTGTTTATCACACATTGGGTATAATCCAACCTCTCCAACATCTCCCCATCACGAATTTAAGGTAAGTTTCCTAAGAATTTTACATTTTTGCCCTAAAATTCGGTTTTTCCTCATTGTTGCAAATTCGTTCTTAATGCTTGATGGAGGATGGGATTAGGGAGATAATGGTATAATTGTCAATGGGCATTGTTGTTAGGAAAATTTGGGAGTGATACATATGTTTATAGTTATGATTTGCACTACATCTTGTCAACGCACTCAAAGTGCTCGATGAAATGCCACAGTGATGTGTCGTGCCTCAATTGCAAATTTCACCTGAGCCATTATCTTCCCTGCATGCTTGGGGTTAATTTCGTGTCACAATTTCATGTTTTGATTCATGGGAATGCTTAAAATGCTTAGTTTTTATTTTTGCCTTCACTGCACCTCCACTGCAGGCTCACTGCAGGACCACTGCAGCCTCACTGCACGCTATCGTCCCTCAGGTTCTTAACTCAAATGACCTCCGTTTGACTTGAAATTTGAGTATGTTGTAGATGAGATCATGAACTTTCATATGCCCGAAGATATCCCGGAAAATTTTTTATTTTTCGAGGTGATATCCTAGGTCCAAAAGCACCGCTCACCCATGTTTTCTTCGTTCCCTTTGTTGCATTTTCATAAGTTTGGGTGTGTTTCTCATTGTTTTTACATTTCATACCTACTATATTGAGTCTAATGTTTCCTATTTATCATTTGTAGGTACAATGCCGCCACGAAAAGCCCAAGTTCCACCTAACAAGGGGAAAGGAAAAGTTGGGTCATCAAAACGGCCGAGGAGACACCCGTCGAGCTCGGACTCCGACTCTGAGGATTTCGATACATGATCTATACATCGATTCAGGGGGCCCGAAGAGCAGAAGTTGTTCGAGGAAAATCTTAAGAAGAAAAGATTTTTGGGGGAAAGGGAGGTGATACTCACCGATTTCCCACATTCTGAATTGATGCATCTCATCGAGCGTGCGGGGTGGCACAAGCTAGTATCCACACCACATAGAGTCTACCCACTGCTGGTAAAGGAATTTTTTGCTAATTTTAATCCTTCTGTTGATACCGAGGGAGCAGAATATAGGGGCCAGACTTGGGTGCGTGGTAAATGGATCAACTTTTCTCCTGCGGTGATTGAGAGGGTGCTAGAATTGACTAGGGATGGGATAGAACCAGTGCCAGGGGATATCGACATCGACATAATCACTGGATTCCTATATGGCCGAGGGGATGCGGTGCTAGAGAGGCCAGGGCGATTTGTGCACA
Organism: Ligustrum vulgare; assembly: GCA_963555705.1. NCBI lineage: Eukaryota > Viridiplantae > Streptophyta > Magnoliopsida > Lamiales > Oleaceae > Ligustrum > Ligustrum vulgare. Next base: position 30,461,398 of record OY743189.1, on the reverse strand, counting down.
GAGAGCTTACTAACTCCTTAATCTTGCATATCTTTGTGTGTCACAACATCGATCCCACATCGCACCGCACTACCTTCAACGTTGAGAGGGCCAGACTGCTACACCACTTGGCTAGGGGGCGTAAGTTAGACTTGGGGCAGCACATATTTGACTTTATCATTACTCTTGCATCCCAGCTGGACACTACGCGGGGTATTTTATTCCCCAGCCTTATCAGTGCTATCTGTCTGGACGAAGGCGTAGAGTTACTCCCTCATGAGGAGCCTGGTCCCTTAGAAGCCACTATTAGCCGGAAGACCATGGAAAATGTAAGGGGACCCAGAGCACCTCCAGCTCCTGCAGATATGCCGGGGCCAGTTATGGGAGAGCCAGCACAGCCAGCCCCACTCGCACCTCCTGTAGATGACAGGCTCCTGCGACAGATCATGACTGAGCTTACACTGATGGAGCAGAGGCAGGCTGCTAGACACACAACTGTCATGGGGGTACTTACTCGCCAGGATGGGAGGCTTGACACGCTGGAGACTCAGATGCAGGGTTTGGTTCGAGCCGATCTTCCTACTGAGCTGAGGCTGAGTCGATGCACCTGGGAGGAGGTCTGCCGACAGCCGACACATATCAGGACCCGCCTGACCTCCATGGAGCACAGACTCGAGAGCCTGGAGACCAGACATGCACGCGATCCTCGTGACCCACCAGATCCATCTGCTGGGCCCTCACATCAGTAGCAGCCTATATACATCAGGGAAGTGTTTGATCGTTTTAATTGTACTTTGCCTCATTTTTCATTATTTGTGTTTACATTGAGGGCAATGTACTATTTTGTTTGGGGGTGGTGTATTCGGTTTACCTCATAACAATAGTATTGATCTGTATAACTGCTCTAATATCTATTACAACTCTATTTTGCTGAATTTATTAGAATTTCTCTATTTTGCTGAATCATTTAGAACTTGCTCATATTTTCTCTAGAAAAAAAAAATAAAAAAAAAATAAAAAAAAAAATTGGTTTTTTTTTTTTTTGTTTGCTGATTTGTTTGCTGTCTATGATGTAGTTCGGTTTATTTGCATATTTTAGTTGAGACTTGGGACAACATGAAAACCTACATTTTTCTATTTTACTTATTTCATGCTAAACTTTGTTAAACTTGAGCACATAGCCGAAGTCAAATAATTGCTTGTGTAGGGGGATGCTTGACACATGTGGGGTAAATTTGTGCACTCTGGACATAGGATTGACAGAAAAATCACAAACCTTAAGAAATTTAGATCTCGACCTGAAATGCAGAACCAAACTGTTCGAATAACAGTTTGGGGGTGGAAGGGTCAGTAAGGGTAGGCAGGGTAGATCGAGAATTTGAAACGCAAACTTTTATGTCTTTAGTGTAAGGGATTATGATCTACTGGTATAAACCATAAAAACCAGCATAAAAACAGAAAAATGCTGAAGGTCTTATTTCGCTCTCTAAATGCCTTTTTGACTCGAGCAAGTAAGTCTGAGGGGTTCTTTGAACCTGGTACCCTAAAGCCAACTGGTTTGGGAGTTGCCGATCTGAAAGTTCGCTACAGGGGTCAACTAGAAAGCAAGTACGGAGAGTGGACTTACACATAAGACATTATAACATCTTTAACTTTTCTGTTTAAGCCTTTATGACTCGGGCAAGTAAGTCTGAGGGGTTCTTTGAACCTGGTACCCTAAAGCCAACTGGTTTGGGAGTTTCCGATCTGAAAGCCTGCTACAGGGGTCATATAGAAAGCCAGTATGAAAAGTATTGCACAAAGATGGTAAAAGATAAGGACATTAAAAGAAAAAGTCGTCCAAGTAAAGAAAAATGAACTAAAATGGTATAAGCTTTGTTGATTGAAGTCCCTAACACCTTATAAATTATTCTCGGTCTGTCATGTCAACTTTTCTAATCCCAACTGCCTTGTGTGGAAAAATGCAATGTATTTATGTTTAGAAACCACATCAATAGGAAAGACCTCGGGACATGAGAGAAAAGCAGTGAGGTTGTGATCATCCATGAGAGTGCAAGGAAAATCAAAAGAAAATATTGTGACCACATGGGATTTGGGTTTATCTATGCATAACTAGTCACACAATGTTAGGTATAACCTTACATGAGTTTGCAGTTGTCTTCTGGCTATTCACACACACACATGGAAAAGTTGAGCGTGGAATAAGTAACAAATATTTTAACATGCTATTTTACTTCTCTTTCTGAAATGTGTATTTTGAACCGAACCTGAGAAATAAAAGCAAGCAAGTCAAATGATGAGTTAAAGTTATTTTCTTGAAGTTATGTTTCAGTTTATTTGTTCGAGAGCGAACTATGATTCTAGTTTGGGGGTGTTTGATAAGTGCATTTTATGCACTTATTTACGTGCTTAAATTAGGATTTTATATAGTTATTTGAGAATAATGGCTACTAATTTATCTATCATTTGTACCTATTTCAGTTTTATTTCGAAATCAAGAGAATGGAGCAATTAGAGGAAAGAATGAGGAAAAAGGGAGGAAATTGAACAAAAATTGAGCAAAGCAAGAGTGCTGGACGCAGGACATAGCTAAAGAAGGAGCATCGTGGAAGAAAAGAGGAAATCAAAGATTTTCAAAAGTATAAGGATCAAATTGTTCAAATCAGAAGATGGGGACTTGAGGAGAAATAAAGGATGATGACCAAGTTGCAGAATTTAAAAGATAAAAATTGCATCTGAAATTTTAACCGTGCGGCCGCACGGTTAAATAAGGCATGCGGCCGCACGAGGTGAAAAACAGGCGACTGAAAGTTGGCTTTTCGAGGCTGCGACCGCACACATTTGAACCATGCGGCCGCACGGTAGTATCAACTGGGCCACTGGTGGGCTTTTCACGCGAATTCTGACTTAATTCACCCCTTTTCGCCTAGGTCAGAGGGGGGGGGGGAGATATATATAGAACATAACACACGAAATTTGGGACTCATTCTTGACCTAATAGACAAAGAAGCACATCAAAGTTTTGAAGAGCGGAGTTGTGAAGATTTATCCAAATTTTCTTGGGATTTTCATATTATAGGTGATGAAGCTCTTTTATATTTGTGATTTGCTATTAACCATGTATCTAGGCTAATTTTCCATTGTGCTAGGATTATGATGAAGTCTTAGACAATTATTTCATGCTTTGGCTTACTTAATCTTATGACAATTGGTATTTTGAGTTATTGATTCGTATTTATTTTCATCTATAATTTTGATGCATGAATTATATGATGTATATGGTGAATTTTTATGATCGAAAGAGTGGAATTTCACTAGACTTGAATCAATAGCCATAGGGTTCGATAGGGATATAAATATACCACTATGCCCTATGTGATCTTTTCATGTTTTGCTTGTTTAATACTTTCCTAAATATTAGCATTCATCATAGAAATATAGGTGGATCGTAATTAGGAAAAGGCTTAATTCTTGTTCGAAAGAGAGTTTTAGGCATTATAGAAACATTGATCATCAATAATATACCTTGTCTTGGGTTATTTGAATCAAAGTGTGAAATATCAATACTAAGATGGATTCTAAATCCTAGCACTTCATTACATACATTTGTTAAACAAATCAAGAAAATTCCATTTGCTTATTTATTTGATTATTAATTTTAGATTTCTTTGGTAACTTGGTCTACTCATTTAGAATCTCTTATAAATCACTGAAAATTCATTCGTTTCGGTTAAGGTTAATAATCTAAGAAAATAGATCTAACCAATCCTTGTGGGAACGACATTCGGACTCAAATCCATTTTATTACTTGTTCGATACCGTACACTTGCGGTAAGAGTCAAATTTATTCGATCACGAATCATGGAGTTGTTCTTGTGGCCTCAATGCACCTCCTGGATTAAATGGAAATGTATGGTCTTCATAATTTGCTATCAACCAAAAATACTGTGTGACTTGGACAAAAGGGAAAGGCCGGTCCATGAACTTTTTCGGGCACAAGTGATGTGGAACGAACCCCTCGTCATGGCCAACCTGCAAGAAATTTTTAAATAAAGTGGGGTAAGAAATGTTAGTATCACAAAGCACGAGGTAGGGATCCTCATACTCGTAGTTCATCACGATCAACTCCTCTTCCCGCACCATGAGACACTCCTCCTCGTCTCCAGCATCCAATACTTCAATATTTTTAACTCCCACCATCTCTTCCCCTTCACTCTCCATCGAATCCTCTCCATTTTCAACCTCCCCAACATCCTCAACAAGTTTAAGCTCATGTACCCCCTTATCAACATTTTGTTCACCCACAAGAGAATTTGGAGTGTCATCAATGATCTTTAATTCTAAATCCCCCTCCTTCTCATTTTTCTTACCTAGGGGTACTTCTTCCTCCAATGTGACTATAGCAACCCAGAATTTTTATGCAATAAATAATTATTTTAATATTTAGAAAATTGAGTCGCTATTGTTTTGAAATTAATGCCGCGACGGATTCGTCTAGCCAAGTCAAGAAATATCGAATTTGTTCGATTTTAAATTAAAATCCGAATTTCTAAAAGTATATTATTTTATTCATAGTATTATTTTCAAAATCATTTTAGATTCCAATTTTCCGTATTGAATTATTTTAGTCCAAAATCTCAACATTTATTTATTCTCAAACTTATTATTTTCAGTCCAAAATATATCAGTTTTAATACAATTCCTTATACAAAAACATCATCATTATATATATAAATTTTACATCTATTTCATATTCCATCTCATTATACAAACACCAAAGCAAAGCATCTTCATCATTATCATCATCTACCCCATCTTCATTTCAATACTCATGGCACAACTCACACTTCCATGTACTTAGATTCCACAATACAATATATATAAGCATACATCTTCATCACCTGCACCAAGCTCCATCTCCATCCCAGACGAGTGCAACCACAGTCCATCACTCTGCCACTCACCGCAGCCTGCGCCGTTGAGTTCGCCGGCGAATCACCGGCTAAAGGTCGGATTTTGGCGAGGCAGTCGCTGCGTCCCTCCTTCGATCTGATAACGAGTTGTGAGAGAATGGTTAGAGAGAGAGAGAAAGATCTGATATATTTAACTTTCCAGAATTTGCAAATCAGTCCCTGACATTTTAATTTGTTTCCATTCAGTCCTTTTAGTTTTAAAATCATCAATTTCAGCCCTTAAGTTTTAAATGATTTTAATCAGCCCTTTCATTTTAAAATTCTGATCAATTCAGTCCCTGCTGATTTACTTTATTTGATTTTAAGCCCAAGTTTCAAAAGTATTCATTTTAATCCCTCAACTTTCAAAATATCTATTTTAGTCCCTGAACTTTCAAAAGTATTCATTTTAGTCCCTCAACTTTCAAAACATCAATTTTAGTCCTCAAATTATAATTTATCATTTTGAACTATATATTCGATATACTAAAGTGACTTATTGGCTAAGACGAAGCGTACGGAGAATTTAAAGAAATTGAAGTCATTCCCGCTCAACTTTGCACTCGTCGGATTTGAGGTAGACTCGCACTTATTAATTGATTTAAATTATGATTTCATATGAATGTCATGTGACTTGTGAAAGTCAATTTTTAAGAAAAACAAGTATGTTTTTATGAAAGGTAAATATACCTTATGTTGTTATGAAAAGTAAGTATGTTTTTATGAAAAGAAAATATACTTTATGTTTTTACGAAAAGTAAGTATACCCTATGCTTCACGAAAATGTTTTTTTGGATCATTGCTATGAAATCAATCTACCAAGATTGTTTTGGGTCCCATATGATAAGTTATGATATGTTAAGGGGACCGGAGTTTTAGTAGCGCTACACATAAGAATTCTTGCCACCTAAGTTCGGTAACATTCTTGTGTCTCCTATGTTTATGAGGATTTGCCACGAAGTTCGGTAAAATTCCTATCTTTCCATATGTTTATGAGGATTTACCACCTAAGTTCGGTAAAATTCCTGTCGCATATGTTTATGAGGATTTCGATCCTATCTTATGTTATGATGCAATTGATCCCTATGAATTTCAGAAAATTATGCTTGGTATACTTACTACATAAGAATTCTTGCCACCTAAGTTCGGTAAAATTCTTATGTTTATGAGGATTTCGATATTATCCTATGTTATGATGAAAACTTACTGTTATTATGATTTTACTGCATAAGAATTCTTGCCACCTAAGTTCGGTAAAGTTCTTGTGTCTATTTATGTTTATGAGGATTTCAATCATATCTTATGTTATGCTTTCAAAAGAAATTATGCTTGGCATAATTAAAATATTTTTATAAGTATATGGTTTTCAAAGAACTGTTTTCAAAGAGATGTTTTCAAAGAGCATATGATTTGCAAAATATGTCCCGTGCTGTAATGCACAATATGAGTTTTATCAAGAACAGTTTTATAAAGAAGCTCTATCAATGCCCGTTTTATAAAGAGCCGGGATTTATGTGTTTAATCATCTTATAAATTAAATTAATTTGCGATGAGTCTACTGAGTATTTCCCCCATGAAATACTCACCCTACTTTTAACAGTTTTGCAGATTTCGGAGACGGTGGCGAGCGATGAATGATGGTGGCAATAATCGTTGAACGGTTGAAAGTTTGACGTTAATGATTTCCGTATTTTCCAAACAATCGAATAATTTAGAGAAGTTCATTTATTTGAGAAATTATGATATTGGCAATTTCTTTACAATATTAATGGTTCGATTTACTATTTCAAATGGTTTCATAAATGTTTTCAATTTTAGCGGCCATTACAGTTTATTTAATGTTGCCAAAAATGAATTTCAATTATTTCTTCCGCAAAAAATATTATTCGAAAAATTTAGACAGAAAATGACGTAGTGAATCGGGTATACGGAACTCGGGGCGCTACAAGTTGGTATCAGAGCTAGTCTGCGTTTCTGTAGACTGGAAAAATTTTCAAAAAGAATTTTCAAGAAATATTTTCCATTTTAAGATTTTTATTGATGAAGATTGCCACTGCCATCATTCGTTCCACCAACTCCGAGGTAAAGAAGTTTATGATGTTTAAAGTTATTTCAGTATTTCGAATACTCATTTTATTGATTTATGAGAAAGAATGAAGAGTATTTCGGATACTTATGATTTATGAGAAATAAGAATGTATTTCTTCGAAAATAATGATGTTGTTATGCTTTGTCATAACTTATATGCTTTAATGTATGATTATGAGAAATTTTTTTAAGAAAGAAAACGAGTGTTGAGCATAATGGGAACAATATGATTTTATTGAAAATTAAGTAATGGATATTATGTTGAGTAAATGAATTATGCCTCTATGTTGAAGAGAAATTTATTATGAAGTTTGGCTTTGTGAATAAATTTTGGGAATATGATTTATGGCATATATTTATAAGTATGAGTAACTTTTGAGCCAATTAAGGTATGGAAGGAAGTAATATTGTGATATTGAAAAATATGATTTGAAATTTCTATGTTGAGGAATTATGAATTGAATTATGGGATATTTTGATGATATTGAAGTGTTGGAATCGTTTTCAATATTTTTAGATCGTTGTGATCAAATGTGGAGTTATTTATTATTGTGAGTTATGTAGTATGCTTATGGTTTGGATAAGTCCAAATTACAAGGGAGACTCTGTCCAGAATTTTATCATTTGGAATTAAGAGCATAATATGATAAGCATCCACTAAAGGAATTAAGGTTAGACATGCAAGATCATTTACATCACAAACGAGATTTAGTAGATGATAGCAGAGATTTTATTATTTTCTCATAAGGAGAACACACAAGAGTCACACTGGAAAGGAAATACATGAAACACACGAAAGCATAAGAGAAAAACATGGAAGGATCCTCAGAATGAGAGATGTGTTTCCGGAGTAGCCGTATCCTACCACCTCTGATCTTTTGAGGAAATAAAGAAACCTTCAAAGAGGTGTGTTTCGAGAGTAAGAATACTCCGTAATCTACCACCTGGAATCTTTGAAGTATACACAAGATTTAAACATTAAGGAAATCCTAGTAAATGGAGGGGTGTCTCGAGAGTGAGAATACTCCGTACTCTACCCCCACCTATTCTAAGATTCAAAGAGTTAAATTTACATTAACCGGACTCCATTTTCGCTTGATTCCCCTTCCTTGCGACCAATCTATTTTAACTCCTGCTGGATCTTGTATTGAGATATATGACTGCAGCTTATCCAATAGTTCATCAATAGTAGGAGCAGAAATAAGAAGCCTTCTGGAAAATGGAGAGATGAATCCCTGTTCCACAGCATAATCAAGAAAGGTTAACAAACCATCAAAGAAATTGTTAACATTCGGAAGCCCAATAGGCTTAGTATGGAGATCTAGTTGAGCCCACGAGGTAATGTTAAAAATTTCTTCTAAGGTACCAAAACCTCCGGGCAGGGCTATAAAGGCATCAGAACCATATAACATACAAGTTATGCGTTCATGGATGGATAAGGTTTGAACTTCATGCCCTCGTGTTTTGCCTGCAACATCTACCAAAGGGACAGGTATAACACCGATTACTTTTGATTTCTCTGCAAGAGCAGATTGGGAAACACAACCCATTAGACCACTGCTACCACCCCCATATACAAGAGTGATACCTTTTTCCCCCAGTTTCTTTCCAAGATCTACAGCCGCTTCTAGATAACCGAAGCCTTTCCCCACTTTTGATCCACAAAATACACAAATAGTTTTGATCTGTCGAAGTTTTGGTGCTTCCATCTTTAATAGTAAAGAAGGGAAAACTTACGAAGAAGATGTGATTTTGGGATGTCTGAACTATGAAATATGTTTGGCTATTTAAAGCCGGAAAAATTTACTGTTTTTGATTGATTCTGAAAAAGTAAAGATTTACTTTTGACAAAATCAGCCCACTTTTGAATATTTTTATCGTATCGAGGCTGTCACCTTTCGGCGATTAAATATTTATTTCCAGCTTTATCAAACCTCGAGAAAGGAAAATATATTTTATTTTCAAAACGCGTGAAAGAAAGCAGCAAAATATTTTAAAAAAGATTTACCTTATAACATTGCTGAACTGCCAGAAGCCTCATTTTGTAAAACAGACTGGCAAACAGGATCTTTTGCTATTATATTTTGGAGACTATAACGATTTTTGTCCTCGTTAAACTGAGCGTATAAGGAAAGAAGTTCACGTTGTACATAACCACTTGGGTGCGTCTCAAGAGTCAGTCGAATATCATCCAAAGACTCCTTACTCAGTCCACCCTTTATGAATTCGATTTTATCATCCCGATTAGTAGAAGAATATCCTACTGATTTGCAACGTGTATTACAGTTCCAACGAGCACATTTGTAGCAACCACCCAGTCTTTTCGCTCTTCGTTTCTTTGCGAACGTGCTTTTGCCTAAACCAGGCATATGTTTTGGAAATGTTGATGGTAATTCACCAGATAGTCGAACCTTTGCTTCTATCAACCAGCGAACATCTTCTGGAATATCATGAGCCATTAGCAACCTCAATCTTTCGAGCCTTATTTTATAGATCTTTCTCAGATCATTCATAGGAAGACTGGAATAATACTTGCGAATGTTAGAAAGAATGATATCCATTGTTTGATGATTCAACCTCTTCTCAGCATGAACTATTTAAAAGCGTAAAGGATCTGAGTGAATCCGCGTGATGTTGTGACCAGCAAGAAAGCGCAGGATTATTTTAATGAAAAGAGGAGACAAGAAGTAATGCGCTGTTAAATTTTATCGATAAAGGAGATTTGATTGGAGATTTGGAATATTTTCTTGGATTATGGGTACTGATATTTTGTTTTAATAATGATAATCTTGGTATAGTGTGATGATACGTGGAAAGTAAAATGAGTACCGTATTGAATCAGAATTCATACGTATATACAAGTGAAAGAAATACTTTGCAGGAAATGTGGTGACATTTAAGTATAGAATCTTAGTTTTGGGAGATATTTGTTTACTGAATTTTGGGTTACAAATATTGGAAAGATAAGTTGATGATATTATGTTGACATGTTTGGGTATATTACGTAGAGAAAATATTCAGGTAATTCTTTGATTATTTTGGGAATTTTCTATGATAAGAAAGGAAAAATTATTATGATACGATATGTCAGTAAAGATTTGTTGAAATTTTAGAGATATATACGAATATTTGAGGTCACATGATACGATGATAAGTGACAAGTTACATGAATACTACAAGATATGATGAAATTTTTACATACGATTGGGAATTGTTTTGATTATTTTGAGAATATTCGATGATAAGAAGAAGAGATTCTGATTAAGTATTCAGAAATTATAAGATTAAGTAAGTTTAATTTCGAGGACGAAATTATTTTAAGGAGGTAAGATTATAGCAACCCAGAATTTTTATGCAATAAATAATTATTTTAATATTTAGAAAATTGAGTCGCTATTGTTTTGAAATTAATGCCGCGACGGATTCGTCTAGCCAAGTCAAGAAATATCGAATTTGTTCGATTTTAAATTAAAATCCGAATTTCTAAAAGTATATTATTTTATTCATAGTATTATTTTCAAAATCATTTTAGATTCCAATTTTCCGTATTGAATTATTTTAGTCCAAAATCTCAACATTTATTTATTCTCAAACTTATTATTTTCAGTCCAAAATATATCAGTTTTAATACAATTCCTTATACAAAAACATCATCATTATATATATAAATTTTACATCTATTTCATATTCCATCTCATTATACAAACACCAAAGCAAAGCATCTTCATCATTATCATCATCTACCCCATCTTCATTTCAATACTCATGGCACAACTCACACTTCCATGTACTTAGATTCCACAATACAATATATATAAGCATACATCTTCATCACCTGCACCAAGCTCCATCTCCATCCCAGACGAGTGCAACCACAGTCCATCACTCTGCCACTCACCGCAGCCTGCGCCGTTGAGTTCGCCGGCGAATCACCGGCTAAAGGTCGGATTTTGGCGAGGCAGTCGCTGCGTCCCTCCTTCGATCTGATAACGAGTTGTGAGAGAATGGTTAGAGAGAGAGAGAAAGATCTGATATATTTAACTTTCCAGAATTTGCAAATCAGTCCCTGACATTTTAATTTGTTTCCATTCAGTCCTTTTAGTTTTAAAATCATCAATTTCAGCCCTTAAGTTTTAAATGATTTTAATCAGCCCTTTCATTTTAAAATTCTGATCAATTCAGTCCCTGCTGATTTACTTTATTTGATTTTAAGCCCAAGTTTCAAAAGTATTCATTTTAATCCCTCAACTTTCAAAATATCTATTTTAGTCCCTGAACTTTCAAAAGTATTCATTTTAGTCCCTCAACTTTCAAAACATCAATTTTAGTCCTCAAATTATAATTTATCATTTTGAACTATATATTCGATATACTAAAGTGACTTATTGGCTAAGACGAAGCGTACGGAGAATTTAAAGAAATTGAAGTCATTCCCGCTCAACTTTGCACTCGTCGGATTTGAGGTAGACTCGCACTTATTAATTGATTTAAATTATGATTTCATATGAATGTCATGTGACTTGTGAAAGTCAATTTTTAAGAAAAACAAGTATGTTTTTATGAAAGGTAAATATACCTTATGTTTTTATGAAGAGTAAGTATGTTTTTATGAAAAGAAAATATACTTTATGTTTTTACGAAAAGTAAGTATACCCTATGCTTCACGAAAATGTTTTTTTGGATCATTGCTATGAAATCAATCTACCAAGATTGTTTTGGGTCCCATATGATAAGTTATGATATGTTAAGGGGACCGGAGTTTTAGTAGCGCTACACATAAGAATTCTTGCCACCTAAGTTCGGTAACATTCTTGTGTCTCCTATGTTTATGAGGATTTGCCACGAAGTTCGGTAAAATTCCTATCTTTCCATATGTTTATGAGGATTTACCACCTAAGTTCGGTAAAATTCCTGTCGCATATGTTTATGAGGATTTCGATCCTATCTTATGTTATGATGCAATTGATCCCTATGAATTTCAGAAAATTATGCTTGGTATACTTACTACATAAGAATTCTTGCCACCTAAGTTCGGTAAAATTCTTATGTTTATGAGGATTTCGATATTATCCTATGTTATGATGAAAACTTACTGTTATTATGATTTTACTGCATAAGAATTCTTGCCACCTAAGTTCGGTAAAGTTCTTGTGTCTATTTATGTTTATGAGGATTTCAATCATATCTTATGTTATGCTTTCAAAAGAAATTATGCTTGGCATAATTAAAATATTTTTATAAGTATATGGTTTTCAAAGAACTGTTTTCAAAGAGATGTTTTCAAAGAGCATATGATTTGCAAAATATGTCCCGTGCTGTAATGCACAATATGAGTTTTATCAAGAACAGTTTTATAAAGAAGCTCTATCAATGCCCGTTTTATAAAGAGCCGGGATTTATGTGTTTAATCATCTTATAAATTAAATTAATTTGCGATGAGTCTACTGAGTATTTCCCCCATGAAATACTCACCCTACTTTTAACAGTTTTGCAGATTTCGGAGACGGTGGCGAGCGATGAATGATGGTGGCAATAATCGTTGAACGGTTGAAAGTTTGACGTTAATGATTTCCGTATTTTCCAAACAATCGAATAATTTAGAGAAGTTCATTTATTTGAGAAATTATGATATTGGCAATTTCTTTACAATATTAATGGTTCGATTTACTATTTCAAATGGTTTCATAAATGTTTTCAATTTTAGCGGCCATTACAGTTTATTTAATGTTGCCAAAAATGAATTTCAATTATTTCTTCCGCAAAAAATATTATTCGAAAAATTTAGACAGAAAATGACGTAGTGAATCGGGTATACGGAACTCGGGGCGCTACAGTGACCACCATCCCTCCCTCACTCTTTGCACTCTCCTTCTCATATTCCTTCTTGAGCTTCATTTGGTCTTTGCGAATTTCATCTAAGCTCAATGAGAGGATCACAACCTTCTTCCCCTCCATTATGAAGCTATACCGGTTCCTCCGTGTATTATACTCCACATCCCTAACACATTGCCAAGGTTTCCCCAAAATGATGTGAGTAGTATGCAAGGGAACTACATCACACAACACTAGGTCATGATAAGTCCCAATTTTGAAGCTAAGAAGAGTTTGCTCACTCACCCTCACTTCCCCATCGTTACCCAACTCTTGCAACATATAAGGATTAAGATGCGCTATCACCGACAGCCCCAACTCTTTCACCCTACTAGCCCTCACCAAATTGTGGCAACTTTCTACATCTATAATGATGCTACATGGTTTATCTCCCACAAGGCACCTCGTATAGAAAGGATGCTCTTCACGTTTTTCCCCCTTATTAGCATGGTACAAAGGGTTTGGTGGTCTAGTAATTCCCTCCAACTCTCGTTCACCCCTCCTATGGAATGATGGAAGCTTCATTTGCACCAATTCATTATTCTCATCCATCCCATCTCTAGTCATATCACCCCATTCTACTCCTCTTATAACTCCCATTCTAGCCTCCAATTTATCCAACCTACTCCATCCCCCTTCCACCTCCTTCAAATATCGAGCCATGATGTGCAAGTGTGGAAAATGTCGAGGACAAAGAATTTTCTCTCGTGTTTTCACTCAAATTTTCCATGGAATGTAATCAACTACAACGAGAAAAATTTATTATTCTTGTGAAGTATGGCACCACATAAGCAATAGATATAAGAAATGATAGTCACAAGAACTAATGGAGGCTTTGAAATGGTAGGACAATTTCTCAAGGGTGCAACATCACAAGGAGTGGATATATACACAAGTAAGCATCAAGGGAAAGCTTTCTATTGAGAAAAGTGGATTCAAACACTTGGTAGGCCAATTTTGGGAAGTGTGGAACTTCAAGTGATAGGTTGCAATGGAATCCCCCCAATTAGTTCAACAATTCAAATGCCCAATATATGATGATCAAGAAATAAAAATGGGCATTCAAATAAGCACAAACTCAACAATCAATAAACCCAACACATGAATTCAACAAATAAACGTGGGCATACAGATTTCCCCCAATTTTTTTTCCTCAATTTTCAGATTTTTTTTTTTTTTCAACAACAACAAATGTAAAGGATATATTTACCAAATTAGAGACAAGTTCTGATAACAAATGATGCGAACCCCTTCGGTATATTGACCGAAAATTTCCACAACAATTTAATACAAAACCCAAGAAAGCTAAAGTGGTAAAATAAAGGATAAACACCTTAACCCAAGTTTAAATCTAACCCAAAACTCAAGAATTAACAAACCCTAGCCCAATGGGTATCAATCAAACATATTCCAAGGTGGCGGAAATCAACAACAAACACAAGAATAATAATACCCTAGATTTAGTTGAAGAAATTTCAAGAAAATACAAGATCAAAGAGGTTTAACCTTACCTCAAGAAGGGCCTCTCAAGAGAGCATTTCACATTGAACATCCAAAGTCCCTTTACAAATGAAAATGAAATGTGTATTTAATGTACAAAATGGGTAAAAAGTGTAATTTCGGAAATTGCAAGAAAAACTCCGTTTTTGCAAAACGGAGTGTTTCGGTCGATCACAGGGTCGGCCGAAATGGGACTTTCGGTCGACCGCCACTCATCTGAAAGCGACTGAGGCTGAATCAAAAATTCCTCTGCAGAAGATCGGTCAACCGGGAGAAAGTTCGGTCAACCGAAATTGGCTGAAACCCCAAACTTCTCATTTTTGCTTCGACTTGACTCTTAGCTTCTTTTCTTGACTTCATTCACTTGTTTTGGCCTCGAATCTTCTTCATTGTCGCCCTGAGAGTCTTTCAAAAGCATGTTCAAAATTGTTCGGCTCGAAATAGTTGATTTCCCGATCGAGCCGCCCCATGATCTCATCAGCAAACATGGGGCTTAAAAATTCAATCACAAAATGGCTAAGTTCTTAGATTTAAGCTGTGCAAGTCACATAATTCCTTTTCAAGTTCATGTTACTACTCCCAACTAAGTACAAACATTGCAATAATATCTTATTTTTGAAAGAAACTATACCTTAATATATGGATGATATTGTATGCAAACCATTTGTGCAGCAAATTTCCTGAACAAGCACCAAAAATCAGATAACAAATACAGAACATGGTCTAAATTTTGTTCTTTACTACAAATTGGTTTCAATTCTTGTCCCCGTCTAAATTTTGTTGTTTACTACAAATTAGTTTCAATTCTTGTCCCCCCCCCCCACCTTTTCTTCACCATGTCAAAAAAAAAAAAAAAACACACACACACACACAAACAAGAACAAAATATGTATCTAATAATTAACAAACCTAGTGATGGATCATTGCACCACGACATAAGGTTTCTTTTTACTCACAACATTTTTCTTCTAAAAATGTCAACAGTTGTAAAAAATAATAGTTAAATAGGGCTAAATATTAGCATCAAAATAAAACCAATCATGATTAAACATCAAAGATTAGGAGATTAAGGATTTCATCAAGACATCTCTATTGTGAACAACAGATGGGTAAGGGTGGTTCCTATTATATTCTTATTGATCTCAGTCAATGCCCTTCTACTATGTCCAACTATCATTGGAAACCTTTCATTTTCGAGCCTCAATGCTTCTATTGATAAAGAATAAATTATTCATTTTTTTTCATAAATAGGTTTTATGGGAAAACAATTTTAATTTAAACAAAAGATGCCCAAGAAATGTATTTTTAAATATAAATTACCTCAAATATTTGATGGTCTGATCATACCCAAAAAGTTCTCATCTGATCCACCCATCTTTTTTGCTGTTTCTTGAAATTTTCTGTCGAAATTTGGAGCTTCAATCATCCACCCTTAAAGAATCCTAAAATTTCATCAACAAAAAATAGATTCATGAATAAGTTTTTTGATCAATAAGAAATCAAAACCAAAATTAAGGCAAAATATCAAAAACCAACAACAAACATTAAGGCCAAATAACAAAAACCCAGATCCATAAAATTTGATGAACAACATTGAAAATGGTGTAAATCCAAAAAATTCGAACAACCAAAATCATAGCAAAAACAAAAACCTTACTAAGGCAAACCTCTTGAAATCTGTAAAAGATAAATATTACATTGTATGTGAGCTTCTAAACGGAAGGAGAACAAAGTTGAATTGATCCTCCCTTCACATAAATTATCTAAAAATCATCTATGTTCCAGTACAAAATAGGCAGATTGAGCTTCATTCTTCAGTACACCAAGAGAAAAAAAAAATCAACCCAGGAAATGAATATTCGAAGAAACATACCTTTCGAAGCAGATTTCACGAACCTAGAATTTTCTTTTTCTCTTTGAATGGGCATTGTCAAATAATCTGCATCATATGATACCACATTTCCACATTAAGTGACCATAGAGCAATTTCCAAACACCATACATCAAATAAGATAAAAAAATTGCAAACTGAAGTTCATGAAATACTATAAAACCACAAACTCTAGAAATCATGAAAACCTCAAATCCCAAAAGGGATTTCTCCACAGCACTAAGAAAATATCATGAACAACAAATATTGATTAGCTTCTTCAATTTTCAATAGTTTTCCAAAGTCAGACTTCGTATCAGAATTTAAAAAGCATAAGCAACCACCGCCAAGAAAAATCCAGGGTTCTGCAACATCCTATGGATACTCGAAAAGCAGTACTACATGAAAAAAAAAAGATGATGTAGATGTAGAAAAATACAGGAAAAAAATCTGGAAAAAAAAAGAACAAGAAATCGACATGTCTCATACCAAATACGTCGATCTTCACATAAAACCCTTGTCCATATTCAAAGAAAACAACAATAACCATCACGAAATGCAAAAAGCACAAAATATCCAAAGAAATCAAACACGTAAAAGACTAAGAAAACTAATTTTTTGACTATCTACAACAAATATAAACGAAAATCGAACCCATTAAAGACTAAGAAAATCAATTTTCTGACTATCTACAACAAATATAAACGAAACACAAACCTTCGAAACGGGAAATACCGGTTGTTCACAGGGAGAGGAACGTACGTTGACAACAAATGAACACTTTTACGCCGATCTCCTATACCAATTCGTCGACAACCGTATTCCGTACAACACAAGAGACGCAAACCCTAGAAATCGCTACCCTCTGGAACCTCCTAGAAGCAGCTTTTCTCTCTGGCTAAGATAAGAACAGAACAATGGAGTCATGATGATATTCTAAGAAAGAAAAGAAAGAAAGCGTTGCTATTTGTGGGATGTGAAGAAAACGCATTTCTCAATTGAACTATAAGTGTGTTTGTGCCTTATGAATAGTGAAATTTGAAGTGAAACTTATATATTATAGTGATATAGTGATAAATAAACATGTATCTCAAACCATTTTTATTTATGAAAACACATATTCCAAATCATTTTTAACTACATTTAAATCACTTTTTAATAATACTAGTTGTCTAAACGTGCTTTGCACGTTAATAGTCCATATTAAGTAATTTTTAAAAATTCTGTCTAACAAAAATTTTGATTTTTTTTTTCAAGAAAATTAGCAAAAAATACAAGACATAGAATTAATAAAATCGAATAATTTTTATCATTTAAAAAAAGTTTTTAAGACCATATTTTACTCCTCAATCAAAATCTTGGCGAGATGAAAGCAAACATGAGTTACAAGTTGAGCACAATGTCGATAATATTTGGGATTAAATTATGTGTTTTATTTATATAATATTTGAAATATTATAAAAAGAATAAAAAAAAATGTTAATGAAAAATTAATATCAAGTATTTTTCCTTTATAACAAAGTTTGGAACTTGTGAGAATTTAACAATGCATAGATTTGATAATTTCAGTGAGATCTCATCTTCAATCTCTTTACTTTTGTTGTTTGTTGTGAAGCTGATTTCAATTTCAGCGTACAAATTTGGAAATGTATTGTAGCGACCAAGAATTTTCCACGCATTTAATTATTATTTTAAAACTATGAAAACGGTGCAGCTGCGATCTCACCCATTTTTAAGTTAACCCCGCAACGTATTCGTCTAGCCAAGTCGAGAAACGTAAAGTCTATTCGATTTTAAATATTTTTCGAATTTCCAAAGTTTTATTATTTTATTATTTATTTAAATTATTATTTGCAAAATCATTTTAAATTCCAAATTACGTCAATCTCATTTTATCAGTTTCATTCTTCCGACTCAGTTGAATTCGCGTACGATTTTTTTGAATTACGTGCAATGCTTGTCTAGATTTTCACACTACTAACTTCCACCTATCACATTAATCACATACCATACCATCCCATACCCTAACTCTACATCACCAAACCTGAACCTATACTCCACCAACTTCATCCTCAGCACCATTTTTCACCAACCTCTCCAATTTCAGCTCTCCCTCTCTCTCACGACATTGGAGGCTCAGCATTTCTTCAACTCCATTCTAGCACCCCCATTCACAGCAAGTTGGAGTACTAGTAAACTTCAAACCACAGCACCACAACATTGATTTCCAGCCACCTCCTGCAACCAGGTAACCACATGCAGGCACCACCACCATTTCCACAACCCAGCCAGTCAGCCAACCTCCAGCAAACCAACTCACCTCCATCACCACTGATAAGTGTGCGTTTTACACACTTATTGTGCTTTTAAATAAACAATTTAATTGACAAATTGAGCAAATATCTACTTATATATTGCGTTTATCTTGTACAATTAGGTACAAACTCAATTGGAAAGGAAATATACAAGATTGGAGAGCAATTGAGCTAAAAGAAGAGCAATTTCGATGTCCAATGACCTAATCGAAAGAAATCAAAAGTTTGGGGACTCAATTGCAACATCTCAGAAAGATGGAGGACCTACTTTGCAAATATTTCAAGGGCATATTTGTAATAAAAGTCAAAATTCGAGGACTAAATTGAAGAAGACCAGAAGATGGAGGACCAAATTGCAAATCATGAAAAGACAGAGCTACCAGATGAACCACGCGATCGCGTGGCTCTTACAAGTAGCGATCGCGAGAGAGGCCAAAAATCCAACCCGAGAGATTTCAGACTAACCACGCGATCGCGAGGCACTCAGCCACGCGATCGCGTAGGCGACTTTCTGGCCAATTCCGGATTTTATTTTCTGTTTTTTTTATTTTGTAGTAAGGGCGTGTTTGGCTCGTTTTGGGCGCGTTTTTGGACCTTTTTTAGGTCAGATTTTTGGGGTATATATACCCCACTTCTCACTTCACAAGAGATCCCATTTTTCTTAACACCAAACCCTAGCCCCCTTCCCTTTTTTCTCTCTTTTCTTTCTTCTTCTTCTTCTTCTTTTCTTTTCTTTTCTTTTTCTTTTCTTTGTTTTTGATTTAGTTTGTAAATTAGTTTGTAGTTTAGTTGTGTTTCTAAGTTACTAACACCATTTGGAGCAAGGAAGCAAGAAGTGAGGTGAAGATTCAAAACAAAGTTCAAGGAATTTTGGGGCAAAAATCAAGGGAAGTGATTTATTTCATTATCTTGTATTTTTAATCTTTGATTTCTATATTTTGTGATGTATTTTTGTAAACCTCAACTTTTGTGCAATATTTATATAATTGGCTAGTTATTTTATGTTGGGATGATTGATGTAGCTTAACTTAGTTTAAATAATTTTAATGTTTGTTTATTAATGTTGAGCTTATTTCATGTGTGTTTGTTGTTAAGATTATTCCATGTGTTTGATTGATCACCAAATATATGTTTTGTGAAGTGTATGATAATCGAGAGATATTATGCATTTTAGACCAAATAACAAATGCTCTAGGTTCTTGCTAAGGATAGAGATATATCTTAAACCCTAGATGATCCATTGAGCTATTTTCACAAAGAGTTAATGCAATTGATTGGGCCATAATCAACATAGAGATATAGTAGGTTAGACCAATTGATTAGGGTTAATTTCACTCGAGAGAGGTAATTAGCTAAGCTTGGAAAATCGGGTCTAACATTGTAAATGAGTAATTTATTAATTTGCATGTGTTGAGAAATTACTTAAGTAAGAGTTAAGTGAAATCATGGATCCCAACTATTTTATCTTTCATTTTCCTTATTTTAATTCGGTTTAGAATTATTTTCTTTAATTTAGAATTTATAAAAATTCGACTTTTAATTGTGTGTTTCTTCTTGTTGTTAGAATTAAATTAATTAAAGTTGTATAATCTAGAGTATACATTCCTCGTGGGATCGACAATTCGGACTCAAAAAGTCTACTTTATTACTTGTACGCGACCCATGCGCTTGCGGTACACTATTTTGAGCGAACAACCACCACTTCCAAATCAATATAACAACCCAGTCATCACCACTGCTCGACCAAAACCGTCACCACCTCAACCTGCAAGAACCACCACCACCACCACCGCCACCTCCTTCATCTTCATCATCACCATCACACCCATTGTCGAACAAACCACCTCCACTGCCCAACCCCGAATCCCCATCTACCAGCCCCAAAATCAAACCAAGAACACAAAGTACCCAGACACTACCTACCTCGACCGTCGGTTTTATCGTCGGAGAAATCGCGATTTGAGCCTCGTTTCACCTCGGTATTTCACACCCAATCTCGTGCCTAAACCGCAAAAAAGCCACAAAAACCTAGTCTACAACACCACCACCACCCCCCACCCCCCGCGCCGTTCGCCGCACCCTGCGCCAGAGTTTTCGCCGACGAGCCTACCGGTTGGAGACCGGTTTCCCTCAGCCGCTCCTCCACTCTCTCCCTCTTCTTCTCCTCCGTGTGTGAGATAGAGGAGAGAGAAATGAAATTGGTTTTATATTTTTTATTTTTCAGAAATTGCAGTTTGATCCCTAAGTTCTTAAATTATTTAATTCAGCTTTTTAGCTTTAAAGCCTATCATTTCAGCCCCTTGAGTTTTTAAATAATTTAATCAGTCAATTCATTTTAAAAATCAATTATTTCAGCCCTATAGTTTAACATTCGTTTTGAGCTTCAACCAAGCTTTTAAAAATTTACATTTTAGCCCCTCAACTTTCAAAGTATTCATTTTAGTGCCTCAACTTTCAAATTATTCATTTTGGTCCCTCAACTTTCAAATTATCATTTTAGTCCATCAACTTTCAAATTATCATTTTAGTCCCTCAACTTTCAAAGTATTCATTTTGGTCCCTGAACTTTCAAAGTATTTATTTTAATCCATCAACTTTCAAATTACTCATTTTAGTCCCTCAACTTTCAAAGTATTCATTTTAGTCTCTCAACTTTCAAATTACTCATTTTAGTCCCTCAACTTTCAAATCATTAATTTCAGTCCCCAAGTTGTAATTTATCATTTTAAACTATAAATTTCAAAAGACTAATTTAACTTATTTTCTAATTGGCTAGACGAGGCGTACGGATATTTGAAAGATTGAAGTCATTCCCGCTCAACCACACTCGTTAAGTTTAAGGTAGACTTGCCCCTATTAATTGATTTAAATTATGATTGCATTGAATGTGTATGTTATGTGACTTATGTGAAAGCCATTTTTATGAAAAGAGACGAGAATGTATTTCTTCGGAAATATTTATGTTGTTATGCTTGTCATAACTTATATGCTTTTATGCATGAAAAAGAAAGAAGAGAATGTCTTGCAAGATAAATGATGATGTTATGCATAACTTATGTGCCATATGTGCATGAGAAGAAAGAGCAACCCACACCCTATGATTTTAAAGAGCCTATGATTTTCAAAGAGAAGCCATGTGTTTTAATGCACGAGAAGAGCAACCCAAACCCTATGATTTTCAAAGAGAAGCCATGTGCTCTAATGCACGAGAAGAGCAACCCACACCCTATGATTTCTAAAGAGCCTACATTTACGTGTTCAATTATATTGTAAATTAATTAATTGGCGATGAGTCTACTGAGTATTTCCATGAAATGCTCATGTCTATTTTTAACAACATTTGCAGATTTCGGAGAGGGTTGCAAGTGATGGATGATTATGGCAATAGTCGCTAAATGGTTGAAAATCTTATTTTAATGATTCGTATTTCCAAACATTGGATAATTTTGAGAATTTCAATTATTTGAGAAATTATGACATTGTCAATTGTTTTACAATATTAACAGCTCGATTTATTATTTCGAATTGTTTCATAAAGGTTTTAAACTTTATCGACCATTACAGTTTATTTAATGTTGCCAAAAATGAATTTCAGTTATTTCTTCCGCAAAAATATTATTTTAAAAGTTAGATCAAATGATGACGTGGTGAACCAGGTATTTAGAACTTGGGGCGCTACATGCATAATTACTATTGGTTTAATCTTTTCATGATAAAATCGATATATTTTCCCTTTTTGAAGCGTGAGAGTTAAATTTTCAATTGTGGCTCAAAATAGTATAGCAATAAACTAATACCTTGTAAGTATTAAAAACACAACATATTTTTTTATTATAAAAAATTTATTAAAATAAAGATAGATAAATATAATGAGAAATATCACATCTTCATTAATAAAAATTCAAAAATAAGTTTTGAAACTTCCATACGAATACATATTAGATATTCTTATACTTTAATCTTTGCAATATACAATAAGATTTCATAGAAACATATGATTTACACTTTAATTTGTGGATAAAATCATTTGATTTATTAAAAATTCAAAATTTAGATAAATGATGTCTCAAAAAAGTTCAGCAAAATATGTGATTAGACTTTTAACCCCTTTTGAATTTATAATGGACTATATTGGGTTATAGTATATGTTGTATTGAATTCATTTTAGTGTAAAAACATACACGAATATTAAGGATTCTTGGGATTATAAACGTATTAATGAAAATTAGTAATTGAGAGTTATATATAATTATGTAAATGTATTAGATTGAAGATTATAATGCATGCGGTTTTGGTTATAGGATGAGGGTAGTAGATATTCTTATTGAATTAACGATATTATTGATATGAAAAAGAATAGAATATTAAAAATCTAATTCAAAAAATATTATTCATACTTCTCACAACTTCCTTAATAATGAAAATATATTAATATTTAATTAAGAATGAGAATTTCAGTTTCATGAAAAAATTATAATTGGACTTTTTTCACTATTTCTTTTATGATAACGTATTAATATAGTTGTATTTGTGTTTAATGAGAATAAATAATAATTTGAAATAAATCAACGAAAAATAAAAAATAAAAATTGAAAGTCATAGGCTTTATTTAAAATACTTTTAATAAGAAAGTGAAGAGTTTATATTGTTAGTGTTTCGAAATTAATGACATTGTTGATAAAATCAAAGAAAAATAATATTAAAATAATTATTTATTAATCAACATTAATGGTAAATATGAAATTGTAAAAAAGTTATGAAAGTAGAAACGTTCAAAAAAATTTCTCCCTTTAGAACACTTTTAGAAGTGATATAGGTATATATATATTTTACCTAAAAACAACATTTTTTTATAAATATATATATTTTTTGAATAAGTATGTTGACATCACAAATTTTGTTAACTACACTACGTTTTAATTGCAATAAGTATTTCTATGCTTTTCTTATCTTTATTATTATGTTGCTAAGTTTTTTTTATAATTTTTTTATCGTCAAACTTCTATTAATTTTTATATATTGTATATATACACTATTTTCGTCGAACATACTTGTTATAAGGGCCTAAAAAATCTATTTATCTCGTGTATTTTTAAATAATCGAAATAACTAATTAATGCAAAAATTAAACGAAATATTTGTATCTCTTTTCAATGCACTTTACCAGATTATTAAATAGAAACCATGAATAAAATATATATATATTAATTATTTATTGTCGTAATAATACGATTAAAAAAATCTGAGGCCATTAGACCGTTTGGTTACTTTTATTTATAAACAAGTAAATAATAATAAGTGTTCCCAAATCAATATATAAACGCAAACATTTTTTCAAACGAAATTTCAACCATATATTTACATCGAAAATATCACATTCTTTATTGTAAACAAAAATCTTTTACAGAGCAAGATGTAAGTTTGATTGCCTTATTTGGCAAAAAAATGTTTCGAATATTGATTGATAGAATATTGTTTGAATGAAAATGAGAGAAGATTTTCGGATTTACGTGTAAAATATCGTATTGTTAAAATGTATGTTTAAAATTGAGTAATGTAGAAAATGAGTTAAAAATAATAACAATCAAGCAGAGACTAAACATATATTGGGGATTTTCAAATAATAGTGTAGATATAAAAAAATGTTGTGTAAGCCAGACCCCTTTTTTGAAATAATATGATTTGTAATTATAAATTTTGAAGAATGTGTGGTTAAAAAATTGGGAATCTTTTTGAATTTATGTATAGATTATTTTATTGATAGAATGTGTGGTTAAAAATAAATTTTTAAAAAAATAAAGTTTGAAATAATTGACACCAAACAGGACTAAGTACGCTGTACCCAAAACTTTAACCATACAATCTCTACGCAAAAAAATAAAATTAAAAATATTTTTTTCACAAAATGACAACACCAGCTACATGGCTGCTGCCTGTTGGTATTAGTTGGCCTATTTGACCCCACAGAGATCGAGTAGATAAGGGACACGTGTACGGTATACAATGTAGTTATTATAAAAAAATTCCAGCACGAATTCAATGCGCCAGCTCACCTAATTCCACCCCTTCTCACCCCACGCCTGATCGTATATACATACAACTGTTTATATGTATATACGCCTTTTTTCATACAGTGGACACGTGTCGGGTGACGTGGATATTTGCCTTGGCGCTCTTCTTTCTATCTTTCTTCCTTTTTCTCTGATAAAATACTAGTTGTCTATCCATACGATGTACAAAATATATAATTTTTATATCATAATTTTGAAAATATCTTGATTCAATCATATTAAATAAAAAATAAATTTTTAATACAAAATGTTATTGAATTTGAATTTTTTTTTTAAAAAAAATAAAATTATTCAAAATAAAAGATGCTATATATACACTAAGTATACCGTTCCATTCAAAATTTGACACTCATTTAAATTATTTATATAAAATTATTTTGACTTTTTCTCAGAAAATTTGCCCACATTATCACCTAATTCCCTTTTAATATGTTATAATTTTTTATTATTAACTATATTTTTTAATGTGTTGTTTACATATATTTTATTTGAAATTCAATATATTAATTAATATATTTTATTTTTCCTTTTTTTAAAACATGTCAATTTTTGTCAAAATGATGGAATTATTAAGTCTCCATTTGGTAATAATGTTTGGTTTATAAACTTTTTTATTTATGATTTTTAGGTAAAAAATAGTAATTGAAAATTGGAGAGAAAAAATATGTGTGATTAAAAAGTTAATAGAAAATAATTAATTATTTTTGTAACATGCGTATTGAAGAGCTTACTCATTCATTGACATATTAGGAAGTAAAATTTCAATAATTCTATTTATGTGTAAATTATTTTATTGATAGAATGTTTGGTTGAAAATGAATTTTTAAAAAAATAAAGTTTGAAATAATTGACACCAAACAGGACTAAGTACGCCGTACCCAAAACTTTTACCATACAATCTCTACGCAAAAAAAAATAAAATTAAAAATATTATTTTTCACAAAATGACAACAACAGCTACATGACTGTTGCCTGTTGGTATTAGTTGGCCTATTTGACCCCATAGAGATCGAGTAGATAAGGGACACGTGTACGGTATACAATGTTATTATAAAAAAATTCCGCCAGCACGAATTCAATGCGCCAGCTCACCTAATCCCACCCCTTCTCACCCAATGCCTGATCGTATATACATACAACTGTTTATATGTATATACGCCTTTTTTCATACAGTGGACACGTGTCGGGTGACGTGGATATTTGCCTTGTCGCTCTTCTTTCTATCTTTCTTCTTTTCTCTCTAATAAAATATTAGAGTAGAGAAAAAACTCTGTTCTGCTCTCTGTGCTTATTTTTGTTTTTCTAGAAAGAGAGAGAAATGCTAGGAGTTTAGAAGTTTGGAAATAAGAAGTTGGAGAATTCAGGTATATCATTTATGTATTTTCGTAATTTTCGGTAAATTGAAGTGGAAAGCTTTCGCAATGAGGTTTAAATTTCCTGAACTTGGGTGGCGTTTCCTGCTGATCATTGTGAATTTTCTTTGTCTTGTGTGATTAAATTGTTTGTTTATAGATTTATTTTAATTTCTCTGTTTTTGGATACTTGATTTTCGTTTTTCTATTTCTTTTTTGTGAATTTGAATGTGTCAACCACACAATTTATATATTTATGAAGAATTTTGATTTGAAACAGATGAATCGAAGTAAAGTACTGAGATTAAGCATTATGATTGAGAAATCTTAACGAATAAGCAGCAACATAATTTTCTTTTTAATTAAACATTTTTGAAATTTTAGGTAGATGATGAGGATACTTTTGTCATTATAGTCTACGTTGTTTAAGATGGAAAATAGTTATGTCAAAGTTTCAGAGTCGGGTGCGATATGAAAGGACAATAGTACCCTCGCTGTTTATACCTTGTAATACTTTTGATTAGTGTAATTATCCTAATGGGGTAGCATCTAATTTCGATGAAATACAGTTATTTCTTAATCAGATCTGAAGTGTTTATAAATTTTAAGATTTCTGGCATCAAATTCTGAGTCCTATGCGCAGTTGATTGCAGTCTGGAATTGAAATCCTTTATATAGTAATCGATGTAAACAAATCACGATGACTGTTTCAAGAAAAACCTAGATACAGTGGTAATAATTCATCAATATCATAAAAGTCTTATCTTGAAACAAGAACGACCAATTTTCCTCTTAAAAAATCCATATTTGAAATTTGCACCATGAATCTGTTAGTTTATTTGATTACGAGAGAAAAACCTTGGAAAATAATTAAGAAGCAAGAGGTACCAAGAAATGTATGTGACATAATAATCAGAGGTGTCATTAAGTGCGTGTTTGGTACGAAGTAATGGACGTGTCGTGATAATGAGAGGTATCATATCATTAAGACTTTCTAACTTCTATTTCTATCTCACTACCGTTAAGTGCTATCAGTCCCCTACCTAACATGTCATTGGTTGTATTCATCTTTAGCTATCTGTTGCAAAGATGCTTTAATATCTTTTGATTACTCTTATTTGGTTTTGAAAATGTTTGCATGGTTTTTCCATCTTGCAGAAAGATCAAAAGGATTTTATTGTGTTGTCGTTTGATTAGGTTGTCACGCTATCATGGGAAATGGTGAGGAAAGGAAGTCTGTTAAGCCCGAGAAATCATCTTCACCTCCAATTGTAAGCATAGAATAATTGTTACAGTAATCTAGTATCTATGCATGTCTTTTAGAAAAGTAGGTGTGCGGGTCCTCCTGGACTTCTCTCATCTTACAGGATCTTAGTCCCACTTTTGAGCACAGATTCATTTTCTTGTTCTTTGTCCTTCAGCTTTTGTTTCCTTTTACATCATCAGTTGAATCCATTTCTGAGTAGGTGTAAAATGGCTTTCTCCTTGACAGGACCACAGTAATGTTCTCATGTACCCTGATTGGGCAACGATGCAGGTTATTGTCTTTATCTACGCACTTTGTTATAATCTGAAGTAAATTAAATTATATTACATTTTATCATTATTTTGGGAGACAGGATGCCAAGTATTATATAGTTTTATCTTCAGGCATACTATGGTCCCAGATTTTCTGTACCGCCGTATCTCAACTCTCCTGTTGCTGCTGGTCATGCTCCTCCTATGTATATGATGGGACTACCACCACAGGTATTTCCCAAACTGCCGACATGCGAGAACACACAAACACACGTGGTTATAAATTTATATTTTCTTATTGGGGGGATGCAGTTTCCGCTTGATTTCTTTATCATCATTTGAAGCCATTTGCTGAGGAACTGTTAGTATTAACATTCAAGCCTTTATGTTTCAGTCTATGTTGCCTCCTTATAGGGCTCCATATGCGGCATTCTATGCTCATGGAGGAGTTTATACACATCCCGGAGTTCACCTAGTAAGTTTTACGTTTCTTTGACTTAAGCATGTGACTTAATAAAATCCTTATATCTGTGAAGGGACTGTGTCTGATCACCTTGCCCTGAAGGAGCCTTTACCAAGTCAATTATGTGGTCTAATTGCAATTGTAATTATAAAATAGTTACGCTTATATTTATCATTGTTATAGCTCTCAAAGTAGGGCTTAGAGTTTAGTCCGGGCGTAATAATAATAATAATAATAATAATAATAATAATAATAATAATAATAATAATAATAATAATATAACCTTTAGTTGCTTTGATTATTTTACCATATGTGCATATTTTAGTATTTAATAACTATGCGGTAATGTAGGCAGGTACATCTTTCAGTGCAGATGCACAGGCCAAGTCATTGGGTAATACGGGTGGAGGCATGGTGAAGAAATTGAAAGAATTTGATGGGCTTCCATTATCAATGGGCAACAATGGTCACTCTGAAAGTGCTGAAGGCCAAGTTGACCAGAATGTTTCACAGAGGTTTGTGGACATATAATGGCAGCATGTTGCTTGTACTTAAAATTAGTTATATCTTAGACATGTTTGGATCAGCTTAAAAGTTACATTTAAGTATTCGACTTTTTTTTTTGGGGCAGACATGCTCTTTCTGCCAAATCAGGTATATTGGTACTGAGAATCTGAAAGCAAAAGTAACTTACAAACAACCTCAAACTATTTGGCATTAATTTTACTCATAGGAACTTTTAAGCTTAGCCAAACATGCTCCCTCAGCCTAAGTATCCGGCTTCTTAAACTAACTAGAAAATATAAGTTCCTTACTATTTAGATATTCTGAACGGATTGTAATGTTTCATGCTTCCTGAACAGTGAGGAGACCGAAGGTTCTACTGACGAGAGCAATGGAATTACAGCTGGGGCAAAGGTTTCTTATAAAGAATTGTCAAGAATATTACTTTGATTTTGTTTGTGTCAGTTTGAAGTGTATTTTCTCATCATACTTGCATCATTTTCTAGGCTGGTCAGAATGTAAAGAAAAGAAGCTGGGATGGAAGTCCTAACAACAGTAAGCTTCTTTTCTAACTCAAATTTTCCTTACTGGAAATATAATTTCACAAACCGCCGCTTCTTGACCGCCAATCCTTTTTCCCCGTTCCTCGATGTCTCTAACAAGCACATATTCAAGTATAAAAATTATTTTCTTTTCGATTCCATGGTATCGGGAATAATTGTGCGCAGCATATGACCAATATGCAATGATTTCCTGCATGTGCGTGTAGTTACTTTATATAAATATCTTTTTTAAGCTTTGCCAAACATGCTCGTAGACTCGTAGTCTTATTTACATTTGGTATTGCTTTGGTTTTTAGTCCTTAATCAAGTGTATCAATCGAAAGGAATCATCTGTCTATGATGCAAGAATTCTGGATATCCTTTTTTTGTATGACTAAATATGCTACACTTCATTTCCAGAACTTACTTTTAACCACTTTAAGCTGGATAGGTTAGGAAATAGCTTAGTTCTGATGCTTTAATATTCTGAAAGCAGAAGATGGAAAGATTCAGACACAAAACAGTATGATTTCCAGCACAAAAGTTGGTCGAAGATCTGAGAAAACCATGGATGCCATTGTGCCTGCAGTTAATACATCCGAACAATTGATAGGAAAGACGACTACAGCATTGGAACTCAAAAATACTTGTAACACTAATGTGAATCCCAGTTCAACTAGAGTTCCACCACAATCTTGTCCACCAACGCCGAATGAAGAGTGGGTGACGGTACATCTTGAACCTGTTTTCCCCTTGCATTTCTTCCATGCTTTCAATTTTTAACTAACAAGAATACTGGTGATATCCATGTTGTCATGTTGAAATCTAGAAGGCTCAATGTAGCTTCCACAATCTAATCCCGTGAATTTTGGTGTACCCTGATGATACGGAATTCCTGATATTTGTATTTGATTGTTCTGTACAGAATGAGCGAGAGCTGAAACGGGAGAGGAGGAAACAGTCTAATCGGGAATCTGCAAGAAGATCTCGACTGAAGAAACAGGTATGGATATGAATTGAGCATATGTCGTGTCATCGACCGTTTCTTGGACCATATGATTCTATTGCATCTTCAATTCAAACCTGTTACTTAAAGCTTATTTTTTTGTCAAACTGTCTTTGAGCTTTTTCCATTTTTCGTTGGACTCTTCTCGTCCAGGGTGAGGCTGAAGAACTATCTGTGAGAGTCCAATCACTAGTGTCCGAGAATGTGACTCTTAAATCTGAGATGAATAATTTAATGGAGAGTTCTAAGAAACTGAGGCTTGAAAATGCTACATTAATGGTATGACTTTTTTCATGTGTTTCTGTTTACTCCCTATCATTAGTAATATCCACGAGCTTAAAAATGATTAATGTTCACAGGAGAAACTGAAAAATGCACAACTCGGACAATCGGATGAGATGAGTCTATTTGAAATCGATGACTCGAGGATGAAACCGACTGGCACGGTAAACCTACTGGCAAGAGTTAACAAGTCGGGTTCTGTTGACAAAATGGATGAGGAAAACACATGCGAGAAAAAAAGCCCCAGAGCAAAGCTTCACCAACTTCTCGAGACAAGCCCCAGGACCGATCCTGTGGCTTCTCGTTGATCTGCGGATCTGTAATTCTAACCATTCGACCCTGGTCGATGTTGTAATTTCGGCACAAGTTAGAAGCCCGAAATTACTGCTAATTAGTAGTATGTACGATAATTTTCACTTAAAACGATAACAAGGTATCAGCAAGTTAGCAACAACTGGGTTTTGCTTCACAGCCTGCGGGATGTTAGCAGCCGTTGCAAAACCGAGATCGAAGATGAGTTTATATAGCTTAGAGTGATCGGATGGCTACGAATAGGTAATGTATACTGGGGAGACTTAGGATCTATGTTTAGAAAATGTTGTGGAAGAATATGTGGTTTGTGTAATTGTTTAAAGAGCCTTAAAAATTACTGAAAAGATCCATCTACAATTAAGAGCACATTTGCAAATTTTCTGCTATTATGTGATTCTGGTTGTATATGAATACTTAAATTGCAATGTGTAATTGTTGAGCATTTGGCTGTGGCTACATCTACTGAATTTATTTCCATTCCTAGGTTTTGAATTCTGTATTATTTATGACTTGAAAGGTCGAACAATGAATTCTGATTTCTGCAGTCACTTGTTATTATAAAAAAAGGCTGAACGTCAATCTTATGCGTTCCCACCGTCGTTGTTCGGGGATTGGTGGAGGCCTGGATGATGTAAATCGTAAGTTATGCCCCAAGTTGGCCAGGATATAAATACCATTCATTGGACGACAAAGTGTTTAACAAATTCGAATATGTGAAGATTCAATATGTGATTTTTGCGCTGTCAGCGTTTTTGAATTCTCAACATTTGTCATTTGACATTTGTCCCGGGGGCAATCACTTGTTATTATCAATAGGTCTTCAAATTGATCATCTGAAAAAATGAAAACTGAAATCCTTCTTATTGGATGACAGACCAGCACTTCTTGAAAATGGAATTTTTTGTCGATTGAAGAACAATATTCAATATCACTGTTGACGCCACCAGCTTATGGGGTACTTACGGCTCGGCCAACACACGGATTGTCCACCGCGTGGTGTGGATTTGTTCCACGCGAGGTGGACGCGTCCCCAGGGGGTTTCGAACCTTGGACCTTTGGAATATATGAATTCCAAAGGCCTCCCTGGTAACCACTAAGCTACTTAGCTTAGTGGTTGTACTTACGGCTCGGCCAACACACGAATTGTCCAGCGCATGGTGTGGATTTGTTCCACGCGAGGTGGACGCGTCCCCAGGGGGTTTCGAACCTTGGACCTTTGTGGTTACCAGGGAGGCCTTTGGAATTCATATATTCCAAAGGTCCAAGGTTCGATATCCCCTGGGGACGCGTCCACCTCGCGTGGAACAAATCCACACCATGCGCTGGACAATTCGTGTGTTGGCCGAGCCGTAAGTACCCCAGAGGCTGGTGGCGTCAACATAACAAATCCACACCATGCGGTGGACAATCCGTGTGTTGGCCGAGCCGTAAGTACCCCAGAGGCTGGTGGCGTCAACAATCACCATTTCCATTTAATAATATATGTCAGGGTGGATGATTGACTCGGACTCGTTTCATACTATTTGTAGCAGGAAATTTGCAATTTTGGACTAAACTTTTCTAAAAGAATTAGTATATGTTGTGTTGGATGATGAAAATTTATTTTTAAATTTTAATATTTGTCATCATTTGAGATTTTTTTTTTTTTTTACTCGTAACCATCGTCCTAAATGAACTCCAACTATAGTTTGTTTGTTTCGAATGTTAGAGGTTGACAATCTAAATGAGAGAAAAAAGTGAGAAGTTTGAGGACCATAAGCATCCCACCTTTTATATATATATATATATATATATATATTTGGGTGACCTGATCGAGCTTTGAATGTGTGAGTTGCATTTTCGTTGAACCAAAATCAAAGTTAAGTTGTTTTATTGTATAAAATTAAAAATAAATATCACAAACATAATTTCATAATAGATTGAATGAGAATGGGTTAGCACGGTACATCTTATATGAGGAGCGAAGCGCTGTTTTGAATGCACAAGGAAATCAAGAGTTCAAGAGCACACAACAAAGAAAATGCACATGGATCTCAAAAGTTTAAGATAAAGAAAGGTAGAGTGAGGCACTGCTTGGATACCAATGTCCACCTTTGCTGGTGGAGGGTCAACCTTTGACAACACTTGCAGAAAGTTCAATGACCCAATATTGTTTACTTGATATTTACACGTTAGAACTTAGAAATGTCTCGTCCTTTTCATTTATTCAATATTCTTCCAACTCAATCTACAGTAAAACCTCGATAAATGCATGCCTTTGGTACTGAAAAAATATTACTTAACGAGATTATTTATTCATCGATAAATTAATATTTATTATTTTAGAGGAAGTTTTTCAATTATGTATGCGGTCAGAAAAATCAAGAGACAACAATAATGTATTTACTCGAGTCTAGAGAAGCTAAAAAGAATTGATGAAACTTATAATATTTTGGAAAATAAAAGATTTTAAGTTACTGTACATATCAAATGAAAATTTTCAATTCTTTAGCAATATAAGGTAGATATTTGTAGAAGAAATATTTCAACAAGCTACAAATCATTTTTCTCCCAGGCTTCTCATCATTTGAAAGGAGTAAAGAAATCAACATTAAGGCTGTGTTTGATAGAAAAGATGGAAAATAGATGGTAGGAAAATATTTTCTAGAAATTGATTTGGCTGGAAATTATTTTCCTGAAAAATGTTAATTGGAAGTGTTTGATTAGATTAATTTTTCAGGTGAAAAAGTGAGAGATTTTCCAAATTTTGTTGTTTGATTGATATTATTTTTCATGGCAAATAATCAAAATTTAACAAATTTAATAAAAAAAACTTTTTTTCATTCATTTGTACTTGATAATAATAATGTTAATTTCTGAAAAAAAAAATAAGTCAATTAATAATAATAAAAATGATCAAACGTGACGCAAAAGAATTTTCCACCTTAACTGAAAAATATTTTCTCAACAAATAGGTAAGAAAATATTTTCAAGGTAAATGAGGTAGTTGTGCTTTAAATTGTTGTATCTAAGAAAATATTTTTCAAGGCAAATTTTTCCAACCAAACATCCAACAAATGCAAAAGGTGGAAAATATTTTCCATGATTTGAACTTTTCCAAGAAAATAAGACTATATCAAACACAGCCTAATTGGTGAAATGATGAGAGCAATACGTGACTATAAGAAAGAGCATCCCTCTATTAGCCAAAAAGATATGCAAGCATGGGTTTTGCAAAAGTTTGGGGGTCGTTCTCTTTGTATTTCAATTTTGAATTTTGAGTTTTGGATTTTCTTTTGAATTTTGGATTTTGGTTATTTGTTTTGAGATTGCTGAAAACATGTTCTCTTTGTGATTTTGGAAAACTGTTTTCAAAAATAGAAAACTGAAAAATGCGTTTACTTTGTAATTTTTTGATATATTTATTTTGTGATATTTTATATGTAAAAAATGGTTGACTTGTTGAATTACATTAATTTTAATGTTAATAAATCAGTTAGTTCTCTATATCAATAAATTCATCATTAATTCTGTTTCAGCTAAACAAAAATTTAACCACATACCTACAAAATCTTAACATGGATTTATATATAATGACAAAATAATATAAGAATTTCAAGTGAAGGAAGTGTCTCACATTTACCCAAATAATAATAATAATAATAATAAATAAAAAATTACAAAAAAAAAAAAAAAAAATCTTAACATGGATCTATATAATGGCAAAATAACATAAGAACTTCAAGTGAAGGAAATGTCTCACTTTTACAAAAAAATAAATAAATTTTACCAAAAAAAAAAAAAAAAATCTTAAAATGAATCTATATATAATGGCAAAATAACATAAGAACTTCAAGTGAATGAAATGTCTCACTTTTATAAAAAAAAAAAATAATAAATAAATAAATAAAATTTACAAAAAAAATAAAAAAAATAAAAATCTTAAAATGGATCTATATATAATGGCAAAATAACATAAGAATTTCAAATGAATGAAGTGTCTCACTTTTACAAAAAATGAAAAATAAAAATAATTTACAAAATAAAAATCTTAACATAGATCTATATATAATGAAAAAATAACATAAGAACTTCAAGTGAAGGAAGTGTCTCACATTTAAAAAAATATATATTAATAATAATAATAAATAAATAAATAAATAAAATAAAAAAATCTTAACATGGATCTATATATAATGGCAAAATAATATAAGAATTTCAAGTGAATGAAGCGTCTCACATTTGCCAAAAAAAAAAAAAAAATCCAAAACGCGCGTTTTGGATTTTTCAACACAAAATATCCAAAACGCAATAAACTCGTTTTGAGTTTCCTTTATATTTTTTTTGATTTTTTGAAAAACGCGTTTCTGAAAATGGGCAAAGTGAACGGGACCTTGATTTGTCTACCAGTCAATCAACAAAATCAAGAATAATGCTAGAAGCACCTCGGGGCTTACCCTCGAAGTTACCCCCTCCATGTGAGGAGGGGTCACCTTGGGGGTAAGGCCCGATGTGCTTCTAGCATGGTCCCAAAATCAAACACTCTTAAAAGTTCAACAAAATATTTGTAAAAATAGCAATGTTAAAAGGCACAACAACAAAATACCCTGAGTTAGAGAAAGCTTTGTATAAGTGGTTTATTCAATGACAAGAGAAGGTGAATATGTTGGGAGAAGTGATCCAAACCAAAGCAAAAGAATTTTGCAAAAAATGTATGGTGAAACTAATCCAGAATTCAGCTTCTCTAGTTCTTGGCTAGAACGTTTTAAGGCAAGACATGGAATCAAGTCTTACCGACGATTCAATGAAAATGGTTTAGTTGTCAATTGTCATGGAGAACATTGAAAATGTTTTACTTGGAATACAGTCTAAACCAGACCAATTTCAAGTGAAGGGTATTTATAATATGGATGAAACTGGATTATTTTATCAATTGGAAGCCGATCATTCGCTTGTTACAAAGCAATTGTAAGGACACAAGAAAGACAAGGAGAGAATTAATGTTGCTGTTTGTTGCAATGGAGATGGTTCTGACAAAGTACCTCTTTGGGTTATTGATAAATATGCAAATTCAAGGTGGCTTTTAAAATGTGAACATGAAAAATTTTGGTTGCGTGTATTGATCTAACAAAAAAGCTTGGACGACTCACTAACTTTTTCAAGAATTTGTTGGTTGTTTTGACAAGAGAATGAATGGCAGAAAAGTTCTCTTAATAGTAGACAATTGCCCAGCTCATCGAAAGGTTATTGAAGTCTTGAAAAATGTAGAAGTATTTTTCTTGGAGGGCTATGAGGGTGGAACAACAAATCTTGAGAAATTAATGTTTTGAATGCTATCAATTTTGCTAATGCGACTTGAAAATTTTATTTGAAGACAACAAATATTGCAAATTGTTTTCGGCATTGCAAGATTCGGTCAAAGGAAGATAATATTCCCGAATCAGAAGTTGATCAAGATAAAGAGATTCAAAGATTAAGTGAAGTCATTTCTAATTTACGCTATAAAAATGTGATGGATATTAAACATCTTTTGAATTATCGTAGCGAGAATGATGTAGTGATGAATTGCCTACAAATGAAGAAATTATTCAGTCAGGAATGAATATACCTAATGATGACGAGTATGATCCTAATCTAGGTGATAGTTCCATTTGACCAGAAGATTTCATCAAAAAGAAGCATTTCAAGCAATAATCACCTTAAATAATTACTTGCTACAACCTGAACAAAATATTTCGAAAGTTGTGTATGCACTACAAAAACTTAAGGATGGGGTTGAATTTGGTTTATGTGTAAAGAAAAAAAGAAGTAACCTTAGATACATATTTTCAGAAGAAATGACTTTTTTTTAATGAATATTGTTGTTTGACTACAAATTTTAGGTCTATTGTATGAACGTTATTACAAAAAGTTTCAGAATATGTGGACTATATACAATTTTACCATACTTGATGTGAACTCCTTTAGTGTTTCAATCAAATATTCCCACAACAATTTGAAATCAACCCAAGAAGCTAAAATAGTAAGAAATTTGATGAATCTTGACCCAAGTTTATCTTAACCAAAATTCTAAGGAAACTAATCATAACCCAATGAAGAGAATGAAACAAATTTCAAGATGTTTGTGGAAATAATAACAACTACACAAGAAGAATAATCTCAAAATGAAGTTGAAGAAATTTCAAAAGAGTTACAAGATAAGAAAAAGAATTTACCTCTTCAAAATGCTCTCAAGAATCTTCAAAGTCCAAGCTATCTTAGGGTTTGAGAAAGATGTGTATTTACTATTTATAGTACAAATATTTGGGAATGAAATAAAAATCGAAAATGAATTAGATCTCGCGATTCTGCATTTCTGAACTACCCCGTGATTGCGTGGAGGAAATTTGCGCGATCGCGGGGAAGACGCAAAAACATTCTGTCGCCCAAGCCTGAGCAATCGCGCACTTGTTTTGGCTCGCGATCGCTCGGGCATCTAAAATTCTGTACGCGCCATCTTCAGTATTTTGATTGTAACTTTTGATCTTAATGTCCGATTGATATAATTCAAAATGCGTTGAAAACTTGACGAAAAAGGATATAATTCTTCGAGAAATAGTGAACCTCAAATTTGGACTTTATCTATGTCAAAACTTTAATTGAATTCATAACTTGATTCTTGACTTATTCTTCGACTTAGTCACTTTTTTAGCCTCGAGCCTCGTTGGTGCCTCATACTTAGGTGGCCTCAATGCACGTGATGTCAAAACTAACAACGTCATCCATTTGGGCTCGACTCCATATTTTGTGAACGAGTCCCGTCATTAACTCTTGAACTTCTTGGATCTTGTCATAGATCCTACCGACATGCTTATCGAGGATTAACTTGGTTGACTCCTTTCATTCTCTTGAATACTACTCCACTCCCCACCATTCAAGGTGGAAGTAATAATTTATTAAAATAAACAAGTACGTACTTTTGACTACCACCCTTGACTTGTGGTGGTCCCTAAAGTTAAAACAGTAACCACATGGTACTCCCCCTAAATCTCGTGACTCTCGTGAAACTGAAACACCAACTTGTTTGTTTCTCCTTGACACGTGATTCGGAGTTTACCACCTCCAATACTTGTTTCTTGATTAACGTTAAAACTAATACAAAAATAAGTGATTTTTTTGACAAAATTTATCTTCAAAGTCGCGTATGAGCACCAAACATTATTGAATACACGTGTTAACAAGCTCATACATATAAATATAAAAAACTACAATGGATTTGAACTTTGAAGAAACGTGGAAGAAGTATTATACTATTTACGCGTTTTTTTATTTCAAAAATCTTTCTTATTTGATACGTTAAACAAAATAAAACTCATTTTATATATTTCTGTTTTGTTTACATTGTTTAATCGTGTCCAATCTTGTACTATTTCTTCACTTATTTATAATTAAATATAAACCTTCTTTTAGATTTTTTTTTCCTAAACAAAAATTTAAAAATATATGTATAAATTGGATAGCTATCTCAAATTTTCTTATTATTGACTTTATACCGTCGATTCTCAAGTTAAGCAGTGTGGGATTATTGGCTTAAAACCAAACAAACAAGTCCTTAGAAATACTATCTTGTTTAACATAAATTTGTGTGGTATTTCGAGGATTACTTAAAGTAATCGGGGGCAAAAATTAAAAAAAAATGGCTTACGACCGTTAAAATAAATTGGGAAATAATTTTTAGTAGTTGCATAAATTTGTTAAAATATTTTTACAAGTTAATTTTGAATTTGGGTATTTTTTGCAAAATGTGGTCAAGTTTTATAAGAAATGTGCAACAAGTTTTTTAAAGGTGGTGGTGCATTTTCTCTAGAAAAGGGTTTTCTAGTTTTCTCTCTACAAAAATAGAACTTGGGGTTTTTTCTTCAAGATAGTCAAGGAAAAGTTTATCTTCTTGATTGGATTGAGAGTGCATGATTTTTGATTTCTAAATGGTATGGTTGTGAGTCTACATTTCGGTATCGAATTCATTGATTTTGGCATTCTTGGAGAATAGTTCTTCGTGTTCTTGATTTTGTAAATCAAGGTAAAGATCCTACAGTGGTATCAGAGCGAGTTGGAAGAATTTGGAGAATCCGGTTAGAAAACGAGATTGGAGGCCAAGAAACCGGTGAAGGCAGAAACTGAGACCGAAGCAAAGAAAAAAAATATGTGGAAGCACCGCACTGTTGAAGAAGCACCGAGAAGAACCGAAGGAAGTGGCCGTGCAGAGACCGAAGAAAAACAAGAAAATTTGGGAAACCAAGAAAGAACTCGGTGGAGCTGAAACGGACCAAGAAGAGACAGTGAGAAGTGGAAGAGAAACCAGGCTGACCAGTGAAGAAGCAAGGTCTGACCGAAGCAAGAAGAAGTCCTCTGCCATTTTTCAAAATCTGACTTCCGGCCATCCAATCGGCGATCCAAGACCACCAGCAGGACCGCAAGGTGGAGGAGAACACTCGACCGGAATTTGGGCTGAAAGCGGTGGTCAGAGGTGGCGAAATCAACCGGAAAAGAAAGTGCAACCGGAACTTTAAACTGAAATTCCCGTCGGTAAGGAGCTCCAATCAATGAACGGTTTGCGCCATTGGACTCGTGACGGAGAGGAGAATCTTGTAGTGTGTCGGGCAAAAATTTTCGGCAGGCGGCGGCAGTGGTGGTTTCCGGCGGAGGCAGCGGTTTCCGACGAGGCTCCGGCGACAAATTTTGACACAGTGTTCTAAAGGACCTGCAGAGTCCATATTCGAAGTCCGTTTCATCAAATTCGATTCGGATATTGTTTAAGGTTTGCAAATGGTTTTTTGCATGATTCTTTAGATTGATTTTTTGAGATTAAACTGGTGCATTGAAGACTCCTATTATAGTTGTACGAACATTTAAGATAATTTCTGAGCTCGGGGTTTTGTGAACAAATCGGAGAAGGGCTAGAAGTTGGGATTCCTTGAGGTTCGGGTTTGACAGGATTAAGTTTTAATCTTGGGTGTATTGAATTTTACAAGATTAGGTATTAATCTTCAGTTTAATAGGAGGTCTTCTTGCTGATTTGACGTGAGAATTAGATTCAAGGGGATATTTTGACAAGATTAGGTGTTAATCTTGGGGGTATGCAAGGTTACAAGATTAGGTGTTAATCTTGGGTATTAAATTCTGCATTATATACCGATTTTGTTGCTGTGGCTATTTTTACTTGCTGGAATTTGCAAGGGGAGTGATAAGTATCATTCGGTGAGCAACGGTGTTTTTGAACAATGGTTTCAAGAATGGGATCTAGGTTCGAGCTGGAGAAGTTCAATGGTAAAGGGGGTTTCTCCCTTTGGAAAAAGAAAATGAAAGCAGTATTGGTGCAACAAAGGGTTGCAAAGGCATTGGAGGAACAATCCGAATGGCCGGAGGCATTATTAGCCAAAGATGATGAAGTAGCTGAAATTCAAGAAGTGGCATATAGCACTTTGATTCTTCATTTCTCAGATAACATTCTGAGACAGGTAAACGATTCTAAAACTGCTTTAGAAATCTGGAATAAGCTCATGAAATTTATGCTGCTAAAACTGTTCCTAATAAAAAATTTCTCTTAGAAAGAATTTTTGGTTTCAAAATGGACCCCTCCAAAGATCTTGAAACAAATTTAAATGCATTTTCTGCAATGACTTTAGATTTAACGAACAGTGGACAGAAAATCGAAGATGATCAATTAGCTATAATTTTGGTAAATTCCCATCCAAAATCTTTCAAAGAACTTAAAAATGTTATTAAATATGAAAGGGATACCATCACTCTTGCAAATGTCACTGCTTCGATTAGGTCTAAAGCATTAGAAATAAATTTGGAGGAGAAAGCTGTCCATAATGAAACGGCTTATTTTGTTAAAGGTAAATTTGGTAAGAAAGAGTCAAATGCTATGAACTTTAACAAGAATAAGGGTAAGAGTAAGGAACAGTGTGTTGACCTATGGTTAACTTAACCTTATTGTTTTGATCATAACAAACAAGAACATATTGTATTATTTACAAGTGTGCTTCAAGTGTTTCATGTAATGATAAATATTCAAAGCACTCTATGTTCAAATCGTCTCTCAAAGATATAAATCAAAACTATGTGATCAATCACATGAGATGCAAAGAAGATCATGAAAGAATTGAAGATATTCGAAGATCAAAATTGAAGTTGAAAAGCATGACATGAAGATCAAGAATTCAAGCATACAAGATTAGAGTTCAAGTTCAAGAGTTGATTTAACCTATGTAAAGGTATAACACTCTCAATCTTTAGCGATGAAATTCAACGAGCTCGAAAATGATTTTTATGCATCAAGAAACTTACTTGAAAATTCATCACTTGCATAAAATATTTTTAAAAGCTATTTGATCTTAAATCATAACATGAAATAATTTTTGGAAAAATAAACTTTTTGACATAAAAACAAAAATTCAAAATTTTCATATTTCGGTCGACCGAAATATACTTGATCGACCGAAACTCTGGTCGACCGAAAAATCTGATCAACCGAAAGTTTAAACGGCTATAATGCAACGGCTATTTTTTTAACTTTCGGTCGACCGAAAGTGTGAATCGGTCGACCGAAACTGGCTGAAGCTCAAATTCTTGATCTATAAATAGACATCTCATTTGCATTCAAAGCAACAACATAGAAAAGATTTTATACAAACTTTCTTGTGAAAATTCATTGTTCTTACTTGGTTTATATTCATCTATTTTTATTACAAAACTTTGATTGATCTAAACTTTGTTTTATCAAATCATCAAAGATTTTGGAAGAAAGTTTTGTGAAGATTATTGGTTTTATATTGTTTAAACTTCTTCAACATCTTCACATTATATTGGAATTGAAGTGTAAGTCTCTCTTTGTTCTAAACTTGTTTTAATCTTTTAAAAGAGAGAAATTCCAATTAAGGAACTTTGATTATTTGTGCTGCATTTTTCATTATCATTTGATTCATCAAAGTTCCATTGCCTAAACACTTTGAGCTTAACTTATTGTTAATTATTCAAGTGTGGCATCTCTTGGTACTAAATTTGATTCAATATTTTAACAAGAGATCATTTGAAAAACTTTGTTTGATTGCAATGAACTTTCCATTATCATTTGCATCAAAGTTTTTCTCTAACACTCGAGCTTAATTCATTGCTATCTATTGAAGTGTTAGCCTAACTCTCTCGGTACTTAATTTGAGTATATCATTTGTCAAGAGAGTTATTTCAATTGTAAATTCAATCCATTAAATCTTGTGGTTTCGAGAGCCCTGTGAAAACTCGATTGTTGGTTTCGAGAGCCTTGTGAAAACTCAATTGTAAAGGATAGGTGCTCCTTGTTGTAAGTCGCCCAAGGATTTGGTACTCCTTGTTTTAAGTTACCAATATAGTGGATTTGGCCTTGCTCGTGACGGAGAGCTCGGTAACAGGGGACGTAGATCACGTTGGTTGATTGAACCTCCATAAATCGCGTTTGCATTATCTTATCCCTTTTTCTTACTTACATTGCACTTACTCTATTCTATCAATTTATATTGTGCAACACTATATCTAAGTGCTATACTTTCTTTATCAATTAAGTTTACACATATATATAGCACACTACATTGATAGTTTAGTTACTTGTAACACTAAGTGCTCATACTTGTATCAATTGGTTTTTAAGTTTGAGATTATTTATCGAAAAAGTTTTATAAACCAATTCACCCCCTCTTGGTTAGTTTATCTTGGGCTAACACAGTGGAAGGGCAAGGGTAGTGGTAGAGATGGAG
The DNA here is from genome assembly GCA_963555705.1 of Ligustrum vulgare. Lineage (NCBI taxonomy): Eukaryota > Viridiplantae > Streptophyta > Magnoliopsida > Lamiales > Oleaceae > Ligustrum > Ligustrum vulgare. The sequence continues at coordinate 30,419,020 of OY743189.1, read as the reverse complement.
ATAAGTGCTTTCATTGTGGTAAAACGGGACACTTTAAGAAAGATTGCTATGAGCGGCTAAGGAAGAAAGAGGGGCTGCGGGATGTAGCTGAAAGTAATACTGCTTTTGGGGCTTTTGGAAATGATGATGATCAATTGAGAGTGTTAAATGTGACATTAGGTGAGCGGAATCAAGAGTGGATACTTGACTCAGGGTGTTCCTATCATATGACCTCCCATAAGGCTTGGTTTAAGACCTATAGAGAGATAGATGGGGAGAATGTGTATTTAGGGAATGGTGAGTCTTGTACTGTGATGGGAATAGGTGAAGTTGTGGTCAAGATGTATAATGGGGTGGTTAGAGTTCTAACTGGGGTGATGCATATACCTGCTTTATCCAAAAATCTTATTTCTTTGAGCACATTGCATATGTCTGGTTTTCATTATGAAACAAAGAATGATAATATGTTAGTATGTAAAGGCAATGACATTGTGATTAAAGAAATATTGAGAAATAGACTTTATTATATGTTTGGCACAACGGTAATTCAAGATCATTCATGCTCACACATAATTCAAAAGGATGACACTCAATTGAGGGACAAAATGATAGCCCATGAAGGAAATAAATTTCCTTGTATTTCTATTGCTACTAACAATGTTGCAGGTTTAACTTCAAATTCACTTGAAAGTGAGTTTTTGGAGGGTAAGGAGTTTGGAATAAACTCTAGTGATCAAGGAACAAGTGATTTTGAACCAGTTGTTGAGAAAGTTCAACAAGAAAATGATGGAGTTCAACAAGAAGCTAGTCAAGAAAGCTTATATGACTATCTATTAGTCATGGATGGTGAAAGGAGGCAGGTAAACTCTAATCCTAGTTTTTATTCCATTAGTCTAAAAGAGTGTTCTCTTTTGACAGGTATTAAGGAATCCACAAGTTGTGGAGAAGTTAGGAAGATTCAAAGTGCAATGCAAGAGAAGATGTTTTCTCCTAAACCATCAAATCAAAAGGCTTGGAAGGATGAAAGCTTCCAAGAGGACTTTCGGAATATGTGAAGGTAAATTTAGATTAGGTGGAGGTTTGGTTTAAGCCAAGGTGAAGGAATGTAGGATTATTGGCTTAGAACCAAACAAACAAGCCCTTAGAAGTGCTATCTTGTTTAACATAAACTTTTGTGGTATTTCGAGGATTACTTAAAGTAATCGGGGGCAAAAATAAAAAAAAAGGGCTTATGACCGTTAAAACCAATTGAGAAATAATTTTTATTAGTTGCATAAATTTGTTAAAATATTTTTACAAGTTAATTTAGGACTTGGATATTTTTTGCAAAATGTGGTCAAGTTTTATAAGAAAGGTGCAACAAGTTTTTTAAAGGTGGTGGTGCATTTTCTCTAGAAAAGGGTTTTCTAGTTTTCTCTCTACAAAAATAGAACTTGGGGTTTTTTCTTCAAGATGGTCAAGGAAAAGTTTATCTTCTTGATTGGATTGAGAGTGCGTGATTTTTGATTTCCCAATGGTATGGTTGTGAGCCTACATTTCGGTATCGAATTCATTGATTTTGGCGTTCTTGGAGAATAGTTCTTGGTGTTCTTGATTTTGTAAATCAAGGTAAAGATCCTACGAGCAGTAAGAGTCGAAGAAGATAATCACTAATTTAAAATTAGCTTTCTTGAGACAAGAAAATTTGGGTGAAAGAAAAAAAGGGTAATATACAAATTAACTTTATATATTGCACTTTTCAAGTGTGCTTGATCTACTAAGGCCACCTCCAATCAAACGGTACATCCGATCTCCATTTTGGTGCAGTAATATAGTGCTGCACCAAATATAGCGCTGCATTGTAGCTATGGCATCCATTTTGCACTTTTTTCCTCCAATTTTATATGCAAATCTTTTTTATTCCTACCATGTACTTTGTTAATTCTTATTATATTAATCATTTGATTCTAAGTTATATAGTGAAGTTGATTATTATTTTTATTAACATAATAAATTAATTTTATCTAGATTTAAATAGTAATAGAATATGCAATTAAATAATTTTCGAAATAAATCAATTGTGAGCAATGAAAATAATAAGAAAGTATAAGGTTTAATGTTCACTTGAGTGTATTTGATAGAAGATGGAAAAGAAAATGGAAAATATTTTCGTTTCAGTCTAAATTTTTCTACCTCAACTCATAAGAAAACATTTTCTTGAAAATTAGCAAAAATAAGCTTTAATTGATTGTACCTAGCAAAAATTTAAAATGACAAAATTTCCAATCAAACACTAAAGCTAGAAATGATTTTTCTTGATTTGACATTTTTCATGTAAAATTTGCCCAATTAAACACACTTGTGTTTGAAACAGAGCATTTTTCATGAAGTTGGAATATTTTCCCACTTTTCCATATTATAGTGTTTGATTGCTACTTTTTTGCCATCAATTCATTTTCCATGTATTGACTTCAAGCGTTGCAATTCCTCCAAATTAGGGAATTCACTTTCCAATCAACATAGGAGGTTTTATTTTCCTGGCAATTCGTTTAACCATTTTCGTCACGTTTGATCATTTTTATTGTTGTTAATTATTTTATTTTTTTTTCCAAAAATTAATATTATTATTATCAAGAACAAGTGTGTGAAAAAATTTAAAAAATATATTTTTTTTTTATTAAAATTGCTAAATTTTTATTTATTTATCATAGAAAATAATGTCAATCAAATAACAAAAGTTGAAAAAGTTTCCACTTTTTTCAACTAGAAAATTAAATCAATCAAACACATTAACTTCTAATTCTCAGGAATTCAATTTTTTATAATTCGTCTTCTTTCCATTCAAATTTTACCATCGCTATCAAACAGAACCTTAGTTAAAATTTGGAGTAACGGGTTGAATATGACTAAATATGATAGTTCAAAAACTACATATTTTTGTGCAAAATTTACATTGAAATGAAGTTTCTCATTAGAGATGGTCTAAACCATACCCATATGAGGTTCACAAACTAAAATCATGACTCATGTACTGAAAGTATTTAATCTAGATGATAGAAGACGAATTTTTTACTTAAATTTAGCCCATATTTGGTACTTCTAAAATTTAAAATTTTAATATAAGGCAATTTTTTTTTTTTTTACAATGATCTGAGGGAAAGTTAACATTTAACCTTAACCACACTTTTTATTAAATTCACAAATTTTTAATCACATATTTCATCTACTTTTATCAAAATTTAATAAAAATCTGATTTTTATCCATACGAAACAGGGGCTTGACTTCTATCCAAATCTCGAACCTATCTTGTGAATCTTTTTTCTTTAAACTATAAATTCCAATCCGAAATTCAATCATATGACATTGTATGGATTTTTCTTTCAAATTCTTAAATTCAATCAATAACATTATATATATAATTATATATGGACAAATTACCCAACAATCATTTTGCAAGCATGTACACTTGTGCACCCACGTGTACATTTAACATTCCTGCTCAACGCATTGCACAATGACATGTATTCACGTACCTCTGCCTTGACCCACATTTAAAAATAATTATTTAAGCCCATTTTTACTTATAATTATTTCATATTTAATTCTGGCCATCCCAAGCCCAGGTATCAGTCCTCCCTAAATCTGAATCTTCATCACAGTTAGTTAAATCCTTTATTAACTTCATTTCACACTAATGCATTGTATAAAGTTGACATTTTGTTGATTTTTTTTTTTTTTCTAATTTAATGCGATTTTTATTGTTTACTTAAAATGGGCTCTCTTGAATTTAAATGCTTCATTTCAAAGCTCCAAAGTTTGTGGAATAGTTAACCTTTACGGCTTTACGTATTGTTGAGGTGAATTTGAGTTTATTTGACAATTCAAGAAAATATAAAGGATTTTCTTGAATATACCGAGATTTATTTATTCTCCACAAGATTTCCTGGTTCTCAGATTCAGATTTGGAAACTGGGATTTTCCCGTTTGTCACCCAGAAGAAATTTTGGAAGCATTTATTTGAAAAACTGAAGAGGTTAATTTGATTTTCTCTTTATATAGGTTTGCAAGTCAATTTTTCTTTATCATCTTATTTGTATTTTTCTTATGTAAATGCGGAAACGGTGCCTTTAGTAGACTTTCGGTGAGTTATAGCCGACTTTTTGCCTTAAATCTAGGTAGGAAGAAGAATATTTTTGGTCTTTGTCAAATGTTACATTTTGTAGACATCCTAGGAAAACTTGTAAATCTTAATTGCTGCTTAACCATGACGTTTTTCCATAGACTTTTAAGTCAAGATTTTCATCTGAATTTAAGGGAGTTGTAAGATAAGGGTAATGTAGGAAATGATAAATAATCGGTGGCTTTTGAATTTGTATCGTGTTACTCACATGTGTCTTCTCTACTTAATTGGAGTAGAGATTGTTCTAATTTGAAAAGTTTTATTAGGATTCAAAAGTTGGAGATTGAGAGAGAGAAACGAATTGCGTTTTGGTGTTCTGCATTGAAAAGAATGGGGCATTCTGCAGCAGTTTGGGACCATAGAGCAGCAATCGAATTGACAAAGTACTGGAATGGGACCGATCAGGTGACGCTTCGGAATTCTCGGGGGGCGTCTGCACGGGTAAAATCCCATGATTGATACATAGAATCTTTATTTTCCCTATTTCATTGAAGTTGGTATTGAATACAAGTTAAAATGATTATACAGATTAGTTTGCACGGAGGACATGTGATCTCATGGCGGAATGATCAAGGCGAAGAACTTCTATTCTCCAGCAGTAAGGTGAGATTTTGATTCTGAAACTCATTAAAGTTTTGTCTAGGCTAAATCTAATGTTAAAGTTCTTGTTAATATTGACGTTGTCGACATCCTTACGAGGTTCAAGTGGCTCAAAGATATAAATATTTAGGAAATGTGGAAGTTTCTGGGGAAGAACATAATTTTAACAATTTGAAGAGTCGGACTGTCATTAGGAATTTAATGGTTATTATACTAAACGAGGGCTCTTGCCATTGTAGACTTGTCGATTTATCGACTTTCACAATAAATTTGGTTAACTTGGTTCTTGCTCTTGCGAAACAAATTTCAAAGTTTTCTCTTGGCACAATAACTTTTCTTTCGGCGATTTCACGATAATTGAAGGTCTGTCTGTCTTTGAGTTTTCATGTATGCTGATTAAGTTTTTGTTGAACTTTCCTCCTTTTCTGGTTAATTTTGAAGGATACCGTCTATAAGGCTTTAAATCTTTTATAGGCCATCTTCAAGTCCCCAAAAGCGATGCGTGGAGGAATCTCTATTTGCTTCCCCCAGGTAAACTGCATATGTTTGAGATAAATTTTCAGTGTCAAATCCTCGACTCATGTATCTAAACGATGTTTTCAGTTTGGAAACTGTGGTTCAATTGAACAACAAGGATTTGCCAGAAACAAAATTTGGACCGTCGAGGATGATGCCCCGCCTTTGCTAAATTATGACATCCGTGGTAAATCCTTCGTTGACTTGTTACTCAAACCAGGCGGAGAAGAACCCAAGTGTTGGCCTCATGGGTAAGAACTTGAATGCTTTGGAGCTTTATGCTGCTTATTCTGTTCTTCTGGTTAAAAATTATGTTGTTTCCGCAGTTTTGAACTTCGTGTTCGAGTGTCTCTGGCATCGGATGGAAACTTGGCAGTGATATCTCGCGTTAGGAACATCAATGGGAAACCTTTTAGCTTCTCATTTGGGTACCATACATATTTGTCTCTTTCTGACATAAGGTAAATGTTCGACTTTTGGCACACATAACGAATGAGTTTTTGAATTTAATCTTAATTCTACAATTATTTGGACTGTCGTCCGTTAGCGAAGTGAGACTAGAAGGTTTGGAGACGCTTGACTATCTAGACAACCTTTGCCAAAGAGAACGTTTTACAGAGCAAGGAGATGCCCTAACGTTTGAATCCAAGGTAAATCGAGATTTTACATCTGGTAACTTTCATTTTGGAGAGAATGGAAGGGAATGCTCTAACTGGAGAAGCCCTGTTTTCCCCCTTTCTTGCAGATTGATCGCGTTTATCTTAGCTCTCCAAATTGCATTGCTGTTCTCGACCACGAAAGGAAGAGAACATACGTGATAAGAAAAGAAGGTCTACCTGATGTTGGTAAGATGCTTCTATTCAGAACAGGAAATTCCTCATCAGCTTTATTCTGCTATACTAATATATACAAGTGAAATTTTGTTTTTTTTATACAGTTGTGTGGAATCCGTGGGAGAAAAAATCGAAAGCAATGGCAGATTTTGGCGATGAAGAGTACAAACAGATGCTTTGTGTTGATGGAGCAGCAATCGAGAAACCAATCACCTTGAAGCCAGGAGAGGAATGGACAGGGCGTTTAGAGCTCGCGGCTGTGCCCTCGAGTTTGTGTAGTGACTCCTTAGATCCCCAGCTTAAGTAAGAACAATTTACTTACTTGTATAACCCGTGTTTATAGTTCGAAATTTAGCGTGTAATACGTGTTTAGTTTGGATAATTAGAAAATCCTTCAATGGAATAGTGAAGCCTATGGGTTTTTGTTTTTTGGTGAAATGGCTGCTATTTTCAGTTCGAACAGAAAAACATAAAACACAGAACAATAAATTGACTTTTGACAGTACTATTTTGGTTACATTCTTCCTCTAAACAATAAAAGTTCAAAAATGCACCATTAATTGGTATGTTTCTCATCAGAAATCTAGCAACGAACTCACAGATGTGATACTCTGCTCGTAAGCTATACACCCCTGCGAAACTCTAATTTCTTGGTATTCTCGAGCAATATCTGCGAACGAAATGACAAATTTTAGAACGTTTGGAGAGATGAACGACGAAAATGGAGTATTGCAGCTGGAAAAACAAAGAAAGAAACAGGAAAGAAAGCAGATCAAGTTGAAAGCTCTTACTTCTCTGATGTAATTTGCCACTGCTTTGCAACCTTCTATTGCTAGTTGCATGACATTTTCAAAAATATCGATTGGTAATTTAGCATCCATCTACAAGGAGGAAAAAATCATAATGTTTTAAGGGATCAATAACGGATCCTTGATTCCTAGGTCACAAGGAATACTAGGGCCTGTTCGGCGGCTAGGGGAAGGGAATTGATATTATTTGGTTGATTTATTTGTATTTTCTACGTAAGATGTGGGGTTAAGAATTGGAGAGAGAAAATATGGATGGTTAAAAAGTGGTATAAGAAATTGTGTAAATTAAATTTTATATATTTTTTGTCATTTTCCCATTTAAATGCTGCAGCCGAACAGACTCCTAGATTCTTTTCAGTCAGTCATACTGAATTTTATATTAGATGGTGTGAATACTAAAGAATGATCAGTGAGAACCTGAAGAAGAGTCACTTTGTCCAACTTGGGCAGAATTCCCACAGTGACATCAGGACCTCCAGCACTATCTTCGACATAGTTTAAATCTGCTTAAAATTTGAAGTGTTAATTTCTATAGTATGTTGTAATTGGATAATAAGGAATGAGAGCAAATACAAAATATGTCTATGACATGTTTGGCACAGCTTGAAAAAAGCAAAGTACCTTTTCAGAAAGCAAGTTTTGAACTGAAAAGTTCAGAAAGAAGTTACTTCTGAAAAGGCTCAACATGTTTGGCAAAATATTTGTTACTCAAAAGTAACTTTTAAGCTTAGCCAAGCATGCTCTATGAAGTTAAATAAAGGAGGCTGTATATTTACCAAGCAGAGGAATGTTATTAAGGTATCCAGCGCTGCATGAGGTAACAAGATCACGCATAGGTATCCCAGCATCAGCCAGGGCCAAGGTTGCCGCATTTATGCACGCTGATCTTGTCCCTGAGGAACATAAAAATAAGACAGTACAAGAAAGTGCATAAAACACGAGAAGTACACAAAATAGTTCCTGCTGAATTGAAGGATCAATAATGGATCCTAGGTTACCTCCATCTGCTTGGAGAACTTGGACAAATATATCTATCTGCAAAACATAAAGAACATGGATTTAATTTAAAAAATAAAAAGAGGTAAAAATTCGCCCTGCATTAGGTTGCAGTAAAACCTGAGAACGAGGCATGAGGTTTGTCAATATGCAAGCTTCCATTGTTTGGCGAATAACCAAAGATATCTCTGTGGATCTCCTGCATATCACATAAAAGTTAATTCAAAGGAATTAATTGCATTTCAATGTAAAATAGAGTCCTTTCAGTCATTTTCCTGAAAAGGATTTATTCATAAAGTCTTTCATAGTTCTTACAATACATGAAGCTAAAATAACTGTAAAACGGAGAGAGAGAACTCTAGGATCAAAGAGCGCTTCTAGAGCATCCAAGAATACTTGGGCTTAACTGTTTAGCCCCCATTATTTCCCAAATAATGTGGTTTTGAATTAGTGATGGCAATGGTACGGGTATGGGTCGGGGACCTCAACCCCATCCCCGTTACATGCGGGGCAGGGTCGGGGCGGGTGGGGACGGGGATTAAAAATTCTCCGTTTAATCCCCGTTATTATTTTTTTTTTTGGATCAACCTTTTTTTTTTAAAAATAAATAAATAAATAAAACTAAAACTTATTATCCCATGCCTTTAAGTTAGTAATACAGGTTGAAATCATCCAACTTGGTTTAAAGGAATATATAATTTTTCAAAATGTATTGAATTTTTACTAGTTTTTAATTTTTTAAATTATAAACGGGGCGGGGACCTCAATCCCATCCCCGTAACAGGGATAAAATCACTACCATCCCCGCCCCATTCGGGCGCGGGTCCCCGCGGGGATCGGTTCTCGCGGGGAAAATTGCCATCACTATTTTGAATAGTATTTTTGAGAGAATGTGTGGTTAAAAAATGTTTGAAAAGTCAAATATTGTAGGCTTGACTAAAATAGATGTTGAGATTGAGTGTTTCAAAATTTTGGTTTTCAAAAAATGGAGGTTACACAGGGGCATAATGATCCCATGCCAGTATCTAGTATCATCTTAAAATACTCAAAATTGAGTTTTGCAGTTCAAACAATCCAAGGCCTCAGATTTCAGATTTTGTTGTGGAATGTAACTTCGATGGCTTATAAGCATGAAATAAGCAACCCCAGACATGGTCTTTTATTGGAAAGAAAGATCCTTGAATTATTGAATATATCCATTATCATCTGACTACTTGCAGAAATGTCGAAAAAATAGAAGACCAATTAACACAAAGCTTTCGCAAGAGATGCCAAGACTTGACCCCTTTCAAACAATTAGGATAATTCATATGGTTGATTTTTTGTAGTGGTTCTTCATATATAATTACTATTTAAATTTTTCCTTTCTCAAACAACTCAAGCGTATCTTTGATAATTTATGGCTGCATCTTGCGAGCTACAAGCACAACTATAGACCATTCAAGATTGGGTAAATTAGCACAAGAAATTCAACAATGCATTAGTAGCCTAATCATGCTCCGAGAATGGAGCTACAGACTTTTCTAAATGTTAAACGAGATTTGTACTCTTACAAGCGGATTACCTGTCACCCTTTGGTTTTCTCATGCGATCTCCAGTACTGAAATTAGCCATGCTATACTCACACCGCACCTGGCAACATTATCAAGACGTTAATTTAGAATAATGACTGAAGCAGAAAACCTAGCCTCTACTTGGTATGCTAGTTCATACATAAGACATTTCCCCAAACCACTTTTCAACCATATATTTTACCTCGAAACATCACATTCTTTGTTTATAAACAAAAAAAAATTACCAAACAGAGGCTAGTCATAGAATTGGTTGCAGAAGGTAGTTTACCAGAGCCTTGTCATTCATTTGCTGACCCTTGTTTTGGACCTGAAAGATAGAACAATGGATTGAAAATGTCACTGGTGAGTAGATAGATAAAATGTTCAATTAATCATTCCTTCGTAATTCAACTAAAAGAAGCACGGAAATTTCATATACAAGACCAACTTCTTCTCTTGTTTGAGCATTTATGAGTTCTCTTTCTTTTTCTTTGGGTGAGATGAACATGCAAAATCTATCAGCAGATAATGTAAACCACCCTTTTATTTAGCAATACGTACAGAATAACAAAAGTGTGCCGTTATATCTATAGCAAATACATACACTCAAAATTAAGAAATACGCAATTACTCCCCCACAAGGTGGCTCAATGTGTGTGTGTGTGTGTGTGTATTCTAATCGAGGCACTAATAAAGGAAGTTTTGTTTGATAAGCTAAGCATCATCAGTACTCATTTCACAGCCAGTGAAATTGATAAAACAGTTGGCCCTGGCCGAATATTAATAATCAAGAAATGCATCATTTTAGCTAGATTCCATTACCGTGGAAGTTATACCTAACATCCTATTTCAGTTAACGTGGTTCTTGATAACACTGAAACCCAATGAAAGAGGCAGCATGTCACTAGCATATGCACCATGTAGAGCCTCTTATAATATATGATGTCACGTTCATTATGTTTACAAAGATTGCCACTGAAAGATGCATTGGAATGTTAATAACCCAAAAATTATACTATTAAGAGTGTGAACATGACATGGAAATACTCTATTTATCAATGTAACATAAACTAAGTGTTGCAGGTTCATTTTATAATTATTTATCTGCAGGATCACCAAGAACAGTTACAAAAACAGTTGATTAAAATGAAAACTTAAAAGTGAATACAAATTATATTCACTTTTCCAAGGAAAAAATAATCCAAACAAGCACATTAAATAACGTCCAAATGCCATGGCGATTGATGCCCTGTGGCGAAATAAATGCCATGCAATGTAATCGTACTTATAATCTTAAATATTATGAAACAGCATATGAAGAGGGATACCTCTCGAGGACCATAGACTGCAGCAATGACTTTGGTGTTACCCATTTCGAAAGAAGCCGAACTGCCAGGAAATTTATAGGGGTTATTAAACCAAAACCATCAAAAATTGAAGCTCATTTAAGCATATCAGGCTAAGCTTATTAAAAGGAAAGGTAGTTTTTAAGGAATGTAAATTACCCATCAGCTTTTGCTACTACGCCTACTTCTGCACGAAGCTGCCTCATCTGATATTGAAAAATATATACATACATTAATTGCATGAGACGGTAATTTCTTGTTAAGGTAAAAACCAGTAGTTAAAACAGAAGGTTGCAAAGAAATCAAAATTTGTGTATCAGAACGAAGAAGAGATATGTACCTCCGTCGGGCGGCGACCGTCGAGGCGAAGGCCTTCGGGGCTCACGTACTCCATCTCCGCCGCACCACAACCACACGCACCGAGGAGAAAATATAGAGAGAAAGAAGAGGGAGTAGGACGATTGTTTGAGTTTGGGGTTTTACGGGGTTTTTCGGATTAGCAATTTTTTGATCATTTAGGAATATAAAAAAAATTGGGGGAAATTGTAGGATTTGCCCTTAACCTAGCATTACATGAGGAAGTTCTTCAACTTTAAAAAAGAGCAAGTTGATCCTCAACTTTTTACAGAATCAGTACACGATAGTGGGAATTGTTAATTTACCCAATATAAGCAACATATAATCATATTTTGATCTGATCCACGACCACAGGAAGAAGAAAAGCAAAAGTAATTAACATCCGCACAGGTCATCAGTCCACCCTCATACAGTCATACATCTCTCTTTCTGCATAATTCACATATATTTTTCCTTTTGTTTTACTTTTTCTGAAATAAGAATATTGGGCAGATCCGAGTCTTTGCGTTGATTTGTTTAGATGGCTTCGAAGAGGATCTTGAAGGAACTCAAGGATCTACAGAAAGATCCACCTACTTCTTGCAGCGCTGGTAATTTTTTATTTATTTGATATTTTTTTCACGCTTTTTTGCGAGTTTATTTTTGGTTTTATTATTATTATTTTATTTTTATTTTTTTTTAATTTTTTTTTGGCTGTATCCAGGTTTGATCTGTTGTATTAGGATGTGTATACGTATTTATTTAGGGGTACTTCATAGAAACTGGGTCTGCAATTATTTTGTCATTTTGACTTTGCGTAGGATGCAAAATAAAATAAAAATTTGATTGTGGAAAAAATTGTTTTTTTGTATATTAGTGCTGGAGCTACGGATCCCCTTTCACTTAAATTTTTTCGAGCTTTTTTATGATGGATAGATTACATAATCTTCTCCCCGATGCATTTGGGACAGATTTCCCGAGTAAATAATAATCATATTTGATGATAATTTAGGCTATGCTCAACAGGAGATTCCGAGGGACTCTTTTAGATTATGGGTCATTGAGCATAGAATCTCCTTTAATTTAGATCCATCCATGGGAGGAGGTGGGCGTGATAATCTTTTGTCGATCAACTCGCTTACTGCAGCTTACTAAAATTCCATTTTCTATGGCTGTGACAGATTGGCCTCTGAAACCTAATTTAAGTCGTGCCAAGCTATTTTATGTGGCTATTTTGATTATTAATCTTCTAATTATCATTTCAGTCTAATGCTCCGTGCAGGGTAGTCAGTCTTATATGGATAAAACTTATGGAATCTTGAGAGAGCTTGTCACTCAAGTTGGAGGGTACCTTGAAATTCTTTTTGGGTTTTATGCGCCGTTGATTGAACATAAATTTTCATTTGAAATACACACACACACATATAGTTTTTCTCTTACACTGCCAAATCATGCTTGATGGTCTTGAACTATGAAGAGCTTTTGTTTGAAACTTCTTGACTTTGGTGATAAACGAAATGAACTGCCTAAGTATATGTTAATCACTTCTATCTTGTATGCTTTCACTACCTACTATTGGTATCTTTAGCTGATTACTACAGCATTCCTTTCTCGTATTTGTTGACAGGACCCGTTGGTGAGGACATGTTTCACTGGCAAGCGACGATAATGGGTCCTCAAGATAGTCCGTATGCTGGGGGAGTATTTCTAGTCACTATTCATTTTCCTCCTGATTATCCATTTAAACCTCCCAAGGTATATGAATTTGTTTTGCAACTTTTATGTTGGGAGAGAGTAATTCGTATGCCCCTTCTTAATTTCACTGCTGATTTCCTAGATGGCAATGTTATTGTGCTTTCATTGTTTAGATCTATAAAAGTTTTTGTGCACACCATTGTTTAGATCTGAAATTCTGCTTATTAGTGATTAATTTTTTATTTATTTTTTTAGGCAATGGTTGCTTCAAAAATGTGAAGTGTAATTTGACCACATGCATAATTGCATATTCCTGTTCATTTTGTCATTACAATATTAATATTTCACTCGTTAATCTTCCTCAATTTGGACAAACATATTCCATAATATTATTTTGGTTGTATCTTTGCAGGTCGCATTCAGGACAAAAGTTTTTCACCCAAATATAAACAGCAATGGTAGTATATGTCTTGACATTCTAAAGGAGCAATGGAGTCCTGCCTTGACAATTTCCAAGGTTATCTTCTTCTTCTTCCTTTTTTTTTTTTTTGGTGGGGGGGGGGGGGGGTAAATTTGGAGGGTGGAGGGTTCTTGTTATTTATTTTTGACTTGATGAGTCACGTTGAAGTTTCCATCTTCTTTGTCCACGTGAGGTTCGTTGGGTTGTTTCTACCAATTCAGGCAGAGTTCCTTTTTAACAAGGTTCCCCTTGTTTTTCCTTTTTTGCTCTATTCTTGCATTCCACTTGTTAATATCTGCTGATGATTTCCCACATAAATATAGTCCCCAGCCACTGATTGAAGTGCTAAGACCTGATTTAATGCTGACGTCTGAAGATATCTTTAATACCTATATAAACCCTTGCGAAATCAGATATTGCTCTTCATAATGTGTGCACATTATTAATTATCACCATTGCTTATCATTTTGCAAAGTTGGAAGTGTTAAACAAGGTGCAATATATCATTCTTACTCTCTATGATACAAAGTGTAAATAACCTGAACAAGAGAGAAGAATAAACTATTCTTATTAATTAATAGAAGATAAAGAAACTAAATACTACAGTATCTATAACCCATAAAAACCCCACGAGTATCTCAAGGGAAAAGAATAAACCATCCTTAATAAAGAAACCTGAATCTAATAGTATCTAAGAAGAAGATTCTTGTATATATTTGCAGGTGTTGCTCTCGATCTGTTCACTTTTAACGGATCCAAACCCGGACGATCCCTTGGTGCCGGAGATTGCCCACATGTACAAAACTGACAAGGCTAAGTATGAGCAAACTGCAAGGAGCTGGACTCAGAAATATGCAATGGGTTAGTGTGGTTTTCCTTGAGAGCAGCTTGTATTATGTAGAAAATGATGTGTTTTGTTCTGTTCTATTCTGTCTTTTCGTCTGGTAATGGACAAGTGTATAATATAGCTTTGAATTGTTTCCCTATTGGAAGACAGCGATTGTGCTTTGAATTGTTCACATGGAAACACTATTTGAGAAAAGACTGTATATTGTTTGTTAGTCTTGTTTAAGGTGTAACTTTGAGCAATGCTCTCAACATAAATTGATTTGTGTTCTTGTGAAACCGAGCAAAGAAGCCTGTCATTACTTTGTTGTTCTCTTTGTGCGCGCACGTTTATATGTTTTTTGTTAGTCTTGTTTTCTTTGTGCATGTGCATATCATATATTTATTAAGGGCATAGGCCTTTGGTGTTTCTTCCAGTCAAGAATTGGGGCCTCACAATCACTAGCCGAGTCTTGTTTAAGGTGAATTTTGAGCAATGGTCTCAACTTAAATTAATTTCTGTATCACCTTGCTGCCGAGAAATGAAGCATGTCTTTACAGTGTTGTTTTCTTTTTACGTATGCGTGTCTTCTTTGGGACGAGCTTGTGATAGGGACAATAGTCGAAGTTTTCTTACGACGTTGAGATAAATTGGCAGAGAAGTTGAAGTTGGCTCCCCCTTTTACTTCATTATTTAAAAACAGTGCACTAATCGGACAGGATCCTGTCAAACGAAGAGGAAGATTACTTTTGTCAGATTATTGTGACTTATCTACGTGGTTATGCACTCGAATAAGAATTTACTTTCTATCATGATTTTTTGTACTATCTATTCTTTGGAACAACTTCTTGGTCAGACGATCCTCGTTTTGATGATCAAACTTGATGTAGTTCTTCGATTAAAACTTGCTTTGCTCCAAATATATGATGATCAAACTTGCTATAGTTCTTCGATTAAAACACATTGCTAAATGTGTATTATGATGTGAAAAATCTATATTCTAGGAAGATTTTTTGTATCGATATATGTACATTTTTCTTGTGCATGAAAATCAAGAACAATTAGGCCACTGTTTATAGAGTCGGTCCTGTCATGAGGCAGACGAGATGGCTACATCGGGCACCTGATTAAAGGGGGTGAATCCTAATTAGAAAAAAAAAAAATTATTTAACATTGAGCCAAGAAATTAGAAATGGTCCAATGCCTCCCTAACCGACTAACCTAAATACTCAATGTCCCAATCAAGCACCCAAATCAAATTAGAATGGTTTAATCGTGAATTTTTTTCGTCTTCAACCGTACGTTTTCCATTCCGCAGCTTGAAACGAAAATCGCAGCAGTGGATTGTTTATGCCCAATATTTTTTTCAAGTATCTTTTTTGTTCCATTCCTGTTCTATTATTTTGAACTAAATCAAATAATCAATTATCCCATTTTTGAGTCGACCAATTCTTTCCGCAAATTAGTGAATTGATAAGTGGATTGAGACGAGGAATTCTTTTTGTTCAAATCGATGAAAATCGGTGGATTAGTTGATTGAATTAGTGAATTGATTTGTCCGTCGTCCTCCAAATTTCAAACTAACTATTGACAGATTATTATGAAGATCGGAACTTCATTTACTCATGTTGCTGCGTGACTTCACCTTCATTCTTAGGTAAGAAATGACTTGTCCTTACTTATTATTCGGATAATTGAAGATGATTGTGACATTGTCGACTTATATGACTAAAGTCCTGTTGGCTTATATGATTGTGATTATGTCCGTCTTGCATGTGTTTTTACTTTATATATATTAGTGATTAATAAAGTTAATTTTTGGTTTGGTGAGAATTAATTCAATTTGAAATGAATGAATAATTTTATAAAAAAAAATTCTATGTTAATTAGATCGCGGGAAAATTTAGCCCCTGCTCCCATGCTACAGGAATTTTTTTTCCATTTTGACTACAAGGAAGCGCTTAATTTATAATTCGTCTCAGGTTTCATGACTCACAGAACCGACATTTACTGTGTTCTATTATTGTACATGACTGAACAAAACAATATAAGATGTTTGGCCAAGCCAAAAAAAATTAACTAACTTTACTTTTTAAAGCTTAGCCAAACATGTTTGAACTTGAACCCTTAAAATGTTAATTCTAAGACACTTTTTTCTTCCAAACACGTTTGGATTTTCTTTAAAAGATGCTTATTTTAGAATTTAAGCACAAAAGGCTTATAAAAGTGTTCCACTATTACTTCCCAAAAAAGTACGGCCATGTTTTTCTTTTATCGTTTTGATGTCTGTTTTCAATTTTTCGGAACAACGAAAACTTGCCCATTTTTGTATTTTTGAAAATACATTTTCAAAAACAAGAAAAATATTTGTAAAGAAAACTCAAAATAACATTTTGTCATTTTGAGTGTTTTCAATGTAAAACTAAAAATGTCGAAAACGTGAATAACAAGTCTAATTTTAAGTAAATTACCTCTAAATTCTCAAACATTTTCCAATTTTTTTATAGATTAATATAATATATCTCAAAATTCAAAAACAAACGAGTTTTCAAGTTTTATTTTTGAGATTTTTTTTTCTCAAAATGACAAAGCAAACCCATTTCAAAAAACTAAAAAATAGACGCTCAAAACACAAAACTGAAAATGAATTCAAAAATTTGAAACACAGAGAAAGGTACTAAGCTTGCTTCTTCTTTAATTAAGCTTAACAAACATGTTATTTTTACCAGTCCACCAGGTTACCTACCTACTTATCAGTTTCACCCAAAAGTAGTCTACATATTACACTTCTGCACACACCATGCTTCTTAAAGCTGAAAGCATGAAGCTGCTAGCAACACATGAATGCATTATTACTTTCAGTTTCATGAGTAAATGAGTATAGTCATCTACTGGTGCAGTTAATAAAATTTGGCCTGAGATCAGTATATTCAAAAAGCATAAAGCTACAGACAAAAATTTCTATGTAAGCAGAATGATATTAGTACTATTTCAGAATCAACTGGAAAAATTATTCTTAAAATTCTCATAAGGAAGCTTTGAATAGAATTATCGCACTACACCTTGAGAAGCTTTGAAACAGAACAGGCGTCAACATGGAATCCTCATCCATGAGTGTTAACAGCTTCCCAGAGCAAATTCTTTGGAATCGGGTTCGAGAAATCCCGAGCCTCCAGGGCAGCAGTCCTGAGCGTTCTTAGCGTCCAGACGTTAGCCTCAAAGAATGATAAACTCCGATAAGGCAAGTCGTGTTTCTTGCATAGCTCCCGAACCACAGGAGCAACATTTCTCAATTGGCATCGCGGCAGCCTCGGGAACAAATGGTGTTCGAGCTGGAACTGTAATCCACCGAAAAACCAATCCATCCAAGAAGAGCACGAGATGTCAATTGTTCCGCTTGTTTGTTTCTCGAACCAATCGTTCCCCTTGGGCGCGCCCACGTAAACATTAGCCGCGAAATGGTTCAGAGTGAACTGGATATGTTGAACTGAGCATACACAAAAGCTTGCCAGAACAAACAGCACTCTCTCGTTCCAATACGGCAAGCACGAAACCAGAAGGGGAAACCAACTCCAGAAAACAAAGATTCCTAATATGTTCAATGCCCTGTCGGGAACTTTTCTCTTCGAGAACAATAACAAGAGAGTCTGCAGATAAAGATTGACTCTCGCGACGCACATTACTGGATAGTAAGTAATATGCTGGTAACTCACGAAAAATCTCGACACCGAGTCGAACTTCAGTTTTCTACCGTAAAACTGGGATGTCAACGAGTGAAATAGCTTTGAAGAGACTGCCAACATTGGCAAGTGTTGAAGATCGGGATCATAGTCGAGGCTATTGCAAGAAATATGGTGGGCATTATGAGTCCATTTCCACCAGGCAATGCTGATTCCAGTTAGGCAATTGCCTGCGAGGATTTGGACGAATTTATTGAATCCACGGGTCGTCATAATCTGATAATGACCCGAATCGTGACCCAGATAAGCCACTTGCATCCATAGAAACCCCAGCAACCCTCCAGAGAACATATGAACCCAGAAACCATCGCAACACAATACACCATAAACACAAGTGAAAAGTAACAATGCAACAAAACATAGAGAATAAATCACTCCATGGCCCTTTTTTTCAAACATCCCGGCTTTCGAAAACTCTGAATAAAGCTTTCTGTAATCCCTAGAAACCTCTGAAACCTTAAAATCTTTCAGAAAATACCCAGTAAAGAATCTGTCGAGATATTTCCAGGCAGTACCTGGATGAAAAGCGATGAATGCATCAGTCACATCCTGGCCAGCCAGATTCATGAGTGGGATATCCCCACCTGGGTGTTCCTTAGCCCAATCTGTCACATTGTAAACCTTCCCCTGAATTGAAATCCACAAGTCATCAGATTTGTTATGTTTCTTCAATTCATCAGATGAAATATACTTCTTATTATCACCCATTGCAGAAAAAAAAACGAAATCAATCAAGAAATTTCAAGAACGGAAAAAAAAAACTACAGATTTGTTTGCCCAACAAATTTCCCAAATCCAAAACAAAATCCAACCCCCAGATGCCAATAGACCTTGATATGGATATGGATATGAGTATTGTTTAAATCAAAACAGCCCCTAATCATGAGGTTGTTTTGATTATATCATTCTCTCCCTTTATATTTGATCTGATTTATACAGAGACGATATTTTCTCTTTTTTGTTAGGTTTTCAAATTTAAGAGCTTTTGCATATTGCAAGAATTGGTGTCCAAGCATGTTTCTCGTGGGGTATGAGGGTCCCCCCCGAAACCTACGGTGCATTAAACAAATATTAGCCGATTGACTCTCTTAGATCACGGTGGACATATAGCCACAAATAGACTTCAGTCAAATATCAGAGGTCTTTTGGAACATCTCAAACCATATTTTTTACACCATTTACATTAAGGTGGGCGTCGGGTGATTCGATTTGGTAACTCAAGAATCGAAATCAAATCATACTGTTTCGATTCTTGTAAAATGAAACAATTCGGTTCTATTGAATCGCAAGAACCAAACCAGAACAAAACCGTTCGATTTTGGTTCGGTTTCGATTCTAATTCGGTTCCACAATAATAATTATTTTTCGAGAACCTTATCGAGGAGTATCAAGCCTCGAGAAGTGAGCTAATAACCTGAAATAAACTTCTACCGAATATACCAAGATCAAGGATTTCGAAAATCCTTTAACCCCAAAGAAAGTATAGGATTCTCCATGAAACGGAAAATATTCATAAACAAAAATATGAAACAAATTACCTAGAAGGTTTTTTGAGCATGGCAATATAGTAAACTTGTGGAGATAAATCATGCGTTTTAAATACATTATTATTAATTATTTAATATTTGTAATTAAATATTTAATTAACTCCATCGTGGTCATTTATAACTTCGCTTATTAATAAGTTAGTCTCATTCGATTTTTATTTACTAAGAATTTCAGTCCAAGTATAAAGTTAAAGGTTACAATGAAGTAGAGACGTAACAAATTTCATAAAAAGAAATTAATCATTTTCACTTTACCCAAAAAAATTACAAATTCTTTTGATTTTTAGTTTTAGGACAACCAATTAAGACCATAAAAAAATAAACAAGGATCAAAGACCGGTTCTAACTTCAGTTTTTCGATTCTAAAGGCGGAATCGAGAACCGAACCGAAAATCAATCGGTTCTCGATTCCAAAACCAATTTTCTATTTTATTTTTTTAAAACCATACGGTTCCCCGTTTTTTGGTTCGGTTCCGGTTCGGTCATATCAGTTCAGATTTTTTTTGCCCACCCCTAATTTACATCATCAGCATCATTTTTTGAATTCATTTCCAATCATGCACCAAATTTTACATCAAATCTAAATTTCATTATTTTAGTATTCGTTTTTAAATTAATTTAAATTGTAATTCATTAAAATAACTTCAACCACACTGATAAAAATTTAAAAAAAAATTGCAAACAAATAAACGGATTAATGAATTGATAGCATTATGATGAAATAAAAATTAAAAACTGCAAAAAAAAAAAAAAAATGAATGGAGGCATTCTGGAAAAATAAATAAATAAATTGAAAAAAAAATAAATAGAATAAACTGGTTTATAAATCAAATTATAAATTACATAATTTCTAAACTACTGTTTAACCATACATATTTTTTTCTCCAATTTTTAATCACTATTTTTTACACCAAAATCATAAATAAACTAATCTATAAATCAAACAGTATTACTAAACAAAGATTTTACACACTTGCACTCGTTTACTTTTGACATGTTCAGTATTTAGTAGTACTTAAAATGTCAAAAGAATTTTACTTCGGACACTTTTGTCATACCATCAACTCATTATATCATTCAATCCCGACTAGTATTAGTCATTCTCAACTTTGCTACACTCATAATGAATAAGACAATGAGGTTGACAATTAGCTTACATGGCACAATCCCTTTTTTTTCACACATCACATCGTCTTTTAAATCAACAAATACAACACTTCCACATCACCTAATTGTCATTTTCATTGTCAACATAATTGTGCAAGTTGCAAAATTCATTCTATATATTGACAAATATTGTGCACCAAAAAAAACACACACACATCTTACGATTACACTTTTTTAAAATAGTAAGATGATATGTTCGAGCGGTTTGGCTATACATCAAAAGAGACAAACCTATTTTAACAAAGAGGAAATTAGTAACCACTTTATTTCAACTTTTAAATTCAAATATCCAATTTATTTCTTTTTTAATTCATAAATCAGGTGATAAAAAAAATGGTCATGTTCACGGTGCTCGTCGTTGTCGCCTCCATTTTTTTTTAACTTTTTGGTCTTTTTGTTGGTGGTGGTCGTCGTGGTCGTGACGACGGAACTATAGGTGGTTGTTGTGGCGTCTGTGATGAAGCTGGTGGTGATAAGATGTGGGGGCAGGTGATGGCGATGGTGGTGGTTTTGGTTTTGGTTGGAGATTGTGGTGGTGATGGTGGTTGGCGATAGTGGTGATGGGGTGACGATCGACAGTTAATCAAACACAACAACAGACATTATACAACACAATGCATAAATGACATTATGAAAAGATCTTACAAAATCATTCTATCTCATTTCGTGTAGCTCGCTCCTCGATAACACATATCACATACACCGTCACCTATGCTAACTAGATTAATCACTACATGTGTCTAACTGCTAAACAACAATACTCAATAGATCCTATTCGATGGGATGTTCATCTATCAAAACCTCACTTCTCCTAACCTAAGTGCATAATGGGTCTCCACCTAATAGAAGTGATCTAAGTGTCACTCTTATACTTCACTCAACCAGAATTCTCAGATAGAAGATTTCATGAACATTTAATCATGTCTCAATTTGTGATTACAATATCACACTCACCCTCGTACATCTCACCAATGCATCCTCAGGTATCCGTTTCACACATTACCAAAAGACATACTTAAACTTACTATTAATGCATCACAAAAGCACTATGCATGCACCCACATTTACACATCGTAAAATTGATTGCACACAAATTCATGCAAAGAACACATACCAAACAAGTTGAAATGTGGCACAAAATAATGCACAAATTAAGTAATCAAAAACATGCAGAAAGGATCATACGAATGTACATGCATTAACATCAAGTACTTATCATCAATAAACCTCACTTAGATCTTACATAGATCTAGTGGTATCATTAGCTTCTCATATCTCCTAACACCTTCCAATATCCCAATTAGGACAAACTCCCATAAGAAAATCCAAAAAATATAGTGCAATAACAACACTTTACAATTCGCACTAACTAGACCTAAAACATTGCCATTACTAGTTCTAGAAAATCAAATCACCATACTATCAAAAAACCTCAATACCAAATGTTGTCTTCTTTTCCTAAAAAATGCACAACTAGGAGATGTAACAAATACAACTACCACAAGCAAAGTATAAGCACACATCATACAGAATACATTCACTCATATTTCCCAAGGCCATAGGTATTTATAAATGGCAACAAACATCTAAAGTGCAATATATCAAATCATACAGAAAATAACATATCAAAATTCATACAGAATACATGGAGTGAATTAAAGAAATAATTCACAAGTCTAGCAACAGGAAATGGTTACCAAGTAACGTCAATCCCCAATCCTAATTACTACCACACACGATGGTCCGCTAGTGCGATAACTTAAAAGGTTCAAACCAATTTACCAGAGCGGAGTTTTCTTTCTCGTAAATTAGGAGATACGCGAACATACCGCTTTAGAGACACCACCATACATAAAGCTTCCATTGAAAATTGCAGCAGCATGAATCTCTTGTTGACCGAATAACCACATGGGAAAAATCGTCCAACTTTTAGAATAATTCTCGAACTGAAATCTGACAGCATCAGCAGCTTCACCACGACGAAGTGAACAACTGCCTCAAAACTTTGTCGCGAGAAAATGTCATATGTGTCGGCCACGCGCCGACGGGATTCCACACGCATTGTCGTCCCGAAAAATATTCTAGACCTGATTCTTTGCCTCACTCTGTTGATTTCACAAGTGGTGTTGGTTTTCACACACGGCCAGTAGTTTGGCCAAAAATTGCAAATTCCGATCCGTTTTTCGCTTCACTTTTTGGTTAAAAAACGTCGTTACAGTCGCCAAAATTGCTCCAACTTCAAGTCGAGTGTTCTCCTCGACCATGCAGTTCAGACTGTGGTCTCCATTATTCCAACCGATTAACGATTTAGCCGAAAAATGCGAAAAATAGTCCAGTCAGTTTGGAGCTTTTGCACAGCTTTTTGCTTCAAAAATTCTACCAATTTCTACCACTATTCTAGCACGTTTTGCAACCTCACTCTGATACCATGTTGAAATCATTGGTCATTTGATTCACTTTCTGAGCTCAGTAAGCTCTTCAATAACTGACGTCAAACCTCAAACTCGACCCACAATCACCTCACCTTGATTGCTCCAATGTCGTCTTAACCACAACAAGAACTTGAGTGATGAGTGACGAATAGTTTAACACATTGAGAAGAGTGAAGAAAAAGGCCAACAATGGAAAATGGCCAAGAACGGAGACATGGTTTTTCTCTATATCTACCATTCTAACACCACTTGGCAAATGAGACTTGGGGTAGGTTATATAACAAATTGGGCTAAGTCTCAAGAAGTGCCATTTCAATAAGCCCAAGACAACAATCAACAATTGGGCCAACAAACCAAGTCAAAAGACTAAACACAAGCCCATGCAATTGAGCCTGTCCAAGTGAATCATTATCGAGTTGAGCTATTCAATTTGGTGTCTGTTGACGATCCATGTCTCTGAAGTGCTTACAGGTCGTCAACAGTGTCGATATAATCTTACAGTTATTTTTACACCATCACCCGAATTTATACGATATAAAAGAACCCTACAAATAGGTTTCTAGTTCTTTTTTTTACTTGTTTGTTTCTTTATTATGTTCATTATTAAGGGATTTAATTATTTTGCGACCATAATTGCTGCAAATCTTTTAATCCACGTGGACTTCTTTTTTTTCCTTTGTTCAACATTTATGATATATTTTAGATGTAAAAAGATATTTTTAATTCAATTTGTCAATTATATTAAAGAGGATATCGAGAAAAAAGGGAGGGGCTTATGTCGGGAATTTATAGCAAATAGCAATGATGGCATATGTTCGAATATGCTTGATTCGAATTTAGCATAATATATTTTGTTTACTTGTTTGTTTCTTTATTATGTTCATTATTAAGGGTTTTAATTATTTTGCGACCTTAATTGTTGCCAATCTTTTAATCCACATGGACCCCCCCCCCCCCAAAATGTTCAACATTTATGATATATTTTAGATGTAAAAAGATATTTTTAATTCGATTTGTCAATTATATTAAAGAGGATATCGAGAAAAAAAAAAAAAAAAAAAGAGGGGGGGGGGGGGGGGGGCTTAATGCCAGGAATTTATAGCAATGATGGCATATGTTGGAATATGCTTGATTCAAATTTAGCGTAATATGAAAATATATTTTTAAACAATACAATTCATCAAATCACACCCATTTTCTTTCTTCACCTTTTAATCACATATCTTACCTCCAAAAAAACAAAAAAAAACAAAAACAAAAACAGAGCAACGAGTTGAATTTTATTGTCAAAAGTTTTCATCATGAAAATCGTGTTAAGAGAATATTTCGGTAGAATATATGCTAGTGTATGTAGACCTTTTTTTTTAATTTTTTTTTATAAGTCACTCTTTCAAAAAAAAAAAAAAAGGTGTAGCCCACACCCTGAGGGCCCGAACCGACTACGCCCAAGGCCATTGGTTCGGGAAGGTAAATCCAGGTTATGCCTCCAAGGAGCCAGGGTGGAAGGGCTTATGGTAAGCATGAGAAACGCTCAATAACTCCCGCTTGCCACAAGGCCAATTCCATCTTGCGGGGAATCGAACCAAGCACACAGCTGCGCTGAGCACTTACCACCCATCCCCTTTGCCACTTGGAGATGTGCCCTGGGGGCATAAGTCACTCTTTCAATAACCATGGCGACTGGCGAGGAGCTTGGGAAGAGAATGAAAGACGGAAAAGGCTTCGATGATAAATTTTGAGGATCGCTATGTGTAATGTTGTAACAAATTGAAGATCATGTCAGATAATTTATCATTTTTTACCAATCGATGAAAAATTATTTATGGTATACAATTAACCCTTGTTCGGCTGTTTGGTTGTAATTATAATCATATTTTTAGTAAAATTTAATAAAAGTTTTTTAAATGTGTAGTTAAATGTTGTGGGTCTAATGAAATATGCGGTTAAAATATTGTTGACTTTAATTTATATTATAGTCTGAATTTTAATTTATACCAAACATGAACTTAAGAAGTTCAAACATATAATCTGATTTGTTTAAAGCTCAAACAAGAATTAGAGTTCAAGGTTTATTTTTAATTTATAAACAAAGAATTTGAGTTTTTTTTAGGTAAAATGCGTGATTGATAAATGGTTTTAAAAAATGTTTGTGGTTACGAAACACGTTATGAAATATTACTGTCTCCTCGGGGGGCTTTGAAACCATTTTTTTTAGGAAAAATGTGTAGTTTGAGAAATTGTGTAGTTTATAAATTGATTTCCTCTGTTTGGCAAACCAAAAAACATGTTTTTAAACAATACAATTTTTCAAACTATTGTTAACCACACCACACATATTTTCTCTTTTCAACCACACATCTTACCTCCAAAATATAAAAAAATATATTTTTAAATACAAAACTTTTAACAAACCGTTAAGTCCCATCTTTAACATTATGGAGAGAAAAATGAAAAAGATATCGGAATTTCCAGACCGTTCGACGGCCTTCTATTGTTAGGTAAAATGTGTGATTGAATATTAAAAAAGAGAAAATGTGTGTGGTGAAAAAATGATTTGTGAAATTGTGTAATTTAAAAAATAGTTTATAAACTTTTTTTTTTTTTTTTTTTCAGGTCATCGAACACTCGGTTAGCTATCATGGTACCTATAGAAATAAATTGTATATATGAGTGTGTGTAAAATAAGTCTTTATTTGATGACTGATTTTTGTTTATATAAAAATTAAAACGTCAACAAGAGGCAGAATATTGTTTTCTTTATGCACATTTTTGAATGAAACAAAAAAAAAAAAAAAAATGAAACTTTTAGATTTTGTACAAAATACTTGAGATCACGTTATGGATCCTTGGGGTCCACGTGAAGAAAAAAATGGAAGAAACCAATTAATCCAGAGTTTTGAAAGTTTTAAAATAATCGTGGACAAGTTCAAAATTCCAACACAATGGTTTAAAAACCTTTGACATCAATAGGGATTGTTATACACCGATCTGAGATGAAAAATAAATTAAGCAGTCAAACAGTCAATGGTCAAATGGTTACTCCAAATTAACGAAACGGCCCATGGTATTTTGAACCACGAGTGTAACAGTACTACCGAGGTGAATTTACACCGAGGCGATGTATGCATACGAGGTGAAATAGTGTGATCGAGGTGAATTGTTGAACCGGTGTGATTTATGCATACGAGGTGAATCGGAGTGACCAAGGTGAATTGTTTGAACCGAAGTGATTTTGCACCGAGGTGATTTGTTCTTACGAGGTGATATTAGCACGATCGAGGTGAATTATAAGAGCAGAGGTGATTTGAGTGACCGAGGTGAAAGTATACGAGACGACCTCGTTTTCCAAGAACGAAGAGGATATGAAAATATGTAGCATTGTCAAATCAGCCGTATTATGTGTCAGTAATCATTATTATCTGTAATATGTCAGTTTAATCATTTGATGTATGTCTGTCAGAAAGGTCAATCACCCTTATCAATCACTTCCTGCAAAAGTGATATATTGTAATGATTATGTTTAACATTCTCAACCACTATAAATAGAAGGAGTAAATGCTCATTTAAAGGCATGTGATATTGAAAAACTCTCTCAACTTTTGTCATTTGAATATCGTAAATCGACCTGAACATTAGATCAGTACTGAACTAGACGTGAATCTATTTAATTATTGCTCGAGTTCATTATTGATCTGATTTAGCACTCAAGCCATATCTATTTTCATATTTTATTCAAATTTTATTACCTTAAGGATTATTGGACCTGTTAATCACACGAATACAAATATCATAATCATCCAAAAATAGCAGATCTTCAAAGATAACACCCCCTTTTATTTGTTGACAAAACTTTGGTATAAAAAGTGACGTCAATAGGGATAGCAATTAGTCGGTACATCCCGTCCCACCCTATATTCTCAAACACCTTACAAGTCTCCGGGGCAGTCAAGGGTGGGGCGACCTTCTGCCTCATTATTGTCCCAATTATATTTTTAAAATTATTTTTTGCATTTTTATTTTTTGCATTTTTTTAATAGGAAAAAATAATAAGTTGACGGTTAGAGAAGGGAAGAGAGCGGGGCTCAATATTCGGGATGGAACGCTATCGAGTTTCCGCAAATCTCGGACCCACCGAGTTTTTTTAACATCAATCAAAAGTAGTGACAACTTACTGTATTGCAACTTGCTTCCCTGTGGTCTAGGGACCACTGTCTGCTGCTTTTTCAGCATTCAGTTTTGCTACAGTCACAATTAGGATCACAATAAGGATCATAATTTGCCTACGTGGCATAATCCTCTCTTTCCACACATAACATTATCTTTTAAATCAACAACAATAACACCTTCACATCAACAAATTGTCATCTACATTGTCAAATGAATTGTGTACTTAGATTAATTCTTCCTCATTTCCCAAAATTGTCGTTGGAATACTTTTTGAGCATGCATGCTACATTAAATGTAAAGCGCTCCTACTATAATAGTGCTACAATGAAGCCATGAAGACCCCGTACAAGAAGAATTTTCGACTTTTTAGAGTAATTTTAAGGAGATATTTTTAATTGACATTATAAAATAATATTGTGACATAACATACATATATATATTGAATGGTGAAAAAATAGTGATGTGATAGTTATTTATATCATCCAATTTATGTTCAACATGTCACAATGTTACTTAAAAATATCAATTAAAAATGTCTCCCTACAATTATTCTAATTTTTATGAAAAGAAATGCACCTTCTTCAACTAATGATTAATGCCACTTATGTTTGGATCAGTTTAGGTGATTATAAATCAATTTATTTGATTTTTCGAGGTAAGAATATGTGTGGTTAAAAATTGAAGAGAAAAATATGTGTGATTAAAAAGTGATAATAAAATTTTGTAGATTATAAATTGATTTATAATCACTTTACTAAACGGAGGCCAATATGAAAGCATTGACGAAAAGTCGAAAACTATGGCCGATCTAGTCCCAACTAATTTTTCCAAATTTCCTCATATACGGACTGTTCGATAACGGTAAATAAACAAAATAATAAATCATTTTTTTACACAATTTCCAAACTACTGTTTAACTATATACATTTTCTCTCTCCAATTTTTAATCACATATTTTACCTATAAAACACAAAAAACATTAAAAAATGTGCATCAGCCGCCGAACACATTGATATTCACTTTCGATGATTTATGAATTGATGTGATATGTAAGATAGAT
The DNA here is from genome assembly GCA_963555705.1 of Ligustrum vulgare. NCBI lineage: Eukaryota > Viridiplantae > Streptophyta > Magnoliopsida > Lamiales > Oleaceae > Ligustrum > Ligustrum vulgare. Next base: position 30,390,798 of record OY743189.1, on the reverse strand, counting down.
GATTATGTCACACATGTACTCAATCAAAAATTTTGTTCAACTACTTATACAAGTAGCAAATTATAAATTAATAAGAGTTTTGGTAACATTGCATGATTTATAAATTGATTATTTGTGTTTTTGAAGTAAAAGGTAGTGATTGAAAATTGAAGGAAAAAAATGTGTAGTTGAAAATAATTTAGAAAATTGTGTAACTTATAAACTGATTTATAAAACTATTTATTTGATTTATCAAACGGATTTTAAACATACACCATTTTTTGACACTCGGGTGAGATGTCATCTCGTCAAGTAATTTAACAATGATGTAGACAACTCACCCCATATAATGATGACACATCACCCCAATATCATTTAGTGTAATCTTTAGTGTATAAGTAAAATTAGTGAACTAATAATAACCACTAGGTTTCTAGAGGTATTAGATTTTGAATTTTTGTACCCTATCGAATGATAATTGTGGTCAGATATTTTCTTACAAGTCCTTTTCTAGACTCTTGCTTGATCTGGTCAATATGTAAGTATAATTCTTAGCTCTTAAACTATGTTAAAAGAGGCTAATCAGAGCCATTATTCATAAGGCATCATTAATGAAAGTGTTGATGTCATTTGAGGATTTTTCCACAATTTCTATTTCATTAAAATTCTCGATTTAATTCTCGAACTTTTCAATTATCAAATTTGCTTCCCAAAACTCAAGAATTTCTTGTAATTGCTCCAGTACTTCTTCTAATTAATTAATTTCAACTTCGAATGATCTTCAAAGTGCCTGAATCAATCTCCAAGTCGCCATGTGTCAACATCTCCTTGTGTCATCTTCAAAATTTTCAACTATGGGGTGCCCGTCTTCCAATCTTCCAATTTTTCCTCATTTTTTACATTTAATAAAAGAGTGTAAAATTGACTGATTGAGTACTATTTTATATGCACGTGTCAAACTATGGTGTGTTTTCTTCTAATATTTCATCCTTTTTTTTAACTCGTAATTGTAAACGATGTCATTCTCTCCATAAATCATAACACAAAAACACAGTCCAGGAAGTTTGATTAAACTAGTCTTAATAAATTTGTCTTTAACGATATCAAAACCAACATAAAATCAAACGGCCTTGCAATGCTAATTTACTTAAAAACGCGTCCTACTTGATCAACCCGTTTTTCTATCAACTAACTTAGGTGAAGTAAACTTCATAAGCATATATTTATATATATATATCAAATGTTGTAAAAGTCAATAAAATATGTGATTGGAAATCGATTCAATTTTTAGGTCCGGAATATGTTATTAAATTTGGAGTTTTAGTGGATCTCAAAGGAGGAGTGATTGAAAAGTAAGTAAAACATGTATGGATAATTTTACTTAAATTCATTTATTTCTGGCTCGAAAGTTCTCTTCTGGCGACTAGCTCAACTAGCGCTTAGACTTGGATGAAAGCAAAAGCAGGCCAATTCACGCATCTTCTACAGAGTACCATAAAAGCCCTATGATCTAACTTTCCATTGGCCCATGATGAAGGCGACCTCTATCTCTGCTTTCTCGAGCTACTACCTACTTTCATCCCTCCATAGGGGTACCTGCCTCGACTGATCGCTCATTGGCTTTTGACAAATCAATGATATTAATTTAGGAAACATTTCTATTTAATAATCCACTAAAGTTCTCGACTTCAAAATATTTTAAATAAACTATATTTTTAACTCATCACGTGACTATAAATATTAAATTATCTAGTTGTGCAATTTTAAAAATATTAGATCGTATAACAAAAATCGATACCAAGAACAACCTCGTGTCGACGTATTTGCTATTAAAATCACTAATAAAATAATGAGTTTAATATAACACATGGCAGTTCAAATACATAAATTTTATTTGATGGTATATTCATAACTCACAGGTTGTCACCTAACCAGCACTATCCGTCTTGCAATTTGAGGATCAGAACTAACATTTTATTTCTATGACTACTTGAAAAGTTAGAATTCGTGTAATAAGTACGTGCTTTCTCATTGAACATAATATGGTGCACATATATGTTATTGTACATTGAAATTTTCAAGTTAACCTCACATATTCAAAATCAATTCAAATGTATGTTTAGAACGTGCCAATCCAAGTAATATGGCTCTATATTTGGGGAAAATATTTGTATATCCAAGATAATTGGCAGATCAAGCTGGTGATATGTTGTATGCACTATATCACCTGTTGCTCAAATAACATATTCGCATCGTAATAGCCAATTATAATTGAGATTTGTTGTAGGTACAACATCACCGATGACCAATATGTCATAAGTATTTTCCAATATTGATAACTTGATACTATACTACTCGACAAATGTACACATGTGATGCATGATAATGTTGGGTCCCCTACGGTTTTCAGATCGTACTCCCAACACTCAACAATAATCCAATTCCAATATCGATATCGACAAGGTGACCACATTACGGTTAATAATGAAACCTCGTCATCACATATCTTCGTGTCAACGAGATTGCTCAAAGTGTACGAAATTGATATACACCAATAACAAAAAGGGGCATGATGGAGCAACCGTAGTCTAATGTGCATGCTCATAGTAAAAAATTTAAAATCAATCTTTCCAACTTTCATTTTTGACTGGTTTGAAGCTCTTAAATTTGCTAAACTTCAAAATACAATAGAGGAAATATTTTCTATTCAATATAGGGTATTGAAAATGAGTTGCTTGCTAAATGTGTGGAATCAAGATTGTATAAAGAAACTGATTCTAAGCTTTTAAGATGATGAATTCCTTTTGTTGGAATATTTTTTATATAGTAACGCCAAAGAAGTAGAATAATTTATATGAAATCAGTGCCGACAAATTGACATAGTAACGACGAGGAAACAAGAAGAAGAAAGGAAAAGAGAAGTAAGGTGACAAGTCGAGGCAAGTGTTGAACACTTCGTCCTTAAATCGAATTTGCCCTGCAACGGTGCCTACGGTTTATTGAAATCGACTCCAAAGATATAACGACTCATACTTTTGTTTGTAGTACTCCAAAACACAAGTACAACAAACTAGAATTATGGCTTTTGTACTCCAAAAATGAAAATGAAATAAAATCAAAACAATATGTAACAAATGCAAGAATTTTTTATTAAGAGGAGAGTAGAAAATGATATTGTGATAACATATCATTGATATGAGGAATAAGACATCCCAATGGTCCTATTTATAAAAAATGAAGTGTTGTAGATAAAGTGGTGTGAAGTCAAATCATGCAACCCTTCCAAATGACACATCTATTCGGACAATCGTGCGACCTCACGGTTATAAAGTGTGCGACGACACGACTTTACGCAAAAACAGAAATATTGTTTTGACGTGTGATTGTATGGTAGCCTGAACTTGAAACATAATTTAACAAGTTTGAATCATTGTTACCATTGAAAAGAATTTGACTCAGCTTTATCACCTTCATCATGCTCAAGTATGAGGTGGCATAACTTGACAAATTGAAGACAAAAGTGATGACTCATCCATAATATAATCTCTGCAAGGCATGAGGTGCCAAGGATAAATGAAGATGAAGTCTTGGACATTAGTAATAAGTCATGAGAGAAGAGGATCATGGAAAGGTTATAAAGGTGTAAACTAATTCATTTAAGCCAAGTTTGAAAAGTCATTCAATCCCTAATTGTTTTGTCTCAAGTTTTGGGGTCATTACTGCGTACCAAACTAAGTCCTAGTAGATAGTTCTTGGTATCATTGCGAAACTCTCACGCAATACTTTACAACGATATTTCGATTCATAAATTCATCAATCAAAGTAAAAGTCATGGCTCGTAAAATTTGACTACTTAAAACTAAGATTTCGAGAATCACGAAATGGGCCAACTTTGAAAATCCATCGATTTTAATCCGCCAGTCGAACTTTCAAATAGATTATATATTCTCGAAGAACATTTCGATGACTACATATTAGACACATCAAATGGTCTGAATGAATATCAAGAGTATTTAAATGAGCATCTCGAAAATTAGTGCATAACTCGTTTATTATACTATTCCTATTTTGTTTTCCATGTCATATCGTTTAAAATCCAATTTGACTTCAAATAGATCTCAATTAACATGAAACACCTTTCAAGAGTATCAATGCCTTGACATGAATCATATATGCATGGATGTGATGTGCCCAAAAATCCGCGATTCATATTAGTAGGACAAAGTTTCGAGACCTTACACACAAATGCATATATTAGATTCAACAATTTATTTGAGTCCAATCCACCCCTCCTGAAGTTTTTTTTTAGGCGATCCGGATTCGCCAATTTTTGGGGTGCGTTCGGGCTAATCGGGTTTGGGTCTGGGTAGATTGGTTCGAGGACAAATTTTTTTAAAAAAAATTTTTTTAGCTATAATTTAAATTAAATCTTTAAAAAAATAAAAATATATATATATATATTTATTAATTTTTTTTTTAAAAGTAAAACGGGACGGATCGAATTTTTTTGTCATCTCTGTTAAAAATAGTAGATTATGCCTCTGTTATGCTACGTTGGCTATCGTTTATTTTGATTTATTGTTATTTTTCAAGTAAAATATTTGATTAAAAAATAATTTGAAAATTTGTATTTTTATAAATGATTAAAAAAATAGAGGCTATGGGATATTGATAGTGAGTCATGTTCACTTTTTAAAAATAAAACTACAATGCAATTTAAATAACTTCTGTAAGTACGAATTACAGATTACATTTTTCTATTTCGTATATTCACTCATCTCTATAATTGACCAAGTAATCGTACCGTCGTAGGATGTTAGCAAAAGCTTAAAATCAATGTTTTTAGACCCGATCGAGAGATTGGGTCAAGTGACAGAGGGTTGACTTAAGGCCGATCCGGGCAATAAAATCATAATGCGAGACCAAATCGACTCGCTAGGCCGATCTGATTTTGAAAACATTGCTTAAAACAAAGTAAATTAAAATGGAAAAAGTTGTTTGTATCGAATTTTTTGTAACGAATGTGTGATGGATGTTGATCTATGTGTGATATGACATGTTGAAAAATACGATCGTGTCATGTGAAATAATTGTATACCAATATGTATAAGTGTATGTACGAATAGTACGGTTGAACTAAAATAAGCTTGTTCTTTCTTGACTCCTACTCCATTGTCATTTTCGAGGAAATTGCCTATTTTTTCACTTCTACATTGAAACGTTGATTAGTCAATTTTCCTAGAAAATGTCTTGTCCAAAGAAAATATTTTCCATATTTTTCATTTGTTTGGTGTTTGGTTGATAAATTTGACTAGAAAAATACTTTCTTACGATCATTAATGCACACATTTACTCATTTGTCTAACCTATTTGGTGAGAAAATATTTTCCACCTTATGTGGAAAAGTCTTTTCGTCATGTTTGATTATTTTTGTTGTCGTTAATTAACTTATTTTTTTTTTTAGAAATTAACATTACTAATATCAAGTACAAATTATTAACAAATTTAAAAAAAATATATACTTTGATTAAAATAGCTAGATTTTATTTTATTTGTCGTAAAAAAATAATGTCAATCAAACTACAAAACGAGGAAAATTTCCTATTTTTTTCACCTAAAAAATTAATCTAATCAAACACTTTCAATTGACATTTTTCAAGAAAATAATTTCTAGACAAATCAATTACCTGAAAAATATTTTTTTACGATCCATTTTTCACCTTTGCAATCAAACACACATTCTTAACATGTAACACCCCAAGTTCAAGAATCTTAAACCTAGGTGTTAACTTCCCTTTTTCTTTTAATGCGGAAATAAATCTTTTAAACATTAAAATGCGGAATTTAAAACGGTTGCACAATTAAAATATTCATTTATCTATTATAAAATTTTACAGAAATTTCGGCAGAGTCTCCTCTATAAACTGGACATAGCCAACCTGTAGAGGGACATCAAGACCATTTTACAAATTCAAAGCATTAATCACATCACAATCACATTCACCAAAACCAATCCATTCACTTCCCGAACTCCTCAAGTATAAGATTTTCCAAAACATCATCAAACATTGACAATTAAAATAAAAGGTAATTTAACCCCTAATACGTTCCATACTTAATCAAAATAACTTCGACCAAACCATTATCAATAATAATGAATGAAGAAATAAATTTAGATGATAACTCGAATGAATTTAACTTTATTTATTAAGGCGACAACGGGTACTGTCGGAGTCAGCCGCCAAGTGCTCTCCTCTGATCATCTAACTTTCATCACCTGAAAAAAAGTGGGGAGGGATTGGGGTGAGCTAAAGCTCAGTAAGTAAACTGTATGCATGAATGCATGCTTATGACATGAATGCTTTTAAAAATTCCATATATGTATCCCCATTTACTTTACTTTCCAAAACATTCAAACTTTCCAAACTTTCTCTTAACATTTCAAAACTTTCACTTCATTTCCATCGTGAGCTCACTTGATGTAACTTCTAGTCAATCAGATAACAGTGGGCAATTCTTATTTGGAACCAGATTAACATGCGCATTTCCACCGCAAAGCGGTTTAACATTCACTTCATTCCACCGCAAAGCGGCTCATTACCTTCGGGTACGCCGGTCCCCCGCGCCCCATTTCCCACTCGCATCTTTCATGACATAGAAGTACACCCATTATTTCAAAAACTTGGGATACAAAATTTTTTGACAAAAAATTGCACTTTGACACATTCCTTTCATTAAAACATTTGACTTTCCCATTTCGATGCTAATGCATGCTTGATGGTGCAATGACATGTAACGTGCATGCTTGAACATTTCCTTAACTACACATAATTGCACATGGTAGACCAAAAGCATTAAAATTCCGTAATTAACACGAATGTCAATTAAGCACATTAATTCCACATTAACATTCAACTTTGATGAAAGTAGGGGGAAGTTTACTTACTTGACGTCCTTAGCATTTACCGTTATCTGAATTTGCAAGTGGAGGAGCTTCGACTGCCCGTGTCGTCAATGTACCAAAAGTCTATAATCATTCATTGTATAAAATATAACTTTTAGTTCTAATTCATATTTAAAACTATTAACCAAAGTTAAAACTTCAATGTGACCTTACGTTTAGGTTAAAGCACATAAAACAAGAAAGAGTCTTTCATGCTTCCAATTCCAAAAACATTACATTCTAAATCCCTAAAATGCATAAGAACGTAAGATTGTAATCAAAGTCTCAATTTAACTAAAATTAATCAAAACAACTGCATTTAAGCTACAAATTTCACTAAAGAAGATTTTTTTTTTTTTTTTTTTAATTCCATAAAAATTCTGGAAAGTACACACACCTACATACATATATATATATATATATATACACAGAAACTTACACATATACATCAATATATACATATATATTGATTACACACACACAGAAACATACAAAATATACATATACTTCAATTCCATATATACATACACAATAATATATACATTCTCATACATCAATACTCACAATCATAAACATCACTAAACCCTTAATTTATGGTTAAATTCGAAAATCAAACAAAATTAAAATCTGAAAATTGTGAAGAAAATACATATATACTTACATTAATTCCTATATACATCAATATATACATACAATTAAACATAAGAAATTGTGTATGTGTATGTGTGTGAGCGGGGGTGTGTGTGAAACCGCGTGTGCGCGTTCGGTTTTCGTGTGTGTGTGTCCGGTTTTGTGTGCGAGGGGAAGGGGAAAAAGGGCTTACGGTGAGAGGGAAGTGCACGGTGGTGGTGGCGCTAGTGGCCGGCTGCGCGAGGAAGGAGAGAGCGAGAGGGAGAGCGAGGCGGAGACCGAGAGCGAGGTTAGAGAGAGACCAGATAGAGAGCGGAGTGAGGGGTTAATTAGGTTAGGGTTAAGGTTTTTAATCTTTTGAAATTTGCAAATCAGTCCCTCAAATCTCCTCTTTTGTTTAAGTAAGTCTATAAGTTCTATTTACCCTCGATTGACACTAAACTTTCCCCCCAAGATTCCAATTGGCATAAAAAAAATAGAAAATAACATGCTTAGGCAATAAAACAATTAATCACATAGAATTGCACGTAAATGATTAAAATAACCAATTTATAAGCTTCCAAATTGGTACATTGATCGAGACAGTGTCCAAGTCCTTCCACTGCAAAATAATTCAAATTATTGACATTAAAAATATCATTAAATTTAAAATTTATAACATTAACATAATTATTGCGTGAAATTTAAGGATACACGTAAAAATGAAAAGCGGTCTTACAATTCCTTACCCCCTAAAAAGAAATTTTGTCCTCGAAATTAAAATTTACCAAAACTTGTGGATACTTAGTACGCATTTCGTCCTTAAGTTTTCAAGTAGCCTCTTCTACTGCATAATTCCTCCAAAGAACCTTAACTAACGTTACCTTCTTTCTTCTAAGTTCCTTGTCGGCTTTCCTTAGGATTTTCATAGGTAATTCTCATAAGTTAGATCCTCACAAAGATCTAATGACTCATAACTGAAACTATGGGAGGAATCCGAAATATACTTTCTCAACATTGATGCATGAAAAACATTGTGCTCACCTGATAGCGCTGGTGACAATGCAACTCGATAAGTTAGGTCACCCACCCATTTCAAGAATTCCAAAGGGGCCGACAAAACATAGGCTTAACTTTTCTTTCTTTCCGAATCTCATTACACTTTTCATAGGAGCTACCTTCAAAAATCATATCGCCTGCGGCGAATTCCAAAAATTTCCTTCTTTTGTCCGCATAGCTTTTCTGTCTACTCTGTGCAGTTTTCATCTGCTGACGAATCTTTTCAACAACTTTTGCTGTTTGTTGTACTATTTCTGGACCCAATAACTTTCTTTCTCCTACTTCATCCCAATGAACTGGCAATCTACATTTCCTATCGTATAGTACTCAATATGGATCGAAGTTTGATAGTTATTGTTGTAAGAGACCATCAACTGACATTATCCCACTTATGAATCCGTTCACTTACTTTCTATTTCCAGCCTTTCATAGGATCGATTCTAACGTCTAAACCTTTATATATATATATTGATTGATCACATCCTTAAAACTAAAATCAAGAAGATTGACCAAAATAAAACTTCATAAACCAGAATTAGTGAAACTTGACATTCATACCAAAGTATACAGTAGAAATACTAAAACTTTGACAGAATCTTTCTGGAAAGATTTACAAACGAAATCATTTCTGAACTTGCTGACATTTCTTTTAAAATCGGGGGATCAAACTTAAATCCTGTAACCCATACTTATATATTGTATCAAGTATTCAGCATCATACACTCATCTTAAAACTAAAGCCAAGGTACTAATTTAAGAATTCATACTTTCAAAATCATCATAACAACAATACTCTAACCAAGTATTTTATAAATAAATCATTGACCTATCACCAATGAATAAAACTTTTGTGATTCATATAGAATTCCTCATCAAGTTTACTTAACCCAAAGATACAACTCCACAACAAGTAAAAGTTACACTAATGATCATCTTAGATTTCAACCAATCCAAATTTATGTATATTCCATGGAGATCTCAAAATGAATAATATGCTCTACTCACATCTAATGCACAACCGACAATGAGTAACCACAACTACATCACCAAAATTTTAAATAAATTCATCTATCTTGTCATAAACCAACCATTGATTAGTTCAAACATATCATCACACTATTCTTCCATAGGACAATCGTGACCTTCATTAACTATCTATTCACCATAACTTGTGATAATCATGTGACATGCCACTTGTCACCATACCCTATGACCTCAACATTTAATCATATCAATCTCCTTAAGATCACAGTATAATAACCATCATATATATCACATGAACATTTATACATCAATAAATCACGAAAATCTTATATATACCAATCTCTCAATCTCTATAAATCTTAAATTCTGCCATTGTCACTCTTTCTGCACACTACTCCATAATAAGTAATCATTCTGAAGTCTTATTCTCATTTTCTACAAATTCTATCCACAAGGACAATTGCCTAAAGTTTCATTTCTTATTTTTGAATCAAGCTACCATCAATAATACTCTCCAAAATTTCATGGTATGTACTATCATAAACTTTCCTCCGATCAGATGCATTACTTCTGCAATACTTGTACGAATCTAGGACCTGATAAAGTTTCTTTCATCAATTTCATCCAACAATCTCTCATATGATATTTTAGTATCATCAATGCAAACTTAATGTACATCAGTGAATCATTCACATTATGAGGAAATCCTGATTCATTTTCCATGACTGAGATTCATCATTCATTTCCACTTAGAACCAAATACAACATACTTATTCATGGATGGTCAACTTATTTCATAATTTCAATACATTATCACCTTCAGTTCTCATCATCACATCATTCCTTACAATCATCTATTATACCTTTTATATACAATTGACCTTATGACAATCATTATCTCACATAATCCCAAACATTCAATAGCATGTCCCCAATTTCTCACTTTGAATAAGTGGTTACTCCTTTAAGGCATCTCAGCATAAAATATTTTCAATATCTCCCATTCATGGTAACTGACTAATCTCAATAATCATATTACATGTAAATTCAACAGACGGTAAATGGTTTTCCTAACCATCACAAAGGTCTAAAATGCAAGCTCTCAACACAGCCTCTAAACTCTGTATAAAGAAATATTTGCTGATTACTTAAGTCATTATTCAATAACCCAAATGACATCACGTCTCTTCACTAATCTCTGTAAGCCCATGGAAAATTCTCTCCAAATTTCAATAAATCTTTACTATTTCTTTAAAAACATATCAAACCATAATAATTTGTCATCTCTAAAACTTCTTTATCACCAAATATCACCAAAATAATCAAAACGATAGAAATTACTTGAATATTCTCTCTATGTAGTATATCCAATAACATATTATTCACAAGTCAACATAATGTCATCAGCTTATCTTTAACATATCTTCCCAATCAAATTCCAAAATAAATCAACAGTATTATCTCATATCCTTATAATTTATAATATTCTCCAATACAAGTGATCATTCCTTACTAGTGATCCGTTCCCAAGAATAATTAAGATTCTTCCCAATAACGCCATAATACTTGTCGTCACTCATCTTTTCAAAATATAACTTATCATTTCCCAATGTATGGATCAAATCATTACATAACTTCATGTATACCTTGATATCCCAGAAAACCAATCCATAATTCCTCAACATAACAATTTCAAATCATAATTTCCAATATCAATATCTCACTTCCTTCAATACATTAGTTGGTTCAAATGACTACTCATACTTATAAATATATGCCACAAATCATATTCCCAAAATTTAATCACAAGACCAAGCTACATAATAAATTTCTCTCAAAATAGAGGAATAATTCACTTACTCAACACAATATCCATTACTTAATTCCCAATAACTAAGAACCAAATCTTTAAACTCAAATTTCATAATTTTTCTCATAGAAGTCTCAATAAAATCATATCACTCATAATCTCAACATCTCATCACAACTTCATAAAACTAGTTTTGCCATGTCTAAAATCAGTTTTGCAAAGTCTTATAAAACCATCTTTCTTCTTCATGTATAGCTCCTGAGCACCTCATGGCAAAAAGCTAGGTCGAACAAAACCTTTGTCCATGAGATTCTATAGTTGCACTTTGAGCTCTTTTAAGTTACGAATGAGCCATCCGATATTATACCTTGGATACTAGAGTTGCTCACTTAATCGATGATGAATTCAATTTCTCTTTTAGGCGGTAAATCACAAAGATCTTCTGAGAACATCTTTAGTCATTCTCGAATAACAGAAATTTGTTCGAGAGAAGTATTCACCTTAAACACTTCAATTATTGCAACCAGGTAGGCTTAATAACTCTTATTCATCAATTGACGAGCCTTCATCACTGATAATATCGATATGAAAAGTTCTACCTTTACCTCAACAAGGCGAAAAAGGGTTTCATTTGAAGGTTCAAATACCACCTTAACGTAGCCAGTGATTGAAACCTTTTACCATAATAATCATTCCATTCCTAGTATGACATCAAGTTTATGGGTATTCAGTATAATGAAATCCATCATCTAATCCTTCCCATTCACCATGGTTGGGAAAATTTCTCAACGCATAATTTTAGTTCAACAATTCTTCAAATGGCGTTGACAATATAAACTTGGTCTCCAGCTACTCAGATGGGTAAATCAATTTTCCTATATCTGTTGGACTATCAAATGAGTGGGTAGTCCCGAGATCAAACACGATAAGTGCTTAATACTAAGTTCGATGACTTCTCAACTTCTCGTTTGGACATCGAATACTCTCATGCCGATTTACCATTCATATTCATTTCTTATTTCACAAAAAGATCTAATAAACGGCACCCAAATTCTTAATAACCATTTCCTGTTCACTTCCTCATTAATATAACCAAGATATACTAGTCATATTCACTAATAACATTCTTAACCTTTCACTTTACAACATTACACATTAACATGCAAGAATTTGCAATAATTGTCATATCAATTAACATTTCATAATTTAAACAAAAATTAACTTACCAGATGATCGAGGGAGAAGCACTTGAGGCGTGACTCAGTACCCGAACCATTTCAAATAATTTTAAAAGTCTACAGAATCGCTTTTAAAACTCTTATCTCTGATACCAAAAATGTAACACCCCAAGTTCAAGAATCTTAAACCTAGGTGTTAACTTCCCTTTTTCTTTTAATGCGGAAATAAATCTTTTAAACATTAAAATGCGGAATTTAAAACGGTTGCACAATTAAAATATTCATTTATCTATTATAAAATTTTACAGAAATTTCGGCAGAGTCTCCTCTATAAACTGGACATAGCCAACCTGTAGAGGGACATCAAGACCATTTTACAAATTCAAAGCATTAATCACATCACAATCACATTCACCAAAACCAATCCATTCACTTCCCGAACTCCTCAAGTATAAGATTTTCCAAAACATCATCAAACATTGACAATTAAAATAAAAGGTAATTTAACCCCTAATACGTTCCATACTTAATCAAAATAACTTCGACCAAACCATTATCAATAATAATGAATGAAGAAATAAATTTAGATGATAACTCGAATGAATTTAACTTTATTTATTAAGGCGACAACGGGTACTGTCGGAGTCAGCCGCCAAGTGCTCTCCTCTGATCATCTAACTTTCATCACCTGAAAAAAAGTGGGGAGGGATTGGGGTGAGCTAAAGCTCAGTAAGTAAACTGTATGCATGAATGCATGCTTATGACATGAATGCTTTTAAAAATTCCATATATGTATCCCCATTTACTTTACTTTCCAAAACATTCAAACTTTCCAAACTTTCTCTTAACATTTCAAAACTTTCACTTCATTTCCATCGTGAGCTCACTTGATGTAACTTCTAGTCAATCAGATAACAGTGGGCAATTCTTATTTGGAACCAGATTAACATGCGCATTTCCACCGCAAAGCGGTTTAACATTCACTTCATTCCACCGCAAAGCGGCTCATTACCTTCGGGTACGCCGGTCCCCCGCGCCCCATTTCCCACTCGCATCTTTCATGACATAGAAGTACACCCATTCTTTCAAAAACTTGGGATACAAAATTTTTTGACAAAAAATTGCACTTTGACACATTCCTTTCATTAAAACATTTGACTTTCCCATTTCGATGCTAATGCATGCTTGATGGTGCAATGACATGTAACGTGCATGCTTGAACATTTCCTTAACTACACATAATTGCACATGGTAGACCAAAAGCATTAAAATTCCGTAATTAACACGAATGTCAATTAAGCACATTAATTCCACATTAACATTCAACTTTGATGAAAGTAGGGGGAAGTTTACTTACTTGACGTCCTTAGCATTTACCGTTATCTGAATTTGCAAGTGGAGGAGCTTCGACTGCCCGTGTCGTCAATGTACCAAAAGTCTATAATCATTCATTGTATAAAATATAACTTTTAGTTCTAATTCATATTTAAAACTATTAACCAAAGTTAAAACTTCAATGTGACCTTACGTTTAGGTTAAAGCACATAAAACAAGAAAGAGTCTTTCATGCTTCCAATTCCAAAAACATTACATTCTAAATCCCTAAAATGCATAAGAACGTAAGATTGTAATCAAAGTCTCAATTTAACTAAAATTAATCAAAACAACTGCATTTAAGCTACAAATTTCACTAAAGAAGATTTTTTTTTTTTTTTTTTTTTTTAATTCCATAAAAATTCTGGAAAGTACACACACCTACATACATATATATATATATATACACAGAAACTTACACATATACATCAATATATACATATATATTGATTACACACACACAGAAACATACAAAATATACATATACTTCAATTCCATATATACATACACAATAATATATACATTCTCATACATCAATACTCACAATCATAAACATCACTAAACCCTTAATTTATGGTTAAATTCGAAAATCAAACAAAATTAAAATCTGAAAATTGTGAAGAAAATACATATATACTTACATTAATTCCTATATACATCAATATATACATACAATTAAACATAAGAAATTGTGTATGTGTATGTGTGTGAGCGGGGGTGTGTGTGAAACCGCGTGTGCGCGTTCGGTTTTCGTGTGTGTGTGTCCGGTTTCGTGTGCGAGGGGAAGGGGAAAAAGGGCTTACGGTGAGAGGGAAGTGCACGGTGGTGGTGGCGCTGGTGGCCGGCTGCGCGAGGAAGGAGAGAGCGAGAGGGAGAGCGAGGCGGAGACCGAGAGCGAGGTTAGAGAGAGACCAGATAGAGAGCGGAGTGAGGGGTTAATTAGGTTAGGGTTAAGGTTTTTAATCTTTTGAAATTTGCAAATCAGTCCCTCAAATCTCCTCTTTTGTTTAAGTAAGTCTATAAGTTCTATTTACCCTCGATTGACACTAAACTTTCCCCCCAAGATTCCAATTGGCATAAAAAAAATAGAAAATAACATGCTTAGGCAATAAAACAATTAATCACATAGAATTGCACGTAAATGATTAAAATAACCAATTTATAAGCTTCCAAATTGGTACATTGATCGAGACAGTGTCCAAGTCCCTCCACTGCAAAATAATTCAAATTATTGACATTAAAAATATCATTAAATTTAAAATTTATAACATTAACATAATTATTGCGTGAAATTTAAGGATACACGTAAAAATGAAAAGCGGTCTTACATAACAACAATGAATTTCTAGAAAATGAAATGCTGTCTACCCTATTTTCTACTTCGGGCTTTGATTGATTTTAGGGTGTGTTTGATTGGACAAATTTTACATGAAAAATGTCAAATCAAAGAAAACAATTTCTAGCTCTAGTGTTTGATTGAAAATTTTGCCATGGAAAATTTTTGTTAGGTACAATCAATTAAAGCTTGTTTTTGTCAATTTCCAAGAAAATATTTTCTTATGGGTTAGGTAGGAAAATTTAGATGGAAAAAGAAAATATTTTCCATTTCCTTTTTCATCTTCTATCAAACACACCCTTAGTTCTCATGGAAAAAATTTCAAGGTACAAGTTTTTTATGCATCTTTTTGTTAATTTAGAATAATATTTTCCAAAATAATGTGATGATTGATTTCTATCCCCATGTGAAATTCAGTTTCTTTTCCATCATTCTCAATCAAAGACACACTTATATAAACATTATTTAAAGTACAAATATCTCTTCAAAAAAATAAATAAATAAATAAATTGACTATTCCCATTAAATTTTGTGTGACTTATTGTACGTTTCATGAGATGCCTCTGTTCAGATTATAAATTAGTTTTTTTTTTTCGAGCTAAGATGTGTGGTCAAAAATTAAAGAAAAAATATATAGTTAAAAAGTAGTTTGAGAAATTATGTATATTATAAATTAGTTTATAATCTAAAAAGTACAACTTAACGGACAAAGATAATGGAAAGAATATTCTATCCGAATTGAAGGATATTAGCTTCAGAAATGGCGCGAATATTTTTGGATCTACGGGTTGGCGGGACGGTGAATGGTATAGACTTACTCGCTCATCTCCACCCTTTAAAAAAAAATATCAAATTGAAAACGATAATATTCAACATTAAAAATAAATAAAAAATAAAAAACATTTTGAGGCAGCAAACGTATAGACGACCTATTTGCCACACTCTAAATTCAATTCACCTCGAAAACTAACAGATCACGGGATAAATAAGGATTGAATTGAATTCTAGCGGACCGAATACGGATCACCCCGATTAACCTCGAATCTGTCATGTTGTCATCTCTATCATTGATGGATTCCAGATCTATTCAAAATAGACTTTAGTTTTCTATTTAAATTTTTAATTATATGATTATTTCAATAAATTTTATAATAAGCCGAATAAAATGAAATTTTGAAAAATGATACACAAAATTGATCACAAGTTTATTATAAACAAACTTTAGTTCTCCTTTTAATTATACGTGCTTGTAGATTCTAGACCACGTCACTTTTTAATTATTTTTCTTCTACTAGGTATTGAGTTTTCTTCGCCAATTCGTATGGTATAATTTTTAGAAGTATATATAGAGGACCAAAAATTAATGAGGTTAGCCTTGTTTATATGAGATTGTTGTGCTTGTTGCTTGGTATTTGAACTTTGAAGGTTGCGAGTTAAGTCTTATTGTAGGTTTGAGGATTAGAAATTCTTCTCTTTTGGCAATCTTAGGATTCTTTTGATTGCAATCATGAAATTTGAGTAAAAAAAAAAAAAAAAAGTTTCAAAAAATTGAATTATCAAGAACTTATTTTTCATGAACAATAAATTAAAGAAATTTGAATATATTTAATTAAAAGTGGAATTAACATTTGAAAGTGTGATAAATGTGAACACTGGATTCTCAACTAAATTCAAAGAAAACATTTTCCTTTTTTCAAAAAAAATTCGTATAGCGAGACAAGACAAAAAAAACAATTTCACCCAACAAAAAACACAATCAAACGGACCGAAGATGAACGCCCCGTTTGGTTTACATTTTACTCTGTTCTATAACGATATTATTACAATTTATAAACCAGTTTATAAACAACATAGTTTTTAAAACCACTTTTTAATCATCTAAATTTTCTTTCTTCACTTTTGAACCACATATCTTACCTAAGAAACAATAACAAAAAAATTTAAAAATTGCTGCAGTGTTACCAAACACTCTATAAAGAGTCTTTTTTGAAAAAAATTGTTTTTTGAATAATGATTTTTAGAAGAATGTATGTTCAAAAAATATGGATTTTTTTTTTTGTTTATGAGTAATATTATTTTATTAATAAATGTATGACTGAAAATAAGATAGAAAATGTTAAAAAAATTTAAGTATCTCATAGGCGAAATTTCTTTAAAATATGGAATTCGGGTGTATCAAAAACACCGTTAGCTTATAAAGATATTCTACGATGATTTTCGGAAATCAAAATTCATAAGCTCTTTGGAGCATGGTCATCAAAATACTTGAGAGAAAATTGGTATCTCTCAACTATAAAAGCCTTTAAGGTGGCTTTTACAAAATAAAAATAAAAATTATTCCAAGCATTTCTTAAATGATTACTGGTCGTCTAAAAACGATTATTTTAACTACATTTCTTGAATAATTAGTTAGGGAATATTTGAAACATAAAAATGTAAATATTGAGAAAATATTTTGTTGGAAGTACATGCCGAGAGGTAATAATGTATTTATACCTTTGAAAAGGCTAGGAATAAATATATATAAGCATTTAAAAATTATGTCAGAAGTGGGATTTGAACCCACGCCCTCTTACGAGGACCAGAACTTGAGTCTGGCGCCTTAGACCACTCGGCCATCCTGACTTTAGCATAAGAAATCATTATTTTAATATCTTTATTAAAAAGCTGGCATAAACCATCCCTAATCTATTGTTTTGGTATGCAATATTTCCCTTTTCATTTCATTGAAAAAAAAAAAAGTCGACATGTCCATAATTTTAATTAGGAAAAGTTGCGACAGGATCCCTAACCTTTGAAGATACAAAAATGAGCCTCAAACCCTTAGTATAATGTGATTTAGCGTTCTAAATATACAATGCAGTTTCGTCACTCAAGAATTGAAAAAAATTAAATTTGTTCTTTAAGTGTATGTAGTTGATTCATAAACTAAAACACCTGAATAGAGATAGAAAATGACGTATATAATTTTAATTTATGACATTCAACCAATCTATAAGCCTTTCAATAATCCACAAAGTTCAACCACCAAGATATGTGGGATCTACTTACAATAGTTAGTATATTTATAAAAATATACTGAGTTCTTAGATCCAAAAAAGTAAAACTCAGAATAAAAGATCCAGATACAAAGAAAAAATTCTGAGAAAACCTTATTTAAAATAGGTTTTAAAATTATTTCCACAAAGCAAAAGAATACCACGAAGAATGTAATGAAAAATTTTCAAAGATTTGAAAACTTCATAAACTTTCAGAAAATCAAAACATTTTAACCAAGTTTTCATAAAACTTCAAGAAGTCACAGTTTTCACAAAGATTACCACAAAGAATTGAAAACCCTAAAACGTTTTACAAAATACCACAAAGAACTTTCCAGAAAATCACAGATCCACACAAAAGAACCCTGGATCTAACAAAATTTGAGTCAAAAACAGCGTATTTACACGAACCCTAAGGCTCTGTGATGAGAATCATGGCGGGCTTGATGGAAAGAACTACAAATCAAGCCAAACAAAGCTTCCAGCATGTTCGAAGAGCTTCACAGATCAAGCATTGCGAGAGTGAACAAGGTTCCAGGCTAAACCAAGTGAGCAAGCCAAGAGACAAGCCGAGAATCGAGTTGGAAACCAAGAAAATCAAAAATTATGCAGAAGCAAAGTTACGGCCGTAACCAAATATTCTCACGGCCGTAAGTCACTCTCGGATCAAAATGAAGAACTTCAGGTTTTCAAAGTTATGGTCGTAAATTTATGGTAACGACCGTAATCCTTAAGCAGAAGCACAGTTACGGTCGTAAATGATGCTGTCACGGCCGTAATTCCAAATTAATGCAAATCATGCGGATTTTTGTTTCCTTAATTATAGGATTACATTTACTTTATTTTTTATTATTGTTTCCAATTAAATTAGGACTCTATTTTGATAGATTTTATCTATTCCCTAATTATATTAGATTTTATTTAGTTTCCTGAGTAGACTAGGATCTTTACTCTGGTTGCCTATATAAAGGCGTCTTCATTGTAATACGAAAAAGACTTTTGATGAATAAAATATATTGAGTGTTTTTACTCTCTAAAGGTGAGGATTCCCTTTAACTCGAACTTATCAAATATAGTGTAATATTTGTGGCGTTCACCAAATTGAACTTATCAAGGATCTGGACATTCCTTGTGGCGTTCGCCCCATTATGGTTCTTGTTTCCGCATCGTAACGGGTCTCGGGCTTAATATACCCTTGGTTCTTACGTCGTGAGGCTCGGGTCGTAGTGTTACCGTCCGTTCCAACCTGAACTCGGAACTTTCCCGGCGTTCATTCCGCGTGTCCGTCGTGACCCCCTCCCGGGATCACATCATCTGGGATCAGAGCTGGACTCTGGATTCAGGTTTTGTTTTTCTATTTTATTCAGTTTGATTTTTGTGTTTTTATCATATATAGAGTCTGCACAAAAATCATTCATATCTTGTTATTGAGTCTTTTTTTTTCTTTACTTTACTTTTTCTTCGTGTTCTTCGTGCCAGTAAAAATTTCCATTATTTGATCCATACAAAAATTCAACCTTGTTTATTTTATTCGATTCTTGTCCAAATCCTGTCCCGTTTGTTTTGCCGCGTTTGTTGTCGAATTTCGGATTTATATAAAAAAAAATCTAATTTATTTATTTAATCCGAAAATTCATCCATTATTCAAAAAAAAAAAAAGAAGTATTCCACAATTCAAGATCCACTTTCTTGAATTTCTACAATATTCTTGATATTCTTTCCTTTCGAGTCAAATTCAAGGACTACTTCCTTGAGTTTCACAGCTCATTGTTATCGAATCTTTCCATTCGATTCTACATGCAACTCCGCAATGTCTAAATTCAGGGAAAAACCTCAAACAGTTCCTAGAGTTAGGAGGGAGAATAGGAATGATCATAACCCTATAGTTGGAATTGGGGATGAGCTGAAAGTATTGGAAGATGGTGCCTCAAAAATAGGGGATCGTGTCTCAGAAATGAGGGATGAGTTTGATGAGGTAAGAATGATGTTAAAGCAGTTAAAGGAGGAGGTGATTGCAAAGAGAGCGGGGGAAAAATTGGCTAACTTGCAAGAGAGGGAGAGTGAAGGAGAGGCTGATGATAAATTACAACAGAAGAATGAAAGTAAGAATGTGGTGGACTTACCATTGGAGCCTCGGGATAGGACTGTTGAGATTGAAACTGAGGAATTGAAATTTGAATTAGTTGATCAAATCCCAACAATTGAGGTAGAGGGTGAGCACTTGGGTAGTAAGGAAGTGAATGGGCACGAGGATAAAATTATTGATGAGGTACATGAGAAGAAAACAGATAATCTGGGAGAGGTGGTTGTGTGTGAAAAATTAGACGAGGTGCACGAGAGAAAAGAAATAGAAGAGAATGAACCAGAAAGTGAGATGACTGTTGGAGGCGAAGAGAAGGGCCTCATGGTGCGAAAAGAAGAAGTGGAAGAGTTGTATCATGAGTACAATGATTCATACCTTGTTCATGGAGAAACTAACATTCCCCACCCTATTTTGCTTAATTCTTTCTTACAGGTTGATCATTATACATGGGAGTATGAGTCACACCAACCATGGCAATTCATGCACGTGTTTCAATACCTTCTTGTCTACTACCAATTGAAGAAGCACAATTTATTGAATTCATGTCATGGAGTCCATAATTTCCCATTTGATCCAGGTGGAGCATCTGTAAATCACGAACCAAGCTATGATTCGGGACGAATCATCCTAAAGAAGGGGGAATGATGAGAATCATGGCGGGCTTGACGAAAAGAACTACAAATCAAGCCAAACAAAGCTTCCAGCATGTTCGAAGAGCTTCACAGATCAAGGATTGCGAGAGTGAACAAGGTTCCAGGCTAAACCAAGTGAGCAAGCCAAGAGACAAGCCGAGAATCGAGTTGGAAACCAAGAAAATCAAAAATTATGCAGAAGCAAAGTTACGGCCGTAACCAAATATTCTCACGGCCGTAAGTCACTCTCGGATCAAAATGAAGAACTTCAGGTTTTCAAAGTTACGACCGTAAATTTATAGTCACGGCCGTAATCCTTAAGCAGAATCACAGTTACGGCCGTAAATGATGATGTCACGGCCGTAATTCCAAATTAATGCAAATCATGCGGATTTTTGTTTCCTTAATTATAGGATTACATTTACTTTGTTTTTTATTATTGTTTCCAATTAAATTAGGACTCTATTTTGATAGATTTTATCTATTCCCTAATTATATTAGATTTTATTTAGTTTCCTGAGTAGACTAGGATCTTTATTCTGGTTGCCTATATAAAGGCATCTTCATTGTAGTACGAAAAAGGCTTTTGATGAATAAAATATATTGAGTGTTTTTACTCTCTAAAGGTGAGGATTCCCTTTAACTCGAACTTATCAAGGATCTGGACATTCCTTGTGGCGTTCGCCTCATTATGGTTCTTGTTTCCGCATCGTAACGGGTCTCGGGTTTAATATACCCTTGGTTCTTGCGTCGTGAGGCTCGGGTCGTAGTGTTACCGTCCGTTCCAACCTGAATTCGGAACTTGCCCGGCGTTCATTCCGCGTGTCCGTCGTGACCCCCTCCCGGGATCACATCACTATGATACCACTGTTATGAAATGAATGCTCAGAATCAACCACAAAGATATACAAAATTAGATTTAAACATAAAAACTTCAGAAAACTTTTATTACTCAGAATAAATCGTAAAGTATAAAATGAAAATTACAGATTCAAACCCTGATCTAAAACTCAAAATAAACTCAAAAGAACTCACATAAAACCACAAAGAAATTACCGAA
This sequence comes from Ligustrum vulgare, assembly GCA_963555705.1. NCBI lineage: Eukaryota > Viridiplantae > Streptophyta > Magnoliopsida > Lamiales > Oleaceae > Ligustrum > Ligustrum vulgare. Next base: position 30,368,713 of record OY743189.1, on the reverse strand, counting down.
TCAACACTGTAATCAACCACAAAGACGATAACTGATTATGCACAAAGAATCAGTATCAAAAATCACAAAGTATATTGCGAGAAATCAGAGATTTCTTCTTCAGAACACGAAGAAGACACAGAGACTAAGAGAGAAAATCTGAGAGATCAAAGGAGACGTTTCTGGAAAAGTGAGGATTGAAGAGTCATCAGCAAGCATTATCATCTGGTGGACGACTGGGATGATTTCTGTTATGGTCCAACGGTATAAAATGAAAAGGCGGTGACATATTGGGCCAATGAACCGGGTCATGAGTTGGGCTCCAATCATTCAGTCCATGTTGATAATATTCAGGCTTCAGCATTTGGGCTTCAACATTTTGGTCCAGCTGATTAATTCTTTTGGGTTCCAATTGAACCAGACTATTTAGGCTAAACACTTGGGCTGATCCGATTGCATTTACAGATTCTAATCACTAGATCATTGTTTTGGACATATAGCTAATTTCCCACCTTGTTTGAATCATTATTACTTTCTTATGCAGCCGTATACCAGGGAACTGGGTCGAACCACCGCTTCCGGTAGATGAAATTGAATTATGGCACACATCCTACTTGGTGAAACCTCAATGACCATTTTGCATTATTGAGGAGCATCTTTTTGGTAAGCAAGTTTGCATATTTTGGGGACGTTGGACCATTTGAAATCATAATAATCGTTCGCATATATATAATAGTATTAGAAATTGCTTGGACTAGAATTGGTGGGGTGCACCAGCCCTTGCAATAGTGCAACGCATGGGCTACGCTTGAAGGTCCAGGCAGCAAGCTACCTTTTGGCCCTTCCCCTTAAAAAATTAATTTAATATCGTGTGGGCCAATGACCCACATATCAGATATTAAACTGATAAGAACAGATACTACACTTGATCTTAGCCAAAAGGCCGAGAAAGGTATGCCTAATTCAGCGCAGGGCCCAATCCTTTTATAATGCTCAACTCTCCCTCAGTTTTTCTAATAATACGATGTGGGAAGGAAACAAGCGCCTTTAGTCTACGTATGGGAATCTCAAGCACGTTCATAAATCCCAGGCAGGTGTGTTTGTCAAATCTTAAGGTTTTGTAAGTGAATTTACTTATATTAAGTAAATTAGTTAAATAATAAGTTTTATTATTTTAGGCTCCGTTGGGTAAAAGATTTTTTAAAATTCAAATTATAATGAATACGATTTTTCAAATCATTTTTTAACAATTAACAATTTCTCTCTCTAATTTTTAACTACACATTCTACGTAAAAAAACTCAAATAATACAAAATTATAATTCCAATTCCCACCAATTTATAAGTTGAAAAGGTTGTAGACATGGACTTAAAAAGGTTTAAGTTACTCAAATGCACTTACAAGTAAAAAGGTTTCTTAAAATTAACTTTTTTTAAAAAAAATTAAACCTTGAAAAAGTAACATGAATATATTAAAAATAATAAGTTATTTTCTGCATGGCTAAAAGTTAATTTTTTAGCCCTTATAATCATAATTGAACGAAGATTTTTGCTATAGATTTCGTTTCCTTACAACAAATTTGTCTCGTGATTGTTTTTTTACTTGGATCAAGAAAATCGAGACTCAATGAGAAAAAATGAAGAACTTCGAGACAAGATGGAATAAAAGAACTTTTATGGAGGAACAAAACCGGCTTATCCATGCTTCATCGAGTATTCTAACATACAATAATGCCTCAATAAACAGATCCTGAAAGACTGAACAACCTCGATAGATGGAGTGAGTTAATGAGATTCCCGAGCTAAACGAGAACAGCCTAAATCGTAAATATGGGGTTGTGAGAGAACAACACAAGCGTGGAGCGCCGTGCTGCTATCTATATCAGAATGAATTTATCAGCACATTGAAAATATTGTCTTACAATATGCTCAAGTACTATAAAATCACATATCATAACTAGAGAAGCTTTCGTAAGAGTTTGAGAGGTGAAAAAATCTCAGCAAAACTACACCAATATATACCGCATTCAGCATCCATTGTTCATAATCAATCTACACATGCAAAATCAAATATGAACTTCATTTTCATAAATTGCTTTACAAGAAATACAAGCAGTCATAGCAGATAAGCAAGTCAAAGTTCTCTTAAACCAACTCCTAAGATACAAAGTTTTTAACTATAAGAAAAATACCATCTACAGATAAAAACAGAGAAATTGCAGAACTCTTTCTTAAGACGGGTTTGCAGAACTTGCAATCCGAGTAGCTCCTTTTTGTTCCACGGGAGGTATTGAACAAAAATTTCGTACAGGTTGGAAAAGCCATCCCAGTCGAACATGTTGTCATGAACAACTATTGAATTCTTGTATTCTCTCTTCTTCAGCATGCAATTTCTGCTTTAACTAGAGCTAGCCCACAAGGAGTTGAGTCTAGCAGCCAGCTTTGCACTCTTATAGTCCTCTCTGAGCTGAATAAACCTGAGTTTGTAGTTAATTCAAAAATTAATCTTATGTATAGGTGGCAAAAACAAAGCGGCTGATAGAAAGAATGACATTTGAAGTGTAATATTAAGCATATTTGGCTAAGCTCAAAAACAACAAAAATAAGTTACTTTTTGTTTCCCAAAGTGTACCTTTTCTTATATTTGAGTAAAGTCGCTTACTTTGGAAGTAACTCTTAATTACTGGCAATAAATAACTTATCTTCAATTTTGATTTAATAAAACATTATAACAAGTAAATATCTTGAGCTTAGCCAAACATTGTTTCTGGAACTATACAGGAGAATGCCTCAGGTATAATTGTAATAAAAGTTCAGAACAAGGTAAACAGTTCTCAGAACTCATAGGGGTACTCAAGATACATGCATAGATTTATTTTTCAGTAGGAATCTAAAGACGTTTCTTAATCAAATATGAACAACAGAGATAGCTTATAGTTGGTTATATAAACTGCTAGGCAAGTTTAATCTAACTGTAGTGAATAAAAGATCAATAAATACATACGTTTGTGCATCTTTTCGTATACTTGGAGTTCCCTCAAAAAGAGTTGACAGGCTTTCAGGAGCAACAATGAAGACATTGGCCATGCTGGACGCAAAGGTTACGTCAGTAAATCAAAAGATAAAGTCTTGTCTAAAATTCTGTTGTGAGAATTCGTGGGGGTAGGGGGAGATAGAAGGAACATATCTTCGAAATATCATAACTTACATGCCGAGCAACTCGAATTTCTCATCAACTGAAGGTGCATTGAAACTACGAACAAATTCCCCATATTCTGTTATATCACGTTTCAGCCGCAGTCCTCCACTGTAGAAGTCAGACAATGCAAACACTTTTACTTCTTTTTTACATAACCATGCAAACGTGCCAGGTATATCATATTGAACAATAGCACATATAAATTGCGATATAACAAACCATCAGGAAGAGAACTTTAGCTATACTACACAAGTGACTTCTTCTGAAATTACAGACTGGCAATTGCAACATATAGCAAGGAATTACCTCGGGTTAAAAGTGAACTTCTGCCAATGATTAAGCAATCCCTTGTGCAAGCGATTTCCCTGTGTGAATATGCTGAATGGTCACCACTTGAAATGTAAATGCAAGAATAACAAATCAAACTGTCTATGTGAGACTTATTTGGTCAACTAGTATATCGAACAGTTATTTTACAAAATCCCTAATTAGCATAGTGATTGTTAAGTCTTCTAAATAATGTCTTGTTCTCCAGATGCAATTATCTAAAATCACGCAAATCTATACCAAAATGTGATTCAAAGTCTATTTGACTAAAAAGACAAATTTGTCCTATAAAAACTATCAGCAATAGAACTGACGTACATTCCAATGCAGTCACCACTTGTTTTTCAGAAAGAAGCGGGCAAATATCAAAACGATAAGATTTGCCAAATTCATCCTTTTCGTCATGTACAAGGGATTAAAGTATAAATTGACACTTGCAATTGCTCTCTGTGATGTGTTTGTAAATAAATTATACACTAGAAGTTGTGAAGACTTTCCTCAACTGATAGGAGTAAACTAGAAATGACAATTAAGCAGAATCGCAAATTTCACCAAAACCAAGCATATGAAGACAAGCATGTCAGATGTGATAGTAAATAAGTAGCATCATGTACCCTGAAAAACTCGACGTATCTGTAAACAACTCTATTAACATTTACTGGAGTGTATGTTCCGAGAGTGGATAAATGTATGTAGCAAAACCCATAGAATCAAATCAAACTTTTATGTTGAAGAAAAGAAAACTGCTGTACCAATTCAGTCAGGAAGGCTTGTTTGTTAAGACCTTCCAAAGCAGTGAAAGCAGCCTCAAGCACACGGGAAAGGTAAGCCACGACACTGAAATTTGGAGATAACATAAAACATACATGTCATTCATTAGTCATGTAGCTCATTAGTGCTGACACGACACATTAAAGAAGAATGTAATTCATACTTAAAATTGAGTATTATCAACAAATAATAACTGAATTAGTGTTATAATTGAATAATAACATGGGCCTTATTTCCCCAATATGAGTAAAGTTCTCCACAAAAATCGTAAGCTTGGAATTTGAAGGTGACAAGAATGAGTGTACATTTTAGGTTCCATTTCTTTGCTCTTTCCAACATAAAAAAACCCTGCAAAACTAAAGCACTTTTGCTAATCAATACATGTCACTTTCATTTTTATTTTATTTTTAATTTAAAACACGTAGCAATTCAGGAGAAATAAATTAATCTTTTGTAATTGAAACTTGATTCATAAGTGACTGTAGGTGACGGAAGATTATCAGGCACCCACAAAACCCTACCATTAAATCACAGTGGTATGGTTGTTGCAGCCTTGCAGGTTAACTGTTACTCAATGAACTGGAACCTATGAAATTCAAAATGACTAACAGTCGATAGGCCACTCTTTACATTTTGTTGGAAAAAATTTCTGTGTGTAACGTTATTCTATGCAATAACTGCCATGATGTAGCGTTCCGACTTGCATGGAGTCTGATAAATTTCCGAATACCTTGTGCAGGCATTTGTAGGCCGGTGATCAGGAGCAATCCCATCATCAGGTGACCGATAATCTGTTGCTTTTTGTTCAGCTGATAGCAGTCGCTCCACCTAATAAGATTTTCAAGGATTAAGTTCTTAAATCAACATGGAAGAAAATGAAAATGAGATAAATAAAGGATTTGAACATATGTTTTATGATAAGTTCTCGATCTCAAACCTCAGCAATAACTGTTTCGATGCATTGCTGAAGCCCTTTGTAAGCAACACCTTCTGCAGTGGACATAGCTGATGCCATTTCTTCAAAGGCAGCAGCATGAGAACCATCTAGAGGCAGTAAAAGCCGAGAAATAGAGTTTGCAAAGTACTGCAGTAAAAGAATTCTGATGTCAATGGAAGTAAAGGGAAGATCTTCCACAGGTGTCAAAACATATTATCAATTAATACAAACAATAGTAAACACGTACTTGCTGGATAATGGCCACGCTACTTCCACAACGTTGTACAGCAACCATGAAAGATCTGAAGCTGCTTTCACCAGCAGCTGCAGCAGCCTCTGCCTGCATATGTCCATTAAGCGCTCATGATTATGTATAAATAGAGAAGCTCATGTTGTTTCATATTTTGAATTATGGTATACAACCTACTTAAAATGTACAAAAATGGGAAAGGAATCAAGTAATTACAGCTGAAGCAGCTGCAGCAGCAACTCTTCGACTGATAGCTCCCAACACAAACCGTTCCCTGAGTGCCGCAGCCTCAGTCAGGCTGTCTCTAGCTATTTCTAGCCCTTCCGTTATGTATAGACTGACCTGAAGAAGACAGGATTAGTATGCATCAAGTAGATGACGTGGATATCCGGCAGAAAAGAAGACCCAAATGTGGGTAGGACACAGGCTAACTTACCTGGTCTAGAAGGCACGTAAAAACAGCTCTTACGTTAGCAGCAAGGATAGCAGGCTGCGTGATGACAAGATATACTGAGTAAAAAGCCTTTAAAGATCCAAAAACTCAGATGCAGAGATTCCAACATACTCTGAACATTGTGAGAGAATTTTACATTTGTGGAGCGCATAGTTAAACAATTTGTTGAAATATGTAATTAGTATTGTAGGACCAAATAATAGTCTAGATTAGTTGGGAGCTAGTAGGCAAAATTGTGTATTTGTTCTATTCATTTATATCTTTTCTTGTAACCTACTTTGATAAATTAAAAACAATAAAGTAAAATGTTCCTTCGTTCTTGTTTCTGCCCATGGTGAGGATCAACGTCTGTCACCCTTAAGAGTAGTCACTCTGTCACCGACTACGGAAGGATTTTACACAAGTTGTGAGCTTCACTCAGTTTTCTTCCCTTCGGTGCTGAACCACTGCATTCCAACGCCGACCCAGTCCATTCCGGTGGCTCCTCTGCCGGCTTCGACTTGAAGAATGCGACTTGGAGCTGCGATTTCAGCTCTGCTTCAACCCTTCCGACCTGCATACCTCCACCAACGATTTAAGCCCGATTTCCAGACTTTTTGGTTCCAGGTTTCTTCTCTGCTTCAGCCCTTCCAACCTACATACCTCCACCAACTATTTAAGCCCAATTTCCAGACTTCTTGGTTCCAGCCTTCCAGGTTTCTTCTCTGTCTTCTTCCCTGCTTGTGGCTAGTGGTTAAGTATTATGGATGAGAATAAAAATGTATGTGTGACTAATATGATTCTAGTGATTTCAAAAATCATGAAACATAAACTTAATGGGTCGAATTATATTGCTTGGAGTAAGACTGTTCGGGTGTATTTACGAAGTATAGAAAAAGATAATCATCTCAATAAGGACCCACCCACTGATAATACAAAACAAGCTTGGTTGAGAGATGATGCTCGAATATTTTTGCAACTTCAATATTCCATTGATAGTGAGGTAATTAATCTGGTTGATCAATGCGAATATGTTAAAAAAAAATGTTGGACTATCTGGATCTTATGTACTCTAGGAAGGGGAATATTTCTCGTATGTATGATGTGTGTAAAGACTTTTATTGTGCTACACAACAAGATCAGACTCTTACTGCCTATCTTATGAATTTCAAAAGAACTTATGAAGAACTTAATGTCTTACTGCCATATAGTTCAAATGTGAAAGTTTAGCAAACTTAATGGGAACTATAATGAGTTTTTGAGCTGGCCTTCATCCATAGTTTGATGGTATTAAATTCCAGATTCCCTCTAGTCCTGAGATTTCATATTTGCAAGGAACCTTTACTAGGATACTTCGCACTGAGAATAGTGTATCTATTACTCCATTTCAGCCTAACAGTGCCCTTGTCAGTCTTAGTAGTGTGAATGAACCTGGGCATCTCTCTAACAGAGGTGGAGGGGTTACAAATAACCATGATAATCAAGCTTAGGACTCAAGGGGAGTTGTGTGCTATTTTTGTCATGAACCTGGTCATACCAAGCGCACTGCAGAAAATTACAGATTCACAATCAAAGAAGTCAGTCAGCTCATATTACCTCTATTGATGTTACACCCAACACCTCTTCTGGAAAGAGAATTACAGTATCTGCAGATGAATTTGCAAAATCTCTCAATATTAGGAAGCATTGAGGTCTTCATCTCATCCTGTCACTGCTATTGCTTAGTCGGGTAAACCAACTACGTGTTCCAAATGGGTCATTGATTCTGGTGCCACGGACCATATGACAGGTAATCCTAGTCTCTTCTCCACTTAGTAGCCACACACATCTCCCACAAATGTTACTTTAACTGACGATTCTACGTCGTGTGTACTTGGTTCTGGCACTATTAATCTACCTCCTTTCCTTTCCTTTCCCTATCATCTGTTAAGTCTTCCGGTTTTCTTTTAATTTAATTTCTGTGAGCAAACTCACTGTGCCATAAATTGTTGCATCTCATTTTTTCCTTATCATTGTCTATTTTAGGATCTTGGAACGAAGAAGATTATTGGTAAGGGACATAAATCAAGCTGTCTTTATGTTTTGGATACTCCAGTACCGCGGTCTATTGCTTGTTCCAATATCCCAACGTCCTTTCAAGCACATTGCAAATTGGGACATCCCTTTCTACCATTTTTGAAGAAGTTATGTCCTCATTTCCATAACATATCTTCCATGGATTGTGAGTCATGTCAGTTTGCCAAGCATCATCGTCCGTCTTCAGTTCCTCGAGTCAATAAAAGGGGTCTTCCTTATGAGTTAGTTCATTCTGATGTTTGCGGTCCGTATCCTATTGTGTCTAAAACTGGATTCAGATATTTTGTTACTTTTGTAAATGGTTACTCTCGTATAACCTGACTTTATTTAATGAAAAATCGCTCAGAGTTATTTTCTCATTTTATTGCCTTTTGTGCTGAAATTAAAACACAATTTAATGTCTCTATGCTTACATTGAGAAGTGTCCATGCCTAAGAGTATTTTTCTCATCCTTTTCAGACATACATGATTCAAAATGACATTCTTCACTAATCCTCTTGTGTTGATACACCATCTGGAAATGGGGTGGCTGAAAGGACGAATAGACATCTCCTTGAGATAGCAAGAGCACTCTTGTTCCAAACGCACGTTCCTAAACAATTTTGGGTTGATGCAATATCCACATCTTGTTTTCTTATTAATCGCATGCCTTCGTCTATCCTCTATGGTGAGAATCCTTATAGTGCCCTCTTTCCTAACAAACCTCTGTTTCCTCTTTAACTTCGCATATTTGGTAGTGTTTTGCTTATGACGTCCGTCCTCAAATTATCAAATTAGACCCAAAATCTCCCAAGTGTGTCTTTTTGGGATACACTCGTCTCCAAAAGGGATATCGATGTTACTATCCTAGTCTTCACAAGTATCTTGTGTCTACTGATGTTACTTTTTTAGAAAATTATCCATTCTTCTCTCCATCTTCTACTTTTCCCCCTTAAAGGGAGGATGATAATTTGTTAGTCTATACTATCACGTATTCGTCACCTGTTATACTCACTCATACTGATACACCACTGTCTTCTATTCGACATGTATATTCCAGGCGGTATGACCCCCCTGGCTCTTGCTATATGTCCTGACCCTCCTGCTACATGTACTGCACTAGTCTCTTCTTCGCCACCGAATCTATTCTCAAGTAATCTTGATTTTCCTATTGTTCTTCGGAAAGGTAAACGCCAATGCACTTATCCTATTTCTTCTTTTGTTTCTTATGATCAATACTTCTTGCTCTTTTATTGTATCCCTTGATTAGGAAACCCCTCCGAAAATTGTTCATGATGCCTTATTTCATCCTCGTTGGCATGTTACTATGATAGATGAGATGAATGCCTTGGATGTTAATGGTACTTGGGACTTAGTGCATTTACTTGTCGGTGGAAAGACTATTGGTTGTAAATGGGTGTTTGCTGTTAAGGTCAATCTTGATAGATCTAGTTCTATTAAAATTCAGAAAATGCAAGTTCTTTCAAAACCACCAGAGTCCATTTATCAAGGCATTGTTTGAAATATAACAACAAGAATTCCCACTTAATTTTTTTTGTAATGTTGATATTGAATTCAATAAAACTTTATTTTAGGCTCAATTACAAGCTAGGATAATTCTCAAAAAATAAAAAAAATAAAATTATTTAGGCTCAATTACAAACTAGGATAATTCTAAAAAAATAAAAAATAAATAAAAAATACATACATATATATATATATATATATATATATATATATATATATATAAGCTTAGTTACAAGTTAGGATAATTCTCCACATAAAAAAAATAAAAAAAATAAAAAAAAATTATTTTAAGCTTAGTTCCAAGCTAGGATAATTCTTATAAAAAAATCCCAAAGTGTGTTTTCCGCGTTTTGAACATTTTCTGGTGAAATACACTTAAAACGCCCAAAACGAGATTTTGAGCGTTTTGTGTTCAAACTTTTTTTTTTGTTTTCCAAAGTGCGTTTTCGAAAATGGTAAAGAGAACGAGTTTTTAGTGTTTTCAAAAATAAAAAACAGAAAACGACCTCAAAACAGTAAAGAGAACACGGACTTAGTTTCATGAAAAGTAAGAAGCAAAATGTCATGTCCCGCACAAATGTGGAATCTAAATGCAGAGCTATAGCACAATCAGATTGTGAAATAATGTGGATATGTCAGCTCTTGAGTGAAGTTGGTTTAAAGGTACCAATACCAGCAAAATTATGGTGTGATAACCAATTCGCGCTTCTCATTGCATCTAATCCCGTGTTTCATGAACAAACCAAACATATTGAGATCGACTATCATTTTATTCGTGAGAAAGTGCAGGAAAATTTGATATCTACAGTATATGTAAAGACTGGAGAACAACTAAGAGATGTCTTTACAAAAGTTCTAAATGGAGTTCAGATCAACTATATTTGCAACATGTTGGGCATGATTAATATTTATGCTCCATCTTTAGGGGGGGGGGGGGGGGTGTTGAAATATATAATTAGTGTTGTAGGACCAAAATAATAGTCTAAATTAGTTAGGGACTAGTAGGCAAAATTGTGTATTAGTTCTATTCATTTATATCTTGTCTTGTAACCTATTTTTGATAAGTTAAAAACAATAAAGTAAAATGTTCCTCGATTACACAAAAAAAAAAAAAAGAGCAAGCCAGCCACCTTTACGTTTTTTTCTTGGATAATTTTGTCATTCTTAGTGATAATATAGCAGAATTGCTTGTAATTAAAGAATGCAAGAGGCTAATCTGGTGTAACTTACCAAGTTGAAATATGCTTCTCTAAGTCGATCTTGATAGTCCTAGTATCTAAGGTTGACCCGTTATACATTGAAATCTAAGGTCAACTTGTGGAATAAAAATAGATCAATCATAATAAGCTACAGGTGCTATGATAAGCAACCAGCAAACCCATGTTTAAGATGCAGCTAACAGAACTGAAGGGAGCATAAAATTGGAAAAAGAGAAATGAATTTGGTTATTAGGGCACAAAAATTGCAACAGAGGTTACAAGCTCCATGAAATTGGGGAGGCACAGTAGAAATACTATCCATAATGGATCAATAGACACATTGCATATGTCCAAACCATCACAAATATTTGAAGAGACTATCCTGGAGGAAAATTTTGGATTGCAATAATCTCAGAAGAGACGAGTAGAAAAGCTACACCCAAATTTCTTTGATAAATACACAACAAGTATTTTACAAAAATATCCTTCATCTACTAATATATATATATATAGACACACACACAGACACACATACACCACACTTTCTCTCTCTATGAATTTGAAATATAAAATAAAATTTCTCTGCAACTCCAATTAAGAGTTCTTTCACACAGCAGAAAATTATGTGGCTTTGATTTTATCATAAACATTGATTTCCAAACACACGTGAACAATTAGAATTCACGCTCCCTTCAAGTGACATACGAAATCGCTTTTACATAATGAGTCTCCCAGCATAGATTGCAAATACAAGGTCCTCGCTCTTACACAACCACCCACTCGGCCATCCCCATATAGATACACCATTATCTGTTTCCAAGGGTTTTGATCTTTCTGTAAGTTTTATCTCACGGATCTCAAATTATAATGGAATTCTAATTCTAATATTTGTATTATTTATAATTATCTTCTTTCTGTAATATACTTTTATTTAAAAAAAGTAGATCGATTATAAAAGAATAAATTAAAGAGTCCCTGAAAACTGTCAAAGAAGAAACTAAAAATCAAATTGGAAATGAAATCACCATTCATCAACTTGTAACTAGGTGGAGCGAAGTACTTCAAATTCAGAATTTTTGTATTCTTCTCCTATTACAATTGAAGTTTCAAGAACACTGCAATTCACTATCTATTTCCTTAATCTATGCATTTTTCTAAATTTTCCCTTTTTGGCTTCATATGCCTGATTTAGAGCTCCCTTTTATGTTCCATGGAACATAAGTTAAGTAAAGACAAAGGAAGAATAAAATAGAGAGGAAAGAGAAGACGATTGAAGTTTATGTGGTGTAAAATAGTAATCAAAATAAATAACTAATGGATAAATATGTCATTTTACTTATGTCTACTTTTGTAAATAAGAAAAATATTTAAAATTGTGGTGCGACAAAAAAAATTTGTGGTGGCGATATAGCCACTCTTTTTATTTCTCCAAAATAATTCATTTTAGAAGGTAGTGCAATCTACCAATAGATGAGAAGTCTTAACCCCCTCCCCATCCCACCACATACATCCCCCATTGAGTTAACTACAAGTCAACCACCATCTCATTATCCATCACTTCATAATGCGACCATTAACTGCCAAACCCAAGCATCATTCCTGTCACCCAAGCATCATTCCTGTCAGAAGCACTAGACAATACCCCTCTTCCATCATACAGAGCAGCCCAAATCTAGTTTGATAATTAATTCATATAGAATACTAAAAAATGGGCAGAAATTTATCAAGTTGGCTTTAAAAATATGCTTTTTGTCGACTTTCCAATCCAAATTGGATAACCTCATTGAATCAAGGCCACAGCCACCATGGTAAATTCATTGATCCTAAGTATGCTCCACACAAATTATGAAATTAACATGAAATATAGAAATTATTATACCTGTGATGAGAACAGAGTGCATCTAGATATTGCTTCTTCATTCCAGCGCACAAACTCGGTCACTACAGTGACAGATATCTGTTGGTGGGACGATGCTATGGAAGCACCTTTTGAGCGCCCGATTGTTCCTGTTGACTCATTTGACTGAAGGGTTTCAGCATGTAGTTCCTCCATCTGCATCATATCACCAATATATTACTGTAAAACAGAATATATGACAGACGGTATAGAATTGAGTTCTATTTCAGAAGTAGAAATGAAGAGAGGAACGGTGAGTTTTGCTCAAACCTTCGCTTTATATAGCTGCCTAAGAGATGCCTGCTCATACTCTCTATATATATCTTTATAGGGAAGAAAGAGAGACTCTGTTAGGCCTGTACAACAGACAAAAGTGCTTTTTTTTTAAGATACGTATTACTTGGAGCAATGAGAAAGTGGAAGTAAAAAAATTATCAAGTGAAAATCCCCCCTGGTCTACAAAAAATAAGCTAAAAATTCTGGCCATCTAAAAGAATGGAGTGGAAGTAAAAGTTAAACAGAACAGATTACTCGAGCGATAAATATGTAAATAGAAAGTGTGTGAATCCCATCCATTCTTTTCGGATCCACCTCTTCATAATCTAATGGACACACACTTCAGGAACTTCCTCTTTGCTTCATTTCCATCAGTTTACCCTTAGTGTCCAAGTTAATAGAAACTTTATCATTTCATTGTCTCGAACTTTATCCTAATCTTTAGTTTGTAACACCCACAGTCACAAACATTTCATTTAATCGCAGCACAAGGACAAACTCAAGGAATCCGTCAAATAGACCGTCAGTTGACCAACAATTTTTTTTTTTTTTTTTTAACTCTTTTGATTAATTTTGACTAATGTTAAAAGACCAAATTTGTAACTTTATAATTACCACAGAAAATAATTAAAAAAACAGAGAAAAAAATAAAAACTAAACCAATCAAAAAAAAAAAAGTAATCATCCTCCCCAACCCTGAATAATTTAAGGAATAGAACAAAGTTTAAGAGAAGATAATTCTCATCCTTTTATTCATCAAAGCTTGTACGGAATGAAGTGAAAACAGGTATATATAATACCCGGGAGAAGACGGTAGATGCTAAAACAGAAAATCAAGCTAAACAAAATGGAAAGTTGCTACCCATCAAAATAAGCCATGTCACCTTATGCTAACTAATTAACAGACAAACGAAACAAACGAAAATGCATATCTTTTCATCCCCTTTCAAGTTGGAGCTTGAACAGAATCAGTCAAGCCCAACATGAAAAGTAACAGAGAATTGAGGAGCTCCAAGTGCCTTAGTAAAAAGATCAGTAAGTTGGTGTTTTGAAGACAAATGCTGAGGATGAATAAAACCTTCCTTAAACTTGTTCGGCAGTCAATTTCCAAGTGCTTGGTCCTCTCGTGAAAGACAGGATTCGCTGCTATATGAATGGCTGCTCTATTGTCACACAAAAGTGGAATAGGCAGGCATAAAGGAAGGCCAAGATCCTGCAGAATATAAGACATCCATTGAAGCTCACAAACAGTAGCAGCAAGACTCCTATACTCTGCCTCAGCTGAAGATCTGAAAATCGTGGTTTGCTTCTTCGTTTTCCAAGAGACCCTCCACCAATATAAACACAAAAACCTAACCGATTTTCTACTATCAACACAAGAAGCGCAATCAGCATCATAAAAGGCTTCCACTTGACAATTGTTGTTTGAGGGATAAAACAGTCCCTTAGATAGACAACCTTTGAGATATTTTAAGAGGTGAAGTGTTGCGGTCCAATGATCAATACATGGTCTGTGCACAAACTGACTTAATTGCTGGACTGCAAAGGTAATATCAGCCTAGTAATGTTCAGATAAAGCAAACTACCAATCAATCTTCTGTATCGATCTGGATCTGGGAAAAATGAATCTGAATCAGCTGAAAACTTTGTGCCCTTATGAAGTGGAGACGTGATTGGTTTAGCTCCTGTGAGTCCTACATCTTGCAATATATCAGGAACATTTTTTTTTATTATTAAGATAAGTTCCAATGCTTCCTCCAGCAATCTCAATCCCTAAAAAATATTTTGCAAAACCAAGATCTTTGAAACTAATAACTGATATAGATAGTTCTTGACTTCATTAATAGCCATATCATCATTACCCGTACAAAACATCTTCCACATAGACAAGCAAATCTAGAAAGGAGTTGGAGGTTTGCTTGACAAATAAGCACTGGTCATGGCAAGTGGTTATGGCAAGACTGAACAAAACCAAAAATCTGTAATTTAGCACAAAATTCATTGTTCTGTTGTCTTTAAGTCTGCTTTAAACCATAAAGACTTCTTTTCAGTTTATAAACTTGGCCTGGTCCTACCTTGGTATAGCCTTCAGGTGGCTTCATGTAAATGTCTTCAGTTAAGTGTCCATGTAGGAAAGCATTATTAATGTCTAGTTGATGCAAAGCCCATTATTTGGAAGTGGCAATGGCAAAGAAGAGTCTCACACAACCAATTTAGTCACCAGTGAAAAGCTATCTCTGTAATCAACATCAGGAATTCGACTGCGTCCTTTTGCTACTATCTAGCTTTAAATCTGTCAACAGTCCCATTTGGATGCATCTTAACTTTGTAGACCCATTTAGAACCATTAGCCTCTAAGGCATCTAACTCAGTATTCATGGCCATAATCCATCATGTATCTTGGACAGATTTGCTAGAAAAGCCACATAAGTGCTAGTGAAATGAGGTGAGATGATATATGGAAAAGTGGGTGGAGTATAGGCTCAACTATTCTGCTTGGCTTGGACAATGGAGTTGTCAGTAGCAGAGGTAGGTTCAGAAAGGATGAAGCCAGTAACAAAATCTAGCAGCCAGGCTGGTGATTCTGTCTGTCTTAAACTTCTTCTTAGTTCAGTTTGAGGTAGAACCACAATAGCAATAGGCTCTAGAATTATTGAAGGTAAAATGGAAGTTGAAGAAGAATTAGAGGGTTCTATATTATCAATGGAAGCAGGATGATTAGGTGCATAGTCTGAAGGTAATGTAATGTGTGTGTGGATTAGAATGTCATTAGTATCATCATTGAAAACAACAGGCAAAGGGGTGAAATTTAGAGGCTGCTTTTGTTGTTGATGAAGGATTTTTTTTTCCAAAGAATTTTACATCCCTTGAAAAAAGAATTTGGTTAGAATCTAAATCATACAATTTGTATGCCTTTTGCCCTGAGCTATACCCTAGAAAAACGCACTTATAAGCTCTACCTTATGAGGTAAAGTGTTTGAAGCAAAACATTAGCATCCAAATGACCTTAACAAAGCTAGGAAGTTTATTAGTAAGTCCAGAATTTAATGGGTGAATTTGCATGAAACATCAATGACCTAGCCATTTGGAGCAAGTATTTGTATTTTCTCTCTACCACTCCATTCTGTTGAGATGAATATGTACAAGATTTTTGGTGAACAATACCAAGATTATGGAAAAGAAGTTGACACTTTTTGTTTGTAAACTCAGTCCCATTATCACTTCTAATATTTTTCACCCGTTCTCAAATTGAACTAATGCAACAAATCCTTCCAATATTTTTATGACTTTGTGACATTAAAAAGGTCCATGTGCATCTGCCAAAGTCATCAACGATAGTGAGTGTGTAAGGGGTTTTAGACAAAGAAGGCTGACGATAAGGTCCCCATACATCAATATGTAGTAGATCAAAAGTGGCCTTAGTGTGAATGGTGCTAGTAGGGAAGGGTAATCTTTGTTGTTTACCCTTATGACATGATTCACATTGTTGCAACGAAGAAGTTTATGATTATATGAAGTTTTAATGAAATTTAAATGATGTAAAATAGGAATTGAGGCATGACCAAATATGTGATGTCACTCAGACAAAGTATTATTACAAACAATGTTTGCAACTCTCAGGGGATTACAATAATTGGAATAAGTTTTGGAAACATCAAAAGGAATAAAAAAAAAAAAAACCAAAATTATTTTCTGCTAGGCTAGATTTATCAAGAACATAGAGTTTTCCCACCAATTTCCCAACATCTAATATGTCTTTAGTTTGTAGGTCTTGCAGAAGACGGTGAGTAGGATAGAAGGTGAATTTTATGTGACCAGTTTTAGCAAGTTTAGCAGGTTTAAGACTTAGAATGAATAAAGTTTCCATGAGATTTAGTCTATGATTTAGCATGACATTTCCTCTGTGTGACAATTTGTATTGAGCCGGCTAGAAGGTAAATTGGAGTACTTATCACATTAAGTCTAGGATTGTTTAAAATGTTGAAATCATTACACGTGGCTACTAGCTCCTGTGATCAAAATCTAAGATCCTACTTCTAGTCTATCGAGCACAGAAAATGAATTGTAATAGTTTGTAATACTTTTGATACCTGTAAAATGAGCAAAGTAAACCATTCCATTGTTAACTTGCATCTTGCTCTTCATGAATTTCATCACCTCCTACTGCACAATATTAGAGAAATCTGAATTGTCTTCTATTATTGCAACATTCTCTTCAACCATGTTAGCCATAGGCTTGTAGTAGCTTGATTTGTTCCACTGTTCTTTCAACTTTTTGAACCAGTGTGGATACCTATGAATTTTGAAACATCCATCTCCATTGTGCCCATTCATGTTACAATGGTCACAATATTGATTTTCTTTCTCCTCGACACTTAGAGCTTGTTTGGTAATGTGAAAAGTTTTGATTTTTGTGTTTTTTTTTATTGACGTGTGGTTTAAAAATGTTTGAAAAGTCAAAAATTGTGAGCTTGACTAAGAATTGATGGTTAAGATTGAGTTTGAAAAGTTGTGGTAAAAATTTTTGCCTTACCAAAAGAGCTCTTAATTTTCCATTAAAACTACTACCCTTTCCAGATTTACAGCCAAAACCACCTCCGCTAGTGAATCCCTAGTTTCTAATCATCAGTGTTGAATTATCAAGGGGTTTTGGATATGTTTGATGGACTGCTCGCTGCTTTTCCACCCTTAAGATCATGGAGTAAGCCTTATTTACAGTAGGTCATGGATCCATAACTAAGATCTGGTTATGGATATGATCAAAGGACTCATTCAACCCCATGAGAAACTGAATAAGCTTGTAGAAGGTGTTCATCTCCGTCAACTCCTTAGCTGCTCCACAGTGACAAACTGAAATTGGTAGTAGACAAGCCAATTCATCCTATAGTTTTTTGAGTTTATGAGATACACAACTATAGACATAGTACCCTGGGTCATACTACCAATTTCTCTCTGCAGTTGATACTAAAGTGATCCATTACATTCCCCAAATCGCTCCTCCAATTCAATTCACAATTCACGAGCTGAGATTGTGTATAAGGAAAATAGCATCAAGAGTCACACGAGCACACCTCTTCTTGGCCACTTAACCTTCCATCACTTTACTCACCCTCAACCATAAAATGTTTCTCAATTTTATCATTTTTCAATCTGCATTATTGCTTCCTACTAATTGGTGCAATGTAATGCTTTGTCGGCCAATCGTCCATGTGGAAGCTCGATTGTGTGAAGAATTTGAGGAAGCATCCGAAAAACATGAAGCATTCAGTGATAAATTCAGCTGACGAGTTCTCAAAATTGGTCTGCAGTGTTATTTTTCCTCTTAAAACCCATGACTCGAGATGATTGTTCAATTTCGGTAGTGTTGGAGACATTTTCCCCTCTGGCTCATCACTCTTGTTATTTTTTAGGTTTTAATTTATTTGTTAGTGAGGCAAATGGGTTGAAGGAGAAGTAGTTGTAATAGAAAGTGGAGTTGGTTGTGTTTGTGTAGTCGGAGTTAGCGATGCAGATGTAATGGTACGGTGGTAAGCGGTGCCGCAGTGGGTGGGATTTTGATTTGGTTGGTTGGTGGGGGTGGGGGTTTATAATAATTCTCTCTTTTTTTGTTCTTTTATTTAATGTTATAATTATTTTTATGTAAGAAATATAAAGTGATGAATATACTCTTATTTACATTGGTCAAAATAATCTTTTTTTTTTTTTAGGTCAACTGACGGTTCAACTGATGAAATCCGTCAGTTTGTTCTTGTGGTACGAATATTTCAAAGGTTTGGTAATGTGGGAGGCACAAACTAAAGGTTTGGATAAAGTCTCGCACAAAATGAAAGGTTTGGTACCGTGGCTGCAATTCTCCCTAGAAACTATTAAGTTCACTATTTCGCACAATTCCAATAAGCCTACAAAAGCTAAATAGTACCTTTTTGACAAGCAAGTCAAATTAAAATGTTCACCTTTTGAGTTAACATGCTTCAGTTTAAGCTTTTCCTGAAGATATGCAATTTAGATACAAAGCTACTAAGTTAGAAGCATGATACCATGCAGGCTTTCAAATTGTGCAAAGATAGAAACCACTAGTATCGTTAAGATGAAAATAAACTGTTTCTTCCACAATTGCTTAATATTTCTTCCACTGTTGTTTCCTCTTTCTCGTCCAAACTCCTATCTTAATACACATAAAACTGACTAGAGCCCATAAACAGATCACAAGTACACAATTTTAAATTCAAACCAGGATATCAGACCATAGTCACCTATCTTTTTTAATGGAAGCACAAGTCTTCATCCTCCCAATCCAGCCAAGTTAGAAAAGCTTCTCCATCATTTGCAATAGTCCAATAGACACACTCGGCCCTTCCTCAGCTTTTACAAATAACCACCACAATTTGTGCACCACTTTGCGACGTGGTATGTTACAGAAATGTCTGATTATACTTTGTCCTAAAAGTTTGTGGATTCAATGTCATTGAAAATCAAAGCCTTCCCACACATCATTTGAAAACCAGCAACCATAATCCCACTCGATCAAATCTTAAAGGCTCTTCTGCTCAATGGAAGGTATATTAGCAAAAAGTAAAGGAAACAAAAGTCAAGCTGGCATTGGCAACACAAAATGCACTACAAAAAAGTTTTAAATTCAACTATCAAATTAACCTATTCTTAAGTCAACCAGGACACTGTATCTCTACAGTATCAGCAAGTTAACACCATCAATCTTGGTTACATGAGACCATGCAGATAACTTATACTCTTCTGATTGAGGAGAACCAACAGATCAAAGCAGCAAAACTGCCCCCTGTTTTAATCAATCCAAATACGTTGAACAAGGTATCACATAGAGATTCAAATGTGTTTTCGAGTTAAAGATAAATGTATGTCACCATAAGGACTATCAAAAGTTCTACATTTTTACCTTCAACATCTAAGTCAACACACCCTACACCACGTAACTCTCTAGCAAGCTCCTGTGTCTTCTCATATGCCACTGCTAGCATTCTAAGATACTGACAACACAGCCAAACACGGTAAAGCGAGTTTAATATACCATCAACATCGAATTCACAATAATGTTACCAGATAATTTGTAGCCTTGTCGATGTCACTCACTAATATAAGTCCACCTTCTTCCATGGGTGGTGGATTAAAGAGAGAGGGCTTCATCAACAACTTCTCAAGAAGTTTGGGAACTCTGTCTTCCAGCACTCTCTGTAGGCAAGGACAGAAAACTAGTCACTACTTTAATACTACCAACCAACCACACCCAAATCACAAGTACAAAACTTCAGGAGTTGCCCTCCCTCAAAGGCAATGGTAAAGGGCTAACACAGGAATACCTGAACCAATATTGACATGACATCATCTGAAGAAGGGAACACAGCCATTATTGTCGCTGCCTCTTTCCTCACAGTTTCTGCAAGCAAGTCGAATTCAAATGATAATGTTCCTGCCAACTTTGATTAGAATATAAGTTGTCTAGATAAATGGAATCATCCAAACCTATAATCTCTTTGTATAATGAAGAGAGACCACTCGCTACATTGCTAGGACTAGGTTGGGAACCAAGGTCACCAAGAACCAATCTAGTGTCAGCGTTCATAACCTCCAAATCAAACATTGGACGTAATCCCACATAGTGTTGCATAGCACTGGTACCCCTGTTAAACTGAGTAGCAAAACAAAAAATTGAGAGGAGGCAAGGAAATTTTTTCTCAGAGATATCTAATATTTCATTATGATTTATCACAACAAGCCAATAAATAAAAGCAAATAATTTAAGCAATCTATTGAGGAACATGGCACGAAACTTAATCCTATTGAAAGAACAAGGAAGTACAGAAAGCGATTTGAGATAGTTGGAATAGGGCTTTCGAGCACAACCTTCCATGTCAATCAAATACACAGAATCCATTCAAGGAAATGAGGAATCATACATACAAAATAATAACTTCCACAGATCATAAATACCTTCTCCAACCTCATCCCAACAAAAAGAAAATAAGAGAGAACCAAATTTTCCTATCACCTTAATTACAAATACTAATGCACCTACACTAAGAATCTGATGAAGACTAGTTCCTTTTTTCCTTCTAATATAGCATAGTTTTAGTTGCAACAACTATATATCAAATAATTTACCTTCGACAAAATTTTTGCACACTCTGCCATTGTAGATATTTCCCTTCTTTGCGATGCTGCATCAAATCTGGCCAACAATCTATTCTCCAGTTCTACAAAGGCATTGAAAAATGATTAATATATTATTAATACAAAAAGATAATAAACTAAACCTTATTCTATCAATATGTCATATAATTGAATTCAAAATCATTGAGAAAATGCAAAACAAAGGCCCTTGGTGCAGGAGCTCATCTCCAATTGGATTTCCTTTTCCAACTGCATATTATTCCAAAAATGCAAATTTGGAGCTCATTTATGTTGGATATAATGCATAAATTTTTAGATTTGTCAATGGCAATTTCATCCAATAATTCCACTTGCATTTTCAGATAAAAAGAGGAAAAAGTACATTGACATTTCCCAAGTCGACAAAGATATAAGAAAACTGGCAAGACATACGAGGTTAGTATCCAAACTCCTGACAACATATTATTAAAAGAGCACCCATGCAAAGTGCAGCAATTGTCTTGGTAATGCATATTATATAAAGTAACACTCAGTTCTCTAAGCTTTATCTTTTATCCCGAAATAATGGATTGAATTTTAAAACAGAAAAGAAATAAGAAAGTGATGTATCTTATTCCAAGGTTTCTTCCTTCAACATGTAGTTGAACATTTAATTTGTAGGCATGTGATATTATTCATTCATCTTGGGAAGTAAGATTCAGGCGTGGTGATCTTTCAAACATATAAAGCCCAGGTGACCATCAGATCATCTCTCAAAAAAAAAAAAAATTCCAGCCATGTTGAAATCCAGAGATATATTACAAACAAATGAGCAAAGTTTGGCTGTCATGCAACAATAGAGATGCGCAAAACCTATTAGTTTGCAGAATTTGCAAAGTTATTGACATCATGTCCATTTTAGTGGTTTGTTATGTCGGTTTAGTCAATTAGGTATTTATTCCACTGGAAACCGGTGTTTATGCCAAATTTGTTGAAGATATATTATAGCTTAAGCTTTTAGATAGGTGGTCCTACGTAATCTATATTTCGATATATAACACGATCATTACTCAGACAAAGTGGGTGCCGGGATTTGGAATCAGAATGAAGCCCAGTTTGCTTAGGCTCTTCCTTGCGTTTTGCTCATCTATGATCTAACAACCATGCCCCAGAAAGATAGGATTATTTTTTCATCAATAGTAAAATGCATATAATCAAACTGAACTCAGAGAAAAATCAATCAGACAAAATCAGATTACCTTTAAAAGCACAGAATAGAACATAAGGAAGACAGGATATCCGAAAGAATGCTTTTTGCTCATCATTGCATAGTTTCACAAACTGATTTGGTCATGGATATTGTTAAATGATTTTTCATTCATATTTCATTAACATTTAGGATCTGTATGTTCAGTGAGAACATTCATACATCTCTTTTCCTAGTTTTTTTTGTTGACAAGTAGAGAATGTGCCCAAACTATGTGTCTAAACAAAATTTGTATTTTCTGTCTGTTTGCTTCTTATGCAAGTAGACTGTTACACTTCCTTGAGAATAGCCCAAAGATTTGTCAGCTTGTGGTTCCAAGTTCCAACTAGTACTGTCAATCACAGAAAAATAAGTAAACATACCATTGCAATATTCTTGGAGGTTAGCAACAGCAACTTCCAATCCTCTGCTTGCAGTTGCATTCCCCACAACTGACGAGATAGCCATGCTTTGTCTTCCAATATCTTCCTCAGCAAATGATCCTAAAATCAAGCTTATTAGCAAAATGTTTTTAGCTTTCAAAATCGAAGAAAGAACTAAGATTTTCCTCTAAGAATGTGGTCCAGGTTCCTGATCCTCTATCGAATTTTTTTTTTTAATCACAGTTATCAAATCAATTTTTTACTCTCAACTCTAAGGATCAAGTCATTACTATCATAATAGAACACCCCGAGTTATATATTCTTTTAAGCAAATAGAGGCCAGGATACAATTGACATGTTATGCTGGATTCACGTTTGTGGGACACTGTTTGACATTTGAATATGCCAGGCATGTGGAGAAAAAATTATACATGTACATGTTAACACCATAATATATCTACGATTTATTTCAATCATTTTGGACAGCATATAAATCCATGAAATGGTTCAAAATTAAAACAAGATTCCATGGAAAATTGTGACATGTTTACACCTTCAATCATATAGAGAGAGAAAAGCGCGAGGTTAATTCTAAAATTTAAAGTTTTCCAATGGATTCCATTGAATTTCCATTTTCTCTATGAAATTCAACACCATAACCTTTACAATAGCAATAAATGGCAATCAGAACTTCAACAGTAGGTTCATTTTGCTTAGCCATTTGAGGACAAAATCTTGAAGCAAAACAAAGACTTAAGAAGGTGACAATCAATAGATTTGGTAAATATGTGTCCTGTTCACTAATTCAAGAAGCAAAAAAGATGGAACAAAAAATCCTTACAGTAGATTCATTTTGCTTTAGGCTTTAGCCATTTTATGACAAAATGAAAAACAAAAACAAAAAATTTATAAAGGTGACAACCCATGGCATTGATAACTATGTACTTCATTCACTTCAAGGAGTCAAAAACAGGTTACAAAACAAATAAAAAATCATTGCACTAATGATTCTAGCAACAATAAAATTGTATATTTGTGCAATTCTTATCAAAGCAAGGCCATCTTACTCAATTTCTGTGCAATGGAAGCAGCCTCAGCAACGCGACTGTCGTCAGAGAACAAAGGCGAAAGTTCCATTAGGTCGCTCGGACTGCTATTGAATTCCATCAAGTACTGCACAATGAGAATCAATGAATAATTTTGACGCAACATATAGCTAGTCATGATCTGAATGGATTCATAGCTACCTTCATATGCTTATGTATCAAAAATTTACCTTTATGAGGTCTATCGTTTGACTCGCAGTTTCCCGTTGAGCATCTGCACTCTGAAGAACATATGTGAAATGAATTAAGATGTGTGATTGTACATCATCCAAGAATGTAATCAATAAATAAAATTTGAGATACATCGAGTTTAAACTGGAAAAACAAAAGCTAGTTATTATGTATTGGATGGTTTTAAGTACAATTAAAAATTTTATAAGCATTGTATTAGATAAATAATTAGTGAAAAGACAAGAAGAGAAGACAAGTGAGAGAGAGTCTCAGTGTCACATTTACAATTTGCCTACAACACTATTTCTTGAAAGCTTCTTGTTACATTAACCTTTTAGGAATTTCAATAGGTTTCCACTCTGCATCAGGTCTAATGCTGACCATGGCAACTAGAGTGTTAGTGTGTATTAAAGATACGCCAGATTTTGTTCAGGATTTGGGATCAAGATTCGGCAGCTCTATAGGGAATTGGCCTTTGAAAGTATTATGAGGGATTCGACAGCTCAGAATGTTGGGCAAGGTTGTGCTAAGAAAACTAACCAGAGATATTTTGTGAGTTGATGAGGGATTAGCAATAAGAATCACCTGGTTGATTTGAACATTATTCTTAGAAGTAACGATGGAGGACAGGAGATGGTTTGGGAATGGGTGTCATTGTGAACCTTGATGAAAATTTTGGCTTCGACAGGAAAGTTGTTTAGGAGATTCCCTGTGGAACAATCTTCTTTGAGGTAGGGGTAGACAAAATAACCAAACAAGACCAAACCAAAACCAAGAACCATTTGGTTCGGTTCTACGTAATAATAATAATAATAATAATAATAATAATAATAATAATAATGGTTTGATTCTTAAAATCAAGAACCATTTGGTTTCGGTTATGGTTCTCATTCCAAAACCAAAACCAAGAACCAAACTCAATTTTTTATATATATATTTTACAAATCAGTGGGTATTTGTCTCACCAACAAATTCAAATATGAAATTATAAATATGAAATATACAAAAATATTATTTATCATACTGTTTACCTCATTTTCTATTAGACAAAGATTTTAAATCATAAATATAAATTCTAATTCATTTATCTTCTTTCCAATTATAGACATGTATTCATACTGCTTTACTTGCACTCCTACAACACAGCAATCGTTGCGCTCCTTAGTCACCATCGACGTCAATGGCATTGATGTTTATTTTTTAAAATTTATGCATATATAAATCTTAGCCCAATTCGTCAACAATTCTTAGAAGTTAATCCAAACTCAAATTGCAAATTTCATCACTAACTCACACGGCGTCACGACAGAGTAGGTAGAGTCAGACATTCATTATAACCTGTAACTATAAGTCTAAACGGCCTTTATGTTCGATTCTCTAAGTTTCGACAAGTCGGTGAGCTTCCTTCAGGTGTGTTTCTTTTTCTTCTATGATTTAGAATAACATGATACTTTTCTAAACTTTTGTTTTGTTAACTAAAAATTTCATTTTCTATTTATTAATGATGTAGATGGATTCTAATGAAGAAGGTAATATAAACAGGTTTTAATTTGCATTTATTATTTAAAAATTCAAGTAATGGTCACAGAACCGAACGGTTTAGTTCTGTTTTGGTTCCACATCTTTATAAAAACCAATTGATTCCATTAGTAAAAAAATCATCGTTTTATGGTATGGTTCGTTTCGGTTCGGTACGTCCACCCCTACTTTGGGGGAAGGGTTGTAATGAGCAAACGTGGTCGGGACCAGAATAGAAGGTGAGGATCATTCAGAAATCCCTTAAAGTTTATATCTCGGGGATATCTTATTTATCAGGTTCACAAAATAGAACATGGTGTGATGGATAAGATTTGGTTCTAAGATGATGTTTGGAATGAGAATGTTTCTTTTGCATTGTTGTTGTGCAAGTCTTATAATAATATATCCTTGCTCGGAAATATTCCCGCTAATTCAGTCGGTTTGCTTTAAAATGGAATCAATAGTTGGAATTTGAATTTCATTTTTGAAAAATATATTACCACCACAGTTTTTAATAACCACGCCACAATTTAATTGTATTAGATATCCTAAATTTTTACTCATTGCTACATTTGTATCCTCAATTTTTTTAATCGCGTGTTTATCCTTCTTTTTTTTTTGTTAATTATCATATCTCATATCTAATCAAGATTTTTGTCCAAAAATTTTGTTGAGATGCATTAAAATATTTAAAATAAAGGACATGCATAGTTGCATTTTTATGTTTGTAGTCTTTTTTATTATTTTAAAATATTTAGAAGGCTCTTTTAATGAAATTTTTTAACAGATATCGTCATTAGGTATAAGATGTACTAATTAATAAAATGTTAAGGATATAAACTTAGTAAAAAAATTTGGGGATATAATTGTAATAATAAGTAAAAGTTAAGGATATGTCTATTTTGGGTAGCTCGACAAGACGAGTGCAACTCACTGCTTTGTTGTGATATACGATGGATTTTGGGCATTCGAGATCGTTCAGACAGCGAAAATAGTCTTTTAGTATTTTAGTGTTATTTCTCTCATTTAGTTTATCTTGAATTCTTTTTATTTTATTTGATCTAGAATAGGTTTTACGTTTTACTAGATGATTTAGAATATGAATCTTTATTTTATTTAGTTGATCTAGAATTGGTGTTATGCTTTTTCTATATGATGATTTAGAATATGTTTCTTTGTTTTATAGCCCTATAAATAGAGGGTTAATTCATTATTTTTATTCATTCATTGATTAATAAAAGTTCTTGAGATTTTTCTCAATCTTCTTGGTGGATTCTATGTTTTATATTTCTTTTAAGGTTTTCACTTGAATTCCTTGCTTCCGTTCTGCGTCAAATACAATAAAAATGTGGTGTGGTTATTAAAAACTATGGTGGTAATATAGTCACCATTTATAGTCAGATAAAAGATTGTTGACAATGGAGTCCTTGGCTATATTTACCTATAACTCATATTGATCAAAATATGGTTGTTCTCCTAGTCGCCCACCCAATCTTAAAACCTTTTTAATTCATTTGGAAGCCATGTATCCCTTTCAGAATAGAATGTTTTCTTGGCACAATTTTTGTAGAATAATAAAACTTGTGATTTAGCTCAATAGAAATGTCCAAATCATTTCTTCCATCAGGTGTAATGGAAAGAATTTGGAAAGCATTGATTATCTGCATTGAGATTATGAAGTAACAACGCTATGGACAGATTTTCCCCAATATATAGCTCGGGTGTTTGGCAGCAGATGCAGCGGAAATTTATTCCTTGAAATGCCAATTGACTTCGGTTCAGGAAAGAAAGAAATAATACATGGAGAACAGTGTATCAGCCATTCTTTGGGTCATAACTTTTTCAAAGGTTAAAAGCGAGTTATTTTTGAGTTATGGGGAAAGGAAAAGTCCATCACATCGCTATGTGCTGCCACATCTAAGGAATTTAATGGTGTTCCCTTTGCGCTAATTTTTCAATTGGAAAGAAGTACTTCTTTCTTGATTTTTAGCTTAGTGGACACATAATATCTCATCCTCCATAAATTCTAAATATAATTCTTTGAATAATAAATTTCACTTTTAAACATAACCATCAGGTGAATTAAACATTAGACAAATTTTACCTGCAGATGATCTCCTATTTTAGCAGCAGTCTGGCCAACACTTGATATACGAGAATCCAACCTTGCGAAACTAGTAAACAATCCACCGACACCTTTTTCCAGCTGCCCGATAAAGCACACACAACAAAATAATTTACATTTTACAAGGTTGCACTTGTAACTATATCCCATATTTAGATATATCAAGAAACTCCCACAGCCCCATTATCTGCTAATACATGGTTGGTTCAACTCTATACATATTAATTTAGTTCGTGTTTTTCTATTCACTCCATTGTCATGTGAGACGAAATTACAATGCTCTGTTGTATCAGATATTATTAACTGACCAAGGAATCAATGCCAGAAGTCTCATTATGCATAATGATCAAGTCAAAAAATAGTTCGTAGTATCTATACTTTCACACTTTTTTTCAATGGATCCCAAGATGTGGAATGTATAGACCTAGCAGGTAACATAAAGATATTTGGGGATCCCTGGCTGTCTGGCGATATTTTCCATTCAGATTGATAAATGCTTCACAATTAAGTTTCAGGAAATGTTTTAAGACCCAGCCCGTTAGAGGGTCGAACCAGGGTTGACTCAGGGTTGAATCAGGTTGGTCGTTGACCGAGTTTGACCAGACTGGATTTTAGGGGTCACTCGGCCCGGGTTTTGGCCCAGGTCAAGGGTCTCCTGGCCGGACCGGGTCTTACAACAAATATTTAGCAAGCATCAATGCACGGGAAACATACTCGTGTACATTAAAAACCAATACTTACATTGCCTGCACAAACTAACCTCAGTAAGTGTCTTCCGGTGCCTAGAGTCCTGGGCATCAACTTCCTTTTTTAGGTTTGAGAGTTTCCCATCAATCTTTGAACAGGCATTAAGAAAATTAAGAAGTGTTACGGTAGAGGTAGATAATATATATCCAAAAAGGTTCATAATAAAGTTCGAATTAACACCTCTTTTCTGAGATCAATCAACTGTGTACACGAGTTCTTAAACAGAGATAGTAGAGCATCTACTTCAGGAAACAACGGACTTGATAGTCCTGGTGCTGATTTTCCTGTGTCAGATGGAGTTCTTAAATGACCATTTGACATAACATCATTGCCACCATGCCCTTCGGAGGCATCAGTTTCTTCTTCTAAATGAGAAGGCAGCAACTCGTTTACTAAATTTCCGAACAAGGCATCAAATGAAAAGTTGCCCTGCAGGATTCATATTGCTAGCAATAGTTAGCTGTAGAAGGAAGACATAAATTTAGCATGCATCAAGTTTGTGTTGAAGGCATCACCTTGAAGTCCTCTATGTCCAAAACAAGTGGATAGGAGTCAGTCGTTACCGACTTAGATGCTGGTTTATAAAACCTATTGGTCTTCCTTCCATCTTTACTCTCATTCATCTGATACATAACCAACGTATGACAAACCAAAAATGCACAAGTTTGGCATCAGTAACTAAAACTTTAAGACCAGTCATTGTTAATATAATTGAGTTCAAAAGGGAATGATGTCTATCGTCAAGCAATAGGCTTATCAAATATCGACTGTGAACTGGACATGACATGAATTTTTCGAAATGTGGTTTATATTTGTCTATGCCTATGGGAATTGCAAGGGAAACTCAAAATTATGATGTATCCCGACATTGAGCCGCTGTTTGTCCCCCAGTTTTTGGGAAAAATTATGGTTTGAAATAGTATTTTTGGGAGAATATGTGGTTAAAATTTGTTTAAAAGTCAAAAATGTTGTGGGCTTGACTAAAATGGATGGTTGAAATTGAGTGTTTTAAAAACTTAGTTTTCAAAAACTGGAGGTCAAACAGGGGAAACAAATTGTTAACGTCCAATAGTATTTCATAAGCATCAAATCCGCAAAAATGGTTGCATTTGGATGTTTAGCTTTAAACCTAAACAATAAAAGCTAATGTTAAATTCCAAGTGCTGCAAAAGGATGGGACATTAACGGATGACCAAAATGGCAGGTTTTAATTTAGAGAAAGTAAAATTTTCCATCCACGGATAGCACCCTGCAACAAGTGGCAAATTTCTCCCATTATTCTGTTGACATCTTAAAAAAAGAAAAAGAAAAAATCAAATTATCCAATCAGAATTGCCATTTCAATTAAGTCCCTTAGTTCGATTCATAAACAGAACTGCAGTTGTAGCTTGTAATTATTCTGAGGTAAAAAAGACACCTCGTTTACATGTAAACAAATTTAAATGAGAATTGAGCGAAACGTCGAAATTTTCTACTCATTTCAACGGAAACCAAATCATCAACTATAATTGTAAGGGCGAATTATAAACATAAGTGATAGAATTCTCTACCTTCTATCTCATTTATTACTCGCGCATTCATAAAGGCAAAAATGTTTGCATATCCATACATACAAGCGTATAAAAGTACGAAAAGCTATAACACAGAAAGCGAAAATGGTACCTTTTTCAGCGATTGAACGAGAATGAGATGGAGACAGCGATATGTAGCAAAGAATTGAGCTTCGATTTTTGTTTTCTGAAAATATTTCCTCTTTCTATTATGCTTCGTCGAATTCGGCGAGAGAGGAAGAAGACTGTCTCCGCGAAAACTTACGGGAGCGGAATGTCACGGACACGCCAATTTCCTCCAAAAACCACCGTGAGGCCTTCAACTTTCGCCCCACGTTTATTACACTAAATCAGTCTCTCGATTGGAGTTGATATTTTAGGAAGACACTAAGTAAAATTTTAAGAAAAGCACAAGAACTTACAAAAAAGTTTTGTATTAAATAAGGATACTCTTTATAACTTCACTCTCTTGATACCTTCAAATGAATCCTACCAAACTATTTATAGCAATAGCCTCCTCGAATGAATGGTTAGAATTATTTCTATCCAATGGTCTAGATTATACATCTAGAATTATCTATACAAATATTTACATTAAAATATTTATGGACTAAACTAGGATGATCTAGAATAATCCACCAAGTGAGGAGCTTGTAGGCTTCTAGAATGTCCCACCATATTCTAGCAATCTTCATGCACTTGTGGGAGTCTAGAATATTCCGGTTGCCTCAAGTCGTCACCATTTTAAATTTCTCGATCTTCTTGTGCCAAACTCGAGCCAGTCGTGACATTCTTCCCCGCCTATTTGGGTGACGCCCTCGTCGCCGCGTAATGCTTTAGCTTGTCTTCGAACTGCCACAAGTCTTCTTGACTTTCCCAAGTTGCTTCGGACTCGGGCAATCCCTTCCACTTTATCAAAAATTGTTGGCAAAGAGGCACGCCACGCCTTCGAACAATGCGATATGCTAGAACCTCATCAACCTCCTTGTCAAATGAGTTAGTCACAATCGGAGGTGCCCGTTGTGACTCCCCTCGGCTAGGGTCTTCCATGTCTTCATGATATGGCTTCAACATGCTCACATGGAAGACGGGATGAATCTTTAAAGTGCTAGGTAGGTCGAGGCGATAAGATACCTTGCCAACCTTAGCTACCACCAGGAACGGCCCTTCATATCTCCGTACCAAGTCTTTGTGCACACTTCGGTATGCCTTGAATTGTTGAGGTAATATTTTCTCAAGGACTTGGTCGCCAACTTTAAATTCCAAAGGTCGTCTCTTCTTATCGGCCCACTTCTTCATGCGCCTCTGTGCTTTGTTTAAACAAGATCGTGCTAAGTCGGCATGTTCCTCCCACGACTTAGCCATTTTGTATGCTCTGGGGCTTTTTCCTCCTTCAATAGAAGTGGACAAAGTGTGGGGCATTAGTGGTTGTTGTCCTGTCGCCAACTCGAATGGACTCCGCCCCGTGGCTTCACTCCTTTGTAAATTGTAGGAAAATTTTGCAATATCCAGGAGCTTGGCCCAATCTCTCTGATTGGCACTTACAAAGTGCCGGAGATAGCACTCCAACAAAGCATTCACCTTTTCTATTTGTCCATCCATCTGAGGGTGAAAGCTTGTAGAGAAGTGTAGGTCCGAGCCTAGAAGTTTGAACAACTCCGTCCATAGCTGACCCGTGAATCAGGGATCACGATCACTTATTATGCTCCGCGGTAACCCCCAATACTTCACAACATTCTTGAAGAATAGCCTTGCTGCTTCCTCTGTTGTGCAATCCTTGGTAGCAGGAATGAAGGTGCCATACTTAGAGAATAGATCAACCACCACCATTATTGACCCGAACCCTTCGGATTCAGGCAAGGAACTAATGAAGTCCATGGTGATAGAGTCCCATGGACGCTCCGGGACTGGTAGAGGCTCCAACAAACCCGCTGGTGACCTTGTTTCCACTTTGTCTTGTTGGCACACAAGACAAGTCTTTACATAGAGCTCCACCATGTCTTTCATTTGCATCCAATAGTAAGCTCGTTCAAGTAGTGCCAATGTGCGTTTCTGCCCGGGATGACCAGCCCACTTTGTGTCATGGCACTCCTTGATGATATCTCGCCGCAAATTGTTCCATTTAGGAATATAGATACGCTGCCCCGTAGTGTAGAGTAAGCCGTCCTCGACCCAAAATCGTCGCGTCTTTCCTTCTTGGGCAGCTTTTACCAACTTCGTAGCCAAGGGATCATGATCCATGTCTTCCCGAATCAAATCAAGTAACGTCCCTTTGGCTTGGCTTATGGCTGCAAGCTCCGCCTTCCTACTTAATGCATCAGCTACAACATTCTCCTTCCCCTGCTTGTATTCCATCACATAGTCAAACTCCGCTAAAAAATCTCGCCAACGTGCTTGCTTGGGAGTCAGCTTCTTTTGTGATTGGAAATAACTAGTTCGACATTATCCGTCTTGATGATGAATTTTGAGCCCAACAAGTAATGACGTCACACTCGTAGGCAATGAACAATAGTCGTCATCTCCTTTTCTTGCACCGTATACCGACAGTGTAGTTGAGCTTGCGACTTTCAAAAGCAATAGGATGCCTTTCTTGCATTAGAACACCTCCGATAGCAAAGTCTGAGGCCTCTGTTTGTACTTCAAAGGTCTTGGTGAAATCCCGCAATGCCAAAACCCGTTCCTCCATCACGGCCGCCTTCAAATCATCAAAGGCAGTTTGACATTTCTCAGACCAATTCCATGTCTTATTCTTCTTCAATAGGTCCGTTAGTGGGGCTGCCCTCGTTGAGTAGCCCTGGATGAACCGCAGATAATAATTAACTAGACCAAGGAAAGAACGAAGTTCGGTTACCTTGGTTGGTGCTTCCCACTCCTTGATTGCTTTTACTTTTGCCTCATCCATCTTCAAGCGCCCGTGGCCAATGATATGTCCAAGGAAGTGCACCTCATCCTTGGCAAAGGAACATTTCTCCTTTTTGATGTATAGCTCATTCTCCCGCAATGCTTGGAACACAGTTTGGAGATGTTTTGCGTAATCCTCCAAGTTGTCGCTATAGATGACAATGTCATCCAAGTATACCACGAACTTGTCCAAGTAAAGTTGGAAAATCCTATTCATCAATGTGCAAAATGTGGCCGGGGCGTTGGTTAAGCCAAAAAGCATTACCAACCATTCGAATGAGCCATGTCGAGTGATGGATGCTGTCTTAGGCTCATCCCCTTCTGCAATTCGTACTTGGTAATATCCCTTTTGTAGATCCACATTTGTGTAATATTTTGCACTACCAAGTCTATCATATAATTCAACAATCAAAGGAATAGAATACTTGTTTTTAATTGTTACCTTGTTGAGCGCCCAGTAATCTACACACATGCGTAACGATCCATCATGCTTCTTTTGGAACAAGACCGAAGCGCCATAAGGTGCCTTCGAAGGTCGTATCCTCCCCGTGTCAAGCAACTCCGTCAATTGCCTTCGAAGTTCTTCCAGTTCCGACGGTGCCATCCGATAGGGTGCCATGGATGGTGGTTTGGCACCCGGTTCCAACTCAATCTTATGATCCACCTAGAGATGGCAAAAAAATCCGATCCGCCCCGTCGACCCGATCCGTGGATCGACGAATCGAAATTTATGTGATCCGCCCCGATCCGAAAATTCACGGAGCGGATTTGGATCGGGGCTGATCCGATCCGCCCCGATCCGTGATCCGACATTTTTTTTTAATATAATTTTTTTATCATGTATAAAAATTTAATATGTAAATTTTGTAGCAAACTTTAATTTCTGGGAATAAGCTGCAATCTTTGCATTTTAAAGAAAAAACACATTTTTCATGTTCTTCATTTGAAGAAAGAATTCTAATAAGTGATGGCAAAAAAACTCGATCCGTTGAATCAGCGAATCGGCATCTGTACGTCTCGTTTCAATAAAATAAATAAAATTTAATAAAAAAATAAAATTTCTAAATTTTTTATAAAAGATTTAATTTAAAATATATTTAAAAAAAATTTAAAAATTTAATAAAAAATAATAATAATTCTGGCGGATCGGTGGACCAATCCGCCCCGCCCCGACCCGAAATTTGACGGATCGCGGGGCGGATCCGGATCGGGCAAAAGAAATTCGGGGCGGATCGAACCCGATCCGCCCGGTTGCCAACACTAGATCCACCTCACTCCTAGGTGGTAATTTCTTAGGTAACTGTTGTTATGTAAAATCGCAAGTATACGATATCGCAATCAAGTAATAAAGTGACTTTTGAGTCGAGTGATTGTTTCCACGATGACTGTTTACTAAGTACCGAAATATTTTTAGTTCTACACTTTATTTGAACAGACAGAGAATTTGTGATTGTGAAATAAAACTAAGAAATTAAACAAAAGAATTAATTTTGCGAATTTGTTTTTGTTTTAAAAACGATTGTAAGATAGTTGGGATTCACGAATTCACCTAACCAATTAAATCAATTCCAATTCCACATTTTATTTTCTAAATATGTGATCGATCGAATTCACTTATTCAAATTGAGATTCCTCTCTCGAGTTTAAATCAATCATACCTAAATAAGTCAACATCGTATCTCTACAGCGGGTTCGAATATTCCTTATCTAGATGCATTACACACAAGAATTCACACACGATCGCAATAATAACAAGAGTATATCTCTATCTCTCGTTCAATTACCGAATTTATTACCTACATCTATGTTATTAACTCACCTCTCGGATTATGAAAATAACACATGAAATCATGAAAGAATGGCCAGTTCATTCACGCATTAAATGCAATAATAAATCAACACGTGCATTAAAGCGTTAATACAAGGAATATGACATTAAAATAATTAACTAGGCTACATCGTTCATCCCAACATAGAATTTAGTTACACATCTGGAATAAAGAACAAAAACAATAAAATAAAACGTTCATTGAAAATAACAAAGAAGAATGGAAAGATTGCACTAATTATCAATTCTTAAAGTATCTTCAATTCACGCCCCTCTGCTATGTTTGAATCTCCAAGAATTTGAATTGAAATATCTGTTGTGGCTCGTTCTATGGAGAGGCAAAGGTTTAGATTTCATGCCTCATGTGTTGTATATATAGGTTTTGGAGAAAACCTAGGTCAAAAAGCCCAAAGCCTGTTAAAAATCGCGAGAAAAATCTGATATGCGGCCCAGTCGGATAACCGCACGATCGCGTGGTAGAAACTCTAGCGATCGCGTGACATGTAATTTCCATCTTTTCTCGGCTATATAAGTTAGTCCCCGATCTTTAATTGCAGCATTAGTCCTCCACTTTCAATTATTGCGATTTAGTCCCCAAATTTTATATTCTTCTTGAATTTCTCAATTAAGCTCTCAATTCCTTCAATTGGGACCTTCAACCTCTGATTTGTTCACTAGAGCACCATGAACCTTCCCGGTTGATGTCACATATCTCTCACTTGCTCAATTAAGCTCCAATTAACATCCAATATTGCCGTTTTTTCTATTAATTGTTTCATTCTTCTTCGATTGGGACATTTTCTGAAAAGTAAACAAATAAACACAAATTAAGGAGCATATATTCTAAAACGTCAATAATTTCTTCTAATTTAGATATACAGATAAGTGTATAAAACACACTTATCAGTAACTCCGGCGGCATCACGTCCTTATTTTCTTCAAGGACATTCTTGATGACTTCGGGCACATTATCGTCACCCACAACTTCCTCAACTTGGTCCTCCATTTTTAATGCTACCAAATACGTCGCCTCTCCTTTCTTTAGCCCTTTTGCTAGTTGCATGGCCGAAAGCTGCCCCATTGCTTTCTTCCTAGCTACTGTAGGAACCATGCATGGAGAACCCCTCTCCAAGATGCAAACCGAGCCAAAGGAAGGCATAGGAATAACATTAACCTTCCTCATGAAGTCCAACCCGAGAACCAAGCGAAAATCATCCATTGTAGCCACAAAAAAATCCACTTGGCCATGCCAAGTGCCTAATTGAATTTCCACTCCTCGAACTATGCCACCAAGGGGCATGGATGGAGAATTCACAGCTTTCATAAGACCACCACATTTAGTGATTGTGAGGCCCAACCTTCTAGCCTAATCTTCAGTAATGAAGTTGTTGGTAGCTCCCGTATCCACCATTGCTAGTGCGGGCCGACTATTTACTTGAACTTCTACATACATTAATCCTCGTTCATTATTGGAAGTCGGAACGACCTTAGAATTGAGAGCGTTAAGAAGTTGCAATGAACTAAAATGTTCCGCCCTCTGATCTTGGCAAGAGGATGAATCCCGTTCTTCCGCCATAGCCGCCAATGTACCAAGTTTAGGGCAATCACGCATTAAATGTGGGCACTTGCACACGAAGCATCCACTTTGAGAACCCGTCGAGACCTTCTTCTTTTCCTCATAATTTTTTCGCGAGAGGGAAGGTTTGTAAGTATTACCACCTTTGAAGAATGACGGGTTATGGTAATCTTTCTTCTCTCCCCCGCCTTTAGCCGAGTTACTCTTAAAGCTTTTAGAAGATTTTGATGAATCCGTGCTCCTTTGGAACTCGGTTAAAGATTTGGCCACCACAATAGCCTCGTCTACTGTCTTCACTCCCCGACGTTGAAGTTCTTGCTTCGCCCAATTTTGCAATCCGTCGGTAAAGTGAAACAATAGATCTTCATCTGACATGCTCTGGATTTGAAGCACAAGGGTAGTAAACTCTTTGACATAATCGCGAATAGTGCCCTTATGTTTCAACTCCCTAAGATTTTTACGGGCCTCATATACTACATTTTCGGGATAAAATTGGCGTTTCAATTCCTTCTTGAAATCATCCCAACTATCTATCCTACAAGCACCCTTTTCTATGTCGACGTGCTTACGTCGCCACCATAGAGTCGCGGTGTCCGTAAGATACATAGTCAAAGTACGTACCTTAATAGCTTCATCCACAATGTTCACGCCCTCAAAATATATCTCCAATCGCCATAGGAAATCATCTAACTCTTTTACATCTCGCTTTCCATCGAACTCCCTAGGCTTTGGATAGTCGATCCTTCGAGCCGCTAGAAACGTGCTAGTACCCGCACTAGTTGACGCCTTCTTACAAGCGTTTAGGCCACTTAGCATATCCGCGCAAAGCTTATTCACTTGGTCTTGGATCACTTTGACATCATCCATGACCTTGCCCTCCTACCAAGCTATTTATAGTAGTAGCCTCCTCAAATGGATGACTAGGATCATTTCTATCCAATTGTCTAGATTACACATCTAGAATTATCTATACAAATATTTACATTAAAATATTTATGGACTAAACTAAGATGATTTAGAATAATCCACCAAGTGAGGAGCTTGTAGGCTTCGAGAATGTCCCACCATATTCTAGCAATCTTCATGCACTTGTGGGAGTCTAAAATATTCCGATTAGCCTCAAGTCGTCACCCTTTTAAATTTCTGGATCTTCTTGTGCCAAACTCGAGCGAGTCTTGACAGGAAGCAGACATTTGTAGCCGATTTTTTTTATATATAAAAAAAAGAAAACGATAAAATTCAAATTCACAAAAAAAAGTACTAAATAATATATAATCTCACAAATATATTAAATTATTTTTAGTAAGATTTATATTATAATTCAAAAAAAATTGATAGATTATATCGCAGTAAATAATAATCAATTAACATATTTAAATTTCAATCAATTATGTTCTTATTTAGTGTAAATTAAAATTAGATTTTTAATAAATTTTGAAAAAAATTGATGAGATATGTGGTTGAAATATTGTGGGTCGCATGAAATTTATGATTGAGATTGATTGTTGACTTTGATCAATATTAAAATCTAGATTTTAATTAATACCAAAAAGATGTTATATTTACTGAGTACATGCTACAATCTTTTACGTATATTTCATCTAAAATAATATATTCAATACGCATAAATTTCAATTATTCAAAGTCCAAACATTACTTCCATTCAATTAAAAAAAAACAATTATTCAACCATTCAAAGCATCTTTTTTAGAGTTTTCAAAAAAAAAAAAAAAAAAAAAAAAAAAAAAATTGGGGGGGGGGGGGGGTCACGTGACCCCAGGACCCCCCCCCCCCCCATATCCGCCCTTGACAAAGAGAACTACATGTGATTACCATGAGCTCGATTACACCATTTCTGGTTTATTAGATACACATTTTCTCCCTCCGATTTACATAATTACTTTTAACACAAAATTATAAATAAATAAGTTTATAAAAATAAACGGTATTACCAAATGGAGGCACCAATATACCAATTTTCTAAATGTGCTTTGCATAGTACAACAAATAGAATTCATAATTTGTGTTATTTGTATTTTACTTTGGAAAATATATTAAATTAAAATAAATTATTCAACCTATGATTTAGCTTGTGTCTAAAAAAAAATCCAACGAGTGCATTCAAAATTAAAAATCTTATGCTTTTAAAATTAAATTAAATCAAGCATGCGGTTATTACATCTTTACACCGGATAAAGAATGCAACTTATTTATTTTGTTAAAAAGAAAAAAAAATAGAAACAAAATACATTGATTGAATGAATATGTGGGGAAATAAAAAACAAGAGAATAAAATGAAATCGAATATTTATTACATATTCACTATTTTCAAAGGTAAAAATTACAGTGTCATCACTAAAGTAATGTTTGTCCCCATTTAAAAGTATAGAGGGCATGAAAAAACTCAAGAAGCGTGTAGTAAAAAAAAAATTGGGATTTTGTCAACAATTTTATTACTAATACTCTCAAGCACCAATTCTTCACCCTATTTGGGATTTTGTCACAAACTCCAACATCATTATTCCCATCATATCCATATGCTAATTTAAAAATATAAACTTGATGAAAATTGTTTTTTCATCCATCAAAACTGTAGAAAAAACTTTCTTCAAAGTATCATCAAGACAATTACAATAAAGTAAATAGATTATCAGTTAATAAAAACTCGTAACAACTCAGTTTTACAATTTTTACAAGCTCTGAACAAATCAAATTATTAAAATTTGTATCATGCCAAAGTAAATTTTGCTAGGCTATGGTCAACGAAATTTCATCGTTGTAGCTATACAAAAGTCAATAAAATTATAAATTGGATAAAAAAAATAAAAAAAAAACATATTCATTTCATGCAATAAAGTGGAGAAAGAACATATTATAAGAGTATTAAACAAAATTGGTATTTAATAAGTAATAAAAATATATTTATAAATATTGTTGAAAAATTAAAATCAAAGGTTGTGGTCACCTAATTGGGGGATGACCATGTCATCAAGGAGCTTGTCTTTTCACGTTTATGAAGAGTGGCACCTCTGTTTGGATGAATGGAGGATCGAATCGACCGTGTTTTCAAATTAGAAGAAGGAAAATATTACCAATGATATTTCAACATTTTTTTAACTTGCTCTAAATTTTACTTTTTTTTTTTTTTTTGGGTAATGAGAAAATAATCATTCATCAAAGTAAAATTTTGTTCTCCTACAAGATCCAACTATCAAACATAGAAATTAACTTATTTTTTTATTTTTAGAATGCTTAATTATTCATATCAATATGATAGACATTGCATCCCAAATTTCAGTCAACATAAATATATAAAAAAAAAATACAAGAAATCATCTGGTTCTAAAGTATCTAATTAAGAATGGATCAAATTCCATAATAAAATGAAAACTCATGAAATGTACACGAAAGAAAATAGAAGCACGCAAGAGCGGCCTTACATGTCTTTGTTAATGGCGTGACAACTTCACCGATAAGAAGATACTATAGATTTTAACTGGTGTTTCTGCTTCCATATATCATATGATTTCTCTACTGCAGCATACAGCCTCATGGTATTAAATTCTCCTCCCAAATCAACACAACCTTCGATTTCATTGATTTTCACATCTCATCTCTTCATTTATCTACAATTTTGTAATGGTGATAGAATGAAAGTAAAAGAATGATTAATGGAATATGATAGGGTTCCATTTCACGTAAGCAATGTGGAAATAAATTGAAAGTTTTAGAAAATTAATTAATTATTATTATAATTTTTATAATAAACCCAACTTCATTAATTCAAATCCAAATGGACCAAGTCCTATATAAAATAAGAAATACAGTCGAACCAAACAAAACAACACCTATAGCTGCCCCAAACGCAACCAGCGAGTGTACAACTTTATTATTGAAGTATAAGACTCTTGTTCATGTTATTTAAAGCTAACTTTAAAGCTCTAAAAAACGATAACATGTCTATAAATGAAGTATAAGGCTCCTGTTCATAGGAGTGATCAACGTCACAATTGTAATGTGTAAAGTTTACATGGGTATAATTGTAATTGGTCATTCATACCTAACTTATATTAATATTTTATAACACTCTTCCTTGGATGACCTATTACGCAATTGTCTGCCTCGTTAAAACCTTGCTAAGAAAATACAGTGGGATAAAACTTGAGCGAAGGAAAAATAGTACAACTGCCCCCTGATGGCCATCGTGAATTATTGAGTCTAATGTTTGAAATGACATCAATGATAAGTGGAACAAATCATGTACTGAATCTTAAAACTTTGAAGTGCTAAAACTTCGAATTATGAAGTGCTGAAGTTTTGAATTATAAAGTGTTGTCTCATTAAAACCTTGTTAGTAAAACCCAATGGGACAAAATCTGAACGAAGGAAAAAAAGTACAGTTGTTGTCTCGTTAAAACTTTATCAGGAAAATTTAGTAGGATAAAACCTAGACGAAGGAAAAAGAGTACAACATGATTCTCCCCCTGAAGTGTGCAATCAAGTATTCATGAACTTCTTGAATAATGATATCATCTTTCGTCTGGAATATGTATATATAAAAATTTTCTTGTGTGTAGCCGATATCATAACATTCTTCGTAAGATGTCTATGATTTTCTTCATTTGTTGATATC
This sequence comes from Ligustrum vulgare, assembly GCA_963555705.1. Lineage (NCBI taxonomy): Eukaryota > Viridiplantae > Streptophyta > Magnoliopsida > Lamiales > Oleaceae > Ligustrum > Ligustrum vulgare. Next base: position 30,327,956 of record OY743189.1, on the reverse strand, counting down.
ATAACATTCTTCATAAGATGTATATGGTTTTCTTCATTTGTTGATATCATTCCAGCACAATTTAAGAGAGAGTTTGTTGTTGAATTATACTAGTAGATAGCTGTGATAATGTCTCAAAAACCTTACAAGGAAAATCCAATGGGACAAAATCTTAGCGAAGGGAAAAAAAGTACATTATTCTTATTGGTACATCATAATTGCTGCCTCATTAAAAACCTTGCTATGAAAACCCCATGGGACAAAACTTCAGTTAAGGGTAAAATAGTGCAGAGTGTATTTGTTCTCTTCATAGGAATATTACAAGTATATTGATGCAATCTCAAATCCTTTCATCAAACATATTATTTTTGTTGAGCTTTGTATAAATAGCTTATAACTCATTTATAATGTCATAGCTCATTAATGATGTATTGAACATGCTATATCAAGCAATGTTTCACTGATTGGCTGATTGCATTACTCAAACCTAGAATTGATTTACTTATGGTGAAACTACCAAAATCTAGAACTTACTTCTGTTGAATAATTAAATATTCATTTTCGAATTTACTTCTGGTGAATAATTAAATATTCATTTTCGGTGGATATATAAATTTGCATATTGAAAATCAATTGCATGCCTAAATATTCAAATATAATAATAGTATACTCCAATTTCATTTTCAACATATTATATTATGGGGTTATTTGTATCATTCTTCATGTGATTTTATTTTATATATATAAGAATCAGATTTCATTCTATAATGATACTATTCTGGGCAAATTGAATCTTTCAATGATTTATACATGTATGTTCTTGCACTTTATAAACTGCAATTTCTAATTTGCAGGAGTATAATCAATCATTGAAATAGATATCAATTTCGACATATAATTTACAATCATTTCGCTTGAAATCCCAATGTACCGCGATCAACTGGTACATCAAAGAATACTCCCAAAGTACCGAGATGAGAATCACACATTTTGATCTCACTCATTGGTATATCAAAGAGCTCAAACTAGTTATCTAGATTATAGTCCCATCCACCATATGTCCAGTTTTTGAAAAAAATCGCACGCAACTAGTCGTCTTTTACGACTGTGTAATATTTTTCATTTGTACAAATAACTGGTTTTACACATTTATATGTTTGGACTTCAGGTCCTATAACAATAATCCCTACATTGGGATTTCTATATTTGGCCAATGTATTATGATTTCATCAACCTCATTTTCATAAGAGGATTGTCTATGTATGTAGTCGACTTATTTATTGATTACAATTTCATCTTAATATAAACATAACATAGAGAGATCTCTTTGTATATTCTATTATCAGGTACCTGAATCTCTTATCATTTAATTATGTCCATTTTACACACTATGAGTATTTAGCCTCAAAGGGATCATCTCAATTATTCTAGAGATATTTTTTTTTTTGAATCGATTGTCATTATGCTTCAGGCATAATTACGCTTTAGGCTTGATCACGCTTCATGCGTGTTATTGTTTAATTTTCCCATAATATTCGAGAATCTTGTATTATATTAGTCGGCTGAAAATGCCGCAACACATGTCATTCACAATTACGGATATAATCACAATCTTATATCTAAGCGTGTTTTGTTGGAGTGTATATAGATATCACACTTCTTAGAAATCATAAAACTTCACAAGCTAATCTTTATTTCATCGTATTGACATGTTTGTATGTAGAATATTGTTGTATGAGAAAATTTATATTCAAGTTGTTCTCATAGCAAATAATGGGAGGCTTTTAATATGCTAAATCATTAGTAATATAATGTTCTATTATCTCAACTAATTCGTAAAATCATTAATGACTTTAAGATATATTCATACTAGCATTTATCCTTTACTCGTAATATCATTACTTGAGCAAATAATTAGTAATTCATTTTCTTAGTGAGATAATCAATTTGCTTTTGAAACAAGCAGTAATGAGAATTTGTTAACCTAAACAATCTTTTGGTTCTTCAATTAATGCCATTTTACATTCTCAATAAATCCCATTATTGAATTGAAATCTAACCAATCGTGCTAAATTATAGAACTTTTGGTTCAACAAGATATTCATTTCACTTATACATATGTATATATGAACTTCTGGTTCAATAAAGTATTTATTTCACTTGTACGTATTTCTGTATAGTATGAATCAGTATACATTGATTACTTTTAGTGTACTGAAAAAATCAGGTACAATATCCAAGAAAATATCTCTTGTTCTCAATCTTGTCGCAAAATCTTTCCTTATATCAAAAAAGGTAATGGCGCATTATCTCCTTGTTCCCACCTTTTTAATATTTTTATTCCATTATTTCTTGATGGAATTAATATCAAGCGAAGTGCTCTTTTACGCGTTTAAATAATGTATTTAAATAGATCGTTTGGGAAGAAGATTAGATCCATAAAAAATGGATGCCATATTATCAAATATTCGTAAATGTTATTCTAATCTTCTGGTAAGTGTTTTGAAAAAGATTTACAGAGTTCGACTTGAAATATTGAGGCTGCTGATGGATCAAGGCATTCCAGAAGATATTCGTTGGTTGATAGAAGCAAAAATTCGATTAGCTGGTGAATTACCAAATTCATTTTCTATGCACATGCCGTCTTAGGTAAGAGTACTTTCGTAAAGAAGCGAAGAGCAAAAAGATTAAACGGTCGTGACAAATGTACTCGATGGACATGTGATACCCGTTGTAAATCAATTGGATATTCATCCAGAAATCGAGATAATAAAATAGATTTCATTAAGGGTGGACTGAGTAAGAAGTCATTGGATGATATCCGATTGACTCTTGAGACGCACCATTGCGGAAATGTGCAGCGTGAGCTCCTTTCTCTATGAGCTCAATACAACGATGATAAAGATCGTTATAGTCTCAATAATATAATAGCAAAAGATCATGTTTTCCAGTCTGTTATAAATAATGATGTTTTGGCTATTCAACATTGGTATTTATAAAATACTTTTATGTTTCATTTCTCGAGCATTGATAAAATGTGATCGAAAAATCACCGAAATGTGAGCTTTATCAAAAGTAGTGTGATTTAGTCAAAAGTAGTTTTCAATTTTTCAAAAGACGAGCAGTAAATAGTGAAGTTTTTCGAGTTTTAAAAAGTCAAATATTTTCACAGTTTCATGCATTCCAAAATAACATTTACTCGTAATTTTTTCCTTCCTTATACTCTCAAAGATGGAAGGATCTGTGTATTTTGTGGATCAAAAGTAGGGAAAAGTCTTGGGTATCTAGAAGCAGAAGTGGATCTAGGAAAGAAGTTGGGAGAGAAAAATATCAATCTAGTTTATGGAGGAGGTAGCAGTGGATTGATGGGTTACGTTTTCCAATCTGCTCAAACAGAGCGAGTAAGAGTGATAGTTGTTATACATGTTCCTTTGGTAGATATTGCTAGAAAAACACGAGGGCATGAAGTACATACATTATCTATCCATGTATGCATAACTTGTACACTATATGGTTCTGATGCCTTCACAGCCCTGCCCAAAGGTTTTGGTACATTAGAAGAAATCTTTAATATTACGTCATGGGCTCAATTAGATCTCCATACCAAGCCTATTGGGCTTTTAAATGTTAATAATTTCTTTGATAGTTTGCTAACATTTTTTGATTATGCTGTGGAATATGGATTCATCTCTCCATTTTCTAGAAGGATTCTTATTTCTGCTCCTACTATCGAGGAACTGCTAGATAAGTTGCAATCATATATTCAAATACAAGATCCAGCAGGAGTTAAGATAGATTGGTCGTAAGGGAGGGGAATGAAGCGAAAATAGAGTCCGGTTAATGCAAACTTAACCTTGTGAACCTCATAATAGATTATGGGTGGTAGAGTACAGAGTATTTTTACTCTTGAGACACACCTCTAATTTCAAGGATTTTATAAATGTTTAAACTTAACTTTCTGCACCTCAAAAATATTAGGGGTGGTAGAATACGGAATAATCTTACTCTTGAAACACATCTCTACTTTTTAAGGATTTTATAAATGTTTTCCCATTTTCTTTTTGTGTATTTTACATGTATCCTCTTTCTTGACATGTTTTAGTACGACTCTTTTGTGCTTCTTCAAGAGCTATAATAATATCCTTCAATATGTTTAGATGATGAATTTTACTTCTTCTAGAGTAATATGTACTTCTTCTGGAGTACATAAGTGCTTGTGCAAGAATTTTTCCAGATATTTATCATCTAATATTCATCTTATAATACTGATGAAATTATTTTCAAATTAGCTATGTCCGTGCTATCATATGATATTATCTTATCATAGATCAACATTTTTCTTATTGGATAATTCATTTTTTTTATCTATCTTTTCTATACAAATAATGGTAACTTCTGGTACCGTTTGATAAAATATTTTTTATCAACATTCACCAACTTTTTGGTAATGATAACTTCAGGTATCATTTGATAAAATATTATCTAACTTTAGTAGTGAAAACTTCTGATACCATTCAATGAAATATCAAATAACAGTAATATCGTATATATGTTAATGATAATACTGTGGTTATACCACCAAGTATATATGTTGACAACAACCTCTAATATGTTAGAATTAACCAACAATTGAGGTGTTTTGAAATAATATAAAATATGAATGTATGTAAAGTATTTCATGTATTCAATCGATAGACCGACCATACAGGCGGTGTCAACATAATGAAATAATTACCTTTCATAAGTGAGCGAGTCATATCTCCAAACAAATCCAGTCAATGTATTCATAATAATCCAATCCGTTACGATAATGAGTCATATCCAGTCAAAGTATAAATCCAGTCCATAATAATGGCAATAATTATATTACTTATACTTTGTTCAAACTCTTTAATTTATCTTGTTGATCACATATTAATCGTTAATTTACGATTAATATACTTTTATGTATTATCAAGGGCAAAATTGTCCATATTTTAATATATTGCTCATATGGATAAATCGAAACCGTCAGTAGGTTTGAAATTTAATTTAAAACAAACTTGCTTTTTGGTCCGAAGTTCAAAATCCCGTCGGAAGTGCTCAAAAAAAGTTTTTAAGAAAATCGTTACGTTCGACAGCCAGAAAATTTCAAAAATGCACAAAACAAAAAAGTAGGATTATAGAAAAATCCAAAACATCAAGACGAACAAACTGTCTTTTGACATCATCGCCCGACAACACTGCACGCGTCGAGTCAACTTCTGCGCATGGGAGTCACGCGCCGGTAACTCTGCCTTCGACACGCGTCGATGCTGGAGAATTGTCCCGTCGCCGTGGAATGGATATGGTCTCCGATCGTCGATTGGATATACGGTTTGGGGTGAATTTGCTTTGAAAGTTTCGGGTTACACAATTTCTTCAATTTTTCTATAGACTTGGAATTGATTTTCAAATCTATGATGTATAAGTGATTCGCCAAAAATACTAGATTTGGAAAATGAAATGTTGATTAATAATAATCTGATTTCTGATACAGAGATTCATCATTTAGATGCAATTGTATAGCATTTTCTCGTCATATTACTCAATTGACTAGAGACTCGTACTGATAACGTGTTGTGAAGCTACCAAAATCTAAAGAGAAAGAGAGGTAGAGAGAAATGAGAAAAACTCTTCTAATTTAAGTGCGTGTCTATAAATGAAGTATAAGGCTCCTATTTATAGGAGTGATCAATGACATAATTGTATTATGTAAAATTTACAGGGGTATAATTATAATTGGTCATTCATACGCAACTTATATCAATATTTTATAACATTTATTTACGGTCTGTTCGACGGCTCAAGTCGTCATTTATTTTTTGAATTTTTGGTATTTTCTAGGTAGATCAATGATTGAAAATTGGAGATAGAAAATATTTTGATAAAAAAATAGTTTGAAAAAGTTGTGTTATTTATAAATTTATTTATAAATTGTAATCATTGCATAAAAGATCGGAGTGTTAATTATAAGTAATATTTTAAGTTTAGCCACACTTGCACCAAAAAAGAGAGGAGAAAGAACCCAAGTTGAAATGACATGAAAGAAAAACAACAAAGTGATGGTTCTATAGTCTATATACACGTCACAAAATACAGAATATATAATACAGTTCACAACACCAACAAATAGAAGAGAAAATGTTTATGGATTATGGAATCCAACTAGCAAATTACACACGAATTTGGATTCTCTTCCATGCTGTGATGCAAGTAGTACTGCGTATTCATTGGAGGATAATACGGCCTATATGGCATAACCGTGCCTACCATTGGTGTCGGTGCCGGTGCCGGTGCCGGTGCCGGTGCCAGTGCCGGTGCTGGGGCCGGCTCTGCCTTCTTCTCTTCTTCTTTCTTTGGTTCTTCTTTCTTTGTTTCTTCCTTGGCTTCCTCTTTCTTCGGCTCCTCCTTCTTGGGCTCCTCCTGTTTGGGTTCTTCTTTCTTCGTCTCCTCCTTCTTGGGTTCTTCTTTCTTTGGCTCTACTTTCTTCTCGGGCTCCTTTGCTGGTCCTACAGAGAGAATGTCCGTTGGCAAATTTTTCTTGCGCAACTTGCTTACCACGCTTACGGGATCAACTGTTCCTATGACTGTTAGTTTCTTCCCCTTCACATCGATTGTAATTACGTCAATGCCTATCAATGAAAGGCAAAAAAAAAAGTTGTTAAGAAAGCAGCACTTGATATTGGATACACTAGTTTTCTGGAAAACGAAAGGGGAAAATCATTCAAACATAGAAATTTGATGAAGGCTCTTCCCACTCATCTTTTACTTTATTCGTTAAACCATAATTCGAGAACTAAAACTACTACTTTTGAAGAAATTTTTCCAAGATCTCCCTTTATCAACGGTGTCAAATCATTTTCTTGTATCGGAAAAATGAAAACTGAAAATCATACCAGAACGTCTTCAACCACCCACCTCCACAAAAAAATAAAAATAAAAATAAAATAAAGAAGAAAATGAAACTATAACTATAGAAAGCCATTGGATATGAAGAGTATTAGAGTAAACTAGTACCGCACGCTTTCCCACGATGGAATCCTATTGTAGAATATTGCTTCAAGTTAATGCAAGTAAATATGACAAAAAAGTTGAAAAATGTTAGATGCACCTCGAGGCTTACTCCCGAAGTAACCGCCAGCATGGTCCAAAAAAGTTTATTCACCTTTATGTGGGAAAAATGGAAGGGGAGGGGGGTGGGTGGGTTCGGGAAGATGAGAGGAGAGGATAAGAGACGATGGTGAAGAAGAATTCTGGTTATATATGCGGGAATAGGTAGGAGGAGTGAATGAAGTCAGATGGATAAACAAGTTCTTTTATGTCAGTGTGGGGAAGAAACCTCACTTATGATCGGTGATTACAAGCAAAGTACTTCAACAATCAATTTAAACAACATATTTCATGGAATTCATAACTTTGAACCACACATCTAATCAATTTTTATTAATTAAAATATACTAAAAATTTGATTTTACTTTCCACCTAAAAGCATATAAAGTTCGTGATATTTCAACAAAGAAAGTTCATATTTTCAGAGATGTTGTGTTCTTTGAACATTCACTCCCTTACAAAGATCAATCAGATCCCTCAATAGCATACAATTACCTTCACTTATATCATATGAGCTTTATGTAAAGGACACCATTCCTATTCCTGATGATAATTCCTTCAATCGTCAACATAACTCTCAATCTTCCTCATCAGCACTTGCAAAAATCTAGGATATGGAAGTCGCAAGGGAGCAACGACTTCCAATGGAAGTACGACATGACAAACAAGTGTAAGAACAATCACAAAAAGCAAGTCGGCCTCCCTAGGGGGAAATGGATAAACATTTTAAATTCAATTATCAAGGAGGAAAAAAGTTTAATGACTATTTGAAAAATTAACGGGTCGGTTGGAAAAAATTAATGACGCTAATTTGCCATGTAGGATTTTCATCGACAACGTCAACAACTCTTTAATGGAATTCATTGAAATACGAACGAGGAGAGTGTCGGTGCAACCTAGCATTTAATATACTTTCATTAAGCCAACATCCGTCCAGCCTGTTATACAAATCAGAAAGACAAACAGAGAACAAGGGAAAAAAGGTTGAGATATCCCTAATAAATATTAGAGCTCTTTACACCATGATAATCATGTTAGAGCATCCACTATGGATAGATTAAGACACAAGTTAATGGTATAAATTAGTAAGAGGTTACATTTATTGCCTACAGTTGATCGGTTAAAATACATGTTAAAAGAATCTTTTTGTTTACAAGTTAACTTCAATGTTAAATTTGGCTAGTTGTTTAACTTGATGACATGATATTTTAACTTCTTTTCTTTAAATTTTTTAATGTCGATAAATAAAATAAATTTTTTGTTAATTTCTTACTATATAATTTAATGAGATTTTTAAAATAAATATCATATTAATATATAAATTCTGCTATTTTTCAAAATAAATATTTATCATATTCTTGGATTTAGTTAAAACTTAACATGTCCATTGTAACAAAAATTAATAGTTAACTTTAACATGTTGTCTTTTTGTTTATGTGACTAGCTATATTTAACTTGTCCATTGTGGATACTCTTATGCCTCGTATGAAGAGGCTCCAGAAACGGCCACGTGGCAGCCACGCTATAAGCGAACCCAGGCCTTCATTTCAACATCACTGTCATACATGGCCTAGTCGAGGCCATTAAGCAGTGGAGGTTATGCCCTTCGATGAACCCCCATGTAGAGGTTGAATCCTCCATGGATGAGATATGGTGATGCAAATCCGTTGTAGCATCAAATTTTATATGTTCTATCATAGAAGCTCACATTTAGTGTCAGTTGAAGGTAATGCAATTTTATACACTTAAAGATTGCTTTCTCATTTTTATTATTTTCTCATATAAACCATAGTGTCCGAACACTATCTTGATTCACATCTGACACCCGAGAGAGTGTCGGTGCAACCTAGCATTTAATATACTTTCATTAAGCCAACATCCGTCCAGCCTGTTATACAACTCAGAAAGAAAGACAGAGTACAAGGGAAAAAAGGTTGAGATATCCCTAATAAATATTAGAGCTCTTTACACCATGATAATCATGATAGAGCATCCACTATGGATAGATTAAGGCACAAGTTAATGGTATAAATTAGTAAGAGGTTACATTTAGTGCCTACAGTGGATCGATTAAAATACATGTTAAAAGAATCTTTTTGTTTACAAGTTAACTTCAATGTTAAATTTAGCTAGTGGTTTAACTTGACATGATATTTTAACTTCTTTTCTTCTTTAAATTTTTTAATGTCGATAAATAAAATAATTTTTTTGTTGATTTCTTATTATATAATTTAATGAGATTTTTAAAATAAATACCATATTAATATATAAATTTTGCGATTTTTCAAAATAAATATTTATCATATTCTTGGATTTAGTTAAAACTTAACATGTTCATTGTAGCAAAAATTAATAATTAACCTTAACATATTTATGTCTTTTTGCTTATGTAACTAGCTATATTTAACTTGTTCATTGTGGATACTCTTATGCCTCGTATGAAGAGGCTCCAAAAAGGGCCACGTGGCAGCCACGCTATAAGCGAACCCAGGCTTTCATTTCAACATCACTGTCATACATGGCCTAGTCGAGGCCATTAAGTAGTGGAGGTTATGCCCTTCGATGAACCCCCATGTAGAGGTTGAATCCTCCATGGATGAGATATGGTGATGCAAATCCGTTGTAGCATCAAATTTTATATGTTCTATTATAGAAGCTCACATTTAGAGTCAGTCGAAGGTAATGCAATTTTATACACTTAAAGATTGCTTTCTCATTTTTATTATTTTCTCATTCTCATATAAACCATAGTGTCCGAACACTATCGTGATTCACGTCTTCAGCATGTCTCAAACCCAAATATTGTTAGATATTGTTATTATATGTATTACTTGAAATAAATAAATAAATTACGTAAAGTGCCCTAAGTGGTGGAAAAGTGTGGAATTTATGTAGGAGGTCGGTGGTTCGATTCACATTTCATGCGCATATTAAAAATAGTATTTGATTGGGGCCTTGGGCTATGGGGCTTCTTTGATTAAAATAAATATTTTTATTTTTAATCATTTTCGAATTTTTTTAATTATTTTTTTATTATTGGTCAAACTAACCAGTACAAGACTATTGGCTCGCTTAGCAGTTTTGGTGTACTAATTGAAATATTTATCATTCCATTATCCATAATGTTTTCAGTTTTCTTTTAACTCCTAAGTCAACGTGGTGGAAGTTATGGAGACCTTTGTTGCCTATAAAAACAAGTTCTCTTAGGAAAAAATATAGAAAACAATTCCTCAAAAATCACTTTTTCCTTTGTTGTCTATAAAAACAAGTTCTCTTCTTAGGAAAAAAAAATATAGAAAACAACTCCTCAAAAATCACCTTTTTGCATATAATATTTTATATACTATTCTGGAGTAATATTGAGAGTTCTGGAAAATCACTTGTGATTGCTGTACATAGTGATTCGATCTTTGTGTCCTGAGAGTGATTGTCCAAAGAGGTCGCAGTAATTTACAGGTGGCAATTTCATTTTAGGACATTGTGCTGTCACGAGTCTCGATCGATAAGTTTTTCTCTTTTTTTTTTTTCAATTTTATTGTTCTAAAAAACATGCCCCAACTAATTTTATTGTCTCCACTCTACTAACACGAGTCTTTTTAGTATGCTTTGTCCTTACTCGCACACTCCCCGAGAAAACTTCTCAGGGGTCACGCATTATAGAATTGCTCCAAGTTAAGTACGCTTAACTGTGAAATTTTTAACGATAGACTTCTGGAAAAGAAGGTGCATCTTGTTGGTATGAGTAGTACCTATCAAATCTTTTAAGTTTTTCTGGACTGGACGTTACAATCACCCTCGTTAGACTCACGATGTTCTCGTCGCACTTAAACCATTTGAGGATCTATTGACAACGTTGGGATTCTAGAGGTGGCTCCCGCCCTATGGCATAACACTTTGTCCCGCATAGCACTAAATTCCCTATTTCAGGCTGGCGACGTCTCTAATATCATTTGTAACAACACGGGTCCCACTTAAGGGACTGTCCGATCGTTAGATGACGACGTACATGAGTCTTTTCAATATGCTTTGTCCTCACTCGCACGTTCCTCGAAAAAACTTCCCAGGAGATCACCCATCATAGAATTGCTCCAAACCAAGCACGCTTAACTGTGGAGTTTCTAACGATAGACTTTCAGAAAAGAAGGTGCATCTTATTGGTATGAGTAGTACCTATAGAATCTTTTGAGTTTTCCAGACCTGGATATTACAATTAAGCTCTAGGTATTTTTCCCATAATACTTAGGGTTCTGGTAAGTAAAATTCTATATGTCTATAACAATTTTTCATATGGTGAAAAGCTTTTTCACTATATGAACAATAAAAGGATCACGCCAGCAATTAAAGGAACTCATCCGATTCCGAACAAAATCTGCTAAAAAATGTAAATCAAGTAGATCCTTAGCAACTATGGCCGATCAAGTTATAAAAATCTCAACTTAAGCAATAATTGACAAGGCCTGGTGACTATGAAAACATAAGGGTGAACAAAAAATATAAGTAGAATTCTCTCCTCATATCTATGAGAGTGGAAACAGTTTTCAGGGCCCTCCTCTTGTCTTTTGCGTCTTGTAAGTCCAACTTGAATATAAATTTCTGAAAAATAAATAAGTAAAATATGAGAAATTAGAACAATAAAAGAAATATCTTAATCAGAACTAAACCATTTTGGAACATCTAGTCTAGCTAATAAGCTAAACCAGATGAAAATATACACATCTAAGATGATGAAAATACTCCTGAAAAACCCTGATTTTGTGGTGCAAAATCTTTTAAAATTTAGAAATTGGTAGAGAAAATACAATTTTTGAACCGTCAAAAATCCAAGAAATTAAAACTACCCAAAAGGTGTCATGCAAGATTCTATAGTGGATTTGCAGAAAAAGTCATTCTTTAAATTAGAATTAAATGAGGCATTTTAAAGAGATCCCATAAAGAATCAAACAAAAAAAGAGAAGAAATCAAAAGCTGAAACAAAGGAAGACAGCATCATGTGTGGAACAGTAGAATCAAGAATAAGAACCTTCATTTCTTGAGCTTCTGCTTTTTAAAGAAAATGGGAATATGACGGATCATAAATCTCAAAGACGAGAGAGATAGAAATGGTAGTATGATAGAGAGAGGATGTGTATCATACGTAAATATTCTCTCCCTGCGTGTTGTGTAGGTATGTACAGTACAACAGAGAAAGAATGGACGAGAATGAGAAGCGGTGCCCATTCACAGTGAGGAATTTCTGAATATAGTACGTATAAGCTCTAATATTTTATGCATATTTTGATCGGACAATTAAATAAATAAATATATCACTCATGTCTATAAAATAGATAATGAAATTAAAAATTTATATCCAATAATCTTTGTCTCAATTTTTTATGTGTACACATATCATTAAATTATCATAATTGGATACATATTTTATGTAAAATAATTCTAAATATGATGATCTAGTGACTGATGTGGTTTAGCCATCGTAATCATCTCCAACTAATGGTTAATGGGGAGCTTTCGGATCTACAAGTGAAAACAATTTCAACCCTAAAATTATATTGAAAATGATCAAGCGTCAACTATGGCACTTGTTATGGTGTCAATTGAAACACATGCAGTGACCCTCATAGATGTCGTGGGGGCCACTACATGTGTCTTTATTGACACAATAACAAGTATCAACGGTTGGTTCCAGAAAAGAACTCTAAATTATATTAGCCTCTATTTAATTTCTGATTAAAATCTGATTTTAGCCTCAAATCAAAATCTAACAATTAAGCATGTGTTCGGTAAAAGTCAAAAAATGATTTATAAACATGTTATACAATTTCTAACCACAAATTTTATGGGATCCACAACTTTTTAATTACACATCTTATCAACTTTTATTAAGTCTACTAAAAAATTAAAAATCTGATTTTCAATATATACCAAATAGGGCTTTAATATAATTGCACAGTTCAAACTTTAAATCAAAAAAAAAATCTTTACCCCAACCCTTCGTGATCATCCACCTCACCCCACCACCTTGGACTTTCCACCCCTTTGCGGACGTTAGGAAAGCTCCCATAATACTGAACTCAAACAGGGTGGCATCTCGAATTTTCCACCCTCTAATGATCTATTACGTCATTTCCAACAGCCAGAAAGCGAAGGAGATCATATTACCCTTACTACTATGTCACATGTAACGCCCGAACACCAAGTATATATTTTTAAACAATAAAGCTAGAATTTTGATAAAAATTTAAATTTTGTGCGGGAAAGACTCATGTGTCGACACCCTATAGCCTTGGTGTCGCCAACACCAAAACGCCAGTGTATGTAGGCCTAGCCACAAGTGTTTTGATGTCAACACCCTAGCGATGCTAGGTTAAGATTTTGAATGTTAAAAGATACTTTTGAGCTCATGGTTTCCGCTATAAAATAAGATAAATACTTCATTAACATAAAGGGTACGTCATATAATCGTTTACAATTTTTGAAAATAAGATTTACATACGAATCAAAAAAGTCTCTTCTTTTCATTCTTACCCTTACTACTACTACTACTACTACTACAAGAAGTTATCCTTCATTCTTCAAAAAAGTTATCAAAATACAGGAACTCCAGAGTGACAACATCGTGATAGTTGACGTAGAAATGAGAACTAACAAACTACTATAAGGTCGGATACTCACGGTATGACTGTTAGGTATGTATCTCTGTCACATACGTATAAAATCATTCGTCTGCACATTTAATTTACTCCTGAGAGATTATATCAAATAACCTAGTATGCAACATCTACATTTTGAAACACATGAAAACCATAACATCATTTTGAAGAGCAATTTATATACATGCAATGAGAAACGATGATCAATGTGGCCCTTAATATATCTTTACTCCTACTCCGAGTGCTCAACAATAATTCACTTTTAGTTTCGATATCGATAAGGTGGTCATGATTAATAGGATCCAATCACTTAACCACAAATGACCTAATTGAAGTTAATAACAAATACTGATGAGAACCGAGAAAGTCAAACCTCGATGCCCGTTCCCTGAGACCCATGACGAGATCCGAGGTCGAAGAGGTTCAAGATTCGAGGCTAAACAAGTAATTAAAGTCAAGAATCAAGTTGGAGCCAAAAATAAGGAAAAATTGGACTTGGCCAATTTCGGACGACCGAAAGTCTGCAAAAATTTTTGAAGGCAGCCTCAGTTGAGTTTAACTGAGGGTTGGTTGATCAAAAGTGCCATTTCGGTCGACCGAAACACCCTGTTTCAGAAAAACGGGGTTTTCTTGCAAATTCCGAATTTGCATCTTTTGCCCATTTTTTTGTACATTAAATACAATTTTCATTTCAAACTCAACATTAACATAGATGTTTATTTGAATGCTCTTGAGAGCTTAGTCTTGAAGACTCCTTTGGGTGAAGGTAAACCCTTGTTACTCTTATAATCTTCTTGGAATTTTTTCAACTAAATCTAAAGTATTATTATTCTTGTGTTTGTTGTTGATTTCCGCCACCTTGAAATTTGTTTAATCTTCATCCATTGTGCTTGATTCTTTAATCAATGAATTTTGGGTTAGATTTAACTTGGGTTAAGGTGTTTTCGCTTTATTTTTACCACTTTAGCTTTTTTGGGATGGTATGAAAATAGTCGTGGAAATTTTCGGTCAATATATCGAAGGGGTTCGCATAATTTAGTATCAGAGCTTGACTCTAATTTGGTAAACATATCTTTACTTTGTTGTTGTTGTTATCAAAAAAAAAAATTGAAAAAAAAATTGGAAAATTTCATATGCCCATAAGTAATTCTTGATTCCTGCATATTGGGTATATTGATTGTTGCATTTGTTGGGGGTTTTCATTAACCAAATACTTACATTCCTACATTTTTCAAAGTGTACTCACAAAGTGTTTGATAAATTGTCCCAAAGAAAAATACCCCATTAGTGATTTGTTGTTCACTACCCATATATTGCTAATTACTTGGGCTATCCAATTCCCATTATTGAGATTGTGTTATCAACATTTTATTCCATATATCACTTGCTCTGTACATTGTGTAATTGTTGATCATTCATTTCTTGTCACATTTGTGTTGTTGGGGATTTATCATATCCACATTATATCCATTCAAGACCACTTCAAGATTGAGTACAAAGTGTTTGCTAAATTGTCTCATTGAAAATTTACACTCTTGTGCTTATTTGCTCTACGTCTATGCCTTGTTCAATATTTGTGGTTTGTCAATCCCATTGCTAAATTGTGTTCCTAGTATCTTATCCCACATAATATTGTTCATTTTTTAGTATAGCAAGCACACAAATTCCACTTGCTATTGTGTCTACTTATTCTAAATTCCTTCTTCCTTGTTGGTGATTTCTTTAACTCTACAAAAATTTACTTCGTTGTTTAGTTGATTACCTTCCTTGGAGAACTTGAGAAAGGAGATTTTGAGTGAAAAAAGCCAAGAGTGGTGAGCTCATTAGAGGGTAAAAGCCTAAATTGAGTGAAACACGAGTGAAAATTATTCTTGTGATAACACTTTCACACTTGCACAGCATGTCAAATTCCAATGCTCAAATTCAAGATTTGAAGTACTTGTTACAAAATCTTTCAACCACCATGGCTAGACAAATGGAGAAGATTGGGAGTGAGTTGGAAAATTTGGGGGACATTGTGTATAAGGATGGAGTTTGAAAATAAAATGGGAATTTGAATAGGAAAATTAGAATGAATGTTTGGGATGGTGAAAAAAATGGAAGTATGAATAGGAAAAGAAGAGAGTAGTTAGATGATAGGAGAAATGGAGTTGATGAAAATATTGATAGTGTGAGAATGCAAAATTCATCACTCCATGGGATGAGTAAAAGTGGAGAAGTAGTGAAGGAGATGAATGCTAGGCCACCACAATCTTTGGCCCATGCTAAAGAGATGGAGGAACATGGAGAGGATAATTTCTACACTAGGTGCCTAGTGAGTGATAAACCATGCAGTCTCATGATAGATGGGGAGATTGGCACTAATTTGGTGAGTGCTAGTAGAGTTGAGAAATTGTGATTACCGGCTATGAAACATCATAATCCTTATGTGT
The DNA here is from genome assembly GCA_963555705.1 of Ligustrum vulgare. Classification (NCBI taxonomy): domain Eukaryota; kingdom Viridiplantae; phylum Streptophyta; class Magnoliopsida; order Lamiales; family Oleaceae; genus Ligustrum; species Ligustrum vulgare. The sequence goes on along the minus strand of OY743189.1, from coordinate 30,311,767 downwards.
TGCAAAGGTTGGGTGACTATAGGGAGGTGAGAGTGAGTAATCGAATTCTTCTTACTTTCAACATTGGAACCTATAGTGACCAAATGTTATGTGATGTAATTCTCATGCATACTACACACATAATTTTGGGGAGACCATGACAAGGTGATAGGAGTGTAATATATTATAAGAGGAAGAATCGGTATAGCTTCCAATTAAAAGGGGAAAATGTTGTACTCCTTCATTTGAGTTTGGAGAAAGTTCATAAAGATCAAATGAAACTCAAGAAGGAGTTTGAAGAAGAAAAGGAGAAAGAAAAAGAAAAAAAAAAGAAAATAAGAAATAAAAGGAAAAGTTGATTTAGTCAATTGAGGAAGAAAAAAAAAGAGAGGCTAAATGAGAGCATGAGAGTTGGGGCCACGACCCTAGAAAAAGGTGAGAAATTGAGAGTTGGAGCTACGACTCCAGAAAAAGGAGAGATGAGAGAAGAACCGAGAGTTGAGGTTTCTACCTTAGAAAAAGATGAGGGAGTGTTGAGTGCCACCAAGAAAATGGAGAGAAGAGATCACACAAAAATGTTCTTTACTCTTTAATATTCAAATAGTTCCCTCCCTAGATTGGTTACTTCTTTGTTGCAGGAGATCATGAGGCCAACTTATCAAGGCAACAAGGAGCTCCAGCAACATTCCGATTGGAAGAAGTTTCTAGAAACATTTTCCTACAACAACGAGTACAACCGAGGTAAAGAAAATGACATAACCGATGCAACATTTAGGAGGTATGCTCCTAACATTCTCTTGAATACAAGGTTATTGTGTCTCGAATATAATATAGAGTTGTATGCTCTTAGTGTAGATTTGACAAATGTGTTGTTGACTTGTGAAAATGTAACCTGCAGTAAATATCATTGGCATGATAAATGCTTAATTTGTAAATGCAACTTTTTGCATGTGCCAATTGCCTAAGTACCAAATCCATTTGTGAAAATGTTGCATGTAGTAAATTTTAAGGGCATGATGAATTCTTATTTTTTGAAAATATGCTTGATGTGCCTATTTGCTCTATAAAGGAATTGCTAGCTAGGAGAGTCCATGGAAAAAATTTAATGGATGTCTTGATGATAAAAGGACTTCACTTCTAACATTTCTTGATGCCCCCTCATTTTGTTTTGAACATATTAAGAGCATATATGTTAATAATCCGAATTTGTTAAACATTTATGAATCATGTTGTGAGCCATATCTTGATGGATTCTATGGGCATGATAACTATTTGTGTTTGAAAAATTGGATTGTTTCTTTTTAAATGTGTCATGCACGAATTGCTAGTGGGGGAGGCACATGATGTTTGTTTGATGGGGCAATTTAAAATCAACGGGGTCTTAGGGGTATTATGTGATCAATTTTATTGGCCTAATTTCAAGATTGGTGTTGAACATGTTTGCACTTGTCGTAAAAGCCTAACTTGCAAAATGGCTAAACTTAAGTTTTTGCCCCAAGAATTCCATATCTATTTGTCCATCATGAGTAAATATTGGATTACTAATTCTATGAATTTTATAATAGGTTTACTTGGAATAAAGAAAGAAAATGATGCTATTTTTTTTATTGTTGGTAGGAGTATTAAAATGTCACATTTGATTGCATGCCACGAACAAGGTCATCAACATAGCTAATCTTTTCTTTCGGGAAGTCATGCATTTGCACGAAGTTGGTGCTAATTTTGTGGTTGTTAAATTTGCTTGCAATCTAATTGCTCATCATATTAGTAAGTTTTCTCCACTTAAAGTTGCTTGTGACTTTAACCTATTAACTCTGTTGAACTTTATGCATATGTTTATTGAAAAAAGGGTTGGTTTAAATGGACAAGAGAATGCACCTTTGGTTAAGCCCATTTGCAAGAGGCTCGAGCTTCCATTTGGGGGAATTGGTATGCAATGTGCTTCCAATGCCAATCATGGTAGGAAGCATTTTCCATTTGATTAGGGCGGCCGGATGTGTTTCCATTCGTGGAAGGAGCGACCCCCCGATCAAATAAAATCCAAATTCCTACTCTGCGGTGTCGGCTCATTTCAAGCTCTTGGTAACACCTACAAATTGATTTTGCACAGTGAGTATGAAATTTCAGTTACATTTATTGTGCCTGAATTTTCTCTTTTTATTGTAGGTGTTGATTCGTGTTCGAATCTCTTTCAAGATGGAGGAGATAATGAGAATTGCGAAGGTCCAACTTCATTGAACGAACATGTGACCCACAATGTTGCAAGATCAAAGTTTAAGGAGTTTCACGACAATGCATTCAAGCAAGATTCGAGGTCGAATCATTTTCAAGAGGGAGGGATGATGAGAACCGAGAAAGTTAAACCTCGATGTGTGTGCCCGTGAGACCCATGACGAGATCCGAAGTCGAAGGGGTTCAAGATTTGAGGCTAAACAAGTAATTAAAGTCAAGAAAAACAAGCCAAAAATCAAGTTGGAACCAAAAATAAGGAGAAATTGGACTCGACCAATTTCGGTCAACCGAAAGTCTGCAGAGAATTTTGAAAGCAGTCTCAGTCGAGTTCGGCTGAGGGTTGGTCGACCGAAAGTGCCATTTCGGTTGACCGAAACATCCTATTTCAGAAAAACGGGATTTCCTTGCAAATTCCGAATTTGCATCTTTTGTCCATTTTTTTGTACATTAAATACACTTTTCATTTCAAACTCAACATTAACTTTGATGTTCATTTGAATGCTCTTAAGAGCTTAGTCTTGAAAACTCCTTTGGGTGAAGGTAAACTCTTGTAATTTTCTTGGAATTTTTTCAACTAAATCTAGAATATTATTATTCTTGTATTTGTTGTTGATTTCCGCCACCTTGGAATTTGTTTAATCTTCATCAATTGGGCTTAATTCTTTAATCAATGAATTTTGGGTTAGATTTAAACTTGGGTTAAGGTGTTTATCGCTTTATTTTACCACTTTAGCTTTTTTGGGATGGTATTAAAATAGTTGTGGAAATTTTCGATCAATATACTGAAGGGGTTCGTATCAAATACACCGCTCATCTAGTCATCTAGGGGTCAATGAGATTGTTACCGGCTTACAAAATTCAAATCAAGGATCTATATTAATCCATGCAACAAATAGTTCTTCCTCATTATTCAGCCAATCAGCGCAAAATCATAATCATGTAAATAAGCTTATGTTCTTTAACAGAATCATTACAATTTATAAATCAATTTATAAACAATACAATTTCTCAAAACACTTTTTAATAACATATATTTCATCTCTCCACTTTTTAATCACACATTTTACCTCAAAAACTTAAATAAGTTACAGAACATAGTATATGTTACTTTGCATAAAATGGTGTATGGTTGACTTGAGCAATATGAGGAAAGAATACTATGAAACAAGTAAAATCAAAATAAGAACGAAGAGAGAATCATACCCTAGAAAAATGCCCTGCGATTGTGTAGAACTACAACTAGACTTTTTTTTACACTCTTTGCTAGGTTGTCACCTTCTTCGACTCATATTCTATACTAAGAACTATATTATCAACTAAAGTCCTATCTGATATCGATAAAAATAAGATTTTTAGTAAATTTTAATAAAAGTTAATAAAATACTTGGTTAAAAATGTTTAAAATTAAATATTGACTTTGAATTGAAGTATAATCTAAGTTTTTAGTGCTACCAAACGTGGGCTAATTAACAGAAACTTTGCATAAGATCTAGAGAAGAATAACTAATTCCTCATCTAGGGTTTTTAGAATAAGTGAGCTTCTTACTTGATCAATTCGCGGTTTCTTGTAAGAGTTTTTTGTGTGTTTAATCATTAATTACCCACCTACCTATTTATACAAAAATCTTGCTTCCTCGCCTATTTATACTAAAATCTTGATTCACGGTTTTGAAATCATTTTAGGAGAATTTGAGTCTAATTACAATTTATTAAGGATTTAGCTAAGCTCTTCTTCGTCATGGCAAGTGGGAGGTGTTTTATGGAGGAATACGGTCTTGAGGGTGTGCGAAAGGTGCCATCACATAGGATCTCAACGTTATAAGAGTATCAATATTTTTATTATAGGACATTTAAAAAAAATTGAATGTATGGCACTAGTTTTTTTATAAGTCACAATTTCAAATTTTTGCACATATCACTCAAAATCTCATGATCGACCCTGCGAGGAACAATTCCTATGAGGCTAAGATAATATTGTGGTGACTCATTTAAACTAGGCAACCAACGTGACAAAGCTAATCTCCTCCTTTCCATTTGAAGATTCTCATTCTTGGACGTGAAATTCCTATTATTCTAGACCAAACAAAGTTTAGGCATAGCATTCTTATTACCATTAATTGCAAAGTTGGGCATGGACGGAGTTCCATATTCCATATGATTATGATTTTTAAGGAATTGCAAAGTTGGGCATGGACGGAGTTCCATATGGTTCTGATTTTTAGGGAATTGAACCAAATCAAGAATCGAAGATACTTTTGAAAAAAGAATCTTTGATTCTTTTTGCAAAAAAAGAATCGAATCGGACCATAATCGTTCGATTCTTTTGGTTCTAGTTTGATACCGATTTTCTAAACTAAATTTTTTCAAACTTAAGCAATGACGTCATAGTAGATTTCAGTTGGTAAGAGTCGTAAGACGGTAAGATTATTGACCTTGATCAAAATGCGAATAAAACACTCAAAATTTTTGATATCAAAATATTCACTCCCATTTAGGCAGTAACGTATCTAATCATTCATGTGTATGTGCACCTCCTAAAAATTCTTCAATTTCTACTCGTAATTCTCCACATTTTCAGGAAATATTCACACAGGTTCAGTAAATCCTTGAAAACAAGATAACGATTAATTGTAAAATGAAAAGTGAAGATTTATTGTTTGTTGATTTTTGAAGAACTGACGGCTGAAGGTTTGAAGCTGAATGACAGAACCTGTAAAAGAAAAATGATTTTTGATTTATATTTTTTGTTTATTATTACTTGTTTTGTTTATAGTTGTTGTAACGTTTAATGAGTTAATAATTGTTGGATAATTGATATTGACTAATGGATCAGATAACATGCATTAAGATTAGGAATTGATGATTTTTTTTAAAAAAAATTAAAAAATCGTGTTTTGTTCTGGTTCTGAACCAAGAACCGAAACCGATGGTTATTTATTTTTAAAACCAGAACCATTTCAAATTTTGATACAACCGAACGAAATCAAGATCGAACCGGAACCGAACCACTGGTTTCGATTCTTTCGCCCAGACCTATGCAAAGTACTTATGGTCTAGTTTTGCAAGCATTCTACCGTGTGAAAATTGATCTATCATAGTGAAAATTATAGCCCATCAAAGTAGGTTATTGAAAACTATAGTTTCGGAACTTTTGATAAAGAGCTAATTATAAAAGTTCACGGACGATAATTCGTCAGTCAAACTTATGAACCGATTTCATATTCTCGAAGTAGGTTTTGAGAACTATATCGTAGGTATATCAGATACTTTATTAACGTCGGTAAAACTTATGAACCGATTTCATATTCTCGAAGTAAGTTTTGAGAACTATATCGTAGGTATATCAGATACTTACAACGAATATTGGAAGTGCTCATACGTGTGTCTGGAAAAGAGACTTTTTACCCATTTTTCTTTAAATTGTCTTTCTTATAATTTTCACATTTTTTTCAATTTTTATGCCAAAAAATTTCATAATTAATTTATTTTAATTTTTTTCACATACCTAAATTCGCTAACCTCGTTCGTTGACGTCATTGGTCCAGGACTATCATTTCTCTCTACCAATAGTTCAGGCCTCAGGGGATTTCTCTCCCTTGATTGAAGCAGCAGCAACAATGATGTGGTGATAGAAGTGATGGTGGTGGTGTGAACGATGATAAAGTGGGAGTGAAGAAAATTAGTTTGAGGTTGACATCATTTGTCAAATTTTTCAGAATTATTACAAAACACCAAAAAAATAATAATAATAATAAAAAAAAAAACTGACTTTTGGGCCTCCGAACGATCCGTTATAGAAATTATATAGGACTCAGTGGACACGTGTCTTTCTCCATTACGGTGTCAGGTGAGACCCATCGAGTTCCCAACACTCAATGCACACCTGTCAAGTGACGGATGGACATTTTTATAGTGTCCCCAACAAACACCATAAATGCTTTGTAATTATTTGTGTAATAATTTTATTGTATATGAACAATAAAAAGTGATATTTTCCAAAATTATAGACTATCAGCCATTATACAATTTCGAATACGAACGGTAGATAATTGCTCTTTGAGTAATAATATATTAAATAAAATAGTTCTCTAATGTATTCATGATTTTGAAAATTGGGAGATTTAACTCATGAAAGGAAAATTGCAAAATAAATTATTAAGGATCGGTAATTACAGGATTTTAAAAAGTGTAATTTTGGATGCGCATTCCCCATATTTTGGCAGTTATATAATTTTGAAATGCAAATTTGTAGTTTTTACGAGCTTTTCGAAATGATACATTAAAAATTTATTTTTTTAGAATTTATATATCGAAAATGAGATAAAAGTTGACTCATGAAAAAATAAAAACATCGTTAATTTATCATTTTAAAAGATTAAGACTTTTGTTACGATTAATTGTTTGTAATTCGAAAATAAATTGGTAAAGTATTTTAAGAAAACTTTATATTTATATCAAGATCTTGCTACTATGACTTTATTTGATTCCACAAAATCGATCAAACGAATAAAATGAAAAAGAAACACTAACGGAATGTTCGGCGGCCAAGATATGATTTTTTTTTTTTTTGTTAGGTAAATGTGTGGTTGAAAATTGAATAAAAAAATATTTGTGATTAAAAAATAATTTAAAAAATTGTGTAGTTTAAAAATTGTTTATAAACAATTTGACTGGCGAACACACTATAAAAGGCAAAATAAGGGCAACCACAAATGAAACGTGACAGTCCCACTCACCCAACGACCCATATAAGAAAAATAATATGTAGTAAATTAATGTGTGAGAACTTTTCATTGCACATGAACGATCAAAAGTAACATTTTGTCAAATTATAATTCATAATTTCATATGTTGTTTTATAATTTTAAAGATGAATTTGTAGATTTTATGAGCTCTTTGAATTGTATATTAATATCTTAGTTTTTTTTTCTAAAGTATCTGTGATTTTGAAATGGAATAAAAGTTAACATGTTAAAGGAAAAAAAAAAAAAGATTTTTAAGAACCGATAACTACAGTGATTTAAAAAGTGAGTGATCATTTTTTTTATGCTCATTTGCTTTATTTTGACAGTTATTATATAATTTTGAAGTTTTTTATGAACGTTTTGAAGTGGTACTAGTACATTAAAAACATAGTTTATCTCTAGTGCATATGCTTAAAATGAGACAAAAATTGACCCGTGTAAAAATAATAAAATACATTGTTAAGTAACTATGTTAGCTCGAAAAACCATATTATTTATTTATAAGCAAAAAAAATTTACCAAACAAGAGTTAATGCCTCCGTTAGGTTAAAAAAAAAAAAGATTCTAAACAAATAATGTAATTTTTTAGATAAAATATATGGTTAAAAAATAATTTTAAAAAATGTATACGATCAAAAAGTAATTTGGAAACATATGTTAAGCCTCTATTTGACAAAATTATTTAAAAACATATTTTTAAACAATAAAATTTCCTAAATCACTTTTTAATCACAAATTTTCTTTTTTCACTTTTCAATCACATATTTTACCTCGAAAACATAAAACAAAACTTTTAACAAATAGAATGTAATCATTATAATTTATAAATCATTTATGAATGATACAATTTCTCAAATCACATTTTAACTATATACATCTTCTCTATTTACTTTTTAACCATAAATTTTATTTTGGAAATGAAAATAATAACTCGTTTGGTAAACGATTTATAAACTAATTTATAAATCACACAATATTTCAAATTATTTTTTAATCACACACATTTTCTCTGTCAATTTTTTAATCATATATTTTTTCTCAAAATTATAAATAAAATAATTTATAAATCATTACATTGTTATCAAATGGAGGCAAATTATTGTTACGTGTTCAACATTTATATGTGTTTGGGAAACATGTTTTTTCTTATACAATTCTTCAAATTACTTTTTAATCATACATATTTTTTCTTTCAAATTTTCAACCATACATTTTACCTAAAAAATACAAAAAAACATATTTTTAAACAAAATTTTTTTACCAAACAGAGGTAAGTTGGCTAGTCCAATTTAGCATGATGAAAAGTAGAAATTGGAATTGATGATTATCCTTTCTTTCGTGGTATGACTTTTTGGGTTATATCAACCTACGGGCTTCTTAAAACCGAAAGAAAAAAAAATCAAAAAAGGACGCCTGCTTTGGAATATATTTAATTTGATTGATTGGCTTTTTTGTCGAGCTACGGAAGAAGATAGCCGGCCTATATATGTTTCAAATCAATGGTTACAGTGGCCTGTTCGGCTATAATTTAGCTATCGTTTTATAACCGTACTATTTTTTATTTATAAATTATTTTATAAACTACACAATTTTGTAAATCATTTTTTAATCATAATTTTTTTCTCTTCAATTTTCAATCATTACTTTTTATCTTGAAATCATAAATAAATCAGTTTATAAATCAAATAGTGTTACCAGACGAAAGCTTATTATTTATGATTAAAAATTAGAGAGAAAAAACACGTGTGGTCAAAAAGTAGTTTAAAAAAATAAAAAAATCTGATACAAGGATCGTCGAACGGTCTGTATTTATAACACACCGTTCTTTTACGCTATGATTACAATTTATAAATCAATTTATAAATCAATTCATAAATAATACATTTTTTCCAACCATTTTTTAATCACATACATTTTTTCTCTATAATTTTCAACCACACATTTAACTATAAAATATTAAAATAAACAAAAATAAACGGTGGCCTAAGTCACCGAACGGTGTGTAATTTCGAGGTAAAAAATCATGATTAAAAATTAGAAAGAGAAAATGCGTGCGGTTAAAAAGTGTTTAGAAAATTATGTAGTTTAAAAACTGATTTTAAAACCAATTTATTTTAGTTACCAAATTGATCATTACAATTTATAAATCAATTTATATATAACATAATTTCTCAAAATATCATTTAACTACTCGTCTTTTCTCTCCTTATTTTTAATCTCACATTTTATCTCAAAAACATAAATAAATTAATTTATAATTGTTACAGTGTTCCCAAACAGAGCTGAAATGTCACGTAATCAAGTTTGTTTGAGAAAAAACTATTGATTTTGAAAGTTGTTGATCATATGCATTGAAAATAAATGTGATTGTAATATTTACACTTGAACATCAAAGTAATTATTATTGGACGATGTCACATGTCATATAGCGTGAATAGGCCCAATTAGAGCGAGCAAGGTGAGGTTGAATTCGTCCAACTAGGGCAAGTAAAGCAGAATGAGTGAATATATTGGGCGAAATTCTTCTAGATCATAACCCATAAGAAGAGGATAACGTGATCGGTAATATAATTGAGCAATTATTATTGTGATTTTCCATAATTCCCCATGATTCGTTAGTTATTGACAATGGAAGTTATCAGTTAGATTGTGAAAAACAGTCAACGAGGAAGTGCAAGCAATAGGATCATGTAAACAAGAACGTAACAGTTACAAGATCAATCAACAATTTCAAAGATGCGATTATAAGGCATATAAAATCAAAATATTTAGAAGGATCAACAAAAATTAACTTTCAAAACGGAGAATGTTACTATTTTCTACTTTCTTGTAATTGTAAGCTTGGTCCCCTTGAAGGTAGTGACTATGTTCTCAAGTGTTCTCATTTTTAAAACTTTTTCTCGTGAGATCTGCTCATGCACAAAATTTGTCTGAGTTTTTCACTTAATTGTTTTGCAGGAAACTGTGCGCAAATAATTTGACATAGCCGGTGGCACACTTGTATAGAAGCATAGTTATAATATATGTAAAAAATGCTAACAAAGACATATTAAATCAGTGCTACGCCTGTTTTATAGTGGAGCGAATTGAGGGCCAGGAAGTTTGCCAAAGTTTAAAAGAAAAAAAATATATGAATTTATGACAGAGCTCAATTCCAGTGTGATGTGATCGTTGGTCGATGACCTAACCAAGGACTCGTTTGAACAGTTGAGACTTCAAAACATATATAAAATTGGAAAACTTATTCAAAATGGGAATGTTCATTACGATAATATGACGAGGAAAGGAGTTTGTGCCTTTTCCAAAAAAGGAGTTTGCGAAATTCGTTCAAAGTTGTCCGAGTTTTGACTTAAAGAAAATTACAAGATAGAGAATTCCTAGACTCGTCTCAACTAAGTGCTAATGTCATTCGTTATGAATGATTGTCAAGGGAAGAATATCAAATAAGAAAGACTGGCTAATGAACGTACTATTATGACTCTATTTATAATAAAATGCATGAAATTGAGGTAAAACAGGTCAAAGATGAAATATGTCTGGCCGAATTGGTTAAGGGTAGGGGTGGGCGTGGGTTGGGTTGGGTCGATTTTTTGCCCAACCCGAACCCAACCCACCACGGTCGGGTTGATAAAAAATCAACTCAACCCAACCCAACAAATTTCGGTCGGGTTGGGTCGGGTTGGGCTTTGGCCCAATTAGTAAAATTTTTGAAAAAAAAAACTCATGAATTTATCTTTAATTCAAATCAATTATGTACACTACAATAACCAAAAATTCAATAAATTGAACAATTGCTAATAAAATTAAATTATATTCAATCAATATTTAAATAAGTCAAGTTTCATTACAAAAAAAAAAAAAAAAACTGTATTTTTTTTTGGGTTGGGTTGGGTTGGGTCGGGTTATTCACCCGACCCGCAACCCGACCCAACCCGAAAAAAATTTAAAAAAAAAAAACTCAACCCAACCCAATTTTCATGAAAAATCGACTCAAACCGATCGGGTTGGGTCGGTTTGGGCGGGTTCGACGGGTTGGATCGGTTTTTGCCCCAGCCCTAGTTAAGGGAACATGCAAATCATAAATTGAGTTAGAAACAGAAGTTAAAAATGAGGGGGTTGAATAAAAAAATAAAAAGTTAGGACTTTTTCGTTCTATGTGACTAAAGTTGAAGCAATATTCGACCAATTTTATAAAGATAAAAAAATAAATTTGAGCGATAAATATAAATTTCTAAGTCCATCTATCTATATTTATATACTATATAAAAAGGGAGAATATTGGATTAGTGTGAATACAAAATCTGGATAGATTTAAATGCCTTTATTTCCTTGTATATATGTATGTATGTAAGTATTAATATTATTTTATGGTAAATACAAAACAATGGTTAATATTTTTTTAATAATTGTGCAAATATTATATGATATAATAATTTATTGATCTTCAAAGTTGTTCAATTGTCATATATTTGATGAGTTAAGATTAAATACATATTTATAGTTTATTTTGATTTTTGAATGAAAATTGAGAAAAAGTTAAACATGTAAAGCAAATGCAAAAATTATAATAAATATATTTATATTTTGAACAAACATCAATATTTGTACTCATAATATTACATTTAACATGATATACAATTAAAAAAATACAAAATTTGCATTTATCATTCAATAAAGTTTTCAATAATTTGGATTGTTTATGTTGTTTTTAAATTTTAATAATTATTGTAATAAAAAATTATATTTGTATCATTTGTATTTGTGTTGATTATGTATAATCATTAAATTTTATAAATGCTTATCTATATTGCGGATAACAATTTCAGTTTATCGCATTGGTGAAAATCTATACTATATATAAAAGAACGACAGTTTGACATAATTTAATTCTTAAATTCTTTATTAGTATTATAATAAACTAGTATTTTCACCCGTTCGATGCACGAGAATATGTTTGTAATTGTGATTTTGATCAAAATTTATGAAAATATGTTAATTATACAATCTTATCAAATAAAAACATAATACAATAACATTTTAATATAAAATATTATTGAATTCAAAACTTCAAAAAAGACAAAACTAACAAAAATAGAAAATGTAACGTCTACAAAACTAATCAAAATTAGGAAATCCTGATCTTTATGTGATTTTTTTTCTTTTAAAAATTATTTTTATTTATTATTTGTTTGTTTGTTTTGACTTTATTCTTCTAAATAAGTTATTTTTAACGTTTTTATATATTTTATTTTGAAATAAAATAAAATATAATAAATAAAATTAACAATCATAAATGTGTATATATATAATTTTATCTCCAAATGAGTAAATGTTGTTTTATTTCTAAAATAACTTTTTTTTTAGTAAATTTTGTGATGTTTGAAACAATTATTAATTTTTTAATTAAAATTTGTTCAACCTGATTCAAACTTCAATCCTTGATATGTTGCCCTTTTCAGATCGAATCGATTTTAGGTTTTCTGAATACTGAGTATTATATAACTTAAATGATATAATTTAAAATGAATGAGACATTAAGGAACAATAAAAAAATATATAATAAACATTTACATTTTATCATTGTGACTTTTTACGGACAAAGTGTTTACAGCTTGCTCTCACTTGTTATCTTATATTAAACTTCTCGTTAATTGTAATTACAAATGATGCAATAAAAGTATTTTTAATAAAAATGCCAAAAATATATATATATATATATATATATATATATATATATATATATATATATATATATATATAAATAGTTAATTTGATTTCGAACAAAATATATTTTAACTTTTGATGAAGTTCATTTTTTAATGTATTGCTTAGATATAATTTTATAGAATTTTTAATACTATTTTCCAAATTAAAACATTCTCATAGCAAAAAAAAAAAAATCGAGAATAATATAAATGAACACTGTATTTCATATATATATATATATATATATATATATATATATATATATATAATATTCAATCAAGTATGAAATTATTCGATTTGAAAGAAAATTATATTCAATTAAGTATGAAATTATTTGATTTGGATGAAAATTTATGGATTATTCATTTAATTTTTTTCTATATAATCTAATTGTAAACTTATAAAAATTACAAAATATAAAGAATGATCTTAAGTTCTTTAAACTAAAATATTTTTCTTTCCTTAAACTAAAATGTTTTCTGGTTATTTAAATGTTTTTCAACACATTTTATAATATAATTTTATATATTGCTGGAAATAATTTAATATTATTTTACCAAATTAGTTACACTGATTAAGCAGAATATTTTTTAATAATCTTTTTTATAAATTTAATAAAATTTCTATACTACGAATTTTAAATAAATTTTTATAACAATTGAAAATTATCTATTTATTTTTTAAATTAGATTTATGATTTTTTTTAAGTAAATTTTTCACCTTTTTCACAAAAAAAAAAAAAAAAGGAAAAAAGAATGAAGTATCCGTGCTTAACAATTAAAAACACATTTTTTTTTTTTAAAGAAAAATAAAAAAATAATTTCAAATTGTCCTTTGTTTGAATTGAAATGAAACATCTCTGTTTAAAAAAGAAATTAACCACCACGACAGTGTAATTCAAACTTGCAATTATTACACTTTGAAGTTTGTATTTTTCAATAATTACATTTTGAAATAGTTCCAATTCCCATTGCACTTTAATGAATCTTTCTTTCTTTTTATTTATTTTGCAAAAACTTTCCAAATTTAGCAAGTAATTTTAGGAAAGAAAGTGTGTGTATTTTTTGTGACGGCTACTTTGTTTTTATATATAGATAGATAGATAATTAATATGATGTTAGTGTTATTTGTATATTTGGTTATAATTATTATTATTTTTATTATTAACGTTAATATTGAATGAGTTAAATAAATTTTTTTAATTATCAGATTAAAATTATTAATTTTTTATTTATTTGTTGTTCTTAATATTATAAATCCTATTAGTAGCCACCAATAATTAAATCGTATTTTAATTATTAATGACCAAATCATTTGTTATCTTTAATATTACAAATAATATTTTCTAAAATATATATTATTATTAAATATTTTAATAAATTAAGCCTCTATTCAACAACTATATTTTTTTGAGGTAAAATGTGTGGTTGAAAAATTATTGTGAAAAAATATATGGTTAAAAAGTGGGTTGAGAAAATGTGTAGCTTATAAATAACTTATAGAAAAAGTTATTGAATGGATGTTAATATTGAAGAGTTAATGCTTTGATTTTTTTTAGTTAATAATATTAATAGAATGATTAATATTTTTCAATCACTCTTAATTTTAATAATTTTTAAAGATTACATGGTATAATTTTCGGTATAATTTTGTAATCTCCTACTTTATTCGGTTGTCGTATCACGATAATCACGAGATTTTCAAAATTTTTATTTTGGCTACTTATTTTTGCAAATAAATTTTTATTAGTTAAATTCAAATATTTGACTATTTCTTTTTTAATTATTGTGATTGATGTTTTTGAATTAAAATTAAAATGTACGTTAAATACAAGAAGCAAATATAGAAGTTATGAGAAATATGCTAATACATTTTACATGCATCAATATTCGTGCACATAATATTACATTAAATGTGAGATACAATTAAAAAACCACTAAATTTACATTTGCAATGAAGTTATTAATAATTCATAAAAATTATTGAAATCAATAATAATTTATTATTTAAATAAATAAATTAACGTTTACTATTCAAATAATTTTTTTTAATAATTTGAATTACTTATGTTATTTTTTAACTTCTAATAATTATTGTAAAAGAATTTTTTTTATGCATTTATATGTTTTTATTATGTATAAATACTAAAATTTTACGAATACTTATTGAAATCGATATTGCAAATAATAACTTTCGTGCATCGCACAGATGAAATATTAGTAACATAATAATAGCAAGAAAATTGTAAATGTCATAATACTTGGTCACAAAACAAGAAGAGAATTACAATAGACGAAGATCTGTAACAAAAATCTCATGGAAATGAACAAAGTCATTCCAAATTTGACAAAACTAAATTTGTCAAAGTTCAATTTAGTGTTGGACGAAGGAGATGAGGGGTCGTGTGCCGGTGCCTTTGAGCACTCGGAGCTCAAAGGTAAAATAGTGGTTGATCTAGTCAAGCCCCTGTTCGGCGGCTAACAAGTAAAAAAAAAAAATTAGTTTTTTTGTTGTTTTTTAGGTAGATGAAGGGTTAAAAACTGGATAGAGAAAATGTGTAGGGTTAGAGATTGATTTGGGAAATTGTGTAGTTTAAAAATTGGTTTAAAATTTTTTTAAAAAAAAAACCAAAAAACTTTGGTTTACCGAACAGAGGCTAAAGTGAAAAAGCTTTCTGTGTACCGGAAGAGTCTTTACCGGAAGGAAAAGATGAAATGGTTTGAAGAAACTTGCGGAGAATGAGCTTCTTTTGAAAAATATCAAAGAATATGGTAGCCTTGGAGGTTCAAGTCCAAACCTTTTGGGGAACACCACAATCATCACTATCACTATCACTAATAACTATATAACTTATCTACATCTAAACTACTTTAAAAAGTATGGATGTTGGAGAATTTTTCACATTCCGATTTTGCCCTCATTTCTTTTCTTTTATACCAACTAAATCATTCTTCCAATTAATTACTTAGGGTACCATCATATATTTAGTTATATACCAATTTTATCCTTACACCTTTATTTAATAACATTAAATAATTCATTACATTTATTGTATAACAATTTACAAAATTATAATATAATTTCATATTATTATATTTTCTCATTTATTTAGTATTAAATTAATTTATTATCTAATAATTTACAATGTTGTAATATGATTTCATATTATTATTCTCATGTTATTATCTTTTTCATCTATTTAATTTAATCTACATCTACAATAATAATAATAACAACAACAACAACAATAAAAGTGTGAATGAGTGGAAAACTTTTGATATTACATTTAAAATTTAATTTATTTTCATGAAATATTATTAGTTATTATTTTAATCTACAATACATTTAACAACAATAAAAGTGTGAATGAGTGGAAAATCTTTGATATTACATTTAAAATTTAATTTATTTTCATTAAATATTATTAGTTATTATTTTAATCTACAATACATTTAAATATTTTTATCTTTTGTCAATAACACTCTTAAATTTTTATTAATAACATTAATTAATTCATAAGAAAAAAATAATTATATTTTAATTAATAATGTAAATAAATAATTTAAAAACTAAAATTTTGGTTTAAACTTA
Organism: Ligustrum vulgare; assembly: GCA_963555705.1. Lineage (NCBI taxonomy): Eukaryota > Viridiplantae > Streptophyta > Magnoliopsida > Lamiales > Oleaceae > Ligustrum > Ligustrum vulgare. The sequence goes on along the minus strand of OY743189.1, from coordinate 30,295,514 downwards.
ATTTTTTTTTATTTAAAAAATATGCTCTCTTTATTAATTTTGCCTTATCATTCATCATTTACAAAAAAGCGTGCAAAGCACGTTCTTACTACTAGTATATATAAAAGTATGGATGTAGTGGAAACTTTTAATTGACAATAATGTCCCTACATCTATTTTGCTTTTGTCTATAATAATTTTAATTAAAAAGGGAATCCAAAATAATAAATGTTGAGTAACTTTTCAAATAACTTTGATTTAATTAAACAATGATATAACTTACAAAATATATTTATTGATAATTTTTTTCATTATTTTATCACATTGTAATTCAAAATTATGCTTATACAATTTTTCTGATCATAAATTGGCATTGAAAGTTTTATTTTCTTAGTTTTTCTAACTTCATTTTTTTCTTTGTTATTGACTCAACAACTCATTTAAATATAGATATATAATTTTATCCAATACGAGATATTGGTAATATTATAGTTGAATTAAGATAATCTCACGAAACTAATAACTTTTTGAATAATCAAAATAAAAAATAAAGTGAATTATTTATTTGGACACTAACATGAGAGTAACTTTGAAGAAATATAATTTTTTTCCTCAAGTGCAATAAGAGGTAAATTATTGAAACATATTTATTGATAAATAACTATTTAATCTTCACAAATACGATGAACATTAAATGAAAAATTAAACCCTTGGGTTGTTCAAATCTGATAAAAAAATGAGTTTATTTTATGGTTCAAATGTATTTTCAACCTCTTTTCGAGTTTTCGCTCACTGTGATGTACAAATAGTTAATTGGGAAAAACTAAAAAAATAACGATTACAAATTTCCTCACAAATTAATAAATAAAATAAGTAAATAAGTTATTTTCATATAAATAATTATTTCACTATTAAATTAAAATTGCTAATATTACTTAATTTGACACAACCATGAGATTTAAATAGTTTTAATGATTTTCATTTTATATATGATTACATAGAAAACACAAAGTATAAGTAATTTTATGATGTAAATAATACGTGCGAAAGCACGCGGGAAAAACTAGTTTATTCCAAAAAGTGTGGATGTGTTAGACCACGAGTGCATAGAGCCAACATATGGCACCCCCACAATAACAAAATTTGGAAATTTGTCCCTTTTGATAAATTGACTAGAACCCAGCAAAAGAGATTATAGAGGAATTACAGTCAAATTATGAATTGCAAGTATGGTGTAGTTCGAACATATGCACAGCAAGATTAGTGTCATTGATTGTATTGATCCTAAAGGTGTGAACACAAAGGAGAAAAAAATAGAGACCATGGAAAATGATAAATAATCAAGATGCAAAGATAAATCCAAGTTTAAGCGTATAAAGAAGGATGAAGAAGAGGACGATGCTAATCGTCCAATCATTATTTTGATCGATAATGTTCCCCCAGTTGTGGCTAATAACTAATTGCTAGCAGGAGAATTTGAAAACAAGAAAGAAGTTAGTGTAGATGATGAAGAATATGTCTAAGTTGAGGAGAGAGTAGTCTTCATCGTTACCCATGCAGGCAAAGAGGAAGACATCATAGATGATGACATGACAAGCAGTTGGTTTGTTAGGCGAACTATCAAGACGAGCATTTAATTACTATGTGCCATGCGGGAAGCCTAAAGTTAAAAAAGACGGTATCACGAGCAGTACAATGCGGAGGACCACCAACAACAGTACCTCCGCTTACGGGTTGTGTAATACCGCTTTTTATTTTCGTGCCCTTTAAAATTTCACGTAATATCTATGTTAATGTTATTTGAAATTTAATGAATCTTACGTAAATGTTTTGAATGAAATTGCAGTGGAAGGACTTGGACGCCGTCACGATCAATGTGCCAATTAAAATGTTGATAAATTTGTTTATGTACAATTCTATGTCTAATTGTTATTTTAATTGTTACTTGCCATTTTATTTTAATTGAGTAGTAAATGACCTAAATTGCATAAATTAAAATTGGGAAAAGGTTTAGTGGCAATTTGAAATTTTATTGAGGGTTGTGTACTTAAATTTTAAAATTTTGAGAGTTAGGGGATTGGGATGCAAATTTCCAAAAGTTTATACTTAATCCTAACCTAATCACTCCATACCCGACTTCTCTCTCTCATCACTCGCGACTCAACTCTCGGCCTCTCTCTTGATCCCTCACATCTGTGTCTCTTGCGACTCACTCTCCTCTCCTCTCACGCCGACGACGCCGCTGCTGCCTCCCCTCACTGTCGCCGACCACCGGTTACCAACCGCCACCGGTAAGGCACTCACCGTTCCCTCGACCGAACACCCACAGCGCACGGAAAACACCCACAACGCACGCACACGGGTTACACTCACGAAAAACGAACACAAGCCTATGTTGATGTCAATGTGTATATATATACGTGTATATATGTTAAGATGTGTAAATATGTGAGGATTTTTCTGATTTTCAGATTTTAGTTAGTCAAATTTCGAATTATAACTGCTAAATTGAATATTTGGTAATGCTTATATAAGTATGTATTGATGTATGTAAGTATATATACATGTGTGGGTAAGTTTATTGTTACTCTTTCAGATTTTTAATATTCTAGATTTCGAATTTAACTGTCAATTGGAGAGTTGGTATTGTGATTGTGTGTGTATATATATATATATATATATATATATATATATATATATATATATATATATAGGCATATGTATTATATGTATATTTTCAGATTTCTTAGTTATGTAGACTAATTTTCAGATTTCAAAATTGTTGGAAAAATACTTGGTTGAAATTTGAGTTAGTTAATTAAGTTTATGTTATTCTGGGTAAATTGAGAAATTTGAGAATTTTCATGTAGTGATATAAATGGCTTTAGTCATATTAGCTAGTTAATTCTTAGATTTTTAATATACGAATTCAATTGTTAACCAATGGACCAATGGTTAGGTTAATTTTGGATTAAAAGTTATAGATTCAGTTTTTCGAATTTGATTAGATTTATGAAATTAGTTAATTGCTTTTTGGTAAAGTTGGTAATAAATGGTTATTTTAAGATTTGTGAACTTGTTAGAATCACGATTAAGTAATTTCTAAAGTTATGTAATTTTGAGTTTGAATTTGAATTTAAAAGATGAGAAGGCCTTCTAATGTGCATTGAGATTCATTTCTTGTCTCGAATATGGTTTATATGTTTTGGTTATTATGTAAAGTCACGTTTGGGTTAAATTGAAGTTTTAATCTCGTTTAATGTTTGATTAGTATTAAAATGAATAATGAATGTGTTTGTGAACTGAAAGTTTTACCTTTTGACGAATGGAAATAACTAGGACTTTTGGTACATTGATGTTACGGGCAACCAAGATGCTTCCACTCACAATTTTGGACGGTAAATACTAAGAACGTCAAGTAAGTAAACTTCCCCTATTTTTATTGAAGTTAAATGTTTAAGGTGTAATTAATGGGCTTAAATTATATTCTCGAAATTTATTTACTTGTGGTGCCTTCTATGAACTTTATACATGTATGTGGTATTAAGTGAAGGTTTAAGCATACATGTTATCATGTCGTTACATCGTCCAGCATGCATTTTCATTGAGTTGGGGGAATTCAAACGATTTTAAATGAAGAATGTGGTAAGTTTAAGTTTTCTCAAAATGCATGTATCCCAAGTTTAATAATAAATTGATGTACTTCTATGCCATGAAAGGTGTGAGTGGGAAATGAGGCGCAGGAGACTGGCGTACCCGAATTAAATTGAGGTGACAGTGGTGAATATTAAACCGCTTTGCGGTGACGATTGCTGAACCGGTTGACGGTGGCAAATATTAAACCGCTTTGCGGTGATGATTGCTGAACCGCTTGGCGGTGGCAAATATTAAACCGCTTTGCGGTGACGATTGCTGAACCGGTTGACGGTGGCAAATATTAAACCGCTTTGCGGTGACGATTGCTGAACCGCTTGGCGGTGTCAAATATTAAACCGCTCTGCGGTGACGATTGCTAAACCGCTTGGCGGTGGCAAATATTAAACCGCTCTGCGGTGACGATTGCTGAACCGGTTGACGGTGGCAAATATTAAACCGCTCTGCGGTGACGATTGCTGAACCGGTTGACGGTGGCAAATATTAAACCGCTCTGCGGTGACGATTGCTGAACCGGTTGACGGTGGCAAATATTAAACCGCTATGCGGTGGAAAAAATGATAATCTGGTCCTAAATAAGGGATATTGCCCACTGCATTGTAATTGACTAGAAGATACACTAATTGAGTTCACGATAGAAATGAAGTGAAAGTCTTGAAATGAAGTGAAAGTTTTGAAATGAAATGAAATATTTGAAATGAAAGTCTTGAAATGAAGTTAAAGTTTTTAGAGATGTTTAAGTGAAAGTTTGGAAGGTATGAATGTTTTGAAAAGTAAAGTAAATGAGGGTAATTACTTTGAATGGTTTAAGGAATTTCATGTCATGAGCATGCATCACGTGCATAAAGTTTACTTACTGAGCTTTAGCTCACCCCAATCCCTCCCCAACATTTCAGGTGATGAAAGTTAGGTGACCCGAGGAGAGCACACGGCAGCTGACTCAGGCTATCCCCGCTTCAACCCTTTAAAAATAAAGTTAAATTAGAATTTATTTCAATTTCTCATTATTTATTCTTTAATTCACGTATTATTGAGGTTAAATTTCCTCTTATTTCATTTGCTAAAGTTTATTTACTTGGAATTATATTGTTGAGGAGTTTGAGACTTATTGTAATGGTTTGGATGATGTTTGGGATTGAATGAGTTGCGATGTGTATTTTTAGAATGGTTTTGATGTCCCTCTACAGGTTGGCTATGTCCAATTTACAGAGGAGACTCTGTCGAAATTTTGTAAAATTTTTATAATAGTAAATGAAAAGTTTAAATGTTTTAAACGATTATTTCCGCATATAATGTGAATGGAAGTTAACACGCCTAAGTTTTAGATTTTAAACTTGGGGTGTTACAGGTTGGGAAGAATCCCCAAGTTAGATCATGCCACTAACAAGTTGGGGAGAGCCTCCTAGTATGAAATTACCACACGTAACTAGCGTGGAAGAAGAAATTGACCTAAGGGCAGAAGCGAGGAGAAGAAAAATAACATACAATAGGTCGTTGAAAGAGATGTATGAAGCAAACAATCCAGTTCAAAGCTTGCTAGGCGAACCTTCACGACGTATCTTTCATTACTATGTATTATATGTGATACTGATGCCCAAACTCAAAAGGAGAGTTCATTGCGTAGAGAAGTACGCGACAAGTGCCCAGGAAAAATCATCTTATATAACGACACCACATATTAGGGTCGTTACATTATATCCTCTACACAACAAAGGAAAACTGAGTTAAAGATTCTATTTATAGAGGATGCAAAAGTGAGAATATATTAGGAACTTTCTAAGGGGGGAAAAAAAAGGAAATGCCAAAATAAAGTTAAAGTTGCACGCCCAGAATTTTGTGTTATTGGATGATGTACTATACAAAAAAAACTTTAGGTAGCATGTTCTTAAAGTGTGTTAGTTTGTATGAAGCTAAGATCATCGTGGTTGAAGTACATGAAGATATATATGAAGCTCATCAAGCTGTACGGGCCCATCCAAAAGGCACTTGAATGGAATATGACCCATATTATTGACACTTAACCATTTATAGGTTGGGAGTTGGACTTGATATAGAAATTTATCCATCATCGTCCAGGAAATATACCTTTATTACAACACCTATAAGCTTCTTTACTAAGTGGGTGAAAGTTACCCATCTTTGGGAGATTTCCTAAGAAAGTTCCTCGGACCTTGATAATGGAGTAAAAATTTCATTAAATGATGAAATTAGAGATGGCAAACCGGGCCAAGCCGCTCTCCGGCTCGGCTCGTCAAATCACGAGCTACGAGCGGCTCGGCTCAGCTTGTCCAACTCACGAGCTCGAACACGAGCCAAACAAGCAAATCAAAAAATGAGCCGAGCACGACACAGCTCGTTTTTCATGAATGACTCGTGGGCTTTTTTTTTTTTTTTAAATAAAATGTCAATTTTAATGAATAAAAATGAAATATATATATATATATACGAGCCGCGAGTTCACGGGCCGAGCCGCGAGCTTGACCCTTGAGTGACAAATCGAGCCGAAGCTCGGCTCGTCTAACACGAGCCACAAGCTTGGCTCGTTGCTAAGACGAGCCGAGCATCGAGCTTAAAGGGCCGACCGGCTCGGTTCGACCCATTTCCATCACTTGGTGAAATGATCAAACAAATTTTCGAGGGAGTTTGGGGTTCAATTGCAAATGGCCAAATGCTTACTAATTCTAAAAACTCCCGGCTCTACAACAGAGAAGATAAAGCTTTGCTGAAAAATTTCCAATTCAAGCTATTAGAAATGGCTGAAACGCCCTACAAAGTCAAGAACCTAATAATTCCCAAGAGGCTTTGAGATTTTTTGGAACTATGACTATGATAACTCGATCTGATCTTGTAGTAGACTTTCTTATTACAAACCAAAAAGTGAAAGACTTCCCTTCTATTGATTGTGCTAGGCAAGACACATCCGGAAGAATTTAAGGAAAACGACGAGTCATACCAACCAAGATTACAAAAGTAATGGATTAAATGAGAGACCCCACAAAAAGCGAGCTTTCTCATTATAGCTGAAAAGATGGATCTTGAAGCTATAAAGATCTTGACGTTAAGAAACCCTACCCATGACATCTTCTTTGGTAAAAGTAGGATCCAGGTCAAAAGGGTTGTTTTTGAAGTCAACAGAGATAAGATAATCGACATTGCTGAAAGATTCTTTCAACAAAACTTGATAATCCGTAAAGGCAGGAATATATGCAACCATTTGAACGAAAAGAAAAGAAAGAGAAAAATAAAGCCTCGATGAAACAAAGTTTTGAATTAATGCATAGTAAAAAGAAGGTGACATCCGTTTTATATAGGTATGAATGGTCAATGAAAGGCCAAAGGACGCCTACTGGCTATTAGAATTTGAATGTTGCGTCCAGCCGAAAATAAGAGTTACAATGTATTATGAGAATGCTTAACGACGTGCAAGAAATGACAGTGGCATCTCATTAGGTGTAAGAGCGCTTAATGTAGTCGCAGTTGAAAGACGTTGAAAAGACAACTTTGGATATAAGAGATGTAAAGGAACGTTTGCCTTAACAACTAATTAATAAGGCTAAGTTAATGATTAAAAATTTAATTAAGTCGTATTGGAGGTAATTGTTGACATACAAAATCCTCTTAAAATAAATACGAATGCAATGTTGACACTAGGATTTTAAAGTAATCAACATTGGGTGAATGTCACCTGTGAGAGAGAGAGAGAGAGAGAGAGAGAGAGAGAGAGAGAGAGAGAGTACGCCCAATTAGGGCGAACAAGGCAATGGATAATTTGTCAACTAAGTCGAGTAAAGCAAAATGAGCAGACATCTTTAGGGAGATTCCATCAGAACGTGTCCATAATGGATCAGTTATTACATATGATTATCCATAATTCCTCCACGATCTGATAGTTAATTGACAAGAGAAAATACTGATTAGATTGTGGGAAGCAGTTACTGAGGAAGTGCAAGTAATGTGATTGTGCAAACAAGAACGTGACAGTTACAAGATCAAGTGACAATTTCATATATACAATTACAAGACATATAAAAGCAAGAAATCAAGACATTTAGAAGGACCGACAAAAATCAACTCTAAGAAAAGAGAATGTGATTTACTTTTTTCACGACAATTTTTTACTTTCTTGTAATTGTGGGCTTGAGCTATTTTGAGGCATTGACTCTATTATCAAGTGCATCATTTTTTAGACCGTCTTAGGAGGTTTGTACTTGCACACAATCGTCTAAGTTTTCTACTTACTTGTTTTGCACGAAATCACGTGCAAACAAGCATATTTGATTTACGATATTTAGCTACTGCTCATTCTTTAAAAAAAATCAATTTTTTTTTTAAATCATTTTCAATTTCGCAGTCTTTCGATAAAATAAAAAAGAGAGAAAAAAAGAACAACTCAAACAAACCGTTAAATATAATTGAAAAATATAATAAATCAAAATCTACTTTATTTTTAATTTTAATCTTTAAATGTTATCAAGTTGTTTTCTTTGTTCATGAATCGAGATGCACCAAGTTTGCACGTAACCTTGTTAAGCAATTTTAAAAGTTATACAGAATTAGAGGAACACACAAAAATAATCACATTTGAAGATATTTTTTTCGTGAAACTCTTTAACAAAAATCAGAAGTATCACCAAAAAGACTTGACATTTTTTGTTGGACGTCATTTGTCATTTTTCATTTTGGTCCTGGCCCGCACTACTGCTCACGTCATTTTTTGCATTACAGGTACATGCTACCATTGTGACATTTCCAATAATTAAACTCACGAATCTCCTTTATGAGGGTCTTAAGGCTAATCCAAGTCGAGTTAGGTTCACGTCAAAGAAATTTCCCACTTGAAGATAGTATATATATATATATATATATATATATATATATATATATATATATTTTAAAAAATCAATGGGTAACAATACCAATAAATCAATTAGAATTCGGGAGTGTGTCGCAGTTATTATGTGCTCAAATTTTTCCAACACGATCTCGGATACAAATTCCCCCCCCCCCCTCTCTTTATGATCCCCCTTTGTAATAATAATAAATAAATAAATAAAAAAAAACTTGATTTAAACTTGAAATCAATCAAATCGACCCAAACCATTCCAATTCGAGTCTGCTAGGGTCAATTTTGAACATTCTATTTGATTTTCAAGTTGTGTTTTTTACCAAGTCCTAACCAAAGAGACAAGTTCTCCCATATAACTGAGCAAGTGTTTTATAAATGTTTATATATCGGTTTATAAACCACACAATTTCTCAAATCACTTTTTAATCGCATACATTTTATCTTTCTAATTTTCAACAATATATTTTACCTCGAAATCATAAATAAATCAGTTTCTACATCGTTACAATGTTACTAAATCGAGATTGAGTGTGTTGTGAAATTTTGATCAAGACCCCGTGACGTGGTTTCCCGATTGGGTCACAAGTGGGCCCAACATGTATGTAAGGGCCACCCCACCACCCCATGTGGGGAAGATGCTTTCCAAAAATAAGTTTTACAACTTTTCCCGTTTCCTAAAATAGAAGTATTTCACAAACTATAATTTTTTTGATAATTATACTATTATTTTAAAATCGAAAATATACAATATGGGTGTCAAATCGAAAATCTCAATGAGAACTTTAATACGAATTCACGAGTGAGAGTCAACTATAAATATATCGTCCCTAAAATCACATCAAATATTAAATGTAAAAGTTTTATTTTGTACATTTACTTTTTCTCAATGTCCTACAATTTCAAAATTATTTTATTTAAGTCATACAATTATATTTATAATTTCTTAACTAAATTTAATTTGGTCCTAAATAATTTATTTAAATTCAAGTTGCTTTTCTTATCAAATTAAAAGAAATAATAAACATCTGAACTTTTTAAGTAAATTCAATAAAGTCCGAATAATTTTGGAACGTTATATTTCGATCAATTCGTTTGTCATTTTAAAATTTATTTTATTTATTTACTCATTTTGTTCATTTATTTATGTTTAATATTATGGATTTAAATAATCAAAATATGCAAAATATATATTACAGAATTTAACAATTTTTTCATCAAAATAAAAATAAAGGTATGTTATCAAATTTATTCTATTTAAAAAATAGGATGTGGTTAAACACGTTTATTTAAAACGTATAAAAATAGTTTTTTCTGGTAACATGACCCATTGACTAATGGGTGGAAAATGAAAAGAGATGTTGCATTGGAACTTATTGAATAAATGTTTAAAATTTTGATAGTTTGTATTTACGATCCTTTTATTTTTTTCAATTTCTATCATTGATCGTGGTTTCACGTTATAAATCGGTTTATATGAATCTTAACCATTTGAATTTCATTTTTTGAGAATTGATTTTGTGAAAAAATTATTTTTTTTTTAAAAATGATTAGTTAAAAAGTAGTATGAAAATTTGTAAAAATGATTTTTTAAAAATGTGATTGAGAATAAATGTTAAACAAAATTATTCTTGAAAAATAAATTTATACGGGTTAGTGACAAAGTATTATGTATTGTGGGTTAAACAACTGTGCTGCTTTTATTAATTGAGATGCATAGATGATTTCCTGGTATATAAAGTTAAAAGTATCTGTAATATGCATTCGGTAAAATTTAATTAAAATAAAATTTCATATTGCTTAATTTGTTACATTCATTTAAATGTAGTACCACGTGTATTTAATTTGTAATGTTAAAATAAATATGAAATGAAATATTTTGGTTAATATATTTAAATGTCAAATATTGTATTAAGATAGTTAGTAACAATTCTAATTTTTACTATTCGAATAGAAATATTTTAAAAATATTAATTATGTAAACATTCATTAAAATTGAATGCTTATACAAATGGTCATTGAAACTTTTTTTTATAGCATGAGTTATTCAAGCTTCTAACTATTACAATTATAGCAACTTTGTAGGAAATTAGCCCTTATTAGGTACACTTTATTCAAAATCTCAATTTTTTAAAACTCATTTTCATTTCTATTAATAAAATAATTTACATATAAATTTAAAAAAAATTACTACTTTTTAAAAAATTATTCTCACAAAATCTACTGTTATAGACTACATTATTTGAAATAATGAGTCTCAAATAAGGGCGTAAGTATACAATCTTAAAAAATCACTATTATAAAACCCATTTTGTAGATAATGAAAACTCAAATAAGGACTAAATAAGTTCACAAGAGAAAAAACGTAATAAATAAAGGGATAGCAATTCCCAAAAACAAAGTATTGGTCAATTTTCTCGCCTAAAACTTTCTAAAACAATAAGTAGTACTCTCTTCGTCCCAATTATATAAGTTGTTTTTCCTTTTTCTTTTGTCTCAATTATATATATTTGTTTCTTTATTTAGAAGTATTTATTTTGTTTATTTACTAATGTACCCATATATATTACTTCCAATATAATATTTTGATATTAAATTCCAATATAATAGTTTTGATATTAAATAAGGGTAAGATGAAAATTTTCTTTACAAAAATTACTTTTTCAATGACATTAAATATGTTTTCTTAATCTGTGTGAAAAGTCAAACAAGTTTATATAATTGAGACAAATGAAGTATTAATTAAATATTTATTTTTCATTTTGAACAAGATTCAGATTTAAAATAATCCAATTGAATCCAGTTTTTGAATATTCGCATTTTCCAAGTTTTACTGTTTCTAGGTCCACCTTCCCTTCTTAGAAATCATTTACATTTTTTTTATTCGTAAAAAAAAAAAAAAAAAAACTTTGTCAATATCACATTAGTATATTTTAAAAATTAGAAAAAGAAATAGGATGAAATAAGCATTCATCGATCTATTTTTTTGTTTTAATAAAAATCGGAACGTATATTGCAGATATATCTATTTTTTTTACTTATTAAATATTCTATTTAAATGTAATTTTCCCCATTTTAAGCTTTAAATCAATTTAAATTACAATATTTAAAGAAATTTGTATGAACAGTAAACATACGAATCGTAAAAAAAAATAAAAAATTAGGATATGTGTAATTGTACATTTTTTTTAATTAATTAACTGTCTTTCTTCATTTCTCATTTTTAATTAAATATTCATTTCATATATTAACATATAAATTCGATACATGTGAGTAACAAATGATCATGTTTCACGAGTGTAACACTAGTAATTATTTTATTTCTAAAAAGTAGACATGATTATGTGTAATTTGCCCTTTAAATGACTTCACTATTAAAACCCGATAGAAGCCCATGTAAACCCCACTTCAAAGCCCAACTTATTAGTGCACTCATTTATAACCCAGGCCTGTTCGAGTCTTGCTGATAGAGCAACAGAGGGGACAAGGAGATCTTGCATTGCTGTGATTTATCCTCAAGTTCTTCATCTCCCAAGGTAATTTCAGATTTATTTGTGTAGAAGAATCATCTTTATGTGTTAGTTTCGCACTCGATCTGACTGTTGTGAATGGTTTAATTTCAACGCTACCTCGATCTAAGATTCTCCATCTTCTAGCTGATTAGCTCCTTAGAATCCCCCAAAATTGTTGTTTGTTGATGGTAATCTACCTCCAGCTACAGCGTTTTCTCTTGAATTTTTTTTTTACGTGGTTGTTTATAGTTTCCTTCTTGTCTTTAGAACCGGCCGGCCATCAAGTGTAATCGGTAACAATTTTATCTATTACTTCTTCACATCATTCCCTTATTAGTAATTCGACTTGAATTCTAAAATTTATAGCAATTACTCTGTGTGTAAATTCAGATCCTTTTATTATGACTTCATCTTGCCTAAATGTAACTAAAAATGAACGCTATGAATTCAGTCCCTGTCATGCTTAATGTTGGAAAACATTTATCAATATTTAAAGTATTTGATAATTATCATCTTATCTTCATTTACTTTGAACATGCCATCACAAGCATATCCTTTGCCTACAAAAACACCTTTTTTGGCAATCACATACTGGTCAGACTTTATAGTTTACTTGAAGCAAGCCTTGTTCAACAGATAACTCGACATCAATTTTTTTCTCATGGAAGGTACATATAAAACATCTTTTAATGTTAGGACTCTTCCAGAGGTAAATTTGATTTCGACGTCACCTGTTCCAAGAACCTGTATAGTATGAGAATCTCCAAGCATAACAACATTAGGTTCCTTAAAAGGAATAAATTTTTTAAACCAATCTTTATCATGAGAAATATGAAATTTGTTTGCTGGCTCCAGAATCAGCCGACCATCCTTCAACACTTTGCACCAAGTTAAATTCAGTTATCATAGCCACAAATTGCTTTTCGGTAACATTAGCCTGGGCAGCAGGTTCATGTTTCCGGTATTTGCAATTTCTAGCAAGGTGTCCAATTTTTCCACATACATAACAAGGTTTCCCATGCTAATTTTGTGAAGGATGAGATTGGTTTTTATGCTGTTTGCTTGAGTTTGAGTTTCTCTTATTAGGGTTAAAAGACTTTTTCATATTTTTCTTTCTTGGCATCAAAGCATCATTTTTAGAAGTGTGATTAGTAGGCAAGTTTTCATTTACTGAAACAAAATTTATGGAGTGTCCATTATTATGTTCAATAAGTACATCTTGTCCCCGTGCCTCCCCTTCCAAGCGAATGAATGTGATTAGTGTTTCAAGAGACATCTCCTTTTGTTTGTGGCGCATATTCTTTTGGAATTCCCTCCAAGATGGTGGGAGCTTGTCAATCATGTTAGCAGCAATAAGGTTGTCTCCATTTTTGATACCTTCAGATCAAAACTCAACAACTATCATTTGAAAACCCCTTGCTTGTTCCACCAAGTATTTTCCATCCACCATTTGATAGCGAAAAAATCGGCTTGCTACATATTTATTCGCATCCACCTCTTTAGTGTCATACTTGTTCTGCAAGGCTTTCCAAATTTTGTTGGCAGTCGAGAAAGTGGTATCATAATGATCATAGAAATGATCGGCAAGACAATTTAAAAGATAGTTTCGACAGTTATACCAATCTCTTTTGTATTTATCCACCATCTCTTCATGCTCAAAATATTCATCATCATTCATGTCTTCAACTTTGATTTTTTGGGATCCTTTTCGGTGAGCACATAGGCGAATTTGAGGAGATTGAGATAAAAGAGAAATTTGCCTTTCCAACGCTTGAAGTTCATGCCTTTGAATCAAAAGGGCTTATTGAGATCTCCAACACCTTCATTGATTTTTTCCACGGTTTGCTCCATTGTTGAATCTCCTTAAAATTGTTAGTGCAAATACAATTTTAATATAAAGATTACAATGAAAATGGAAATAAAAATCGTAATCAATTAGGTTGAGCCGCTAATATCTCGCTTTCTTTAAGGAGATTCAAGACCTCTACAGTGTTGGAATAACGTTAATCACTAGTGCAATAGGAATATCTTTTTAATAACACACTTTAAGGTTTCTCAAACTTTGAGGATTATTTGGAAATAGGAAAAGGCTGCATGAGATTAATTTTTCTCTCTTAGCACTTGGATTTTTTTCATAATATATGAAATGTTGGAGTGACCTCTATTTATAGAGTAAGATTGTATTAATATAATATATTAGGATAACAAGTTGTATTAATTGATAAGAATTATGATAACTTGCATGAGATGATAAGGATTAAGATAATCCACTTGCATGAAATTATAAGGATTAGGATAATTCTTTTCCATGAAATGATGAGAATTATGAAACAACTTGTCCAAATTCATGCATGAAAAAATAATTTATTCATAGATAATGTGGTAGAGAACTCAAATTTGAACTTTTGCTTTTCATCTCATCATATTCATTTTTCAAACTCAAATTTGATCTTGATGAGATTTCTACAACTTGCTATCCTTGATAAAATTTTGATAATGATGATTATCTAAATTAAGGAGGTGGTTATATATGTTGGAAATTCAAAAAACAAACCATTATTGCCAACTCTACTATGGAAGCTGAGCTAATTACTTTAGCTATAGCTAGTGAGGAAGCAAATTGGTTGAGAGATTTATTACATGAAATTCCAATATCGGAAAAACCAATACCTCAAATTTTGATTCATTGCGATAGCACTGCTGCTATTAGTAGAGTGAATAACCACTATTATAATGGTAAATCCAGACCAAAAAGAAGAAAATACAGTACTTTGAGATCTTATTTGAGTAGTGGCATAAGTAATGTGAATTATGTTAAATCGTGTGATAATTTCACAGATCCATTGACCAAGGCCTTGGCAACAGAACGAGTTTGGAGTACATTGAGGGGGATGGGATTGATGCCCATATCATCATGAACCATATATAAGGATACCCAACTTGGGGACCAGATACCTTGTATCCAAGTTCAATTGGAAAAACGAATTATATGATGGTGGTAAAATGCACAACTCATTCGTCCATCCCTATGGTGCATGTGCATTAATTCTGTAACTATTGGAGGGTTGAGTTTTTCATCATTTAAAAAAAAAAAAACTTTTAATAAAACTTGTATCTATTACGAAGAGGTGCTAAAGTTACATGCGCACTCTTGACAAATTTTACCTATATGAATATGAGAGTGGGGCCGCTCTCTAAGAGAGCTTGGGCATATTCTCAAAATGCACTCATGAAACTGGGATCAACATAGGGCCGTAAGGTGCTAGTTATGAAAGCTCATATTAATACCTGGATTATTATATGTGAGCAGTAATTCTTTATTTTCCCTTGAACAATTATAGTTCAAGTATGAGATTACTACTAACAGTGGAGTAAAGATTATTGTTTCACTAATAAAGGTTCAATGCAGAGTCGTACCTATCGTGATGTATAATGATCTATCTATTGGCTATTATATATTGAGTGTTTTAATATTAATAAATAAGTGGGGGATTGTTGGAAAATATTTATTAATATTAAATGTATTTGATAATTATCATCTTATCTTTATTTGAATTTTCAAACTTAATAATCTAGATAAACATCATTATCAAAATCTTATCAAGATTAACAAGTTGTAGAAATCTCATCAAGATCAAATTGAAGTTTGAAAGATGAAAATGATAAGATGAAAAGTTCAAGTTTGAGTTCTCTACCACATTATTTATGAACAAATTGTTTTTTCATGCATGAATTTGGAAAAGTAGTTATCCTAATTCTTATCATTTCATGCAAGAGGATTATCCCAATCTTTATTATTTCATGCAAGTGGATTATCTTAATCCTTATCATCTCATGCAAGTTGTCATAATCTATCAATTAATAATGCAACTTGTTATCCTAATATATTAACACCTAGACAAATTTGTATCTCTTACGAGGGAGGGGGGTGCTGAATTTACAAGTGCACTCTTGACAAATTTTACCTGTATGAGTATGAGAGTGGGGCCACTCTCTAAAAGAACATGGGCATATTCTCAAAATGCACTCATGAATACTGGGATCAGCATAGGGCAGTAAGGTGCTAGTTATGAAAGCTCATATTAACACATGGATTATTATATGTGAGCAGTAATTCTTTATTTTCCCTTAACAGTTATAGTTCAAGTCTGAGACTACTACTAACAGTGGAGTGAAGATTATTGTTTCACTAATGAATGTTCAATGCAGAGTCATACCTATCGTGATGTATAATGATCTATTTATTAGCTATTATATATTGAGTGTTTTAATATTAATAAATTAGTGGGGGATTGTTGGAAAACATTTATTAATATTAAAAGTATTTGATAATTATCATCTTATCTTCATTTGAATTTTCAAACTTAATCTAGATAAACATCATTATCAAAATCTTATCAAGATTAGCAAGTTGTAGAAATCTCATCAAGATCAAATTGTAGTTTGAAAAATGAAAATGATAAGATGAAAAGTTCAAGTTTGAGTTCTCTACCACATTATTTATGAATAAATTGTTTTTTCCTGCATGAATTTGGACAAGTTGTTATCCTAATTCTTATCATTTCATGCAAGAGGATTATCCTAATCCTTATAATTTCATGCAAGTTGATTATCTTAATCCTTATCATCTCATGCAAGTTGTCATAATTCTTATCAATTAATGCAACTTGTTATCCTAATATATTATTTTAATACAATCTTACTCTATAAATAGAGGTCATTCCAACACTGCATATCATATATTATGAAAAAAATCCAAATGCTAAGAGAGAAATATTACTCCCATGCTATTGTCTCTTCCTATTTCCAAATAATTCTCAAAGTTTGTGAAGCCTTAAATTTTGTTATTACATAGATATATATTTAGCCAATAGAAGGGTGTTTTTCAAGAGTGAGAGCTTTTGGTTAATTCTATTATGCAAATTAGAAATTAACCACACAACGTTTCAAGTTGGACTGTTGTATCCAGGAGGGGACAAGTCAAAGATATTTTTATTGCACCAGTGATTGATGTTATTCTAACATTATAGAGGGCTTGAATCTCCTTAAAGAGAGTGAGATATCCGCACCTCAGCTTAATTGGTTACGATTTTTATTTCCATTTTCAGTGTGATCTTTATATTAAAATTGTATTTGCACCAACACTTAATCCTGTACATTTGAATTGTAAAGTGCAATTTCAAGTATCTTAAAGTGTGTACCTCTCCTATTCTTAACAGCTAAAAGAGTGTCATCAATGTATAAAAGGCATCAAATGTCATTACTTTTGATAAGTTCTAAAGGTTGAATCTTGGTACGAGGCTATATTAGTAGATTCTTTTTTACTATTGTACCTATTATATCTCTCTCACAAATTCGTAATTGATGATATTATTTCCATGCTTCGTAGAGTTTTTTGTATTGCACCCACCTTTTCACCTCCTTTGACATTGTATCTTTTGCTCTTTTTTAATCAATAAATAGTGTATAAAAATCTTGTATCTTTTTTCTGTGCTTTTTTACCAATCTCCAAAATGAATAAGACTCCGTTCGGTGGCTACCTTTTGATTCTAATTTGTAAATTGGTTTATTTGTGTTTTCTAAGTAAAATGTGTGGTTAAAAAGTGGAGAGAGAAAATGTGTGTGGTTAAAAGTGGTTTGGGAATTGTGTAGATTATAAATTGATACTAATAAGCCAATGAACAAATGGTACCCCTTGTCCCCTTCCATTGAAAATAGGAACATAATACATTACGGCATGCATGTAATTTTCTCCTCTCTGATTGCTTTTGTTTGTATGTAATTATCTTCGGTTGTTGTTGTGTGTCCTATTTTCTTTGTTTACCCCTGAAGTTCAATTGATTATATATTTATTTGATGTAATTATTTCTGAGTAGCAAGAATGGAAAAAGTGAAGTTTTGCCTGTAACAAGGGAAGCCAAAGAATCTGAACTAACAAAATTGGTAAAATGGGATTTTGATGAAAGATGGAGGCAAATGTTTAGGAGGTTATAAAACTACCATCACTGTCATTTGCTTTTGAAGATATTTGTTGTTTTTTTTTTTTTTCGCGACTATAACCTGGGCAACATATATATAGGTAATGCCAACTTGATACCTCTTTTTGAGGAAAATCTGTCTTAAGAATTGAAGTGAAAACGTTTCATGGTGAATGCATGTTTTCTAATGGGTCTTCTTGGATGAGTTAAGATCAGTAAACTAAAATAACCTTTATGAGAATTATTTGACTTGATTGGGTAATGATGCTAAAGAAATTGAATCTGTATCTTCTGTTATGAAGCAGAGACTCCAAATTTTATTTCGAACTGAGTACTTGCCTAATAAGTGATCCCTTTCCAAAACGAGTCTTCTTTTCAGCTACTTCTGAAATTACTGTTGCAGTTGTTGTTCACTAAGGTGGTTCTAGAAACAACATGTCCAGCACAGAAGAAGTCAAAGAGCAAACAGAAGTCGTTATGGAGGACAGTGAAAAGCACATGCCATCAACTCAGCAGGAGGTTTTGTTCTACTCATTATCTTTTTTGTGTCTCTAGATTTGTATGGGCCATTATCTTAGACAAAGTCCACCCCCCCCCCCCCAACCCCACCAAAAAAAAAAAAAACTATTTTATAGGAAGAATCCGTTAAGAAGAAATATGGAGGAATCATGCCCAAGAAGCCGCCGCTGATTTCAAAGGTAGTACCATTGCTTTCAATTATGATTTTAATGGAAGTGCAAGTGCTGAGAACCTGAATAGCGTGCAGGTCCAGCTCCATCCTTTTTCTAAAATATCTGTATTTGATGTCAGGATCACGAACGTGCCTACTTTGATTCTGCTGATTGGGCTTTGGGAAAGGTAGTTCCTCTTATTAGCACATTCTCTGTCTTTTGCATGCTTGGAGCATACAGAAGTTTAAAACTGGCATGCTCTAAAAGTATCTAATATCCATCAATGTTGTATGATTACAGCAAGGCGTAGAGAAGCCCAAAGGACCACTTGAGGCTCTTCGACCAAAGTTACAGGTGAACTTTCTTTGGACATTCTACTTGTAAACAGAGTGCAATGACCTTTTATATATTGTGGCATGAGTTTTCTGTTGCAAATTGCTACTTTTGGCTCAAATATATAATTTAATTCTTTGGTTAATCGGAAAATTAGGAAAAGCAGATTCTCTGCTCAAAATGATTAAACTATGAGTTGCTACTGTTATGAAAGTTTTGCTGCTCTGGTTAGTGATGTATACACCGATGAGTCTATTATAGTATTCTAATGCAAGTAAATATTACTATTAGACATTAACTGCAACTTAGTGTTTCTGATAGTGACTATTATGATATTTAATAGAGAAAGAATCCTTGTTAGTTATGTATATCCAATGTTTCATGACTGAAACATTCTGCAGTTTGAAGGTATCAACACAACTCAAGCTGTTCCCCCACCTCATTTTTTTTTCTTATTTTAAATTCTACGACTTCTAGCTTAAAGATTTTAATTCCCCTTCACCTAACTAAAAGATAATGGTGGATTGTGAAGTTCCTGATTGACAATATGATCGTAGAACATGAATTTATTATTTATGAGATGACGATGATGATATTATATATTATAAGAAAGCTAAAAAGTTAATTTAGCTTTATAGTCACATGAATAAATGGATAATTTTACTGAATCCAATTTTATATTCAGTAATTGAATGGCTTCCTCGATTGATTTGCGTTCTAAATATAAAGCTTTTCTTCCCCAATTCCGATTCTTTCTGCCAAATATGAGATACGATTATAATTCTCCTCCTTCAAAACTATCAGGGTTGCAATGAAGGTTAATTTCATCAGAAAGTTCATATAAATGTTAGTGCTGAGATGAAAAATGGTCATCTTTCACTTCATTGTGTTATCATCAGAAATTTGATGAGCCTTGAGACTGCAGATTCTGCACATAATTTTTATGATTATCTGCTGATTATCATTTGCTTCATTTGCGCTTGATGTTCTAGCCAACTCAACAGCAAACACGATATCGCAAATCTCCTTATGCTCCATCAGTAGGTGAAGGTACGCATTATAATTGGTCTTATTTCTTTGTGGATTTGCCATGTTCTTTTAAATACTTCCATTTTTTCGTTGTTGTCCTCCCCCCCCCCCTTCCCGGCAGCTCTGGGGGTGGGGGGGGGGGGTCCTCAACTAGCTAGTTTTGTTTTATTGACTGTTCACGAGTAAGTCGTGTTTTTAAGAATCATCTCACACCCAGATAGGATGATAAAACTCAGTTCCCTGATTTTTCCCATGGCGGAAGCTCTAGCTAATTTTCTTATTCGCTTCTAACAGCGCTTTTATCTTTGTGTAGATGGAAATACTGCCCCGTCAGAGGAGGCGACAACAAATGAATGAGAAGCAGGCTTCGATTCCTTTTCTTGTTGAGGCGATTGATTGTTTCTTGATGTATAAATGATTGACCTGCTGCTGAAATTAAAAAAAAAAAAAAAAAACCGCATGATGTTTAAATACTTAAGGAAGAATCCACCTACACATTGTAATTGGTGCTGTAATTTTCCAGTCTGGAGCACTTCCTGATCTTGTTCCTGTTGTAGACTATTTTCCTGCTATCAGTTCAAGTTTATTGTTGAGATATCGGACCATTTATTCGAGTTTCTAAGCCATATTGTTATTTAACCTATTAGAAACCACCTCATAAGAGAACTTAAGTATCAGAGAACGACACATTTATATGTTTGATGATTTCGATCTTCTAAATACCCCTTCATGTCCAAATTTAATATGTGAAAAATTTCATAATTAATGGCGAAACTTGAATTCATGCTTTTGATATTGTTTCGCGCGGGATTACGTCGCTAACAATTAAAAAGGAGATTCAGAAGATGTGTAAAGAACAATAACCTCTCGAGACAGTCCCAACGGGGAGTGTTTTATTTATGAAGATTATCAATGAGGACAAAACGCTCCAAGGGACGCGAGCACACAAAGCAAAAGTAAATAATGAAATTAAAATGAAAGTAAATCACATAATTTTCTTTTGAGAATTGATCCCTTCTTTTATGTTCTATTTTCTCTTATGTATTTCTCGAACAGTTTTTCTCTTCCGAAATTGCTTGTAAACTGCTCTATCGCCCTGTAACCGCCAACTTTCTCAATAATGGATGACTTGTCAAGAAATCATCGTGTATCGGATCGTGAGGACGTGATAAGGTTGCCCATTAACCGTTTAATAATTGTCGTTTTATAATAATGAATCACCGCGCTCGTCCAGACTTTGGGCGTTTTTCAGACTTGGGCGATGTTGGTCTCCTTGCTCCGTCGCTCTGAGAGGCTATAGCGTCCCGTAACACATGAAATTGTCTCTGAGAAAATGTTTTGTCCTAGGCATGGTTGAGAGTTTTTCCAGGAAGTTGAACTCTCAACCTTAAAAAATTTGTTGGGTAATCCTTTTCAGGGGTCAAGCCTGTGTATTATGGGACACCACATGCTCTCATCATCGTAAAAATGCAAATTTTTATTTAGACGATTGACAACGCATGACGTCCCATGGATCACCCAACAAATCTCATAAGATTAAGAATTGGAATTCCTGGGATGCGCTCAGCCTTGCCTGAGTTTGTCCCATGTTGTGGATCGCAAGTCCGTGTGTTGTTCGAGTCGCTTTGGTACCGTCAATAAATACTAAGTCTGTTGAATTCAATAATAAATGGCTGTTGGAATTCAAGCCTGCCTTCTCCTTTCACGTCCTACCTGAAAGAGATCGATCACTCCACGTGCGATAATGAGATACAAAACAATATTGAAACTAACGTACTGGTTTCACAGGGTAGTTTGTTCCGATGGCATTTCCAGGATCAGAAATTCAGTGGATTCAATAGAGGTAAGCGAACGAATTTTCAAGCAAAAAGATACGGTTTTCCGGAAACTGGAAGAGAAAACTGCTGAAATTTGTTAAAAAATATATTGCACAGCTCTATTGTAAAGCTCTTGCACTTCCTCTTTTACCTTCATTTGTTTTCTACTCCTAAGAAAATAATCTCGTAACTGCAGCCGGTTCTTTGATATCTATAAATACATAATCCAACCAGGTATGCCAGGACAAGATCCTTCAATGCTGAGTCCGTTGTTTAGCGATGTCATGAAGTACACGTCCACGAGAAATGATCGACCTTTCACCTCTGGAAACAAATGGCTAGTTCGTGACCATAAATTCCTTGGTTATGAGCAGGTTGGATCTGCTTTGAGTTCCATTTCGATTAGCCTCTGGAATGCCTCGGGAGGATTGGCAAAAGAATTATCAGGAGCTGGAACAATCTTGGGAACAACATTCACAAATTTTACTCGAAATGGGGGATTGGTTGGGGGGGGGGGGGGGATAATCTCATATTCAGTTGATTCTATTGTAAAATTGCGTTTAAAGAAATATTGAAAGATTGGACAAAAAAGATTGATTAAAAAAGGGAAATGAAATTTTAAGAGACAACATTTATAACTATACGATCGCATGAGTCACAGGCCTTTAGAATGCAATTGATACGTGTTTTGAAGCAGATTTAAAATTAGTAAAGCCATGCGATCACAAGGTCTGTAATAATCTCATATTCAGTTGATTCTATTGTAAAATTGCGTTTAAAGAAATATTGAAAGATTGGACAAAAAAGATTGATTAAAAAAGGGAAATGAAATTTTAAGAGACAACATTTATAACTATACGATCGCATGAGTCACAGGCCTTTAGAATGCAATTGATACGTGTTTTGAAGCAGATTTAAAATTAGTAAAGCCATGCGATCACAAGGTCTGTAATAATCTCATATTCAGTTGATTCTATTGTAAAATTGCGTTTAAAGAAATATTGAAAGATTGGACAAAAAAAATTGATTAAAAAAGGGAAATGAAATTTTAAGAGACAACATTTATAACTATACGATCGCACGAGTCACAGGCCTTTAGAATGCAATTGATACGTGTTTTGAAGCAGATTTAAAATTAGTAAAGCCATGCGATCACAAGGTCTGTAATAATCTCATATTCAGTTGATTCTATTGTAAAATTGCGTTTAAAGAAATATTGAAAGATTGGACAAAAAAGATTGATTAAAAAAGGGAAATGAAATTTTAAGAGACAACATTTATAACTATACGATCGCATGAGTCACAGGCCTTTAGAATGCAATTGATACGTGTTTTGAAGCAGATTTAAAATTAGTAAAGCCATGCGATCACAAGGTCTGTAATAATCTCATATTCAGTTGATTCTATTGTAAAATTGCGTTTAAAGAAATATTGAAAGATTGGACAAAAAAAATTGATTAAAAAAGGGAAATGAAATTTTAAGAGACAACATTTATAACTATACGATCGCACGAGCCACAGGCCTTTAGAATGCAATTGATACGTATTTTGAAGCAGATTTAAAATTAGTAAAGCCATGCGATCACAAGGTCTGTAATCATATGATCGTAAGGTTCAATTTTGACAAGAAACTTTGTGTCATGCGATCGCATGGTGATCCGAATATGACCGTTGAGAAGATTTAATTTTAAGATGTGTCTTTAGTACATTACAACTATATTTAAGGTATGTCTTTAACACATGTTCTTCAATCAATCCAATGTTAGAATAATTATCTCTTTAACACATATTCAATTCACTCTTCAAGAATTCTAGCAATGTTATTTCAAGTTTTTAGACAAGCTCATCATATATAAGTAAGGCTAGTGAATGGATAATATAGTAGTGGTTCCTCGAGTTCTGTTTTTGGTTGCTTTCCTGTCTTGACGATTTCTCAAAATTTACATTATGTCATGTTTCGTATCGATTAAAATTAAAATTTAATTTTAACCACTCAATGCAATTGATAGGTCGCACAACTTTTTAACCACATATTTAAACTTTTATCAAAATCTACTAAAAATTTAATTTTAATTTCTACCAAACAAGGCTAATCAGAATCCAAGAATATTCATCTTTGTTATTTATGTAAAATAATGGTACTAACTATATATATATATATATATATATATATATATATATATATATATATATATATATCGCAATTAAATATACCCTCTTAGTATTAGTATTTTATCCACAAAATTAAAAGTCAAATTTATTTCTTTTTGTACTTGCAATTACAGCTCCCAATTCCCAACCGTGAAATAATGGAGTCCATTCTTTCTTTGCCTTCCTTTACTCCAACCTTCAACCCTCACCGGCCCCGACGCCATCTCGTTTTCCATTCAAGTTATTGCCCTAAAAGGAACACACTACTGCGATGCCAAGCAGAAAACTCTACCGAAAACTCACCAGTCAATCGAGATACCGAACCCCAAAATGGGCTGCTGAAAATGGCATGGTATGCCTCGGAATTTCTCGGCATAGCTGCCTCTTTTCTCCGTTCTCCAAATAAAATTGACGATAAAGAAAGAAATTTGGAGCTTTCTGTCGATGGATTGGGTAAAATTGATCGTACCGCAGTTGTGGAGACTATCAAAGAGGATTTCCAGAGATCTTACTTTGTTACAGGTACTTAACTTCTCTACTTTGTTTGACATTTATTTATTTATCTATTTAAATTTTTTTACTCGTAAGTTAAAGTTCGTGAACTTATTAGCCTTTCTTTGCTAGTCGATTTTAAGGGCATGCTCTCCTCGATTTCATTGTTGCAACTGATAGTAGAGCACACACCCTTCTTGAATGATCATCACCAAGAACAGGCAACCTTACAGGGAATATCGGCTGCATGGATGTCGATTTTAGAGTAAATGGACTCGTAACCGTTTAAGTACACTCATTTCAGTCAGTTTTAAGGGTGAGTTCTTGCAGGCTGATTTTTTTTTTTAATCAGTGATCTTCAAGTCCAAAACCTGTCCCGCAGTATTCACAGCTTAAGGAACCTAATCTAGGAATCTATATCGCAGTGAGAGGAAGAGAGTTTAGAGCATCCACAATGGGGATGTGCAAAGTGGATGTCCAAGGGATGAGAGAGAAAGAGAGAGATATATTATTTTAATTGTAAGGTTTGAAGTATAATTGAGAAAAAGTAGAGAGAAAAGAGCGGGAAAAGTGGAAAATAAGTTTCCAGGATTCCAAACTTCTTCATCTTAAGTGTTTAAGTTATTAGAATGGGGAACAACTCCATTTGCATATAGGTCGGATTTATCTCGTCAAAGGCACACACAAGTACTTATAATCTTTTACAGCTTGGTGGCGGTGGGACTTGAATGCTGGGGTTTGCTGCCTCTAAATTGTGTTTTCAATACCCAGAGGTTATATTTAGTGGTACACAGTTTCATTTGTACAGTTGAAACTTGTGTAATGAGATCTTGCTATTTCCTTTAGTTTATTGCTTCTTGTATATAGTTTTACAGATGTGCATAGGGGTTTGTCTTGTCTACACAGAACTTGAATAATTGCTAGATGATTTAAAACATGTTTTGCTCACTTTAAAAAGTTCAATTATATTTAAATTAGTAATCTGTTTTACTGATTAAAGACAACTATTTTACACTTACTTTGATGTGAGGTGAGATTTATGTTCAAAATAATTTTTTTTTTTTTTTTTTTTAAGTTAAAAAAAAAGTTAAAATAAACACTAAGTTAACTGTTATTTTCTTTAAATTTAGCCAAACGTCTTCTTAGTGATCAACGAAAACATTAGGGAGTAAACAGCATTGATCAGAGCCATCAAGTCAAGAAATGGCTAATGGATAATCACCTTGTAAATGTCATCACCGTTAAAACAGCTTTGGGGATACTAACCCTCTTATAGACAATTTTGAAGTTTCAGATTGTTAGTGCATATTCTTACATGAGCACTGGATGCTATTTCAGGAGACAAACTAACCTTTTCCTTGCTCTTCAGGAAATCTGACCCTTGATGCTTATGAATCGGACTGTGAGTTTGCTGATCCTGCAGGTTCCTTCCGAGGGCTAAGTCGATTCAAGAGGAACTGTACGAATTTTGGATACCTTATTGACAAATCAAATATGAAGCTGATGAAATGGGAGGATTTTGAGGTTAGTTCATTATTCAAAACATGAACCTTTATTAGTGTTGGGCTTTTTGATATCCAATAAATCCTGGCGATGATGTGAAAATGATTGTGGGAATAATGTATTCGATGACTAAATGAATAGCTCGATCCGATAATGATTTGAGCACATTGAAAGTAACTTAATTAAGTAGTTGCTTATGTCCCACTTGGGGAGGCTCACTTGTGTTGGCCCTTTTTGGTTGTTTGTGACTTGGGATTGGTCGTTGTATGATGGCCCATGTTGATTTGTTGACCTAGTCCATATATACTCACTAGTTATCTACTTGTGCCTTGTATCTTGAAAACAATAGACGTGAAAAGAGGGTCAGCCGACTTGGAGACACCATTGCTAGCTTCTTGATTTTTTCCTCCCTAAGTGATATTGTTTGAAGCACCATTAATCCTATTGTGGGTTAGAGCAAGTTGTGCTTGTGGCAACCAAGGAGTATGTTGTTTGAGTCGAGCCTTTGGTGAGTTTGGTGTTTGTTTTGGAAGATAACTATGCCTGGTTTGAGGTGTTTCAAGAACCCACAAACTCAGCAATTAGAAATTAGCCCATCAAGTTTTTTATGATCACGAAGCTACCTCGCCTTCTTTGCATGCGTGTGCGTGCTTGTTCTTCTTCGCGAAATCAGCCACTAACTGAATAGAAAAGGCTAGTCTAATTTTTTTCAGACTCGTATGTAACACGAATTATTCATTATTCTTGCTTGGAAACAGAACAAAGGAATCGGACACTGGCGTTTCAGTTGTGTAATGTCATTTCCGTGGAAGCCCATTCTTTCAGGTATGTAAGACTAAATCTGCATGTCATGTTTGGTATGTTTGGCAGGGTGAATCAACATTAATGGACTATATCAATGATGAAAAAGAAGCTAAAATCTTGTCATATACTATAAAATCACTCCCTTAAAGGCCAAAGTTGCTAATTATTCATAAATCTTGCTAGTTTTCAGTTAATATGATGCCAAGAGGAAAATCATTTCATTAATTACTGCCAAAATAATTAACTGGCATTTTCTTGTTAATGTTAGATGAAAAACACGGACAACAAACTAAGTCTTAATCTCAATATTTGGGTCAGCGACATTACATGGAAAAGCACTAGCATAATTAGAAATTCATTTTTGACATTTCATTCTCGAATTCTGTTGCAGCTACTGGTTATACAGAGTACTATTTTGATGAACAATCTGGAAAAGTATCCAGGTATTTACTTTGCAATTTAAGGAACAAATTTATGTTTTGTTTGTGTCTCTTTATTTAAATTTATCTGGAATTTTTCAGGCACGTGGAACACTGGAATGTTCCCAAAATGGCTCTGTTGAAACAAATTTTTAGGCCGAGTAGGCTGTCAATTAATCGATAATTGTAGGACGTACATTTAAGTCACTTGTAAATGGGAAATGGCATGTTGTGAATTGTTACTTATTTTATTATAGGGGTATATTTGGTATTGATATGCATGTATTAGGTCGCTCTAGTTTCTTCCGTAATAAACCAAAATGGTACATTTCTTCATGTGATCGTGTAAGCTCAATGGCATTCTTGATATTGAATGTCCTAGCACAACTAGGGTACATAGTCGAGCTATTTGAACACTGACGAGCAACTAGAGCTCTTCTCGAAAATCTGTCTTAGCAATATCCTACCTTCCCTCTAACGAAGGAGACAAAGGGTTTTTCCCCTGAATCGGTCAATAAGGTCACCCATAACACGGCTCTCCCCCTCGAGTTACCTTAGTCGCAGGCCATTCTATTCAATAATATTGGAGCAAAAGCCGCTCATCAATTGCTTGTGATATGCGGACGAACATTCGAGGACAAAGTAGGGAGGACCCAGAGCTAAGTACCCTCCCATTCGAGGCCGGGTGGCCTTGCCCAGAGAGACACTAGGAGCCGCGACAACCTACGAACGGGCCCAGACGGGTTGGTTTTGTTGTACATTTGTGGTTCATCTTGATATTCCAAGGTGAGCCTTTAAGAACCCACCGGCCTGGCCCATTGAGAGACTTCCCTCGGCATATTGAGCTCAATCCACTTGGGACGCCACTAAGCACAATCCTTGTTCAAGCTAAAATGGGGTTCTTGTAATCTGATTCCTGATGACCACATGTATTATTGGGTATATTTTCAGATACCTATAACTTCAAGCAATCAACCTTCCATTTCAAGGTAAATCCCGAGATTGGCTTGCACATCAAGGGGTTCCTCATCGCTAATCCCGTCTTGCACGTTAATGATTTCGAGATATACTATGTGTACAAATGGTTTGTACAAAAAGTTCGATAGATATACACTTGACAGAAATCTGTTTTTCACGCTTTAACATCATTACCAATATTAACAGTCAAAAGATTGTCACATCCGTATCCGTAAACTTATCTTGACAAATCATCTGTACAAATAGATTTTTTTTTTCAATGATCGAATGTCAATGTCAAATGCATGATATCTTTTTATATCATTCATTCGTTAGTAAATAGAAAAAATAAAACAAAAATGAAAAAGATAATTCGATCCGTGAAGGAGACAAAATAAGCCTACTACTCATGTGAAGTGCACTGTGCATAGTAGGAAATTTTACAGCCACAGAATCCCCCCGCTATCAGTGGCCACTCAGCATCATAACCCTTTCTAATTCTTTATGCTAAAGTTATTAGCCTTCCTATCTACTCTCTTGGGAATTGGGATGACCACAATTCCATAAGAATTATAGCTATGCTTCAAGGATAGCATTCTAATCTATCGGTGTCGATTTTTTGTCACTTGGAACTGTAGTATATTTCAAGGGTTTAGATGTTTGTCCATTAAAACAGTACGTGAGCTCGATCCAGAAAGTCGTGAGAATTGAGATAGTTCAATTTGATTCTTGAATAAAGATAACAGAGCCGTCCTCCTGCACTTCATGTGCAGGAGAACCCTTGTGAGGCAAAGCCTTTGAGGCAAAGCGCACAACGTTGTCAGCTGACAACATTATTATTATTTTTTAAGTTTTTTTTACTTTTTACTTTTGTTTATTTATTTTGCCCTTTTTGATATCAATTAGAAAAACAAAATACATTTTTATCTTTTTTTTCAACTACACATTTATCAATAAAATAATATTACAAATAAACCCATAAAAAATTGTTGGGTGGATTTGTGAATAGTGACGCCAAATAATGAAAGTTTGTAAATTCGAACCGAAATTTGGACAGAGTAACGGCAAAGAAAGTACAAACAATGAAGAAGAAGAAAAGAAGGACAAAGCCGAGGCAAGAGTTGAATTCTTTGTCCTTAAGTCGAATTTGCCCCGCAACGGTACCTACGGATAACGACAATCGACTCCCAAGATACAACGGCTTCACTTGTGTTTGTAGCACTTCAAAACACAAGTACAACGAACCAAATATAGGCTTATGTATTCCAAAGGATGCAATGAAGGAAAATCAAAATAAATGAAATGATTTTGATTTAGGAGACAAGTGAGGATGAGAGGTGTTTTTGCATATCAAATTGTGAGGAATAGGACACCCAAAGGGTCCTATATATAGATTATGAAAGGGTGTGGACGAAGTGGTTGAGGCCCAAACCATGCACCCTTTCCAAACAATGCACCTTTATGAAAATGTGTCATTTGGCCGGACAACCGTGCGGCCGCACGGTTTTACTCAAAAAACCGGATATTAATTTGACGTGTGATCGCGCGGTTTACTAACCACGCGGTCGCACGGTCAAACATTTTGACCTGATTTTCGTCATTTTCCGTAATTTCTCATTCATCCGATATTAGTTTTCGAAATGCCAAATATACCCTTCAATACATGTAGAGAAATCAAAATTCTCTTTCGGGGGTGTTTCCCCCGAGCCCCCACGGGGGGCGCTGCCCCTCGACCCTCGCGATCTGACCGGGCAGGTCGATCCCCGTTTGTGCGCCCCGAAGCGGTGAAGTGGCAAACAATTTTGCCTAAACGGATTGAGCCGAGCTTTTGAGTACTTGGTCGAAGTCGACACGAAGTCACTTTAATCGATTTTCAATTCTCGATTTATTAACCAATATCCAACAATCCCCCTCATGAATGGAAATTTCTCGATATGCGCAACACAATGCGAATGCAATGCAAATGGAATGCAGACTCTAACAGATGGAGTACACGACGACAAGTCATAGCATCAAGATAGGTAGCTTGTGGCCTTGAACATTCTTTAGTTGAATACAATCGGATTTACTAGGCTAGTTGGTGAACGTGATGTCTTGAACCATCCAGCCGTTCGTGTAAAAACAAACAACCGTACCAACACCATGACTCATCTAACCTATTCGGTTCTCATGGTTGAGTCCATTTTGGCCCTGGACTACTCTTGGTTTAATAAGTGCTCTAAGAGAATTAAGCCTCGAATTCTCGTAGAAGCGGCCCCACTTCACACTTATATAGGTGATCTCATATCTTTCTATCTTAAGGTTATGAATCATTAAAAGTATATATGTATACTTATCCTTATACACATTTTACATAGCACTTTAAATTTTAGGAATGGGAATAAGTGCTTTATTCCGAATCATTTATGACTTAGTTGTCCCATTGAACCAAGATCTTGGGATCTCCAATCTACAAGGTTGGGTTTCCGTCATAGTATTTCTATTCAATAGGCTTTAGGCCCATTCCCCTCGAAAGATGGTATACTTGATCTCTTGCAAGTCCTTTCGTCAAAGGATTAGCCAAATTTTCTTTTGACTTCACATAGTTAATAGAGATTATACCATTCGATATTAACTGTTTAATGGTATTATGTCTCCGACGGATATGTCGAGACTTGCCATTATACATACTATTTTGTGCCCTTGCAATTGTCGACTGATTATTGCAATGTATATTAATCGCAGAAACCGGCTTTTCCCAACATGGAATTTCTTCAAGAAAATTACGAAGCCATTCTGCTTCTTCACCGGCTTTGTCTAAAGCAATAAACTCAGATTCCATCGTGGATCGAGCAATACACGTTTGCTTAGACGATTTCCAGGACACGGCTCCACCTCCAATGGTAAATACATAACCACTCGTGGATTTTGAATCCTTAGTGTCAGATATCCAATTTGCATCAGTATATCCTTCTAACACTGCAGGATATTTTGAGTAGTGTAATCCATATTCAACCGTATGTCTTAAATATCTAAGAACTCGGTTTAATGCCTTCCAATGTACAACACTTGGATTACTAGTGAATCTACTCAACTTGTTGACTATGTATGCTATATCCGGTCTAGTGCAGTTGGTAATATACATTAAACTACCAATAACACGCGAATATTCCAATTGAGATACGGGCTCACCAGTATTCTTGGCTAAGTGAATACCTAAGTCAACTGGTGACTTAACCGGTTTATCGTCATACACCTTAAATTTCTTAAGTATAGTCTCAACATAATGTGATTGAGACAATGACAAACCATCGGACGTCTTAGAGATTTTAATCCCTAATATTACATCCGCCACTCCTATATCCTTCATGTCAAAATGTTTTGTTAACATTTTCTTAGTCGAGGAAATGACTTTGGAGTTATTTTCCATAATTAGCATATCGTCAACATATAGGCATATGATTACATATTCATTAGGTGTATTTTTAATGTAGACACATTTGTCACATTCATTGATTTTGAAGCCATTTGACAACATAGTTTTATCAAACTTTTCATGCCATTGCTTCGGTGCTTGTTTCAATCCATACAATGATTTCACAAGTCTACACACCTTCTTTTCATTTCCTGGTGCAACAAACCCTTCAGGTTGTTCCATGCATATTTCTTCTTCTAATTCACCATTTAGAAACGCGGTTTTGACATCCATTTGATGTATTTCAAGATTATGCAATGCTGCGATTGCAATCAAGACACGTATAGACGTAATTCTTGTAACGGGTGAATAGGTATCAAAGAAATCTAGTCCTTCTTTTTGTCTATACCCTTTGGCTACTAATCTAGCCTTGTATTTATCAATTGATCCATCCGACTTCAATTTCTTTTTGAAGATCCATTTACAGCCTAAAGCTTTGTTTCCCGGAGGGAGTTCAACCAATTCCCAAGTATGGTTACTCATGATGGATTCAATTTCATTGCGTACAGCTTCTTTCCAAAAAGGAGCTTCGGGAGAGGACATTGCTTCATCAAATGTCCTAGGATCATTTTCAAGTAAATTGGTTACGAATTCTGGACCGAATGTCTTTGGAATTAGTTGCCTTTTACTACGTCTCGGTTCTACATTTACTTGAAGATCATCATTCTTTCCACGTATGTTATCATAAGTTCTTTTATTTGAACTTATTTCCTTTTCTTTACACGGAAAACTGTCTTCAAAGAAGACCGCATTTCTTGATTCAATAATTGTACCTACGTGTACATCAAGTACTTCATATTTGTGAACCAAGAATCGATATGCACTACTATTGATAGCATATCCAATAAAGACACAATCAATTGTCTTTGGTCCAATCCTAACTTGTTTAGGTTTGGGTATTTGTACTTTCGCTAAGCACCCCCACACTTTGAGATATTTGTAGGAAGGTTTTCGACCTTTCCACAATTCGTAAGGCGATTCAACCTTATCTTTGTGTGGTATTTTATTAAGGATATGATTTGCAGAAAGTATGGCTTCCCCCCACAAGTTTTAAGGTAAGCCCGAACTTATC
This sequence comes from Ligustrum vulgare, assembly GCA_963555705.1. Taxonomy (NCBI): domain Eukaryota; kingdom Viridiplantae; phylum Streptophyta; class Magnoliopsida; order Lamiales; family Oleaceae; genus Ligustrum; species Ligustrum vulgare. The sequence continues at coordinate 30,262,846 of OY743189.1, read as the reverse complement.
AACATTGCATTCATCATTTTCCTTTAACGTTCGATTTTTGCGTTCAGCAATTCCATTAGATTGTGGTGAACATGGTGCCGTTGTTTGATGAATGATTCCAGATTCTGCACAAAATTCTTCAAACGGTGCAACATATTCTCCACCTCTATCACTACGAATCATTTTAATTCGTTTTCCAAGTTGATTTTCAACTTCATTTTTGTAGTGTTTAAACACTTCTAAAGCTTCATCTTTGCTTTTCAACAAGTACATATAACAGTACCTTGTACAATCATCTATGAATGTGATGAAGTACTTTTTACCACCCCTTGTTTGTACGAACTTCAAATCACACACATCCGTGTGAATTAGTTCTAATGGTGTGGTGTTTCGTTCAACCGAATGAAATGGTGTTTTGGCCGCTTTTGCCTCTACACATGTTTCGCATTTTCAATTATTAAAATGCATATTCGGAAGTAAACTTAAATTCATTAACTTTCGTATTGAATTAAAGTTTGTATGTCCTAATCTATGATGCCATAGATTACATGACTCAAGAGTATAAACTGAAGATGACGTTTTATTGATTGTAGGATTTGATACAACAGTTAGGACATTCATTTTGAATAGTCCATCTTTTACATAGCATTTGCCTACATACATATCATTTTTGGTAAGTACAAATTTATCCGATACAAAGACTAGTTTAAAGCCATTCTTGCTTAACAAAGAACCCGACACAAGGTTCTTCCGAATATCCGGTACGTGAAGGACATTATTGAGGCTAAGTTCTTTTCCCGACGTCATCTTCAAGACCACTTTGCCTTGTCCTTCCACTTTGGATGTTGAGGAGTTCCCCATAAACAATTTTTCTCCCTCGGTTGGAGTGTATGATGTGAACATTCCTCTATCGGTACAAATGTGACGGGTTGCACCCATATCAACCCACCATTCCATGGGATTTCCAACAAGGTTGCATTCAGAAACAACCGCCGATAAATTCATATCGGACATGCCATTTGATATGGCATCAGATTCGACAATGTTGGCTTGGGATTGCTTTTTCGGTTTACGACAATCAACCGAGCGATGTCCAGCCTTTCCACAATTGTAGCAATTTCCCTTGAACTTCTTTGCACTCTTCTTTGTAGATTCAACGGAATGCTTTCTCTTTTTTCCTTTGTGTTTGCTAGATTCCACCACATTTGTCTTTGCTTGTAGTATGTCATTCCCAACTCGTTTTTCCGAACTTCGGTTGTCTTCTTCAATCCTCAATCGGACCACAAGTTCTTCAATGTTCATCTCCTTGCGCTTGTGCTTGAGATAGTTTTTGAAATCCCTCCACATGGGTGGAAGTTTCTCGATAATTGCAGCCACTTGAAATGATTCGCTCACGGACATATTTTCCGCATGAATCATGGAGTATGACTTGCAATTCTTGTACTTGACTGATGACGGTTTTCGAATCTACCATTTTGTAGTCCAAGAATTTTCCCACAATGAACTTCTTGGTTCCGGCATCTTTGGTCTTGTACTTCTTTTCCAAAGTTTTCCAAAGTTCCTTTGCAGATTTCTTGTAGCAATATACACCGTATAAGGCGTTGTTCAAGCCATTAAGAATATAATTCTTGCATAAGAAATTCGAATGTTTCCAAGCATCCAAAGCAATCAACGATACCCTATTATTTTCCCCTTCTTGTATGGCGGGAGGATCTTCATTCAAGAATTTCGCCAAGTTGAGGGTTGTGAGATAAAACAACATTTTCTGTTGCCACCTTTTGAAATCAACCCCAACAAATTTCTCCGGCTTTTCCCCATGTGAAACGGAGTTTGAATGTACAATAGTAGGGGCACCCACAATCGGAGGAATCACATTAGTAGTAGTTGTATTCACAACGGGAGGAATCACACCGGTAGGAACACTTCCTTCAGAAGTTCCCATGTTCGAAGTTTCATTCGAAATAGTATCGGTATTAAGAACCATATTCATTTCTGTTTACGTAAAACAGAAGATCAACCAAAACAAAAATAGAAATGAAGAAGAAGAAGTTAAACTTAACAAGTTTAACCAAAAAAGAATGTCACTTTCACAAAAATATAAAAAATTCGACTTAAGATTGTTGGGTGGATTTGTGAATAGTGACGCAAAATAATGAAAGTTTGTAAATCCGAGCCGAAATTTGGACAGAGTAACGGCAAAGAAAATAAAAATAATGAAGAAGAAGAAAAGAAGGACAAAGCCGAGGCAAGAGTTGAACTCTTTGTCCTTAAGTCGAATCTGCCCCGCAACGGTGCCTACGGATAACGGCAATCGACTCCCAAGATACAACGGCTTTACTTGTGTTTGTAGCACTTCAAAACACAAGTACAACGAACCAAATATAGGCTTATGTACTCCAAAGGATGCAATGAAGGAAAATCAAAATAAATGAAATGATTTTGATTTAGAAGACAAGTGAGAATGAGAGGTGTTTTTGCATATCAAATTGTGAGGAATAGGACACCCAAATGGTCCTATATATAGATTATGAAAGGGTGTGGACGAAGTGGTTGAGGCCCAAACCATGCACCCTTTCCAAACAATGCACCTTTATGAAAATGTGTCATTTGGCCGGACAACCGTGCGGCTGCACGGTTTTACTCAAAAAACCGGATATTAATTTGACGTGTGATCTCTCGCGGTCAAACATTTTGACCTGATTTTCGTCCTTTTTCCATAATTTCTCATTCATCCGATATTGATTTTCGAAATGCCAAATATATACCCTTCAATACATGCAGAGAAATCAAAATTCTCTTTCGGGGGTGTTGCCCCCGAGCCCCCACGGGGGGGGGGGGGGCTGCCCCTCGACCCCCGCGACCTGACCGGGCAGGTCGATCCCCGTTTGTGCGCCCCGAAACGGCGAAGTGGCAAACAATTTTGTCTAAACGGATTGAGCCGAGCTTTTGAGTATTTAGCCGAAGTCGACACGAAGTCACTTTAATCGATTTTCAATTCTCGATTTATTAACCAATATCCAACAAAAATTTCATATTTTTAACCACACATTTTTCAAAAAATTACTATTACAAACCACATTTACGAATAACAAATAAATTTGATGGTGTTGTTACTTATTATAAATAAATATATCAAACGAAATTTAATACATGTACATATATTTACATTTAAAAATTATATACGTGTTTTGCCTTGCCAAAAAATAAAAAAACTTAACAGAAAATCCAACAAATAAAAGATTTTAGCCCTAACCACGCGATCGCACAGTTGAAGTCGAAGCTGATTTTCGTGATTGTTGGGTCAATGTCATTCGTCAAATTCTATCCTTTATTATTATTCTTATTCTTGGTTCTTGTTATTTTTGTTGAATTTATTACTACAAAATAAAAGACAAAAATAATACTTACAAAAAGACCAAATTATAAGACCCATGTTTGGCATCCATTATTCTAAACCCCTTTTTTTCAAAATTAATTTTCAACAACACATTCAACAAATAAATAATCTACACATAAACTAAAAAAAATTACTTACTTTTTAACAACACACTCTTCAAAATTATATGGATTACTTAATTTTTTTGAGTTTATGTGTAGATTATTTATTGGTTGAATGTGTTGTTGAAAATTAATTTTTTGGAGGATGTGTTGTTAAAAATATGAAATTTTAATGATTTTATTTGTAATATTATTTTATTGATAAATGTGTAGTTGAAAAGAAAAGATAAAATGTATTTTATTTTTCTAATTGATATTAAAAAGGGCAAAATAAATAAATAAAAAAAAATGTTGTCAACCACTATCAAAGGCAAAGCGTGCAAGCCTTCTCCTGCGCATGAAGCGCAGGAGAACGGCTCTGATGAAGATAAATAGACAAGGTAAACAAATTAATATTTCAGATGTGTCAGTGTCACGCAATAAACAAGATAGTAAAAAATATTTAAAGAATAGTTATTATTATCTCCGTTTGGTAAGTTATTATAAATAACATATTTTTCTAAATTATTTTTTAATAACACATATTTTTTAAAATTACTTTTCAATCTCATATTTTATCTCGAAAATATCACATTATTTATTTATAAATAAATTTTTTTACCAAAATAACAATTGGTGGGCCATGCATAATTGATTGCCCGTGATTCCGTGAAGTGGGTCGGCATTAGTGGGGGTGGGGTGGGATGATGAGGCTCACGAGATGGAATATGAATTGGGAAGTTCCACAAAGTTGAGAAAATGGGACCCACCAACTTCATCCCAACCGCTACAACCCAAATACAAGACTTTAACCTCCATAAATCCCCCACTCCACTCACATGCTCACAGTATTTTGTCATTGAAATACTTGATATGTCACTTACTCATCACACATGAAGTAGGTAATTAGGTTTCACCATTGTCAAAGATGAAGAATCCAAAGTCATGAGACATTTTCAAAGTATAATAATACTGAGAAGGCTAGTTAAATGAATTTTGGTAAAAGGGCATAGAGTCAATCTCGGCGTAAAATTCTGTGTCTGTATCTTTTTCAAAATATGAAGTGCTCTGCCTAAGCCAATGAAGTTTTAGCTTGGGTTCGGTAAAGTAGTTTATTTGGTTTATAAACCAATTTATAAACTACACAATTTCCTAAATCACAAACATTTTTTCTCTCCAATTTTTAATCATTACTTTTTACCTCAAAATCATAAATAAACCAATTTATAATCTAAACAGTGTTACTAAACGGAGGCCAAGAAGGTACAAGTTTGAATCCTTTTAAAAGACCGATGTTGTCAGTACAGAATAAACGAATAATAAGGGTATTTGATACTGTCTAAAAGTAAGTCAAATTTACCTATATAAGTTTTTTTTTTTTTTTTGGCAAATGTGATAGAATTAATTTACTTTAGAAAAAGTAACTTGTAAGCACATCCAAACACTATAGCAGTTGAAAAGGCCACTAAACAGTTTAATATAAATAATTATAGTCAATACAGTAACAAGCATAGATGATAGATTCTATAAATACTTATGCTTGTCAGTTATATAACACCAAACACCAAACACAAACAAATTCCACTCCCTACAATGGACTCCTTGTGGAGAATCTCCTCTAAATTTTCAGTAAGTCTACACTATTCTTATTATCTCTTAGCTTTTTTTTCCCTAATCCCTTTTCTTCTGTTCATTTATAACTATAATTTGGGAAGTACTGAACTATACTGTTAAAGAACAAGTTATCGAGTACTGTGTACTAAACTTTCGAATTCAAGAAGCCTTTTCATGGCTGTTCGGCAAAGATGATTAGATAGTATTGACTATTCAGTACTGCGTTCCAAACATGCTCAATAAGAAAATCAAGAACTAGAAACCAGTCATTATAGTACAAAACAAAATAATACTATATCTCACTTGTTTTTCACTTATTTTATTTTCCTTACAGATTACAGAGGCACTCAAGATTATTGTGGTGATTCTTGGAGTGCTTAATCTAGAAAAAGTTGAATGCAGAAAAGCAAGAAATTTGAACAGTTTTGAGTATTCAGCAATTAACTGCAGAGCCCACAGTGCATCAATAAAGGAATTTGGTGGGGTTGGCGATGGAAATACATTAAATACCAAGGCATTTCAAGAAGCGGTAAATCATTTGAGCCAATATGCATCAGATGGTGGGGCTCAACTTTTGGTACCTGCTGGTAAATGGTTGACAGGAAGCTTCAATCTCACCAGTCATTTCACCCTTTTTCTTCAGAGGGATGCAGTTCTTTTGGCTTCTCAGGTATAAATTCTGCAGTAGTGATCGGCAACTGCACAGTAGGATTTTTTTTTATTTTTTTGTAAGGTAAATGTAGTAAAAAATTAGAGAGAGAAACTGTGCGAGATTAAAAAGTTGTTTGATAAATTTTGTAATTTATAAATTTTAATTATTACAACAAAAAAAGACTGAACCGTGTGTAAAAGTAACTTTTAAGAGTTTGTTTGGTAATTTGAATTTTAGAATTTTTTGTAGTTTTTTTTATTTTTTAAAAAAAAAATTAATGTGTGGTTTAAAAATGTTTGAAAAATGAAAAACTGTGGGTTTGTTTAAAAATGAATGATTAAGATTGAGTTCGAACATGCTCTAAATATATGTTTCTAATCATGTTTCATGATTGAATAATTGTTTTTATATTATTTGAAAGCAACTCTAAGATTATAGTAAAAAATAAATTTCTTTGTTTCCAACTTTCACAAATAATTTTATTTTAAAACATTTTACTTGTGAGTAAATTTACTTAAAATCTTTAAGCTTAGCGAAACATGAATGTGATGGATATGTAATAGAATATTTTTGTTCATATCTCTGACGTTACTATCAAAATTAGTAATTTTTTAGAAAAATGCTACTTGTACTTGAAATTTGACAAAAAAAGGTGACCAAAAATATTGTGGCAAACTTGTGGCTGTAGATATGATGTGTGAATTGTTATGATTGTGTCAATCATACATTATGTCAATTTCTTGTGAATATTCTTGTATATGTAGTCTAATTGAACTTTTTATTACTACTTTTGGTCAACAACAAAATTTATTTAATTTCAAACTATTTCTTTACTTACAATTAAACCTTTTAGGCTACATTCTTTAGCTTCTATGTGATTTACCATAAATTTAAAGGAAAACTAGTGTGCAGAAGTACCTAAATGAACATTCTCGTACATTTAATATTTGAGCTGCAATATGCCATCTAGTTCAGCGTTTTGCAGTGGTACGATAGTGTATCCCAACGCGGGTGCTGTAGTGGACTAGCAAGGGAAACCAACCCTTGTGGGCCGTTTCATAACCAACTGTTATGCTGTTCTATCTGTTTTTGTTCTTGAGTTTTAATGAAAGTTCTTTTTATTAGCCATCGTTACACCATATTTTCTACTTTCATACTGCCACTTGTGTCACTAGCAATCGATAGTAACATTTCTAAATCATTTAACGCGTAAAATACCATTTTGTTTCAGGATATAAACACCTGGCCTGTGGTTGATCCCTTACCGTCGTATGGCCATGGAAGGGATGCCGCTGGCGGAAGATACATAAGTCTTTTATTCGGAACCAACCTTACTGACGTTGTTATCACAGGTAACAACATAAGTTTCTGATTTTATTGCACATATACTTCAATTAGGGTACCTTGTCCGTGTCTAACACTTGTCGGATCTGACACTCTTCCAACACTTTAGTATGATCATTCTTCTTTCTTTATACGAGAAACTATATATTTTTTTAACTCAAAATTATTGTTGAATAACAAATGAGTACTTATCAGTCATAATTAAAATATTTCAACAAGAAAAATTAATAACACATATAAAACTAAATTTATACTATACAACTAAAGAATTCTAATGATTTTAATTAACGTGTCGACAAAATGTTATGCCGGTATTTTTTTTAAAAAAAAAACTACGTGTCGACTTGTCCGACACGTATCACGTCGGATACACGTGTCTGTGACGTGCACGTGGGCGTAAATGTGTGCTCGAATAGTGTTGATAATTGGTTGCTATGAATCAGGTGACAATGGCACAATTGATGGGCAGGGTGCTCTTTGGTGGCAGCAATTTCACAGGAAAAAGCTCAAGTACACAAGGCCGTACCTAATTGAAATCATGCATTCAGACAACATTCAGATATCAAATTTAACCTTGGTAAATTCTCCAACATGGAATATTCACCCTGTTTACAGCAGGTAATAATCATAATTCACATGCCTAATCTTTTTGAGTTTAGTAAGATCATTTCACAACATCACTTATTTTGGTGTAAAATTTGCAGCAATATTCTTATTCAAGGAATTACAATCCTAGCTCCAGTTACATCCCCGAATACAGATGGAATTAATCCAGGTGAGTCGATTTCACCAAACCGAACCGAACTTTTGTTGGACTGTGTGGAGCCTAACTATATTAGGTGTATTATGATTATCCTTTAATGGAGTTTTAAAACGATCCCCTCGATCATTTAGCCTCTGTTTTGTAAAATTTGTTTATAAATTTTATTTATAAACGATCACATGACTAACATCTCTTTGGACAATTTTTTTGAAAAGTAAAAAATGGTGACGAGAATCTTAGACCATTCTCACCACCATTTTTGACTTTTCGAAAAAAAAAATTGACCAACGAAATGTTGGCATGTCGATGTTTATAATAAACGGTTTACCCGACAGAGGCTTACTCGTGAGAGTTCCTTATTTCGTTTTGCTCTATATTATCGCGGGATTGGATTAAGGCTTAATTCCTATTAGAGAATGCGTCGCTAATAACTTTTTATATTATCAGATTCTTGCACAAATACAAGAATTGAGGATACATACATTGTATCTGGAGATGATTGTATAGCAGTCAAAAGTGGTTGGGATGAATACGGTATAAAATACGGTATGCCCACAAAACAGCTGACGATCAGACGGCTCACGTGCATTTCCCCCTACAGTGCTGCCATTGCATTAGGAAGTGAAATGTCAGGTGGAATTCAGGATGTAAGAGCCCACGAAATCACAGCCATTAATACAGAATCAGGGGTCAGGATCAAAACAGGAGTTGGAAGAGGAGGATATGTAAAAGACATTTATGTAAAAGGCATGAATTTGCATACTATGAAAATGGTTTTTTGGATGACTGGAAATTATGGCTCTCATCCTGATAATCACTATGATCCTAAAGCCTTACCTGAGATTAAAGGGATCAATTACCGCGACGTGGTGGCGGAGAATGTGTCGATGGTGGCTCGTTTCGAAGGAATTTCGGGTGATCCGTTTACAGGTATTTGCATTTCTAATGCGACTATAGGGATGACTAAGAAGGCAAAGAAGTACCCGTGGACTTGTACTGACGTTGAAGGGATTACGAGTGGCGTGGTTCCTCCACCGTGCAATCTGCTGCCCGATCAAGGTATTCAGAAAGTTGGGATGTGTGATCTTCCTCCAGAACGTTTGGCAATTGATAATATAGAGTTGCAGAGATGTTCTTTTACTATGAATACCTTAATGTAATGTAATGTACTGCTAAGAGTTTTATGTTTTGTCCTACTTGTGTAACTCTTGAATTCTGGGTGCTCAAGTCGTTATATTATATGTATTGTGTTTTGGGAAAACATATGCCTTCTTGTCCCCTTAGGACTTTCTATCACGTTCCAAGAATTCAAATCTTAAACATCTGCCTTATGGTATCAATTAGACAAATTCAATCGTTCTCTTATGTATTGTCAGCTTTGAGAGATTCAGAACCCATCTTATTATTGGATTTCCATCGCATCATCCAGGATTCGAACTCAAAAAGTTGTCTAATTTGTACTAGTGTTTGACTTCTCATAAGCCAAATGTCTAAGTTTGAATATTAGAGAACGCGATAGAAATATGTGAGGAGTAATGGACTCACTCTTTCATAGCAGACAATATGTAAGAGAACGACATGGCACAAGTCCTGAGTCGTTTGAGGTTAAAGTTCTCTTCTTGACTAAAAGTGACCATTGTTCACTTGTAGTTTCCATTCATAAATGACCATGTCCGTTAGGTTGTCCTATGGTGTAAGAGTTCCCAATCGACTACCTGTTGCAAGAAATGGTGAATTAGGAGTAATGCCTTACTCTTCCGAAGTTGCTTCAAGCTTGCTAAGGAGTTTAGCCCTTCTTTGGGAAACATCGATTCATTCTCTTAACTTACTTCATTGGCCAGCATTAGCTAACTACCAAGATAGCCACAATGTGAGCTCCCAGAGATGCGAACACAGTTCTTGATTCCTCTCGATTCCTAAATCCAACGATACAGCTAAGATTCTAAAAAGAACCTAAGACCATTTTATCTTAGAACTCAAATATTCCCTGTACAATTCTTTTATGTGTTCAATGCATTCTATAGAGAACATTCTTGTAGTCAACATCATATAATCACGGTCCTAATGAATTGGGTCGGGGTTAAATTTTACCGACTCCCTCCAGATGAGTTCCTTGATAGAACGACGGTTGCACAAAATCGAAAATGAAGGTCTATGACATACCGGCTCCTCATTGATATCATGAAGTGCCGCCAAGTACGGGTGGCAAAGAGCCTCGTCAACTACAAATGACCAAGAAAGAATTGAAGATCAATGCAGAAGTGATAATGTCATTGAATTTCTTGTGCTCGTCCAATATCTTTTCCAAAGGAACATATCTGAATGCCTGTAATACGTTTGCTCAGGTAAAAAACGAGCATTTTCTCTAGCAAATCAAGAGCTCCAGTAGAAGTGTTCTGAAATCTCGCAGAAAATTGTTGCCTTGGATACTGAGGAAGTTGCCTAACATATCTTCTGGCATTGTCACTCCTAAGAAAACCAAGACTCGCATCATCTGGTGAGCCTATAAGCTTTTGGAATAAAAAAGAAAAGTCGATCAAACCCATAATGCAGGCTTTATCGTGCATTTAAGATAGTTATAAAAGAAAAAACAGTCACATAAGAAGACTAATAATAAACACGTAACTCTGTGACAAGTCTCAACTGGTGGACATAATCTTTTCCAGGAAATAGAGGTTGTCTTGTCATGATTTCACCAAGTACGCAACCTACTGACCAAATATCAAAAGCAGCAGTATCTGAACAATTTAGGAGCAGTTCAGGCACCCGATACCAACAAGTAACAATGTACTCAGTCATGAAATCCGTCTCAGATGTAGTCCTTGCTAGTCCAAAATCTCCAATTTTTAAATCACAATTTGCATTGAGGAGCAAATTGCTTGGTTTTAGATCACGATGCAACACATTTGCAGAATGCACATATTTAAGTCCTCGTAAAATTTGGTAAAGGAAGTACTGCAAATTAGAATGAAAATAAGTTAAGCTGTGGTTGTAAGACAATTTGGTGAAGCAGAACAGAAAACTTGTCTATATGCACTAGTAATTGTTGGGACCATAGATATTTTAATTTTGCCCAATCCCAAGCCCAAACCCCAGGTCCAAGTGAGGTTCCAACCCAAAACCAATTGGTAATGGGTGGAGTAGCTCACTTGGGTTATATGGTGGTTTATTTCCTTCCTCACAACCGATGTGAGATTGTTTGCATCCCAACAATCCCTCCCTCAAACAAGGCCCACGAGGTACACCTGGCCCATCTAGCCTCCCTCAAGATAAATCATATCACATCTCCTCATGTCCAGGGAGATCACCATTCACCGAGATAATCCACCATAGTCGCTGCACACTATGTTACCATGGATCTTCCATCTCGTGAGAAACCACAGGAATTCTTCATCTTGAGGCTCATCATCTCGATTCATCTGCTATTGTTAGGAAGTCACATCCACTCTATCGTGCGTCCACCAGACAATCTTTCCGGCTCTGATACCACTGTTGGATCTTTACCTTCATTTACAAAATCAAGAACACCAAGAATAATTCTCCAAGAATGCCAAGGATTGCCAAGAAGTTGAAACCGTTCCTTCATCCTTCCAAGCCTTTTGATTTGATGGTTCAGGAGAAAACATCTTCACTTGCATTGCACTTTGAATCTTCCTAGCTTCTCCACAATTTGTAGATTCCTTAATACCTGTCAAAAGAGAACACTCTTTTAGACTAATGGAATAAAAACTAGGATTAGAGTTTACCTGCCTCCTTTCACCATCCATGACTAATAGATAGTCATGCAAGCTTTCTTGATTAGCTTCTTGTTGAACTCCATCATTTTCAACAACTTCTTCATTATTTTCTTGCTGAACTTCCTCAACAACAGATTCAAAATCACTATTTTGTAACTGATTTTGAACTCCACACATTTGACCACTTGTTCCTTGGTCACTTGAGTTTATTCCAAACTCCTTACCCTCCAAAAACTCACTTTCAAGTGAATTTGGAGCTAAACCTGCAACATTGTTAGCAGCAACAAAAATACAAGGAAATTTATTTCCTTCATGGACTATCATTTTGTCCCTCAATTTAGTGTCATCCTTTTGAATTATGTGTGAGCATGAATGTTCTTGAATTTGTGCCAATCATATAATAAAGTCGATTTCTCAATATTCCTTTAATCACAATGTCATTGCCTTTACATACTAACATATTATCATTTTTTGTTTCATAATGAAAACCAGACATATGCAATGTGCTCAAAGAAATAAGATTTTTGGATAAAGCAGATATATGCCTCACCCCAGTTAGAACTCTAACCACCCCATTATACATCTTGACCACAACTTCACCTATTCCCATCACAGTACAAGACTCACCATTCCCTAAATACACATTCTCCCCATCTATCTCTCTATAGGTCTTAACCAAGCTTTATGGGATGTCATATGATAGGAACACCCTGAGTCAAGTATCCACTCTTGATTCCGCTCACCTAATGTCACATTTAACACTCTCAATTGATCATCGTCATTCCCAAAAGCCCCAAAAGCAGTATTACTTTCAGCTACATCCCGCAGCCCCTCTTTCTTCCTTAGCCACTCGTAACAATCTTTCTTAAAGTGTCCCGTTTTACCACAATGAAAGCACTTATCTCCATCTCTACCACTACCCTTGCCCTTCCACTGTTCCTTACTCTTACCCTTATTCTTGTTAAAGTTCATAGCATTTGACTCTTTCTTACCAAATTTACCTTTAACAAAATAAGCCGTTTCATTATGGACAGTTTTCTCCTCCAAATTGATTTCTAATGCTTTAGACCTAATCGAAGCAGTGACATTTGCAAGAGTGATGGTATCCCTTCCATATTTAATAACATTTTTAAGTTCTTTGAAAGATTCTGGAAGGAAATTTACCAAAATTATAGCTAATTGATCATCTTCGATTTTTTGTCCATTGTTCGTTAAATCTAAAATCATTGTAGAAAATGCATTTAAATTTGTTTCAAGATCTTTGGAGGGGTCCATTTTGAAACCAAAAATTCTTTCTAAGAGAAATTTTTTATTAGGAACAGTTTTAGCAGTATAAATTTCATCTAGCTTATTCCAGATTTCTAAAGCAGTTTTAGAATCTTTTACCTGTCTCAGAACGTTATTTGAGAGATGAAGAATCAAAGTGCTATATGCCACTTCTTGAATTTCAGCTACTTCATCATCTTTGGCTAATAATGCCTCCGGCCATTCGGATTGTTCCTCCAATACCTTTGCAACCCTTTGTTGTACCAATACTGCTTTCATTTTCTTCTTCCAAAGGGAGAAATCCCCTTTACCATCGAACTTCTCCAGCTCGATCCTAGATCCCATTCTTGAAACCATTGTTCAAAAACACCGTTGCTCACCGAATGATACTTATCACTCCCCCTTGCAAATTCCAGCAAGTAAAATAACCACAACAACAAAACCGGTATACAATGCAGAATTTACCCAAGATTAACACCTAATCTTGTAACCTTGCATACCCCCAAGATTAACACCTAATCTTGTCAAAATATCCTCGTGAATATAATTCTCACGTCAAATCAGCAAGAAGACCTCCTATCAAACCCAAGATTAATACCTAATCTTGTCAAATTCAATACACCCAAGATTAAAACCTAATCTTGTCAAACCCGAACCTTAAGGAATCCCCAACTTCTAGCCCTTCCCCTGTTTATTCACAAAACTCCGAGCTCAGAAATTATCCTAAATGTTCGTACAACTACAATAGGAGTCTTCAATGCACAGTTACCACCATATAACCCAAGTGAGCTACTCCACCCATTACCAATTGGTTTTGAGTTGGAACCTCACTTGGGCCTGGGGTTTGGGCTTGGAATTGGGCAAAATTAAAATATCCATAGTCCCAACAGTAATGTTGTATATACTGTTCATGTATGATTAACAAAACTTAAAACTTCAAATAGACAAAACCGTTTAATTGGTCAACATGGATTATAGATATTGAACTTATAATTAAAGAAGTCGACAAACAGGTACCTATTAAGTGATAATGCATAATTACAATGGATAACCGAGATGTCATCATCCCCAGCTCATTGTGAAAGAGACCTTATTATGAGTTAATTTTTACAAAAATATGGTACTTCATTTACTTTGTTTCCAAAAAATAGGTAGATTTTCATGATTCCTCTCGAAAACAGTGAATGAAGCAGGTGGTGGTGGCACTTGGATAGATTCGGTATATCACGTTCAAGTGCTCAAATCCACGAAATACTTCAGCCAGACTTACATAATAACAATAGAAGAACAATTGATCAAAATGATTTTCCAAAGTGAACACAAGGTGTTATGAAACCAAGTTTTCTAGTGTTTTTTTTTTTTTACCTTTGGAAGATTCAAACCCTCTTTTATTTCCCTCCTTTCCTATTTCCTTGGCCATTGGTAAGGAAGAGAATACAAAAGATGCGCGGGACGTTCACTTAGGAAGTTTGCAGAAATGATAAAGTAATGTGGATGAACCTTTACTGAATTTTCCAAATTTAAAATATTGCTTTCCCTAATTTACAAAATAGTTAAAAATTCCTAAGGATTGAGTGCTATTAAATCCATTAATATAATAAAAAATAAACAAAGCAAGAACTTGAGTCAAACCCGACAATGATCATCTGTTGTTCGATGGTCCACCTGGATTTGGGGGACATGATGACTCAACACCACAATCTCACGCTCATTTCGACGATCAATTTTCTGGTCTCAACGACATACCAATTCCCGACAATATTGAAGAAGATTCATTAAATCAACGAATCGTTTTAGACAATGTTGAAGAAGATCCGGATACTCAAATCTTACAAAATGATCCTAGAGATGGTAATGAGCCGAGCTGGCTCGTGGCTCCGTGTGCTCGACTCGTCAAATGGACGAGCCGAGCCACGATCTCACGTCAAACGAATCGAGCTTAGGCTCTGCTCGTTTGACCGGTGCTGAGCTCGGCTTATCCCACGAGCTCACGGCTTGTCGGTAGTTAAAATACTTGAATATTAATATTATTGATATAAATTTGTAATTAGTTATAACTTATAAGTTATGTATTAAATAAATTATTAATAACTTAATAAGTAAAAAAATAATGTTATACTTGTTAGTTATTAGTGAATTAAATTGAAAGTCGAAATGATTAATTATAATTTATAAGTTTATAACGTAAATAAAAATTTGTTAAATTAATCGAATATCCAATTATAATTTGAAAAGACAAAAACTAAAATTAAGTAAATAAATTAAAATTTAAAAGTTTAAAAAATAAAATAAAACCCCCCTCCTTTTTTCCGAGCTTGGGACCGGCTATTAAATAGTCTTAACTGAATATTTTAGTAGGCGGAGTTAAAATTGTACACGAACAATTTGTTACTTGTACAATTTTTTTTTTGAAATCAAAATTATATTTTATTTTATATATATAAAGAAATTAAAAATTTAAAGTTAAATATCATTTACCTGACTGCATGCAATTTCGGCATACTTATGTTGTATGCGTAAATCACCGTCTTGCCAATCTTTGACACACATCAACGCTTCCAAAATATCTTCTTTGAGTCGGCTCCTGACAAAACCCTTTTACCTGTACTAAAAGCAGACTCCGAAACTACCGTGCTAACTGGAGGTGTTAGTATATCTTTTGCTATGGCGGAAACAATTGGATATTTTCGTTCGTTCACCAATAATGAAGAAAATAAAATTCTAAAGAATTAGTAGACTCCACATTTCTAAGTAGATCTTATCCAAAATAAATTTTCAATTCTTCAGGTATTTGAAGTGAACCTGATTCGTTGGTACTAAAAGGCATACTGTAAGAAGAAGTTCCTTGTGCTTGACTCATTTCTTCCATTAAATTGTATAATTCTACTTCGTCGTCTCCAAGTGTAGTGTCACGTGATGGTGCAGATTGTGTATGACTAACATTAGTTCCTAATCGAGCAGCATATACAGTATATGACTAACATTAGTTCCTAGCGTGCTTTCTAAATTATTATAAGTGATAGGTTTATCCAAAATCAACGAGCTATTGATTTTTGAAACAAGAATTTTCGTACCCTTTAAATTGAAACGCGGGTCCATTATGCATGCTAAGGGAAATAATATAGGTAAATCTTCTCAATATTTTCTAAATTTCATTTCCATAGCAATTATCATTTCAGTAAAAAATGACTCATATCTATATCTATAAAAAGTTCTTGCAATATTATAAAGACGTTCAAGAACTCTTGAATTAGTTGGATAATATACCCCAGAAAATATATTGGTTGAATCGTAAAAACTTGTCAAAAAAATTTTCACTTTAAAAGCAGCTTCCCAATCCGATTATATTAATAGAGGACCATCGTCCTCCTTAAGTGTTCTACTGTTATAATATTCCATTATTATGTGTTCATAACCTTCGCATACTTTAAGTAACAAGTATGTAGAGTTCCACCTATGGCCTACATCGGTGATAAATTTCTTAGAATCTAAATTGTATTGTGAACACATATCTTCAAAATATTGTTTTCTACTCGGTGATATGGTTATGTACACTATAGCATCTCTAATTTTTTATCCATTTCATCTTCAATATGTTTCAAGCCATCTTGAACAATTAAATTTAAAATATGACATACACATCTAACATGGAATAAGAAATCACCAAAATCCAGATTAAGAATTCTACATAATTTATCTACTACAGGCTTATTTACACTAGCATTATCGAAAGTAAATGATCGCATTTTACTTTCGAACCCATATTATCTAACAATATGAAGTATATTATTAAATATGTTGGTTGCGTTATGAGGAAATTCTAGAATTTTAAAAGCAATGATTTTTTTATGCATAACCCAAAGTGGATCAATGTAGTATGCAGTTGCAGCAATATAACATTTTTGGTTAATACCTTCCCAAATATCGGAAGCAAAAGAAATAACACCACCATAGTTATTTAAATCGACCATTAATTGTTTCTTAGTTTTAAGATAATATTGTATTGTATCAGAACGCAGAGTGTTTCGAGTAATACCGACGTACCTGGGTTGAAGATAACGCTTGATGTATGTAACAAAGTGTTCGTTGTCCACTATGCTTAGTGGAAAATCCGCCCCCGCAACGAATTGAACCGTCCCAGTTCGATTCTCTGCTTTGGAATACATCCAATTTGAAAGTGTTGTAGATCCTGCTCCAGAACCACTAGCGGTCGATGAACCAAATTGTAGTCGACTTTGATTCGATTCAACGAACCCGTGCTTGGTCTGATACTTGCGATAGTGACAATTGAGGTGTGTAGTACCAATCCCCTTTGCCCATGCCAATTGTTTTGGACAATATTTGCAATCAGCTTTGAATTCATCTTCTCCTTCAATTTTTTTTTCCCGTTACGACCAATTAAAGTGATCCCAATACTTTGAATTTGGCTTCTTACCTTTTCTAGTTTTTCTTTTTCCTCTTGCATCGGGAATATCGAGATCATTTTATAAGATTTGAACATCCAGATCTTCTTTAACATCGTCTAAATCGATTCGTTGATTTAATGGATCTTCTTCAATATTGTCAGGAATTGGTATGTCGTTGAGACCGGCAAATATGTAATGTAGAATTGTAGAAACTAGAGTAAATAAATGTAGTAGAGGAAGAGTGTAGAATAAGAATTAGAGTGATTTAGAGAGTTGTAGAATTGTAGAAATGAAGTTGTGTTAGTGTAGTATTTATAGGGTAAGGAAAAAAAAATCAAAATCAAAAATAAAAATAAAAATATATGTGACCAGAACGGTCACAAAAGTGACCGTTCTGGTCACTTGGTGGACCACCAAGAGTTTGTGATCGTTCTGGTCACAAAGTTTTTATTTTTTTGTTTTTGACGAGCCGGCGAGCCGCTCGGCTGGCCGGCTCGTTAAGCTCGTTGACACGAGCAGCTCGTTGAACTGGCTCGGCTCATGATTCAACGAGTGTGATTGGCTCGCCCACGAGTTCGTGAGTTTGACAAGCTGAGCCAACTAGCGGCTCGACCCGTTTGCCACATCTAAATGATCCCGATATTCCCGACGCAAAAGGAAAAAGAAAAACTAGAAAAGGTAAGAAGACAACTTCAAAGTGTTGAGATCACTTTAAGTTTGTCGCAACGGGAAAAAAAATTAAAGGAGAATATGAATTCAAAGCTCTGTGCAAATATTGTGCACAACAATTGACATGGGCCAAGGGAATTGGTACTACACACCTCAACCGTTACTATCGCAAGTGTCAGACCAAGCACGGGTTCGTTGAACCGAATCAAAGTCAACTACAATTTGGTTCATCGGCCGCTAGTGGTTCTGGAGCGGGATCTACAACACTTTCAAATTGGATGTATTCCAAAGCAGAGAATCGAAATGGGATGGTTCAATTCGTTGCGGGGGCGGAGTTGCCACTAAGCATAGTGGACAACGAACACTTTGTTACATACATCAAGCGTTATCTTCAACCTAGGTACGTCGGTATTACTCGAAACACTCTGCGTTCTGATACAATACAATATTATCTTAAAACTAAGAAACAATTAATGATCGATTTAAATAACTATGGTGGTGTTATTTCTTTTGCTTATGATCTTTGGGAAGGTATTAACAAAAAATGTTTTATTGCTGCAACTGCACACTACATTGATCCACTTTGGGTTATGCATAAAAAAATTATTGCTTTTAAAATTCTAGAATTTCCTCATAACGCAGCCAACATATTTAATGCTATACTTCATATTGTTAGAGAATATGAGTTCGAAAGTAAAATTCAATCATTTACTTTCGATAATGCTAGTGTAAATAAGCCTGTAGTAGATAAATTATGTAGAATTCTTAATCTGAATTTTGGTGATTTCTTATTCCATGTTAGATGTGTATGTCATATTTTAAATTTAATTGTTCAAGATGGCTTGAAACATATTGAAGATTAAATGGATAAAATTAGAAATGTTATAGTGTACATAACCATATCACCGAGTAGAAAACAATATTTTGAAAATGTGTTCACAATACAATTTAGATTCTAAGAAATTTATCACCGACGTAGGCCATAGGTGGAACTCTATACACTTGTTACTTAAAGCATGCGAAGGTTATGAACACATAATAATGGAATATTATAACAGTAGAGCACTTAAGGAGGACGATGATCCTCTATTAATAGAATCGGATTGGGAAGCTGCTTTTAAAGTGAAAAAAAATTTGACAAGTTTTTACGATTCAACTAATATATTATCTGGGGTATATTATCCAACTAGTTCAAGAGTTCTTGAACGTCTTTATATTATTGCAAGAACTTTTTATAGATATAGATATGAGTCATTTTTTACTGAAATGATAATTGTTATGGAAATGAAATTTAGAAAATATTGGGAAGATTTACCTATATTATTTCCCTTAGCATGCATAATGGACCCGCGTTTCAATTTAAATGGTACGAAAATTCTTGTTTCAAAAATCAATAGCTCGCTGATTTTGGATAAACTTATCACTTATAACAATTTAGAAAGCACGCTAGTAAACATGTATACTGTATATGCTGCTCGATTAGGAACTAATGTTAGTCATACACAATCTGCACCATCATGTGACACTACACTTGGAGACGACGAAGTAGAAGTATACAATTTAATGGAAGAAATGAGTCAAGTATAAGGAACTTCTTCTTACAGTATGCCTTCTAGTACCAACGAATCAGGTTCACTTCAAATATCTGAAGAATTGAAAATTTATTTTGGACAAGATCTACTTAGAAATGTGGAGTCTACTAATTCTTTAGAATTTGATTTACTTCATTATTGGTGAACAAACGAACGAAAATATCCAATTGTCTACGCCATAGCAAAAGATCTACTAACACCTCCGGTTAGCACGGTAGCTTCGGAGTCTGTTTTTAGTGAAGGTAAAAGGGTTTTGTCAGGAGCCGACTCAAAGAAGATATTTTGGAAGCGTTGATGTGTGTCAAAGATTGGCAAGACGGTGATTTACGCATACAACATAAGTATGCCGAAATTGCATGCAGTCAGGTAAATGATATTTAACTTTAAAATTTTAATTTCTTTATATATATAAAATAAAATATAATTTTGATTTCAAAAAAAAAATAATTGTACAAGTAACAAATTGTTCGTGTACAATTTTAACTCCGTGTACTAAAATATTCAATTAAGACTATTTAGTAGCCGGTCCCAAACCCGAAAAAAAGGAGGAGGGTTTTATTTTATTTTTTAAACTTTTAAATTTTAATTTATTTACTTAATTTTAGTTTTTGTCTTTTCAAATTATAATTGGATATTCGATTATTTTAACAAGTTTTTATTTACGTTATAAACTTATAAATTATAATTAATCATTTCGGATTTCAATTTAATTCACTAATAACTAACTAGTATAACATTATTTTTTTACTTATTAAGTTATTAATAATTTATTTAATACATAACTTATAAGTTATAACTAATTACAAATTTATATCAATAATATTAATATTCAAGACTTTAAGTATTTTAAATTTTAACTATCTATTGTCGACTTAATCAATGTAAGAGGGGATTTTAAAAGAAAAAAAAAATTTACATGAGCCAGACGAGCCAAGCTCGGCTCGGCCCACGAGCCGCGAGCTCGTGGGCCAAGCCAAGCTCGACATCGCGAGCTCGTGGCTCGGCTCGTCAAATGAACGAGCCAAGCACGCCAAGCTGGCTCGGCTCGGCTCGGCTCATTGCCACCTCTACATTGCCTATATAAATTTAATTTCATTAAACTATCGTACGTGATACCTTAATCCTAATCAGATAATGAACTTTGATTACTAACTTGATGTTCTTTGAGGTATCAATAGGTGAGATCAAATTGCTGATCAATATCTCGGTACTTTGGGAATTAAAGTGAACTAACGAGGAACATATATTAATATTATGGAATCCGTCTCCTTTCACTGGTTCTTCTAGTGAACAGTTGAATTTGAGCTCAATAATTCGACATTGACTGTGGAATTCTATGATGTGATGTGATCACTTCGAACTGTCAGATAGAAAATGAGTTGAGAGTTTATGAATATTCAGAGAAGGGTATTTTGGTCATTTTAACTTGCTCTGAATATTCGAGTTGATCGACAGGGGTAACATGTAAGAACGATAAGTCAAAGAATATAATTATTGATTAATTGTTTCAGTAATTTCAATTTTACTAAGAGTGCAATCTCGTTCTTTTAGTGGAATAGAACGTGATTAATAAATTAATTTTGACTAATCAAGAGTTGACCGGGTCATAATTAATTTATTGGAGCTTAGTTTAATTGGGTCCGATCAGGTTACCTCAATGGCCTCACTATAATAGGCTCATACGGACTTATTACCTGCATTTGGCTGTGCAGAAATAGATCTGGGTTATGTACTAGGCTTGGTAGGGTTTTGGAGTGTAAAGAGATTACAAATAGTCTCCTAAGACTATTTTTCTTGACCTAGTTGGCAAAGTGGCGAGACACACACTAAAGTGTGTAGTGTGTGTTTCATCTTTACAAATAAACCCTAATCTTAGTATAACCTAGGCCTAGAGAAATGTAACCATACACCTGCACAACTACCAGAGAAAGCTTGAGGGTTTGAAGCTTTGGTGGAATCAAGAAGCAGTTGGAAAAAATATTATTGTAAAGCACCCTACAATGACAACATCTCTTTCATTTTTGTGTGTAAAAAATTATTTATTCCAAGTTAAATACATATAACAGAAAATCCTGTAACAGGATGATCTATCACAAGAAATCGATTTTTGTCAGTAAAACAACTTTGGTTCCCAATATCCATAACTTTCCCCTACTTTCTAATTCTTCAAAAAAAAAGTCATTTTTCACTTGGAAAAACATCTCCCAAACGAACGCTAAAGGCCGCAAAAGATAGCTTAGTCAAGATTCGGTATCATGGATGGATAGAGGTAACAAAACTCACATTATCATGATCCATATGGCGAAGAAGTTTAATTTTCCGTAGCATCCTCTTGGCATCTATTCTGTTGTCAAAAGCATTGCCAATCTTCTTAATGGCAACTTCCTCACATGTCTCTGAGTTCATGGCGGCGCTGAAGCAACTGAAAAAACAATAATTTTTTTTTTTGCTTCATAACAAATATATATGTAATAAACATACATAGTTAATAGTTATAACCTACTTCAATTTGCATATGTGAAGCACCATCACTCCAATTTTTCTATACACTCATTTGAACACCTTCCCCAAAGTCACGAGGTGGTTAAAATTTTACAATGACTATAAGAAGGAAGAAAAATTTGTACATATGATACAAGATGTTCGGCGGCCATATCTCATTATAATTTTGATTTATTTGGGTTTTCTAGGTAAAATAAGATGTGTGGTTAAAAAATTGAGATAAAAATGTATGCGGGAAATTATTCCCATTATAAATTGAATTATAATGGGCAATGATGAACGGACCCATAATAATGTAGTGCTTCATTTTGGCTTTTAAAATCAAACTGTCTCTTCTACAAGAAAATATTTTATGTTAACAAATTACTTTCTCGAAACTGCTGACTTATAAGATACTAGTACTTTTTAAGCCATCTATTGCTTATCTAGTGGGATTTTCAGAATTATGAATGTATGGGATATAACACTAAAAGGCCAGCGTGCCTTGCACGAGTGGAAGAAGTGAAAGGTAGCACTCAATTTGTTAGCAGGGAATGTATATGCAATCTGGAGGCTACGAGATGAGAAAAGTAGTAAGGCTCCACTGGAAATGATAGAGAGACAAGTAACTAGTGTGCACTTAATTTGAATTCAAGTTCATAACCAACTACCATTCATCATTCATTTTTATCTTTTACCCATTTCTATTTTAGTGTGATTCATGGAAGTGAAACTTTCTACGTAATCATTGAGAAACATACCAATAAAAGTAAGTACAAACTCAATCCTAATGCCAGAAATTATAAACTAAAGATGAATGAGACAAAGCAATGAAAACAGTAGGAGAAGTTTTATTGCTTTCCTGTCCTTATTGAAGAGGGTGATCCTGTTTAGAACGCAAATGAACAATTCTATAGTCAAGCTATATTGCTGGGAATCTCCTATATAGAGATAAACTGGGGCATCGGCGATGGCCGAAGAAATATTTACAGCAATTCTAACAGCAGCCCTCAAAACTCAAGGTCATGACTAGACAGGAGGAATTGGAGTTGCTTTTCAATGGGACAATTATATAACCAAGGCATCTACTGCATCACTAAAACTCCAATTCTTTGATGCAGAGAAAAACAACACATATATCTATCTCAACATAATGCCTGGCCAGATTCTTGTACAAAGAGCATAGTGGCGATAGGGACGTCGCCCATATCATTATTGTCACTACTCTTGCAGGTATTGTAGTAGGCATCTGCTTGTGTGATGACTCTGATGGTCCATAAAAATTGGCCTCAAGAGTTTCACAAGACCGCTCACCCAAGATAGAAAGCAATGACGTTTTCAACTCAAAGTCGGATGGAACTTGTTTTAACACATTGTTAAAGCTAAACTAAAGAGGAAAAGGCAGAAAGAGTGAAAGAATATAAATTTTTTAAAGCTTCTGTCTAGAAACTACAAAGAAAATGTATTCGGTAAGGACATCTATTAATGCAAATAATCTACAATAACTACATAACCATCCAGTTACAGAAGTAATCACAGAAATTACAAAATATGATGAAAATTGTAGAAATATGACATACAAGGTCAACATTTCTGACCAAAAATATTTGCATACTATTAACTTATCAAGAAATCATCCAAGAATCTTAAAGATTAATAAATCTAAGATTGAATTGAAGAAAGCATAAAAATATTATTGATTCTTACCAGACGATACCATAAGCCCCACGGCCCACAGGCTTGATAGGAACATACTTTCTTGAAACTTCAAAGAGGTTCCCATACACATTGTACTGCATATATCTTCCACCATGAGTGGGAACTCCTTTAATATTGTGTCCACCATGATCACCTGAACCAGAGCTTTATTCCACTGACATACCCGAAAATAAGAGAATGTCTAAACAGGGTTAATCAATAAGCCGGAAAAACCAAAAAGCAGAGTGACAAGTATTCAAGAATTCAGTTCAAAGTGGTTTTTGACAAGCTTTTAGGAGTTTCCTTTTTTTTTTTTTTTTTTTTTATGTGGGTGTCGGTGTGAGTGAAAGAAAAAAGGATAGCTCCTTTTTTTCTTTCTTCTTTTGTTTTTGTCTTTTTTTTTTTTTTTTTTTGGGTGAAAATGACTTTTTTTCTGGTTCAACTATTTTTTCTTTCTTTTGGCAACCTTTAACTAAGCTTTTAAATTTTAAGTAAAAATGCATTTATACAGATATTTGTACGTACAAATGTTTCACCGTAGTAGAAAAGTTGTACAGTGAGACATCTATATGTACAGATATCTATACGTGTAGTATGACTGAAATTTTAATCAAGAAAAGTCATTTACTGCATTTTCTGGAGATGTATGAACTTTTGAGCTGGAATAACTTGATCTAGCACGTGAACCAAATTGATTTTACTGAGGCATAGCCGCGTGGTATGCTTGAGAGCCTACCGACCCCCACCACGCTACACAAGGGTAAAAGTTGATTAAGCACCGAAATCTACATTCTGGAACAACGATTTCTATAAAAGACAATTATATAATCTCAGCGACCCCGTGTGTGTACAGTCATCCCTACGGGTGTGCATTGCAGGGAGAGTAGCATAATCCTTCTATAAAATCTCTCTTTATTCCCTCCTGGTAACAATTATTTTCTCAAAATTTTGTAAAAAATTAGAGTCAAATTGTTTCCGTTAAAATGAACGAAAAAATTCTCATCTGACCCGCCATGTTAGATTGCCTGTTTCTTGTTTGATTTTTATGGAGTTAGTTACATGATTACATCATTTGACCACGAATTCTTCCATTAAATAGGCCAAAGCAAAGCTGGCTGCCTTCAATCCCACCACATTTTCTGGTCAACTTGAGCCCATTGCATTTAAAAATTAATATCATACTAATGGCCACATGGATCATTACGTGCTTACAGCAGTTGCCCGGTTGGAGCAAAATGCAGAAGAAACTCCTAAGTCAACGCGGGTTGCAGACCAAGACAAGCAAGTTCCATAACCCGACTGTCCAAACTTCGGGAGCCAGGCCAAATATTGGCGACCTCAGATACTTGAACTAGAATTACAGAAAATACAAACTCGTATGATAGACGATAACACGAGTTCAAACGTTTTACAACCAGGTACAAGCACTCGTAAACCACAAATACAGCTAAATTTAGTACTTAGTACACGATGAAACTAACAACACAAGACCTAATAGCTAAAAACCCATATGTATACAGGAGAGACTTTACATGCTCAAGTTTACCTTACAGCCTGACCTTGTACATTGTCATTATGTAGCGCCGGGTTGGTGACATTACCGCCAACTCTAAGGTTACAAAGCAACGCATCACGGCCAGTCAGAACGATTTGGAAGAAACTATCTACTTCCTTTGCGAGCAGATCTAATCCTTGTGAAAATTTCTCCGTTCTTATCCTTAAATCAGAAGTTGAGTACTGCAACATTTCAGCTTCGACAGGGGCCAATCCATCTTGTACAATCGGGTGCAGCTTCTTGACACTTGTATCGACAGCTTCAAGCTCTTTCAATGCTATCACCCTTTCGTTGGAATAAATGTTTCTTATCTCATTATTTACGAAAGCCCGGAGATCAGCAAAAGCTTCTGCCCATGAGAAAGTCTCTGAAACATGTAGGTCCATCAACTTCTTCGTAGAACCCGAGAATGCAGCAGCAAATATGCTGCATATAAAAAGAGTTATTACCTGAACCCCGTACATAGCTCGCATCAAAACCTTTCCCTTTGGCGAGTTCTTGATTTTAGGTAGGTCAATGGTTGCAGCAAGACTATCCATGAAGGCAAAGCAGTTCTCGAGTCTCGGGTTCTTTGAACTGATATGCTGCATCCATCCATCAAGTGATGTGCGTGCTCGCATAAACTGCTTTGAGGCTCCCTCCAAGTTATGCAAGACACATTGAAGAAAAAGATGGCTTTGGTTGAGCCTAGAAATCTCCGAGCTGAAAGCAATGCAAATATCCAGCAACTTTACACTGTTGTCCAAGTACACATCAATCCATTTATCGTCCCAGTCATTGACAGGGAGTTCAAGCGCAGTTATAAGGGTTTTTATGTCTGTATGAATTGCACAAAGTGACACCATTGCATCTCTCATCCATGATAAACGTAGGACATCTTCCCTGTCAACTGGCTTAAGCTTTTTAAGCCTCTCTGTCAGTGTCACCTCAAAAGTTTTCAACAGATCACGGAGCTTTGGGGACAGGTTTGAGCCCTTGGGTAATATCATCCAGAAGGGATTTCCAAATGAGAACAAAGGTCTTTGTGGATCTTGTGGACGACTCATTTAAATATACAAACTGCAGCAATAACAGCAAGAAAAAATACATGAGATAATTGTTTTTTTAAAAAAAAAAATATATACCTATATCCTAAGGGGAGAAAGAGAAAGTCCCTCAACAGAAGGTACATAGCAGTCAATTACGGGGATACATGGCAGTAAGAGGACATAACATATCACTCAAAGAGAATGTTTCAACTTCAAGTATTACAATCAATAACTATTACAAACGCGAATTCCTCAATCCTTATTGCAATAATGTTATGTAAGATTACAAAACAAAGTAATTTTCAGGACAGCAGGGGCTCAATTATGTCCTACAATCGGTATAGTGTGCAGGAATGCAAAAGTTTACCACTTTTGATGAAGTAGAGGTTGTCAGGAAAGAATCCTTGTGTCTTCCACTGGCCCAATGAATCCAGGAGGCAAGGGGAACCCGACATGAAATTCATTCATTCACTGAGTCAGGTGTGTACCAACCTCTCTTGGTTTTTCTGGGGTTGGAAAGGGAAATGGGGCTACCCATTCTCGATGTGTACTTACCAGGAGGACTCCTCTTGGGGAACATGTCCTCAGGGAAGCCTGCATCGCACATCAGCACAATGGAATGTGTAGCCCACCAAATTAAGTATTTCACATCATCGAAAAAACCCCATGTCACGAATTTTGTGGCTGGGGCTGCAGTAGTCTGAATACTGACAAAACAATACAGCCACAATTTTCAAGGAGACATAAGGGTTTTCTAATCAAATCTAACCGAAATAATTCTAACGAGATTCAGCAAACATCTGAGAAACAGATACAAATTTGTTATCTACAGTTATATTTCCAACTGGGTTAAAGAAAAGGTTTTTGGTTTTATTTCTCACTGGGTAAAAGAAAAGGTCAAAACTTCAATTATGCTGCAAGAAAAAGTGAAATTGCAGAGGAATTGTTTTTTCCTTCTCATCCTCTTTGCCTTGTAATATTCTGAATCAAAAGTAAACAAAGGAGGTCTAAAATTTAGAGAGAGAAAGTTTTTTGTTCAAATAAATACCCTTCATCACAGCTCCTAACTTAAAGATTACAATTTAAAATTTTGTTATACCTAAATTACACAACTAAATAAAAATATTCCAATACTTCTTATAGCTTTCTTGCATAAATTTCACTAATTCTTGCAATAATAAAAAAAAAATTAAAAAATTAATGCCTTAATTACACAACTAGCAACTCAAAATATCCATTTATTCTCAATCGAGTTTACAACTTTCTACGTAAATTATTATCCCTATACAACATCAATCTAAAAGTCAAGCAAGTAAATACCATTAGTTTAATCTGAAAAATAAACAAAATTAAACCATACGGTCCATACCTAAAATACTAACCGAAATGTTCAGATCTGCACCTATTCAAAGAGTCAACGCCAAAAAATTTCCCCAAATTTCAAAGTTGAACTTTAAGATGAAAGATCATATATAATATATCTGCAATTCCTAATCCTAATAATAACAGTTCAATCTGAAAGAATTAAACAAAATTAAACCAAGAGCCACCTAAATTACAGACGGAACTGGTCAGGTCGTCACCGATTCAGACAATCAACGCCCAAAAACCCCCCAGAATGTCACTATTGCACTCTAAAATTTTAAACTCAGTAATATATTTCCAAATCCTAATTATAATTGCACAAAAATTGAACTCGTATATACATAGGAGGTATATATACACGTACAAATAATCTGTGTGTAGTGAGAGAAAGAGATAGAGAGAGAGTGCCGTTTGTACCTGGAAGAAAGAACACTAAAAGTCGTAAAAATCTTACGAGAAGTTTTGTGAACTACCAGGAAATGGCGTATTAAAAGGCTGCTTGCAGGCGAGAACGGGGGTGGAAAACGGCCGCTGAATGTGAACACGTGTTTGAAAATGATTGGATTTAGGAGTTGTAGATTGTTTTTTTTTTTTTTTAAACTCATTCAAATTTATTAATTCGTTTATTTAGATTTATGATAAAATGTGTGGTTAAAAAGCAAATAAAAAAATGTAATTTAAAAAATTGTGTTTTTTGTAAATTAACTTATAAATTTTAATAATTGCGTTAAAAATAAATTCTAATAATAGTCTGTCTAATTGGACCATTCCTGGATGCTGATTATAATACCTAAATGTTAGCAAGAAATAAAGACATAATTTTACAATTGTATAAAAAAAAAATTTGAAGAAAAATAAATTTCATAAAATTAAAATTTGACTTGATACATTTCTTTTCCCTTGAAAACACCTTGTCCTCAAGGTGTACATTTTTGAACAATTCGCCTTCCATTTCTTTTCAATTTATAAGTAGATAAAAATGCCCTGACGTCCACAATAAATACTCGTCCCCCCTAGTAGGGGGGGAGGTTTAGGTGGGGCCCATCGAGCCTCATATGACAATCACTACCCTTTGACGGATGAGTAGACAAATGGGTAAATTTTATGCTGTCCAAAATTACTTTACAAGTAGATATGACAAAGTCTTTGAACCTCTCTTAGGTCGTGTTCCCTTAATTCAAAATAGATTTTTCATCTCAGCACTTTATTGGACCACGAGGATTTCATGTGCCCCTATTTAGTTTGTCTAAGTCAATTTTTCTATAAAAGTTAATGAAACGTATAGTTAAAAATTTGTGAATATCATAAAATTAGTTATTATAATTTAGATTTTAAATCGAACCAAACGCAGACATAACAAATTGCTTCACGTGTGGTCTTCAAATATCATCGCCTTTTTTCTACCAACCGCAGCACGTACATAGCCACACGGCCAACATTATCTAGATATCGAGCATTGGCAACAAGACTTCTTTCTTCGGCTATTGGATCTAGAGATGGCAAAATACCCGGTCCGTCTCAAACCCGGTGGGTACCCGCTCTGAATTGGACGAAAAAATCCCACCCCACGAGTTGGTGCCCCGGCTCGAATATTAATTAATATAAAATATATATAGTGAAAAAGAAAAAAAATGCAAAAAATTAAAATTAAACGGGGTGACCAGTCGATCCGGCCCGAAAACAACGGGTTGACGAGACGGGTTTGGGATAAAAAATAGGGGAAGTTGCATTGATGTCGCCTAATGAAACTCTTTTTTGCTATTTGTCACATTGAAAATCTTAATTTTAAAAATGTCATCTTGAAGTAAATGAATTGCAAATACATATCCTAAATTATAGGAACTAATTTTGCAATTTATTAATATGGAGTAAGATAAGGATTCAGTTACAACATGATTTATGAAATTGTAACTGAAGAAATCCATTCAAAATTTTCAAAAAGAAGCAGTTCCTTCTTTGGCAGGACAAGTCCCAACGTAAAACCATGGGATCTGCCATTTCACCCTTTCTGCCAGTTTCTTAATCTATAGCTCATACCAAACGCCACACTGCCAACCCAAACATCAACTATCAAACCATAATCATTCTCCCATGTTGAAAAACAGCACCACACTCACATTTGAAACTGGGAGATGAAAAATGAACTATTAACATTTTCAATGTTAAATAACACATGTTCAAAAAACATAGTGCAATATTATCATGTTTAAATATATGAGAAAAATGGAATTAAGAAACCTTTAATTGTGTTGATCAGCACGACAAACATCAAATGTAATTGACAAATCTCAATCACAAATTCAATAAAACTCATGGTATTTAAAACAAAGTAATAAAAAACTAAAAGTAATTGCTGATTAATATAATTCCTGAGACCACAAAATGGAAATCAAATACCTTGGCTACAGTGCTATAATGGTAAACATCACATGGTTTTCAAGAGTTAAATATCTAGTACTCCAAGTTGATTCCAATGGATGCCGTAAAAACGTTAAAGCATAGAATCTGAGTGGTTGTCCATGTTTGAGTATATTATAAGGATTACGAGGGAAGTAGATCATGAAGCAAAACCAGTATTTCAGCCTTTGTGGGTAGAAAATATTGATGGATGGTGTACAACACAAACCCAATAGTTTGGATAAGGCTTTAACCATGTCCGAAAAAAATGTACAAAAAATATCATATGATGAAAGCACATTTTCCAATTTTAAATAAAAAAAAAGCATGAACTAAAGCAACCATTGAGAAATTCACCACATGTTAAGCTTCAGCGATAGATACCACCAACCCATCCTTGGTTTATGTAAGAATTATATGGTTATACTGAACACATAGAAATATTATCTCACTGGTAATATTATCATTATGGTCAAAAGTTAAGCAGTTGGACATCACCTGATTCGGCTAATGCAACTATGAGCATCAGTCAAAATAGGGGAATCTGTAAATGAATACAATCATGTTGTTGGAAAAGTATTAATGGGGAACATATCTTGTTAAGTGTTTGGTATTCAAAAAGGGGCTTACATCCATGCACCTTTCGAAATGGGGACCGGGCCAGTATTGGAGCTGGGTTGATCAATCTCTTAAAGTAACGAACTTAGATTTTTTTATGCCAATTGCAGAAATAAAGCTGCAAGATGAACCTAAAAAAAATAATCGGACTCGACGTTTGTCTTCAATCTTCAGAATATCAAGCTAGAAGACGAACCAAAGAAAATGATTGGTCTTTACAGAGAGTTCTTTCCTCTTGCTTCGAGAGGTTTCTTCTCTGTCTCGAATCCCTCCGTCGTCTCACCCGTCTCGGGCGGAGTTTCTTTAGTGATCCGCACGAAGTATCTACCATTTCTTAAGTCTTGGGAACCCTAATATTTTTCTCTATCTGTCTATGGCGTTTTCCTTTGGGGAGAGAGAGAGAGAGAGAGAGAGAGAGAGAGAGAGAGAGAGAGAGAGAGAGAGAGAGAGTGTGTAATGAATTTGAGGGAGGTGAGCTGGGATCACAATGACAGTGCGAATTAATGGGAGGAAAATCAGGAAAGAAATCAGAAATTATGAAACATAGATGATTTTATTATTTTTAATTAAATGATATTTAACTGAATTATCTATCTTTAGATGACAATAACCAAATTATATTATTAAGAGTGTCAAATCTCAAAAATGATGTTAATAACGTGAGTGTAGGGCTAATTTCCTCTAAAAAATATTTGCTATCACTAATTGGATCGATTCTTGTATTCAATTTTTCAAGCATGTACATTCTCCTCGTGAATTCAACTATGTACTCCTAATTTCAACTTGGCCAATAGAGTAGAGATTAATGAAATGGTCCGTCAACTTATTGCATCAGCCGCTCACATGCATGAGATTTGATAGGAATTTGATATATTCGTATCAAAATAATGAGATATAATGTACTCAATCAATGGAGCCTTAACCTCCAATCTGAGTTTCCGAGGAACTCGACACAACTAGGCTTAGCCTTGCTGACGATTAAAGTTTGTCCTAGTCACCTAATCATATTTCACGCTACACACACAAAATGATTGACAAAATGGATTACACACTCCTCACATGAAGGAGGGTCCACATGTAGGTGGGCCCCTTTCGTGTGAGGAGTGTGTAATTCAATGTGTCAACCATTTTGTATGTTTAGCATTATTGATAACTCAATCAAGTCTGGAGTAAGCCAAACACAATTAAAAAACAGTCTGACAGGTAAATTAGTTTCATCGTTACCCTTAAAACTTATCCCTTCAATCTAGGATGCGATCTTTTTACACGATTAAACAGAACATTGCATCAAATAAAAACTACAGTTAAAATTCTCATGATTACAGTGGGTCCAGTGCGAACTGCAAAATCACTATATCATAATCATTTTTAATGTGCCCAGAGTTCTCAATCAATCTGCCTTTTTATCGGGTTCATCAATTGCAGCTAGCCTTTCGACCAAAGGAGGATGAGAATAGTGATATGCAGAATACCAAGCGTCGGTATTCATAGCTGAAAGGTTCTCTTCCTGTCAAACAAACAAGAGTCGGTAAATGTAGCAATTTTGACATGAGAGCATGTTTTGCTAAACCTAGTTCTAAGAAAAAGTTCCTTTTGACTTTCAAAAAGAAAAAATGTAGTTCCCAACTTTGGATGACTTGCTATTTTCTCACTTTTAGTTTTAAGTTTAAAAAAAAAAAAAGTTAATTATTTTGAAGAAAGTTGAATCTTTTTTTTTGATAAGAAGAAGAAAGTTGAATCTTAATGTCAAAATAAGTAATTTATTTACTTCTAACTCTGACCAATAAAGAAAACTAAAGAGGACCTCTATAAAAAATTAAAAATAAACCACTCAAAGGATAGCCTTGTTGTCATGCTTGGTTAGGTAGATTCGACAATATTCACAATATTAAGAAAGAAAAGATAATGTTAAATATCTTGCCATTTTATATTCTATACTGTCCTCAAATTTTACTAAACATGCTGTGTGTTCGCATCACCAGCTTTTAGGTGTTCATTCTAAGTATTACACCATTCCAATTGAATTCAAGAAGACGATATATATATACATATATATATATGGAGATTCCGCCATTACCATTTGAATAGTAAAAAAACTAAAGAAGCAGAATATTCATTTTTTCTAAACACGTGGAGAAAGCAAAAGACAAATCACCTGTAGTTTCACAAGACCAGCGCGAAGTGCAGACCCATATCCAAGCTTCTTGGCAAAAGCATCAGCCTTATAGAAACAAAAATTATGCGAAAATTGATTTTTGTTAAGAGTTTGAAAATGGTCTAGTGCCAGAAAATAAAAATAAAAAACTATGGTATTCATCAGAAGGCTACCTGGAACTCAAATGCTCGGCTTACAAGATTAAGAACAAAGTTCACGAGATGTTGGAGAGGTATCACGGTGTGCTGTAACCGACATTAACAGGATTAACATGCATAGTCATGAAAATTATTGTGATCCTCAATCCATAAATACATGAAAGTTCTAAAACAATTATTACTACCTATAGTAGTAATTAGTAATTTAATATAGCATCATTTGAAACAATCAATTAATACTTGCAGCGTTAACTGGAAACACCAGTCGTGAAAATCAAATTATAGTCGTAACATCAGCATTGAAGATGGTGTGTTCTAAATTCTAATATACATACACACACGTACCAGAAGTGTTTCACTGGACCTGCCATTTATTGCTTATTTGGAAATGACAAGCTGCCCAGCCCAAATACTATATCTAGCCTCTAGTAGGGGGCATTCAAGGAAAATAATAGAGGCGTAATAGGGATCTGTGATAGACTACCAATAGGTGTTTCAACTTAAATTTTTTAAGGAAAATAATAGAGGCATAATAGCAATCTATGAGAGACTACACCAATAGGTGTTTCAACCTAATTTTTCTAGAACAAGCAGAAAGTTTAACAACCATACCATATTAATACCTGAAATAGGATAAGTCCAATAAGAACAGGTTGCGTATCAAACCCAAAACTCTGAAAGAGGTCTTTTGAGTTCCTTACAAGAGTGTAGCCTCCAAACTGCAAAAATGTGAGGATCTGCAGTTGGATAAGAACTTGGTCAGAATTGAAAGTATAAATATCAGCCACATTCCTAAGGAAAAGCTTCTACTCCAATTTATTATATTAAGTATAAAAATGCATGGTTATTGCAGAAACTTTAATTACTATTCCAATACCTCACAACCAACTACTCTTTCCAGCAAACTTAGCCTGGAGGGCTCAAATGGACCATTCGAAAGACTGGGTATGATGAAATACTTCCGTAAATAGCACAATAATACAAGTTCTTATACTAGATATAAATAAGCGCAACACGAGGCAGGTACTGAAGCTACAGAAAAATTAACGAAAGATCCCTTAGTACATTTAATTACATCTTTTTTTCTCATTCCATTTCTTTATAGTGCCACCAAATTATCTCAAAATATGATTGCGTAAGAAATTCAACCATGTTAACCAGCCTTTAAAGTCATCAACCTCACAACAGATACTAAGTAGTCCAAATTTCAAAAATTGGACAAATAAGAGCTCTTAACGATTCCTAATTACCACCATCAATTATGTTACAAAGGAAAGTAAATAAAAAATTCCAGAGAATGTTCCAGGAACATGAAAAGCATTTTAACTCGTCTGGATAATAATTATTAATTAGGCCTCTTCCACCATTATCAATGTACTTTCCTGATATGACAAACAAAGTTAGGATCAATAGATAAAGAAATGGTTGGAAAATGGCCTAGTATAAGATGTATCATTTCTAATATTGAACAGAAGTTCAAACAGACAGTTCTAGCAACAGAACTTTACGCCAAAACAGTAACTCTTAAGGACCTATGAAGAGTTCCAACGAGACTAGACAACCATGCACGTTCTCACACACTTTCCATAAAATATATAGCTAGACCATAATCATTCAGATTATAAATGAAAAATGCAATTTTTTTTTTAGCACACAATGAAAACAGCAACAACAATTGGTTCACTATCCTATACCCAAATAAGTATTTTAATTCGGCCTACTAGAGATTGACAACATACCTGAACTGCAATGAAGGAGTACATTGTATGACTAAGCTTCCAGTGACCCAGTTCATGTGCTATTACAGCAACAACTTCCTCATCTTTTTTGCACTGCATAACATCAGTCAATAAGTGAAACACAACAGAAGAATTGAAGATTTTTATTTTTCACAAAAAATAAATCATGAGATTAGAAAGGATATTCCTTAGATATTTTAAACAAGTATTATCTTCACCAATTTACTCCAGAAGCATAATTAATAAAAGAAAATGAAGATCATATTTCCAAGTACCAAGCGATAGCATTTCCATACCTGCTGAATCAATGTGTCATAAAGGACAATGCGTTTGTTGTTGAAAAATCCGTACATGTATGCCTACAGAAATGTGGAATCTAGATAAAGTCAGAAGCAATAGGTGCATGAGGGGAGCCAAATAGGAAACATTTCAAAAAAGGGAAAAGTAAAGAGGAAACAGATATTAAAACATAATGCATTGACAGTGAAAAACTCTCTGTTCTCTTGAATAAGCCAGAAACACGGATATTGTCACAATTGTAAAGGTGAATTCACTCAATTGTGATTGGGTGAGTTCCAGTTCCAGTTCCATTGGATTCCTTCTTCAACGTCCATGTATCCCAATGTGAAAGCAAAAACATATCATGCCCAAAGAAGTAATCCCCGTGCTCCTCCTAGACAGGTGATTGAGGTGTTGTTCCTAGTGATCTTGATACTTTTTTTTTTTTTTTAACCAACAGAAAACATGCACAATGGATCTAGAAGTCAATTGCTCTACATACATCCAGACCATATAAAACAAAAGCCAAAAACTAATCTGGCCCCATTAAAGCCTGGTGCTAATAGATATCAGAAAACAAGTGCCACAGTTATATGTTGCAGCAATCAATGGGTTCTAGGTTCTAAGCCATTCTTTTTAGTTTTCTTTCTTCCCTTTTTTCGTGTGGATGTGGGGGGCTAATTCTTTGGAAAGGACTAACAACTCAATTCTATATGCAAAGTCCATGTTCTCATAAATGTGGCATCTTTACTTTACTTTGTCATTTGTACCCATGTATTTTCTACATCTCCATCCTTGCCGCTTCTGTCATACTCTCTAAGTTTCATCAACAGAATCTGGTCAAGATTGATTAGTCTTTCTGTTGAGTGCTTGTTGGATATCAGATAATTATCAAGTCTCTCACACAGGTATCTAAAGAAATCTTCCTCCACCTCTGTTCACATGGCTGCCATTCTTTATTTCCTAATATTCCACCATTCTTCCTCACCAAAGAATCCGTTCAGGAATATCACTCAGCTTCATCATACCAACAACTCAAGACCTTACTTTACCTCAATTTTTCTCTACAATATCTGACCCCGTAATTCTGATAGGAGCTGTGTGTGACTTAAGTTCTGTATATTTAAGCTACTGTGCTTTTATTGATCCTCTTATCAGCCAAGAAGAAATTTTAAGATAGTATTGCTGCAAGTGCAGAACTTATTATAATGGTAATTTTAATCATATACGTTTTTATCTAACTCCATCTCTAAGTAGGTTTGATTTTGGAATAAGATTCCATTTTGTTAACCTGTGTGTAATAGATGCCTGGTTTATAAAGTGGAATTTGGCTCAAATCCTGTATCACACTTGTAAGCGATAATCCTTAAGAAAAGGCCAGCTGGAAGGTCGCAATCCTTCTAAAACCAACACCTCAATTGGACAATGATTCTTCATAGATAAGAACTGTCAAGGAAGACAATAACCCAATAAATTATAGAAAAAAATCCAAGATGCTTGAACGAATCCAACAATACTTAACTTCCTTTGCTTATTATGCACACTTCACCCACTCTAAATGATCCTATACTTAGAGCATAAACCTACAAGCTTTGCTCGTCAGAGCACCACAAACCAAATGAAAGCTACAGTATGGCAGATCCTACCATTTATTTGGAAATAAGGCTTCGTTTGTTGGAGTCCAGAAATAAGTTAAAAAAAAACTCTTGTTCAAAAGGTTAAAAAAGAGGAGGATAAAAGAAAGGGAAAAAAAAAGCCACTCATTCCACCATAATTAGAAGTTAGGAAACAAAGCAGAAATTATCCTACACTTTTAACATCATTTGGCTAAGCAGATTTGAATCGTCGGAAAGACCATATTTATTGCACTGCAGACAATCCAAGATATAAATAAGAAAAAACGATCTACTTTACATGTCTATAAATATTCAAATAAAATGCATCCATTAAAAGAAAGCTAGGAACAACTATGATATACAAAGAAAATCCTTACATTGCTATGGCTTGACCTGGTGGATCCATCAACAACGAACAGTTTCTTCAAGGGAAATTTGAGTGATGAAGCAAGATTCTCAATTTTGACCCTAAGCTCTCCATCTGGGAGCTATTTGTTGGCAAAAAAAATAATGAATAAATAAAAGAGCAATCCAAAAAGATATCACAGATGATGAAGTCAGCCACAAATAATATAAAAACTTTTCTGCTTATTGGCTAGTTAAATAGAATGCCAATTTTTCCAAGGTAAAAATAATTAGACAACCCAACCTACCGGCGTGAATTTGTTGAAAAGTGGAGCAATCAAAATTGGGTAAACTGTCATCATGACAAGAGATAGAACAAGCATAAAAGTCCACAGATATATGGCCAAGTAGGGACCTCCTTTCTGCAAT
Organism: Ligustrum vulgare; assembly: GCA_963555705.1. NCBI lineage: Eukaryota > Viridiplantae > Streptophyta > Magnoliopsida > Lamiales > Oleaceae > Ligustrum > Ligustrum vulgare. The sequence continues at coordinate 30,225,484 of OY743189.1, read as the reverse complement.
CAAAAGACATTATCATTTACTAAAATGATTAATCTCTTTCTTTCTGTAAATAATTGCTGAAGTGATTATTCACGATCTATAAATGTTGAGATCATTTATGGGAAAGAAATCAGAATATAAATCGTAATTAAAAATGTAGCAAAAGAATAATGTTGATCCATAAGTAATTATTACCATTAGCAGATTTATTATAGAGAAAATGTACCTGTACTATTACAATTATGGCAGCAACAATAGGTGGACCAATCACTATAGCTAACACAATCCCTTTTATCATGTCTCTGAAGAATAACCATACTGTTTGCTGTAAAAAGAAAAATCAAGTTTCAAAGAAATAAGTTGATTGTTAGGGGGAGAGGATAAAAAAGAAACAACATGCCGGAAAAGTTGAGTGAAAAACAAACAAAGAAAGATATATTAGTAAAAATGGCAAAATTTAAAAAAAATACCTTGTTGAAACCATGGCGAGCCTCGATTACAAAAGTTGAGTACAAAGAAAATGGCAAATCAGTGATCTGTGTAAGGATTTAAAACAACCGTCAAAACCAAATAGTTACAAAGATGCTCATATACAGCTACTTAAATCCATTGAACTGCCAAATACTTGTGTTCCTCGTATCCTAGATATCATGAATTATAACTGCACATCCGTGAAGAAATTGCAAGTAATTTTAAGCTACTGGCCATAATTGACAAATTTGAATACAAAGCACATAAAGTTACGGTGCAAGTGAACTACTGGTCTGAGTTTATTGAAATTCATGTAAGTTTTAACTTATTTGATCTTAAGTTATGGATCATTTTGTAAATCTGATTTCTCTAGCTTGGACATGTGAATGTATAGAACTGAAAATCGATCCATTCAAACTCTCTCATGGGGAAAAAAAGGTTTGGATCTTTATCCCCCACCCACCCCCACCACATAATCTTACTGTATAGGTCAAACAAAATAACTAATATCTGTATCAAAGAAAATATTAGATCAAAGCAAATTTGACTTGGAAATAGAGATCATAATTTAGGTTCGATTAATGAAGCACAATATGAGATTTGAAAATTATATTGCATATCTATAGGACGAGAAAAAGTTCTAGTCATCTTATTTTTTAACCTGATGAATCCTCGTGGAAGCATCCAGCTTCTTAAATGTTTCAGAGCCCTTTATAAGTTATAACTAAAGTACTAAAACAATGACCAAAAAAATTAAAGTGTGCAAATCAGATTTCACAAAGTTTGAAAAAGATAACATGAAGATTTATCAGGCAAAACCTCTTCCAAAAATTACAAGATGACTTCATGCTATTTTGAAGTTGATTCATCGTTCTCAAGGCAAAGCAAATTCACAAAAAAAGACAGACCATCTGATCCAGTAACTGTGATCAACCCCTGTAAATGATAATTTTTTATATCTTCTAATCTAATAAGAAAACACATATACGCACCTGTGACCAAAACATAACGCCTGCTAAAAATGCAAGAGTGTGGAATATCTCATTTTCTGCATTTAGACCAAAATGTACCAAAAAGTCTCCCGACCTCTGCAGTTAAAAAAGAAAAGGAGAAGTCAACAAAGATTTCTTAGACAGAGGAGCTCCAAGAAACACAGAAGCAGTTACCTTCCAAAACCAGGGCAATATCCCGAAGTAAAGAATTGCAGAGTCCATAAGTATGGTTACAAGCTCGTGAACAAAATGAAAATAGCTGAAGTTCAGAAATAAAAACCAATAACAAAGAGACTTGTGGTTAGTTTGAAAATAAGTGCAGGATGCTCGACTAACATTTCAAACAAAAAGTAACAATAATTAACCTTTTGTCAAGACTATAGGCACGAGATTTTTCGAACTTCTCTTGGCTAATTACTCCCATCAAAGGTTTTGGAAGAGTTGGTAATTTAAGAGCAGCATGTTGACGCAAATCAAGGTAAGTCTCAAAAATGTACACGAATATCATAAAGCCTGAAATGTTCCGAAGCCAAATTAGTGGTGGAAAAAAAGTGAAAGCAGACATGGAATGGCAAGTCAGCACAATAATTATATCAATGTATATTCTCCCAGCGAGAAAAAAATGGTAAAAAAAAGCAGTCAGACCACAAAAATAATGTGGTAACAAGGTAAATATAAATTAAAAGCAACATTAGAGGAATTATAAAAGTAAACATTGGATCATTAACAAAATTGAACATTTAACAGATAATCACAAGTCATATAAAAATAACATGATTTTGACAAAGTCTGGAAATAAATGCAGAATAAGTTTTGAACTTTACAAAATAAAAAGTTCCAGTTTTGCATGTGACATACTGAAATTTTCACAATTCTGAAAAAGGCCAAAGTTCGCTACTTTTTTGTAAAACTCAACCTGTACTCACCTCCCAAAAAAAGGTGGGAAGCGGCGAAGAAAGAAAGGAAAAGCCCAAATAAATACATGGAGAAAATTGGATTTCTTCATGTATTTTTTCCCGATAAGACACTAATACAATCAAAATGTTCTATTAGCATCTAACTTGAAGGGTAGATATACATAAAACATTTTGAGCAAATAACTTTTTAGGTTAACCAAGAGAAACATTAATGATGATTGGCAGAGACACAATACAGACACGACACGACAAGTTCACGCCGACACATGACTTTTTAAAAAGTTAGGACACAACACATTGAGACGTGCAAATTAATTTTCTATAATTATTTTAGTTTAGCTCATGTTTGAGACCCATTATTTCAATATAATGTGGTTTGTAATAGTAAATTTTTTGATAATATATAGTTAAAAAGTATGAAATTTTTTTGGGTTTCCGTGTAGATTATTTTATTGGTAAAATGTGTGATTGAAAATAAGGGTGCGTTTGAAACCACAATGTTTTCCCTAGAAAATTGAAATTCCAGCCAAATTTTCCACCATGTAGTGTTTGATTGGTACATTTTTCCAATCAATTCAATTTCCATGATTTTACTAGACGCACGACTTCTCCCCGAAATCAATGAATCCGTTTTCCAATCAACATAGGTAAATTGATTTTCCAAGGAATTGCATTTAACCATTTTCATCACGTTTGATCATTTTTTGTTGTTGTTAATTGATTTATTTTTTTCAAAAAACATTATTATTATTATTATCAAGTACAAATATGTGAAAAAAAAAATGATTAAAATAACTAAATATTGTTTTATTTACCATGGAAAATAATGTTAATCAAACAACAAAAGTTGAAAAATTCCCCACTTTTTTTACCTAGAAAATTAAACCAATCAAATACATTAACTTCTAATTCCCAGTAATTCAATTCCTTGAAATTCATTTTCTTTCCACCCAAATTCTACTCTCGCTATTAAACGCAGCATAAGTTTCGAAAAAAAAAAAAAAAGAGATTTTGAATAACAGATAACAAACATGGGCTTATTATTTTTTATTCGATTTTATCATTTTATTTTAATTTCCGGTGTTTCTCGCTTCCCTTTTCATTTTGATGCATAGGTTGTAGCTTAAACACAAACAAGAGGATATTTTTGTATTCATAGCATGCGGGGAATAGAAAATAGTATGTTTTTCCTGTGATAACTTGGAGTGTCGGAGTACGATTGACACGGGTTCCGGCAGAGTGTACATGCAACCCAATTGATGATCAATACCTGTTCATATTCAAATATCACAAAGAACTTGAGGGAACGGATTCAAGAACACTGCCACGACTACAGATTTCGGATCGGAGATACTCTAGTCTCTCTAAATGGCTAAAGTAATAATAGAATTATAAGAGCTATATCAGTCGGTTCATAATCAATGTACTCAAAACCCTAAAACCCATTTCGACACGTATATGACATACCCATTCAAGCACGATAATAAAATCCTTAATAAGTAAATGTTCAGGACAATAACTAATCAAAAAAAAAAAAAAAATGAATCTCAATAACCGAAAAACACGAATTTCAGAAGCCACCAACGAGTTTAGTTTCATCAAAAAAGGAAATATCTACGGAAAAGGGGTAATTTTATATACGTAATACATGTAATGAATAAAGAAAAACATACCGACAACGGCTTCCATGTATGGAAACGCCATGGTGGATTCAACTTTTTTGCAGGGAGGAACGAGAGTTGGGACGGGGTTTTCGATTTTTTTGAATTTATATATTGAAGCACGTACAGTTTGTACTTGGGGTACTTGGTAAAAAGAAAGAGTGAAAATTATAGACGGTGTGGTATGCTAGAAGTACGAAAATGTCCTAAGCTCATGTTTGGTAGGAATGTTACAATGTGTCCTGATTTTGTTATATTTTAAAAGTTTTTTCTCTTTTTAGGTTAGTCAACTGAAATTTTAATGAAATCCATTAAAATCAGGTGTCTCAACTGAAATTTAATGAATTTCAAAGAAATTCTTGAAAATTTAGGTATCTTCAATAATTAGTGAATTTATAATGATGATTAATAGAATGATAGCCTCGATAACTAATGGATTTATAAGCATTTCATTAATAGAAAATTTTCGAAAGATTTGGAAAAATACACATAACAAAATCATATGAAATTTAATTATTTTTAATGAGATCCTTATGGATTTTTTTGAAATCTATTCAAATCCATGAAAATCATTAAACTTTTTTATATCTCTCAAAACCATCAAAATATTAGTTGAGGATACCCCGTTAATTTAGATTTAAATTTAAGTCAAAGTCAATAATAAATTTCAACGAATCCTAAAAAATTTCCATCCTTGCGTCACAAGACTTTGATTTCTAGCACATCAAAATATAAGGTTGTGTTCTCTTTATATTTCAGTTTTTTGTTTTTATTTTCGAAAATATTTTCTATTTTCAGTGTTGTTTTCAAAATTGTTAAAAACGCGTCGTTTGGTTTGTTATTTTCAAAAACTGTTTTCGGAAATGAAAAGTTGGAAAATATGTTTTATTTGAAATTTTGCAGAAAACTTTTTTCCGCACATTTAATTATATTGATTACGAATAAATTTATAAATGATATTGTTGTAGATTGGGACAACCTTCTTGATCACGGAAAATGATATTTTGTTTAGTTATAATCACTCATCATTCGAATATGATTGGAATAATTTGATAAGTAAAGTATTGTAATATGTACCTAATTAAATTCTATCATTTACAAAGTAAGAATAGAAAATAAGTTTCGATTTTCTAAATTTGAAGAGTCAAATCCATTATTTATCTTAAAAAGGTAAAACAAAGAGTTTTTTTTTAAATTTATTATTATATAGACTCTTCAAAATAAAATAAAAAACATTTTGTATTTCGAGGGTTTTTGAATGAGGAAAACTGTTCTTATTTAGCTAACTTCCAGAGTTTTGTGAAAATAAATTTTAGCTATAAATAATACTATGAATGATACTAGATATGATAATTTGTAAAAGAAAAAAAATCAGTTATAAATAATACTAGAAATAATAATTTGTAAATAATACTAGAAATAAATTTTAGCTAAAAATAATATTAAAAATGATAATTTGTAAATAATAGTAGAAATAAATTTTAGTTATAAATAATATTAGAAATGATAATTTGTAAATGGGAAAAAAAAGTGGTGTTAACTGAATTTTAAAAAAATGAAAACACACGTTTTTCGCGTTTTCGAATTTGTAAAGAAAATGCGGAAAATGTCAAAACTACGTTTTCTGTTTTTTTTTTTTTTACAAAATTTGTTTTCTATTTCTATTTTCATTTTTAAAATTAATATAATAGAATGCGTTTTCTATATTTTCAAAAATAAAAAATAGCTAAAAAATGACAAAGAAAACACAACCTAAACCTTTCGAAAATTAAGTGCGAGATCCACTTTAGAAGAAAAGTATTGCGGGCGTGGTCTTTTTCCGAACGTCACAAAATTGAAAAGGTTAAGGATCCCAATATTATGGTGAATTTTAATTTAGGACAAATTAAATTAAGTAAATATTATGTCAAAAAATTGTATATATAATACATTTTAGTTTCAATTTAGGACTCTATTTGTTAAAAATTTTGCATTTAAAAACATGTTTATTTATATTTTTGACATAAAATATGTGATTGAAAAGTTGAGAGAGAATATGTATGTGGTTAAAAAATGATTTGGAAAATTATGTTATTCAAAAATCTATTTGTTCAGACGTATTCAGAGAGATTAAAATCAGATTTTTAGTAGATTTTAATAAGAGTTGATGAAATATGCGGTTAAAAAATTTTGAATCTCATAAAATATATAGTTCAAATTAATTGTCAACTTTGATTTAAAATAAATTTAGATTTTAATTGGTCCAAACAAGGGCTCGAAGTAACAAGAAATACTGGTACGAGGTTGTCCCACTATCCGATTTCTACATGGTGCAACCACCCAATGAGTAATTGTCACCTCGACGTGGAGTCGGCACCCCACCAACGTTCTTATCACATATACTACATTTCAATTCTCATGATACAATTACAACTATACGAGTTTTTTTCTATTTCAACATACAAAAGAATGGATTTCGTACGAAGATTTGTTGAAGATTTGTTCGATAGTGAACTTGGAGTTGAGGTCATGACTCAACGCCACAATCTCACTTCAATGATGAATTTGTCTGCCTCAACGTCATTCCAATTGCAGAAAACATCGATGATGCCAGTGAGCGAATCGATTTAGATATTAAAAAAATGTTCAAATCTTAGAAAATGATTCGGTTGATATTCCAGGCGCAAGAGGAAAACGAAAAGTCGAAAAATGTAAGAAAATTGCAAAGTGTTAGGAACATTATAAATTGATCTCAACTTGGCGTACAACTGACAAAAATTAAGAGTTCAAAGCAATGTGCAAATATTGTGTACAACAGTCGGCTTGGCAAAAGGGTAGAGGTACTATACACCTCAACCGTCACTTTCACAAGTATGTGATCAAACATGGGTACGTTGAGTCAAATCAAAGTCAATTGCAATTTGGATCGCCCGCTAGTGGTTTTGTATCTATACTTACAATGAAGATGTATTCTGAAGAAGAAAATCAAACTAGAATAGTTCAATTTTTTGCAAGGGCACAGTTGCCACTAGGCAAGTGGACACCTAACATTTCGTTACCTATATCAAATAATATCTTCAACTCGGGTATGTTGGTATTAGTAGAAATACTCTTTGTTCTGATACTATAGCATATTTTTTAAAACTAAGAACTTTAATAACTTATTTACGTAAATATGGTGGTGTTATTTCATTTTCTTTTGATCTTTGGGAAGACGTTAATAAAAAATATTATATAGTTACAACTGCACACCATATTGATCCACTTCAGGTTATGCATAAAAAAAATTATTTTAAAAGTATAGAATTTTCTCATAACGCAACTAACATATTTAATGCTATACTACAAAACAAATTGTTTTATATGATTGCGAAAATAAAATTTGATCATTTACGTTCGATAATGCTAGTGTAAATAAGTTCGTTGTTGATAAATTATGTAGAATTCTTAATCTTGAATTTTGTGAATTTTTATTCCATGTTAGATGTGTGTGTCATAATTGAAATTTAATTGTTCCAGATGGAACGAAACATATTAAAGATCAAATGGGTAGAATCAAGGATGCCTTAGTTTACATAACTATTTCACCAAGTAAAAAAAGGTATTTTGAAGAGTTATATTCACAATATGGTAAACATGCAAAAAAAAAAAAAAAAAAAAAAAATTGTCGCAAATGTAGGGCATAAGTGGAACTCGACATATTTATTACTTAATCATGTGAGGATTATAAACACATTATAACCAAGTGTTATGACAGTAGAATACTTAGAAATGAAAACGAATCTGTATTGGTAGAAAATGACCGAGAAATTATTTTTAAAGTCAAAAGATTTTTGACAAGTTTTTATGATTCAAGCAACATATTATCTGGGGTATACCACCCAACTAGTTTAAGAATTCTTGAACGTCTTTATATTATTGTAAGAATTTTTTATTGATAGAGAAATGATTCATTTTTAAAAAATATGATAATTACTATGAAGATAAAATTTCGAAAATATTAGTAAGATTGACCTAATGTTAATCATACACCATATGCACCATCATGTGTCACTACACTTAAAGACGATGAGGTAGAATTATTAAATTTAAAGGAAGAAATTGAAATACACAAGGATCTTCTTCTTATAGTATGTCCCCTATCTGCCATAATGAATATGATCCACTTGTAATGGTTGAAAAATTATTAGAAAAAAAAAAAAAGAATTACTTAGGAATGTCGAACCTGCTGATTATTTAGAATTTGATTTACTTAGATTTTGACGAACAAACGAACGAAAATATCCAATTACTTTTACCATAGCAAAAGATCCACTAACACCTTCAGTTAACACGATAGCTTCAGAATCTGCTTTTAATGCATATAAAAGGATTTTGTCAGAAGAAAAGAGGTGACTCAAAGAAAATATTTTGGAAGCGTTAATGTGTGCCAAAGATTGACAGAATGCTCATTTTCGCATACAAAATAAGTATGTCGAAATTGCATGCAATTATGTAAATGATATTTAGTTTTAAACTTTTAATTTCTTTACTAAAGTCTTTACACAAATACTATTTTGATTTCAAAACAAAAATTGTATACGTAACAAGTTGTTCGTGTACAATTTTAATTCGACTTACTAGAAAATTCAGTTATTCAAGTCAGAAGTCGATACTAAGCTTGAAAAAAAAAAAAAAACAGATGAGGGTTTTAATTTTTGAACTTTTATATTTTAATTTATTTGCTCAATTATAGTTCTTGACTTATAATTTGTTCATTACTTTTACATTATTTTATTACATTAGTTATTAATTTATTACACAACTAATTATAAATTTATATATAATATATTTTATATAATTTATATTCAACTAAAAAAAAAAATAAAATTGACTCGGCCCACGAGCTGAGCTCAGGGTCAGCTTGGCTCGACTCATTGCCACCACTGCTTCGGCCTAGACGAATATATTATTAATAATTGTAAAAAGTAAAAACTCAAGTGCAGCACGAATCCTCTCTTTATTATTCACAAGCAAATTATTTTAATCATCCTACAATTCTTTACCCCAACCCAACCCAAAAAAAAAACCTCTATGATATTTGGAAGAAGAGAATTCAAAATAGCACACTTGAAAAATTAAACTAGGCAGAAACTACAGTATGATTTTTATATGTACAAAATTCTTAAATTGATTTGCGAAGGACCGTAATATGGGTAGCAAAAGGGTAACTCGTGAGATATAAGCGCATTTCTCATCATTGAACTATAAATGCTGGCCTGCTTTGAGCCAAGTATCTGAACCATGTATTTCATTTATACTGATGACTCATTTCTCGTCTGAATTAGCAATCAAGGAAAGTCGTTCTTCCAAGGATTCGAGCAAATCATGATATTCGGTGAATGCTGAATGTGACTGGACATTGTACACAACCAAAACATTGTGAGTTGTGTAATGCGGGTATCTAACTGAGACATTTATAAAATATTTGTACCTGTAGAGTTATGCTATATGCTTTCCATAACCGCAAATCATGTCTAAACAAATCAAAAAGGACCTGAGAGCACACGAGAAAAAGCAGGATGTCAACTGTCCGAAACCGATACAATTTCATTTAGGTTTCCCTCCAGTTGGGACATCCGAGTGACAAGCTCACGATGGGCAAAACTTCAAAAAAAAAAAAAAAAAAAAAATGCAACGCCATATGCACTGATACTAATTAACATGAAGGCAGATGAAACTCTGTTTAATTCATAATAAAAAGATATAGATGAGTGGTTGATAAGTGGAAAGTACTTATAGGAACATTGTAATGTGGTTGAAAATGAAGTTTGTCCATTTATAAAACAGCAAACAGAGAACTACAATGTGTGTTTTGAGCTGCAAAACTGAGCATTATTGGTGATAAATGATAATATTAATGACTAAGTGCCTGTTTGTTTCTGATTAATAATCAATTTTTGTATCAAAGTCAAAGTCAACAATTAATCACAATTATATATTTCATGGGTCCCACAACTTTTTAACCACACATCTTTTCAACTTTATCAAAATCCACTAAAAATCTGATTTTTAAAACAGGGGCAAAGTATTTAAATAGAATTTATTCTGTTGCCTCACAAAATAAATCACTAGGTACTGGTGTTGCATTACTATTAGCCACATGAACTTCAAAAGTAGGGTCATTCGAATATCTACTATTTGTTGCCCATCAATAAAATGCAAGGTAAGGGCTAAAGCAGATTCAATAATGTTCACACCAAATGGCATAATATCCAGTAACTCAGAAAAGATTGCGTCAACTTTACCTCAGAGCGTCTCAAAAGTGTGGCCAAAACTACTATCCACTCTTTAAACTTGACAGAGCACATCTGTGCCAAGAGGAATTCTGCATCCAACCGGCTTTGCAATTTTCCCATTTGAAGCTACAAAAAACACAAGAAAAAATTTAATCGCTTAAGAAATGTACAATGAGTACAATCAAACTTTTCTCAAACAACACCGTCTGAATAGTTGCTGGCCATCAGAATTGAAATTAAATGGGTAATGAAATCATATGCATTTTTTTCTTGAAAAATGCTTGAAAATATAATTCATGTCTAAACTATTGTTCTACTTAGATGGATTATAGTTATTGGAAAAACTAATATCTCCACTTACAGATATATTCTACACTAGATAGTATAAAACACTATTACAAATACAGGAGAAACCATTTTATTCCGAAAAGAAAGAGAGAGAGAGAGAGAGAGAGAGAGAGAGAGAGAGAGATTATCAGGGAAGCATACAATAGCAATAGCACGAGAGGAGAGAGTAAAACAGAGCATAAACCATGAAAGTAGGGGTACAAGCGAGCCAATTGACTTGAGTCTGCTCAAATTGAGCTGAAGCTGCTCTAACCAGTTTATTTATTCGAGTTGGAGCACAATAATTGTTCTGATCATTTTCATAATTATACAACTTTGTCTGTTTTTTGTATTACTTACGTTTCAGTGATTTCAGGTTGTTGGATCTTGTTTCAATATCAAACTTTATTTTCTCCTTCATTCTGTATTATGAATTTACATAGGACATAGAGAGCATTTATCCAACTCATTCTTACCATTACACCTTTTTTGGATCCCGTATTTGATGTTTGCTTCTAAACTTTCAGTGTTCGTATTTTCCTTTGGACAATGGCTAGCTGAGTTAATAATAGAACTGTGCTATGTTTTATAAATTAACCAGGTTCAAGCATCAGTATTGATGTGTGATAGATCTCGAAAGGAAGTTTGAGATCAGTATTAAGGAGCTCAAGGTGCTACCTGTGTCAACTTTAGCTCGGTTTATTTTCATCAACAAACACCGGCCTAAGCACCAATTTGAACAAATCATAAACAAAAAGACTAAAAAAGTTATAGATGCTCAAGTGGGACACAAAAATTACTAGACTTCCTGTTAATCAAACTCATCAAAAATATCAACAGAGCATGAGTTTGATGATGCGTATGAAATTGTGGGGTTCCAATTTCCATGCAAACTTCCTTCATCCACAAAAGGTGCACAGGAACAAATATATCCAGTTAAATTACCTTCTGCCCTATCAGTTCAAGCCCTGAAGCAAAATTCTCCAAGCGAGCACTTCCATATCTTTCTCGCTGAAGATATTCCTGCAATAATCATCATGCTTTCTCACATTCCTAATAGTGGTAGAGAATATGCGACCTGACTAAAAAAGTTTGGTTCTCTTACGACTAGATCAAACTGTGTGCCTTTGACAAATGCAACAAGCTTTGAAAGCTCTTTCCCAGACATCAAAAGGCTGGCATGGCTTTCCAAAATTTTTTTTACAGAAGAAACATGTGCACTCTGCTCTTTAAATGAGGAACTGATATAACATTCAGAGAAAATGAAAATGTTTGTTAGTATCATTTCAAATTATCAATAGAGAACTCTAATGATTGCAAAGTAATCTATTAGGTACTATGTTTACCTTTTCAAATCCATGGATTGCCTCCTAAAACTAGAAGGGAAAAGGAAATAGCCCAAGAATCTAGGGGAAAGGTTCTCAGAATCCGTGGTAGTAGGTTCATATTCTCTTCCAGATCTCAGGAGAAACCTTACCTGATAAACCACAAAAAACAAAAGAGAGGCCATTAATCCAAGAATTTTTGTATGATAACCTTCCTGAAAAGCATGTAAAGTAATGTGGATGCAGTACCAGTTCCCCAGCCAATTCGTATAGAGATTCATCAAGAGTTGCCTAAACAATGCAGACTTCCTTGTCAGTATGTATCATAAATGTTAGGAAACAGAAGATGCATAGAGCCAGATAAGAAGAAGCACATATACACGTTGCATTTTAACAGCTCCTGATTTAAAGTAAAAATCTATATATATTATTACATTAGGACAACTTGTTTGCGACAGAAATGAAAAAATGACATGTGCGTCTAAGCATTTCCATAAAGTCATTGAAGAGCAATAGGAAGGGGAATAATTCTTCAGAAGGTAGTTGTCTAATTCACTATATTTATGTAGTTACATGTTCTTATAACATGTTTTTTTTTTTTTTTTTGCCACAGTGAGAACTATTTGCATCATTTGCAGTAATTAAAGAAATTATTTAGTGGATTAGTAGATAACAGTTCAAATTGTCCATTTCTAAAGTACACGTGACATTAGTTTTTTCAGCATTAAATACTTCCCAAGTATCTTTATGTCTTAAACACCAATATCAGCATAAGATTCATATTTACATTACTAAAGTGCCCACCTTTTGTCCAAAATCAGACACATTAAAATGTAAAGTATAGCAGGTGTAGAGCAACTGGGTTTCAGGAGCTAGCATAATAAATATTGAATAGTTTGAAGCTCCAAAGACCATCCAAATATATTGTACTAGATAGGAAATTTCTGGTAAAATACATAAACAATAGTTACATGTAGGGCTGTTGCAGGAAATGAAAAGTCAAGCCTGATAGCCCTACTGCATTTCTACGTAGACCATTGACATGTCCAAATGTTGACTCACACACACAAACACAAAGAGATGGAGTCGCCCTACACATGCGCGTATAGGCATGTGTGTGAAAGAGAGGATATACAACCCACCATTACCTGCAATAGACGCAAGGCGCAATATTGACTCACAGCTGGACCTTCCAGCTTAGCAATAACCTGTGGCAATATGTACAATGAACAAGGACCGAGATTAGCATACACGATGATCTGTATACAGAAGATGTTATGGAGAAGCTACCTTTATAATAAATAAAGGCACCACTGTCAACGAGACCACATGGCTAGGAAATCATTCTTCGACACAATTCCATTACCACAGGTCAAGTACAATAATACCATATATTCAGTACATTTAAAATACACTCACAGTTACAGAACAAGAAGTCAGAAGTTCAAATACTTTTTCTGGCATGAAAATGCTTACACGATAAGAAAAAAAATTGCCTCACCGACGACTAATGATTTGTAAAATAAGTTAACTCGCAAATTCTACTCAGCAGCCTAACAAAGTAGGGAAGTTTAACAAAAATGCAACGTAAAGAAAAGGTTAATCAATAGTTGTATTGGTCAGCAATTGCTTCTCTGAGAATATGACACTAAGTACTTGTTTGGTATATCTTAAAAAGTGGGCAAAAAGTTGGGTCAAAGTTGACAATTAATTTTAAATTTTTAACCATACGTTTCATTAGAAGCACAACTTTTCAATCACATATTTCATCAAATATTATCAAAATCTGCTAAACAATTTATCAAAAGCTTTGTCAACAACCCCTAACTATAACGAGCGAGCAAATACTTCAAGCAGAAACTTTTACATCCAGATGCCTTCTTTCTTTTAACTTGATAATGAAAATGGGATAAAATAAGGGTTGTCAGAGTCCATGATAGTTTAAAACCAAAAGGATTTTGAACAACCCATTTTCTTGCTGTTAGCTCTTACAAGTATGTAGCAGGCTGCAGTCCGATACCATCTTCGTTGAAAGCATTCCTCAAACAACCTGTAAATATAATTTGATCACACCATCAATGTTCTCACATCGAGATTTCCCAAATAGTCAAATATCATTTTCAAGTTCAATTTTTTGAAAACGAAAGGAACCAGTACGCAAATCACCTTTCAAATCGACTAGGTAGAATAATAAATTACCATACTTCAAATTCAATTGAAGTGAAATCATTTCTTAGCACTGTCTTTCCTAATAAAGTGCATACTTCTATAATTCCACATAGAGTTAATCCAAACGTTTAGAGCTGCAAGATTGGCATGATACCAAAAGCAAAATAGTACTATAAAAATTCAACCTTTCAGAGCTTCTGGATTGTCATGGCATCAGATAAGATAGTAGTTGGCTAGTTGCTCCATTGAAATATAATTCATCACATACAATCATGGAATAAAAAGGCGTTTTGAGGCAAGCCTTGACTCAAACTGAGGCGTGATCTGGCGCCTTGAGGCACTGAAAAGGAACTTTTTTCTGTGAAGCAGGCACCTCATACGTTATATGAATTTTTATTTTTTTTTTAAACTTGGGCCTTAAAACAATAAGATAAAAAATATAAACTTGAGCCTTTTTTCAATTGCAAAATGAGTAAAAGATATCCCAAACATAATATTTTTGATAGTCGGGTCGTTCTTTTTTTTAGGATTTTCTCACCTTGAGGTATGTATAAATTTGGAGTTTTCAATTGCAAAATGAGTAAAAGATATCCCAAACATAATATTTTTGATAGTAGGGTCGTTCTTTTTTTAGGATTTTCTCACCTTGAGGTATGTATAAATTTGGAGTATTCAACTACTAATTTTGGGCAGTGTATACAGATGCTACATTAGCTATGCAGTAGACTATTTTTTATTGGTGAAGTAGACTCTTTTTATATTATTTTAATTTTTAACTTTTTTAGGGTTTGTGGTGAGGCTTGCACCTCAAAGAGCCTTGAGGCTTACGCCTCACCTCACGAACGAAGAAATTGCCTCGGTACCTATTCCCGCCTTTTTAAACATAGCATCTTTATCGGGATGACATGGATTTTTACCAAAGAAATAGATCTTTCTTTTGCAGACAGCACTAATGGTGAATAATACTATTCTGATCTTCTATTCAGCTATTTTCTACAGAGTTCTTCCCTCTGGCCAATAATTGTTAAATTTAACTTTGAGAAGTGAGGAGTTCACACGGTTGCTTTTCTAGGCTAAGATGGATATCGCGTATGAGCATCTTTGAGTATCATCATTTTCTAAAAAAGTATAAACTCTAGAAATGGATTCAGTGTGAACAGGGTCTCAATAGATTTTTTTTTTTTTTACAATATAAGATATACAATTATACATGATTCGATACTCCGATTACATAACTAAATGATTATACAACATAACATTTTCACCTAGTCAGGTGATTTCAGTTAAGTCCTTAACCAGAATCTACAATGTTCTGCATGAAAAGACCACAGAATTATCTATCCCCAAAAGTTCATGCAAGGTATTGCAGTAATCTTTATATAATAATAAGATAAGAGAAGTAGAGACAAGAAAGGACCAAAATTGAAACTTCATAGTCTATAAAATAAAAGGATTGAGATACAACAAAAAAATGAGTAACGTACTCTGTTGATCGCCCGGCAGCAGAAAACAAATCTGCCCAATGTCGACCATCAGTTTTTCTTGCAACACTGACAACAACATCAAAATACTCGGGAAAGCTTCTGATTAGATGGCACGTTTTCTCCAAAAGAGAAGAATTTGCAGCATGATTTGAAGAAGCTGTCTGGTTCTTGCTTGTATTCTGTCTGTAGAAAATTGTTAGCAAATCATTTTGGGTGTTCAAACCATTTTATTTTCTCTATATTATAAAACTGACTCAGGAATTGAGAAAACAACTAACCCTGGCCACAGTTAATTTTCATTACATCCACTTCTAATCTCAATAGAAATGAGGCAATAAATACAGCTAAAGTTTCAACATATGATTTGTAGAGCATTTTAGCCTGTGCTTGGGTTACATATTTTTTTCTAAAAGGTAAAGCAAACTTTATTTTAACCACACATTTCCTAGGACCCACAAGTATTACCACTTATCCACCACTCATTTCTTGAATAGTAACTTTTTAGTTATAAAAATGAAACATGACAGAGGCTCTGTTATTGATATAAAATTATACAAGAAAAATAGAAGTATAATGTAAAGAAAAATCAAATTCGAAATAATTTATTTTGAGGTTCAAATTTTCTTATTCAATTTTCAAATAAAAATAGCACTTTATTTCCTAAAGTATTCCAACACCACGTTTTTGAAGTGGTAACCAATAATCCCACATCGAGCACAAGTAAAGGAAAAAGGTTAACGAAGCAGCTAAAAGAATGCAACAAATGGTAGGGAAATAATAACTTTCTGGGTCTTTAACTCTTTTGACATTAGTTATTGGGCCTGAGAAATTCCATTTTTTAATTAAAGATTAACCGGCCGCACCAAAGAAATCGATGTTGAGTCAATTAGACTGTGGTTGGACCTTGCCTTTTAGCCAGTTTTTCCGATTGAATCTGCCTGTCCAATTTTGACAACATGGTATTTTCTTATCGAAGATTTGAAATCAGACTTTTTCAAGACAAATGCCACTCACCAAACTTTTTTAAGAAAAACCACTACATACACACAGAGAAGACAAGAACAAATCATAGAGCCCTTGTATGGCCCCCATTTTTTTAAAAACCAAGTTTTTAAAACACTCAATCTCAATCATTCATTTTAGCCAAGCCCACAATATTTGACTTTTCAAACAATTTTTAACTACGCATTCTCCGAAAAATACTATTCAAAACTACATTATTTCCAGGCTCAAACAGGCAGAATGTCAAGTCAAAAAGGACACGTGACTTAATGACATAATTGATTCAATCAAAATACATGGGGGGATTATGTAATAATATTTGTTCCTAACATGCCGGAAATAAAGATGGTTTTAACTCGTGTTCAAGTTTTGGTTGGATTATTCAAATAGCTTAAGGTATTACGCGAATATCATCAATGACCACTATCTATGTAAAATATACCTTTTTGATTTAGTCAATAATCAGATTTTAGTAGATTTTGATAAAAGTTAATGAAATGTGTGATTGAAAAGTTGGTAGAAGTTGTGGGTCCCATAAAATATGTGGTTGAAAATGAGTTGGGGAAACTAAGGCTGCGTTCTCTTTGTGTTTCAGTTTCCTGTTTTCATTTTCGAAAATGTTTTCTGTTTTCCATTTTCTGTGACTTTTTTCGAAATTGCTGAAAACGCGTTTGGTTTGTTATTTCTGAAAACTGTTTTCGAAAATGAAAAGCTGGAAAACGCGTTCTGTTTAAAATTTTGAAGAAAATTATTTCATATTATTTGTGAATATAAATGAAATAAAGATATCATATTTTGAGTTACACAACAAAAATAAATGAAATAACCCCTATCACACAATTTGGTTATACAAAAAAAGTTCAAAAATTCATGTTGCCCTTCTAAAGTAATCGTTCCACATTTGAGTAGTAATTTTCCCTTCTAAAGTAATCGTTTCATTTAATACTTTATATAGATATATCCTTCTAGTAAGCACTCATAACGTTTAAAATTTAAGTTTCAATAAAATTTGCAAAAATCAATTTACGTTAATTAATTATGCCCTTACAAAATAAGTGTCTACAATACAAAAGTAAAAAAGAAAGGTTTAATAATTAAGCACATGATACATCATCAGAAAGATGGTTGAATTTGGAGTTCTACGCAAAAAACAGAGTGCAATTTGGAGTTGTACATCAAAAGTTATACATGTTTGAAGACAATGACCTATAAAGCAAATACGAAAAGGACTAAATTAAAAGAAAAGTAAAATTTGTGAACTAATGTGCAACAAAATCTGAAGTTGAGGGACCTAAGTTGCAAATAAATTAGGATATTTTCGAAAGAAATTTCAAAATTTGAGGATTAAAATGACAAGTTTTGAAAATCAGGGACCAATAATGTAATTAAAAATGATAAATTTTGACAAATTTCAAATTTTTTTGATTATTTTAATTTTTTTTTTTTTTAAGTGGAAAACGCGGAAAACGCGCGTTTTACGCGTTTTCCACTTACAAGGCAAAAATTTTGGAAAACGCGAAAAACGTGATTTTCACGTTTTCCATTTCCTTTACAAATTTTGAAAACGTTTTCCGAAAACGGCTCAAGAGAACGCGTTTTCCGCGTTTTCGGAAATGGAAAACGGAAAACGACTGGAAAACGCCAAAGAGAACACAGCCTAAGTGTCTGTTTGGCAAACCAAAAGAAACAAGTTTTTAAACATGTTTTTTTTTACACAATTTTTCAAACCACTTTTTAACCACAAATATTTTTGTTAATGGGCTGTCATGGGATCTCAAAGATCCTACTTTCCTAATATACTTGCGTAAATTAATCCTAATTCTAAGGGATTTGATTGTACATATTATTTCCTAGATTAGAAGATTCAATTGTGCCTTACTATAGTTAAGTAGTTGTAGTTGTACTATAAATACTAGAGATATAACCTCAATTAAAGCATCGAATAAAATATATTTTGACATGGTATCAGAGCCTTCATAGAATCCTTAAGAGTTCTTTGATTTTTGAAGTCATTGAGGATTAAATTTTAATCCCGTGACTGACCTTGGATCTTGGTGCTGATTTCATCAGCTTCTTCGTTCGGTAGGCTCATTAGGAAGGGATTCCGATACTTCCTTACACAGTCGGACCGTCTTTACGTGAAAATCAGGGACGCCAGACGCACGGTTAATCTGCAACGAACCCTTGCTGCCAGTGATTTACGCTGTCTGGGTTAGGTATTGTTGGTGTTCGACGAGACCTTGCTGCCGGTAATCTGCGCTCTCGGATTCGGTCTGCGACGAGCCTGGCTGCTTGCGATTACTGCTGTCGGGATCGAAATTGGACCTATTTCAGTTGCGGTTTAGGTATCGTCTTTTCAATTGGGCTGTAATACTTGGGCTGGTTGGTCCGTTTGAGTAGTGGGTAATTGATTTGGACGTGTGTGATTTGGGCTGTTTCATTTTTTTGGTTTATTGGGCTTTAATTTTCTTGGAGCTATCATGTCTGGAGAAAATTCGATTGTTCGCTTTAATGGTAAAAATTACTCTACTCGGGAGTTTCAGTTCCGAATGTTTGTTAAGGGTAAAGAATTATGGGGCCATGTGGATGGATCATCTCAATCTCCGACAAACCCCAATGAGCTTAGCTCATGGGAGAGCAAGGACACTCGGATTGTTTCTTGGCTACTGAGTTCGATTGAGCCACATATGGTCAATAATCTTCGCTCCTTCACGACTGCTAAGGAGATGTGGGATTATCTTCGGCGAATTTATTATCAAGATATTCCGCACGAAAATTTCAATTGGAGTTGGATATTGGAAATTATCGACAAGGAAATATGTCAATTGAACAATTTTATTCGGGTTTTCTTAATCTGTGGAGTGATTATTCTGGATTAGTACAAGCTAAGATTCCGAAAGATGCATTAGCTGCTTTGCAAGAGGTTCACTCTGAGAGCCAACGTGATCAATTCTTGATGAAGCTACGACCCGAGTTTGAAAGTGCACGTGCTGGGTTAATTAATCGCAATCCTGTACCCTCCTTAGATGTCTGCTTGGGAGAACTTCTGCGTGAGGAACAACGTCTTGCTTCACAACTTGAAACCACACAAGACTCCGCCAGTAGTGAGATGGTCAATATAGCCTACGCTGCTCAAGGTAAAGGAAAATTGAAATCACCGCCACAATGTTACAGTTGCAAGGAATTGGGCCATATTGCAAAACACTGCAACAAGAAATTCTGCAATTATTGCAAAAAGGAAGGTCATATTATTAAAGATTGTCGTGTGCGGCCTCAGAATCGATCCACACCTGCTTTTCATACAGCAGTTCAACCTACTCGTGTCACTATAAACTCAGATCAGCTGGATGGTTCAAGTTCTTCCTCGGCACTCACACCTGAGCATGTTCAACAGATGATTATTTCTGCTCTTTCGGCGCTTGGTCTCCAAGGTAAGAATACATTAGTTACCTCACCTTGGTTAATTGATTCCGCGGCTTCTAATCACATGACTAGTAGTCCGAAAGCTCTACATAATTTTCGTAAATATGATGGAAAGCAACATATTCAAATAGCCAATGGTAGTACTTTGCCTATTACCGCAGTTGGAAATTTGGGGACCTCCTTCACTGATGTGTTTGTATCTCCTGATTTATCTGCTAATTTAATTTCTGTTGGACAATTGGTTGAAGACAATTGTGCTCTTTATTTTGATCGTTATGGTTGTCGTGTGCAGGATCAAGCGTCGGGGAAGGTGATAGCAAAGGGGCCTAAAGTGGACCGTCTCTTTCCTCTTTAGTCGTTTTCTATTCCTCGTTCTATTCATGTTGGTTATTCTACTACTGTTACCAATAATGGCCATTTGTGGCATAAGAAATTAGGACATCCAAATTCTGTTATTTTGACACATTTAATAAAACATGGTTATTTGAGCAATACAAATGTGTCTTCCTTATCACACGAGACTTTTGATTGTGCATCTTGTAAACTTGGTAAAAGCAAATCTTTACCATTTCCTTTAAATGGTAATCGGGCTTCTGCGTGTTTTGAAATTATCCATACTGATGTTTGGAGTATGAGTCCCGTTCTTTCTCATGCTCAATATAGGTACTTTGTTACATTTATTGACGATTATAGTCGATTCACTTGGATATATTTTCTTCGTTCTAAGGCTGATGTATACTCTATGTTCCAAAATTTTGTTGCCTATGTCGAAACACAGTTCTCGACATGTATTAAGATCTTACGTTCTGACTCTGTGGGGAATATATGTCTCGAGATTTTCAATCTTTTCTACAACAAAAGGGTATCCTTTCCCAACGCTCTTGCCCTTACACTCCCCAACAAAACGGGGTTGCTGAACGTAAGAAGCGACACCTTTTGGATGTTCGTACGTTGCTTCTTGAATCCTCTGTTCCTTCTAGGTTTTGGGTAGAAGCTCTTTCTACAGCTGTCTACTTAATAAATCGTCTTCCATCCCAGACCCTGCAGCTTGATTCCCCATATTATCGTTTATTTGGCGTTCCTCCTGATTATAATTCCTTACATCTATTTGGTTGTGTATGCTTTGTTCACTTACCTCCCACTGAACGTCATAAACTTACTGCCCAATCTGCTCGATGTGCATTTCTTGGATATAGTAATTCTCATAAAGGGTTTGTGTGCTATGATGCAGATGCTAACAAAATTCGTATTTCTCGACATGTAGTTTTCTTTGAAAATCACTATTTCTTTCCTTATGCTAACAATTCAGTTTCTTCTTCCATTTCCCTCCCTTCTTTTGATGATGTGTCTGGAATGATTAATCGTTTCAAGCCAGGTGTTGTTTATCAGCGTCGTCGCCCATTGCCTCTTGCTATCGCTGATCCGACTCCTGGTCCTATTTTACATGAGCCTCGCCGATCTAATAGAGTTTCTCGACCACCAGACAGGTACGGATTTTCACTCTGCTCTTCATAATACTCCTGTACCTAGATCTTATTCTCAGGCTTCTACTCAAGAGTGTTGGCGACAGGCTATGGCAGACGAACTTCAGGCTCTTCAAGACAATCATACTTGGGATATTGTTCCTTGTCCTGTTGGAGTTAAGCCTCTTGGGTGCAAATGGGTTTATACGATTAAGTTACGCGCTGATGGTACTATTGATCGGTATAAAGCTCGTCTGGTTGCACTTGGGAATCAACAAGAGTATGGCCTTGATTATGAGGAAACATTCGCTCTCGTGGCCAAAATGACTACTGTTCGCACAATTATGGCCATTGCCATCTCGAAAGGATGGTCGCTTCGCCAAATGGATGTTAAGAATGCATTCTTGCACGGTGATCTTACAGAAGAAATATTTATGAGTCCTCCACCTGGCATGTTTTCTTCTCCTTCTTCAGAGGTTTGTCGCTTAAAGCGATCTTTATATGGTTTGAAACAAGCTCCACGAGCTTGGTTTGAGAAGTTCCGATCTGCTCTTCTACATTTCACCTTTACTCAGAGTCAATACAATTCCTCCCTTTTCTTTCGCACAACTCTTAATGGGATTGTTATACTTCTTGTGTATGAAGACGACATTGTGATCACTGGTTCTGATTCCCAGTTGATTGAGCAACTCCAACATCAATTACAATCTTCTTTCCATATGAAAGACCTTGGCCCCTTGCAGTATTTTCTTGGACTTGAGGTTCAACTTTGTCCAACTGGTGCATTTCTACATCAACATAAATATACACAGGAACTGCTCTCATTAGCTGGTCTTCAGGATAGTAATTCCGTTCTTACACCTATGGAGGTCAATTTGAAACTAAGCAAAGACGGTGGTGATCTCTTATCTGATCCATCAATGTATCGCCAACTGGTGGGCAGCTTGAATTATTTAACTATTACCAGACCTGACATTTCATTTACTGTCCAACAGATTAGTCAATTTATGCAAGCTCCTTGTCAGAACCATTTAGCTGCTGTTCGTCGTCTTCTTCGTTATCTTAAAGGTACCTCTGGACGTGGTTTGTTCTTCCCATCTGGGACTTCCTTACACTTAGTGGGATTTAGTGATGCAGATTGGGCTGGTTGTATTGATACTCGTCGCTCTATTACTGGTTGGTGTATGTTTCTTGGTGGTGCTCTTATTTCTTGGAAAAGTAAGAAACAAGCTCAGGTTTCCAAGTCTTCCACTGAGTCGGAATATCGGGCAATGTCATCAGCTTGCTCTGAAGTTTTATGGCTTCGGGGTTTATTGGGAGAAATTGGGATTACACAACCTTCTCCTACTCCTCTTCATGCTGATAATACAAGTGCTATTCAGATTGCTAGTAATCCGGTTTTTCATGAGCGTACTAAGCATATTGAGGTGGATTGTCATTCTATTCGTGAAGCACTTGGACGTCATGAGATTTCTTTACCTCACATTTCCACAGAAAATCAAACTGCATATGTATTTACCAAAGCTTTGTCTCGGCATCGTCATCAATTTATGGTTGACAAATTGATGCTTCTTGATCGTCCAACATCAATTTGAGGGGGGATGTTAATGGGCTGTCATGGGATCTCAAAGATCCTACTTTCCTAATATACTTGCGTAAATTAATCCTAATTCTAAGGGATTTGATTGTACATATTATTTCCTAGATTAGAAAATTCAATTGTGCCTTACTATAGCTAAGTAGTTGTAGTTGTACTATAAATACTAGAGATATAACCTCAATTAAAGCATCGAATAAAATATATTTTGACAATTTTATCTATCCAATTTTCAACCACATATCTTACCTAGAAAACATAAAAAAAACATGTTTTTAAACACTTCCCAGTTGCCAAACAGAGGCTAAGTTTTAAAAGATGGGGCCCAAATAGGAGCATAATTTATTGAAGTTTTACGGAAGTATATAATGAAATAAAGGCCATATGCTTGTTATAATGCAAAGTCCCTTCAGATCACCTGGAAATTTCAGCATCAAACACTGTAAAAAGAAGCCACTCCAGGCAATGAGAAAAATGCGGCTTCTCAGCTGACAAATATGCCAGGCGTAAAGCTTCTTCCCTCTTGTCCCTCTGCCAAATTTAAAAAAATAAAATAAAAAATCAGAGGTAAAATGTGAAATAAAAGAAAATGCTGTACGATTAATGATGTTGCTGCCAAAAAGCGAAAAATGAAAGCGACCACATTTTCCATAAGCATCAATGAGCATATTGTTTACAATCTCACCACTAAATAAATATCATGTTTATAACTCTCCATCTGTGATAGGTTATTACAAGTTTAAGACTAAAATGTGAAGTTGACTGTCAACAATTTCATAGGTGATGCAATGTTTGTTTCATAAAAATAAATATATCAACTAGATGTAATGCATTACTAGAGTACACAGCGTCAATTATTGTAGCTAACTTGTACCTGAAGAAGATGCCTAAGCAGACAATGCAATATGGTTTGAGCTTGCGGAGATGGCTCAAAACATGGGAACTCCGTGCAAGCTGAGAATGACATTCTTTGGGAAACACCAACTACAACACCAGCATTAGGAAGTAGACCAAGGGGGTATACCTCACGATCAAATTCCAGCTCTGGGTCCAACTAAGGGTTCAAATAAAAGCACACAATTGAGACAAATGAAAAACCCCCAAAATCAAAATTCTCATAGCAGCATATTAAAAGAGTACAAGTACCATTTGATTGTTTCAGTAAGTTGCCTCAACAACATAAAACAATCTTATTGAAAAGACCCTAAGCTTAGTACTAAGTCCCAAAATTTACCCTAACCCATTTCCCTATCCTTTGTCCTTCTAGACAGAAAGCTTAAAAAGTAGTGTAAAGAACTGCTAACGTGATTATTCTTGAATATGCAGTTATGCACCATCAATAGGTTGTAATGTATCATACCACAAAGGAAGATTTTGTTCTCATATCACCATTTCTTTGAAACCAAACATTTGATAACTGTATCTAACTACTTTATAACTTGTTCCTGGGACTCATTTCCTACAAAATCCAGCTGATAGCTTCATAGATGAACGTGGAAGGTTCTATAATGGATTAGTTTAGAAAATCACATATATGCAAAAAGAATTCTGATACAAGGGAACATATAATCACAGTATTAAAAACTTGAGTACCTGCAAGAAATCTTCCTGCTTAAAAGGGTCAGCACCTGGAGATGGATACCAAACCTGCAATGATAAGCTTCCAACAATTTTTATATCAGACAAGTACAATAAAAAATTATATATTGGAAGAATTAATTGCTACAGAAAACTGTTACCTGCATTCCACGATGTCCATAGTCTAACCAGGAAACTTCCTCAATTAAGTTGGTTTTGTCATTTGATTGACCACAGGTAACCCAGAATAATTCAACAGAGTCAGTGAGGCCTATCTCTCGCCCATCATCCAAATCAAGTAGGGAAAGCTCTCCAGTTGTCCTCAGTATTAAACACCTAAAAGGCAATTGGTCAATCATCAGAACATGGCACCGAAAGGCGCTATTTATCAGATGCGAAGTATAAGCAGATACCTGGCAGGTTCTCTGGCTACAAAATCTGGTCGAGAAGAGAGATCATTTCTTGAGATGTATTCTAAAGGAAACTGATCGGGGATAAAACGCATAGCAGCAGGATGGCTCTTTGCTGTCATGATTGAGAGCTCTCGTACTGTAGAAAGCTGTTTGTCATTTTATCACTTAAAAGTGCTTGAAGAATAATTTTTATTACAACAGTCTCATAAGGTAATTTTTTCAACATAATTAGCTTATAAGGTCTATCAAAGCGTAGTATACATTAATTAATTCTAAGATAATAAGTGCATCCTCTTTAAAGCATTTTATTACCTGTAAATCAGGAGTACTGGAAGGTGTCAATTCACCAGATAGTTTTACATGATATATATGAACATCAAAAGGGCGATACGTGACTAGTAAATAATCTTGATAAACATCGATGACCATTGGCTCAGCGAGCAATGTTTTCCGACAAAGCAAGGAACTCTGATCGAGGTGATATCTCGGATAGAAAAGCAATTCATATCTGCAATGACCAATTAATAGGATGGGACTAGATGTTAAAGGTATAAACAGATAATTTATAACAGTCTTTGCACTAAATAAAATGAAACTTTTCAAAAGCATAATATTGGAAGCTTTTGCAGCACGGATATGCACAATAGTTCATGAATTGCAGATAAAATTTGTCTCTTTAAAAGAAATGAATGTCAAGAAAAGAATTGAATGTCTCGGACTCTGGTAAGAGATTTGGGTACGAGTGTAGATTCAAATGTCTACCAGTGAACTGCCACATTTTAGAACCCAGCACTCAGGAATGTCTTTTCGAGTAGGAGGTTTGCACAAGCAAGCAGCAACAGGAGGAAGAGTAGAAGCTGGAACTTTTGGAGCAGAGTCAGACTCGTATGATGTGTGGGATATAATATTTCATGATAACTAAATCAGTGAGCAAAATTAGCCTACACCATATGTCAAAATTTTAGGATGTCTGCTTGTCTTTTTTTATCTAGAAGCAAATCTACCAGCCTAAATTAATTCAATCGTTCTTCGAAAAGATGAAAAGTAGTATGTCAAACATAAACTTACAATACTTCCAAACCTAACATGCTAAATTTAATCCTCTAATACTTCCAAAGTGAACCGACTCCATATGGATTGTTCTTCACAACAGAAATCTTCATCGCCTTATGTATTTTTTTGCTCTCAAATATCATTTTTGTCTAAAGCCTAAATTAATTCAATCGTTCTTCGAAAAGACGAAAAGTAGTATGTCAAACATAAACTTACAATACTTCCAAACCTAACATGCTAAATTTAATCCTCTAATACTTCCAAAGTGAACCGACTCCATATGGATTGTTCTTCACAACAGAAATCTTCATCGCCTTATGTATTTTTTTGCTCTCAAATATCATTTTTGTCTAAAAAATAAAAAATACTAAAGATGCCAAAAGCCTAAGCAAGAAGCAAGTTCGCTGCAGCTGAGAAATAGATAATTACATAAAGATGTCCAATATACAAACTATTTTCTGAAGAAATAGTGGAATGTAGTTAATGGTTCTAAAAGGACATAAAAAATCATCCGGTAAAAAATTAATTATATGTGCTTACGTGTTGGAAGAATCAATATAGTTGCAGACAACAACAATTTTTCCCAGCCATAGCAATCCCCTGCACTGTATCTGTTGTTCCTGAGTAATATCTCCAAACACTCTCCACTTTTTCAGTCGTATATCATACAGGATTAAACCATGACGGCCAGCAACCGCTAAGTATAGTCCATCCTTGCTAGCAGCCACATGCATAACTGGCCAGTTTTGGGAAATATATGAAACCTGGTATAAGAAAAATATTGTGAGAAACAATAATGTACAAGAAATTAAACAGAAATCAACTTCATAGGTTGCTGTACATAACTGGAAGATTGAGGTGCAAGATTTTGAGTTCTTCGGTATCTTCAGACTGCACAACTAGCAAACGATCTTCACCATAGATAACTTGGCGTACATAAGTTGTACCAGAAACACCTCTATTGAGGCAGCATTTGCCAAAAGAGAAGGCAATAATCCTGTCAGAAGATCCTTCCTCAATAGCATAAAGTCTATATCCAAATTCATCCCAATGCATCAGCGAGGCACCACCTATCATCGGTTCATATTTGTGATCAGGGTTTGGCTTGATTACAGGAGATGAAGCAGAACTCAGACCTATTTGACGGATTGTAGACATCAAGCGACACCCTGAAACAGACCAAACTGCAAGTCCTCTTAACTGCCATCCAACAGCAAAAGCAGAGTTATCAGGTGTCCATGCAATACATTTGACAGGACCAGTATCTTCCACAGAATATCTGCAAAATATTAAAAAAATTAAAATTTAGGCATTAAATTTGCTCCAATAAGAGAAAAAAATTTGAGGATTGTTTAAATAAATTAAGATATATACAATGTGGCATACAAATTCAGAGGGGTATATTAAATGATTTTCTTCCATAGAAAATTGTAATTAAATATCTCCTTAATGTCTTGGGTAGAATTACAATGCCATTTCCTAGGTGCTCATTTCATATTGGCTTTTAGTTAAATGTTCCTGTTACACCCATAAATTACATGGGCTCGATCTCGGCCTATTTACTTGTAGTGGCCCATTTACATTTCTTTATATACTTGCCGTTGACTTGACCATCAGAGTGCCTACGGTAGCCGGAACGCCCCCTTTTTCCAGCAGCCTTGGCCTCTAACGGATGCTACACTGTGCAGGGACAAGTATGTGGAAGGAACGAGCTGGGAATTTTGTTGGCCACATTATCAATTACATTTTGCGATCAACAGTTTAAATTTGTGTTCGTGTTTATTGAAAAGAACTTATTTAATTAGTGTTTGGGCTCATATAAATTAAAAGTTGCTCCTACAACTCAGCTAAGAGCCTTGAGAATTGTGCAAGGGCGTGCTCTAGGAGCAACCAATTACCTTTTAGGTGAAATTGCCACAACATCGGCGCTCTTCTTAGCACGAATCATTGCAGTAGGATAATAGCTAGGAAATACTTTCCTCGCTATGATCTTCAATTAAAATATTTATATTTATTTCAATATGCTTTCAAGAACATTTCACAGCATTAAGTTTGACCAATTGGTTTAGATTAAAATAACATGGAGAAATTTAGTATTTTCAGCTTAAATCTATGAGAGTTCTCAAGCATAAAAGTGTTATATTACAAGACTATTTACGGTAGACAACAATGTTTCGATAGTATATATACACACACCAGATATCATTACTAATGATTCTTCGTGTTGTCTCCCCATTTAGCAAGACAAGTCAACAACAGTTAGGCGGTTGGCCTATTGTACTAAGAAGTTTTCTAATGATATGATCAGATATTTCCATAACATCCTACTTATAAGCGTACGTGTGTGCCAGTTATTCGGGCTTTCCATCCAATGAATGAGAGATATATGCTACCTTAAGGCGAGAAACCTCGGAAGTCGTACATGCGGTCCGTGAAAGTTGATATTAGAGAGGAACCGCTTGAATTTGTTGATTTTATGGGAAATCAATGACAAGAATTATCGTAGAGAAAAATTTTTGGGCCACGAATCGTGTCGACAAGCATACAAAACACGAAGGAAGCTATGAGGAAGATGGGTGTGTTGGACAGGCGTTGCGTTATTGTATCGATGCCTTTCAAGGAGTTTCACGGAGTGCATATTGAAAGGCCCATGAGAAGTAGTGGGTATGTGTTTCAACATGTGCTGAAGGTGTTACGATTTGGAGGCCATCCACTAAAGAACCAATGCTTATGGGGGCAGGTAGTGAGTATTGGTATCAAAGGCGGTATATACAAGTTACTGCGGACAAGTATGCGAGGAAGCATCATGTGGATGCCCATCCATGAGGGGATGATGCCTTTTATTCAATTGAGGAATGCAAGTCAATGCGAAGCTCACTTCTCACTACGAGGGCGTAAGCAATTTCAAATGGAAGAATGTCACGCAGTGAGAATTCTTATCTCTCCAATCGTTACGATCGGAAACCGCTAGACTTTTGGCCTATTGTACCAAGAAGTACTCTAATAATATGATCATATTAAAGGTATTTCCCTAACATTCTACCCATAAGCGTGCACGCATGTGTGCTAGTTGTTCGAGTTTTCCGGCCAATGAATGAAAGGTATGCTGCTACCTTGAGACGAGAAACTCCAAGAGTCGAACTTGCGGTCCATGAAACTTCGTAATGATAGGACATCAAATATGATAGGACATGAAACTTCATAATGATAGGACATCAAATATGAGTTTCTTAAACTATTGAACCTTCCTTTGTTCGAAGTCACATCACAGAACTAGGTCATTCCAACATTATTGACCATATAAAATTTTATTCGCAATATGCATCACATAATGAACCACTTCAACTATTATGCATTAAGCTTCATATCAAAGCAAAAAGAACCATAAACTGAGCCCTCGAGTAAAATGATCGAACAGTCAATAAGTCGCTCATGTTATGCATATAAGTTATGCTTTAGAGCAGATCTAAAGTTAAGATCCTGGATCCCTCAAGTTTTAGGAATGCATGCGAAGAAACTTATCACATCAATAAGAACCACTTGCTACATTCCAAACTTCCCTGCAAATGGAAAAGGCTTACCCCCAATCATGCAAGGAAACAGTACGAATAAGTGAAGCTGAGTCTGCAAGGTCATATAATTCAATAACGCCTCTTTGGGTGCCAACAGCAAGAATCTGTTGCTCTGAAGCAACTGCTGCACATACCACGTCACCAGAAGCAAACCTTCTTTCAGCTTTAATAGAGTCTGCATGCTTTAGACCTTTCTTACTTGTACTACATAACACAAGTTGTCCATCAGAAAATAGCACAAACAGTAACCTCAAAGGTATGGAGAACTCAAGCTGGATCACAGCAGACTTCTGCGAAACGAAATGGTTGGATGCACGAACGCCTTGAGTTGCACCAGAAGCAAGACCATTACCCAAAGAATGCAACAGTTTACTTGAGGCATTGCTACCTAAGAGCCCAACATCAAGATGAAAAGCACCACAGAACTGCAGTCAACAACAATATATAATAATGAGCCAATTTATTGCATCAGTTTAAGTCAGTTAAAATTTATAACAATCTTCAATTTATTTTTTTATTTTTTTTTGAAAAGAAACAACTATATTAATGGTAATGATGGAAAGGATACAAGTTAGTCCGATGAGAGTCGGACAGTAAAAAGAGAAGAAAATTGTATCCCTACAACAAAAAGCTCCAGTCTCTAACTAAATCAGCAAATAAAATTCCTCTAAATTCTTTTACATTGAACAACCAAATAGCTGTCCAATATCTAACTTTATCCCACAAATTTCCATAAGAATCCTCGATGTCGTCAAAAATTCTCTTATTCCGCTCTAACCAGATCACCCAACAAATAGCCATAGCGAATCTTCAATTTATTTCAAGCTAAGAAAAAAGCAGAAAACTTGAACCATCACCGTACAGAAAAGTTTAACAAGAGAACATAATTGCTTGATTATAAGAGTACAAACTTCTTTTAATTAAAAATGAAGTTAGATGATGACCACTAAATTCACATACTTCACCCTTCCAGGAAATGTTATACAGTGACCCATCTGAAAGTCCAATTATCATGTGCTTGTTATCGCAAATAATGTTGCTCCTGTCATAAAGAAAGGATATAAAAATTACAGTGAGATTGAAAAAAAAAAAAAAAAGTATAACAAACTGTAAAAGTCAGAAGGCCCATAAAAAGGACAGAGAACTTCATCAATCAACTTTCTCTCTACGCATTTATCCAACTCTACCCCATGCAATACGAAAGAAAAGTGGCAGACAGCGTGATCCGGATGTTAAAAATGAAGATAAACGTTTTTATGCAGTAGATCAAATTTACGTTGCATCAGATAGATAGGACCATCAGGTGAGAGACTATTCTATTCTAGAAGTTGATGGAAGTTCAGCTTTATCACGAAATGAGATAAATAAATCTAAATGTCTAATGTTTATTGGTCCAAATTGATTAGACCCTTATAGATATCTTGACATTCCCTAGGGTGCTTGCAAAATCATTAAAATGTCAATGCTCAGTATCTCAAAATTCGTGTCTTAACATGCACCTCCTTTACAACTGATAAGTGTTATATTCACGTTTATTTTATGCACTTATGCCCTTGAATATACCATAATATGATTCTATCTAAGTATTATTAATGCATTTTATGTTTTATGTTGTATAGGATCCTAAAAGAGGAGAAAAGAAGAAAAAAGGATCAAATTGCACTAAAAACTGAAGTTTGTGGACTTAGGTGAAAATACCTTTACGGCCGCAAGCAAAAATCCTCACGGCCGTAAGTGCGTGATTGAAACAGACAAATTTAAGCAGAAAAGATGTTACGGCCGTAAGAAACATATTTACGGCCGTAACCTTCAAAGAATGAAAAATGTGCAAAAATACAGTTACGGCCGTAAAGGTACATGTCACGGCCGTAACCTTCAAAAGATACAAAATCAGCAGAGACTCAATCACGGCCGTAAAATAATCTTTACGGCCGTAGATATTAAATTCAAAAATTTCCTTATTTCCATTCTTTCCATATTTTTTAATTTCTTGCTCCCAAAGCTAGGGCACGAAATTGAAGCTATAAATAGGGAAGTTCATGACAAGAAAAAGGGGAGAGAATTATTTTTGAGAGCCACCAATATCAAAGTTTGAAGAGAAGAAATTCCGGGCAACATCAAGGTGAATCAAGACAATACTTTTGGGAAATTCTTCATGGCAATGCGTGGCTAATCTTCTCAACCTAGTTCAAGGGGGACGTTGTGTTCATATTATTCTATTATTCATTCCTCAAACTCGTAACGTAGTTCTTGTTTTTATATTTTATTTATTGGATTTCTCATGAACATCAATTTTGTCAAGACAATTTATTAATTGATTAAGGCCTTGTCTTTTAATTATTGTGTTGATGTTTGCTAATTTGGGTAATTGGATTCGTATTTGTCTTGTTATCCAAATCATAGTAGCAATTGGTAATTTTATATTTCCATATGAAAATCCAATCTAGATTAATCAATTCGAGCATATGTAATTGATAATTTAGTTCACCTAATTCTTCTTGTTTTCACATAGTTAATGAATTAAATCTAGGGAGCTTATTCTAGGTTGTTCATTCACTCTAAATTGATTGGAGAACTAATTCTAATTGATTATTATTAAGGAAGAATTGGATTAATCAGAGCTTTTTGATTATTCCGGGTGATAAATAAAACAAAGGAAATAGTACATGCGTTGCTTGGGGAATGACAATAGTATGATAGGGCACAACCGAACCTGAGAACTAGGATTCTTTATTAATTGATTTTTATTCCAGCTATTTTACATCTTTATTTGATTATTTAGATTAATTGCAATTTTCAACTCAAAACTCCCCTTTACGATTCTAATTGACATAACACTAAATTAGTTCCCGTTCCTCGTGGGATCGACCCTTGCTTCCACTGCTATATTCTTAGTAATAGTGAACAAGGAATTTAATTATTATTTTGGTGCATTACGACACGCATCAAATTTTTGGCGCCGTTGCCGGGGGATCAAGTTTGACTTGGGGCAGCACATCTTTGATACGATATCCACTTACGCCAGCTTGATACCACAGAAGCGAGGCATGCCGTTCCCTTGTTTAATCACCGCCTTATGCCGGGCTCAAAGAGTTCCCCCTGCGGTAAGTGACGACACCTTGGGGCATGGGAATCGCCTCACGAAGGCGAGTTTGGAGAATGCTCGCAGGCAGATCGTTGCGAAGCGGGGTCACGGATATGATGAATCAGGGGACTCCGATGGTGATCAGGGCGCCGAGGAGCCCGCAGCCCGGGAAGCGCCTCAACATCCTAATGCTCCTACCCCTTTTGAGCTTCAGATGCTGGGCATGATGCAAGCCTTCCAAACCCACCTGAACGCTATGCAAGAAGATCAGCAGCTTCTACTAGAGGAGCAGCGGGCCATTCAGGATCAGATTCGGCAATTGCAGAGAGCTCGAGACGATCAACCTCCACAATAGCCCGAGGGAGTTTCTTCCTTTTTCTTTCCCCTTTTATTGCTTTCCCTTTTATTGTTGTCCTTCTTCAATGAGGACATTGAATTGTCTAAGTGGGGGGGGGGATTGATTTGATTGTAAGCTTATCTAATTCAATTTCTTTCTGTAATCGAATTTTTAAAAGGTATTTTGATCCCGTTAGCTGTTTTTGCTACCTATCTATGCTACTTAGATCCTTAACCATACTTTGATAGGGAGCAACCTCACTTTTGGTGCAATTTTTTTGTATATCATTGCATAATTGGATATAAATTGAGCACATAGAGATCATCTCGTCTAATACTTCATCAATAGGTTGGAAATAAAAAGTAAAATTGCCAAATACTTATAACCGAGTTAACCCGACCTACAATAGACAGATTACCCTTTCATACATAACCTTGAATGTCCCAAACTATTATACCTCTGTGAGTAGTAATGGTTTGAATGCTTTCAACCGTTACCCTCGACCAATGGACTTAGATTGGAATGTAGATCAAGCAATGACCTATAACTCATAATTGGATGGGAGAAACACATGAAAACCATAATTTGTGAGCTTTTGAACCTAAGAGCTATTTTCAATACTTATAAGCTCGTAATTATTTGATGTGTGTCCTGCATGGTTGAGTTATACTTGGATGTGCTTTCTTGTGCATGCCGTTGTAGCTTCTTGATTCAAGTGCAAATTATAGCAAAGGCAATAGGTTAAACCAAATTTGACTTGCTAAAAGAGCTTACCTTGCTACATGGACCAATAGAAGCCCTTTTGAGCCTTAGCCTTTCTTTGAATTTTTATGCCACGCTACAAGCCACGAATACCCTTTCTTTTGCATTATCTCTGTTTTGAACCCATTGAGAAGGGATTCGCAAGCTTTTGTTGATTGAGGATTATGCTATGGTTTAAGTCTAATTTAGTGGAGATGGTTACCTTGTGTTGGGCGATGGCTGTATAATGGACTGAAGTCAGGGGAATGTAATTCTATCTTGTGCAAATTGATGACTTCCTAAGTTATAGTCTATACTCACAAAAAAAAAAAAAAAAAATCAATGAAAAGGAAGTTAGTCAAGTGTGGATAAAGTTGGATAGTGGGAAACAATAAAGTTCATAATAAGAGTGAAGGAAGTGATGTTATTTTGAATCGACTTAGTTGCGAAGTTCCTTCTCGACTCAGCCTAAATATACCCTTTTATCCTACCTGACCCGAAGCCCCGTTACAACCAATTAAAGACCTTCGCTTTGCACTTGTGTTATTGTTGGCTCCGGTTATGACAGTTAGGCAATCTGTGGTACGGACTTATCCATGCAGAGAACTGAGCGAAAAATTCAACACCTTATACACTTTGTGCGAAGAGAGGAACATCTTGTGAGGGTGTTAACTCCCATTACATTTACTTATGAGTGGTTTGAATTGCTTGGTCTAAGGTTGGTGGTACGAATGTGGTCAGGGGTACTGTGTTGACTGAATTCACATCATGAATAACTCGGATTACGCAAATGAGTTCCTCTAAAATTGGGCGAAACTATTTTTCTTGTAGCCACTCAATAATGGTTGGGAGGTGAGTGAACACGAGAGGTGAAAGGAAATAAACCATAACGAGCCATGATTGGGTTGGGAAGTAAAGGGCGTTGCGTCTCTAGCACACACTAACACAATCCGATCATGCAATGGAACAATTTTTTTTTGTTAAGGAAAAGTGGGTTGCAACCTCAAGTCTCTAAATTGTAATATGTGGTTTGAGTCCTATTTCTTTCTTGTTGAATCGTTGTTCGAGGACGAACAATGGTTCAAGTGTGGGGGGATTTGATAAGTGTTATATTCACGTTTATTTTATGCACTTATGCCCTTGAATATACCATAATATGATTCTATCTAAGTATTATTAATGCATTTTATGTTTTATGTTGTATAGGATCCTAAAAGAGGAGAAAAGAAGAAAAAAGGACCAAATTGCACTAAAAACTGAAGTTTGGGGACTTAGGTGAAAATACCTTTACGGCCGCAAGCAAAAATCCTCACGGCCGTAAGTGCGTTATTGAAACAGACAAATTTAAGCAGAAAAGATGTTACGGCCGTAAGAAACATATTTACGGCCGTAACCTTTAAAGAATGAAAAATGTGCAGAAATACAGTTACGGCCGTAAAGGTACATGTCACGGCCGTAACCTTCAAAAGATACAAAATCAGCAGAGACTCAATCACGGCCGTAAAATAATCTTTACGGCCGTAAATATTAAATTCAAAAATTTCCTTATTTCCATTCTTTCCATATTTTTCAATTTCTTGCTCCCAAAGCTAGGGCACGAAATTGAAGCTATAAATAGGGAAGTTCATGACAAGAAAAAGGAGAGAGAATTATTTTTGAGAGCCACCAATATCAAAGTTTGAAGAGAAGAAATTCCGGGCAACATCAAGGTGAATCAAGACAATACTTTTGGAGAATTCTTCATGGCAATGCGTGGCTAATCTTCTCAACCTAGTTCAAGGGGGACGTTGTGTTCATATTATTCTATTATTCATTCCTCAAACTCGTAACGTAGTTCTTGTTTTTATATTTTATTTATTGGATTTCTCATGAACATCAATTTTGTCAAGACAATTTATTAATTGATTAAGGCCTTGTCTTTTAATTATTGTGTTGATGTTTGCTAATTTGGGTAATTGGATTCGTATTTGTCTTGTTATCCAAATCATAGTAGCAATTGGTAATTTTATATTTCCATATGAAAATCCAATCTAGATTAATCAATTCGAGCATATGTAATTGATAATTTAATTCACCTAATTCTTCTTGTTTTCACATAGTTAATGAATTAAATCTAGGGAGCTTATTCTAGGTTGTTCATTCACTCTAAATTGATTGGAGAACTAATTCTAATTGATTATTATCAAGGAAGAATTGGATTAATCAGAGCTTTTTGATTATTCCGGGTGATAAATAAAACAAAGGAAATAGTACATGCGTTGCTTGGGGAATGACAATAGTATGATAGGGCACAATCGAACCTGAGAACTAGGATTCTTTATTAATTGATTTTTATTCCAGCTATTTTACATCTTTATTTGATTATTTAGATTAATTGCAATTTTCAACTCAAAACCCCCCTTTACGATTCTAATTGACATAACACTAAATTAGTTCCCGTTCCTCGTGGGATCGACCCTTGCTTCCACTGCTATATTCTTAGTAATAGTGAACAAGGAATTTAATTATTATTTTGGTGCATTACGACACGCATCAACAACACGCATCAACAACACATTGAAAATGGTTACAATTATGACATAATTCGTATAGTTATTAAACATAAGTAACTATGGAGGGGAAATAGTCACGTCAATGAACCGGACTCACAAGCAATCACACTAAGTTGTATACTTTGTACATATTTATGCATACACGGATACACCACACAATTTATCATACAGCCCTTGTTTGATTTTCATTATTTCAAAACCATGGTTTTCTATTTCTTCTTTTCAACCACACGTTTATCAATAAAATAATATTACACAAAAACTTAGAAAAGATTCCCTATTGTTTAACCACACATTCTCCTAAAAATCACTATTCAAAACCACAAAAACTCTTATTAAACAACATCAAACACACCCACAATGAGTAGTTCCCGGAAAACATTCTTGAATTTCCGTAGTTACACACAGACCACCAGCCAAAAAACGTGCACGTACTCTTTTGCAGGCACAAGAAAGTATTTAATTAGTGAGCTTCCCTAAGTCTGTCCAAGATAAACAAATTTCATATAAGTCCATTACAATAAAAAAACCCAAAAGCTAAAATACTGTTGGAGCTCATATTCTTGTAAATTTGTAATCACCATGTTGCCCGCCTTCCACAACAACCACCCAACCCACCCACCCCTTTTCAATTTCTTCGTCATCCGTGGACAGCATTTTCTATTAAAGTTTATTACAAGAAACTAAGAACTTTACTGTCCAACTAGTTTTTTCCCATCAGATTTCTTCAGAATACTTTTTGTGCTTTGTTAGTAGTGTGGAGTTGAGCAATGTTCCACAATTTTAACAAGATAACTCTAAGCTCGCTATATTTTCAGTTCTTAAAATCTCACAGAATTTTCTATAACCAGATGTGTAGAGCCATGCCATCTCTGTATTAAGCGCAGACTCATTTACCATTTAGTTTCAGAACAATTAAAGAAAAGAACATTTTTAAGGAACAGTTCAGACAATATAATGCTATGGTTGTATTGGTTCTATGAACGTTCAACCAAATCTCTGCAAATTAATGTCATTTCTCTCTCTCTCTCTAACAAGAATTTAATGATTGATTTCTGATTAGTTTGATCCAGAAATGGAACTCGGATCTTTCATTAAAATTACTGGTCCATCAAAATTCACTAGCTATACCATTATGTAAGAAATGAAGTTCAAAGCTACATAATAAAATTTTGGAAATCCTCTGTAGTGTAAGAAGAAGGGCACTTACGCAGTCAATTTGTTATCTGCAAAGGGAACTTGCTCACTGAGAAGTAAAGAAATATTTATCAGAGACAAACCAGTTGGTTGCTTCCCGCCAATTTGTATCCTCTTTTCTGTAAATTGACACTTGAATACGTGTAGAAAAAATGACGATGTCTGCCAAAAAGGAACGAGTGTGAGTAACTGGCTTCGGTGGAACACAACAAAAATATATTACATAAACTAAACTAAGTAGAAATCAAATAAAGATAGGAGTTCAAACAAATGTTTTTCTTTCAGGAGCGATAGATTGAATTACATTTGGCACCAATTCAACAACAGGCGATACAGCAACTCAAAATATCCCAAATTTGATCAAATTATAAAAAAAAATAATAATAATAACAGGAAATTCATTTAAAGTATTTTATACGATGACATAGTTTATCCCTAAAGTTCAGATAAATTCAGCACGCCAGTAATGCAACACTTACAAGAACGGCGATCAGCTTAGAGTCGGGGCTCCAAACCGCATGTAAATTCTCCCCCTCTATCCGAATCGACGCTGCGTCTCTCTTATACTTCCCTAATCTCAATCTATGCTACAATTCCACAATTTACACGCATATACAGAATCAATCAAAATTAACCGGAATGTACGTAAAATACATATGTATGTATAGCTGTGTGACCTGAGAGGAGGACCAGAGCTCGATGTGAGAAGGAGAGACCACGAGGACCAAGCGATTGGTGACCTTGAGGTAGACGATCTGCTGTGTGGAGGGGAAACTCGGTAATTCCAATGGAATCACCTGCGGCCATCCATATGCCATATACATCTTCGTGTAAGTATGTCCAATGTAAGTGTAGATATATAGAGAATGAAAGATCGAATAACATGAAAATGAATCTAGTGTTCTGGAAAAGGAAATCCAAATGAGATCGACTCCATTTTTATATAGGTGGAAGAAGAGGATCCAAGATATTCGAAGATCAAAGACTAGAAGTACTCCCAGTCTCCCCTGCTAATTTTCTACATTACGGAAAATTTGGGAATATAATTAGGGAATTTTCTATTTTGGGTCTCACTCCTTGCTAAGTGGTGCAATTAGGTCATTACCTTTCAGTAGTATAACATTTGAGTCCTTAACACCTTGGTAAAAATAAAAAATTAATAAAAGTGTAAGGAGAAAATTGAAATTAATTTTAGCATATGTTTGACAAATTTGTTTTAAAATATATTTTTAAACAATACAATTCATCAAATCACTTTTTAACTACACATATTTTTCTCTCAATTTTTCAATCACATATTTTACCTCGAAAGACATAAAAACATATTTTTAAATACAATTTTTTTAACAAATAGAGTTTTAATCACATAATTCATGGAACTGAAAACTTTTATCAATTTTTCAATCACGTTAATCATTATCTTTTATCAAAATTTACTAAAATTTAATTTTTTTTAAAAACCATACATAACCTATAACACGATGAGTTAATTGTCCCAATAATCATCGAATTTATGTCTATGTCTTCAACCAGTAACTGAAGTTTAAAGTGCCCGTTTTAGTTACTAAACTTATAAGCCAGTTTTCTCATAATCACTAAATTATGTTTATATTTCGGACTAGTCATTGAAGTTTAAAATATCGAGTTTTGATTACTAAACTTATGAGTTAATTGTTTAAATAATCATTATACTAATGTTTATGTATTCAGCTGACCACTAAAGTTTAAAGTATCGAGTTTTGGTCACTAACTTATTAAAATGTCGGACATTAGTCTTGTACATATGGCAAAATTTTAAAAACGTTTTTGATTAGTTACTAAACTTTAAAAACATCATTGATTGTTTCACTAAACTTAAGGTGATTGAGTTTTGGTCACTAAACATGTAAAAATGAAACGACTGACTTGAAAATTTATAAATATTTTTCCAAATTATCAATTGCATAAAAGAAATCAACAGTTGAAGATGTTTTTAAAAGTTTAGTGACCAATTGTACATTTTTAAAAAATTTACTTGGCGATTTGATGTGTCATGATTGGTCGGCTAAAGATGACGTAGGGTCACATGCATATATGTCTGTCACGTCACTAATTTTGTTGCGAGAGTTGAGTCAATGACCAATGTTCAATACTTTGATAAGTGCAATGACTAAAACTCAATATTTTAAACTTCGGTGATGGTCGAAGAATAGACATAAGTTTGTGATTACTGGGACAATTAACTCATAAGTATAGTGACCAAAACTCGACAATTTAAACTTCGGTGATCGGTTGAAGACATATTCATAAGTTTCGTGACCAAAACTCGACACTTTAAACTTCAATAGTCAATCAAAAATACTCTCTCCGTCACACAGAGATAAGCTTTTATTTTCATATAAATTAAGAAAATATAATTAATATATGTTGGAACTATAAATTTACCTATATTCTACCTAATATACCCCTACATTAAATAATGAGTTATTCATATTTGTTGATAATAATGCATATTAAACAGGGTATATTATAAAATGAAGATATTAATATACTCTTAAAAAAAAAAGTTGCATATTTTTGTGGAACAGATAAAAATGGAAAACAAACATATCTTTGTGAGACGAATGGATTATAAACATAAGTTCAGTTGTTATTGACACAGTCAACTCTAACACGGCAACATGCCCCACATTCTCGGTTGTTGCCACCACTCCACATTTTCCAACTCTAAGAGTATCTCTAATGGTTTATATATATTTTGATTTATGTGGCAATTAAATAGATAAATATCTCACTCGTGTCCATAAAATAAATAATGGAATTTAAAACTTATCTTCAATGGTCTTTGTCAACAATTTTTTATGTCTACATATGTCATCAAATTGGCATCATTTTCTTAGATTAAATAAATGAAAAATTAATATTTGCCTAGTCATTTTGTATAGCACATTATCTATAACTACATATAGTACAAAATAATATTCATGTCACATCAGCATCATATAGATATGAAAACTAACCATTAGATGTGACAATGATTTTTTTTACAATCCATAAACCATTAGAAATGCTCTAAGTGCCATGCCTTAGCCATATAATAAATAGATATAGGATGTGTCATGTGTTTGATTACATATATTTGTTAGGAAAATGTCATATCAAGGAAAATATTTTTCACATTTTTGGTGTTTGATTGAAAATTTTGTTTTTTCTATGTTGAATCAAACATAGCCTAAGCCAATTGCCACCTATATCAAACTCCTTTGAAGGTAGATATTGTAATTGATGCATGTTATTGTTTCTTTCATCTTCTATTGCACGTCTCGATAGGATTCCATCATTTTGAGCACTCGTATACGTCTGATTTGTGAGTTCATAAATGTGTTTATAATATTATTGAATATTTAGCCCAAGCCCCGAGATAATGTAGAAGTTTGATCAAGTGATGCAGTCGCAAATGAATAATGCTATGTATCTCAAAGTTGAGATAAATCTCAATCCAGTTGGCACTCTCTCATTGAAAATTGAAGAGGTGGTTTGTTCATGTACACATGAGCACCTTCCCATTTATCAATGAATATGTGTAATTGAGTTGATGTTGATCT
Organism: Ligustrum vulgare; assembly: GCA_963555705.1. Taxonomy (NCBI): domain Eukaryota; kingdom Viridiplantae; phylum Streptophyta; class Magnoliopsida; order Lamiales; family Oleaceae; genus Ligustrum; species Ligustrum vulgare. The sequence continues at coordinate 30,184,305 of OY743189.1, read as the reverse complement.
CAACATTGAGATAAATAACATTACTCGTCGCAAATAGGTGAGAATGAGAGACTCACTCTCACTGAATGAGTGTAGGAGGTGATGAAGATTTGAGGGCTACGAGTGGATGAGGTTCAAAAGACAGTGGTGTTTGGTGATGGGTGGGAAATATCTTTACATTTTCATTTTCTCTCTCTTTTTATGTTTTTATAATTTATTTTACTTGTCATGATAAAAAAAATAAGGGATGTCATTTATTCAACTAAAGTTGTACTCATTTCACGTTAACAATCAATGATTCCGTGTGATGACCTTCATTTATTGACGCGACAATCATTTCATTTCTTTTATTGAAATTGAAATAGTAATCACCTAATTGAAATCAAATCATGCTCATGTTTGGTTCTTTTTTTAATATATGCAGTCAAATTCAACAATTAATTTTAACAATACATTTACTTCTCAATCATACATTCCATCAATTTTTATCAAAATTTACTAAAAAAACCCCGATTTTAATGACATTAAAATTAAAGTAAAAAAAATAGTTATTCGATTGAACATAATTGAAGTGCAATTAACTAATTGACACTACGTAAGAGTACAGTTACCAAATGTATTTACGTGTATTAGGAAGGTCTAAAATCCATCAACTCTTCTAGACAGAGGATGAGATCAAAAAATAGATTATTGAAGACGTTCTTAGAGTTTCTTGAACGAGAAAGTGTGTACTGTGTATATATGGCAAAGACATTGACATTAAGATTTAAATAACTTCTTTAATGCAACAATGTTTATTGTGCATAGGTGACAAATTATTATTAATTTATAAGAAAAATGAAATAGAGAGAAATGGTTTAATTGGATAAAAATTTATTAGTTCACATAAGCAATTCTTGTCATTTGTCAAAAAAATAGCTAAATATTGTGATGTGATCCAGAACCCCTATAATACGAATCATAGCATGCTTGACGGGAAAATTCAAATATTCAAGCCAAACAAAGGAAAAATGACCAGATTCATACTTACGGCCGTAATGCCCAGCTTGTCACGGCCGTAATCCAGTCTCGGGTTAAAATACAGAATTTCAAGTCTTTACACTTACGGCCGTAAATAATGAAATCACGGTCGTAACTCTTCATCAGCGAGCGGCTTACGGCCGTAATTGGAGCTTTTACGGTCGTAACCATTCAAAGGAAAGACATTCACGGCCGTAACTGCAATATCAATTTTGGATCAGAGAATCATTTACGGTCGTAACTGGATTCTTCACGGCCGTAAATAGCTAGCGAATCAGATTTGCGAGTTTTTAATTTTCTTGTTTCCTTTTCTTTATTTAACTATTTTACTTTAATTAGAACTCTATTTTGAGCCAGTTAGGATTTTGCTAGGGTTTTAGTTTGCTTATTTACATTCTTTTCCATTCATTGTATTAGACAGACTTAAGACAACTTTGATATTATTATTGTGAGGCTACATTACTTTCAACAACCTTTATTCTTCATTGAATAAAATTCGAACTTGCGAATTATTCTTGTTTGTTCAAATCTCGGTGAGAATTAATATTACTTGTGATCAATATGTCAATATATCCGTGTGATTATATTGGTTGCTGTTCGCTCAAAATAGTGTACCGCAAGCGCACGGGTCGCGTACAAGTAATAAAGTGGACTTTTTGAGTCCGGATTGTCGATCCCACGAGAAATGTTTACTTTAGATTATACAACTTTAATTAATTTAATTCTAACAACAAAGAGAAACACACAATTAAAAAGATGGATTTTGGAAAATAACTAAAAATCTACTAAAGACGGAAATATAAAAAATACTTGAAAATCTTTGAGGAAAACGTGGTTGGGATTCATGGTTTCATTTAACCGTCGCCTAATTAATTTCTCAACATGCAAATTAACAAATTACTCATTTACAATGTTAGACCCGATTTTCCAAGCTTAGCCAATTACCTCTCTCGAGTGAAATCAACCCTAATCAATTGGTCTAACCTACTATATCTCTATGTCGATTAAGGCCCAATCAATTGCATTAACTCTTTGTGAAAATAGCTCAATGGATCATCTAGGGTTTAAGGTATATCTCTATCCTTAACAAGAACCTAGAGCATTTGTTATTTGGTCTAAAATGCATAATATCTCTCGATTATCATACACTTCACAAAACACATATTTGGTGATCAAGCAAACACATGTAATAATCTCAATAACAAACACACATGAAATAAGCATTTAATCAAATAGCAAATATTAAAATTAATCCAAGCTAGGTTAAATTCATTCCATAAATCCCAACATTAAAATTTAGCTAAACATGTTGGAAGAAAATAAAAATGACATTAAGCAGTAAAAATAAAACCCGGAATTTGAAGATTGTGGAATTTTGCATAATAGTCCTCCAACTTTCACGTAAAGTGCAAATCAGTCCTTGCACTTTAAATTTTTTGCAATTTAGTCCCTTGAACCTTTATAACAAGAATTAGCCTGCAATCAGTTCATGCAATCCACTCAAGCTTTTTGGTTCAGTTCCATCGGCAGCTTATGTGTGTCAAAGGCAAGTAAATTCCATTGCCAGCATTCCATTATCATCAGCAGCAGCTTCAGCAGTCCAGACCAGTAGCAGATTCCAGTTTCTTATTCCTTCCTCAGCATAGCCTCCAGTTATTAGTTGCACAGGCAGCAGATCAGATCTCAGCAGCCGCCTTCAGAACTTGCAGTCCAGCAGTAGTAATGGATTTCCCTCTGGCAATGGCACTGCAGCAGTAGTCATCTTCTTCCCCGGCTGCAGCAGTAGCAGTCACCAGCTTCTCCTTTAGTGGCAACCTAATAGCCTGCAGTAGCCAGCAACTTCCTCCTGCAGCAGTCCCTTGCTTTCCAGCTGCTGTTTTCACTTTGCTTCCTATCAATCAGCACAGCAGCAAATTTCCAGTTGCTGCTTTCCAATCAGCAGCAGCTTCGTCTTCCAGTAATGACAACCGGCAGTAGCAGCAGTGTCACTCTGCTGCACCTTTGGCGTCAATGGCAGCACCAATTGCCTTCTCTTTCTGACTAGCAGCAACCGGCTGCTAGTGCCTAGCCGACTCGTTCACAGCAACCAGCCGGTTTTCAGTAGCAGCAACAACCCCTGTCACAGGCAGCAGCTGTCACCTTCACTAGCAGGCTGTCACCCTGCTTTTTCACCCGGTCTGGTTCCCCCCTGCAGTCCTCTCCGGCTCTCCTTTCCTATATGCTCCTCCTTTAGGCTGCTTGTGTATGTATATATGTATATGTTTTTCCAGCAGCCCATCCAGCAGTACAACACGTTCCAGCCTTTCTCCCATACTCTCCATCATCTGCCCATGCTTCCCTGTCCTTTTCTTTCTAAAATTGCACATTTGGTCCTTGAGTTTTGGAAGTTGAGCAAAATGGTCCCCAAACTCTATTTTTCTCTTGATCTATGTGTCCAGCTCAATACTTCTTTGGAAAAATATGAAATCAGATTTTAAACTGCTGCCAAGTCCCTCAACTTTGATTTTTCATCCCAAGTCCTCAACCTTTGACACTTCTGCACTTTGGTCCCCAACTTTACTTTTTGTGTGCGATTGATCCATCTTCACTCAAATTCATCAATTAAGCAATCATTTCACTTTCTATTGTGATTTTCTCCTTGAATTTGAGTAGTAAACCTTGGTTCTCAACTTTTTGGGATGTTGCAATTTAGTCCTCAAACTTTCGATTTCTTTCACTTTGGTCCTTGAACGTCAAATTTGCTCATCTTTAAGCTCGATTGCACTCCAATCTTGTCCATTTGCTTTCCAATTGAGTTTGTACCTAATTGTACAAGATAAACACAATTTATAAGTAGATATTTGCTCAATTTGTCAATTAAAGTGCTAATTTAGGAACTAAATAAGTGTGTAAAAACACACTTATCAGTTGCTTGGTTCAATTAATTTTAATTGGATCCATAAATCGTAGTTCTTGGGTCGATTTCAATATTTTGTGAGTTGCGTAGCTACAATTGCTACGTGATTTGCATCATTTGGTATCAGAACTTAGGCTTCAAGAAATCAAGGTTATATCTTTGTTTTATTTTCTTGAGTTTTCTTAATCTTGTTCTTCGTGTTCTTCAAGTTCTTGAGTCTTTAATCCAGAAAATCGTTCCAAAAAATTTCAAAGTGTTTGTTTTGTTTAATTCTTATCCGAATTAAGTTTCGTTTGTTTTCTCGTGTTCGTTGTCGAATTTTCGAATTTATAAATTTTTTTTTTTTTTTATTCCTAAAATTCATCCAAAATTCAAAAAATAAAAAATAAATAAAATTCCATTCAAGAACCACTTTCTTGAGTTTCTTTAAAATTTTTGATATTGTTTTTCCTTTTCGAGTCAATATTAAATTCCTTCTTGATATTTGTCAATATCTGGACCCTCTTATTTTGAGTCTCTCAAATTTTTGAAAGCTACATAAAGGGATGAATTATGAGTTCAATCCTACTTTCATGACTAGATGTCGTGTGGGTGATAAGCTGTGTAGTTTGGCTATTGATAGGGAGTACATCTCTAATTTGGCTAGTATCAACATTGTTGAAAAATTGGAGTTGCATTTACTACAACATCCTAGACCTTGTAGAATGACATGGTTGAAGGAGTGTGGGGAGTTCAAAGTGACCAAGCAAGTCTTAGTGAATTTCACCATTGGGATGTATAGTGATGAAGTATTATATGATGTGGTGCCTCTAGAGTCTTGTCATATGTTGTGGGGTAGGTCATGGAGGCATGAGAGGAAAGCATTTTATGATAAGAATAGAAACAGGTACAAATTTGTGAAGGATGGAGAATCAATCACCCTAGCTAGTTTAACACTAGAGCAAATACTTGAAGATCAAAAGGAGGTGAAGGAAAAGATTAATCCATTATCCAGATTGAATTATTAATTAAAACTTCTAGAAGAGGACATGATTGCACGGAGGGGTAAAAATGTAGTTAAGTTGCAAGAAAAGCCACAGGATATGAATGTTGGGAAGAAGGAGGGGGAGTTGAAAGTAGAAATAGTTGAAAAAAATCCAACATTTAAGGTAGGAGATGTGGAATTGGATAATAAAGAGGTGGATGAACAAGAAGTTAAAATTATTGATGAGGATATGCATGAATTGAAAGTTGACGGGGTAGAGAATGAAAACATGAAGGAGTTGGTTGATGCCAAAAATTTAAAAGAGGTAGTTGAGCTTGAAAAGGTGGAGTTAGGCGATCAAACTCCAAAATTTGATGAAGAAAAATTGAAAGTTGGGGTAGAAGTTCAAATTTTGAGCTTTGAATTGGAAGATCCACATTTTGGTAGTGATGAGGTAGTACATGAGCATGGTGATTCAAATGTGGAGGTCGGAGATGTGGTTGAGTTTTAAGATAAAAAAATTGAACAAGAAATTGCAAAGGAGGAAAGAGGCGAAGAGAAGAGCCTCGTGGTTCAAGAAGTGGTGTTGGTGGTAGTTTATCATGAATACAATGATCCATACCTTATACCTCATGAAGCTAACATGTCCCTCCCCATTTTGTTTAATTCTTTTTTGCAGGTTAATTATGTTTGGAAGCTTTAACCACACTACGTATGGCAAAGGGAGTTCAAGCTTCATCTCTTGCATGTTTTCCAATCAAAGGAGCATAATTTGTTGAACTCATGGCATGGAAGCAGAAATTTTCCGTTTGATCCAGGGGGAGCAGTTGCATTCATGAACAAATATATGATTCGGGACGAATCATCCTAAAGAAGGAGGGTATGATGTGATCCAGAACCCCGATAATACGAATCATAGCATGCTTGACGGGAAAATTCAAATATTCAAGCCAAACAAAGGAAAAAGGACCAGATTCATCCTTACGGCCGTAATGCCCAGCTTGTCACGGTCGTAATCCAGTCTTGGGTTAAAATACAGAATTTCAAGTCTGTACACTTACGACTGTAAATAATGAAGTTACGGCCGTAACTCTTCATCAGCAAGCGGCTTACGGCCGTAATTGGAGCTTTCACGGCCGTAACCATTCAAAGGAAAGACATTCACGGCCGTGATCAAATATGTCACGGCAGTAACTACAATATCAATTTTGGATCAGAGAATCATTTACGGCCGTAACTGGATTCTTCACGGCCGTATATAGCTAGCGAATCAGATTTGGAAGATTTTTAATTTTCTTGTTTCCTTTTCTTTATTTAACTATTTTACTTTAATTAGAACTCTATTTTGAGCCAGTTAAGATTTTGCTAGGGTTTTAGTTTGCTTATTTATAGTCTTTTCCATTCATTGTATTAGACAGACTTAAGATGACTTTGATATTATTATTATGAGACTACATTGCAACCCACAAAATATTGAAATCGACCCAAGAACGCCAAGAACCACGATTTATGGATCCAATTAAAATTAATTGAACCAAGCAACCAATATAATCACACGGATATATTGACCTATTGATCACAAGTAATATTAATTCTCACCGAGATTTGAACAAAGAAGAATAACTCTCAAGTTCGAATTTTATTCAATGAATAATAAATGTTGTTGAAAGCAATGTAGCCTCACAATAATAATATCAAATTTGTCTTATGTCTGTCTAATACAATGAATGGAAAAGACTATAAATAAGTAAACTAAAACCCTAGCAAAATTCTAACTGGCTCAAAATAGATTTCTAATTAAAGTAAAATAGTTAAATAAACAAAAGGAAACAAGATAATTAAAAATCTCGCAAATCTGATTCGCTAGCTATTTACGGTCGTGAAGAATCCATTTACGGCCATAAATGATTCTCTGATCCAAAATTGATATTGCAGTTACGGCCGTGGCACATTTGATTACGGCCGTGAAAGCTCCAATTACGTCCGTAAGACGCTCGCTGATGAAGAGTTACAGCCGTGACTTCATTATTTACGGTCGTAAGTGTAAAGACTTGAAATTCTGTATTTTAACTCGAGACTGAATTACTGTCGTGACAAGTTGGGCATTACGGCCGTAAGGATGAATCTGGTCCTTTTTCCTTTTTTTGACTTGAATATTTGAATTTTCCCGTCAAATATGCTATGATTCGTATTATCGAGGTTCTGGATCACATCACATCGTATCTAGACAATGTCTCATTGGAGATACTCTTATCTTGTTGTGATATAATTCAGTTATTTTGCATGTGTTTGGTAAAGTTTCCTTGTTTATAAACAAATAATGTCTGTGTTTGGTTCTTTTTATAATTTTCTTTTTTTCTACAATATTCAATTGCAACTATCCATTAAAAGTCGAGTCCACAATAATTAAATTTTCAACAAAATCTCAATAATCAATTCTCATAAAAATCACTATTCATTTAAAAAAAAAAAAAAAAAAAACTCCTCTTAAACATTACCAAACACACAATGTACTGTTTTCGAGATAAGTGGTAGAAAAGTAGTTTGAAGAAATGTGTTTGATTATAAAGTAATTTGAAAAAATGTATTATTTATAAACTCGTAAGTAGGTCTGCACAAAAAAAAAGTCAAACTGCAAACGAAATTCAAACCATTGATTCGGTTCCACGTGGACCCACCAATATTTTCAAACTAAACAAAATCGTTTCAAAATGGTTTAGTTTAGGTTTCATTTTTAAAAACCGTTTAAACCAAACCAAACCGCTAAATTTTTAATTAAAAAATTAATTTTTATTTATTTAAATTTAGAGTTTTTCCCAAAAAAAATTCAAATTTATCTAATAAATAAAAGTTCTCGTCTAGTTAAAAAAAAAAAAAGTTCTTATCTAGTTTTTTTTTTTAAAAAAGAGTTCTCATCTAATATCCAACTACAAAATCCCATTAACATATAACTCATACCACCTTTTAACAACATACTCCAACCCTAAAAGCCCATTAACATATATTGAGATTCAAAACTAAAACGTTACCACTTTTTAATTCAAGTAGTCATTTTGTGCTTTCATTCGTCTTCATTGCCTCCTTCCAACTTCCTCTCCACTAATGTCAATTAGATTCTTAGAATAATAGACGGAGGCGATACGTATACTTCCAATTTCATCTTGCATTTGATTTTATTTTGGACAGTTAGGGAAGATTTTTTGATCGATATCAGAAGGTTCTGACGCAGGACGGAAGCAAAGTGTTCAAACGAAATCCTTAAAAGAAAGATAAAACTTGGAATCCACCAAAAAGAATGAGAAAATTCTCAATAATTTTATTAATCATCTGAATGAATAAAAATAATGAATTAACCCTCTATTTATAAGGCCATAAAACGAATAAATGTGTTCTAAATTAATTGGAAAAGCATACAACCTATTCAAAACAAACTAAAAAAAAAAATAAATCGAAATAAATATGATATAAATAGCACTAAAATACTAAAAGACTATTTTCAATGTCTGAACGATCTCGAATGCCCAAAATAGACATATTATGGGCCAGAAACAGAGATCGAATGTCAAATTTGCAAATTTCCACTACGTCCTTTTTCGGTCTAATTTTGTCCTGATTTTGTCCTACATCAGAGCTTTCCACCTTCAAATAACTCGACCCCGAGTTATAATTTGAACTCGAAAATTTTCAAGCTATTAGCCACTGGCGACGTCTTGTTCATTTGAATTTAAATTTCGCAAACTCGAGGATTAGTGCTCCAATAAATTGTGGTTTCATGAATAAATCATCATCATTACCTGGTTGTTCCTTTAAGACATAATAGCTAACATGTTTAACATGTAAGCAAACCATCAAAAAAATTTCCTCGATTTTTAACTTTTCAATTTTATCCTTCACAATACAATCTTTTACTTCTTCAATAGCGTATTCTTTGATTTCATCACTATAAATAAAATTCACGATTTTCTCTTGAACGTTCTTTCTGCCACTAGCAATCACATCTCCTGTCTCATTACAAGCAACATCCTCTCTTTCCTCTTCGTCCTCTGCTTCACCAGATTAACTTGCTTATGTTCCAGGCATACATTGGATCGATGCCCTGGCTCGTTGCAATGATAAAAAATTATTGTTGTTGGTTTGGCATATAGATTCTCCTTTTGAGGTTGATTTCGGATTTAATGATAGTTTCCCGAATATTCTGCAAAATAATCCTCAGAATATTCGTCGCTGAAAGCCTCTAATTGTACAGGTCTCGCCACCCTAGGTGGGCGTCCTCCCCCATGACAGCCAATGGCAACTCCCTCAAAACGATCTCGATTGGCAGGGGCTGGAGCGTTGATGCAAGTTGTTGTCTCAACAGTTGTTATAACATGCCCTCCAACCTCTCCATCTTTTGACGTTGCTCGCCTATGGCATCCCATATATCTTCATCGCCTTCCCTACGACCAGCGTCGCGAGGAACTCTTCCGGCTTCATTGGTGGCCATTGAATAAGGCAAATCCTCGCTCTGATACCACTTGACGCAAGAGGGAAGCAAAGAATTCAAACGAAATCCTTAAAAGAAAGATAAAATTTTGAATCCATCAAGAAGAATGAGCAAATTCTCAAGAATTTTATTAATAATTTGAATGAATAAAAATAATGAATTAACACTCTATTTATAGGGCCATAAAATGAAGAAACATGTTTTAAATTAATTAGGAAAGCATAAATTCTATTCCAAATCAACTAAATAAAAAAATTCGAAATAAATTAAATGACAGAAATAACACTAAAATACTAAAAAAACTATTTTCGCTGTCTGAACGATCTTGAATGTCCAAGATCCATTGTTTATCACAGCATAGCAGTGAGTTGCACTCGCCTCGTCAAGATACCCTAAATAAACATATTATGGGCCCGAAATAGAGGTCAAACGTCAAATTTGCAAAGTTCAGCTACGTCCCTTTTCGGTCTAATTTTGTCTCGATTGTGTCTTACATCAGATTTGAATTAGGGTAAGAATTTTAATTTCACATGTTTAAATTTCTTTGCAAGCAATATCATTTGATTATTTTATTTTATTTTTTAGAATTTATTCTTTGTTGAATTTTGGAATTGAGACAACAACGGTAAGACCAATAAGAAGAGAGCCAAGACAAGTGTAATTACTGTGGAAAATTGTATAAGTATCATACTAAAAATTGCGGCACTAGTATTTTATGGAATCATATCGCACATTTATTCAAGAAAAGTATCCATATATGGTTTCTGATAAAAAGCAAAAAAAATTTACTAGTTATGGTATGCCTTAAGACTAGTGATTTCTAAAAATTTTGAGGACGACGACCTGTCATATTTGTTTGGAAAGAAGTTAGGGAGCAAATACAATGCAATTACAAAATTTTTTTTTCAACTTCATATTTTTATTTTGAATTGGAAACAAATAAAAATGAATTTAACATCTAACATTATAAATTCTCATATTAACTTATATTTATCTCTATATTAAAATATACGAATTAATTTAACATCTAAAATATATTATATTATGTCGATAAGTAAAAATCGCGAATTAAAATCGAACCAAACCGCAAAAAATGGTTTGGTTTGTTTTAATATGTAAAATGAAATGGTTTGGTTTGAGAAAATGTCAAACCGTTTGAAATGATTTGATTTGAAAAAATGTCAAAAATCGCCCAAACCGGATCGCGTTCAACTCTACTCTTTAGTAAACTTCTTATCAAAATCTAAGATTAACCCTAGATTTTAATTTAAATCAAAGTCAACAATCCAAATATTTCATTGGATTCACAACTTTTTAGTTGAACTATAAGTTATAAATTTTCTAATACTCCATCCGTTCCAATTATATAAATTGTCTTTCCTAGGGATGGCAAAAAAATTCGACCCGAACCAGCCCCTAATGGGGCGACAAAAACCCGTCCCGCCGACCCGCAGGGCGGGTTTGGGATGGAAATTGAAAACCCTCCGCGGGTTCGGTTCGGGTCCAACCCACCCCGTTATTGACCCGACCCGTTATAATATAAAATTAAAAAATAAATTAAAAATTGGAACTCGTTATTTAATTCAAGACACTGTATAAGTTAATCATTGAACTAAAAGAATGAACATGAAGTCATTTATCACTTGGAACTCGTCATTTAATTTATAAAGCATGATTTATTATTTTTTTTTTATCATATTTATTTTTGTCTAAAATCAATATGATAAAAAATGGAAGACTTACCAACTAAGGTAATTGTTGAGCAACTGAATCGCTGCATTCATTTTTGTTGGCATTTCATTCTTATTAACTAAATTGAAAATGGATCCAAGAATTAAAATCCATCAAAAAATTATCATTAGAATACATAACGATAGAGGGGAAAGGAAGAGAAGAGAAAAAAAAAATCTGAGTCGCAAACGGGTCGGCAGAGGAACCCGACCCACCCCGTATCTAGCAGGTTCGCGGGACGCGGAATGGGCGACCCGACCCGTTGCCATCACTATTCTTTCCTTTTTCTCTTATCCCAATTATGTAGACTTGTTTTTTTATTGGAAAATATTTAGCTTCGGTTTTCTCATTAAATCCAAAATTAAACTACAATTTAAATTACACAATTTTTCAACCACTTTTTAACCACACAAATTTTCTCTCTCAAATTTTTAATCACACAGTTTACCTAGAAACAATAAATTTTTTTCTCTTTCCTCATTAAATCGTCGCCGAATAGTGGCTTAGTTTGTTTGTTTACTAATGTACCCATATTTATTACTTCCAATAATAATAATTTTGATATTAAATAATGAACAGTTAGAAAATTTCTTTACAAAAACTACGTTTTCAATGACATTAAATATTTTTTCTTAATCTGTGTAAAAAGTCAAATAAACCTATATAATTGAGACAGATAGAGTATATCCTAAGAATTCGAGAAAAATAATATCATATACCCAAAAGAAAGTTTTACAAAATATTAATACATGACTTACATAATTAAAACTTAAATCTAATCAAGATTGGATCTTGCAATGAGAATAATCAAATTAACATTTCACTTCTTGGTATACATAGATTCAACCTTGCCATCATTCCCACCAAGCAGCATATATTTATCCTTCCTTGTCAACTGAGTACATTCAAATCCAAGAACACCGGCCAAGATTTTCTGTACGTGATTCGCCACTTCAAAAGACGATTTCCCACCTCCCTTTACCGTCATCTCCTCGGGCAATCGATCGAGGAACGTGGCCTCATACGTCGGCCGGGGATTCATGAAGTAGAAGTAAGGATCCCAGAACTTGACACCCCTCACGGTGGTGCCGTGAAACATGTTCTCCTTTAGGTTCACGGCCACCGGCACAATCCGATCGCTCAACTCGGCAAATAAAGCACTGAATCTCAACAGATAAGGCTCTCGACAGGTTGTTCCCTCTGGGCAAACCACTAGATCGCCCTTCTGAAGGAGTGATTTGATCATGGCGGCATCAGCTTCCCGGTCACGGGTCAGTGCCACCGCCGGGATAGGCGAGATAAACCTCGACAACTTGCTTACACTGTATGTAACGCACGAGACTTTTCGTCGAAGTGCGATGGCGATGATTATAGGATCAAGGGCTGTACGATGGTTGCAGACGTATAGATTGCCGGGACAGCCTGGCGATGGCGGAGGAGGTATTGTGCCTTTGATCACGAGTTTGATTCCCAACATGGCGTATGTGTAACGGACAATCTTTTCCGGTAAAGGGAGATTGAAGTAAACTCTGATAAGGGAGAGAATGAAACCGAATGGGAGCCAAATGTAGATAATAAGGGCATTGAGCGGAGTCGGGCATTGGACAAAGCGACCGTCGTGGAAGATTAGGCGGCTTTTGAGGCGGTCAAGTTGCACCGGAGTGGCGATTTTCCTAGGGTGCACCATGTAACCCTCCTGCAGGAGCACAAAGCAATATAGAAATGCTAATTTAGCCTTTGTTTGAGACCCATTATGTGCGTGTTTGATTTTATAACTTTTTGGGAAAAGAAAAAGTTTTGAGAAATCGTGTGGTTAAAATGTGGTTTGAAAAGTAAAAAGTTGTGAGTTTGACTTTCTTGGATGATTGAGATTGGTTACTGTAAAAAAAATAGTAAATTTTATGAAAAAGTTATAAAATCAAACAAGGGCTATTTAAGAAAAATATAATTTGAAATAGTATTTTTGGAAGAATGTGTGGTTAAAAAATGATAGGCTTGAATAAAATAGATGGCTGAAATTTAATATTGAATAAATTTGATTTGCAAATAATAGGACCAAAGGCTTAGCTTAGGTTAAAAAAAATTTAGGCACCGTTCAGCTATAGATTAATATGTAATGATTATTTTGATTTAATTTACACAATTTTTCATACCACTTTTTAATTATTCACATTTTCTCTCTTCAATTTTTAACCCCACATCTTACCTTGAAAACACAAATAAATCAACAAATAATTTAAATTTTTTGATTTGACAACAAACGTTCCATTTATTTTGCAAAAAAAAATTCCAAACAGTGGCTTACGAAAAATAAGCAAACAATAAAAATTACGAAGTCTAGGCATGCCGAAGTCCATTTTGTTTAGGTTAAAAAAAATTACAAAAAATAACTTTTTGTCTCCTTCGTCCTAGTAGAGATGGCAAAAAAATCCGACCCGACGAGTACCTGACCCGAACCTAATGGGGCGAAAAAATCCCGCCCCGCGGGTCGGCGGGGCGGGTATGGGGCGATTTTCCCCGACCCGGGTGGGTCGCGGGGCGGGTACGGGTTTGACTGTCCCGCCCCGATTAAATAAATTAATAAAAAATAATAAGGAAAAAAAAATAAAAAAAAATTAAACGGGTCGGGTAGGTTGACCCGACCCGATCCGTTGCCATCACTATGTCCTAGGTAGGTCCAACTAGAGAAAATACATCTCCGTCTGACAACACTATTTGCGTCCTAGGTTGATCCAACTAGAGAAAATACATCTCCATTTATTTATAATTTGAGGTAAAAAATAATTGTTAAAATTGAATAGAAAAAATATATATAGTTAAAAAGTAATTTATAAATTTGTGTATTTTATAAATCGATTTATAAATTTGTGTATTTTATAAATCGATTTATAAATCAAAAAAATTGTTTGCCGAACACTAGCTTAGTAGTCTCGAAATATCTAGACTTGGTACTCTGACCAATGAGGAATAGTGATTAGCCTGGGTACGAAACTAGTAGAAATATTGTCCTCCTCCCAACTAGAGGGGGTCAATTATGGCGATTGTAATGGTAAATGCTGTGTCCCCAAAGGATATATTAGCTCATTTTTTTTAAAATATCAACCATATTTTAATCAAGTTTATTATTTTTTATTTTTCAAATATATTTTTAACAACACATTTTTTCAAAAATACTATTCAAAATCACAATTTTTTTCAAAAAAGGGGGCCAAACAGAGGCATTGTCTCATCTACTATGTGTGTTTTATATTGTTTAAAAAGAGTTTTTTTGAAATAAATAATGATTATTACGAGAATAAATAATTGAGATTTTGTTGAAAAGTCAAATATTGTGAGCTTAACTTTTAATAGATGATTGAGATCGAGCACAGAAAAAATAGGAATTTTTAAAGGAAACAGGACTACATTAATTCATGTTTTTAAGAAATTAAAATTAAAGCTAACAATTTAATTTTAATCATCAATTCCATGGAATTCAAAGTTATTTGAATCACACATTTCATAAAAAATCTAAATAAAACCAATTTTAATCCACACCAAACATGTGCTACGCGTTATATTTTGATTTAGTTAAAAAAATTGATAAAAATTAAATCAAAATTAATAATTAATTTTAATCATGTATTTCATTAGATCCATAACTTTTATTAATTTTTCAACAATCACAATTTTATCAAACTGAAGTTGGACGAATAGAAAATTGATAAAATTTGATAGAACAAGCACATCAATCTTGATGTGTCACTATTTGGTTGTGATTAAACTCTGATTTTAATTGAAATCAAAGTCAATTATTAATTTTAATAACGTATTTTATGAGATTAGCGACTTTTTAATCAGACACCTCATCAATTTTTTTAAAAAAAAATGTGATAATAAGTAATTTCAACAAAGGTAAAATAAAGCTAACCTTACAAATGGACATGAAATCATGGTCAGACTCTCTATCTCCGATCCCGAGATCAGGCTTTTCTTCTCCAAATTCCTTCAAAATGGACAGTTTTTTCCATTTTCCTACCAAAACCCCAGGCTTCTTCACAAACCCAGTAGCTCTTTTCGTCTTTGGATTCACCTCAATTTCTGTCCCAATAACCTTATCACACCCCAAGAAATCTTTAACAAAGGGTTCAACCATTAACGTTGGATTTGCAGTAATTATAACTTTTCTTTTACATTTATCGAAAACTTCGAAACTTTCTTGCCTCACGTTTGATGCATAAAACCTCGGAAGAACTGCGCGTGAAGCGAGTTCGATATCGCGGAGTTTGAGGCCAGAAAAGGAGATGAAAATGAGCATTTGAATGGCTAAGGATTCAGATATGAAGATGTAGGCTATGGCTATCAGAGGGAATGAGAGGAGGAGGATTAGGCCGCGGAGGAGGCTACCGGCTTCCACAGCCACCAACATGAAGTAAGGGAAGGAAGAACGGGAGATTAGGAGGGTGCCATCGAGGTCCGCCGCTATAGAGTGGTGGTTCACGGCGGAGACGTCGCATTTTTCTATTGATGGAAACGTGGTGGTGGTTTTTGGCTTTGGTGGAGACATGGTTTCAGTTTTTCTGTACTACAAGAATTATCTGTGTATTTTCTACATAAGCATGTGTATATATATACAGAAGTCGACTCGGGGGTGGGATGGAGGGTGATTTTTTTGTCTATGTAAGTGTCTGTTTGATGTTAGAGAATTTGGGGAAAAAAAATGAAAATATGGTTGAAAAGTCGTTGAAAAATAATGTAAAGTAGTTGATCTCATAGAAGAATTGTGTGATTGAAAATGAATTTGAGTAGAAAGTGAATTTTTTTTTTCAAGACCAAACAAGGGCTAAATTAGGGTGTGTTCGGCTAGGATTTAATTTGTAATGATTATTTTAATTTAATTTACACAATTCTTCATACTACTTTTTAATCATTCACATTTTATTTCTTCAATTTTTAACCCACATCTTACCTAGAAAACACAAATAAATCAACAAATAATTTAAATTATTTGATTTCATAACAAACATTCCATATAGAGCCTGTTTGGTAATGTGAAAATTTTTTATTTTTGTAATTTTTATTTTTTTATTTATGGATGTGTAGTTTAAAAATGTTTGAAAAATAAAAAATTGTGAGCTTGACTAAGAATGGATGGTTGAGATTGAATTTGAAAAATTGTGATAAAAATTTTATCACTACCAAACAAGCTCTTATTTTGCATTTAAAAGATACCGAAAATACCCTTAATGAAATATGGAGTATGGACTTCAAAAAAGTAAAAAAATCAAATGCTCGAATTAGAGTAATAGAATTATATAAATAAAACAATTTTTTTTATTTCTATTGACGGTTCAACAGCATTGTTGTAATTTATAAATTAAACTAGTATTCGCACCCGTGCGTTGCACGGGAAAAAAAAATATAATTATTAATTAATGAAAATGTGAAAAATACACAACGAAAATAATTAAATTCATATTTTATGAGAAAGAATATGAAGAAATATAAAAGTTTCAATAGCAAAATTCAATGTAAATTACAAAACACTTCTTTAAAATTTAGGATCCTTAAAATTTAGGATATTAAAACTTTCTAATTTAATTATGCAGAATATCAATCAATACATGAAAAAGAATTACTCGTGAATTAAATTTATTTTTTGAAAATAACAATGTTTTTTTATTTCTTGCGTTAATGTTGTTCAACGTTACAAATAATATTTTTGTAGATATTTTTACTAATGTCAAAATATAATAATGATAAAAAAATTAAAATAATAAAATTTCTATTTCTCAAACGGAAATAGTTTTTTTTTTTTTCCATTCTTGAATGTTACATAATTTGTCCTTAAAATCCATATGAAAATGATCCAATTAATGAATCAATGCATTATAGAATTGATTAAACAAAGTTAGATAAAAAAAAGGATTAAACAATTTGTCAGTACCAATGCACTGATCCTCATCATCATAAGTCAGACAAATAACTGCCACAATTTGACCGTGAGGAAGGCAAAATAAAAAATAAAAAAATGGAGAGCAGTTTAGGCGGGAAAACATGAGCCAACATCCTGTTATAATAATAATAATAATAATAATAATAATAATAATAATAATATTATTATTATTATTATTATTAAGATAAGATTTCTCCCGTACACAAAATGCATAAAAAATAATATATTAAAATAATTAATAAAATTTTACAAACAATAAAACTACTTCAAATTATAATAGCTTCTTTGAGTAATAAAAATCAATTTATATATTTAAGTAGTAAATGATTATTAAGTTTTCCACATTTTTTCACAAAAAAAAAATTAAAAAAAAATAAAATTGAAGTTGTTGTTAAAAAAAATTGATATTATTTTTTTTATCGAAAATAACAGATATTTGCATATTGTTTGGAGTAGCGTTGTTAAGTATTATAATGAACATCCTTAATAATTTCAATTTCATTTCCCATTACACTAAACGCATCATCAAGCCCCTATTTGGTACCTATTATTTTTAAATTTCATTTTTTAAAAACTCATTTTCAACCACACATTATACCAATAAAATAATCTACACATAAGTTCAAAAATATTCTCCAATTTTTAACTACACATCTCCAAAAAATTTACTATTTCAAACAACATTATTCCAAATAATGGGTCTCCAGGCCAAATACAGTCAACACGTCATCCATAACATAGTAATTAATTTCACTACGTAAAATGATTTCCATAATACCATTCATATTTTTTTAATGTGATGACATAATAATTAGTTTTAGTTTCAATAAATTATTAATTATCATCAGTACCTCTTACGTTGATTTAGCAAGTTTAATTCAAATAATTAAAAAAAAAATGAATAGTCACCGTTTTTTTTAAAAAAAAAAAATTACCGTTTTCTGAAAAAAAAATCTATTAAGAAGTGTAAACAAACTTATTTGTCACTAATATTTTTAACTAAACAAAAAAGAACAAATATTAAAATTTAATAAAATATTAATCTAATTAATGCACAAATAATGCACGAAAAAGTAAAGCTATTTTTGTTTTTCAAAGTTAATGTGTAGTTTTCCAAATGTATTAATTTCTTTATAAAATTTATTTTTTATAAAGCAATTAATGATGAATATTAATGCAAACAAACTTACTTGTCACTAATATTTTTAACTAAACAAAAAAGAACAAACAATAAAATTACTTCAAATTATAATAGTTATATTAAAAAATTTTGTAATTTTTTTATCATCAACTCTTTATTAATTTTCACATCTTGTCTTTTGAGACGATTTTCATTTAATATATTTGTTTTGTTGGCGAAAAACAATTATTTATCTCTCATATTTTTAAATAATCAAAATAAATAATTAATACAAAAGTTAAAAAAAATATTGCACATCCTTTCAATGCAAATTAGCAGAATATTTGAATAGAATTTGTGATTAGAAATAAAATTTATTAATTAATTGAATGTTATAAATAACAATGTGATTAAAAAAAAGTTAAGGATATAAAAGCAAAACTAAACAAACACCGAAGATCTATCTTGCAATTAAACTATGGTGTAAATTTAAAAAAAATGTGTTGTATGAATATTGTTACCTAAATATTATTAGCTTGATTTTCAAAATATGAAAAATACGTACAATGAAATGATTCATCGGTGTTAAAACAATTACAAATTTGGATGGATTAATGAGTAAAGTGAATGAATTGGAATATAAATAAATGTTATGTCAATAATTATTTCTTGTGGGATCCATAAAAATTGCAGGAAATATATATACATATATATATATATATAGAGAGAGAGAGAGTAGAGAAATTATTAGCATTCAATACATGTGGTCAAGTGCCTATTTACAATGCATTACACACTTTCTCACATTAAATGTCTCATTAATTGTCAACAACTCATTTTCCAATTCCGGAAATTCAATTGGAAAAAAAAAAAAAATTTCCAAAAATAGAAACTGAAAATGGGCGGGAAAAATTTTGACGGCTGTTCTGCTTTAATATATAATATAGATTTTGTTATTTTTAAGTAAAATGAGTGGTAAAAATGATGAGAAAAAATGTTAAAAAGGTAGTTTGAAAATTTTGTTATTTATAAATTGATTTATAAATTGTAACGATTACATTACATAATGGAATGTAACTTCTAATCCAATCGGTTCTCGATTTTTGAGTTGCTAATACTGTTATGCCTGTGTTCGGTAAACTGGTTATAAACTAGTTTTTTTTCCTCTACAATTTTCGATACAATTTTTTAATTACACATTTTTTCTCTCTTTAATTTTTAACCCTCAAAATGCCTCGAGATCTGTACAAATAGTAAAAAATCACAGAAATAAACCAAAAAAAAGCCTCCGAACAGTTAGGTAACACAATGTAGAGTTGCGAGGGTTAGGTGGCGTTCTGTTTATATTTTATTTTATATTTTCATTTTCGAAAATGTTTTGTATTTCCTGTTTTCATTTTTGTTTTCAAATTTGCTGAAAACGCGTTTGGTTTGTCATTTCTGAAAACTATTTTTGAAAATGAAAAACTGGAAAACACGTTCTGTTTGAAATTTTGCAGAATACTGCTTAAACTTTTTTTAATTAATTTGCTTGCAGAATACTACTAATTCAAACTCAGATTTCATTTCACAATATACTGAAAACATGGTTACATGCAACACACTAATGTGAGCATTAAGAGTCTATATTAACACAGCTTGGTCAGGTTCAGGATTTGAAAAAACTCACTTCTATTAAAATTCAGAAAATACAAGTTCTTTCAAAACTATCAGAGTCCATTTATAAGTGTATTTTTTGAAATATAATAACAAGAATTCTCACTTAATTTTTTTTTGTAATGTTGATATTGAATTCAATAAAACTTTATTTAAATTTAGTTTCAAGTTAGGATAATTCTAAAAAAAAAAAAAATTATTTAGGCTTAGTTCCAAGTTATGATAATTCTAAAAAAAAGTAATAAAAAATAAAAACTTTATATTACGCTTAGTTCTAAGTTAAGATAATTCTTTAAAAAAAAAAAAAAATTCCCAAAACGCGCGTTTTGGACTTTTTTGTCGAAATACACACAAAACGTCCAAAACGAAGCGTTTTGTGTACAATTTTTTTTTTCCAAAATGCATTTTCGAAAATGGTAAAGAGAACGCGTTTTTAACGTTTTCGAAAATAAAAACAGAAAACGACCTCAAAACAGTAAAGAGAACAGAGGCTTAGGTGGCGTTCTGTTTGTATTTTATTTTGTATTTTCATTTTCGAAAATGTTTTGTATTTCCTGTTTTCATTTTTGTTTTCAAATTTGCTGAAAACGCATTTGGTTTGTCATTTTTAAAAACTGTTTTTGAAAATGAAAAGCTGGAAAACACGTTCTGTTTGAAATTTTGCAGAATATTATTTAAACTATTTTTAATTAATTTGCTTGCAGAATACTATTAATTCAAACTCAAATTTCCTTTTACAATACACTGAAAACATGGTTACTTGCAACACACTAATGTAAGCATTAAGAGTCTATATTAACACAGCTTGGTCAGGTTCGGGATTTGAAAAAGCGCTACTTCTATTAAAATTCAGAAAATGCAAGTTATTTCAAAACCACCAGAGTCCATATCAATGCATTTTTTGAAATATAATAACAAGAATTCTCAATTAATTTTTTTTATAATGTTGATATTGAATTCAATAAAATTTTATTTAAACTTAGTTCCAAGTTAGGATAATTCTAAAAAAAAAAAAATAAATAAATAAATTATTTAGGCTTAATTCCAAGTTAGGATAATTCTAAAAAAAGTAATAAAAAAATAAAAATTTTATATTAAGCTTAGTTCTAAGTTAAGATAATTCTTTAAAAAAAAAAATCCCAAAACCCGTTTTCCGCGTTTTGGACATTTTTTGTCGAAATACACACAAAACGCCCCAAACGAGCGTTTTGTGTACAATATTTTTTTTTTGTTTTCCAAAATGCGTTTTCGAAAATGGTAAAGAGAACGCGTTTTTAGCGTTTTCAAAAATAAAAACAGAAAACGAACTCAAAACAGCAAAAAGAACATTTACTTATTTTCTTGGGAGAGGAGATAGGGAGGGAAGGTCTGGTTTTAACTTTTCAAACGAGGCAATAGATTGTGCAATGACAATATTGCCCTTGGAGATGGAGAACAACTGAACAAGGATGGAGTTTGTTGAGAATATTTTATTATGGTAGATATGAAAATGACACAAAGGGTTGTGGGATTTTAATGCTTTGTTTAGACTCTTCAAGATATTTTTTTACCACCCTACTACACATGTACAGATATTTATACTAACAAATCCAAGTACTTACAATATTTTTCATTATTTAAACCGTGTAATGAATTTAGGGCCATTTGGTATGATTTTTAAAAAAATCAAATTTTGTTTATGAAATTAAAAATTATTTCTGAACATTAGAATTCTATTTTAGTGTTTTGTTTGACTAAAATAACTATTTGTATAAATTGATTTAAAGTAACTATCTAATGAAATTTTTCTCCAAGAAGTAGAAGCTCTGAAACGAACTTTTTCGACTTAAGTAAAATGAGTAGATAGATAATGTTTTCTAGGATAATGCGACTCTATAAAAATTGGCTTCTAATTTTTGAAAAATCATTATTTATTTTTACCTGAAGAGCATAAAAATTAACACTCCGAGACATTTGACAAAAAGATATATTTTATTCATAAAATAGTTTTCATTTTTTTTTTCCAAAATCTTGAAATTCTAAAATAAAACTAACAATAAATATCTCAACCGTGGAGAAAATTAAACACGACCCTTAAATTTTTGCCTAAGTGTATGGTGATGCATCATAAAAATGTCAAAATCGAGATTAATAATTCATCAAAATAGATAGATGGAAAGAAAATAACGAAATTATCGAAATTATTTTTGAAGTTTTACATCCTTATTAATGGAATCTCGTCAAGTCTTGATCACAACTTTCCTATAATAAATGTTGTTGACAAAAAAAAAATGTTGTTGACAAATCTCAAATTGTTTGTGCATTAATTCTTGAGATAAGGTAAAAGTTGGTGGACCGTATTATTTATTGATGAAGAGAAGCTGTATTTGTTGGGTGGCACTTTATTATGATTAGTTAGAAAAACAAAAAAAAAAAAAAAAAAAAAAAAAACAAAATTTATGTTTTGGGTGAAGATTAAAATTAGATTTTCAATAAGTTTTAATAAAAGTTGATGAGTGTGTGATTTAAAAGTGCATCACGTGAAATATGTGGTTGATATTGATTTTTAATTTTGACTTAGATTAATATCTAAATTATTAATTAACTTTTGTATCAAACAATTTTCTTATTTGTTTTGCACTTAGTTAAGACCTGTATTAGTGAAAATAACATATCCTGGCCACCAGTTTACATTTAGGTACCCCACTCAAGCCTAATTCTCCAACTACCCACATTGAAATACATACAAGTACATATATGTATAAGAATTCTGATTTTATCAAGATTATCAATTGCACTGACAATGGTAAGTCGAACCGAGTATACATATTTGGTAAGAAGACATCCTAGTTCTTGGTAACATATTTGGTAAGAAGACATCCTAGTTCTTGGTAAGACTTTTGCGCCTTGTAAAATAAAATAATAATAATAAAAAAATAAAAAATAAAATCATGAAGAAATAGTGTTTGGAAACTAAGTTTTGACTTTTCAAGATTCATACCAAACAGACCTTTATTCTGGAAGATCAAACTTCTATTAGTGAAATTAATTAACTTTTTTGGCCACTAACATATATATTAGGTGTCCCACTCAAGCCTAGTCTCCACCTTTACAATCAATGACACAGATACCCATGATACATGTGTGCGTACATTTAGCCTTTTTTTTGACTGTTTTTTTTTTTCAAAATTCTTTTTAACCACATATTTTTCTATAAAATAATATTATACATAAATTCAAAAAAATTTCGTACTTTTTAATTACACATTTTCTTACAAAACACTATTATAGAACTTAATTTTTTCGAATAATAGATCTCAAAAAAGGACATAATTAGTTGGTCTAGAATGTTGAAAAATGGGTGGGAAAACCTAGCTTTTTTTCCATATGGATCCAATAAGGGGTGCTAGGGTTGGCTATCTGTCACTTGGGGTGCAAAGTCATCTACACTTAGACGTATGTATCACAAGCCATGTGACTTGCCCACCCGGGTTTATACTTCATTACCTCAAATTTGTGATTGTTATTCAAATTTAATTATTTTACGATTTATAATATTCTATGTTCATTATAACATATGTCGTGATTTATTCATTGCTCCTATTTGGATGTTTTGTTTACAAATTTCATGAGCACATCAACTCTTCATCTTTGAGTTTCTCGATTTTGTTTGATATTATTTCGGCACTTCGAATTGCAACAACGATCTGGATGCCCACCCAAAATTGTCTGGTTTATTAGATGCTCTTTCCTCAAAAGTATAATATCCCAATCAAGAGGTTACTGCGATTGTGGCTTGCAGAGAGATTCGTGATGCAACGGGTCTCCACTGATAGAGAGAGAGAAGAAAGAGGTAAGGGGGGAGAGAGACGTGATTATAACCATCTATTTGTAAAAATATTGTCAAATTATCTTATTTTAAAGATTTTAAATCTAAACATATGAGTGGGCTTAATTAACCCTCCACTCTCCATCATCAGGTCCCAAAGGCCAAGATCAAGCGAATGGTCTTTCAGCCAAACTTGATCAGTAAGTTATTAGTTTCATTTTTAAAAACCATGACACCCATCACCCAGTGTGGTTTTAACCAGTGTTTAGAAAATCGAATCGGACCGGCTGGTTCGATCGGGAATCGGCCGGAAAATCGCTCCAGTTCATCCCAAAAATCGGCCTGTAAAAAATCGGTCGGTTCAACCGGGAAACCGGTTGAAAACAGGGAAAAAACCGGCCGGTTCAACCGGTTTTCGTTTTTTTATTTTTTTGTTGTTTTAAACTATTTTTGTGTATAATTTTATTTTCTAAATGAGTAAATATTAGTTTATTTGTAAAATAACTTTTTTTTAGAATTTTTGTGATTTTTTAATATTTTTTTATATTTTAATTGAAACCGGTTGGACCTTTTGACCTTGACCCGTTGTCTTTTCCGATTCGAATCGGTTTCCGATTTTCTAAACATTGGTTTTAACAACTTGCTAGTATCATCCGTTACAAACAATAAATTTTTCAAAATCACTTTTTAAAAATACGCTCCTCAAAACACTTTTCAATTACATATTTTATCTTAAAAAATTACATTCTTTATTTATAAATAAAACACTTTTACTAAATAGAGGCGTAACCTAGACCAACAAAAAAACATTCAAGAATCGTTCCAGTTCCAATTCAATTATATGCAATTTTTTAATGTGACAGGGCATATGTGTTCTAAGTGAATCGAGATGTTCAAAGTGGTAGTATATCGGAGAATACTTCTACCTTTTCTTAACTTCTTGTTGAGTTTTCCCCTCGTCTATTTTACAAAAAGTTACTCACATCTTGTTTCTTGGCCTCGGTGACAATAGTCCAACAAACCATTGACTACCTTTCAAGTTCTTGAAATAATCTTCTAACGTATGTAGAGACAAATTAAGAACCAATTAATTGATATAAAACCATCCAATTCAAACTAAGAATTTTTCGATCCACCTAAGAAACTTGTTTCGACCTTTAGCACTTTCCGTAGTCTAGTATGTTGGTGTCGGATCCATTTTGGAAACCTTGCTTAGAGCATCGACAAACTGTAGTAATATAAGATAGCTAGAATATTACTTTTGTACAAATATTTTGTAGAATCCATGACTTACGATTCACTTATTACTTAAGTACTTGTTTTGTAGTATTATTTTAAAATGTCCTAATAATACTGTTATTATTCCTATGAACGAGATGAAATTCATTATGTAAGGTATAACTATAAAAAGAGGAAGAAGGCGAGCTACAAGAAAAATTCCCGCTGCTACTATAGTAGCAGCATGTATAAGAGCCGAAATAGGAGTAGGTCCCTCCATAGCATCAGGTAACCATACATGAAGGGAAAATTGTGCAGATTTAGCAACTGCACCGGTAAATAATAGAGCAGCACACAAAGTAACAAATGAAGAATTGACTTCATTTTTATAAATAAAGTTATTTAATATTTCGAATAAATCCTTAAATTCGAAACTACCTGTTATCCAATAAAAACCTAAAATTCCTAATAATAAACCAAAATCCCCTACACGATTAGTTACAAACGCCTTTTGACAAGCATTTGCCGCATTTTAATTGTAATGATTATCTCTAAGCTTTTCCTATTTTAAAACTTATTCTCCTATGTTTTTTGTATATGTTTTTCATCAACCATCTATTAAATTTCACATTTTGTTCATAGAGCCGATTTCTGTTCAAAATATTTGTTATGAGGACAAAAAACTTAGGGGTCGTTCTCTTTGCGTTTCGATTTTGGATTTTGAGTTTTGAATTTTGGATTTTGGTTGTTTGTTTTGGGATTGCTGAAAACATGTTCTCTTTGTGATTTTGGAAAACTGTTTTCAAAAATAGAAAACTGAAAAATGCGTTTACTTTGTATTTTTTTGATATATTTATTTTGTGATATTTTATATGTAAAAAAATGGTTGATTTGTTGAATTACATTAATTTTAATGTTAATAAATCAGTTAGTTCTTTATGTCAATAAATTCATCATTAATATTGTTTCAACTAAACAAAAAATTAACATCATACCAATAAAATCTTAACATGGATATATATATAATGACAAAATAATATAAGAACTTCAAGTGAAGGAAGTGTCTCACATTTACCAAAAATAAATAAATAATAATAATAAATAAAAAATTACAAAAAAAAATTTTAACGTGAATCTATATAATAGCAAAATAACATAAGAACTTCAAATAAGGAAGTGTCTTACTTTTACAAAATAATAATAATAATAATAATAATAATAATAATAATAATAATAATAAATAAATAAATAAATAATTTACAAAAAAAAAAATCTTAAAATTGATCTATATATAATGGCAAAATAACATAAGAACTTCAAATGAATGAAGTGTCTCAGTTTTACAAATTAAAAAAAAAAAATTACAAAAAAAAAAAACAAAAAAACTTAACATTGATCTATATATATAATGACAAAATAACATAAAAACTTCAAGTGAAGGAAGTGTCTCACTTTTACCAAAATAAATAAATAAATAAAATAATTTACAAAAAAAAAAAAAATCTTAACATGGATCTATAGATAATGACAAAATAACATAAAAATTTCAAGTGAATGAAGCGTCTCACATTTTAAAAAAATAATAATAATAAATAAAAAATTACAAAAAATATATATATATATATATATATATATATTAACATGGATCTATATATAATGACAAAAAAACTTAAGTGAAGGAAGTGTCTCACAAAAAAAAAAATCCAAAACGCGCGTTTTGGTCTTTTTAACACAAAATATCCAAAACGCAATAAAATCGTTTTGAGTTCCTTTGTATTTTTTTTTTTTGGAAAACGCGTTTCTGAAAATGGGCAAAGTGAACATGTTTTCGATATTTCCAAAAATCGAAAACTCAAAACGATCTCAAAACAGCAAAGAGAACGGGACCTTATTTTTGAATCGTATTTTTAAATAATTGAAATAAATAATTAATAAAAAAGTCAAAAAATAAATATTTTCCCCTCTTTTCTATGCACATTAACAAAGTATTTGGATAGAAATTGCGATTAAAAACAAAATATGTTAATCAATAGAAAGTTAAGAACAATAATGGGCCGAATAAATATAGAGGACATAAAAGTAAAAGTGAGTAAATATTGATAATCTTTATTGTAATTAAAAGTAGTATAGATATAAAAAATTGTTGTGTGAATACAACTTTCCTTAAGTAATTATGTGACAAACTTGCTATTTACTCACATTTCATAAGATTGCGTGTTATAAACATTTTAAAATAGGGTAATTGACACAAAATGTCCCTACCTTTGACATGAATTGTAGAAAACATCACAACGTTCTGATTTTTGGTACAAAATGTCCCAAAATTTCCATTTTCTTGTGCAATACGTCATTTCTGTTACTTTTAACACCTCTCAACCGTCAAATTGGCTTTGCACAGTAAACAATTAAAACATCGAGGGACATTTTTATCAAAACATAGTTAACCTATTTAATTTCCTTTTTAAACATGTGAACCAAGCTTCAAACAAATATACTGTCATAGCCTCTTCAAAATTCAATGACCGTCGCCGTTTCTCTCCACAAGCCTTATTGTCGAAAATTGAAGGTGAAGAGTGAGTATTTATAGTATTTCCTTTTTTAGTTCCTTATTGTCTACAGTATTTCTTCATTCAACCGATTGTGGAGCAAATGCTATACTGATTTTCACAATTTTTTTTCTTTATTATTGACGTTAAACATTCCAAAATCATCATTCTTTGAGGATGTTTAATCCGATTTTGAGAGACCCATATGATAACTCACCCATTTAAGGTGAGTTCTGCAACATTCTTTCTATTGTTGAAGTGCATGGTTGAGCAAAAGCAATAACGATTTGATATTTTTACATTAATAGTTGCGTGTCAATAATAAAATGCAATAATTTGCTTGAAATGCATTTGAATTTGTTCTTCAAAATTCTTCCATTCTTGAGGATTAAACCGATGTATGATGAATGCATTGTGATTTTCGTAAACATGTCAGATAAAGGAAGAAGAATGGACATTTACACGCCAAATTTTTTAGAGGTAGGGATGATTTGTGCAAAATGTGTTAAAGGTAAGGGATGTTTACCACCAAAGATCTTCAAAGGTTGTGACGTTCTTCACCAAAGCCGTTTAAACATAGGAATGTTTAGAACCAAATTTGTTTCAAGCTATCCATTCTTTCCTGCAACTTTTTGCTTTTTCTTTTCATCATTGACATTCATACTGAAATGTGAAGATTCATTGATACACCTCCAATTCTTTCTTTTCTATTATTTTAATCGTGATTCTCACGGTAAAGAGTTAACCATTTGTCAGTTTTTACATTACTTTTTTAAAGAAATATTTATGAATTTATTTTTTAAATAATATTTAGTAGCGGTTAACAATTGAGACGGGAAAGAAATGTAACAGGTTAATTTTTTTTGGACAAAAATGCTCTTCAAAGTTTTGAAGGTCTACTATGCAAATTAAAATTGACGGTGGAGAGATGTTAAAAGTAACAAAAATAATGTCTTGCACAAATAAAATGGAATTATGGAATCATTGGAACTTTTGTACCAAAAAGTCAAAACATTGGGATGTCACTAGACAAGCACGTGATAATATGTGACAAACTTGATATTCAAAAATAAGTTGGGGATCAATATCACAATTTTCCCAAATAGTCATCGAGTCTGTTCTCCATCCCTCATTCCCTCCCATGAAATCCTCTCTCTCTAATTTATCCATCTCCACTCTCGCCGACAACCGCCATTTCCACAATTCGAAGCATTCCATCTTTGCTCGCAGGTACCTCTAACTTCTCTCTTTCCATTCGCAAAGCTGTAAATCTACGTATCATGTGTTTGCTTTCAATTTTTCTCTTGTTTGCTTGTATCGGTCAGATTTAAGCAACGCGCGTAATGTTTATTAGTTCTTTGATCAAATCCAGTGTTTTAAATTAGGATTTAGTCTTGACGTATTCATGTGATATCTTGATTTTGTTTTGTTTCTAATTTCCTGGTTCAATATGGTTGGTTTGTGGGCGACATGAAATGGGACGTCTTTGAGCTCGGATGGGGATTAGGGTTTTCCGAAGTAACATTTTAAAAATGTTTATTAATTTTTTTGGGGATTTTGTGTACTGATTCAGATGTTTGGTTGCTGAGGAAATGAAGATAAGTCCAATGAAGAGCAAAGAGTTGGTCTTTGTTTATTATTATTTTTTTTCCTCATATTGTTGTTTCAAACGAGAACTAATAGCAATATTGAGTAAATTCCAAGGTTTTGATCTCCTTGAACACTTAAAATTTCTTGCTTTACTAAGAAATAGATAGTGTGCTTTGTTTGTTCGACAAAAGGAGTCTGAAAGAACATATTATGAATTGGTCAGTAATGAGTATAGTTGTGAGCTATTAGGAAACTTGAGGATAATATGGGCAATAAAAGAAGCATTTTGAATGTGAGAAAAGTAGATATATTTGAATTAAAATTTTGGTAGCAAAGTTTTGAGTATCATTGAATGGACTTTCAATCCAGCAAATGGAACATTATGCGTTAAGGAAAATATACTTATTGTGCTTATTATTGGATGTTTTTCATTCTTCGAAACATGAGGTGATATTTGATCCTGACATATAATTATCAAATAATTTTGGAGGTTTTTATTTTTATATTTATTTATTTTTAATTTCAAACTATTGTTTTCAATAGCCAAATAACTACGCCTACGCTATAGCTGTAAACAGTGAAGATGTATAAGATGCTAAACATGCTGCTATTCTCACCATTTGTTACTTTTGGTTTCAGCTACATATGTTTTACTAAGCAACATTTTTAATGTGTTATTGACTTTAAATATATCAAAGCTTATCCCCTTAATTTGATATTCTTTGTTTATAAAATTGCTGCCCACACATATTATCCTCCTCCTAGCTTTTTAAGAGCACTGGATATCTTAACAAATAGTATAAATTTGTTCCAATTGCTTTGGGGAAAAAAAACTATAGCTGAAACTTCGATATTATACATACTAACATGCTTAAAGAAGACATTTCATGTCTGTCTACTATGACGCTAATTCTATGGAATTATGTTTCAGTAATGAACTCAAAACATGTAGTGGATCTGTTTGTAGACTTGACACATTAAGTAAAGGGAAGGAACTATATTCATTGCTATCTGCACTATTTGCCACAGGAACATACTTGTGAAAGTACTAAATTGGGACATCCGTTGTTGCTGTTTTGAGTTGCAATGACAGAAGTTGACAGCGAAAGAATAAAACCTGAGGTAGGTTTTACATGCCAGTTTTTAAGAATTTAATGCTAACAGTCTCCTCTTCCTGTTTGTGCTTTTTCTCTCCTCGTATACATGCTATATATACATTCATTTAACTAATAAATAATTATTTTTTCTTTGGCTCATATGGGACCTCCTTGATCTATTTCCATTACATCTTTTTGAGTTAGTGATAAGGGCTTATTCTTTTTAAAAGTAGACTGAATAATTATAGTTTTTTTGTGTGTGCGTGTATTTTGGGAAGAGGGGGGGGGGGGGGTGCTATATTAATTTTAGGCAATAAATTCCGAAGAGGGAAAAAAAGGACGAATTAAAGATTTAAATCTCTTATTCATATAGTATAGTATTTGTCTATTTGATTAGCGTATAAATTTGTGCCCAAGGATATATGTACGAGAAATTGGATATTTCTTTGGGGGCAGTGGCTGTTGCCTCGGTATTGCACTTGTGAGAGTACATGTCCACTTAGCCAAGCCAGAAAAAATAGATTAGATATAAATGAGTTAAAAAAAAAGAAAAAAAAGGAATGAGCATCTTTGCCAGCCTATAAAGTGATAAATGGGAGCCTTCTAATACGAAAGTAATCTTTCCCGGCTGAAATGTGATAAATGGTTGTTTTATAATATGGAAGCAACACATTGAGGACAATGCTTATCAAATGGGAGAAATAGTTAGATCTTGCATATATCTTGAGTATGATGATTGATTGTATTAAGTTATTTTGTACCCTTGAGGTATGTTTTTGATATTATTTGGTGGTAGCAGCTTGACCCTTATAAGAAGTTTACAGCTGGAGCGAACAAGTTACCTTGCTTTGAGTTATACAGTGGCCTGGGGGCTGGGACTTGACATGTGCAGGCTGCAGCATATTTAGGAGTTCTCTTCTAGTATTCCTGTACCTCAGGTCCTCAACATCATCGCTCGGTCACATTAGGTGTATTTACCTCCTTATTTTTAGATTATGGTTTTTGGTGGCTTAGTTGCTGTTAGCTTATGAAGAACCATGTCCTTTTGTCAAAGTCTACCTCATTTACACCATTAATTTTAAAGTGATCTAGACATTCAGATTCCAAACATCAGCAATAACCTAATAATCCAGAAAGATCTCCTTTTTTCCTGGGTGGGGTGGAAAACATAGTCATGGATCATCCTCTCTCGCACGCTCAAAAACAATTATACTTATCTGTCCTTGCTTTCTGCTGAAGTGAATTTGGGAGTTATAAAGGAATGATTATATGAAACAATATTGTGATAAAGTGCTTGTTTGAGATCCATTATAATTAGATTATTTGAGATAATGTATTTGGAATAGTGATTTTTTAAAGAATGAGTAGTTAAAAATTAAGAGAGAATGTATTATAAAATGTGTGGTTGAAAGTAAAAGAGAGAAAAATGTATGAAATTTTAATGGGGTTCAAACAAGGGCTAAACGTAGAATTTTAATAGTGTGATAGCAATCTAAAATTAACTGACTATTCGACAAAAGTATGGCCAGAGGGGATATCATTGGGCACAGATTGTTGTTTTTTTCAATTACATTATTTAAATTATCTTATGAACCTGTGCAACCGAGGTACAAACTATCAAGGTGGATTGCCATCAGACTCGAATGTGAAACTTGATGAAGTTTTACTTGTATTTATCCTTTTCGGCGAAAATTAGCAAAAAGATGCAGCACGAATGCAAAAGGGATTAAATTGGGTTGAGTAGGGGAACCGGAAGCAAGCTTAATCCTTTTCCAAGATGGTAAAACTCGTGGCGTGAGTTTCATTCAGGTAGAGTTGGTCATGGCTGCAGATCAAGATACTCCCTCTGTCCCACAAAGATAGACTTACTTCTATTTTCACACGGATTAAGAAAATATAATTAATATATGTTGGAACTATAAATTTACCTACATTCCACCTAATATACCCTTACATTAAATAATGAATTGTTCATATTTGTTGATAACAATGCATATTAAATATGGTTATATTAGAAAATGAAAACATTAATATACTCTCAAAAAGGAAAGAGGTCTATCTTTGTGGGACAAACAAAAAAAGAAAATAAGCTTATCTTTGTGAGACGGAGGGAGTAATAAGGAGGTTCAGGAGGTTGCAAGTCTTCCTTCTCGTTTTCTACTCGAGCCTCGGCAGAGTGGTTTATTAAAACGATTTAATGAAGCTCGACTGAAGGGAGAGGGTTAAATAGCTCGCTCTAGCTCTGCCGTGGGTGAATTCCAACCCTCACTGTAACCCCCCCCCCCCCCCCCCCACACACACGCACACATCTTCCTTCTCCTGGTAGGTTAGGAAGGTGAGCTATATGCTTAATGCAAGTTGAACGAAGTATTCTCGGAACGATTCGAGATTTGGTAAGTGGCTCATTGAGTGCTCTTTAAGGGCAAGATAAGGCGATGCGTTGCAAGCCGTATAGTGCAGGAGCGCTCACATTTTTTTTGAAGAGCAGCAGATGAAAAATCCAAATATTCTCCACTTTTTGTGAGATATATAATGAGAATATTTGTATGACTTGTAACCTCTGTTGAGGACAGGAAAAAATCAAAGTTTCACGCTAAATTTAAACAGTATATTAACATGTTACTGTTTAGGTTCTTTCTTTTGTTGCTCAATTCTTGATGGTTCTGATATTTTGTTGTTGTTTTGTGATTTGTCAGATGATGAAGTCCTACGTGTGGCTTCAAACATCTGATGGTTCGATACAACAAGTAGAACAAGATGTTGCTATCTTCTGCCCATTCATATGTCACGAAATACACTCAGGCATGGGATCTTCTAAGAATTATCCCATCATCCTTCCACCACGGGTCAATCCACCCATGTTGAGCTTGATTTTTGACTACTGCCGGTTTCATCAAGCACCTGGCCACTCTAACAAGGTCTTCATATGTTTCAGAACTCTATATGTTATTTAAGCTGATATTCTTCTTGTTCTTATTAATTATTCCATTATTCCCCTCAGAAGAAAAGCTTAATAGATGTCAATTTTGTATAAGTAATTGCGATTGAGATTTTTAGAAAATTTGCATTACATGACATGGGAGTTAATAGATTGGATTTGCTGCTTTACTTTGATGTAGGAGAGGAAGTCTTTTGATGAGAAATTTGTTCGAATGGATACAAAAAGACTTTGTGAGTTGACGTCAGCTGCTGACAGCCTGCAACTGAAACCGTTGGTTGATCTAACCAGCCGTGCACTTGCACGAGTTATAGAGGGGAAGTCTCCAGAAGAGATACGCGAGATATTTCATCTGCCTGATGACCTTACAGAGGTGTCTTGTGCTTCCAATCAGTGTACATGCTTAATGTATTTTATTTTTTTTTAGTTTTCTTGGAAGAATGTTTCCTAAGCTTGCTTTCTATCACTGACTTGTGTTATTGATTTAGGAAGAAAAATTGGAGCCAATCAAAAACACAATGGACGATCCTCGAATTCGGCTTTTGAATAGATTGTATGCTAGAAAGAGAAAAGAGTTAAAAGAAAGAGAGAGATTAAAGGTGATTACAAGTATCCCGTATTATTTTTGTAATCCTCTAGCAACTTTTGAGGGTTCTGCATGCTTGAATGATAAATTAATTCAATATCTGTGAGTAGTGGCTAGATACCAACAGAAGACACGTTGTCTACGTGAGTTAAGGTTGAGGCATTTTGCTCTTCATTGTATTTACAGAGTTCCGAGCTTGAAGAGGAGCATGCGGATGACCGTTCAGTTGATGATCTATTGTCATTTATTAATGGAGGAAATGGAGGTATTTAGTGCTGTCTCTGTTTGACTTCCTTTCATTCTATACTTAAGGAGGAAACAGAGATGCTTACCACCCTAAAATCGAAGAAATAGGATGTTGGCACCGCATATTTTCTCCTACTGAGTTTGTGTCATCAGTGTTATGGTTTCATATCTATTGTCGACAGAGATATTTGAATTGTAAATGTTGGTGAGAAACATGATTTGTCAATCTTGTTATTTTATCACGGTTGGGACTAGCCCTTATGGCTGGTGAGATGTGGTTTATGTGTTAGAATTTCAGAAGATTGATAGCATATGATGAATGTTAAAGAACTACGATACAAAGAATGTCTTGACGCTCGTTTCAGAAATCCGGAGTCTGCTAAGAAATAGAGTAGTTGAACACCTGAATATAATTCAGTTAGGAGAGCTCTTTAATTGAATATTTTAAATATAAAAAGTTACTTTCAAATAAATAATTTTCTTTAGAAATTTGGTAAACCAATTATTCTGGATAACTGTCATGATTGATATCGTTATTGCTTTTATCTTCATAGACAAGAAATCATAGAATCCACGTTATATTCAAAACATAAAATTATATAGGCATAATGAAGATGTCGAGTAATTACTATGATTTTTGTGCTGAAATGAGCTGCAGTAACATTGTGAAAATATGGTAGGAAATCTATGCCGAAAATGACCTTTTATATAATGGATTAAAACGAAGCACATTGCAATCTTACCATATAAGAAGAAGAAATAGTTAGTGGACTCCTTATTTTCTTTCCTTCCTTTTTATTTTGTGAGGCTGAGGTTGTTGGTTGGGGAGAAAGAATGAAGGGGTAGGTGTGTGTGTGTGTGTGTGTGTCTGGGGGTTTCTCTTTATCAATTGACATGAGTTCTTTATTATTAGGTTATGGTTGAATTTGTTTAGACTAGTAGTTCTATGTTTTCTTCTCTCTTTCTTTATATTTTATCCGTCACATAATCTACCTGGACTTCCAGAAACCTACTTTTTTCGGTGCTAAATTTATTTGACTTCTCTATTTTTTTAGATTTTTTTTTTCCTATGATGATTCACACTCCATTCTATGAGTGATTCAACAGCTGGTTTTCTTAGCCTCTATTATGCTTTTCTTATATTTGCTGGATTTCTGCGGTTTATCCTTGAGAAATAAATGGTTTTGACCCTTGATTCATGCACTCATTTTCTTTATCTTTCTATCTTCCTCCCTCCCTTTGTTCCTCTTTAATTTATTTTTCCATGTGTATGTTTTACATATTGGATTATGTTTGCAGATTCTAAGGAGGCTAGAACTAAAAATAAGAAGAAGAATCGCAGGAGGAAAGACCATCGGAAGAATGCTCCTTTGAATGTCACTAACACTTCAAACAGCACCTCTTCTTCAAGCAGTGCTGTAGATTTAAGGAATAAGGTCAGGACAACGGCATTGGCTTTCCTTAGTTGCCTAATTTGCTTCATACTTGGGTTTACCGTTTACATCTATTTAAAGTTCATCTTTGATGGCTTTTCTAATTGCCCACCAGAGAGAAACACCTGCACCACATGCACATGTAGACTCGGAGAAGTTGGATTGATATCCTGCTCTGTCTCAGGATTCAAATGAGCTAAATTCTGTATGTCGAGATGCTCTGGTCCATTGCAATTTTCTACCCAACCTTGGTAAAACATCAAAGTTGCTGGACGTTGAAGATGACAGATTTGTACATGAAGATGAGTTTGATGATGATGATGGAGATTTGGATGATGATATCGATCCTGCCATAAAAGAAAAAATTGATAGGTAAGCTTGAAGATTTTTCAAGTATCCATTTTTTGTCCTGTTCAATTATTTTGAAATGTGTGAGAGCTCATGTTGGGAATTTGATAATTAGTCATCCAATTACCTCTTCCCCCCTTCCTAATGGGTTTGAAAAGTAAATTCAGTAATACTCTTGTGAATTCTTCTGCCATGGATTATCTTATATATTAGGCGCGCCTTTCCTAGGACGTGCCCATGGATTTATTCCATACGCACTAAATTAGTAACAGGAACATTGGGTAATGTAGAAATTCTTGCAACTCGTACCATGCAATGCAATCTTGAATCTATCATCCCCCTGTGCCCTGTATTCCTTAGTGTTAAGATACAACTAAATATCCTTGCCAATCTCGTTTTGTATATTCTCTTTTGTCTGATAGTAATTACCGTCTTTCTTGACTAGGGAAGTGGAAGACTTTGCAAGAAGATTGAATTCAGATTGGCCTGAAAGAATGCAAGAAATTCTTTCCCTGGGTCAAGAGAGGAGGACATTACCGGTGAGCATTCATGCAAATGATTCCTCGAGGATGTTGGTAAGTACGTGTGCTTCTTTCACACTTGTTTTTAATTCAAAATTTTACGCAAATAAATTGCAAGGCTCGATTTAAGTGAGGTTTCCATGGTGTAGTCTTTGCATGTTGATGTTTCACTATGCATCCTTTGGCTTGAATATGTTTCCATTTTCAAGTGATAACATGTCATATTTCTCTGCATAGGGAAAATAAATAATAATGTGGCCTTGAATTTATTGAATCGGTGTGAGGCTTGTTTATTAGGAGGCAAAGTTACCCCACATGGATTCCTTCATTGAAATTCACTTCTATCTGATTTACTGGTGACATTTCTGAACTTCTTTACATGAAACATTTTGGAAATATCATAATAATTTTGCTAGTTTTAGTCATAAAACTGGTCGCTTTTGCCAACTATGTTGAGTGGTAATTGTCAGATTCTTCTTCTGTACCAGGAGCAGCTTCATCATCGTTCGATTTGTAGATAGGACCATCAAAAATTTGCACCAACTCATAGTGATTTGTTGTCCCATCGGCAGGACTAGACCAGCACCAAAATTGATCTTAAATTATCATCTTCAAAGGGGGAACGAGCCCAAACTTATTTATTTGTCACAGCTGAGTTGGTAGTGGATCGAGACCAGGAGTGTTGGCAACAAACGATGTTGAGGATTCACATCCGGGTTGATCAACACAATTTTGATTTTTTCTTTAGAGATTCAATTTTAATGTTGTTGTGGTTTTTCTCTCTGTGGTTTTGAGTTCCAGAGCAAAAACTTTTAAGCCTGTTAATTTATTGTTTTTCTCATGTAAAAGAATATCCATTCACAGATTGGAAAAGAGTTTGTATTGCTAGGAAGAAAGCAACAACAAATTGAAGTATTGTAAATATTTGCAATTTTTATGTTGGGTGGATATTGGAAAAATACACTCTCGGAAAATATTAGTAAATTAGAATTTCTTCATTTTACATTCCAAAAAAAAAAAAAAAGTCAGACCCGAAAGTTTTACGGCATAAGCTAGGAGGATGGGCAACAACCAGACCAAGCTGAACAGTTCACGATTCATCTCAAAACGAGCTCGAGCCCCATTGATCTTAACTCGGACGAACAGCTTGCCACCCCTAACTTCAGTCTAATGGCAATTGGCAAGTAAAGTAAAGTAAACCAGTTTCTTTACAACCTGGTAAATTCACATTAACAATCTGCTCTGTAATACATATCTTTTTCAACTGATTAAAACATTTTACAACAATAGATATTCAAGGTTCAACATCTGTTCTAATCCATGCTTCTATCGTATCGAATCGAAACTTACAATGTAAAAGTTAAGTCGGGAACGTGTCTACGTTTCATCATTCCTCAGAGGGTTGAAGTTGGACATGTGGGCAAGGTCTATCGGGTTCTCCTCGGGTCCATAAGTGCTTCAAGTCACCTTTCTTCTTTCCCAGTGTTATAAAAGTACCTGGTAGAAAGAACGAAAAAAAAATAACTACCTCTCAGTCTTTACTAGTCCTCTTTTCCATATGTCATGTTACCTACCTAGTGTGAAGGGTACGATATAAAGCAAAGCTGGTTGGCCATGTCCATCCATCATGTTCAAAGCCACATACGTAACAAGAAGACCTGTGAAGAAAAGTTCCAAGAGTCGATAATTTTAGCATTAAGGTCATGTTTGGTGTCCTCAGATTCATTTTCAACCACACATTCAATTTTTTTTGCCAATTCTCTCCACCAAACAGGCTCTAACTAACTATCCATATAATATAAAAAAAAAAAATCTTTTCAATATATGTTTCCTGTTGATATCCGATCTAAACTGGACAACTAAGCAAACGAGTCATCTGATTCAACATTCCATCTGCATGACCTGGTCAAATATTATTTCAGATCGAGATAACCCAATTATAAGACTTGAACATCAGATCGTGTGGAAGAGGTGGACGGTTCAGACGAAAGTTAGTTACTCTGACAACCACAGTTAGTTACGAAAGTCAACTACTTCCTATATGCAAGAACTTGTAAGAATTCAATTAGAAACCAATGTATACAAAAGTACATTACATGTATTGAGTCTGCTCATTCCATTTTACTATAAATAAAATAGAGGGGAAGAATGCTCATAAAAAGGGCACACTTCATCAATATTTGAAGAGAGAATACATTAACAAGAGATTGCATAAGTGAATTCCAGATCAACCAAGACGTAGGATTCAGTTCTTTCTTTATTTATTCTTGACTACATAACTGACTTTCACATCATTCTTTGCTGACATGGGTTTCATATATTTCAACGTCAACATTTCCTATGCAGTATAATACAAAATTTTAACTTTTACTCTTCTTTAATAACAGTATAATCCTCCCTACCAAAGACGCCAATACAGCGCTTCAAAAGGTAAATAACCAGACATGGTACAATCTAAATAGATAATGTCGTTATTATGACTTGAAAAAGCCAGCATTTAATTCACTTTACCTGAGCCAAAAGCAATCATTGCCCACAGAAAGTAGCCCGCTCGTAGCCTTTTCTTAGACAGCCAATCATATCTGCAAGAACACAGGAAAATATTAGTAAATCTTGGCTCCTGTTGACGATAAACACTTTATCGTATCCACCAACTTATTAAATATTTTTGACGCCACAGCATGGAAAAGATTAACAAGCTTTGTTCCCAAAAAAATTGACGTCGGTTACCTGAATCCTTTAAAAATGGGATATATATCAATTTGGCAAAACATAGACTTTAAACTTCTTTGAAGACGGACAAAATACAATAGCATAGACTTCATAAAAAAACAGTCGTGAAAAGAGCTCCATCGAGTATTTTATATGTTCAACTCTTGTATTCGCTAATTATGGGCAAGGAAAAGCAATTAAACTTTGCTAGTTTTACATAATCCTGGCATTCAAAGCAAGGAAAAGCAAACAAACTTTGCTAGTTTTACATAATCCTGGCATTCAAACCTTAGGGAAAACGCCACTAGTAGTCCCGGCAAGATTATGTCGCCAAATCCAATGATGCTGTATCCGCCCCAAGGATCAAACATTCGAGGGATCTTGAGTAGCATGGGAATGCCGTCTTCACCACTTCTATCACCACGGGCTACCTACACGAGTCAAACTAATTTTGTTATTTTCCATCGTCAATCTATTAAAACCTACAATTGCTCGTTACTCAACAGGTTGCAAGATTCAAACTAATGCTCACCACTATCATCACGCTCTCATGGAACCACCATTTTGAAACAAACACCCAAAAAATGTCGTACAAGAACGCACAACTGAGTAGAACAGTTCCCACCTGAGCATGCCAAGCAAAATGTGAGATCAATTATTGTCAACGTGTCATGTCTATCAAAGAATTCTCCTCATCATATTTGTTTGATCTCATATTGAAGCATAAGCAATTCATGAAACGTGACTTCATCTTTCCACAGATAAACTTACATTGAACTTAAAACCTAGCATTTTTCTTTCTTGCTTTCATTCTTTGTTTGGAGTGGCATTTATGTGCATTTCCCATATAACTTTTTCATCTGTTCTAAATTGAGCATTTATTCCAATTCTTTTTGTATCATA
The DNA here is from genome assembly GCA_963555705.1 of Ligustrum vulgare. Classification (NCBI taxonomy): domain Eukaryota; kingdom Viridiplantae; phylum Streptophyta; class Magnoliopsida; order Lamiales; family Oleaceae; genus Ligustrum; species Ligustrum vulgare. The sequence goes on along the minus strand of OY743189.1, from coordinate 30,144,575 downwards.
TACTCCTGGTACCTATGGTCTATATTCTATAAGCACCAATTATGCAATATGCACTGAAGGTTGGCTCTGAAGAAGCTTCTTTATCTTGTGCCCCAACAAGAATTTTGTCTGATATTCTTGTAAATTATTGCACTTTTTTCAAGGACCATATCGTTTTCTCGTTCTTTTTAAAATCTTCCCTTTCCTTTCTTGATTGGATTTATGCTCTTTGGCCAGGGGTGGTTTGTTACTGATCTAGAATCTCCACCGTAGCTTCTTTCAGGAATTTTTTATTTTAATTTTGTCCCCCAATGATTAGTAGTTCAAGCCTTCTAGGACAAAATATTTATTTAAAATCACAAATCAAAATTAGAATCTCAATTCAAGATCACAGATAACATTCATTAAGAAATTTTATTTATTCTATGCAAAAAAAAAAAATGACAACTTATAAATATATACAAAGAATAGAATTACGTTAATTTAATGGGATTGGCTGACAGTATTTCATACTATCAGCTTTTGCATTTTATAAATGGTAACACTAGAAGCCACAAGAATTTCTCAAATAATATTAGTTAAAATAACAACCTTAAGATTGGGAACTCGTACGATCTGAAGAACAGTGATTATCAACGCGATTCCCTGGTTTCAAAGGAGAAAATAGAAGTAAGAACTAAATGCATGCATTGGCAAAATCAACATACATATTTGAAGACAAAACAAATCTTCATTTTACAGTTATCAGCATCTCACTAACTACTATCTCACTAACAGCAGCTGTAGTTCTATTGGGGATATTTCAGCGTATGGAATTGGGTTAATGTAAGGCGTAAAAAAATGCCCTCGAAATAATTTCATGATCAGGGGAGGATTCGGCTTTAGATTGTCTGGACATCTTTGCATCTATGTGTTGCAATTCACAGAACGAAAAGAAAGAAGAACATCCTTTTTCCTGTTCTACAAGCATGTTTGGCTAAGCTTGAAAAGTTTACTTTCAAGTGAGAGAGTATGTTCTAAAATTAATAATTATTTTTATTCATCAAAACTGAAAATGAGTACGTTGCTTATTTTGACAGCGATGTCTGGTTTATGGCAAAAAATAATCAACTTTCTCCTACTATAAAAGAAAAGTTGACATCAAATATGTGTTTTCCATTTATAATGATAACACCATCAAGGTTTTTTTAAGTCTCCATCAAACCAGAGGAGAGGTACTAGAGGAGGGGTGGTAATCGAACATGTTTGGAAACAGAAAATTACTTTACAAGTAAATTTCAATTATGTTTGAGCTTAGCTAAACATGCTTCATTATTAATCATTTAAATGTAACACACGCCTCTATTTATTGTGAAACAAGTATGAAGATACGGGACATTCATTCTTACAAGGATATCTTGACCAATCCAAGCAAAGGAGATACGGCGGAAAACTGCCCACGCTACAGCAAATGCTATGCAGAAAGGAGAAACGGCAAGTGTCAAATATGATACAGCTCCCAGGATAGGTACTTTAACATATGACTCTGCAGCGGGTTCAAACCATCTGAAACTATATTGAACTGTTGTTAGCCTGTATTTTTGAAAAAAACAATCACTAAAAAATGTAAAAAGAAAGTTAGCATCATACATCTCTCTTTGTTCCAAAAGCAAAAGCATCCAAAACAAACATTTTTGTGCTAATTGCATTTGAGAACATTAATATCAGAGGGCTTCCTCCCCAGAAAAATAAAGAACTTCCCCGGAAAGAGAAATAAAATAATAATAACAAAAAGAACTTCAATAAAATCTGTACGACTATGAATTCGCTTATAGGAAATTGAACGTGGGAATGAAGATGCTAACAGTCTCAAAGGAGACGTAAAATAGGCTTATTACTCTGATTTGATTGTAGTGTTCTAAGTTTAAGCAGCAAAAGATACTAATCTAGACCATGTTTTCATGTCTACTAGCATCAGGTTTTGATAAGATTTACCGAAATAGGAAGCTGAGCTCACATATTAGTTAAGTCGAAAGTCAAAGGCTTAAACAAAGAACATGAATTGATGAATCCCTGGTTTGAAACTTGAATATTAAAATGTTAACTACATAATTATACCAAATTTTAACAATAGAAGAAGCAATTAATTGGGGGAACTAAATCTTAGGATTATCCAATATCTAACGCCAAACCTTCCTTATTCCTCAAAAATCCAAGTCTGTCTTGAAAGTAAGGAAGCAGTCTTCAGAAGGTAAAAAATAACCAGTAAAATATTAGTCTAGGGAGGGACAAAGAATGATGAATCATTTCTTATGTTCCCTTAAATTTTCTTCCCCAACATAGTTTTAATAAAGAATCGCTCCCTCCATGTAAGAATAGGAAACACCTATATAGTCACGATAACCATGTTTTGGAGAAAATAATAATAATTATACATACATACCATGATAATAGTGCCACCAAACAAGTTTGTAGACCCTGTTAGCACACGGCAAAAGATTCAGCATTCAGTTCAAAATTTATACCTGTGCCTATATCAATCCATTTCTAACCCACATCCTATTAGTCGGGCATAACAAGGTTAAGAAAAAATAGTTCTCTCTCCTTCACTTTTCTTCTTATTTTTTTGGTTACACTCTTTCCAGCTATACTAAAATGAAGGCCATGTACCTCTATACCGCCGATGCAAAACAGAACCACCAGAACCTCAATGAACCAGTAAGACATCAATTTGTAGAGCATAACCAAGAAACATGATGCAATCACGACAAATAAAATTGCCGATGTAGTGTTGATGTCCACAAAACCACTAGAGCGATAGGTGTCCTTGCTGAGGTACTCATCTGAACCATCCTGCACAGTCAACCAAAAGACATCAATGCATGATCAGAGAAATTGAATACTGACAGCAATTAGAAGAACCTAAATCAAATAGGCAAAAACTATGTTAATAAATAAGCAACCTTTAAGAGCTTGTCCTGCTCAATAGCTGCTTCTCTTGCAGTCCATGCAGACCAATAAGATGCGCATAAGATGGTACCAACAGCCATTAGCCATAGAAATACTTCAGCTACATCCACCGCTGGTCGATGTGGAGAGTACATCTGAACAGAAACTAAAAGAAAGGCAAGTTCTTAAACAACAGCTCAGAGAAAGAAACCCCGTATTGACAAAAGCTGAATCATAATGAATAAGATTTCAATTTCCTTTTCTTCCTTAACACTGCAAGTATTATGCAGTGCTATCCAATCCTTCCTATCAACATGCTAATAATGCTAGATCTAGCAGCTAGAGCATCAGAAATGTCTGCCAAATAACCGAGAAATTCTTTTTCATCTTTGACTATGTTTAACCATGCAGAGTAATCTTACCTTGAGAGCTATTCTCGATACTTTGTACCAAGCTAGCGCCAGCATCTTGTGGGATCATGACAGCAGGAATTCGAATGTCCACGTCAGTTTCGTTGACTTCACAAACCATCTTGAATAGTTCTAAAGAATTACCCCGCCACAGAGTAGGCCATGTCAGCTATAAATTATGACGGCGAGAGATGCTTCAATATCATCACACATTCACAATTCAGTGGTTATTAGAGCAATTGGTTCTACAACTGGTTCCACATATAATTTACCTTTAGGTTGGACTGTGAATTTACAGATTTAGAAGATAACTTCATGAGGTTTGAACAAGGAACTGGAACTAACGGTCACCAAGATTGTATGTAGTAATGAAAATTATATTTATTACAGTTGTATTGAGATCATCTTTATTGCAAGAGTACATAGGCAATAAGCAGTAGAACTAAAACCTGTGCGGTTGTTCACAATAAGTAATGCTGAAGCACCAGCAGCTTCTGCTACATTTGCTTTGGCAGTGAAACTGCAATTACCCCGCTGAACCAAGATAACCTCGCCCGTGAGCTACAAAAGAAAAAGGGAATATTAACCCAGGTATTACTATGCCTAGAGCACGTGTTTAGGTACACTGAAGAAATTTACTTCCAAGTAAGTTCACTTGTAAGTAAACAAGAAAGTTTCAAAATAAATAAATTTTTAAAGTAGTAAGAGATTTTTTTTTTTTTTTTTTCAAAAAATAAAAGTAACGCTTCCAAACATTCATACTTCCCATGTGGGAGGCATGTAGTCATGACCATAATAATTAGTCTACCCAGAGAAGAAAGAAAACCTTATTTCGGGGCTTTGTACAACAATCAGGAGGATCTGCAAGAGCAACTCTAGACTGGTTGGCGCGCTTCTCTTTTGCTTCCAAGGTGGGACCAAACCGAGCACCGACGCCGACAAACTCCATTACTTCTTTACCATTTATCCAGATTGGTATTTTAACCTATTCCACAGCAAGGATTATTAGCTTCATAAACACAGATAAATGCGCAAACTTAAACTGTCATAAACAAGGTATCTCATCTCTAAAAGTCATCAAGATAACTGCAGCATCATATAAATTAATATTTCACAATTTAAGTGGTAAGTTAATGATGATATTGCAAGCAAAATGCTGGATGAAATCCAAATTTAATAGGAAAATTACGAAATCTCTATTTGAAAAAAAATAAAATAATAATAATAAATAAATATTAGAAGTTTGGAAAGATATTAACCCAAAAGGTCAAAAAGGGTAATCCTAGCAATCAGAATACCTCTTTCTCAAATAATTATGACAACAACAAGAAAGTGAAAATATACACACATTAAAGAAACCCCATAGGCCATACTCTAAGAAAAATCTTGTATCAAAGAGGATTTGACAGCCCAAGAAAAAAAGAGAGGAACAAATGAGTTTATGATCCAGGTTTGGTAGCTTAAAAGTTTACTTGTATAATTAAATATAAGTAAGTTATAAAATCAATAATCTTCTTTTTGATTGAATTGAATTTTCAAAGCAAAGAAAGAATTAATTCCAGAATTAGTAACACTTTTTAGTTGAAATAAGAAAAAAAATAAAAGTTATTCAAACATTCAGACAGAAAAGCATTTTTTTCCTTATTTATTTATTATTATAAGCTTAGTCAAACATGCTCAAAGTCCTCCAAAAATCTGGAAAAAGGTTAAAATATTTGGCCAACTGTTACCAAGACGATCATCTTCAAACACAAAGAAAAATGTCAAAACTGAACTATACATATTACATACACCCTTAAAAAATTCATACAAGTATGCAATCAACTAAAAATCTTTAAAAGGTGGAATATTCAACATCGAAAAAATAATGAATTTTTACCAGCACAAAGTTGTTATTGCAACCAGGTCTTGCTGGAGCGATATCATCTTGGTGAACAATATCACCTGCAGACACCGCAGCAGAACTCAACAAAACAGCAAGAACTGTACAGAAAGTACAGTAGAGAGCTCTGTTCTTCAACTTCATAATCTCAAACAAAAAAGGAGGATAAAAAAAAAAAACTCAGGAAATCTTTTCCTGTGTGAAGGTCGGAGTACAGGGTCAAATGGATTTTTCTTTCTTTTTTTGTGGAATGTTATTTTAGAGACGTGAACTGGGAGACAAAAAGCAGAGTAATAGGATATATACAAGAGATGAGAGGTTTAGGAACTGTTTGGCTTGGGTTTTGTTTTACTGTTTTTACACGACAATCCGCGTTCTAACCGTTGACTAGTTTTCTGAATAGTGTATATTATTCATGCCGCCGCGGGTAACGCCGCGTGTGTTGCACGTTCTTAAAGGGGTGAAGTACCCGTACACTTTGCTGATGTCAATATGATGTAAAAGGGTTTTTTTTTTTTTTGAGGGAATGGTTAATACATATACAAAATGGATTACAACTGAATGACACACCACTCACATGTTAGGGGGTCCATAAAAAATATGTGTGATTAAAAAATTGTATGAAAAATTGTATAAATAATTGTTGATTTAAACTTGTTTATAATGGGCCGTCGAATGGAATATCATATTTTTTTTAAAAAAAAGTGAATTTATATCACTTTTTAATTAAGTACATCTTTCCAATAATTTCTCAATCATATATTTTATCTCAAAAATTCAAAATTTTTTATTTTAAATAAAAACCAACCACCAAAGAGATTGAAATTGGACAAACTTTCATGCTCATGTTCATGTTTGAAGCTATTAATTTTTATGTGTCACCCAATACAGTAGTCACAATATCAATTTAAAATATCTTCCTAGAATTACTCAAAGTAATTTCTCCCTATCAATCTTTGATTGACATGTGAATTGATATACAAATATTGCTCCTTTATTGTTCTCATTAAAAATTTTCAAGTCAATATTAACAATTGATTTTAACTACAAATTTTATGGAATCACAACTTTTTAATTATAAATTTCGTCAATTTTTATTAAAATTTAATTTTAATCTATACCAAACTAGAGCACTATAAAATAGTGACAAAATACTGAGTTTCATCCTTCCAAAAAAAAAAAAAAAAATTCCAATCGAAGATGCTGCAAATGACAAGTTACTTAGCCTCTGTTTGGTAAATTGATTTTTTTCACCTCAATCTTAACCATCCATTTAAGTCAAATTCACAATTTTTTACTTTTCAAACATTTTTAAACCATAAATTTAAACGTATTACACTTTTTTTTCCTCGTTATGTTCGATTTGTGGCCACTCCTGTGTTTGATATTATTTAAAATGAGTTTTTTTTAAATGAATAGTGATTTTAAAAAAAAATAGATTATTAAAATTTGGTTGAAAAGTCAAATATTATGGGCTTAACTTTTAATAGTTGATTGAGCTTGAGTACTGTAGAAACATGAGAAAATTTTAATGAAAACCAAATAAGGGCAAAATACGACATATCTTAACCCTTGTTTGAGTCGTAGGGACGTAGCTAGATTGGGTTTGGAAAATCCTTCGAGTGGGAATTTTTTTAAAATGAAGATCCACCCACCTTTCAAAGAAGTCAATTCACCTCATTTTTAAGTGATGGCTACATCCTTGTGTTAGACAAAGCTTTTTGATATTATAAGTTGATGTATTTTATACGTGTTTGAGAGTGAATAAAATTTTTATATTCAATTAAATGTATGATTAAAAATAAAGTTCAAAAGATTTATAAGGATTTAATTTGATTTGAGTACAGCTGAGATTTTAAGGGAAGAAATAAAAAGAGAAAAAAAATCTTCTGAGCAGAATATTGACCTTTAGCTGTATTAAATCCTATGAGTAGAACATTGACCTTAAGCTGTATTAAGACTAAGCATCTCCAAGATCAATGTTATGTATAATAGAGCTATTTTATGATTTGCATCCTCAAGTTGGTCAAAATCATATCTAATTGAAAGATTGATAATACTCTTTGGTTTATAAACTAATTTATTTATGATTTTAAGGTAAAAAGTAGTGGTTGAAAATTGGAGAGAGAAAAATGTGTTGTTAAAAGTGATTTGAAAAATTGTTTGATTTATAAATCAAAAAAGAACATTTACCAAACAGTGGCTAAATTTTCGGCAAAAAATGTAAAAGAAGTTGTAAATTTACAACTTGTTTTACATATTTATGTGGAACAAATTCCAACTAAAAATAGTTATTAGTCCATAAAATCTTAGTGTTAGACATATAATTTAAATCTATTATATTAGTTTACATCACAATTTGATTTTTTTTATATTAATTTGCACATTTTTAATACTTTAATATTTTTGTCTTCTTGACCAAAATTTTAATTTTTTAGGTTGAATTGTTCTTAATACTTATACCTGCTGCAATCATCGTCATCATCATCCCATCTAGTAGGAATAATAGGATCATCATTTGTGGGAGGTGGTGTATATTTGACATAATAGTCAAATTTTCCCAATGACTCACCAAGTAATCCAACTCCTGGATCATTGTTGTAGAAAGCTTTATGTAATCTCCTCTGACTGCTTTTCTTAGACTTCCTTCTTCGCTGGGGAGAATCTTCTTCAAGATCTGCTTCAAGACAACTCAAACAATTGCAAACATCCCAGAAGATATGTCCAGTATTGTCTGGTTTGTTATAAATCGGCCTTCCATTTGCATCAAAGGCATAAACTGGTATTTTCTCCTTATCATACGTGAATTGTGTTGGGAAACAGGGATGTTTTTTTTCCGTGGTTTCTCTTTTAAATGCAATTGCAACATCTCCATTGGACTTTTTTCTGAAAAAAGGTTCAGTGGATTGTATTGAAGATGAAGTTTTGTTTCCCTTGTGAGCTTGTTCATAACTTGTAACCCATGTTTCTGGGATGAGCTTAACCAATTCTGATCGTGGAAGTTGTCTAGGCACATATGTACAACTGGGGACATGATCTGACTCTACATGAAGAAGTAGAGCATCATCTGTTCCTTGAGATTGGGCAAAATCAAGAGAATGATTTTGGATTCTGTAAACCATTTGGTAATGGAGAGTGGCTGCATATGTGATGGATGTTGGCACAGCTCCAACAATTTGGATTTGCACTTTCAAGGCTGAAAGTAATTGAGGATCAGAAATAAGCATATTGAAATTTGGAAACATAGTAACAAGAACAGTTCCTGCATTCAGAGTAGTTTCAACAGTACCTATGCAGGTGTGTTGATACTCAGAAAATCTAGTATCTAACAGAGTAATTCTTGAAACTGTTGGAAGACCTTTTCTCCCGTGAAGGGTTAAGGCAAATCGGACAGCTCCAAAATGAAGGTGAGTATAACCTTCAGATAGCCATACTTTTGGTAAGTGAGAGGGTAATTCAATGGTAACAAACTGTTCCTTTTCTGTTGCAGGAAAAAAGTGTTGATCAAACTTTGAGGTTTGAACAAATTCTTTGACCTGGGATTTTTGAGGAGAGATGATACTCCGAACAGTTTTGGTTATGGACTGGGGAGGTTTAGTATATGGGAGATATGGATTTATGAGGGGTAGGTCTGTGAGTGGAACTTTGTCAGATTCTGAAAGATAGGATATCTCATATAGATAGTCCATTTTTAAGGCATCAGATTTTCTGAAAGAAGTTGAAGAAGAAGAAGAAGTAGAAGGAGATTTTGATAATGAAAAGGGATTTGAAGACATGGCTAAAGAGTGTTTTTCCTTAATCTCTTATGCTTACTAAATAACATAAGTTATCCCTGTTTCCCAACACAATTCACGTATGATAAGGACAAAATACCAGTTTATGCCTTTGATGCAAATGGAAGGCTGATTTATAACAAAGCAGACAATACTGGACATATCTTTTGGGATGTTTGCAATTGTTTGAGTTGTCTTGAAGCAGATCTTGAAGAAGATTCTCCCCGGCGAAGAAGGAAGTCTAAGAAAAGCAGTCAGAGGAGATTACATAAAGCTTTCTACAACAATGATCCAGGAGTTGGATTACTTGGTGAGCCATCGAGAAAATTTGACTATTATGTCAAATATACACCACCTCCCACAAATGATGATCCTATTATTCCTACTGGATGGGATGATGATGACGATGACTGCAGTAGGTATTATAAAAAATGGGATTGGGATAATAATCATCCCCCATCTCCTCTACCAATATCCATGTTTCATCCACCAACCAAGGAAGATTTTCCTCCCCTTGAAACATTTGAAAAAGATCACTCAACTCACTCATGGAAGATCAAAAATCCAAACACTAGAAAGTCAGATGGATCAGTTCAACCACTCTCGGTAGCAAAAGCCACTTTAAATTGGCAGTCAGAAAATGCAACACAACAAAATGCCCTGTTAAAAAGGATTGATCAAAGCCAACAAAGGATTGAACAGACTCTTCAACATCAGACTCAAATTCTTCTCACACCTCTTCAAGCCTGTAAACAAAGAATTGAAATCCTTCATGCAGACATAATGGCTCGTTTACAAAATCAACTACCTTTTGACACTCAAGAAAGAGAAATTAGAAACCTAAAAACCCAACTTGCATCTCTTGAATCAAATTCATTGATTCCTCCCTCAACACCATATTACCCATCTTCATCTTCTACCATTCAAATCTCCCAAACGGGACCCTTAACCTCCTCCACCTATGAAGGATCTACATCTATTCTTTTTACACCTGAAGAATGGGAACAAAAGAAAAGAGCTTCTATGCCTCCTAAAAGGACCAAAGTCATCCAAAGAACACAACCTCTATCCATACAAAAATCTTTGTCATCTGAGAAACAACCCCAAATGATGATGAAAAATCCTATTTCCACATTCCTCCAACAAGCCACTACTCTTCCTATCCATACTGCCACCAAACATTCTGAAACCCCTGAGTCTGATTCTTCTGAATCTTTTAAAGAAACATCTAGTGAGTCTGAAGATGAAAATCCTCCTTTTTATATGGCTGACCAAGAACAAACAAGTCAATCCCAAACAGGCCAAACTCAAAGAACAAATGACCCTATTATTGAAGAAACTGAAGTGGTTGATGAGGAGATGATGGAGTCCCATACAACAAACAATTATTATTCTTCAAATGGAGCTACTCTTCCAAAATTCACATTTGATGATATTCCTCCTCCACAATGGAAATACAGGATGCAAGAAATGAAAGCTTGGTGTACTTCTGAACTCCAAAAACCAAACATGACCCACACAAAGGTCATAAAAGCTTTCTTAGCAAGAATCACAGGATTTCTCAGAGACTGGTATGATTCAATGGGAGAATACAGACAACTTCAACTCACTCAGGAGACAAACACCACAGATGCATTTATGAATGCATTATATTAGGAATTCTGCGGAAAGTCTGATCATGACAAAGAAATTTCCAGAGAAGAGTTCTTCAAATTAAGGTGTTGTTCCTATAATCCAAAAGATCTTGAAAAACATTTCAAGAATGCTGCTCAAAGATACTATCTCATTGGAGGTCCAGATGATTCAAATATCAAACAAGCATATCTTGAATCAATTCCTCAACCTCTTGGACAAGAAACTCTAAGGACCATGGAGTTAAGGGGACAACCTTTAAATGCTACTTCTTTTGGAGAACGTCACAATTGGATAATGAAAACACTGAAAAAGTTGTGCAATCAAAATGCTTTCCTCAAAGATATCAATGCAACTGGCAAAAAATTGGAGAAAGCTTGTGAGAAGCCTTATTTGCAGATCAAGTGTGGCAAAAGCATGAAAGACTGTGAATGCAAAGGAAAGAAGAAATTTCATAAGAGAAAAATGAAGTTTTCCCGGAGAGAAGCCTTTAATCCTTTTCGAAGAAAGAAAAGATTTTTCAAGAGAAAGTTTACAAAGAATAAAGCAAACAGGTGCTTCATTTTTCGGAAGAAGGGTCACTTTGCAAAAGCTTGTCCAGATAAAAAGAAGGACAAGATTCTTCATCAAATATTCACAGCCACAAAGATTGATTATGAAGATGAAGACCTTGAATCATTATTCTCTGAGGAAGATGAGCAAACTCAACAAACTGTCTTCACCATTGAATATGATTCTGATGAATCTGTTGACACAGAAGACACAGGAGAATGTTATGGCATGCAAATTGTTAATACAGCCTTTTCATCCATATCAGTACCTATGATTGAGGTAAAAAATTTTGCAGGAAAATACGAAAGGCCCATCACAGTTGCAGGGTTATTTGATACTGGAGCTGCTTGTTCCATACTAAACCCTACCATTCTCCCTGAACATATGTGGCGAAAACACAGACAAGTTTTTCAGGCAACAAATGGAGACAACTTCTCAACTGAAATAATCAGCAAGCCTGTTAAAATCCAGTTTTTCCCTGAACTCAGTATTTCCCATAAACCACTAGGTTCATCTTTGCCTGGTAAAGATATTGTCCTTGCATGGGATATTATTAAACAGTTATGGGAAAAGAAAGTCATTTCTCGTCCAAATGGTCTTAGATTCAAGTCATATTTTCAACCATACATTCAGATGACATCCTATTTTTCCATAACCATTCCAAACATCACTGAATCACTTATCCGAGATTGTTGTGCAGAATCTCATTCAGATTTTCTTACTAAATGCACAAATCCCCTCTGGAAAAATTCAAAAATTTTCATTTCTCTCCCTTTCAAGAAAAATGAAGACATCAACCCTACAAAAGCCAACCACCTTGGAATGAATCCAGAATATCTTCAACTTGCTACCAAAGAACTTGCTCAATTGCAAAATGAAGGACTTATTGAACCAACAAATTCACAGTGGGCATGTCAAGCTTTCTATGTCAACAAAAGAAGTGAACAAGTTCGGGGGAAATTAAGACTAGTCATTGACTACAAGCCATTGAATGTCTTTCTTGCAGATGACAAATTCCCTCTTCCAAATCGAAAGATAATGTTTGCAAATTTATCTAGCGCAAAGATCTTTTCAAAATTTGATCTTAAAGCAGGATTTTGGCAATTAGGAATCAAACCAGAAGAAAGGCACAAAACAGGTTTTTGTATTCCTAATCATCACTACCAGTGGACAGTGATGCCTTTTGGATTAAAGAATGCTCCTTCACTTTTTCAGAAAGCAATGACAAAAATCTTTGATCCATTACTGGAAACAGCGTTGGTATACATTGATGACATCTTATTATTTTCTGAAGATGAAGAATCACATGCCAACTTGCTTCTTAAGTTTGCAGATATTGTTAAACAATATGGTATTATGCTTTCCCAAAAGAAGATGGTGATCGGTGTCAGTGAAGCAGATTTCCTAGGGATGCATATTAAAGATGGTCAATATTCACTCCAGCCTCATGTTGGTCAAGAACTTCTTAAATTTCCAGATGAAAATTTGTCAAAAAAGGAAGTTCAACAGTTCCTTGGAGTTGTTAATTATATGGCGGACTTCATTGATCATCTTTCATCCATAATTAAACCACTCCAGCTCATGCTCAAAAAAGATCCTCCTCCATGGTCATCCACTCAAACTCAGGAAGTCAAATCTATCAAACAAAAGGTGAAAGATCTCCCGGCCCTACAAGTCCCTACAGATGGCAAACGTGTCCTTCAAACAGACGCAAGTGATTGTTTTTGGGCAGCTTTCTTGCTTGAAGATAAAGAGGGAAAAAGAAGAATCCGTGGATACAAAAGTGGATCATTCACTGAACCAGAAAATCATTACCATTCCACTTTCAAAGAAATACTGGCGGTCAAAAGAGGAATTGAAAAGTTCCAATTTCATCTCATTGGGCACAAATTCTTAGTTGAAATGGATATGTCAGCTTTTCCAAAAATGCTCGCTTTTAAAAGGAAACAGATCCCAAACTCTCAACTACTCAGATGAGCAGAATGGTTCTCAAACTTTGAATTTGAAGTCAAACACATCAAAGGAAAAAACATCTTACCAGATCTTCTTTCCAGACCAAAATTTCCCCTCATACTACCTGCACAACCCATCCCAGTTATTTACATGATGGATTCAAATCAATTTCCCTTCAACAACTCTGCTCCTTTTCCTCCTGAACTCTATGAACTCATAAGATCCAAAACCCTCAAAACCAGATCCAAAGAACTCATGTTAAAATACCAGTCCCTTGTTATAAGACAAACCGGAATTGAAACACTCGGTGGTCTTGGATTTCATCCAGATTACCCTTTTTCACTTTATTCCGTTTTGATCTCAGGCATCAAGCAATCAGATTTTCAAAAGAAACTCTTTGCCTTCTGTGGTACCTTTTAGAAAATTGGCAAATCGGGATATCATTTGATGTCCAAAGTACCCTTGAACTTTTCACCCGATATCAAAATGATTTGCGGTTTGATTATTTTGCAAAAAAGTTCATTGAATGGTTCCATCAAATTTCACACTGGATAAAAATGTTCCAAGCCTTTTCTTTTAAATTTAAAGATCTCAAAACTTCTGCACGAAATGTTCACGTGATCTTAATTTTTCAAAGACAAGGTTATTTCACTGAATCACAGGTCTATACCCATTTCAGCAGCGTCAAGGAATATGCAGTTCAACCTTTCAACATGCATAAAGATTGGGAGCATTACCCAAAAGAATTTCGTAATTTCCAGAGACGCATGGCAGAAATCAATCAGACAATTCCACCGCAAATATGACCAGATTACTTAGACGATGCTCCATGGGAAGCTTTGTCAATTGAGTATACCAGAAAGATCCAACAAGATATCCAGGTGTATCAGGATATTCATCTACAAAGATATCCTGATTCGTATACCATAGACTATGATTACGCATTTGATATGCAATATGGACAATTATACAAGGGAAGGCCAACACAAAGTCTGGGTGATACGTCAAGGTACTCAGAGAAAACACAGGAAGGACGCCAGCTAAGGAAAAAACAAATGGAGATCACTGAAAAATTGCTCAACAGCTTGCATTACAGTATACAAAAGGAAAAGGCATATAATGAAGGAAAAATTGGTCACAGTGATACAAAGCTATCATACAAACAGTTTTTAGAAAAAGAAAAGGGAAAAGCAAAAGCAGGAGAATCAAACAAATATGTCCAAGAAACTAGCCCAATCAACTCACAAGACCCATGGTCTCACATGAATCCAGAACTAGTGGTTAACTCTGAGTCACTTAAAATCTTGGAAATGGCAAGAGAATGGAACCATAACAAACAAAATTGTCAAAATCGTCACAACACTGGATGGTTAAATCAACATGGACTACCCTTACTACCAGGAGAATCACAGGAAGAAGACACTGTTGACCTATGGTCAATTTGACCTTATTGTTTTGATCATAACAAACAAGAATTTATTGTGTTGCTAACAAGTGTGCTTCAAGCGTTTCATGTAATGATAAATATTCAAAGCACTCAATGTTCAAATCGTCTCTCAAGGATATAAATCAAAATTATGTGATCGAGCACATGAGACGCAAAGAAGATCATGAAAGAATTGAAGATATTCAAAGATCAAAATTGAGGTTGAAAAGCATGACATGAAGATCAAGAATTCAAGCATACAAGATTAGAGTTGATTTAACATATGTAAATGTATAACACTCTCAATCTTTAGCGATGAAATTCAACGAGCTCGAAAATGATTTTTATGCATCAAGAAACTTACATGAAAATTCGTCACTTGCATAAAATATTTTTATCTAAGTCAAGATTTTTTTTCAAAGGTTATTTGATCTTAAATCATGATTATACTATTGAAAAACAAGTCAGAAAACCTTGAAAAATCAAAATCTTGAAATGCTGTTTTTTGAGGTAGATCAGACAGGTCGACCGCATGACAAAAGACAGGTCGACCGCACTGATCTTCCGCACTGCTGTTTTTGAACTCAACGGCTATTTTCTTGCAACGGCTATATTGAGGTCGACCGCATGGTTGAACAGGTGGACCGCAAAAGACAGAATGTGCAAAATTTGATCTATAAATAGCCTTCTCTCTTGCATTCATCAACAACAACTTTGAAAACATTTTATACAAACTTTCTTGTGAAAATTCATTGTTCTTACTTGTTTATATTCATCTTTTATTTTCATAAAACTTTGATTGATCTAAACTTTGTTTTATCAATTTCATCAAAGTTTTTGGAAGAAAGTTTTGTGAAGATTCTTGGTTTTACATTGTTTAAATTTCTTCAACATCTTCACACTATATTGGAATTGAAGTGTAAGTCTCTCTTTGTTCTAAACTTGTTTTAATCTTTTAAAAGAGAGAAATTCCAATTAAGGAACTTTGATTATTTGTGCTACGTTTTTCATTATCATTTGATTCATCAAAGTTCCATTGCCTAAACACTTTGAGCTTAACTTATTGTTAATTATTCAAGTGTGGCATCTCTTGGTACTTAATTTGATTCAATATTTTTAACAAGAGATTATTTGAAAAACTTTGTTTGATAGCATTGAACTTTTCATTATCATTTGCATCAAAGTTTTTCTCTAACACTAGAGCTTAATTCATTGCTATCTATTGAAGTGTTAGCCTAACTCTCTCGGTACTTAATTTGAGTATATCATTTTTCAAGAGAGTTATTTCAATTGTACATTCAATTCATTATATCTTGTGGTTTCGAGAGCCTTGTGAAAACTCGATTGTTGGTTTCGAGAGCCTTGTCAAAACTCGATTGTTGGTTTTCGAGAGCCTTGTCAAAACTCGATTGTTAGTTTCGAGAGCCGTGTGAAAACTCGATTGTAAAGGATAGGCGCTCCTTGTTGTAAGTCGCCTAAGGATTTGGTACTCCTTGTTGTAAGTTACCAAAATAGTGGATTTGGCCTTGCTCGTGACGGAGAGCTCGATAACGGGGGACGTAGATCACGTTGGTTGATTGAACCTCCATAAATCGCGTTTGCACTCTCTCATCCCTTTTATTTACTTAAATCGCACTTACTCTATTCTATCAATTATATTGTGCAACGCTTTATCTTAGTGCTATACTTGCCTTATCAATTAAGTTTACACATATATAGCACACTACATTGATAGTTTAGTTACTTGTAATACTAAGTGCTAATACTTGTACCTATTGGTTTTAAGTTTGAGATTATTCAATTGCTTATATTATCATTACAAATCATCTTGTTTGTCATAATCAAAAAGGGGGAAATTGTTGACCTATGGTTAACTTGACCTTATTGTTTTGATCATAACAAACAAGAATATATTGTGTTGTTAACAATTGTGCTTCAAGTGTTTCATGTAATGATAAATATTCAAAGCACTCAATGTTCAAATCGTCTCTCAACGATACAAATCAAAATTATGTGATCGAGCACATGAGACGTAAAGAAGATCATGAAAGAATTGAAGATATTCAAAGATCAAAATTGAGGTTGAAAAGCATGACATGAAGATCAAGAATTCAAGCATACAAGATTAGAGTTGATTTAACATATGTAAAGGTATAATACTCTCAATTTTTAGCGATCAAAATCTTTAAATAAAAGATTTGTCTTAGTTTCTTTCACTTTGTTTGTACCCATGTGTGTGATTTCTAATGTATGCCAAATATCAAATGCGGAATCACATGTGCAAATACGATTAAATTCATTTTTATCCAAAGCACAATAAAGTATATTTTTGGCCCTAGCATTTAAAGTCAATTTTCTCCTATCATTTTCATCATATTCCTCTCTAGGTTTTGAAATAGTTTGATCCGGTTTTCCATCAACCTTAATGACCATAGTAAGCTCATGAGGACCGGATTCAATGACATCCCAAATATTATAATCAATGGATTGAATAAAAATCATCATTCTAGTTTTCCAATAATTATAATTAGTACCATCAAAGAAAGGAGGACGATTTGTAGAATGCCCCTCAAGATTATGGTTAGCCATTTACTCAAGATTGTAAAATCTTTTAAAAATGAGCACCTAAGCTCTGATACCAATTGTTAGCCCAAGAGTAAACTAACCAAGAGGGGGGTGAATTGGTTTATAAAACTTTTTCGATAAATAATCTCAAACTTAAAACCAATAGGTACAAGTATTAGCACTTAGTATTACAAGTAACTAAACTATCAATTTATATTGTGCAACGCTTTATCTTAGTGCTATACTTGCCTTATCAATTAAGTTTACACATATATAGCACACTACATTGATAGTTTAGTTACTTGTAATACTAAGTGCTAATACTTGTACCTATTGGTTTTAAGTTTGAGATTATTTATCGAAAAAGTTTTATAAACCAATTCACCCCCCTCTTGGTTAGTTTACTCTTGGGCTAACAATTGGTATCAGAGCTTAGGTGCTCATTTTTAAAAGATTTTACAATCTTGAGTAAATGGCTAACCATAATCTTGAGGGGCATTCTACAAATCGTCCTCCTTTCTTTGATGGTACTAATTATAATTATTGGAAAACTAGAATGATGATTTTTATTCAATCCATTGATTATAATATTTGGGATGTCATTGAATCCGGTCCTCATGAGCTTACTATGGTCATTAAGGTTGATGGAAAACCGGATCAAACTATTTCAAAACCTAGAGAGGAATATGATGAAAATGATAGGAGAAAATTGACTTTAAATGCTAGGGCCAAAAATATACTTTATTGTGCTTTGGATAAAAATGAATTTAATCGTATTTGCACATGTGATTCCGCATTTGATATTTGGCATACATTAGAAATCACACACATGGGTACAAACAAAGGGAAAGAAACTAAGACAAATCTTTTATTTAAAGATTTTGAAAATTTCTTTATGAAGCAAGATGAGCCCATTACTTGTATGATTACTCGTTTTACCGATATTGTAAATGGTCTTAAAGGCTTTGATCATAAATTTACTAACGGTGAACTTGTGAGTAAAATTCTTAGGTCTCTCTCCCAAGATTGGACTCCTTTGAGGATGTTGATCGAAAACACGATAGACGTCAACACACATCCATTGGAGGAGCTTTATGGAACATTGATGACTTATGAGCTCAACAATGCCGAAACAAAGGAGAGGACAAGAAAAGGAAAAGAAGAGGCCAAGCGCGAAATTGATCTTAAATCATTATATGGTAAATGCTCATCAAACTCAAACACAAGTGATGAGGAACTTGATGATCTTGCTATCCTTATCAAGAAGTGGAGAGGCGTTCGCAACAATCATCGAATCCAAAAGAGAGAAGAAAAAGATGAAAAGATTGTTTGCTACAATTGCGACAAACCCGGTCACAAAAGTACCGAGTGTCGAAGTAAGAAAAGATTCTTCAAAAAGAAAGCTCTACAAGCCACTTGGGATGAAAGTGATGATGAGCAAGATGAAGATGAGAGTCAAGATGAAGTTGCAAACATGTGCTTCATGGCCATTAAGGATGAGGTAAAATTCTTTGATACATCTTGGACTTTGAATGGTCAATGATTTAAAGATCTATAAACCCTTTAACTCATTTCATACTAAAAATGCTTTACTAAGGGGGAATATGATTACAATCAAGATATTCTACTTATGCCCCATTATTATGCTTATCACACCTATGCTCATGAATATGGAATAGATGCCACCTTTTTGCTTATGTCAAAAGGGGGAAAATATGGTGATGATTTGATTTGCTTGAAATTGGATAATCTATATGCATAAAAAGGATTATATTATATGCTAGATTATACCTCATTGGTTTGTATAAGATAGGGGGAATATATGCTAAAATTGAACTTATCAATTATTTTCATTTCCCTATACTTTGATTATATGCTTCAATTGCTTATATTATCATTACAAATCATCTTGTTTGTCATAATCAAAAAGGGGGAAATTGTTGACCTATGGTCAATTTGACCTTATTGTTTTGATCATAACAAACAAGAATTTATTGTGTTGCTAACAAGTGTGCTTCAAGCGTTTCATGTAATGATAAATATTCAAAGCACTCAATGTTCAAATCGTCTCTCAAGGATATAAATCAAAATTATGTGATCGAGCACATGAGACGCAAAGAAGATCATGAAAGAATTGAAGATATTCAAAGATCAAAATTGAGGTTGAAAAGCATGACATGAAGATCAAGAATTCAAGCATACAAGATTAGAGTTGATTTAACATATGTAAAGGTATAACACTCTCAATCTTTAGCGATGAAATTCAACGAGCTCGAAAATGATTTTTATGCATCAAGAAACTTACATGAAAATTCGTCACTTGCATAAAATATTTTTATCTAAGTCAAGATTTTTTTTCAAAGGTTATTTGATCTTAAATCATGATTATACTATTGAAAAACAAGTCAGAAAACCTTGAAAAATCAAAATCTTGAAATGCTGTTTTTTGAGGTAGATCAGACAGGTCGACCGCATGATTTTGATTTATATCCTTGAGAGACGATTTGAACATTGAGTGCTTTGAATATTTATCATTACATGAAACGCTTGAAGCACACTTGTTAGCAACACAATAAATTCTTGTTTGTTATGATCAAAACAATAAGGTCAAATTGACCATAGGTCAACAATTTCCCCCTTTTTGATTATGACAAACAAGATGATTTGTAATGATAATATAAGCAATTGAAGCATATAATCAAAGTATAGGGAAATGAAAATAATTGATAAGTTCAATTTTAGCATATATTCCCCCTATCTTATACAAACCAATGAGGTATAATCTAGCATATAGAGTTTGTACTTCATGACCTCGCGTTTTGCCTGATATATCTGCTAAAGGGACAGGAATAACACCAATCACCCTTACTTTCTCTGTGAGAGCAGATTGGGAAACACAGCCCATCAGACCACTGCTACCTCCTCCATACACAAGATTGATACCTTTCTCCCCGAGTTTCTTTCCAAGGTCTACTGCTGTTTCAAGATACCCAAAACCTTTCCCCACATGTGATCCACAAAATACACATATTGTTTTGATCTGTCTTAGTTTTGATCCCTCCATTTTTGTAAGAAAAGAAAGGAAAACTCAAGAGAAGATGTGATTTTGGGATACATGAACTATGAAAACCTTTGGCTATTTAAAAACCGAAAAATTACACTATTTACGATCATCTTTTTGAAAAAGCAAAGATTTACTTTTGACAAAATCAGCCTACTTTTGAATATTTTTATCGTATCGAGGCGTCACCTTTCGGCGATTTAATTTTTTTTAAAACCTTTATCAAAACTCGCGAAAGGAAAAATGATCAAAAAATTTTACCTTATATCAATGCTGGGTTGCCAAAACAGACTGGCAAACCGGATCTTTTGCGATTGTATTCTTGAGACTATAACGTTTTTTATCCTCGTTAAATTGAGCATATAAGGAAAGAAGTTCCCGTTGCACATATCCACTTGGGTGCGTCTCAAGAGTCAATCTAATATCATCCAAACACTCCCTACTCAGTCCACCCTTTATGAAATCAATTTTATCATCTCGATTGTTAGATGAATATCCGACTGTTTTGCAACGAGTATCACAATTCCAACGAGCACATTTGTAGCAACCATTCAGCCTTTTTGCTCTTCACTTCTTTGCAAAAGTGCTTTTACCCAAACCAGGAAGATGTCTAGGAAATGACAATGGTAATTCACCAGTTAATCGGACTTTTGCTTCTATTAACCAGCGCACGTCTTCTGGAACGCTATGAGCCATAAGCACCCTCAATCTTTCGAGCCTCATTTGATAAATTTTTCTAAGATCATTCATTGGAAGATTGGAATAATACTTGCGAATGCTTTTCTAAGGGGGAATGCTTCACTAAGGGGGAATTCGATTACAATCGAGATATTTTTTATGCCCCATTATTATGCTTATCACACCTATGCTCATGAATATGGAATAGATGCCACCTTTTTGCTTATGCCAAAAGGGGGAAAATATGGTGATGATTTGATTTGCTTGAAATTGAATAATCTATATGCATGAAAATGATTATATTATATGCTAGATTATACCTCATTGGTTTGTATAAGATAGGGGGAATATATGCTAAAATTGAACTTATCAATTATTCTCATTTCCCTATGCTTCAATTGCTTATATTATCATTACAAATCATCTTGTTTGTCATAATCAAAAAGGGGGAAATTGTTGACCTATGGTTAACTTGACCTTATTGTTTTGATCATAACAAACAAGAATATATTGTGTTGTTAACAATTGTGCTTCAAGTGTTTCATGTAATGATAAATATTCAAAGCACTCAATGTTCAAATCGTCTCTCAAAGATACAAATCAAAATTATGTGATCGAGCACATGAGACGTAAAGAAGATCATGAAAGAATTGAAGATATTCAAAGATCAAAATTGAGGTTGAAAAGCATGACATGAAGATCAAGAATTCAAGCATACAAGATTAGAGTTGATTTAACATATGTAAAGGTATAATACTCTCAATTTTTAGCGATGAAATTCAACGAGCTCGAAAATGATTTTTTAATCATCAAGAAACTTACTTGAAAATTCATCACTTGCATAAAATATTTTTATCTAAGTCAAGATTGTTTTTCAAAGGTTATTTGATCTTAAATCATGATTATACTATGAAAAACAAGTCAGAAAACCTTGAAAAATCAAAATCTTGAAATGCTGTTTTTTGAGGTAGATCAGACAGGTCGACCGCATGATTTTGAGGTCGACCGCATGACAAAAGAGAGGTCGACCGCACTGATCTTCCGCACTGCTGTTTTTGAACTCAACGGCTATTTTCTTGCAACGGCTACATTGAGGTCGACCGCATGGATGAACAGGTCGACCGCAAAAGACAGAATGTGCTAAATTTGCTCTATAAATAGCCTTCTCTCTTGCATTCATCAACAACAACTTAGAAAACATTTTATACAAACTTTCTTGTGAAAATTCATTGTTCTTACTTGTTTATATTCATCTTTTATTTTCATAAAACTTTGATTGATCTAAACTTTGTTTTATCAAATTCATCAAAGTTTTTGGAAGAAAGTTTTGTGAAGATTCTTGGTTTTACATTGTTTGAATTTCTTCAACATCTTCACACTATATTGGAATTGAAGTGTAAGTCTCTCTTTGTTCTAAACTTGTTTTAATCTTTTAAAAGAGAGAAATTCCAATTAAGGAACTTTGATTATTTGTGCTACATTTTTCATCATCATTTGATTCATCAAAGTTCCATTGCCTAAACACTTTGAGCTTAACTTATTGTTAATTATTCAAGTGTGGCATCTCTTGGTACTTAATTCGATTCAATATTTTTAACAAGAGATCATTTGAAAAACTTTGTTTGATTGCATTGAACTTTTCATTATCATTTGCATCAAAGTTTTTCTCTAACACTCGAGCTTAATTCATTGCTATCTATTGAAGTGTTAGCCTAACTCTCTCGGTACTTAATTTGAGTATATCATTGTCAAGAGAGTTATTTCAATTGTACATTCAATTCATTATATCTTGTGGTTTCGAGAGCCTTGTGAAAACTCGATTGTTGGTTTCGAGAGCCTTGTCAAAACTCGATTGTTGGTTTCGAGAGCCGTGTGAAAACTCGATTGTAAAGGATAGGCGCTCCTTGTTGTAAGTCGCCTAAGGATTTGGTACTCCTTGTTGTAAGTTACCAAAATAGTGGATTTGGCCTTGCTCGTGACGGAGAGCTCGGTAACGGGGGACGTAGATCACGTTGGTTGATTGAACCTCCATAAATCGCGTTTGCACTCTCTCATCCCTTTTACTTACTTACATCGCACTTACTCTATTCTATCAATTTATATTGTGCAACGCTTTATCTTAGTGCTATACTTGCCTTATCAATTAAGTTTACACATATATAGCACACTACATTGATAGTTTAGTAACTTGTAACACTAAGTGCTAACATATGTAAAGGTATAACACTCTCAATCTTTAGCGATGAAATTCAACGAGCTCGAAAATGATTTTTATGCATCAAGAAACTTACATGAAAATTCGTCACTTGCATAAAATATTTTTATCTAAGTCAAGATTTTCTTTCAAAGGTTATTTGATCTTAAATCATGATTATACTATTGAAAAACAAGTCAGAAAACCTTGAAAAATCAAAATCTTGAAATGCTGTTTTTTGAGGTAGATCAGACAGGTCGACCGCATGACAAAAGACAGGTCGACCGCACTGATCTTCCGCACTGCTGTTTTTGAACTCAACGGCTATTTTCTTGCAACGGCTATATTGAGGTCGACCGCATGGTTGAACAGGTGGACCGCAAAAGACAGAATGTGCAAAATTTGATCTATAAATAGCCTTCTCTCTTGCATTCATCAACAACAACTTTGAAAACATTTTATACAAACTTTCTTGTGAAAATTCATTGTTCTTACTTGTTTATATTCATCTTTTATTTTCATAAAACTTTGATTGATCTAAACTTTGTTTTATCAATTTCATCAAAGTTTTTGGAAGAAAGTTTTGTGAAGATTCTTGGTTTTACATTGTTTAAATTTCTTCAACATCTTCACACTATATTGGAATTGAAGTGTAAGTCTCTCTTTGTTCTAAACTTGTTTTAATCTTTTAAAAGAGAGAAATTCCAATTAAGGAACTTTGATTATTTGTGCTACATTTTTCATTATCATTTGATTCATCAAAGTTCCATTGCCTAAACACTTTGAGCTTAACTTATTGTTAATTATTCAAGTGTGGCATCTCTTGGTACTTAATTTGATTCAATATTTTTAACAAGAGATTATTTGAAAAACTTTGTTTGATAGTATTGAACTTTTCATTATCATTTGCATCAAAGTTTTTCTCTAACACTAGAGCTTAATTCATTGCTATCTATTGAAGTGTTAGCCTAACTCTCTCGGTACTTAATTTGAGTATATCATTTGTCAAGAGAGTTATTTCAATTGTACATTCAATTCATTATATCTTGTGGTTTCGAGAGCCTTGTGAAAACTCGATTGTTGGTTTCGAGAGCCTTGTCAAAACTCGATTGTTGGTTTTCGAGAGCCTTGTCAAAACTCAATTGTTAGTTTCGAGATCCGTGTGAAAACTCGATTGTAAAGGATAGGCGCTCCTTGTTGTAAGTCGCCTAAGGATTTGGTACTCCTTGTTGTAAGTTACCAAAATAGTGGATTTGGCCTTGCTCGTGACGGAGAGCTCGATAACGGGGGACGTAGATCACGTTGGTTGATTGAACCTCCATAAATCGCGTTTGCACTCTCTCATCCCTTTTATTTACTTAAATCGCACTTACTCTATTCTATCAATTTATATTGTGCAACGCTTTATCTTAGTGCTATACTTGCCTTATCAATTAAGTTTACACATATATAGCACACTACATTGATAGTTTAGTTACTTGTAATACTAAGTGCTAATACTTGTACCTATTGGTTTTAAGTTTGAGATTATTTATCGAAAAAGTTTTATAAACCAATTCACCCCCCTCTTGGTTAGTTTACTCTTGGGCTAACAGACACCATGAACCTGGATGAACCATGACAAAATACCGTCTTCATCAGCTTTATTAAAGAAGGAATCTTTCTTTTTTTCTGTCAAATTTCAGTCTGTAATAAATGTTGTTTTTCTGTTTTGTATTATTTCTGATCCGAAATCTTGCTTTTCTAAAAGTAAGATTTTATTTAAAAAAAAAAACGCGTGTCTGTATTATTTTCCAGCTCATGTAGATAAGGTGTGCAAGTTTGTATTGATGCGTGTACACCTTTTCGGCCACGCCTTTAGTCTTTTATGTCTTCTTCTGGCTCTCCTCCCTCTATAAAATGGGAGCTCTTTTCCATTGTAAGGGCATCGAGTCTTCAGCAATAATATTAAGGGTGTTGTTTGCTTATCATGTTCTTCTAAAATTTCCAGTTTTTCCTTAGTCTCCTAAAGCTCTAAGTAGCATAAGTAGAAATGATATGAAGTAAGATCATAGTAGAAATTATTATGCTCTGCAGTTGCACCTTCATGGTGATCCTCTGCATCAGAAATCTCTACTGATCGTTGATCCGTCCGGAGTTATGGTAATTTATAGCAAATCCAGAAGTTTGGCCATTTGTCCAGAGTTATGGTAATTTACAGCAACAAATCCAAAAGTCAGACCCATTGTTGAGCCTATTGAGGCGTTTTGTGGGCTAGAACACCGTTATTTGTTTAACTGTAAACTTCCATCAACCTCGTTTTGTGGGCTATTGAATCAGAATATCATTAATTTGTTGTAAACTACCATCACTTCGTTCATAATGGTATCAGAAAAATAGATTAATGTTAAAAATCACGAGTAAAAAAATTATGCAAAAATTGAATTTAAATATTATAATTTGCTTTTGTATATTGGAGCTAAAAATTGATTTAGATACACTTGAGTGTAAATGTGGATGTAAAAGTGATTTCGAAAATTCTAATTTATACCTATTTTTGCATCACCATTAGAGATGTTCTTACGAGGAAAAAATGAGTTTGAATTTTAGAGGGAAAAAAATATTTTTATATATTATTTGGAAAAATACACATTATTACTTAGACATCGTTCTTTTACGCAATGATTAGAATTTATAAACAACACAATTTTTCAAACTACTTTTTAACCATATACATTTTCTCTCTCCAATTTTCAACCACATAATTTACCTAGAAAATACAAAAAAATTAAAAAAAAAATCTGACTTGAAGGCCACCGAACGGTCCATAATACTTTCTTTTGGTAAACAGTTTATGAATCAATTTATAAACAACACATTTTCTCGCTCCGTTTTTAACCATATATTTTATTTCAAAATTATAAATAAACAAATTTATAAATCACTGCAGAACGGATACTTAGAGCCTCTTTGGTAATGTGAAAAATTTTGATTTTTGTGTTTTTTTTTTATGAATATGTGGTTTAAAAAAGTTTGAAAAGTCAACAATGGTGAGCTTGACTAAGAATTGATAATTGAGATTGAGTTTAAAAAGTTGATATAAAATTTTTATCATTAGCAAACATGCTCTTATTAAGTCCAAACAGGCCCTTAGTTATGGGAGAAAAAGGAAAGCGCGTCAAATGTATGGAAAATGAGTTAAAATGACAGAACCGGGTGAAGAGGTAAATTATTTCCGTATTTTGACCGTACAGGTAACATCGGCGGCTTCGGCGCTTTACATCCGTTCAATCATTATTATAAATTTGGTCCTCCGCCTGTGTTTGGATCTACCATTTTTATAGTTTATAAACTAAATTTTAAACTACACAATTCTTCAAATCAATCTCTAATCATATATATTTTTTATCTCTATTTTTTAACCACACATTTACCTCAAAAAAAAGCAAAAAAATTGGTTTTTAATCCCAACCCAGCCTCCGAACAGAGTTCAACGTTATCCAATCTCAATCAGTCAATAAAAGTCAAGTCCATAATATTTAACTTTTGAACCAAACATCAATAATCAATTCTCTTAAAAATAATTATTCATTTATAAAAATTCTGTTTAAACAATATACCAAACACACACTATGTAATATGTTCTTTGACGTACAATTTATAAATAAATTTATAAATCACACAATTTTTCAAATTATTTTGTAATCGTATGTTTTCTCTCTCCAATTTTTAGCCACTCATATTCTTTGAAAATATAAGCCCTTCTTTGATTCTCATCAATTTTTGAAAAAATTTGAATTTTTAAAGAATGTGAGGGTGTAAATTGAGTTGAGAAGTCAACAATTATAGCTCAAAAGTAAAATTAGTGATGTAGATTGATTACTGTAAAAAAATGAGATGAAAAAAATGAATATCAAATAGGGACTAAATAAACCAATTTATAATTGTCACAGTATTATCGAACATATTATTATAAATCAATTTATAAAAAACAAAAATTTCAAACTATTTTTTAACAACAAATATTTTTTTTCTTTTCAAATTTTAACCACACATACTACCCAAACGTAAATAAATAAATTTATAATTATAACAGTATTATGGAACACAACTAAATAAATAAGTATGGTAAAGAATGATATGCGCCCACGTTGGCACCAATATAACGAAATTCACACACATTTTCTCTTTATATCTTAATCATTCATTTTACATTTTAATGATACATTTTACCTCAAAAATATGAGTAAATCAATTTATAAATTGCTACGATTTTAAATAAATAGAGCCAGGCAGACCCACATAGGGGCATGTCGTGCACGTGCCCCAGTAAAAATCAGACCTCTTTTTTGTTTAATCTTCAGTTAATTCTTTAAATAGCCATTACTCGATTCCCTTAAATTATATTAGGTTATTGTTAATTTATTTGCTCCGTGTCTCTGTATATTAGGAATGTAGATTTAGATTTTGGTGAATTGAGATTGAAATTTTAGAGTTTGGAGTATTGAGAATTTGAAATTTGAGAAAATATTGTTTATTTGAATTTTGTTTGTTTGAGAATTGGAGATTTTAGGGCTAATATGTTTTTACAATTATTTATTTGTTTGTTTGTATCTGTCGTGGGAAAATATTTTAAGCGTAAATCCACGTTTTCTTCTGATGAGCAAAGTAATGAAAATGAAGTTAGAGATGAAAGGGTTGATGAACTTGGTAAAGAAACTGATGTTGAAATTGAAGATGTGTTTCAACGTCGGGATGTTAGGAGTGACACCCTTAAATTTGATGTAACAATTAATATTGAGAATGATGTACT
Organism: Ligustrum vulgare; assembly: GCA_963555705.1. Lineage (NCBI taxonomy): Eukaryota > Viridiplantae > Streptophyta > Magnoliopsida > Lamiales > Oleaceae > Ligustrum > Ligustrum vulgare. The sequence continues at coordinate 30,116,750 of OY743189.1, read as the reverse complement.
TAATATTGACTATAATGTGATTATGGAACGTTATCAAAGTATGAAAACGCGTAAAGAACAATTGTAATAAAATTTCAAGTACTTTTTCATTTTTCGGTCTTCTTCCTGAAAAAAAAAATTCGAGGCCACTGCCCCCGAATCCTCGTACACGCCATCAGCAAAAACACAAGTTCATTTGTGCCCAAATACTAAAAAAAGTCTGCGTCCGCCACTGAATAGAGCATAAAATATCTTGCACTTGGAGTCGTTTGGTAACGAGAAAAATTTCACCGAAACTTTTCAAACTTAATTTCAATCATCCATTTTTAGTCAAACCCACAGTATATGACTTTTTAAACTTTTTTAAACCACACATCCATAAATAATAATAATAATAAAAAAATAATAATAATAAATCAAAAAAATCAAAACTTTGTGAAACTGCACTCTCCTCCTTATAAGTTCTCCTCTCCTTTTAAATAAGTACTCTATTTAAAGCATTTTAAATGATGTGTAATAATGTTTAAAAGTTACCTCTATTTTGAATTATCGTAAAGACAATATCTTTAATAACGTAAAGTTTTAGCATAGATATATATTTTTTGTTTTATTTATTTATTTTTAATATCACCACAACTGAATTTTTGGATATTGCATTTTAAATAACATAACTCTAGTTTCTAGCAGATAATCCTTCTGTGCATGATGGATAAACGTATTAGAGTTAAGTCATTTATACCTCGAACTAGTATTCATATGTTGAGCTAGATTTTTATTTTAGTTATCTCGTTGATCTAACATGAGTGGTTACAATGCATTGAGTTCAAAATCAAACTTTTAGTTGTAACGTAAAATTGTAACCTCGACTTAAAATTTTGAATTGCGGAACATAGTTAGTCTTTGTTTGGTGGCCCAAAATCGTTCATAAACAAAGGATATTATTTTTTATCGATAAAATATGTGGTTAAAAAATGATTTCAAAAAATGTGTGTATAATTTTAAAAAATGTGAAGTTTATAAACTTGTTCATATACAAATTACCACACATAGTTAATAAGTTGAGGGTTGAGCTCATGCCTTCATTACTTGAACCTTGTAAGGAATGATGAAAATGTGGTTCAACATATTAAAGGCGACAAGAGAAAGGACCAAAGTTCACCGAGACATCACAGCAAGGACCAACTTGAAGAAGAGGAAAATTACAAGGATCAACATGCATCAAATATAAAGAAGAAGGATGAAAGAAGGAAGAGATTACCTGTCACAATTCTGGAAGGATCTACTGCTCAACTAATTCAACAGAAACAACTCAGAAATTGATCATCCACTGTGAATTCATTGATTGCTGCCCAAGCTTAATAGGAATGCATTTGTTAGTATAAAAGTCAGAATTCTGTTAGTTTGCAGACTTGTTTTGTATCAATTTTTTGCTATGTATTTATACCAGTGCTGTGTATTCATTGTAAATTAACTGAAGTATATAAAATATCATTCAATTATCAGTTCCTTCTTTGAATCAAAATTCGTTTTCTTCAACTAACCTTGTCAATTTTCTATTTCAAGGTTTATTAGGATGTTTTTGACAGGACTCCTGCTTATGTATATGCTTCTTGCAATTAATTTTAATAAAGTATCTTAATTAGTGTTTGAAAATTACTTTATAAAAAAAAATTCTCATGCATATGTTGGATTTTTGTCACAATATAATTTATGGACCAAATTTATTGTTTCGAAGGTAATTGAAGTTGGTCAATTAGGGCACTTATCTTCCAACTTTAGTTTATGTAGTGGTGCATGTGTGATTATTAAATAAAATGTGAGAGCAGTAGCCAAAAGAAAGAGGGAAAGAGAGTAGCAGCCAATTGATTGAATGGGAGAAAAGAAAGGTGCCGAAAATAGTGAAGGAACTCAATTTCTATGAAGTGCATCTTTGGCCTTTGATCGGTTATTAAGAGAGAGAGAAAGAGCGGTTGTTGTATTGAGAGAGAGAGAGAGAGAGAGAGTGAGAGAGAGAGAAAAGTGAGTTCACTGTGAGAGGAGGGAGGAAAACTTGGTGAGGGTGTTTAGAATGAAAACAAGTTTGTTGTTCTTTCTTTGTGTATGGAAAAATTGTGAGAGTTAGAAAGATATTGTATTGAATGGTTTATTTTTCTTATCAATAAAAGTATTTTTCTCCTAAGGTTGTCAGTAGTCAGTTGAACCACGTTAAAGTCTATTTTTCTCTATTGTGTTCGTTATTTTGTGTTTTGAACATTTCTGCTACTTTGGTTAATTTGGGGTGGGAAAACTGATTTTTCCCAACAATGATCAGAGCTAAAGATTCAAACTCTGAGATTATTGCAAAGATGATGGGTGGTTTCAAGTTTGAGGTGGAGCGATTTGATGGAAATAATAATTTTAATATTTGAAAGAGTACAGTTGAAGATGTGTATCGTGCAATAGGAACTTTACAAAGCTTTGCAGGGTAAGAAATCAAGAGGGATGAAAGTTGCCGATTGGGAAGAGCTGAAAGCGAAGATCGTCAGTTCAATCAGATTGGCTCTTGCACTTGAGATAAAATATATTGTTTTGAACGAGAAATCTACTTCTAAGTTATGGAAAACGCTAGAAGATTTATATATGTCTACGTCTCTAACTAATAGGCTTTATTTGAAGAAACTATTATATGAGTTGAAAATAGATGATGTTGATGTTAGGGACCACTTGAATAAGTTTAATAAGCGTGTGACTGAGTTGTTGAATGTGGATGTTAAAATTGAGGATGAAGATAAGGCTATTATTTTATTGTCTTCCTTGCCCAAATCATATGAGACGTTGGTGACCACATTGTTAGTTGGTAAATCGACTTGACGGTGAACAAGGTTTCGACTGCTTTGTTAGAGACAGTCAACATGAAGAAGCCAAGTGATAATGTAATAGGTGATCGGGTTCTGTACTTTTGCTAATAGGTATGACAGATGTGAATTGCAAAGAATAAATTATGGTCAGAGGGATTGTTCTCAATCTCGTCCAATGAGAGATATGGAGTATTATCACAAAAAGGGTCACGTTAGAAGAAATTGTGAAGAATTGATATAACATGAATTGAGGAGAAAATGTAAAGAAATCTTAGAGAATTTAGATTCTACAAATGTGGTGGAGGAAAGTTATGATCATGGAGATATTTTATGTGTTGCTAACGATGAGAATCTAGTTAGTGATTGGTTTCTAGATTCTGGATGCTTTTATCACATGTATCCAAATAGAGATTGGTTTGAGAATTATAAGTCATGTGATGAACGTCATGTTTTTGTGGCTGATAATCAAAATTCGAAGTCAAGAGTTCAGGTATTGTGAAGGTGAAGATGTTTGATGGGGCGGTGAGAAGAATAACAGGTGTATTGCATGTCCCAAGATTGAAGCGGAGTTTAATATTGTCGGGAGTATTGGACACATTGGGTTATGATATTCTATTAGAGCTGGTGTGATAATTGTGAAAAAAAAATTATGTGCCAATAATTATGGTGAAAAAATTGGTAATTTGTACAAGCTAATAGGGAAAACAATTTTAGATGGAGCTGCCAGGTTGGAGTCGTACCGAGGAGAGTCTTCTACTATTACTAAGTTTGTGAAGTGGCCAAGATGAGATCTGTGACCAATGAAGCGAAAGTTGAAGAAAGTAGTTCAAAGATGTCAAAACGAAAGGTAACATTCCATGAATATTTGAATATTGTTCTTGTTTATTAGAATTTTGGGTCGAGGAGGATATTATTTGGTTTTTGACCCATAATAATTTATGGGTCAAATTTAATGTTTTGGGGTAATTGAAGCTGGCCCATTAGGACACTTATCTTCCAACTTTAATTTCGAAAAAATACATATATAAGGTGTTTACATTACACAATTTCAATTTTAAGATATAAGTTAAAAAATTCAAAAATCATGTTATAATTATAATTAATTAATTAAGTTTTTTTTATTAATTATATATATATATATATATATATATATATATATATATATATATATATATATATATATATATTAAGGTCACAACACTATAATTTCAGGTTACAAAACAAAAAAATTTTTAGGTCACAAATAGTTTCTAAGGTTACAACTTATCGAAATAGTAAAAATTTCAAGTTACAAAACACATATTTTTTAGGTCGCAAATAATTTTAAGGTCACAACTTATCAAAAACCCAACTTATTCTTATGTCCCAATTAATTTTAGGGTCACAGGTGATTATCAAAATTAATTTCAAGGTCGCAGGTGTTAAACTAATCGATCATTAATTATTCGTAGGTCACAACTTATCAAAATATTAAGTCACAGACCTTTTAAATCACACAACTACCAAGTCACAATTGACTTATTTATTATTAAGTCACAACATCCCAACGTCACCATCTCACCACCACCAGTCGACAACCACAACAGTATCAACGCCGCCACCTCGACCAACACCACCGCCACACCTCACAAAGAAAATAAATGGTAGGTCACATTTTTACTCCAACGTCACAACCACTAGTCCACCACTATCCGAACTACAAGTCTACAACCATCAAACCTGGTTGCACCTCCACAGAGCGCACACACACCACTGCCCAACCCCGGTTGCACCCCCATAGTACACGTGCACATCACTGCCACAGCACACACACATCACAGGCACAACTCGCACACACACACACACCCCAACACCCAAACTCGATTGCATCGCCACAGCACACACACACCACCGCCACATCACACACCCCACCACCACACCACACGCACAAATCATCACCACCAACTACACATACCCCACCACCACCAAATCGCACACAGAAACATCACGCGATAGAAGAAGACAAATGAGAGATGCCAAGGAGAAGAAGAAGAATAAAAGCACCATGAAGATGCATCACAGAACCGAAGGAGAGACGATGCAGTATCCGACATCGGTTGCCTCGCAGTAAGGCACTGTGCGCGGATGTCACTGCATAGACGATCGCTGCCTACAACACATATTGCGTAGTAGGTCACCGCGTGCAAGCGGTCATCGCCAAGTTTCTTGCCATGACAAGCCAACCACATCCTAAGCGGCGATTTTGAAGACTGCCATTACTAACTTTTGGGCATGTGATGTGAAATGGAGGCGTGAAGAATGGAAGAGAGAATGGAGGCGGAGAGAATGGAATAGAGAATGGAGGTGTGGGAATTAGGGTTAGGATAGTTTAATTTAATAATTAATAAAATTTATAATATTATTATTAAAATTAAAATTTATAATATTCACACTTGAGATTTGAAGTTATTTATGTTTGATCTTATATTTGAATTTGGATCTTTAAAAAATAGGGATGGGTGGAATTCTCACCTTTAATTTATATAGTGCGTGTGTGATTATTAAAAAATATGTGAGAATATTAGCCAAAAGAAAGGGGGAAAAACGGTAGCAGCAAATTGATTGAATGGAAAAAGAAAAAGGTGCCGAAAATGGTGAAGGAACTCAATTTTTAGAGGTGTCAATCTGGGTGGTCCGGGTCGGGTCAGCCCGCCAATATAAAAGTCATGTAACGGCCCATTTGAAGAAAAGTCCGGTAACGGCTCGTTTGAAGAAAAGCCCGCCCTCTATGGGTTCCAGGCCGGTTCTGAGTCAGCACGCAAATTTTGAACTACAACCCAGACCCGCTCTGATGCGAACCCCTTCGGTATATTGACCGAAAATTCCCACAACAATTTAATACAAAACCCAAGAAAGCTAAAATGGTAAAATAAAGGATAAACACATTAACCCAAGTTTAAATCTAACCCAAAATTGAAGGATAAACTAACCCTAGCCCAATGGGTATCAATCAAACAAATTTCAAGGTAGTGGAAAATAAACAACAACACAAGAATAATATATAATGTACAAAATTGGGCAAAATGTTTAATTTCAGAAATTGCAACAAAAACCCCGTTTTTGTGAAACGGAGTGTTTCAGTCAACCGAACGGGTCGACTGAAATTATTTCGGTCGATCAACCCTCAGCCGAACGCGACTGAGGCTACCTTCAAAAATCTCTGCAGATTTTTGTCGACCGGAATAACTTTCGGTCGACCGAAATTGACTCAGTCCAATTTCTTCTACTTTTTTGTTCCAACTTGATTCTTGGATAGCTTTTCTTGACTTTAATTACTTATTTAGTCTCGAATCTTGAACCTCCTTGGCATCGAATCTAGTCATGGGTCCCATAGGCTTGCGCATCGAGGTTTGACTTTCTCGGTTCTCATCATCCCCTCCTTGAAAATGATTCGACCTCGAATCTTGCTTGAGTGCACTGTCGTGAGACTCCTTGAACCTTGATCTTGCAACATTGTGGACCACAGGTTCATGCGATGAAGTTACACATTCGCGATTCTCATCATCTCCTCCATCTGGAAAGAGATTCAACCACGAATCGACACCTACAATAAAAAAAATAGAAAATTCAGAAACAATAACTGTAACTGAAATTTCATACTCACCGTGCAAAATAAATTTGTAGGCATTGCCAAGAGCTTGAGATGTACCAATACCGCAGGGTAGCATTTTGGATTTTATTCGATCGGGAACCCGTTCTCCCCTTGAAAAGAACCATATCCAACCACCATGATCAAATACGAATCGCCACCTACCATGGTTGGCATGGGAAGTACATTGTAGTTAATCCCCTCAGATGGAGGCACGAGCCTCCTGCGAAGGGGCTTAACCTAATTTGCTTTGTTATGCCCCCCTAAACTAACATTTCCATCAATAAATAAGTACATCAAGCTCAAAAGAGTTAGTAGGCTAGGGCCATAAGCAACATCAAGTGGAGAAAATTTGCTAATAGGATGAACACTTCCATTGCAAGCAAATTTAACAACCACAAATTGAGCATCATTTTTATGCAAATGCACCACTGCCCCAAAGAAAAGATTCATCATGTTGATAGCAATGCTGATTTCATGACATGTAGTAAACTGTGAAAGTTTAATACCCCTACCAACATCCACAAAACTAGCATAATTTCTTTTCTTTAGTGTAAGTAAACCCAACACAAACTCCATAGAATGATTAATCCAAGGTTTACTGGGAACGTGCAAATGTGTGTATAAAACTTGAGGTAAAAACTTAGATTTAGTCATTTTGAATGTTCGGCCTTTACCACAAGTGCAAACATGTTTATCACAAAATTTTCAATGAGGCCAATAAAAGTGATCACAAAATATTTCCACCGCCCCCTTGGTTTCAAAGTGCCCAATCAAACAACCAACATGCGCCTCACTCATTAGAAATTCGTGCATGGCACATTTAGAAACAAAGAATCCAACTTTCCAAAACAAATAGTTATCATGCCCATAAAATTCATCGAGATATCGCTCACAATATGATTCATAAATGTTTAACAAATTTGGATTATTAACATGTATGCCCTTAACATGTTCAAAACAAAATGAGGGGGCATCAAGAAATGTTAGAAGTGAAGTCCTTTTATCATCAAGACGTCTCAATAAATTTCTTCCATGGACTCCCTTAACTAGCAATTTCTTTAGAGAGCAAATATGCACGTCAAGCATATTTTCACAAAGTAAGAATTCAACATGCCCATGAAATGTACTATATGCAACATTTTCACAAAAAGATTTGGTATTTATCCAATTGGGCATATGCACAAAGTTGCATTTACAGATTAAGTACTCATCATGACAATGATCCTTACCACATGTTACATTTTCACAAGTCCACAACACACTTGTCAAATCTACATCAAGATCATACAACCCTCTAATGTATTCAAAACACAATAACCTTGCATTCAAAGAAATGTTAGGAGCATACCTCCTCGATGTTGCATTGGCTATCCCATTTTCTTTACCTCAATTGTACTCGTTGTTGTAGGAAAATGTTTCCATGAATTTCTTCCATAAGGCATGCTTTTGGAGTTCTTTGTTGCCTTGATAAGTTGGTCTCACAATTTCCTGCAACAAAGAAATAACCAAACTAGGGAGGGAGTTGTTAGAGTATTCAAACACAAAGAACATTTTGGAGGGATCTCTTCTTTCAATTTCTTTGGTGACACTCATCACTTCCTCACCTTTTTCTGAGGTAGAATCTTCAACCCTCGGTTCCTCTCTCACCTCTCCTTTTTCTGGAGTCGTGGCTCCAACCCTCATTGCCTCTCCTTTTTCTAGGGACGTGGCTCCAACTCTTATTGCCTCTCCTTGTTATAGGGACGCGGCCCCAACTCTCATGCTCTCATTTTGCCTTTCTTTTGTTTCTTCCTCAATTGGCTCAATCAAATTTTCCTTTTCTTTCTTCGTTTCTTTTTATTTTTCTTTTTCTTTTTCCTTCTCATTTTCTTCTTCAAACTCCTTCTTGAGCTTCATCTGGTCTTTGCATACTTCTTCCGGGCTCAAAGATGGGATCACAACCTTTTTTCCATCCATTTGGAAGCTACACCGGTTCCTCCTCCTATCACGATTCACATTTCGCTCACACCGCCAAGGTCTTTCCAAAATTATGTGAGTAGTGTGTAAGGGAACCACATCACATAATATTTGGTCACTATAAGTACCAATGTGAAAAGTAAGAAGAACTTGTTCACTTACCCTCACCTCCCCATAGTCATTCAACATTTGCAATATATAAGGACTAAGATGCTTCATTACCGGTAACCCCAATTTCTCAACTCTACTAGCACTCACCAAATTAGTACCAATCTCCCCATCTATCATGAGACTACATGGTTTATCACTCACTAGGCACCTAGTGTAGAAATTATCCTCCCCATGTTCCTCCATCTCATTAGCATGGGCCAAAGATTGTGGTGACCTATCATTCATCTCTTTCACTACTTCCCTACTTCCACTATTGTCCCTCCTATGGAATGATGAAGACTTCATTTGCTCAATATTAACCTTCTCATTCATCCCATCTCCACTCCTATCTACCCATTATCTTCATCTTCTACCCATTCTCCAACCTCCTTCAACTTCCCCTTCATTATCATCCATCCTAGGGAATGATGGACTCTTTATTTTTGTTCTATTAATATTATCATCAATTCCATCTCCACTCCTATCTACCCATTCTCCTCTTTTCCTATGCATGCTCCCATTTTGTTTACTATCCCTTTCATCATCCCAAACATCTATTCTAATTTTCTTATTCAAACTCTCATTTTGTTTTCTAACTCCATCAATGTCCCCAAAATTATTCCTCACCCTTCTTCTACTACACATCCTTTCTTCACCTCCCCTATTTGATGTACTCTCCCCTCTTGTTCCTAATTTTCCAACTCACCCCCAATCTCCTCAATTTGTCTAGCCATGGTGGTTGAAAGATTTTATAACAAGTACTTCAAGTCTTGAGTTTGAGTATTGGAATTTGACATGGTGTGCAAGTGTGAAAGTGTTCTCATAAGAATATTTTTCACTCGTGTTTCACTCAATTTAGGCTTTGCCCTCTAATGAGCTAACCACTCTTACCTTTTTTCACTCAAAATATCATTTCTCAAGTTCTCCAAGGAAGGTAATCAACTAAACCACAAAGTATAATTCTTGTGAAGTTAAGGACCACAAACAAGGAAGAAGGAATTTATAACAAGTAGATACAATAGCAAGTAGAATTTATGTGCTTGCTATACTCAAAAGGAACAATATTTATGTGGGATAAGATGCTAGGATCACAATTTCAACAATAGGATTGAATAACCACAAGTATTAGATAAGACATAGATGTAGAGCAATAATTACAAGAGTGTAAATTTTCAATGAGGCAATTTATCAAATACTTTGTACTCAATCTTTGAATGGCCTTGAATGTGTATAATGTGGATATATGAATACCCCCAACAACTCAAATGTGGCAAGGAATGAATGATCAACAATTACCCAATGTATGGAGCAAGTGATATATGAGATACAATGTTGATAACACAATCTCAATGATGAGAATTGGATAGCCCCAAGTAATTAGCAATATATGGGTATTGAACAATAAAACACTAATGGAGTATTTTTCTTTGGGACAATTGATCAAACGCTTTGAGTACACAATTGGAAAGTGTAGGTTTTGTAGTGAATGAATAATGTAATTCCCCCAACAAACTTACAATTAATATACCCAATACATGAAATCAACAATTACACACGGGCACATAATTTTTCCCTAATTTTTCTTGAATTTTCGTTTTTTTTCTTCACAATGACAAGAACAATAACAAGAAAGTAAAGATAGGTTTACCAAATTAGAGCCAAGCTCCGATACCAAATGATGAGAATCCCTTCGGTATATTGACCGAAATTTTCCACAACAATTTAATACAAAATCCAAGAAAGCTAAAGTGGTAAAATAAAGGATAAACATCTTAACTCAAGTTTAAATCTAACCCAAAATTCAAGGATTAACTAACTCTAGCCCAATGGGTATCAATCAAACAAATTACAAGGTGGCGAAAATAAACAACAACACAAGAATAATAATACTCAAGTAGAGTTGATTAACTTCCAAGAAAAATACAAGAACAAAGGAGGTTTAACCTTACCTCAAAATGAGTCTCTCTAGACTAAGCTCTCAAGAACATGACAATGAACAACCAAGTTTTTTTTTTTTTTTTTTTTTAAGTTTGAAATGAAAAATGTGTATATAATGTACAAAATTGGGCAAAATGTGTAATTTCGGAAATTGCAACAAAAATCCCGTTTTTGTGAAACGGAGTGTTTCGGTCGATCACATGGTCGACCGAAATGGAACTTTCGGTCAACCAACCCTCAGTCGAATGCGATTGAGGCTGCCTTCAAAAATCTCTACAGACTTTCGGTCGATCGGAATGACTTTCGGTCGATCGAAATTGGCTCATTCCAATTTCTTCTACTTTTTGGCTCCAAATTGATTCTTGGCTAGCTTTTCTTGACTTTAATTACTTGTTTAGTTTCGAATCTTGAACCTCCTTGGCATCGGATCTCGTCATAGGTCCCACAGACTTGCGCATCGAAGTTTGACTTTCTCGGTTCTCATCACGCCCACTAGGCTATGCGGATCGCGGTTCATTCTGATTTGGTTTGAATAAAAACATAAATTTTTTCATATTTATAGCAATTTTTTTTGTCAAATTTCTAAATACAAAATGATTAAAATGATAAATTCATATTTATACCATAAAATATTTACATAAAATTTAAATTTATAATTTATACTACATGAATTACTTCTAAATTTGCAAATTTAAAAAAAACATAAATAAATAAAAATTAAATACTAAATATATTTCTAATTACTATTATCAAAGAATATTACGTTTTATAGCTATTAGGGAGAAAAAAAATAAGATTTTGATTTAAAAGTTGTATTAGAATTTGTAGAAGAAGAGAAATTTTCAATGTTAACATATTTAATAAAAACAGTTATCAAAAAGTTGATAGGCTTACGATAATATGGATCCAAACCTTTTACCCGGTTAACGGTTAGGGTTAGTTAGACTCAATCATATCTTCAAATTTTTAATTTTTAAAATCAGGTATTTTATAAATAATTTTATAAATCATGACCAACCAGAACGATAGTGTTCTCTTCTTTTTCACTCATCTTCTCAAAATTGAGATTTCTTTTTTATCATTTTCTCAACACAGATCAACGCAAGCATGGCAGAAAGAGGCGCAGGAGACCGCGGTGGTTTTGGCTCTCAATTATCTGGTCACTGCAGCAGCCACGGTGACCGACAAAGTCGTAGTGGTGGTCGAGGTGGGCGCTGTGATTCCAAAGAGAAAGAGTGACGCCCAACTCCTTAGCCTTGAAGGACTTGTTGGTTGGAGGCTTTGAATTCCATAACCTTGTAATATTTCCTTTGTTATCACCAAGAATCACTGGCGAGCTTGGATGCCCTGGTGACATTTTCCACTTCGAACTGTTCTTCTTCATTAAATTCTTCAATGTTAATATTTTCGGAGAATTATCTGTTGATGAAATTTGCAGATGTATACCAGAATCAGCACTCCATCTTTTAGATTTGAGAATGAATCATCCATTTACTTTGATGGTAATGCAATTCCATGCTTTCTTGAACCCATCGTTGAAGCCATGAAAAATAGAAATTTTTTCCAAGAGAGAGGCTCTTGTGCCCAAACAACATAAATGTATTCAGGATTTGGGTCTTGTGTATTGGGAAAATGTCTTTATTCTCTGTAAAGTTTCATCAACTAAAAATCTTCCAGGTGCTATGTATCACTTTAATCGTCAACTCAAGTTGAATTCTTGGATGACGAGGTTTAAAATCTAAATGAAATCCCATCTAATGAAATGAAAGGTACAAATTAGTGTATTCTTACTCCTCCAAAAAGACCGAGTATATTAAGGTTTTTATAAGTAATTTATTTAGAAACTAAGTAATCAGGATGAAATGAAATTTCGAATGATTAATTAGCTACACATTCTTAAAAAATCACTATTTTAAATATATTTCCCCAAAAATATCTTTTTAATGGGGATCAAACAAGGGCTAAGTTACAATTTTAATTAGTTCAATTTGCAACTAATTCAACTAATTTCAAAAGAAAAATAAAATTTTGAGTCGCCTGTAGTATATAATTAAGTTACAATTAATTTTCAATTGTAATTACAATTTGTAGCTATTTCAATTAATCTCATCAATTAAATCTATCGTGTTTTACAAAATTCATCAGTTACAATTGTAATTAATTACTTTAAGTATAATTGAAAGAAAGTGTTATGAACATCCTGTAATTGAATCAAATGGTTTAAATGCAAAATCGAAACTAAGTTACAACTGTAAGTTTACAAACTATAATTCAAAATTAAAATTTGTAACTAAATCGATTATTCTAAAAAGCAAAAGAAAGAATATAATTAATTGCAAAATTGAAATTAAGTTGCAATTGTAATTCATTACAAAATGTAATTCAGTTGCAATTGAAATTAATTATAGAATATAATTAATTAAAAGAATGTAATTTATTTGCAATTATAATTAATTACTTTGAATATAATTGAGAGAAAGTCTTACGGACTCCCTTTAAGCGAATCCAATGATTCAAGTGCAAAAATGAAACTAAGTTACAATTTTAATTAATTACAAACTTAATTAATTAAAATTTGTAACTACATTGTAAAAAAAAAAAAATGAAAAATGTAATTGAGTTACAATTGTAATTAGTTACAAACTGTAATTAATTTTTAATCAAAAATGAGATTTCAGGTGATTTGTAATAAACAGTTAACTTACAATAGTAATTAATTAGCTATAATTGTGATTAATTGCAAATTTGAGATTAAGTCGCAATTGTATTTAAATACAAATTTGTAACTAAATTCAATTAATTTAAAAAAAATGAAATATTTACAATTGTAATTAATTAATTTTAAAGAAAATGAAATTTCGAATGACTTGTAATATAAAACTTAGTTACAATAGTAATTAATTATAATCTATAGTTAATTTAATTAATTTTAGTAATAAAATTGTCATATTTTATAAATTAATTAGTTACTAATTAATTGTAAAATTGAAATTCGGAGTTCAAAAACTTGCATGGATTAGAAAATTTACAGCAAATCATGAGACATGCTAGTGTGCAAAAGGCTGAGTATTTGACAGCGGGAGTCAGGCTTGCATCATGCTAGTTCACTTTTTATGTTGAGGTAGAACAATGTAATATTTTTTTTTAAAAGTCGGGGTAGATGTGAAATTTAATAGATGGATGAGTTGATTATTTTACTATAGTTGATTGGAAGTCAGAATACATAGTTATGTGGGGTCCACTACCGAACATGCAATTTATGTGGTGATCGGCATCGGATCCTCAACCTATATGGTAGGATTCAACATCAATATGATTTTGAAAATATATTTTTTTATTTTTAAAACATATTTTAAAATACCTGTTAATTAAAAGGGAAAATTACATGCAACCCTACCTTCTAAGTTCCAATTTTAAATATAAAGTGCAGGAGAATTTATTTTTATAAATCAGGTTTTCATTAATTAATTTATAAATAATAATAAATTAAAATACATTTATTTCACCAAATCAATACAAACCTAATTTTTCCTACTTTCTCTTTCCTTTTCCACTCCTGCACGATTTCTCAGTTCTCAGACTTCATCTCCCTTGCAGCCGGTGGCGGAGAAGGCATAGTTGGCCGCGCATATCATTGGGGGAAGCTGCAACTATCTCCGATTGCGGCTGCCAGTGACGAGATCGTCTCTGTTGTAGAGGCAGATGCGAGTCTCCGCTAGCAGCAGTAAAGCTTGCTGCTGGAGCAGCTGCGAACGAGATCGCCGCTATCTGGTTGGGAGAGCCAGGTGCTCAGTCAAATGTATCATTCAACATGGGCAGACAAAGCTTAATTACCAGTATTTTGTTGCATTGCCGCTTCTATGTATGAGCTTTTGAACCAAAAATGGAAGAATTTTGATTCTCTGGTTCGATTTTCAGGAATGGGACGATTTTATTCAGTACACCAGTAAATTTCTGGAAAGTCATCGCGACGGTGAGGTTGTTGTTGATGGTGGTGCGGTTGTGGCTAGGTGGTGGTGGGGAGTGCCTAGAGACGGTGATAGGCAGTGGGCGGTGGTGGTTGTCAAGGAGGAAAGGCTATGTTGGGAAAGGGGCGGTGGTGTGGATTACAGCCAGTGACTAATTAATTAAGATGATGGTGAAGGTTGTGGTGGCTTGAGGTGGTGAAGGTGATGGTGGAGGTTGTGTTGGTGGTGGCCGTCGGCTTCGGCGACAGACGGTGATATTGTAGAAGGTGATCAGTTTTTGGTCGATTTTGGGATTTGGATGGGGTCTGTGGGTGGGGTTGGAGTTGGGGCTAGGGTTGGTGAGGCAGAAGGTGGTGGTGAGTGAGTCGGGGTGGTGATGCTCGTGTGTGGTGTGGTGTTGCTCGTGTTCTCCTGTCAAGTGTGGTGGTTACCGGTTGTGGGAAAGAGGTGCTGTGGTGACGTGGTGGTGATGTGCCGGTGGAGGTGATGGTGGGGGTGGCAGCATCGATGAGGTGGGTGGTGGTAGCCGGTAGTGTCGGTGGTGGGCCACAGTCAAATTGGGGGAGAAGTAAGGTTTAGGTGGGGTGGGTGGATGTGTGAGAGGGTGGGGTGGGGTGGTTGGGTTGGGGTTGGGGTTGGGGTTGGGGTTGGGTGAATATAGTGTGATTGATTATGTGTAATTGACTATTTGTGACTAATTATTAAGTAACTATGATCAAAATATTGACTAAATGTGACTTTATATGACGTGTGACATGTACA
The DNA here is from genome assembly GCA_963555705.1 of Ligustrum vulgare. Lineage (NCBI taxonomy): Eukaryota > Viridiplantae > Streptophyta > Magnoliopsida > Lamiales > Oleaceae > Ligustrum > Ligustrum vulgare. The sequence goes on along the minus strand of OY743189.1, from coordinate 30,101,529 downwards.
AAATGTGACCAATTATTAATTAATTGTGACCAAAATTTTGCCTAAATGTGACTTTATGCTACTTGTGACAAATATGAAATGTGACCAATTATTAAGTAATTGTGACAAAAAATATTTACTAAACATGATCAAGAAAATAAGTAAGTTGTGACAAATAAATAAATAATATGTGACCAAATGTTTGATTAATCGTGATTAATCAATTTGCGGATTTCACATCTCAATCTTGTAGACTACAAGAAAAAATATTAGGTAATTGTGACAAAAAAATATTAACTAATCTTGAAAAAATATTAGGTAACTGTGACTTTGCGTGAGTGAACTGCGACCTTGTGTGACAAAACTGTGACTTTATGTGATTGATCTGTGACTGGAATGTGACCTTCTGACCAAACTGTGATTTCATGTGACCTAACAATGACTTTGTGTAACCGAACTGTGACCAACTGGGACTTTTGTGTGATCAACTGTGACCTCGTTTGACCAATTAGTTTTGGGTGGTGTGAAAATATAGAAGAAAAATCATATTTGGGTGGGTTAGGATGGGGGTGGGTGGTGAGGTAGGGTCGGGGTGGGAAAAATTTGGAGAAAAAAATTAGTTTTGGGTGGGGTGGGGTGGGGTGGGGTTGAGGATGGGTGGCGGGGTAGGTCTGGACGAGTCATGAAAATGTAGTAAAAAAATCATTTTTGGATGAGGTGGGTTGGGGTAGGGTCTGGGGCGAGACTGGTGGGGGAGTCAAAAATTAGAAGAAAAAAATTAATTTTGGGTGGGGTAGGTGGCTGGGCGAGTTGTAGAAAAGTAGTAGAAAAAAATCATTTTGGGTGAGATGGGATGGGGTAGGGTATGGTTGGGTGGGGTGAGTGTGATGGGATGGGACTAGTGGGTGGGTGGGGGGAGAAAAAAATATAAGTAACATCATTCTTGTGGTGTGGTGGGGTGGGATGGGGTGGGGTGGGGTTGGTGGGTGAGTGAGTGAGTGAGTGGCGGGGTGGTTGGGTGAATGGTTGTTGGGGAGGATTGTTGGTTGGGGTGGGTAAGGTGGTGTTGGGGGTAAGTGTGGAAAAGTAGAAGGAAAAAAGTTATTTTATGGGGTGGGGTGGGTGTAGGGTTGGATTGAGATGAAGTGGTTGTGGATTATGTATTATTTTTATTTTGTTATTTAATATTATGCATTTGTTTGGCAAATCATTATAATTATTATAATATTGTATTAATTAATTAACATATTAACACCTGATTTTTACAAAAAAAATTTAAGTTTGTTATGTTTAAAAAGTGAAAGTTTTAGTTGTATAATTATGTACTTTTCCCTAATTAAAAAGTAGTCATTAAAAGTTATGTATTTGTGTAGTTAACCTTAACATATATTCAGCCCAATTTGTGTACCATCTTACAAGGCCTACCTTGATTGGGCCTGATAAACGACGTCAGATTACGGAAGACGCTCGATCTTTCTCTCTTTCTACCGCTCAATTTTCTTCACGCAACACACACAAAAAGAGGACGACGTCGATAAATCGAGCCTCGTCGATTTTCTTATAGAACCGGTGAATTCGGGTAATTGATTTGTTTTGTTTTAATTCTGTTAATGCTTTCTATTTTCTGAAAATTTGCTTAATGCACGTTTTGAGGTTGTTTAATGTGTTAGTTTCTTTTACTTTTTGCTACGAAATTCAAATTAATGGCCGTTTATTGTTTTTGAACTGAACGAGAATCGGATTTGCAAGTAAAGATATGATATTGAATGAATGAATGAATGAATTTGTTCGAAAACCCCTTTTTTGGTTCATTAATTTAGTTCAAGATTTTCGAAAAAATCTAGCCTATTATTAGCTCGTGATATCATTCTCTGCAACGGCGTGGGCTTCAAATCCTTTGAGGCCAATCTCTTTGATACTTGTTGTAACTTTGAGCTCGTATGAGCTTTTAAAGATTACACATATCTAGGGATGTCAAAACAGCTCGTCGGCTCGGGCCGCTTGGGTTCGGCTCGGGCAAAGCTCGGCTCGCAGCTCGAGATCTCGAGCCAAAGCTCGAGCTGAGCTTTTTTTTTTGAGAGACGGGCTTTGGCTCGAGCCAAAAAAAAGTCCGCTAAAAAAGCTCGATGGGAGCTTGAACAATGAATTTCGACCACGAGTTCGGTTCAACTTGCTATATATACACATTTTCAATAAAAATTTTATGAATTTTTACTATAAAAATAAGAAAAAAAGTAAAAATTCGGGACTTGGCTCGGCTCGGCTCGGGCCAAAAAAGCTCGACCCCAAAAAGCTCGAGCCAAGTTCGAGCCTTGATCTTCGGCTCGGGAGCCGGCTCGGCTCGTTGACATCCCTTGATATATCATCGTCTTGTTTAAAATTGAACGGGGTTTGTCTGTCAATATTGGGTGTGTTAATGAGTCACGGGTTTAAGCACGGGCTGAAATATTGCAGAGTAGAGTTTGAACGCTTAATGCATGACTAAACGTGGCTTGTTCTGTCTTACTCATTAGTGTTCCACTCCTCCTTATTTGGCATGTTGAGGCTACAGTTTTGGGAGGATTATGTTCATTTCTAAATTTTCTCGGCTAGGAGCTCACGCAATCAAGAATCTGGTAAAAGGTGTGCTCTGTACATTTTGGTATAATTTTTTGTTCGCTGATCGAGAATTAAATTTATCAATCACTTAAAACTTAAAAGTATATGCTATTTTAAGTAAATTGCTCAAAGAGGCTAAAGTATCAGGGGAAAAAAGGCAGATACAAAGTAGTACTGTCGATAATTCTTTTAGCTCATCTCTTAGCTCATTCACCATTTGGAAAAACAAGCAGGGGCATACTGATAAATGATATAGACCTCATCTTAGCTGTAAGATTCTGAATTTTTCTGGTATGAATAATACTGGTAAGATTTTAGTAAAGGCGAGTGGTTATTTATTTTTTTATTTGGTAACTATAAAAACTGAGTGGGAACTAGGGTGCTGCAAGCACATGTTCAAAAAACTCTATAATGCATGCATTCAGCTGAACCAAAAACTCTGGGAAATGTTTGCTACCCCTTCCCAGTTCCTGATAGTGATATTAGAAAATTTTGTATTTAGTTTCTGTTATTTCCATGAGAGCTCTCCTATTCCACTCCTCACACATCATGAAAGATGCATAAATAAATGAAACAGTCTCAAATCTTCCTCTTATATTGATCAAACTCAGACATCCGACACCAAATGACACTGATCATGTAACTTGTCACTGCTGGACTTCATGTGTGGGGCAGGTGTTTAAAGTGTGTGGGTTTTCTCTTAATGAACTAGATAACACTTGCAATGAGAAAGAAGGTGAGGAAAGGAAAGGAGAAATATGCTTTCCCAGTATCTGGTCAGAATACATTATCACAACATTCCTAACGGTTGCAACACGTGAAAATGATCTCCTGACGACCTATTTGCAGAAAAACAAACATGTTCATGGTTAACTTAAAGCTGAACATTTTTAATCTGAGGAAACTCTATTCCATTCCTTGTGCTTATTGCCTTCTGTTGCATTGCAGCTCCATCTTTTACGCCAAGGACATCATACCTGCCTGTGTTTCATAATCATTATTTGCGAACCCTGGTTAGTATCTTCATAAATCTAATTTTATGCTAATTAGTTGCCGAAATCATATTTGTCTTTAAAACTCTAATATTATGCTAGTTTGCCTCCATTTGGTAACGCGGTTTGATTTATACATTGGTTTATTAATGTTTTTGAGGTAAAAAATAGTTGTTGAAAATTGGGGAGAAAAAATGTGTGTCGCTAAAAAGTGATTTGAGAAATTGTGTAGTTTATAATCTAATTTATAAACCATTTTATTTGGTTTACCAAAAGGCTTAGTTGCAGAATCCACATTGCCAAGATGACATGACAGACAAGATATGCTTTTAAATGTCAAATCTGATCTAGTATATTCCATGTGGGTTAAGCTAGATATGTTGAAGTTCAAAGATAAGTCTTAATAAATCAAATACAAAATGGGGATGTAAGGTGGGTGAGGCCCAGCACCTGTAATTTCTGTACTAAGGATTATATTAAATTAAAATGCCTGCAGCGAAAGCCTTAATGCCCATTATATTTGACAAGCAGGCATGTTGAATGAAAAAAAAAAAAAAAAAAGAAGAAGAAAAAAAAAAGTAAGCTGAAGTGCCAATATGCCATACAATTAGATGCTTCCTCGATATTTAAAAACTAAAAATGATAATGATGGTGTTATGTTAATTCTTTGTTTTATTACTCCCTGAGCTAAAAATGATAACAATAACCTTTATCTTTTCTCCTGTTTTCAGAGGCAAGAACCATTTTGTACTGCAGCTGAGAAGAACGCAGATGCAGGCAGTGAAGAAAAGCAAAAGTAAGAACTCTAAGCGTGTTTTCTATGTACGTCTTTATTTTTTCTGTCTTTATTTTTCGGTTTTTCTTTCTTCCCATGGGATAGGTAAGTTCTGGAGACATTTCATAGGGGGATGTGCTTGAGGAACTTGCTTGGCATAGCCACGGTGAAAGAAAAGTTGAAGGAATCTGAACTGGGTAAAACCCAGTTGGAGTTGTAGCAGTAAGGGAAATAACCAAGACTGTCAAGCTGATGTATTGTTAGCTTACTGGAAAAAGCTCGGTGTTTTAGTACGCATGTCTATGGTAAAGTACTATGAAAAGGTGTTATGGACAATTAAATTAAGTCTAACTTTTAAAAAATCACATTCGAAGAAGTCCCAGAATTGTACATAATACCTGCTAAGCCTTTTTAATCTAATTAAATCTTCTAGGCCCTGATTTGAAGAGAGTAACAGAATACCGTTAGAGGGTGTAAAACTTGGGATGGAAAGAACAAAGTTCAATGGAACAAGAAGTTTTAGTTGGTAAAACTTTGGGGGGACTAGCTCCATTGCTGATCTCTAGATTCTTAAGTGGTTCAGAAAATAAATTATTTTTGTTTGATTTAAAATTTAGACAGTGGCTTCTCTTTAGAACTCAAGTGCATATTGTACAAGTAACGTATATAAAGAAGCAGGTCCTGGCTTGAGGTGATTTTTGATGTTTAAGATTTCCCTTTTTAGAAAATAGCTTGAGCTGCATACTTTTTTTTATTTTATTGTATTGGTCTCCATTTTGCCAATTCGAATTGGTGAATCAGCAACAATAACAGTTAACAGATAATCCATCAGTGTGGATGAAACCACTCCAAGTCAATGTAGTTTGGTTCTTAAATTATATTTTTGGATCCTGAGTTATGTGTGAAGCAAACACATTCTAACTGTTCTTTTTATATGCTGTCCTGTTGGACTGCAGAATATCAGTAACATTTGTAGACAAGGATGGAGAAGAGAAGCATATCAAGGTCCCTGTTGGCACATCGATGTTAGAAGCTGCACACGAGAATGATGTAGAGCTTGAAGGTATATTACTAAGCAAGTTTGACGGGGAAAGAAATAAAAAATGGTATAAGTTACTTTTCAATTACGTATAACAATGAATGTTAAGCTTAGCCAAACATGCTGGTGCTATCTCCGTTTTGCACTTCCTGTTAAGTTTCTCTTCGGATGAAATCTTTGGAACAACTTCTATCCATATTTGTAATGGGCTAGTAGTTCAATCAGTATTTTTTTGAGTTAGCAGTGACATGTTAATTGGGCCTTATGGTTCTATCTTTGTTCTTAAAATTTGCGCTCATATTTTTCCTGAATATTATTAATTCAGCCGGCTAAGTTATTAGAATTTTATTGCAGGAGCATGTGAAGGATCACTTGCTTGTTCTACCTGTCATGTTATTGTGATGGTATGTAGTTGCAATGGAAAATATCTAGTTTGTGAATTATTTCATTTCATTTCATTTCCCGCACACCTCATTCCCATTAAGGTACTTGTATCCTTTTTTTTTTTTTTGGAAACCTGAGATACTTGTATCTGTTGAGAAAATGGACGACGAAAAGTGCACGTTTGGTATATTGTACTGAATAATGGACATTAATGGACCATATGTCAGCAGTCAGCTCTTATTTTCTTCGATAATAATCCCTACTGAACATGTAATGACTTTTGATGCTTTTTGACAGGATGTAGACTACTACAACAAGCTAGAAGATCCAACCGACGAGGAGAATGATATGTTAGATCTTGCTTTTGGCCTCAGCGAAACGTAGGTCCTTTATTATTTTCAGGGAATAAACCATTCCATGATTTTCTAGCCTCTTCAGTTATTTTAATGTATATATTCAACGAAACTCTGCAGGTCTCGTTTGGGTTGTCAAATAATAGCAAAACCTGAAATTGATGGAATTCGTTTGTCACTTCCTGCTGCAACACGAAACTTCGCTGTCGACGGATATAAGCCTAAACCTCATTAGATCATTCTTCTTGCAGAAACACGAAGAAAAGGAGTGTGCTTGATGTGATTGAACCATTTTTGAAGTTTATCCAGCACAGGGAATCGAGGGTACTGAATGCTTACTTTATGATGAGTGTATAATTATTGGTTCTCATTTCTTGTTGGTCTACTTGTGTTTCTTTTCTTTGGCATATTGGTTTCTAGATAAAACATTGGATTTATTCAATTAGACGGTGATAGTTAAGGGTGTGTGTTTAAAATTTAATTTGTCATCATTACAAAAATTTAATTTACACAATTTCCCATACCACTTTTTAACCATCCACATTTTCTCTCTCCAATTTTTAACCCTTCATCTTACTTAGAAAACACAAATAAATCAACAAATAATTTCAATTCCTTGATTTGACACAAAACATGCCAAATTAAATTTTAAAGAACACACCCTAAAATTTAACATGATTTTATTCCAAAAATCAGTATACATGTTTTTCCATTTCATACCCGTGTTGCTATTTTAATAGTAATAACTTTGGAAGTTTATAAACGGTGATAAGTAATTTGATCGAGATTAAGAATAATTATAAGCCGTAGTAAAAGGGTACTCAACAAAATTAGTTTACAAATCCGACATGGATATTCGTTGAAATACTTATATCTTGAGAAAGAAATTACTAAAAAATTGCGAAAGGAAATTTAACTTTTATAAGAAAATTGTGTTTATAGAGACCAAAGACACGGTCCAACAAATTGGCTTGAATCTATATATTATTTATTATTTTTATTTATATATATAAAACAGGATTTTATGCACAAATTTTCACCCAAATTAACTTGCCATTTTTTAAAATAAAATAAAATCCATGTATTATTAATGTTGTATTTAAATGTGTATCGATTAATGTATTTGTCATTTGAATTCGAGTGAATTAATATCATATTAAAATTTATCTAGATAATATTGAGATTATAAAATTACTTTTATTTTTGAGAAATTGTATGTTTTCTATACTATAAAAAAAAGAAGAGCTGTTCGATTAAGCTTTTTATATAAATTTATTATTTTTATATTTGTAAATTATTGTTCTCTTATTTATATATATATATATATATATATATATATATATATATATATATATATATATATATATATATATATATTTTTTGAATTTGTGGAGATTAATGTCGTATTTAAATACCTTTTTTAAACAAAACAAATATAAGATTAATTTTAATAATTGTCTAAAATTACATGATCTAAAATTTTTGGTATAATTTATTGACCTTCAATGTTGTTCGATTGTCATGATGATTGTAAAATTTGCAGAAGTATTATTTTAATTACTTGATTTTATAAATAAAAACATAATCTTATTGGTCAAATACAAATTTTTGTTGGGTTAAAGATTGAACTCACATTTATAATTATTGTGATTGATATTTTTTAAAGAAATTTAGAAAAAATGATAAATACGAGAGGTAAATGTAGAAATTGTGAATATTATGGTTAGGATTGAATTTTTTTTTAATCATTCTTAATTTTAATAGTTGTGTTAATGTTATATGATATGATTCTCGGTATAAATTTTCTTACTCCAACATTGCCTATTTTTATCATGATAATTGCTAGATTTACGTAATTATTATTTTTGTCTACTTGATTTTTAACTAAAAATATAATTTTATCGGTTAAATACAAATATATGCGAGTTTAAAATTAAACACGTATTTATAATTATTGTGATTGATATTTTGATGAAAATTGGAAAAACTTAAATACAAGAGACAAATGCATAAATCATGAGAAATATATTAGCCTCTGTTTGGCAAAAGCAAAAAAACATGTTTTTAAACATCACAATTACCCCAATCATTTTTTAACAACACATATTTTCTCTCTCCATTTTTCAACCACACATTTTTATCTAGAAAACATAAAAAACATGTTTATAAACACCATAATTTTAACAAATAGATGCTTAATTTCTTATACATAATCAATATTGTATCCATAATATTTTACATCAAACACGATATATCATTAAATAAACTACTAAATTTGCTTGAAGTTAATAATAATAATTCAAAATTTATTGAAATTAACGGTCATTTAGTTTTACTTAAATATATTGTAATATAATATTATTTTTCATGCATTTTAGATTTGTATTAATTATGTATAAACATTAAAATTTTACAAATACTTGTCAAAATCAATATCTTTATACATTTTAGATTTGTATTAATTATGTATAAATATTAAAATTTTACAAGTACTTGTCAAAATCAATATCTTTATTTTTGAATAAAATACTAGTGGGAGAGAACAAAAGAAATAAAGGGGACTCTCGGAAGAAAGCAGACAAGAATGAGGAAAGTGTCCTAATGGTTAACTGGATTTTTATTCTGTAAGATTGAAATGATATAAATATAATTTATTCCCTAAAAAGTGGCCGTAAGTGTTGATGTATTTTTTTCAAATCCGGTATCAACCCCTAACTGATCGAAGGTCTAACTAGTCCGAAACCAATAGCAAAGCCCGATTAGGAAAGACAACGGGGGCGGGGATGCCTTTTCCCGTCCCCGCCCCATTAATGATTTCCCATCCCCATCCCCATTTAATCGGGTATGGGGCCGGGCGGAGATGGGAAAATCCCCGTTTATATCCCTATTTGTGTGTTTTTTTTTTTTTAAATTAAGTTTTTAAATAATTTTATGCAGACAATATAAGGAAAGACGCAGGAACAAACTTAACGTTTTCTAGATCTAATAATCTTTACACATTATTTGGACATTAATCGAATTTATATTCATCTTTATTAGTATCTTTATTTTATATTTGATTAGATGAGAAAATACAACTCGATAAACTTAATAACTAATAATCAATGACTTTTTCAAAATAAGTATTTAAAGTTTATGACTTGATAAGTAATAAATTTTTGGTGCAAGAAATTTTGACATCATATGACTTTTGTACAGATAATATAAGACTTTTTTTGGGAATTTTTAAATTTTATTGGAATTTGTTAATTGAGGATCGGGTACAGGGCGGAGATGGGGATAAGACGGTCGTCCTTGTCCCCGGTTTGGGGATGCTTTTTCATTCCCGTCTTTGTCGGAGATTCTCCACCCCGTTTGGGGCGGGTCCCTGTCGAGTTCGGGTATTTCCCGCCCTATTGTCATCCCTAAGCTCGACGAGTTCTGTTAAGGGTCGAGTTGGGAATGTTTAAAGAGATTTTTTATCCAGGTAAGCACGCAAGAGCTCAAGTAGTTTATAGTAATTTCAAATATATTATTCCACACTTCAATTCTAATGTAAATCTTCAATCTCATTCCTCATGAATCTAAGCGTAATTAATATAAGGGTGTGTTTGATAGGCGAGATTTTCCATGAAAAATATGGTTTTCCACGTGATTTTCCAACTTTGCACTGTTTGGTTGCCTAAGTTTTCCATGAAATTCATTTTACCACTTGCCTCGAAATCCGTTATTTTCCTTATTTTGGATGAATTCATTTTCATAGGGGGGAGGAGGTTTTATTTTTCATGGAAAATCTTATACCATTTTCGTTACGTTTGTTTATTTTTGTTGTTGTTAATTGATTTATTTTTTTTCTAAAAATTAACATTATTATTATTAAGTACAAATGTAAGGAAATTTTTTTTTAATTAAAATAGATAAATTTTACTTTACTTTCCATGAAAAATAATGTCAATCAAACAATAAAAGTTGAAAAATTTCCTACTTTTTCCACCTAGAAAATTAAATCAATCAAACAAATAAATTTCAAATGCCCAGGAATTGAATTCCCTAGAATTCAATTCCCTGGAATTCATTTTCTTTCCACCTAAATTCCACCTTACTATCAAACGCAGCCTAAATATATTCATAAAGAATTGATATCCGACAGGCCTAGGCCCATAAAAAGATTTTGGACTAGAATTGGTGGGGGTGGGCCAAGCCTGTGCAATAGTGCAAAACATGGGCGACACTTGAAAACCCAGGCAGCAAGCTATCTTGTTGGGCCTTCCCCCTCAAAAAATTAAGGAAAAAATACATATATAAGGTGATCATATATGCAAATTTCAAAATTGAGATGAAACTTCTATAATATCAAAAATCAGGTTGAAATTAAGATTAATTAAATTAATTAAAAATATTTTATTAATTATTTATATTAAGGTCACAATATTGTAAAATCTAATGTCACAAAATATAAATTTTTTAAGTCACAATTATCATTTTTAAGGTCACAAACACCATTTTTAAGATAGAATATTTTAAAGTCCAAAACTGTCAAAATATTAGGTCACAAATCGAACTTATTTTTTAGATCACATTAACAATATTAAGACTAATTTCAATTAGGTCACAAATATAAAATACTTAAGTCACAATTTATTTAATGTGACCATCACTTACATCACCTCCGCCCACCATGACCAACCAACACACCACCACATTGATCAAACCACCACAGTTGCCATAGCAACCACTACTACCTCTACCGCAACCGCCATCAAAATTATTTGGACATTAATCGAATTTATATTCATCTTTATTAGTATCTTTATTTTATATTTGATTAGATGAGAAAATACAACTCGATAAACTTAATAACTAATAATCAATGACTTTTTTAAAATAAGTATTTAAAGTTTATGACTTGATAAGTAATAAATTTTTGGTGCAAGAAATTTTGACATCATATGACTTTTGTACAGATAATATAAGACTTTTTTTGGGAATTTTTAAATTTTATTGGAATTTGTTAATTGAGGATCGGGTACAGGGCGGAGATGGGGATAAGACGGTCGTCCTTGTCCCCGGTTTGGGGATGCTTTTTCATTCCCGTCTTTGTCGGAGATTCTCCACCCCGTTTGGGGCGGGTCCCTGTCGAGTTCGGGTATTTCCCGCCCTATTGTCATCCCTAAGCTCGACGAGTTCTGTTAAGGGTCGAGTTGGGAATGTTTAAAGAGATTTTTTATCCAGGTAAGCACGCAAGAGCTCAAGTAGTTTATAGTAATTTCAAATATATTATTCCACACTTCAATTCTAATGTAAATCTTCAATCTCATTCCTCATGAATCTAAGCGTAATTAATATAAGGGTGTGTTTGATAGGCGAGATTTTCCATGAAAAATATGGTTTTCCACGTGATTTTCCAACTTTGCACTGTTTGGTTGCCTAAGTTTTCCATGAAATTCATTTTACCACTTGCCTCGAAATCCGTTATTTTCCTTATTTTGGATGAATTCATTTTCATAGGGGGGAGGAGGTTTTATTTTTCATGGAAAATCTTATACCATTTTCGTTACGTTTGTTTATTTTTGTTGTTGTTAATTGATTTATTTTTTTTCTAAAAATTAACATTATTATTATTAAGTACAAATGTAAGGAAATTTTTTTTTAATTAAAATAGATAAATTTTACTTTACTTTCCATGAAAAATAATGTCAATCAAACAATAAAAGTTGAAAAATTTCCTACTTTTTCCACCTAGAAAATTAAATCAATCAAACAAATAAATTTCAAATGCCCAGGAATTGAATTCCCTAGAATTCAATTCCCTGGAATTCATTTTCTTTCCACCTAAATTCCACCTTACTATCAAACGCAGCCTAAATATATTCATAAAGAATTGATATCCGACAGGCCTAGGCCCATAAAAAGATTTTGGACTAGAATTGATGGGGGTGGGCCAAGCCTGTGCAATAGTGCAAAACATGGGCGACACTTGAAAACCCAGGCAGCAAGCTATCTTGTTGGGCCTTCCCCCTCAAAAAATTAAGGAAAAAATACATATATAAGGTGATCATATATGCAAATTTCAAAATTGAGATGAAACTTCTATAATATCAAAAATCAGGTTGAAATTAAGATTAATTAAATTAATTAAAAATATTTTATTAATTATTTATATTAAGGTCACAATATTGTAAAATCTAATGTCACAAAATATAAATTTTTTAAGTCACAATTATCATTTTTAAGGTCACAAACACCATTTTTAAGATAGAATATTTTAAAGTCCAAAACTGTCAAAATATTAGGTCACAAATCGAACTTATTTTTTAGATCACATTAACAATATTAAGACTAATTTCAATTAGGTCACAAATATAAAATACTTAAGTCACAATTTATTTAATGTGACCATCACTTACATCACCTCCGCCCACCATGACCAACCAACACACCACCACATTGATCAAACCACCACAATTGCCATAGCAACCACTACTACCTCTACCGCAACCGCCATCAAAATTGTAATTGCAAGTAAAGTTTTCACTATCGACCAAAGTTTTCAGCCACCATATTGCCAGAGAAACCACGTTCAGCGTCACCACCGGCACTACAACCACTGACATCACAAACTGAATCCACCACCATGATAAGCAAGACCCCACAAAAGGTCAAAATTTCAATACCAAATTCTTGCCCAATAATGGTAGAGATTGGGGGACAATATGTGGGTTTTATGAAGAGAAATGAGGATTTCCTCCATGATTAATGACAAAATTTGTCCGTAGCTTATTTCCTTCTTCCGATGCCATCATTCTTCTGACGACATTCTAAATGGTGGATGGTTTCACTACTTAGTCCCTCTATTCCACTAACAATTTCCTTCTTCCGATGCCATCAATCTTCTGCTCGGTCTCACTAATAATTTAAATTTGTGGCTCCGAAAATATACCTGTTTTTAGTATTTCTGTAATAAACACCGCTTCTTACCTCAAAATGGCTACTGCGGCAGGAATATTCAGACTTGTTTGGTGGCCTGAAGAGAAGTGGAAGAGAATATTCAGACCTGTTTGGTGGCCTGAAGAGAAGTGGAAGAAGACCAGATGGGTGGCGGCGTGAAAAAGATGTGGAAGTGTGAGGCGAGGGATAATGCTGAAATAGGATTTAAGATAGTTTAATTTATAATTTCTAAAATTTATAATATTTTATTAAAATTATAATTATAATAATGACCTAATATTTGAAATTATTTAAGTTTAATCTTATATTTGAAATTAATAACTAAAAAATAGGCCTGAATATAATTTTCACAAAAATTAATTTAATATCGTGTGAGCATATGGCCCACATATCAAATATTAAACTGATAAGAATAGATACTACACTTGATCTTAGCCAAAAGGCCGAGAAAGGTATGCTTAAATCAGTTCACGGCCCAATATTTTATAATGTGCAACTCTCTCTCTGTATTCTAATTATTCGATGTGGGATGAGAAACGCCTAGCAGTGGTAAGTGGTTGGATATTTCAAGTTTCAACGTCCACGAATTCGAGGCATGGTGCTTTCAAAATCATATCATCATCGTAACCATATCTTATAAGGGTGGCTATATTACCACCACGAAAATTATTCTACACACCACAATTATAATTTCTTTATTTATTTATTAAAATAGGCACAAATACAATGATATAAATATCCTTTTAATTTTTTTAATCTAATTTCTCTTATTAATGTTAATTACACCACAATCTCTAATACTAATTATCTTCTCCATTTCATCTCTTTTATTTTTTTGTGTTTATTTTTTTAAAATCATCTCTAACTCACAAAAACATCTATCAATAAAAATGAATCATATGTAAATTGAAAAAATTAACTATACTCAACTTTTTCAATAAATTTGATTTCTCCATGAGCTTTTCATTATGCTTCTTCATATTTCAGTCATTTTTTTTTAACTTTATCAAGAAAATAACATTTTAAATGTAAAATTCATGGGAACTGTTTCTCTTTCCTACGAGAACCTCAATCATAAAAAAATGTAGATGTGATATTGGTGAAGAAAGTTTATACTAATTCATAATTTAATCACTAAAAAGTAAATGAAAATTTATCCAACAAAATCTTTTTAAATAAAAATAAAATAAAATCTCTATACCCGATTATTCACTTTAGAAAATGATTTTTTTTTAATGAAAAAGAGATGAATAATTTCAACTATCTTAGGTCTTACCATAGATCGAATTTGTGAAATAGTTGTGGTGGACTTATTATTTTTTAATTGGGATAGTGTTATTCGAAAGTCGATGTGGGTAGAATATGATGATCAGTAAAGATGAGAAGAATTGTTAGGGAGCAAATGAGTTGCAAAAAGCTGATTTATGGAATATATTGTCCAATGATAATGGATGAGAAAGAATATGTGGGAGATGTGTGAAATAAAAAGGGTAATATATAACAAGAAATGTATATGTGATGTAATTTATTTTTTCATTTTTTATTGTAATTAAATTAGGTCGTATTTGTAAATCACTTGTGGTGTATTTATCAAAATGTATTTATTTGTGATGTTATTATAATGTGGTGTAACATATAAAAATCGTGGTGGTAATATATTTTCTCATCTCATAATAATATAATATATAAAAATAAAAAGAAGGAAGAATACAAGGTCGGTATGTTATTGAAGAGGCAGAGCTTGACAAATGAAATCACCACTGCTCCAATGATGAATTCTTTGCCTAAGGATTAGTGATTTAAGAAACTGTGAAGATTTCTCTACTCAGAATTAATGAAACTGTTTGAGCCCCTCATATGTGATAACTCATTTGATTGTAAGAACACCGCCATAGAAAAGTTGCTAGATATAAATGTATTATCTTGAAATGCTTCTATTGAAATATATCATGTTCCTGAAAGTCACTTGAACTTGATCATTCCTTACATTGTTTCTTAGCTAGCACTCAAAATCGGACTGCGAATTTAAATAGAGGACCTTTATTCATGTGCTCAGCAAATGAAATTTAAGATTACTTGCCGACTTTAAAATTTATTACTACTCTGTCTTAGGTTGGGAAAGACGAAGATTTCTATGTTCACATTTTTGTTGGTGTCAATTGTTATAAAATTTTATTACAGATAATAATTTATCTATAATCTAAATAATCATCATGTTGGAATTATCAAGAATTAAATAACTGAAGCGGAAGCGTACCTTAATCAAACGTGATTCACGATAAACGATTCGGCGTTTGGATCTTCTAAATCGATACGTAGTCCTTATTATCTCTCTGATGATGGGATGTCAGACAAGATGAACAGTACGTAGGATTCAGGGACCATAACCGACTTTATATACTGTATTGCCAGTTAACCTAATCCGGCCCATCATGAATTAGGTAATGGCCTGGTATCTACACATAAAAGCCCATACATTTAATTAGATGCATTAAAGCCCGATATTTATTAAATCCTTATTAGATCACTTTAATTGGGCTCAACCAAATTGATAGCCTTTTATTCAATACACAATAATTCACATATAAGCCCACATGATTGATTAAAATCCTTACAATCTCCCACTTGGGCTATATGTGTAACCTTACAATTGTGTATCAATCATAACCTTATGAGTACTCAAAATTTTGCTATCATTACTGAATGCATCCCCAAACAATCCGGTCCATCAATTATATCAACATAGGATCAAAGCGGCTTTCGCTACATTAATCGTAACTAAACCTTCAATGGTCACGTATATCGACATAACTGAATGACATGGATCAAGTATGGATGTGTAGCATGGAAATTACATGTAATGTGATCTTCAACATGCCTATTTCCAACTGGTCCAACTTTAGTGAGATCATCATCAAACGAGTTCAGAGATAATAAACCTGAAACCTTACAGCTGTAAATAACTTTAACTTTAAACTGTATCCAAAAGGACAGTAAATGTGTCTAATGCACCCAAAATACAAACTCCCACTGAAACCGAATATCCTTAAGAAATACAACACCCATATGAGTAATGTACTCATGAAAGACCTTATGTTGTAATACTTTAGTAAGCGGATCCGCAATTATGGAGTTTGTCCCAATGTGCTCTTATTGACACGTGTCCACTCTGAACTGTATCCTTCACAATCAGGAACTTATGTCAATGTATTTTGACTTAGTTGAGCTCCTGTTGTTACTGGAATATAAATCTGCTGAGTTATTGTCACAATATAACTTTAGTGGTCTTTCTATACCGTACAGAATATGCAGCCCAGTGACAAAATTTCGCAGCTATATTCCATAATTAGATGCCCCCAAAATTGCTACAACTGTGTTGCCAAGTGAAAGAAGCTAAAGTGTCTGTTAAGCACTCCATCCGGAAATAGCTCCTCCAACCAGCAGATAAATGTAGCCTTATGTGGATCTTTTACTTTCTTGGCATCTTGTAAAAATCGGAATCATAATACCATATGATCTCCAACTGATCCGATTTTCTATATGTGAGTATGTAATCTTTTGTTCTCTTTAAATACTTTATAACCCATGTTTGGCTGCTTTCCAAATGATCCATCCCAGGGTTACTTAAATATCTCCTTAGTATCTCAATAATGTATGCAATATCCGAACGCATACAAATTTGAGCATACATCAGACTTTCTATAGCTTAACTATATGTGATCCTCTGCATTTCTTTAACTTCAAGATAACTTTTCGGGCATTAGTCGAGACTAAATTTGTCTCCCTTAGCGATAGGGCTGTCCCCTGATTTACTGTCTTGCATGCCAAACCTCTTAAGTACTTTATCGATATAGCCCTTTTGTGACAATTCAAGAATACCCCGAGAACAATCCCGGTGTATCTGAATTCCTAATACAAAAGAGACGTCACCAAGATTTTTAATCTCAAAATTCCTTGACAAAAATCTCATAATTTTATGTGACATACCTATATCATTAGTGGCAAGCAATAATTAACATATAAAACCAGGACAATATACTTACTCCCACTGAACTTGTAATACATATAATCATCAACAACATTAATCTCAAAACCAAATGAGATAATTGTTTGATGAGATTTGTATTACCCTTAACGGGAAGCTGGCTTGAGTACACAATGAATTTCTTTAATTTGCTAACCATTTCATCAATGTCTCCATTGAGAAACGTCGTCTTTACATCCATTTGATGTAACTCGAGGTCAAAAGTGCAACAACCTAACTTTCCTGAAAGAGTCTTTCGTAGAAACCAAAGGGAAAGTCTCTTTATAATCAATGCCATCATTCTATGTAAAGCCCTTAGATACAAGACGAACTTTATATCTTTCCACATTACCTTTCGAATCCCCTTTGGTTTAAAAATCCATTTAAGACCAATGGGCTTCGCACCTTCTGGTAATGGGGCAAGATCCCAAACTTTATTGTCTTGCATATGCTTATACTCCTTATTTATGACATCAATCCACTTTTGAGAGTTAGAACCCTGCACGGCTTGATGGAATTGATTGGACCATCTTCCACCATTCCATTATTTTCCTTATGTTCTTGGAGAAATGCTATTTAATTATCCGGAATAGCATTTTTCCCTTTCTCTCGTGGATCTCCTTAATGACTTTAATTATTGAGGTTGTTGAGTTTGTACTTCTGAAATTTACCTTATTTTGGATGGGAGGTTCTTCAACATTGTCTAATTGAGGTTCCGAATATGCTTCTTGATCAATGACATGCATAGAAACTTGCACATTGTCAAAAGCAATAGTAAGAATCGAAACCGATCTTTCCTCAACTTCTTCCTTTAAAGACAATATATTAACCTTATTTCTCCCCCCAAACTCAACATCCTCAAAAAATGTTGCATTTCCCGTTTCAAAATTTGACTTAAGTGTGGGATCATAAAATTATTAGCCCCTCGATCGCTCAGAATAACCAATAAAGCAGCTGCTAACTGTTTTGGAGTCCAATTTCTATATGTGGCCTATAAAGCCTAGCCTTAGCTGGACATCCCCAAATGTAGAAATGCTTTGGACTAAGCTTTAAGCCTGTCAAAAGCTCATAAAAGGTTTTAGCAGCAGATTTAGTTGGTAATATGTACGATCTTTCTTTAAATGTCCAGATTTCTGACAAAAGAAACAACCCTTAATGTGTTTATGTGGTTTCTCTTGTTCTGAACCCTTAACAACTTTATTTTCTTTATTTCTTTTATTGCCCTTATCTTTAGAGGTGTTTGCCAAGTGAACACTTTCAGTTCTGTCCTACTTCAACTTTTCTTCCTCTTGCACACAAAATAGAATGAACTCATTTAGAGTTCATTTCTCCCCTTTAACAGTTATAATTGACCTTAAATTAACTGTATTGTGCAGGAAGTAATATCAATACCAAATGCACGAGCAAGTCATTAGACAAGTCGAGTTTTAGTTCCTTAAGTTTTGAAGCAGTGTGAGACATCTATATGATGTACTCCCTTATTTTCCCATTGCCTTTATACTTTATTGAAATCAAGCTTTGCATAAGCGTACTTGTTTCAGCCTTATCGTTTTTCAAAAAAACATTTCTTAATTTCGGCAAGGAATTCATTGGCATCATTTACCTCCTTAGATACTATGCCACTAAAGGCTTCCGGAATGCCGCACTTAATGATCATGTGACTCACGTAATTTAAGCAATCCCACTTCTCAAAGTTCCTCATTTGATTAGATGAACTTTCATCCGTAAGAGGAGTAGGTTACTCAATCCTTAGTACAGGGTCTAGATCGATGCAGCCAACGAAAAGTTAATGTTCTTGTTTTGATCCTTGAAGTTTATTCCATAAATACAGGGATTAAATTTGAGCTTGTAGATTTACTACTAGCAGAATTTGAAACCGAATAGAGAACACTTGAATAAAATAGCTCACATGAGTACCTTATTATGCAAATCATATTTTCAAATAATGGTAGGGCCCATCACAAGATACCTAGCACAACATCAATATTTAGTCTTTGGACAGAAATATTGACTTGTAAGTGGTACTCTTGGTGTAGTGATCAAACACTGACAGTAAGACATGTCAACCAACAAACCTTTCTTTGGACCGATTTATTGATCATACGTAAAACCAAATAACCGTCACGTATTTATCACCACAAGTTCATGTGAAATTCGGGCCAAATATTGACCTTCCTTTGGGCCGATCAATATCCGCATGAGATAACACACAAACACCTAATTTTCCCTTAGTGTAGTGATCAAAAACTGGCAATAAGACATGTTAACCAATAAACCTTTCTTTGGACCGATTTATTGGTCACACGTTAAACCAAATAATTGCCACGTGTTTATCACCACAGGTGCATGTGAAATTCGAGCCAAATATTGACCTTCCTTTGGGCCGATCAATATTCGCAATGAATAACACACACACAAATGCCTTCTAATATTCAAAGTTAATTAATATCCACAAGAGAGGTTGCTTTGGCAACATGTTGTTTCAACTAACTTACTTTCGAATATTATATTTCTCAAAAGATTCCGATGTACCAAGATTTGAAACTGAAATCCATTGATTTGCATTTATTTTTGACTTTAGGATTTGAATTATAGAATTCAAAATTTTTAGAATAAAGCAATCCTTAAGTTAGGAGAGTCAATTGCAATATTCTAAAACTTTAGGTGGCCAATTATGTAAAATTTTAAGCTTGAAGGGCTTAAATTACAATTTTCCCAAAACTTTATTGGCCAATTTAGAGAAATTCTAAACTTTAGGTCCCAATTTGAAACAAAACCAAACTTTAGAGGTCCAAAATATGAAAATTTCAATCTTTAAAAGTTGATTTTGAAAATTTTCAAACTTTAGAAGCCAATTTAGCAAATTCCCAAACTTTAGGGACTTAATTTTAAAAAAAAATTCAAACTTTAAGGACCAATTTTGAAAATTTTCAAACTTTAGTGACTGAATTAGAAAATTTTCAAACTTTAGGGACCAAATTAAAGAATTTCAGAACTTTAGGTGCTGTATTAGAAAATTTTCAAACTTTAGGGACTAAAATGAAAATTTTCAAACTTTAAGGGACCAAATTAGAGAATTTTCAAGCTTTAGGGACCAATTTTGAAAATTCTCAAACATTAGGGGCTGGATTGAAAAAATTTCAACCTTCAGGGGCTGAATCATAAAATTCCATAACTTGAAGGGTCCTGACTTAACTAAATTATAACTTTAGGGGCTCAATTTACAAATTCCAGAACTTGAAATGCCAACTTAAATGATTTCAAAACTGTAGGGGCTGGTTTTGTAAATTCAGAAGTCTGAAGGGCCAACTTAAAAGATTTTATAATCTTAGGGTTTTAAATAATATTTAAAACAAACCAGGAGGACCTAATATTAAATAAAGCCAAATTTCGTAATTGCAGACAAGCCCCTCAGAACTTCAAATTTCCAGCCCAAGTCCCTTCCCCAAACACTGATTTCGCAGCTGCTAGGGTTTCATTAACCCTAACCGCCGCCCATTACCGCCCCAAATCTGGAAGAACTCGGCACCAATACTGGCGAACTCCCACGCTGCTCACCAGCAGCATCGCGCGCAGCGCCAGCCCCGGTGCTGCGCGCCTGCAGCGCCGCGCGCTGCGCATTCACCGTTCCCGGCGAACCTCATCTGTCCACCCCCAACTCGACCGAATCCAGCAGCAACCAACGGAATCCGACTTCAACCGACCAAAATCAAACCCTTAATTGATCTCCATCCACCGGCCACATTCGATTCAAACATAACCGAACCAAACCAAAACCAAAAATTCAACATCCCAAACTCGATTTTCACAGATTCACACAAAAATTCGACCCCAACAGATTTCAAAACACCATATTCAACAGCAAAATCCAACCTTAATTTCGCACTTACATACATGCAGTACACTTAATCCGATTTCGATTTCAATTTAAATCTGTATATTCATGCTTTTCATATCCAGGCAGTAGATAGTATCATGTTGTGTATGTATAATTTTCAATTACAGAAGTTTTATTTTGCTGTGTATGTATATATTCACGCACAAAGTTTGGTTTTGAAATAAGACAATTAGGTTTTACATATACACGTACAAAATTGATCTGATAATTCAACACGATGTTGGCTCTGATACCACTTGTTATAAAATTTTATTACAGATAATAATTTATCTATAATCTAAATAATCATCATGTTGGAATTATCAAGAATTAAATAACTGAAGCGGAAGCGTACCTTAATCAAACGTGATTCACGATAAACGATTCGGCGTTTGGATCTTCTAAATCGATACGTAGTCCTTATTATCTCTCTGATGATGGGATGTCAGACAAGATGAACAGTACGTAGGATTCAGGGACCATAACCGACTTTATATACTGTATTGCCAGTTAACCTAATCCGGCCCATCATGAATTAGGTAATGGCCTGGTATCTACACATAAAAGCCCATACATTTAATTAGATGCATTAAAGCCCGGTATTTATTAAATCCTTATTAGATCACTTTAATTGGGCTCAACCAAATTGATAGCCTTTTATTCAATACACAATAATTCACATATAAGCCCACATGATTGATTAAAATCCTTACAATAGCTTATTGACTCTTACAGTTGTATATAATATTGTGCATGCATTTGATTTTTCAAATGAATATAACAAGTGACAACAACAAGAATTCTAGGAAAAGATTGGGTGAGTTATATCAAATTTTTTGACCAAGTATTTGTATCACTAAAAGTCAAATAATTAGTTACACTCTGACACTGAATTTAAGGCTTAAAATTTAAAGGTGTCTAAATTTTATGTTTAAATGAACAGACTGTTACAGATATATCTTGACAGTTACAAATCAACAGTGAATCGTTAAGATTTGTTTTAGCGCAAGACCAGATGAATCTTGCCGATACAGATTCGTCTAGATTGTAAAACTTAAATAGATAGTATAAATGATGCAGAACTGTAAAGAGACGAAGAACACAATATTTGAGCTTAACGTAGGAAAAATCATAACAGGGAAAACCCACGTGCCTTCACCCTACGGACCAAAATCAATAACTATTTTAAGAAAAGTTTTTACACAGATCAATCTAAGTTACATGATAAATCTACGTATAGACTTATCAAACACCCAAGAAATAAATCACAGATCAATCTAAGTTACATGATAAATCTACGCATAGACTTATCAAATACTCAAGAAATAAATCACTCCCTGATCCTTTTATGACGTGTAGTATGAGCTGGCGTCCCACCACTCTTCATTAGTTTTCTTTGAAACTGCAACGATTTTCGGCAAACTCGAACTCCCGTTCGATCTTGATCCAAACCTTCCGTTTGATCTTCACACTAAAAGTCTTTTCTTCTCTAAGTGATTGATAATCTCCTCCTGGAGAACCGAAGACACAACAATGTAGAAACCGTGTATTTTAGTGAACCACATGAATTTTTTGCTTTTTAAACGTCTACAAAAATCGTTCAAGTTTCCCTTATTTATGTGCAATATGATTGCTTGTCCATCAAGAATCCTACATGCACCAAATCTCTATTTTCCTGCAATTAAATCAAGAATAATCAGAGATAAGGTAAGATAACTATAAGGGTGTGTTCTTTTGCAATTTAATTTGTCATTATTACAAAAATTTAAATTACACAATTTTTCATACCACTTTTTAATCATTCACATTTTCTCTCTCTAATTTTTAACTCTTCATCTTACCTAGAAAACACAAATAAATCAACAAATAATTTCAATTCCTTGATTTGATACAAAACATTCCAAAAGAACACCCCCTAAATGAAAGAATCT
Source organism: Ligustrum vulgare (assembly GCA_963555705.1). Classification (NCBI taxonomy): domain Eukaryota; kingdom Viridiplantae; phylum Streptophyta; class Magnoliopsida; order Lamiales; family Oleaceae; genus Ligustrum; species Ligustrum vulgare. Next base: position 30,078,650 of record OY743189.1, on the reverse strand, counting down.
TACCAAAAATGACGGTATGGTAAGATAATCAAGATTGTTTGCAAATCTTACTATAAGTGACGATAAGGTAAGATAATTATAAATTCCAGAATTTTACCATAGAATCAAACTTGGACACCAAGAATAAGATCATGATTTTTGGCCATCAAGATACTTGGCAAATAAGATTATTTTAACAAGGCTAAAATATTATCTTAATATATAAAGAATAATAAGTGTTAAAAATAGAATTCTAAGCCAAGTAAAATATTATCACAATTCTTGATTCATATCATAAAAGATAAGTAACAAACATTATCTTCAAATATTAAATCATTATCACAAGCATATATGATATAAATATCAAGAATAATAAGTGACAAACATTATCTCCAAATATTAAATCATTATCACAAACATATAGGAGATAAATACAAACTCGAGTCCAAGTAAACAACTAATAATTTAATTAAACTTAATAAAAATTACTAAATACATGTGTAAAGTAATTAAATTAAATTCACTTAAATTACAACATATAAAAAATAGAAAATGTCAATAAACATAACTTAAAATAAGTTAACAAAGGTCACAATGTTTATATTTGTTTCTCTATAGTGATGTATCATACCGATACTTTAAAATGGTCATGTCCTTTAAAAGTTATTGATGATTGTTTCTTTAGTTGTAAGCTTAGATTGTTAACACGTTACATACTTGGAAATAAGAAAACTCTTGTCTACGTATTTACATTTTTTATCAAAAAAAAAAGAAAGAAGAAGAAAAAGAAAAAGAAAAAGAAGAAAATAAAACTCTTATCTACAGTATGATCTAGAGAAGTTTTACGAGGAAAACATTGCATATGGGCCTGGGCATCTTATTTATTTTATTTTAGTATGTTTTCCTGGAGCATGCGATGCACATGACACTAGTGGAATTTTGATCACAAGCTATATTTATTATTGTCAACACTCAAATTAGATTCTAATTGGTCATTTTTTTAATTTTTTCCAGTTCCCAAGTTTTCCGTGAGTGGATGAATTTTTTAACTTCGATAATAAATCGATTTCTAATCATTGACAGTTGTATGTAGCAGTGTCAAAAGTTATGGATCGTGCTGATTTGAAGACATTGATATGTGATGACGATGAGAACCCATCAAGGTCGATAACAAATGTTGTGTATAACGAGATTTTCCAAAATTTGTCAAAAGTTATGAATCGTGCTTATTACTCTTAGTGTTGGCTTTTGTTGATTTTTTTCCTCATATTTCCGTTTCAGTACATTACTTTTGTGATCAATAGAATATGTTCGTATATCGCACGAGTATGAAACTAGTTAATTATAAATTATAGTAAAATTGGTGATAATCTAGCTGGGATGTACTTATTAACTATAGATATTTGATAGTAATAGTTAGAAATATATTTAGTTGTTATTTAATATTGTATTTAACTTTACAAAGTTTGTCATGTAACATAAGATATAAATTGAATTATATGTAAATATTTCTTTCTATAAATATGAATTTATCATTATGTTTACCTAAAGAAAATCTATAGAGTCGTTAGGAAACGTGACACGATATCAGATTGAAGGGTAAAATGGTTCGTAAAAGACTTTCTGGTATCCACTTTATGCCTTTAATAATTTGTAGAGATAATTCATGTCTTCTTATACTAAATATCATCGCTATGAGGTATTTTAGATCCATACTTGTACTCTTGTCGATGGCACCAGGCTATGCTAGTCACCATGAACACTTCAGTCAATAGTACTAATGTATTGGCCCATCGAGTGAACAGAACTACCCATGTGGCTTAGCCCCAATTTGGTAAAATCAGATTTTTAGATAATTTTGATAAGTTGATGAAATGTGTAGTTGAAAATTTTTGGATCTAATGAAATGTATGATTAAAATTAATTGTTAACTTTAACTTGAATTATTTTTATTTTTTTAATATTCCCCAGACAGTGGCTATAAATAGACCAATCGAACTTGCACAAAGTTTGACGTTCCAAGAATCATATGTTGTGAATGAATTATTTTATTTTAACAAAGCTCTTGACAAAGTGATTAACAAAAACTCTCGCATGTGGTGTATGAGATCAAAAGCAATGATTACCATCTCCCACCCTTATGTGAGAGTTTTTGTCAAGTTCTTTGTCAAGAACTTTGTTAATGTAGCATGGTTGGTTGTAAACGGCTTCTACCAATACCCCAACTCCAAAAAATGTGCCATTGGGATAACAAAGGTCGAGGTTTCATACTAAAGGAAATAATACCTAACTGGGTCTTAATCCAAAAATCAGGTCATAATTAATTATTTAATTAATTAAATATATTTTTATTATTTAAATAGATTAATGTCACAATAATACAAAATTATAGTTACATTCATAAATTTTTTAGGTCACAACTTATATTTTTCGGTCAAAATCTTGAATTTTGTAGGACACGATTTTTTTGTCGCAAATTCGAGTTAATTGGTAACAACTTAACAAATTAAGAGTTAAAATTTCTTTATTGATTACAAATCATGAAATTCATACGTTACAATTTTCTCGCACAAATTCTAAATTTTTTAGGTCACAATTTTCACAAATCATAAGTTTTCTCAGTCGCAATTCACAAATTTTACGTCATAGTTTATTTCATAATCACAATTTATCAAATTGTTTGGTCACGATCTATTTCACGATCACAATTCACAATTTTTATAGATCACAAACTATGGACACGGTAATTAACTGGCCACGATTATCAAATTATTACGTCACAATAATTCAATTAAATGTAACGAATTATTATTCATCACTCCACCAAAACCCAACCCCACAAACCACCACCGCCTGAACCACCATCACCACAGACATATTTGCCACCAATCACCACCTCAAAGCCACCCCTCATCCACACAGCCACCATGAAACCCACCACAACTACCATACAACCATCACCAAAAAATTGCAACCACATAGCCATCCCTCATCCACACGGGCAACAAAACCAACGCCGTCGTCGTTGCCACCACCACCACCACCACAACGACCGAACTGCTACCACGATGTTACGAAACCATTGAGTCCCACATCAGTTAGTATGGGATGATTGGTGTTGCTTATAAACATTTGGGCTCCCTCCCTTCAACAGCTAGCTTTCGAGGGTGAGTTATACCCAAGTGGTTATAATAGTGGTATCAGAGCAGCTTCTGGGCAAGGGTGATCCGAAAAATCACCAGGTTTAGTCTCGCGTAGACGTCAGTTCTTGAAGAGGGAAGGATTGTTTCGAACCCATTGAATCCCACATCGGTTAGTATGGGATGATTGGTGTGGCTTGTCATCATTTGGGCTCCCTCCCTTCAACATCTAGCTTTCGAGGGTAAGTTCTACCCAAGTGGTTATAACACATAACTCACCACCACAAACTGCAACCACGACCACTATCGCAACCACATCACCACCACGATTGGAGATGCGATTGAGTGCTTCAAGGTTGGAGAAGGAGAAACAGATGTGTAGACATTTGACCACTGTCGTTGCGTGCCTTCACTATCGACAGTGATCTTTCGGTGATGGTGGTGGTTCACCGTTGCCACAGGAGATCTCTTTTCGCTGCTACCCAATTGGAAATGATTGTTAGGGTTGTATTTAGGTGCATTTTTTGAGGGGTTGGGTTAGAATAATTAATTTTGCTAATATTATTAGTTAATATTTAAAAATAAATTATAATCCAATTTTAGTATAAATAAGGCTCTATTTGGCGGCTAAAATAAATAAAATTTGAATTGTAATGTATGTTATTTGAGTTTTCTAGATAAAATGTATAGTTAAAAATTAGAAAGAGAAAATGTAAGTGGTTAAAAATTGATATAGAAAATTGTGCCCATATAATGGGTTGGTTTTTGAATTGTATAACTAAAAAATAGGTCCTGGTGTAATTCTCGCTTTCGTAAATTCTTCAAATGTAAAACTGATGAGAACAAGAGAAAATGGTTTGTTAAATTTTTTAAATTTGAGAGATCGATTTTGTCAATCACAAACAATTCTTTAATCCCTTAAATAGCGTTTTAAAAGTTGTATTTCAAAAGATAAACCCTATCTATTCATGTATTTTATATATGATCTTGGCACGTGGATGCATTGAGCAATGAGATCAGTTTTGAGGAAAATATATTAATAATTTAACTAGTTTCATACATATGCGATGCACGAACATATTTCATTGACAATGAATAATATTCTAAAACAAAATAATGACTAAAAATTTGCAAATAATACCAAAAGCAAGTGCAAATTAAATAATAATAATAACAATAATAATAAGTTTATTACAAATTTTGAATTGAAAAACCTCTTTATACACAATATTTGTATCTTGATGGTTGTGCTGGAAAGTGTAAACGTGGATATGAGGTGGTGTAAGTCTTCCATCTGAGCAACATAGAGCCCCAAATTTAGTTATTGGCACGATAGATACGCAACAATTTGTGTGAAACTATGTTCTCTTAGAAATAAGCAAGTGAATGAGAAAATTAGTAACATCCATGAAGATTTTTCACCCACATAAAACATCTAAAAAATATTTTACCCAAACAGAACATAGATAAATAAAATAAAACAAAATCAACCAACGTAACTATCTTCTCAGACTGAGGAAAATGAAAGCATGCAATGCCTTGGATGTTTCATCCTTGCTTCATGGGTATCACTTAGTTTGATCTTATACTTAAACATCTAAAATGAAGGAGGAGTCTTTAGCATAAAATGGCATCAAATCCTTGGAACTAAGAAGACTAACTTCTTTGTACTGGTGCACAACTCCAAACCTTCTCTCTCCAACTTTTCAGAAAGCAAAGATAAAATTACACGATCAATAATCCAAGAGAAAAGACTAATATACTGCAATATTTCTTTAACATATATACTCTAATACCAATTCTTTGGCGCGATTTCTCAACTTCGAATCATCAAAACCTAAAAGTTTATACTGCAATATTTCTTGAAGAACAGAATGTGCTTCTTCGTATCGACCTTGTTTCAGTAGGCAATTTAGAAGGGAAATAGTTTACAAGCAAGTTATATCAAAGAAGTCAGAAGAAGACACCTAAAATATACCAAGCTCCATTGGAAAAACAATCAAGCACTAAACACACGAGATTTTCCAAATCTCTACACACCAGTAAACAATCATCCTCTGAAACCTGAGAAATGAAAAGGATCTCACGAATGTCACTCTACAGATTTAAGATTGCCGCTAAGAAAATCTCAATTCAAGATTTCTACTTTAGAGCTCAATGTTTCAACTTCCCCCCAGAGACGCAAAGAAAACAGAAAGAACTTCAGATTTCCCATTCACAAAACAAAAGAGAGTTCGATCATTCAAAAACTTCAATTTCTGAACTCAAAACTCTTCCCAAAGCCAATCTCCGAGCATTTTACACCAAAACGAAAAAAAAAATACATATATAATCAAATCAAAGCCAAATAGTTTCAGACCCATGATGTTAATAAATGAAGTTAAGAAGCACTTATAGGCGATTAAGATTAGTGTGCCATAGGTTACGAAAGTACTTTCAGTGCAGTCTTTCATGTTTGTCTCTTAAATTTTTTATGCTCTTTTATATTATATATTATATATATACAACATTAAACATAGGCCAGTTGAATATTAGACGCATAATACCCTGAGGAATCCCCCAGGAATAACAATGTAAATACTATACCAATTCAAATGACTATACATCAATTTATTACCATTAACTTGTTTTGGATCTATCATCTATGCAGTGAGGACAAATGACTCATAATTGGTGAAAGAAATTTTGATGACAGATTGCTGGAATCCGTAGGGAACAACTATATAAGCAAGTTCCAGACAATACAAGCAGGAAAAAGAATAGAGCATGCATTTGATAGCGAAACATGATACACGTGTCAAAGGTTCTATCACAAACCTTTTGTGCAGGTTTAGCAGGTTAATATCGTCCCACACATGAACTTGAAACCCAATAAATTTCTAAATCACCATATTCAGCTTTAAATCAAAACCAATATATGTTGAGATTTGTTCAAAGAATCACAAAATAGAATGCTGGAAGAAACAAAAAATCTTTCATACTAACCCCTGAAATTTTATAAATAAATTTTCAGATGATCAATTGAGGATGCATGTTCACTAATATCTTGCTAAACAAGATCCCCGCAAGTGTATGGGTCGTGATAAGTAATAAAGTGGACAAACAAGTTCGGATATCGTTCCCGCAGAGACTGCTATCAAGTATCGAAATGTGTTATTTCCTATCTTTATTTGAACAAGCGAATTTGTTTGAGATTTTAAACTAAAACTGATGAATTAAACTAAAGGAATTAAATTACGATGTTGCTTTTGTTTTTAAAAACGATTGTAAAGTAGTAGGGATTTCACCTAACCAATTATATTAACTTCAATTCCAGTTTTATTTCCTAAATATGCATTCGGTCGAATTCACTAATGTATACTGAAATTTCCCTCTCGAGTTTAAATCAATTCTACCTAAATAAGTCAACCATGTATCTCTACAGAGGGTCCGAACATTCCTTATCTAAATGCATAACACACAAGAATTCACACACGACCACAGTAATAACAAAAGTATAACTCTATCTCTTGGTCAATTGTCGGATTTATTACCACGTTCTAAGTTATTAACTCACATCTCGGATTATAGAAATAACTCAATAAATCATGAATAAGTGATCAATTCATTCATGCATTAAGAACAATAGTAAATCAATACATGAAACGAATTACTAAAATAAAGGAACTTGGAATTAAAATAATATGACTATGCTACATCGTTCATCCAACATAGAATTTAGTTACACATCATGATTAAAGAGCAAAAACAATAAAATAAAACGTTCATTGAAAACAATAAAAAGAAAGGAAAGCATGCACCAAGTCTCAATTATCTTCAATTCACACCCCTTTACAATGCTTCGATCTCCCAAGAATTGAATGATAAAATCTGAGTTTAGGCCTATTCTTAGGTGAAGCAAAGGTTCCGAATTCGTGCCTCACGTGTTGTATATATAGGTGTTAGAGAAACCTAGGTCAAAGAAGCCCAAAATCTGTTGAAAATCGCGATAAATTTCTGACCCACGAACTAGTCGGATAATCGTGCGATTGCCGGATGATTGCGGTTATCAATCAAACACACTAGTCTAATTTTCGTATAAACGCGCGACCGCGAGCCTTTAAAGGCTGCGGTCGCGTGGTTATTCCTTTCCGTGCAATTTTTTACTTTTATTTCTGTATAAGTTGGTCCCTGACTTTTAATTGCACCTTCCATCCTCAACTTTCAATTGTTGCGATTTAGTCCCCAAACTTCAAAAACTTCTCGTTTCAGCTTTCAACTTCTTCAATTGGATCCTCCAACTTCTATTTTATTCACTTTGGCACCGGACTTGTTTCCCAATTGACGTTACAAAATTCTCAATTGCTCAATTAGGCTCCAATTAGCATCCAATTGTACCTTTTTCCCATTAATTTCTTCATTCTTCACATTTTGGGATATTTTCTGAAAAGTAAACACATAAACACAAATTAAATTGCCTATATTCAAATTAAATTGCCTATATTCTTAAACGACAATAATTTATTCTAATTTTGACATATAAATAAGTGTATAAAATACACTTATCAATGCAATCGAGGCAGAGACGAAACAACACACAAATTGCTGCACAGAAGTGAATCTGAAATTCGAGCAAGTTAGAAAGTTAGAGCATGAGCAAATTGAAAATGAACAGCCTTGGCTAGATTTATCTAAAATCAGGGAAAGCATAAAGAAAAAATCGACAATTACGTCTCACCCTTTCCTCGCCTCGATCATCTGCTGGAAAACCAGCAACTAGATCTTCTTCCAACTTCCTCTCCGCTAAAGCATCGCCAGCAAGTACTCCCGCAAATTCCTCAACTTCGCCCTCTTATCGCCATCTGATGAGAATCATAGGAGGCTCGACAAGGAAAATCAATAATTCAAGCCAAACAATTTTCGAAGTGAATGTTTTTGGAGCTCCGAGTCAACTATGAGCCATTTTGGAAGAAGATTCAAGGCTTAAACAACAGATCAAGCCAAGAAAAGAAGTCAATAATCAAATTGGGAGCAAAGACATGAAAATTGAATCAAGATATGGATTCAATTAAAGTTTTTACATAGATAAAGTCCGAATTTGAGGTTGACTATTTTTTGAAGAATTGTAGACCTTCTCGTCTAGTTTCTAATACATTTTGAATCACCTTAGTCGGACATAGGAGTAAAAAGTTATGACCAAAATATAGAAGATGGCGCGTGCAGAATTTGAAGTCCAGAAATCAACCTTGCGGCCGCACGGTTGAAATGGCGTGCGGACGCACACCTATAAAACTCCCAGAAAGACAGTGTGTTCATGTTATTGTTCACGCCTATACTGCACGACCGCACAACCAATATACCGTGCGATCGCATGACTTTTCAGAAGGCAAAACTCGCAGATCTTACTTTTGAAACCCGAACCATTTTGTTTGTCTTTCAATTTGTAATATAAGGATTCTTTTGAAACCTTACTGAGGGGTCTTGGTTGGAAGAATATTGAAGCGTCTTTGGAAAGGATTTGTGAGGTAAAATTCCTTATATTTTAATCTTGTTTCTCTTTTGAGAAATTATGCTCAATTTTATGTAGATTTTATAAATTTTGTGTTGTTGGAAGAAATTTATAAACTTGTTTATTTCTCTCAATTGGTTTAAGGTTTATTCTTTAGAATTTTGGTTAAATTAAACTTGAGTTTAGGTTTATTTTACCATTTTAACTTTCTTGAATTGATATTAAATTGTTGTGAAAATTTTTGATTCAAACAACAAAGGGGTTAGCATCATCATTTTTCTGCCATCGTCTATTGAGAGAGCTCCACCCAGTCTCGTTGGTAGAAGGGTATTTTCAGTGAGTGAGTGATTGAGAGAGAGAGAGATAGAAGTGTGAAAATGAAGTTAATTAGACTGTAATTTTTTTTATTACTATAGTTATATGACGTATTAATTTGTAAAGTGGAAACTGGCCACCACTTTTGATAATCCACTACTTCATTAACTACTCCGTTAACTTTGTGAAAATTGAAAAATGGAAAAAGAAAAACTGGTGTTATAAATATTATACTATTTAGTGAATGACATTCATACCCCTGTAACCTTAGGGATAATTACTTTGTGTATCCCTTTCATCCCCTATATATATGGGCTCTGGTTCTTAATAAAACACAAGTTTATTTGCCTCTTTATTTTCTTTTCTCTTTCTCTCTATTTCATAACACGTTATCAGCACGAGTCTTTACAAATTGAGTTAGATAAATTTTTCTAAATCTCACATATCAAGATATTAGTTAGAAGGTAATATCACGTGCGCCGAAATTAATTTGGTGACATATGAATTTTTTTTATACATCCAAATTCTGAATTTCGTCGGAAATTATATGAATTCTTTCTTCCGACAAATTCTTTTCAATTGAACGTGCAGAATCCGAAGAATAATTTTTAATTGATATTTCAATGCATAGTTTGAATTTTTTATTCCATATTGTTCTCAATCCGTATCCTCGATTACTTCCAATTAATTACTTTCCAATTCAAATTTATTTCTTTCCAGATTTTCAATTGAAATTCGTATAAAATAGTTCAGACTTTTCAAAGTTCATGAAATTTTTATTCAATTCAAATTTCAAGTTCATGATTATGTGTGTTTAATTTATATATTATTGTTATTGTTGAATATCTTTTTACTTTTAAATTAATAGTTCATTACGTTGTTGCTCCTGAAGTAGCACAACAGTATAATTAATATTCTAGAAGAATATTAATATGACTATCATGAATACTTTGTTGTTGATCCTGAAGTAGCACAATTGTATATAATTAATATTTCAGAAGAATATTAATATGACTATCATGAATAGTTTGTTGTTGCTCCTGAAGTAGTACAACTTTATAATATTCAAGAAAGATTATTATTTGCTCCAGAAAAGTATAAATTATAATTGTCAATATTCCAGAAGAATATTTGACCTATTATTGAAGAAATAATAGAAAAATACAACATGCTCCCGAAGTAGCATATATATCGAAGAATATGTCATAATGTTTATCCCTGAAGGAAAACATACAACTTATGTGATGTTGATGATCTGATTTATTATTATGTGGTTTAATCACATTCTTCGAAATTAATTGTATTTTATTTATTTATTGTGTAATTGTATTTTATTTATTTATTGTGTAGTTATACAAATGGCCAACATCACTAAACTCGAGTTTGTTGCACTCGACATATTTGGCAAAAATTATTTATCATGGGTCTTAGATGATGATATTCACCTTGTCTCGAAAGGTTTGGGAGAGATAATAAAAGAAGGAAACAAAGAATCCCTGTAGGATCGTGCAAAAGCACTCATATTCCTTCGTCACCATCTTCATGATGGATTGAAAGTTGAATATCTCACTGTGAAAGATCCACAAATTCTCTGGAAAAACTTGACTGAAAGGTTTGACCATCAGAGGACTGAAGTTCTCCCCAAAGCCCGCTATGAGTGGATGCACCTCCGTTTGCAGGATTTCAAAACGGTCAGTGAGTACAATTCTGAATTGTTCAGAATAAGTTCTAAGTTAAACTTGTGTGGAGAAAAAATCACTGATCAAGATATGTTGGAAAAAACCTTTTCCACTTTCTATGCCTCGAATGTGCTCCTGCAGCAGCAATATCGTGAGCGTGGTTTTAAAAAGTACTCCGAATTTATATCATGTCTGCTTGTAGCTGAACAAAATAATGAATTGTTGCTGAAAAATCATGGGTTGCGTCCAACTGGTTCTGTACCATTGCCTGAAGCAAATGGTACCGCATTTCCTGAAGTAAATGCAATATCAAGACATGAACGTGAACGTGGACGTGGACACGGACGCGGACGCGAACGCGGACATGGACGTGGAAGAAACCATGGACGAAATTTTCAGCAAAACAATCAGCAACAAGGGAACAATTTTAAAAGGCATAAAGCAAACGAAAATAGCATATCAAGAAAGGAGCATGAAGAAATTTGCTTTAAATGTGGAATGAAAGGGCATTAGGTACGTACCTGTCGTACGGCAAAATATCTTGTGGATCTTTATCAAAAATCAGTCAAGGGGAAAGAAAAAGTAGAGACAAATTTCGATGATTATGATGGTCCAATTGATGTGACTCATTTGGACGTCTCTGACTTCTTTGCTGAGCCAAATGGCAATATCGATCATTTAATTGGAGGCGGTGTACTTGAGAATATTGATTAGTTTAATTTTCAGTATCTGAATTGTTCTTTTTCTTTAAAAGTTAGTATAAATTATGTTTTTACTTACTTTTTTTAAAGTTAGAGACATTTACATTATTAAGCATTTTTAGTTGATTAAAAATGTCGCTAAATTTCTTTTTTTATGAAGTCAAAGTTTTAGAATATTTATTTTGTTTTGTTTATAAATTCAGGATGAATGACCAGGATATCTGTTTAGTCGATAGTGCAACTACAGATACTATTCTTCAAGACAAAAAGTATTTCTTGAACTTAACATTATTAGAGAATAATGTTAATACAATATCAGGTGCATCAAAAATCGTTGAAGGCTCCGGAAGAGCTTGTATTATTTTATCAAATAATACAAAATTATATATTGACGATGCACTTTATTCTAGCAAATCCAGAAGAAATTTGCTTAGTTTTAAAGATATTCGCTGCAATGGATATCACATTGAGACGATGCATGAAAATAATGCAGAATATCTTTGCATAACTTCTTTTATATCTGGCCAGAAGCAGATAGAAGAAAAACTTCCGGCACTCCCTTGTGGCATGTATTGTACATCTATAAAGATGATTGAATCAAATATTATCACGAACCCAAAGTTCGTTGATCCAAAAAGTTTTATACTTTGGCATGATAGACTGGACATCCAGGAACAATAATGATGCGCCGAATAATTAACAACTCACATGGACATCCTCTAAAAAACCAGAAGATTCTTTTATCTAATGATTATCCATGTGCTGCTTGTTCGCAAGGCAAGTTGGTCATTAGACCTTCAACTACAAAAGTCAACATTGAATCTCCAACTTTCTTGGAAAGAATTCATGGAGATATATGTGGGCCAATACACCCACCATGTGGACCATTTCGATATTTTATGATTTTAATTGATTCATCTACTAGATGGTCCCATGTTTGCCTACTTTCCACTAGGAATGTAGCCTTTGCTAGACTACTTGCTCAAATTATAAAATTAAGAGCTCAATTCCCTGATTACTCAAACAAGAAAATTCGTCTTGATAATGCTGGTGAGTTTAGATCACAGATATTCAATGATTATTGTATGTCAATTGGAATTGAGGTTGAACATTCGGTTGCTCATGTCCATACACAAAATGGATTAGCTGAGTCGTTTATCAAACGTCTACAATTAATTGCTACACCATTACTCATGAAAACAAAACTTCCAACTTCTGTTTGGGGTCATGCCATATTACATGCTGCATCATTGGTTCGTTTAAGACCAACTGCGATTATTAATATTCTCCTTTGCAACTTGCAATTGGTCATGAGCCTAATATTTCTCACTTACGAGTTTTTGGTTGTGCCGTCCAAGTCCCAATTTCACCCCCACAACGTACCAAAATGGGTCCCCAACGAAGACTTGGAATTTATGTTGGTTTTGATTCACCATCAATAATAAGGTATCTTGAACCTTTAACGGGTGATCTATTCACTGCACGTTTTGCAGATTGTCATTTTGACAAAATGACTTTCCCAACCTTGGGAGGAACAAAACTACATCCTGAAAAACATGGTAAAATTTCGTGGAATGAAACAACTTTGTCTCACTTTGATCCCCGCAGCAATCAATGTGAGCAAGAAGTTGGAAAAATCATTCACTTGCAAAGAGTTGCAAATCAATTACCGGATGTATTTGTTGACACGAGAAAAGTGACAAAGTCACATATAACAGCAGAAAATATCCCTGCACAAATTGATGTCCCTGAAGGACAATATGCTATAGCAAATGAATCTCAAATACGCCAGAAGCGTGGTCGACCAGTTGGTGCTAAAGACTATGCACCTCGAAAAAGAAAAGTACAAGAGAAAAACCAACCAAAAACTTCAGCAGAAGTAGTATTTGAAAAGATTGATCAATCGGATATTGAGAATATGGATCAATCGGATATTGAGAATATGGTTCCTGAAGAACCACAAGTATCCGAAAATAATGAGATTTCAATAAACTATTTAGTATCTCATAAACTATGGGAAAGAAATACTATTGTCATAGATGACATTTTCGCCTTTAATGTGGCTCTTGAAATAATGAAAGATGAGGATCCTGAACCACTGTCTGTGAAAGACTGTCAGCATAGAAATGATTGACCAAAATGGAAAGAAGCCATACAGGCGGAGTTAAATTCCTCAGAGAAACGAAAAGTATTCGGACCTGTAGTTCGAACACCTGAAAATGTAATCCCTGTAGGATACAAATGAGTTTTTGTAAGGAAAAGGAATGAAAATAATGAGATTACAAGATACAAAGCTCGACTTGTAGTTCAAGGTTTCTCTCAAAGACCAGGAATTGATTATGAGGAAACGTATTCTCCCGTAATGGATATTATCACTTTTAGATTCTTAATTAGTTTGACTGTGTCACAAAGGCTTGATATGCGCCTTATTGATGTAGTAACTGTCTGCCTATCTATATGATTCACTTGATAGTGACATATACATGAAAGTCCCTGAAGGACTTAAAATTCCAGAAGCAAATAATACATGCTCGAGAACTATGTTCTCTATTAAATTGCAAAGATTATTATATGGATTGAAACAATCCGGACGCATGTGGTATAATTGCCTTAACAAATATTTGTTGAAGGAGGGTTATAAAAATGATGACATTTGTCCCTGTGTTTTCATAAAGAAAACAAATAGTGGATTTGCAATTATTGCAGTATATGTGGATGATTTAAATCTGATTGGAACTCCTGAAGAGCTCAATAAAACTGTAAATTATTTAAAGAATGAATTTGAGATGAAAGATTTGAGAAAAACTAAGTTTTGACTTGGGTTGCAAATTGAACATTTCCCAGAAGGATTATTTGTTCATCAATCTTCTTATACAGAAAATTTTTTAAATTGTTTTTATATGGATAAAGTACATCCATTGGCATCCCCTATGGTTGTTCGATCACTTGATATGAAAATAGATCCATTTCGTCCACCTGAAGATGGAGAAAAAATTCTTGGTTCTGAAGTACCTTATCTTAGTGCAATTGGAGCGCTAACGTATCTTGCAAATTGTACTCGACCTGACATAGCTTTTTCTGTAAATCTCCTTACAAGATATAACTTTACACCAACTCAAAGACATTGGAATGATGTTAAACACATTTTTCGACACCTAAAGGGTACTATTGATATGGGATTATTTTATTCTCAAAAATTGGGATCTTCTTTAGTGAGATATGCAGATGCAGGTTATCTCTCTGATCCACATAAAGCTAAATCGCAAACAGGATATGTGTTTACTCGTGGAGGAACAGCTATATCATGGAGATCCGTGAAGCAAACCTTAACAGCAACATCTTCAAATCATTCAGAAATTATTGCAATCCATGAGGCAAGTCGAGAATGTGTATGGTTGAGGAACATGACCCATCATATCCAAGCATCATGCAGATTAACTTCAACTAGAGACAGCCCAACAATTTTGTATGAAGACAATGCAGTTTGTATTGCACAACTCAAATGAGGCTTCATCAAAGGAGACAAAACAAAGCATATCTCTCCAAAATTCTTCTATACGCATGAGCTTCAGAAAACTGGGGATATTGATGTTCAACAAATTCGCTCGAGTGACAATGTAGCTGATTTATTTACAAAGGCATTGCCAACATCCACATTCAAGAAAATGGTTCATGAGATTGGAATGCGTTGACTCAAAGATTTACAGTGATCAGTATCAGAGGGAGTAGCTGTACTCTTTTTCCTTCACCTAAGTTTTGTCCCACTGGGTATTCTAGGCAAGGTTTTGACGAGGCAGTATTTATTGTAATACTCCAAAATAACTGTACTCTTTTTCCTTCGTTTGATTTTTTTCCCATTGGGTTTTTATCAAACAAGGTTTTAATGAGGCATAAATTTTGTAATATGTCATTCAATGGAGAGTGTTATAAATATTATACTATTTAGTGAATGACATTCATACCCCTGTAACCCTAGGGATAATTACTTTGTGTATCTCTTTCATCCCCTTTATATATGGAGCTCTGGTTATTAATAAAACACAAGTTTATTTGCCTCTTTATTTTCTTCTTTCTTTCTCTCTATTTCATAACAACTGGCAAATTATAAAGTTGATTGTCAAAAAATTCTATTCACATTATATAATCTTCTCCAAATTGAAAATTGAATTAAAGATTCTCAGAATCTTAATTATTTTTATTAATATATGAAATATAGATATAAATTTAGATTTATAAATAGATAAAATACTTTAGTATTTGTGAACTAATGAAATATGTGATTAAAAGGTAAAATATATGATTGAAATGAGATTTGAAAAAAATATATGATGATTAAAAAGTAATTTAAAAAATATATTTTTCATAAATCTATTTATAAACAAGTTGAGCTAAGTCCCTGTTTGACCCCTATTTTTTTAAGATCAGATTTATTCAACATTCAATTTCAATAACTCGTCTTAGTCAAACCTACCAATTTTAACTTTTCAAACATTTTTTAACCATACATCCTCTTAAAAATACTATTCAAAATCATATTATTCACAAGAAAAATGGGTCAAACATACGTTTATAAATCTTGTCAACTCACTAGAGGCCAAGAGTATCTCCAATAAGCTCTTTATATTTAAAGAGTATATTCCACATAATAGAGATACTTTTTAAATTTAAAGAGCAAAATTTTTTATAAGCTCCAACAAACTCTTTGTTTTTGGCTTTTTATGTTATTTTTTCATAAAAATATTTATTTTCTTTCTTTATTTTTAATTAATATTTTTTTTAAAAGTGAATGATCAATGATATCAAATATTATGTAACAAAAAGAACTAATGTAGAAACATTGAAAATTGAATATTTTTCGATGCATTTAATAATAGTCTATAAATTAAAACTAAAATTAAATTTAAAATGTTAAGGTGGGGAATCTATTGGAATGAAATTTTAAAGGTTGATTATTCAAAATAAAGAATATCTCAAATTTAGAGAGCCTTTTGAAGATGCTCTAAAAGCATCATATTGGTTGTGTTAAAATGTTTGTTAGTGGAAGATGTTGGCTAATAATGAATTTTATATTTGCAAACCGTTCGCGCAGTAGAAGAAACGATTTCTTTTGTTTTGTTTTGTTTTTTTTTCGAGGTCAAACTTATAGTTAAAAATTTAAGAGAGAAATGGTTAAAAAGTGGTTTTAAAAATTATGTAAAAAAAAAAACTTGTTTATAAAAAAAAAATGTTGCCGAACACTTTATTACATTGAATATGTTAACTTGTTTGCTAAAGGAATCTTTTTAGCAACACGTTAACTTTCTTATTAAATTTAACTAGCATTTTAATATCTGATGTAACACTTTTGTTTTAAAATTTTCCAATAGCATAAATATATCTCACCCCATGCTCACCCGGCAATTCCTTTCATTTTCATTTTCTTTTTCCTTATTAATTTTTTAATATCGATAACAAAAATAATTTTTTTGTTGATTTCATATTATATGATTTAATGAGATCTTCAAAATGAGTACCACTATAGGTTTTGCTATTTTAAAAATAAATATTTGTCATATTCTTGATCTTATTTAGAAACTAACACATTCATCGTGGTAATAATAAGTAGTTAACTTTAACATGTATACATGTGTCATTTAACATCTTATTTTTTGCTTATATGACTAGCGAAATTTAACACATCCAATGTGGATCTTCTAAAACTATTTACGGAAATTATAACGTTGGTTAATTTTGGAATGAATCTGAATTCTAAGAAGTGTAATTGAAACGAGAGAAAAACTTGAGGAACCTAAATGAAAGTTTTCCGACTTGAGTGCCTCCAATTTTTTTTTACCTCTCAATCCTCATCCCGTCCAGTGACTCCAGTCACTCCAAAACAAAACCCTAGTCAAGTGTTCAAACGCAATAACAAAACCGCCGTCATAACCCCCTTCCACCAACCGCCGCCGTAATTTGACGTCATGATCAGCGCCGCCGCCAACGCCCAGTCCTCCTCCGCTCCTTTCCACCTCCCTCACACTACCGCATTCACTATTACAATCATTTCAATCATAAGCGTTATCGTTTCCATTACAACTCTTAACACCATCCAAGCTTTCTGAATTCACTTTTTCTCAGAAATTTAATTATAAGCTAAACAGAAAGCTATCTTCTATATACTCAAGTATCTTTGGTCTACATCTACTTATTTTTGATATGTCGGCGGTGTATCAGCAATGTTCTGCTTTCAGAAGCTTAAAAGAAGCCGCGTCACAGTTTCAGCTTCTTGATTTCAACAAAAGGTCACATTTGTTTATTTGCTAAATAATGAATTAATTTATTTGACACGAGATTGTTTATTTAATTCAGTTGATTGAGATTCTAAGATTGTTTATTTAATTTATGAAGATCTGTCGTATTGTTTATCTGCTGTAGCTTTCTTTATTTGTAGAATAGATAAGAAATATTAACTTTAGTACTTAAACATTTGCTTATACAATTTAAGTATTGAAGAAGTTTATTTTTATTACTAAGGTCATCTCTCTAATTTTTTCGTATTAGCATAGGCGAGAAGCGCTGATGATCCTTTTGTTTCTGTTTGAAATGATAAACCAATAACAAAAGCAAGTTAATTAAAAACTAAATTGTTGGTTCATTTTTTCTGAAATATATGTAATTAGAGTTATGGTCAATTATTTTAGGAATGTTTTTGAGATTAGTGTGAGTTTTTATAATTCAAAACGCAATATAACTGTCTTATTGCCAAATAGAGGGAATGCAGGAGTGATAATGCTTCTTGCTGCAAATGTATTGATTTGGGTTTCTATCTATACCATGCAGGAGAAATGTGAAATGGAGATCACCAAGAGCAGCCATAATTTCAACTTTTCATCTCCCAATGCGTAGTTATGAAGTTAAAAATCGGTAACTATTAAGGGCTACTCTCTGTTTCCATGCTCTAGACCTTTGCATTCTTCGTTTATTCTCAATAGAACAGAACATGTGCCAATTCAGGTTTATTTGATAGAGCAAATCAACTTTCTTTTATATGGATCTATTTTTGTTGAATTTAATTTAATAATATTCACAGCATAAAATCTGAAGTACGCTGATTAGATGATTAAATCTTAAATTTATAGTTTCAAAGCATTGTTGTTCCTTGAGCTACACCTACATGATTTGAAATATCTCACTTATTATTTCTAGGTGACATAAGTTAAATTTAGTACTATACAATTACAAACTGATAAATGCTACTTCCTAACAAAATATATAAATTGCAATGCAAACTGAGATGGGATGTTCTAGTTAAATGATATATGTGTTAGATATCTTTGGTGTGAAATACAAATTTATGGAGCCACCTGCAAAAAAGTTGAATGTGGTATGATTGATAAACATGCTCAGTGTCTTACTCAGCTCTTCATTGGTTGAGATTTTTAGCGAATCTGTTTGGAGTTTAGAAGATATTTAGTAACTGATTTGTTTTATCTAGGTTTCCTTGCTCTTGCTAGTGATTAATTATAAATTTCTTGTCTCCCTGTCCTGTGATTTACCACTTGTGGTTGCCTTTTTTTCTTCATGTGTGCTCTGAGTATGAGTGTATCTTATATGTAAGTGTTCTAAATGGGTTTTTTAAATTCATGCCTGTCCTCTTCATTCAGAAGAAGATGATCTCAAATGATATTTTCTTTTTGGAACTTGCGAAAGAAAACATTGTTTACAATAGTAGAAGATTATTTTAAGAAAAAAGGCCTTGGGCATCAATTATTACTTTCTAAAAGAATTACTAAAGAAAGATGGATTGTGTTCTAAGATAATACAAATTTTTAGATATGAGTATCTAGTCTCCGTTTTGTTTGCAGGACTAATACAGAAGACATTAAGTCACTTAGACTTATAACAGCTATTAAAACCCCATATCTACCGGATGGCAGATTTGATCTAGAAGCGTATGATGCATTGGTGAATATGCAGATTGAAAATGGTGCAGAGGGTGTGATTGTTGGTGGCACCACTGGTGAAGGCCAGTTGATGAGCTGGGACGAACATATAATGCTCATTGGTCACACTGTCAACTGTTTTGGTGCTTCCATCAAGGTTATTGGAAATACGGGAAGCAATTCGACTCGAGAAGCAATGCATGCCACCGAACAAGGCTTCGCCGTTGGGATGCATGCAGCTCTTCATATCAATCCTTACTATGGGAAGACCTCATTGGAGGGATTGATTTCTCACTTCGAGAGTGTACTTCCCATGGGCCCCACAATCATCTACAACGTGCCATCACGAACCGGCCAAGATATCCCCCCAAGCGTGATTCAAACTGTGGCACAAAATTCCAACTTGGCCGGTGTCAAGGAATGCGTTGGGAATGATAGAATAGAGCAGTATACAAGTGACGGAATTATCGCGTGGAGTGGAAATGACGATCAGTGCCATGATTCGAGGTGGGACTATGGAGCTACTGGCGTCATATCAGTTACTAGCAACTTGGTTCCTGGTCTTATGAAAGAACTCATGTTTCGGGGGAAAAATCCATTGTTAAATTCAAAACTCCTGCCTCTAATTGAGTGGCTTTTTCACGAGCCAAATCCTATTGGATTAAATACAGCTCTTGCTCAGCTTGGTGTTGTGAGGCCAGTTTTCCGCTTACCATACGTACCTCTTCCTTTGGCAAAGAGAGTGGAGTTTGTTAATATAGTGAAGGAACTCGGACGGGAGAATTTTGTTGGAGAGAAAGATGTTCAGGTTCTGGATGACGGTGACTTCATTTTGATTGGTCGATATTAGCTGATGTTCTGTGTCAGAGTTCTAAATTTTGTTGTTCTTGTTGAATTCCCCAATGAAACATTTATGACTGTTTTTCATGTATTGGCCTCTTTTTATTTTCTAATTGGAGTAAAGTTCATGTCTTAGTTTTGTATTGCTAAATAAGAAGTATTTGTAAATTACTGTCTCTCCAATATCAGAACAGATTCTTTTACTCGATTGATTATCTGCTTCTCTCACTGTGTGCTTATAAACATTAATTCTGCAGATTGTCCGAGTCCAGTACATTGTGGCGTCAGAATTTTACCTCAACACAATACCCAACTCTTTCTTCACAACTACATAAAATCATTAACAGTTGATCCATTTATATGTAACTGAACCCCAAGATTGTTATTTGTTCATAAATGATAAACTGAGACTGAAAAGGCTTCATTGATCATAACTATCCAAGAAGAGTTGTTGTAATGTAAGTTGAATGCTAATGTAAAACTGTGTTAAATCTTATGACATGACGGCTTCCCTTTTAATTTATTTTATTTTTTGTGAAAATAGTGCAACAATCTTGATGTTGGTGCTAATTGATTTTGCTTCTGTTATGAGAATTATATATATTTATATATTAGGGATAGCAAATCTTTGTTCTCCTGTTGAAGAAAAAGAGCTTCCTTATGGAGCCTTTGGTTATCTTCAAGAGTTCTTTTGTTCTTCAGATAAAGTTTCAAGTTCTTCATTTCCATAATCTCCATCTTCAGCTAACAAAGTGTTGTTACTGATTACTGCCGAGGCTGGACGAGGTCGAGAGAGAGATAACTGACCTGTTTAGCTGGCGAATGTGAACCTTGTTTCTCTTTTGCAGACATGGTTGTGAAACAGTTGATAGTTGAAGATGAGGGTTGAAATGACTTCAATTTTGACTTTTGGCTGCATGCACATGTTGACACGTGAGAGTAGAGTTGTCAAAATGGGCAACCCTGATTGGCACGTGCCTACCAATGGGTATGCTCTCTACTCCATGGGGGACATCCCAAGCCCATATGTTGATCTCGTATTTGCCTATATTTCTCAAGAAAAGGTAAATTATACATCCGACATGGTCCTCCTCGAAACTAAACTCTATAATAGTAGATGGACTTTTCCACTGTGATGATGGTAGATGACTGTGATTAGGACAGCCAGCAAGCAGCATGTCACGGACTTGGAGATTTCAGGCTCCGTGCGGCACTTAGCTCTTCAATCCTCCCGTCGAATACTAGCTAAGTCAGCCTCACTCCTTGACCAAACACTCCCCAAGTGCTTACAAATAAATAGTAAAGGAGAGCTGACAAACGATATTAGAGAGAAATATACTATTTGTATTAAAACTCTCAAATATTACAATACTCGACAACACTTGGGACTCTCTTCCACAAGTGCTTTATACAAGCTCTCAAGCTCTCTCTATAAGCAAGTCACTCCAAATTCTTGGATGTTTACAAATGAGGATCCCTACCCTTATTTATACTACCACTAATCCATCTTCTAGATAATTCTACAATAGTATTCATCACCTAAAAAATTCTACACACATCTATACAAATATACCACTTCTAGAATATTCTATAATATTACTTACCAACCTAGATTCTTCTAGAATTTTCCGGAAGAGTTGAAGCTTGGTTGAATCTAGAACCTTCCGTACTCTTCTAGGACACTCCATTCCTTTCTAGCATGTTCCGTCCCATTCTAGAATATTCCACACACTTCTAGAATGTTCCGCACTTTTCTAGAAATTTCCTTCCCCAAGCAACATGCTTGCACTTCATAGCTTCTTTCAATATGCGAGATGCATCTTTCAAAGCTCGACCATGGATCTTTCCAGAACGTACTAGTGTAATCAAGTCTCGTAATCTTCTAGAGTCATCCATCTCCTTCGAGCACCTTCCTTCCTTGCTATTCTTGCATTGGTCTCTCGAAGATTTAGGCATTGCATCCCGCAAGGGTCCTTGGCCTACGAATTTGCGCCTGCCTTGCGCTACTCCAAATGCCTTTGTGTTTGGAGTTTCGGTCATGTGACACGAGGGGCATAACAAGCAACTCCACTGCTTCAAATTTCTTAGGTCACCATAAATTTCAAAATTTATAGGTCAAGGATTATAAAATAACAGTCTGACATGACTTGATTCTCGATCATAAATCACAATATTATAGGTCACAACTCATTTCGGTCACAAATTTCAAAATAATTAGTCACAAGACTCACAACTTAAAAATTTTGGGTCATAATTATAAATTTAGTCACAATCTTAAATTTGTTTAGCTAATATATTATATATTGTTCACATCACGCAAATATTTGATCACAAATACTCAAATAAATAATCACAAATGATTAATATTATGAATATTTTGATCATGACTTATTTTTTCGATCACTTCCTAGTCATAAATTACAAATTTCTTAAGTCATAACTTATTTATCGATCACAAATCTCGAATTTTATGTCACGACTTTTTTTTGTCACAAATCTCGATTTAACAATTTTTTAGATACGCATTATTTATCGGTCATAGACCCCACCCCACCCCACCCCACCCCACCCCACCCCACCCCATCTCACCTCACATTTTGGTGATTATACGGAGAGCAAGATTTTTAAATTCATTTAGAATGAGTCAATTTTGCAACGCTTTCAAAGTATGAGACCCCGAAAAATGCAGTTGTCCAAACTTACAGCTACTGAGTAGAGTTATATCATATATTTTTCCTACTATTTTTGTTTATGTTGGACTCTACTTTCATATTAAATGAAATTATGTTTTATAGTATTTATATGTTAGTAAAAGTTTTAATATTTTTTTAATTAAATAATATTTCGCCATTGATGTCAACAATCAAAGGGTCAAAGACCGCTCTAACTCAAACTCAATCCTAGATTCGCCCCTGAGCACATCTATTTATTTAAATTGAATGAGAATTTTTCTTATTATGACGATTTTGATAAAAAAAAAAATCATCATTTTGCATTCAATAAAGTTGTGATAATGTATCCCCTAAATTGATTGATAACATCTCTCTTTTCCTTAATGCATTTTAATGAATATATTTACCACTTATTTCAAATTAGACCCACAAACTCAAGCCGAGCATCAATCTAAAAAATTCACACAGTACGTACTTGAATTCGGAGTACAACGCAATACACAACTTTCCCAATCACCTTATATCTAATACAACCAGACAAGTCTCACGATTCAATTAACTACATGCAAAATCACCATAAAGCCATATCAATTGTTGAAACCTGTACACTATTTAATATGCGATGTATTAGACATGATTAGACAATACAGCAAATAAAATCAACATTGTATTTGTCTAGTACCATAAGTTCCATCCTATCAAACAAATCAACTAGCCAATCAGGTAAGAGGTATCAGGAGAATCAACAAAATTTATGTTGTGAATGAAAAATCCCCAGTTCCTTGACAACCATAAAAATGGGGGTACAATTACATAATGATTTAATTTATACTTAACCAGCCAGTGGATTAGCATGTATTGTCACACGATTGATCCTAATCTCTGCAAGAGGCCGATCACCTGGTCCTGTAGGGGTCTGCACAAATACAAGGACATGTTCATGAATAGCAGTTTTCAAGTCCATTGTGAAACGTCAAAAAAAGACGTCAACTGGTAAATTTGTGATTAACATTTTAAAATGGGCAACTACCCACATTGAAGCCCGACATCAGAATGAACATCCACCCAAAAATTCTTGAAACCAGCTTAATACACATGCTAACCAATGTTTTTGATAAATCATATTGTCAACCAAACTTGAAAGGTATACAGACCATAAACTCACCTTTTCCATAATGTCGAGTACTTCAAACCCGTGAATCACTTTGCCGAAGATGGTATACAATCCATTAAGATGAGGCTGCTTTCCGTAAGTGAAGAAAAATTGGCTTCCATTAGTATTGGGCCCACTGTTAGCCATCGATAATATGCCTCGGGCATTGTGCTGGATAAAGCAAAAGAGATACGAATCAAATTCAGGAAACACACTAGTTGCTGTATTAACTATGTTATCAACATAACACTTAAAAATTGATCAAGAAAATAAATATGACCAAGCAGAGATTCTATTTTTCCCAATTCGTCTACCGTTTAGCATTACCTAAAAATGGTCTTGGAGTCGAATAGGAAAGACCGGCCTTCAGGAATTCTATGACAGGTTGGGATATGGGTCAGCTTTATCGAGTAAACAATGGATGTGGTTTTTGTAATTAAAACCATTATCCATGATATTTGCTAATTTGCAAAAGAACCTCTATCTAGCTATAGTGGTGTATCATGTAAGAAAACGCTGGCTTGTGCCTCATGGTGTACAAGTGCTTAACCTTCTTTCTTAATATTGGTTTTCCCACCTGATTCAGAAAAAAAATGACCAAGGAGATATATTTTTCCATCGTGTCTTTATTCAAAAACATGCTCCTGGAACCGCAGCAAAAAACTTTAAGTTCATAGAAGTTCCATGGAAATCACAATCATAACTTATCCAGGCACTTGAGACATTGTATGTGAACTATCGCCTATTTTAACTGAGTTGACATATAGAAGAATACAAAAAATTGTACCTCATGGGTTTATGTGATGCTTACCTTTTTCTTAATGCTATAAGAATAGGAGCCTAAACAGAACACCAGTGCATATTGAGGTTGGCATAGAATTAACTTCCACAAAGTAAGGTGGGATTTAAGAAGTGGAAAAAGGGCAAAAAATAAAAATTAATCAAGTCTAGATAAAAAATACCTTTAGAGACTCACGTATCTCATCATTGTACTTTTTCCCCCATATACTTGTCCCGCCTTTACCTGTGCCAGTAGGATCACCACCTTGAATCATAAAACCCTTTATATTTCTGTGGAATATTGTCCCATCATAATAGCCACTGGCACATAATGCCAAAAAATTCTGCACCGACAAAATTTTAAGTAATATTAAAATAGGAGATGATAATAAATCACATAAAAATTAAAACTGATGTAAGAAATAGAACAAAATGTATATTTAGCCAACACGAAGCACAACAAATTTGCAATTGTTAAGAGACTTGGTTCTTAATCGCGGTATCATTCATTATATATATATAAACAAATGTTTCCTCAACAGCAGTCCCTACAAAAAATTAATATTGACGGAGATGATACAGTGAACAAAGAAAGTACATAACAATTGACAGAGCAGATGTTACACAATAAGAAAAAATGACAAACAGACACCGGAAGTATTACTGTGTGCATAAAAGCCCCAAATTACTGAGTCATCAGAGGTCCATAAAATTATTACAACATGCCACGAAAATTTAATTCAACGTAACAGCATTATATGCAGATGGAAACAAAGCTAAATAAAGCATTCACTTATTACATATTTTTCATTGCTTTAATCTTGGAAACAGTAATTTATTGCTATTTTATAAGCGCGTCTTTTTGGCCTAGGTTATGCGCCCTAACCATGAAGAGCATGCTTGACTAAAACCTACAAGAAAAACCATTTTTAAAATTAATTCTCATTCACATGAGCTAGTACTTGCAATCAGTGGAAATGTAACAAACACCAAAAGATGAAAAGAAAAACAATTCAATAACAGGATTTAGCAATTCCTACGTCAAAAAGTAGGAGTATGCAGATAAACATATAAAAATACAAACAAAAGTATAACAAATTTATAACAAATTAAGCTAAAATCAAAAGAAGAAATTACCTCGGCAGTTCTGGGAACCTCGTCACAGGAGATTTCGCACTTGATGTCACCCAAATTTGTGTGAAGCGTCACTGACTGCAAAAAACAAGAATTAAAAAACAACAATAATGAACAGAACTCGATTAGCATTCCTAACAGAATGCACTGAAACTATTCGATGAAATAACGCACTAAATTTTTTTTAAAAAAGAAAAGAAAGCCAAAAAACACTTGCCATTTGCACTGAGATTTATTTAAATTCAAATCTCTCTTTGCCTAGGATCTGACCAGTGAAAGCCGGCGAGTTTTATAACCCCGGAATTTCTCAAAGCTTTTCGCAATCGTTTTCCCCCCTTTCCCTCCAGGCTCCAGATACACGGACCCCAATTCGGTGTTTTTTATTTTTCCCCATAAACGTGAAATTACAGACACTTCCTTGAAGTATTTGACTATTACATGGACACCCTCTGCCTTTTCAAACATTATAGAAAGCTCCTCAAAGATAAATTTATATTGTCCAATGGGTAATTGGCAAAAAATCCTTACGTTTGACATGTATTTTGAAAAGGGTAATTGACACAAAAGGTCCTTACCTTTGGACATTCTTTTTCAATTCATCCCAATGTTTGATTTTTTAACATTTTCACCCTCACCTTCACATTTCTTTGTCGAAAACGTCCCTACCGTTTGATTCCATCCAAAAAATCGTTAGTTGATTCAAAAATTACATATTGATTACTTTAATGAAGGACAAAAATGTTATTTTGTATTAGGATAATTGGCGCAATTAGTCCCTATCTTTCACCCTTCTTGTAGAATTCGTCCCAACTTTTATTTTTTGACAAATTCACCTTTACCTTCATATTTTTTTGGCTAAAAATGTCATTACCTTCTAATTTCATCCAAAAATCCGTTAATTGACCCAAAATCACATATTGACTATTTTTTTTTATAATCTTATTGACTATTTTAATGAACGACAAACAAGTTATTTACTATTATTTAATTTAAAATGATGTAAAATAAAGAATAAAATAAAAATTAAAAAATATTTGTTACTGTTCATCTTCTTCCCAACCACATTCCCACTCGTTCAGTTCAATTAAACCCTCTTTATTTTTTTTCAACTGATGTAACTACGCTCGGGGCATCCGAATGTAAATCATAGGTGGAACCCTAATAGTCTCTGTCGAGTCTGTCATTTTCTTTGCGTCAATTTCACACCTAAACATGTGAAACCCTAAATTTCCACAATCTCCACCAATAAATTAAATGTACAAAAATGGTTATTTTCTACCATACCAATCTGAATCCTTTCCTACCTTAACACCGAAAAGATTCCCCAGGCACAATTACAGCAATTGAAAAAAATAAAGAGGGTTTAATTGAACTGAACGAGTAGGAATGTGGTTGGGATGAAGATGAACAGTAACAAATATTTTTTTTATTCTTTATTTTACATCATTTTAAATTAAATAATAGGAAATGACTTGTTTGTCCTTCATTAAAATAGTAAATAAGATTATAAAAAAATAGTTAATAGGTGATTTTTGGGTCAACTAACGAATTTTTGGATGAAATTAGACGGTAAGGACATTTTTAGCAAAAAAAATAAAATGTGAAGGTACGGGTGAATTTGCCAAAAAATAAAAGTTGTGACGAATTCTACAAGAAGTGTGAAAGGTAGGGACTAATTGTGCCAATTTGCCTAATACAAAATGACATTTTGTCCTTCTTTAAAGTGATCAATATGTAATTTTTGTGTCAATAACGGTTCTTTGGATTGATTCAAACGGCAGAGACATTTTCAGCAAAGAAAGGTGAGGGTGAGGGTAAAAATGCCAAAAAATCAAACATTGGGATGAATTGCACCAGAATGTCCGAAGGTCCCTCGCGCCAATTACCCTTTTGGAAAATATCCTAACGTTCTGATTTTTGGTATAAATTGTCATAACATTTCCATTTTCTTGTTGGAGACATCATTTATGTTACTTTTAACACCTCTCTATCATCAATTTCAGTTTGCACAGTAAATCGTTAAAACATTAAGGTGTGTTTTCGTCAAAATGAAGATAACCCATTTAATTTCATTTCTTTTTAAACGTAAACGTGAAACTTCTTGTAAGAGATGGATGTGTCGTCAGAGCCATTTTCCAACCTTACTGACTATTGCCGCTTCTCTCCACGAACCTTACTACTGTAAATCAAAGGTGAAGAGTGGGTATTTGTAATATTTCCTTGAAGGGAAAGCCCAAACAAATTGGAGCTGGGTGCCCTTTATTTTGACATGCGATGATATATTATCGGCTTTAAGGGAAAGCTCAAGTTTACATAAATTGGGTATCTTTTATTTTACAGCCAAAAGGAGTCCTACAAAATGACAGTAAAAAGAGAAAAATGAGATTATGGAAAGAAAAAATGAATTACAACAATCAAAGACAGGAAAGAGGAGAATGTAGCGAGGAAGATGGGATCTCTAAACAAAATAATCAACCATTGCTGGTTGTCGAATATTGTGTTGTAGGCTGTTATGTATGGTGAATCTACAGTGGTTTGCAATTTTTAAACCGGTTGGAGATAGGAAGAAGACAAGGTTATTACACGCCAAAGATTTTAGAAGTATGGATGGTTTATGCAAAATGTATTAAAGGTAGAGACGTTTACCACCAAAGATCTTCAAAGGTCGAGACATTCTTCATCAAAATTATTTGAACGTAGGGATGTTGAGAATCAGGAATGTTTCAACCTACATTTCCCATTCTGCAACTTTCTGCTTCATCTTTTTTATCATTGACATTCAAACTAAAATGTGAAATTCATTGATACAACTCCAAATTTTTTCGTCCTATTTTTGTAGTCATTATTCTCACGGTGAAAAGTAGGCCGTTTACCCCCTTTTGCATTAATTTTTTTAAAGAAAAATATTTATGAATTTAATTTTTAAATAGCATTTACTAGCCGTTATAGATGCTGGAAAGAAATTAAATGGATTAACTTAATTTTGAAGAAAATGCCCCTCGATGTTTTAATGGTTTACTGTGTAAATTAAAAATTGACTATGGAGTGGTGTTAAAAGTAACAAAAAGGACGTATCTAACAAGAAAATGAAAAACGTTGGGACGTTTTGTGCCAAAAATCAGATCATTGAGATGTTTTCCACAATACATGCTAAACGTAGGGACGTTTTATACCAATTACCCTTTTCGAATTTACCCATACTTAATTGTATTTCATTTTAAAATTATTGTTAAAGGATTCTTCATACAATGCTCGTAGATCGTTTTAATTCATTGCTACAATCAAAAGAACAAATTAAAATAAGAACGACTCAAGTGATATGTAAAGACTTGCAACGTTGTGAACGCACTAGTGTTTCAATCACTCAAACCCTTTTTCAATCACATATTTTACCTTGAAAATAACAAAATCAAATTTATAAACCATTCTTTAGCCGTCGAACACTGTTCATTCCCCGAGAGTTCAAAAAATTGAGAACTATTATTTATATCACAATGGAAGCTTAAATCGTGCTAAAAAAGGATTGGCAAAGCAACGGAGTGGAATGTAATCTATTTAATTACGTCTTATTCAAATTTGTTTTAAATTTTCGAAGTCGATCAAAATGGACTTTGCATTTCATCATCTCATTTTCAGCATGATTAAAGCTCAATAGAAAACAGACTTTCAAGATAAATGAACAATAGAAAAATGTATAAGCATTTTTGCCTATAAACAGACTTCTCAAATACAAGAGACATTTCAATTTGATGTTCAAACCAACACTTCATTTGAAATAAATTTCAAAGTTGCTTGCCATAGCATTCCCTTTTTTTGATTTGCATTCGTTTATAATCTCAAGCCATTGTTTGGACTTGGGGATGCCCAGGGTCCTTCGGTTGTCCGAAATTTTTGTGAACTCAATTTTATGTGGTACCGAATATGTTTTCAATTCGACTATATATACATCACAACTTACAAATTTGTTTACCAATAGATGATGTGGTAAAATATGATTGCTTCAAAAGCGATGATGTGCGAGCCCCCAAATTCAAGCAAAGAATGAAATAATACTGTTTGTGCTGGATTTACCAATTTGCCCATTTGATCTTAGAAATGTCAAAATCTTGTCATTATTAGCCTTGAGATAAAAGACTATTCCTTTTTTTAAAGTTAGGCAATTCCAGAGAGAACAAAATTATGGAGGAGTTCAGGAAAAAAAAAAAAAAAGGAATAAAAATACATATAAATTGATAAAAATGAGAGTTAATTATATGATTGGTCACTAAACTTTGCGTGAAGTTTCAGAGAATCAACGAACTTCAAAAGTTATATTTAAGTTTGGCACTCTAATTGTAGGGGCGATACAATCAAATCATATATCGAGAAACAATCTATCAATGCATATTTACATGGTACTGCTTAAAAAGCATTTGTTGCTCAGATTTCTTCTTTATGTTTTATTTTTATTATGGATGTGTTTGTTCTATCTCCAGCCATAACTCAAAAAACATGTTTTGGACCATGACAGAACCAAGTACCATGTTAATTTAGTTAGAGCCAAATTCCCGATTCCACTGTTCAAGCTCTTCCCATTTGCTCTTCTGTAGACTGGGTCTGATAACAGTCATTGCCTTCTGAAAATCTCCGTATCTTAAACGCCTTACCTGCACACAGAGAAGGAATTTAGTGGCTTTAGAGAATTCAGGGTTAATATCGAGCTCATACATGGGAACGAAACTAGTTGAGTTGAGCATATAGACCGCGTGTGAGAGAAAGAGAGGACTATAGGCAAAATTTGTGGTACCGTCAAATCAAAGCTCACTCCAACTTTAAACCAATTAAAATTTGGCTATTCAAATTCAATTGCCGGGGGTGGGGTGAGATTATAGCTGGAGTTACCTGAGTTGCCTGGACTGTAAGAATGTTTGTGCCAAGCTCTCTGATTGGCATCATTGCAGCTTCTTCACACAACGCCTGAAGATCGCTTCCAGAATACCCTACAAAAACGATAACAGTAAGTTTCAAATTAGAAAATAGTACAGAATAGAGCAGATTGAAAGCAATTTGGGAAGAAATTACGCTCCAAAGAACCCTAAAAGGTTAAAAAATAAAATAAAATTATAGAACAGTTATTAGACAGCAAAAAGAAGAATGCTAAAATGAATACGATAAGAAATGAAAATATAAACCGGGTGGAGGTGATCCCCGTAAAGTACAACTTAATATATTGACTCGAGGTTGGAAGACTTCTTGCGGAGACTAAATGAGACTTTTGTTTATAAGATTGAAGCAATTTCAGTGTAATATGTTGAGAGGGGTAGACCAAAACTAGCATGTGGCCTATTTGTGGTTGAGAATGGTCTAGTTTCTTGGACCTTCTAATAGATATTGCAATGAACCAACAGAATGCTGGAAAAGGATTTATGTAGCAGGCTCCAAATTTATTGAGAACAAGGCCTTAATTTGTTGCTGCGCTAAAGGCCGAGTTCTCTTGTATCTCCTGGCGCACAAAAAAATCAATAGAGAACACTGGAAACCTAAATTCAAGGCGTGAAGTCATAAGACAGAACTACAGACAGTAGTCTCTTTGTAATTTATCTAATTTCATAAACACCCTAAATCTTATTTCGTTTTCCTCCATCAGTATGACAGCGATCAACTCTGTACCGAAAACCTTAACTTGAAAAATATCTTACCTTCCGTTTCTTGCACAAGTTTCTCTAATTCTCGATCTGTAGTAAAAGGAAGGAAACGATGTCAACTAGAAGAATGGTTTCTCTTGCAGGCACAGTAAACTAGTAAATTAATATCCACATCACTTAGAAACATGTTTCTCACCTGGCAAAGAAAATGAACCCTTAAGTTTGTGTTTGAAAAGAAGTCTCCTGGCATTTGCATCTGGCAAAGGGATGTATATTCTCTTCACCTGTTTCAAGATTTGAACAAAAATCAAGACGGAAAGTCCACTCGAAATCATGTCATCCGTAAATTATAAATGACAGTTTCCCAGTATGTGTAACCCCTGCTAGCTAAAACACTTCCGCCCGTGGAAGGAAAAAAGGAATATTGAAATGCAAGTCTCAACAAGGGAATAGCAGGAGAGAAGTTCACGTCTAGAGACACGGCCAATCAAGAAATGCCACGATTGGTCATGGCAGTCTAAATGTCTAATCATATAATCTAAATATTTTTTATACAAGGCTAAAAATTAGGTTGCCCCATATGTCAAGTGCAAATGCACTGCCAACATCAGACCTTCTCTCTTGTGACTAGCCAGTAGGCAATATCCTTGTCTTTTTGAAAAACAGGTCATGGCAATTTTTTAAATTCAAAATCCATAAAATCTCAATGTACATAAGACAGTTCAGAATTGCCCAGAAATTAGAAAAAATTCTTCAAAACATCAATTTGAACATTAAAATACTATACCTATGTTTGGCGAAATGTTGCTTATAAATAGCGATTTGTCAACATTTCGTTGATCCTTTTTTTTAAGTCAAAAAATGGTGGTCGAAACTCTTTGACTAGCTAAATTGTTGACCTTTTTTTAAAAAATGGTCAAATGAGATGTTGCCACATGGCTATTTATAAGCAGAATTTACAAACAGTATTTTGCCAAACTGAGGCTATAGCACAGCTGCACAAGATTATATTCCCACAGAAAAATAGACTAAATTGCTCCCATTGAATATTTTATTTCCCTAGAAGCTAAGTTGACATGAGATTCGCGCATCAAGATACTGACCAGTCTTCTAAGGACTGCGTCATCCAATTCTTGTGGTTTATTGGTTGCACCTACAAAAATTCAAGTACAAGTGTCAAAACAAAAAAAAAGTAAAGCAAATAAATACAATTCATCTCTTCATTTTTCTGTGAAAGGGGGTTGTTTTTGATAAAGAGAGGGAAAACCCCTCCCTTTCTCTATGGTATAGAGTTTAGACACAAACGCAAAGACAGATACAAATAAGAGATCCACTAGTTTCCTCCATTTAAAAGCAACATATTGAATTATTGATATCAACCTGACCACCAAAGGGAAACCAGATGTGGATAGTCTTTACATATTAAGAAAAGAAAAAAGAAATTAAAATACCTTGTAGACTGTGGACATTTGTTTTCTGTCTGTGTAATAAGTTATAAAAGTACAAAACATTCTTTTGGATGAGTTTTCATGTATAATCTGACTTTCTAAACCATTTGCAAATGGCGTCAATAGATAAATACAGCAGGCACAGAACTTCTGGGTTTATCAACATAGTTATAGGGACCATTAATGAAAGAAAGCAAGTTAAGTAGATCAGGGTGTTGTAGCACCTAATTTCATACAACTTTGAATAATATGCAAATAAAAGACTGCTGTTCAATTTAATGCATATTTTCACAGCTGTTCACCTTAAACATAGGTTGGGGAATCAGGCAACAAAATTACTTGCTGTTTTGTTTAAAATGCAAGACAACTCAATAGTTTTTCAAGTATACATAGATGATCATTCTTCAAATATTTTGACAGCCAAAGAAAGCATCGCAAAATAAGCAACAAGAACTCAATGTTCATCCAGAGTCATCAGTTCCCACTTCCAGCAATAATCCCCCACCGTTATGGATCTGGACTACCTGAACCCCCTCCAATCCACTCAAACACAAGCACACACAATCCTAGAAACCTTATAAAGAAAAAGGAAAAAAAATAAACAATTAAGTGCTCAGGCTAGATGAAGCTTACCTATGACAGTGACTAGATCATCAGAACTTGATGTCACTCCATCGAACTGAACAAGAAACTCTGACTTCAATCTTCTACTTGCTTCATTTTCGTTAGTTGTCCTTGTTGACATGATACTATCTATCTGTTACCACAGAGATTATAAAGATTCGTTAAGCATAGCAGTCAATGCTTGTCAAAAAAAAAAAAAAAAAATCGTTCTTCATAGGGTTGGGGAAGCTGCCAATATCAAATTTTGACTATTAATTGCAGCTTTACTACATTAAAGCCAAAAAGGAAATTCAACAAAATCAAAAGAAAGGGAAGCAAAAAGAAGAAGGCACAATAAGTTCCAAATACCTTACCAACATAAATCAGGTGCCAAATATCAGGTGACAGGTGAATAATAAAATCACAGAACAATAAAAATGAAATGTAATAAATTGCAGAAAATAACATCCAGTTTATCTCACGAAATAATTAGTATCTGACTTGACAAAATCACAGGGAAATAATGTGGACAATAGTTGTGTGTTTGGTATTGTTTAAAAAGAGTTTTTTTTAAATGAACAGTGATTTTTAGAAGAATAGATGGTTGAGATTTGGTAGAAAAGTCAAATATTGTGAGCTTGACTTTTGATAAATGGTTGAGATTGAGTATTGTAGAAAAAAGAGAAAAATATAAAGTAAACCAAACAAGGGCTAGGTTAGGAAGACCAAGAGAGACACCTCTGTCACAGGAATAAAAAATTTAAAAAAAGGCAACCTGTATAACATGCACACAAATCCAGAAAAAATAACTCCATCAGAACGATAAAATACATTCAGGAAACATACGTCTCAGTCAGTAATAGAATTATCACATATAAAAATAGGTTTCTAGACATCTTCAGTATAGTGCCTAAAAATGTTCCACTCTTTCCCAGAAGTGCATTCCACTATCAGTAGAATACGGAAAATTAGAAGACATTCTATCCATGGTTCCTTAATTCCCATAGACTAACTAGTAGATCAACTCCCAAGGCAAGGCAAGGCAGTACAGTACCTCATCGATGAAAATTACAGATGGCTGCCGTGAAATGGCAACCATGAAAAGAGTTCGAACAAGCTTTTCGCCTTCTCCCACCTGATATTATTGTATGTAAATAATAAGAACTTCAATAGTAAAGAGTTAAAACACACACATAGAGAGGAGGAGAGAGAGGGGTGGCTCATACCCACTTTGATGTTAGGGAAGAAGCAGAAACATTAAAAAAGGTTGCTTCTGACTCTGAAGCAACTGCCTTGGCAAGCATTGTTTTCCCAGTACCAGGTGGTCCAAAGAGAAGCAAACCTGTAAAACAAAAAATTATTTTCACTTTTAAACAATATTTCCAGTATGCTTTTACGAAGTGGAATGTGAAATTCTTTGCTGTATATTACCCCTTGCTGGCTTCCGAAGGCCAGTAAAAAGGTCTCGTCTTTTAGTCGGTAGAATAACCATTTCTAGCAAAGTTTGTTTTGCATTCTCAAGGCCAGCTGCAGAGATATATAGTGAGTAAAATAACGAGTTAAAGAAACCCGAGTTAGGGAAGGAAGACATGCCATGGCTCTTCACCTATGTCATCCCATTTAACTGAAGGACTCCTGTCCACTATAACAGAATTTATCATGTCAACCAATTTTGGGTCATAGCCACTGCCAGATTCCTGCCTGGGTTTTGAACTCATAGCACTATTAGCCGGACTCCTTGATGCAGAACTCTCTCTACTCTTGTCAAAAGACTTTTGTACTACCACTTTTCTAGCCTGAGAAGTTGTAGATGAGACTGCCGTGGTGCGCGCCTTAGGTGAGGTGCTCTGAAGAAAAAATGTTAACAGAAATAAAGTTCTAAATTAAAAAATAAAAATAAAAAATGATTGTAATTCTATGTCCTGTGATAACATTTTGAGGAAAAGGTTAGAACACCAGTTTCTTCCTAGTTCCCCTACCCAATTTAAAGACTGATTTGCTCAATTTAAGGAAAAAGAAAGAAAAGTTTTCCTATTGCACTAATTGGTAAGAAAAGTTTTCCATTGCATAATTGGTCTCACTGCAGTTAAAAATAAAGTATAGTCGATATCTCTTTATTAGCTAAACTATATGAAGCATCAGCACTAAAGTATGACTTGGAAAGTGAAGGCAATTCCATAAGAAGGCACGAGAATACATAACTGCCTCAACTGTATTACTGTCAAATCAGATAAAGACACAGACCAAAGATACAAACTTACACTTCAGAGAGAGCAATCCATACCTTGATTTCGGATGTGCCACCTAAAATTACGGTAAAAGGAGGAGAAGATGACAAAAGCAAAAAGTAAGCATTCCTTCTTGGCATGCTTAATTAAAGTTAAAAGGAACTTATGAGAGAAGATCAAAAAATTGAGAACAGAAACCTGATCGCATTCGCCTGCTTAAAGTTTGTAGTCTCTCTGTAACTTGGCCTTGCCATTTTGATATCTTCTGACGGTAAGATTTCACCTTCTCCAGTTCACTGTTAGAAGTTTATAGAAGTTGAAAGCAAACAAGCGACAAGTTAGCTTGTTAAGAGAAGTTGAAACTTGAAAGAAAACAAGCAACAAGTTTTTGCTACCTGTTTCTAGGTGTAACACCTGTACACAAAATGATGGAATAATATAACATTTATCTGCAAAATGGATTCTTGGTGCAGCAGTGTGTCGTTTTACACTTTTATGTTAACTATGCAAAGTGCAAACTGTTTGGTTCAAAGTTAACTTTCACAGCCAAGATTGATAGGATCACAAATATAGGATTAATGAGACCATTTGGGATCCTGGGCATAGATTATGACCAGAGTAAATGCAACATACTATTAATGTAGACCATTCCGCAGAAGATTCAACTAATTTCGTGCATATTATGTCATGCAAAGTATGAGAACTATGTGATATTCCAAAGTGCACATGATGAATACGTTCTCCATCCGAACTAAGATATTATTTACCATAAAAATGATAGATATTACCTGAATGACTTAAAACTTCAAGATGAAAAAATATATATTATAGAGCTAGCATTAATTGTAAGCTACTAAAGCCTCAGGATAATTTTTTTAATACTTACTACATAATTCACTTCAAATAGGACAAAACATAGATCGATTGAAAGCACAAAAACCGCATCCGCGAGAAACGGATAAGCTATATTACTAGACCTGCTAAAATTGTAATGATCACGAACTTTCTCCCATCTTACCTTCATAATCTATGGCTGAGAAGGTATTTCGTGCGCCATTAGCTTACGTGCTATTCTCTAAGGGTTGGACCCTAACTGAATTCGCTTCAAGGGATTCGAATTCAAGATCTCTTATAACAACAACAGACTTTCTCCATGTTGCACTCATAATGTATTGCTCAGAAATCCATCTTAGCCCCAACCTCTAAGGTCAAAACGTAAGCTAATGATATATGGAATAGCCCTTCAACCATAGATTATGAGGACATGATGAGAGAAAGTTCACGATAGTTACAAAAGCCCTTAACCATTAACTTTTAAGTACTAGTGTCCCAAACGGATATGGTTTTAGATCTTGCATTCAAGTCCCCCCCTTTATTTATTGGAATGCACAAATGTAAGCATAATATTTAGATGTATGGGTTGTTCTCCATTGAAGCGTTCCTAAGTTGGTTTCATGTTGTGACTCGTGAGACTGTTCAATCCATATCTAGGTGGCATTGAGAAGACCTCTGTACTATAAGAGGACCGGGAAGGAGGCACCTTGAGTGTACCAGTTATTTTGTCTGTTGCATAGTTAGGATATTGTAGAGGGCGTTACTCCAGTAAATTCAAAACTATGTCTTTCTCCACTACTTCTTTCTATCAAAACAAACGATGCCTTATATAAAAGAGAAATTTGCACCAGTTTTTCTATTCACATAGAGGCTATAGAAGCAATATCCTCCGGCAGAAGAATCCCATGCTTCTGTTTGTTTAGCATTCCCTTTCAGGTATTTTTATAATACAGAAATATTGAATTTTAAAGTTCTTTGCCCCGGGTCAGCATCTGGAATATGGTAGGGTCATAATCATATCATGAACTAACAAAGTGGCCATAAAAGGGCCAAGCATGTGGAACGCGATCAGTGCAGCAGACAGTGATTTCCATAATAATAATTCCCTTTCGGGTAATGGGTATTTCAATAAATTGCAACTATTGAGTTTTTACGTGTCAGCAGATGGCATGCAATTAGTTCAGCAGAAAGAGTGATATCATGAACTAACAAATTGTCCATAAAAGGGCAAAGCTATAACATCTGGGAAGTTATATATGATTCAACTCCAACAAAATGGCCCCCTTTTGCTTATTTCTATAATATAACAACCATTGAGTATTTAAGTTCTTTGCCTAGTTGTGTCAGCAGATGGAACACAATCAGGGCAGTGGATAGGTGATATCACGGACTCCAAAATGTCCAATAAAGTATTGAGTTATACGACTCAATTCCAACATAATGGCTTCCTTTTGGGCATTTCTATAACATACAAAGTATTGAGTTTTGAAGTTCTTTGCCTCGGCTCAGTCATTTGCGGCCAGTGCAGTAGACGGGGATTGACTCAACTCCAACATAATGGCTCTGATATAGTTAGAGCATATTGCCTAGTTGTTTTTCTTTCTTTTATCCCCGATCTCCAATGCTCTCGACATCTCTCATTAACTTGTAAATATTCAAACTGAAGAAAAGTTCGCATACCTAGAAGTGACATAGGAAGGCACAGGAGTGGAAATGGCTTCGTTGAGTATTCTTTGAGCATTCTGATAATGAGAAACGGCGTCATCTGCTATACCCCATTCTTCTGCACGTACGGCTTTGGCAATCTCCTCTTTAGCCAAATCGAAGTAGCCTTTCAGCTTGAACGCTACGCGCTCGTTTCCCGTCGCAACTCCATCGCCGCCGTCCATGGCTCGATCAGTGACGGTGCTCGGATTTTGATGAGACGCCGATGATGAATCTGACGAAAGAATTGAACCTAGGTTTTCGATTATTTCTTTGAGAAAACTCATTTCTGAGAATCAATACATCTACTATAGAATTCTATATAGAAAAGTAAAACTAAAAATTTACAAATTTGAGAATTTGGGGAGAGAATTTACATTACAATTTTTTCATTATTTTTGTTAAAAAAATATTTAAAAATATATATATTTTTTAATATTTTTGAGGTAATACATGACGAATGAGAAAAAAAAATATATGTAATTAAAAAATTATTTGAAAAATTGTGTTACCTAACAATATTTTTAACAAGTTTGCCAAACATAAGTCAAATAAAAGTCTTGAATTGTAACAGGTCAACGCTTTTAGCATCATACTTTGCATCGTCTATCCTCGGTTTCGTATTCAAAGTAAACTAATTTATAAATTATACAATTTTTTCAAATTACTTTTTAAATATTTTTTTTTCTAATTTTCAATAACTATTTTTTTTTTATCTCAAAATCATAAATACACTAATTTATAAATCAAATAGTGTTTACAAATCTCTCTGCCAGAGATTAGGAAATTAAGAAATAGGTCGAGCTATTCGTTAGGGGTGAATACCGTCTAGTTTGGACGATTTTTGACATATTTTCAAATCAAACCATTTTAAGTAGTTTGACATTCTCTCAAATCAAACCAAATCATTTCATTTTACAAATCAAACCAAACCAAATAAAACCATTTTTTACGGTTTTGTTCGATTTTAATTCGTGATTTTTACCTATTGACATAATATAATATATTTTAGATGTTAAATTAATTTGCATATTTTAATATAGAGCTAATACATAAGTTAATATGAGAATTAATAATGTTATGTGTTAAATCATTTATATTTGTTTTCAATTCAAAATAAAAAACATGAAGTTGAAAAAAATAATTGTAATTGTATTGTATTTGTTCCCTAATTTCGTTTTGAACAAACATGACAGGTCGTTGTCCTCAAAATTCTTAGAAATCATTAGTGTTGGACATACGATAACTAGTAATTCTTTTTTGCTTTTTATCTGAAAACATATACAGATACTTTTCTTGCATAAATGTGTGATATGATTCCATAAAATACTAGTCCCGCAATTTTTAGTATGATGTTTATACAATTTTCCACAGTAATTACATTTTGTCTTGACTCTCTTATTGTTGGGTTTACCTTTGTTGTCTAGATTTCGGAATTCAGTAAAGAATAAATTCTAAAAAATAAAATAAAATAATCAAATGATATTGCTTGCAAAGAAATTTAAACACGTGATATTCAAATTATTACCCTAATTCAAACATGATGTAAGACACAATCGAGACAAAATTAGATCGAAAAGGGACGTAGCTGAAATTTGCAAATTTGACGTTCGACCTCCATTTCGGGCCCATAATATGTTTATTTTGAGTATCTCGACGAAACGAGTGTAACTCACAACTTGGATGTGACATACAATGGATTTTGAGCATTCGAGATCAATAGTCTTTTAGTATTTTGGTGCTATTTTTGTCATTTAATTTATTTCAAATTCTTTTATTTAGTTGATTTGGAATAGGTTTTATGCTTTCCTAGTTAATTTAGAACATGTTTCTTAGTTTTATGACCATATAAATAGAGGGTTAATTCATTATTTTTATTCATTCAGATTATTAATAAAATTCTTGAGAATTTTCGCATTCTTCTTGGTGGATTCCAAGTTTTATCTTTCTTTTAAAGATTTCGTTTGAACTTTTTGCTTCTGTCCTGCGTCAAGTGGCATCAGAACGATGATTTGCCTTGTTCAATGACCAACAACGAAGCTGGAAGAGTTCCTTGCGACCTAGTCGTAGGGAAGGCGATGCATATATATGGGCTGCCATGGCGAGCAACGTCAAAAGATGGAGAGGTTTGAGGGCATGTTATAGCAACTATTGAGACAACAACCTGCTGTCAACGCTTCTGCCCCTTCCCCTGCCCCTGCCAACCGAGATGATGTTGAGGGAGTTGTCATTGGTTGTCATGGGGGAGGATGCCCACCTACGGTGGCGAGACCTGTGCAATTAGATGCTTTCAGCGACGAATATTCTGATTTTGCAGAACATTCGGGAAACAATCATCATATCCGAAATCAACCTCAGAAGGAGAATCTATATGCCAAATCAACAACAGTAATTTTTTATCGTTGCAACAAGCCAGAGCATCGATCCAATGTATGTCCGGAACGTAAGCGAGTTAATCTGGTGGAGGCAGAGGACGATGAGGAAAAAGAGGGTGGTACTTGTAATGAGATAGGAGATGTGATCACTAGTGACAGGAAGAATGTTCAAGAGAAAATCGTGAATTTTATTTTTAAGGATGAAATCAAAGAATACTTTATTGAAGAAGTAGAAGATTGTACCGTGAATGATAAAATTGAAAAGTTAAAAATCGAGGAAACAATTTTGATGACTTGCTTACATGTTAAACATGTTAGCTATTATATCTTAAAGGAACAATCCCGTAGCGATGATGATTTATTCATGAAACTACAATTTATTGGAGCGCTAATCCTCGAGTTTGCGAAATTTAAATTCAAATGAGCAAAACGTCGCCAGTGGCCAAATAACTTGGAAATTTTCGAGTTCATCGAGTTATTTGGAGGTGGAAGGGTCTGATGTAGGATACAATCAAGACAAAATTAGAAGTATACGTATCGCCTCTATCTATTGTTCTAAAAATCTAATTGACATTAGTGGAGAGGAAGTTGGAAGGAGGCAATGAAGACGAATGAAAGCAAACAATGACTAGTTGAATTAGAAAGTGATAACGTTTTAGTTTTGAATCTCAATATATGTTAATGAGCTTTTAGGGTTGAAGTATGTTGTTAAAAGGTGGTATGAGTTATAGGTTAATGAGATTTTGTAGTTGGACATTAGATGAGAACTCTTTTTTTCTAAAAAAACTATATGAGAGCTTTTATTCATTAGATAAATTTGGATTTTTTTGGGAAAAATTCTAAATTTAAATAAATACAAATTAATTTTTTAATTAAAAAATTAGCGATTTGGTTTGATTTAAACGGTTTTTAAAAATTGAAACATAAACCAAACTATTTTTGAAACGGTTTGGTTTGGTTTGAAAATATTAGCGGGTCCACGTGGAACCGAACCAACGGTTTAAAACCAAGGGTTTCGATTCGGTTTGTGGTTTGACGATTTTTTTGTGCAACCCTACTATTCGTTGGCTCTCGGGTAGTCGTAGTAAAAAATCTTATTTGTCTCGTCCGAAAAAGTTACGATTCGTGAATCTACAAGACAGGACGGGGTGGGACGGATGCGGATCGACCACAATCCCCCCCCCCCATCCATCTCTTTTCAAATTACAAAAAATAAAAAATAAATAAATAAATAAAAAATTATGAAAAGTTAATTTTTTTAAAGCTTTAGTTTAATTTAAAGATAAAAAAATTCACTGGACAAATTGGGAGGTCGATCTAGAGATGGCAATGAGCGAGTCGGCCCATTGCTTGATGAGCTCGGCTAAAGACAAGCCAAGCTAGTGACTCGTCCAAAACAAGCGGAACTAAACTCGACTCGTTTTGCTTGGGCCAGGCCCACGAGCTCCTGGACCGTGTAGAGCTTGGCCCATGAGCTCTTGTTTTTTCTTTTTTTAATATTAATACGACTAACTATTGAATAAGTCCAATTAAATTAACGAAATTCAAATGCAAAAATGCGTGTCGGATAAGGCATGCCACGCCTTAAGATTTGACAACTTATGGTTGATAAAATTCAAAAAACTAAAATAGAGTAAAGAAATTAAAATTTAAAATCATCCTCATTTTTTCAATCTTGAGATTGGCTACTGACTTGAAAGATTGAATTTAGGCGGAGTTATAATTATACACGAACAACTTATTATATGTACAATTTTTGTTTTGAAATTAAAATAGTATCTATGTTTAGCATCCGTTTGGTAACCAAATAAACTGATTTACAAACCAATGTATAAACTACGAAATTTTTCAAATCACTTTTTAACTACACACATTTTCTTTTTTCAAATTTCAACAACTACTTTTTACCTCATAAATATAAATAAACTAATTTATAAACCAAAAGTTACTAAACAAAGGCTAAAGCAAAGAAATTAAAAGTATAAAACTAAATATCATTTACTTGATTACATGCAATTTCGAAATACTTATTTTGCATGCGAAAATGAGGGTCTCACCAATCTTTTACGCACGTTAACACTTCCAAAATGTCTTCTTTGAGTTGGCTTCTTACTTTTGACAAAGTCCTTTTATCTGCACTAAAAGCCGACTTCTAAGCTACCGTGTTAACTGGAGGTGTTAGTAGATCTCTTGCTATGGTATAAACAACTATTTCTGTTCCTTTCCTCACCAATTTTCAAGTAAATCAAATTATAAAGAATTAGCAGGCTTTACGATCCTAAGTAATTCTTTTTAAAATAAATTTTCAATTCATCTGGTATTACAAGTGGAGTGGATGATCCAAATTCGTTATGAAAACTAGGGGAAATGCCGTAAAAAAAGGAAGTTTATTGTGGATCCCTAATTTCTTCCATTAAATCTAATAATTCTACTTGTCTTCTATAAGTGTAGTGGGACGTGATGGTACGAATGATATACGATTAACATTAGTACTCAATCTTATTGCACATGAGCTATACATGCTCATTAACGTACTTTTTAAATTATTATTATTATAAGTGATACGAGTGTCCAATATCAATGCGATATTGATCTTTGAAACAAGAAGTTTGGTACCTTTTAAATTATAACACGGGTTCATTATGCAAGCTAAAGGAAATAATATAAATAAATCTTCCCAATATTTTCTAAATTTTATAGCTATAGCAATTAACGTATAGAAAAATGAATCATTTCTATACCTATGAAAAGTTATTGCAATAATATAAAGATGTTCAAGAATTCTTGTACTAGTTTGGTAGTATACTTCAGATAATATGTTGAATGAATCATAAAAGCTTGTCAAAAATCTTTTAACTTTAAAAGCAATTTCTCAATCATCTTCTATTAGTACATATTCATTTTCGTTTCTAACAGTTCTACTATTATAATATTCAATTATTATGTGTTCATAACCTTTGCACAATTTAAGTAACAAATATATAGAGTTCCACTTATGCCTTACATAGGTGATAAAATTCTTAGCATCTTTATCATAGTGTGAACATAACTATTCAAAGTATTGCTTCCTACTTGGTGAAATAGTTATGTACACTAATGTATCTCTAATTCTATCCATTTGGTCTTTAACG
The DNA here is from genome assembly GCA_963555705.1 of Ligustrum vulgare. Lineage (NCBI taxonomy): Eukaryota > Viridiplantae > Streptophyta > Magnoliopsida > Lamiales > Oleaceae > Ligustrum > Ligustrum vulgare. Next base: position 30,034,900 of record OY743189.1, on the reverse strand, counting down.
TGTTTCATTCCATTTTGAATAATTAAATTTAAAATACGACATTTATATCTAATATGGAATAAAAAATCATCAAATTCAGGATTAAGAATATTGCATAATTGATTTACAACGGGTTTATTTACACTAGCATTATCGAATGTAAATGAGCGTATTTTACTTTTACAACAATAGTCTCTAACAATTCGTAGTATAACATTAAATATGTTTGTTGAATTATGAGAAAATTCTACAGTTTTAAAAGCAATATTTTTTTATGCATAACCCAAAGTGGATCAATATAGTGTACAGTTACAGCTATATAACCTTTTTATTAATGTCTTCCTAACGATCATAATTAAATGAAATAATGCCACCCTATTTATTTAAATCGGTTATTAATTTTTTTCTTAATTTTAATGAAATAATCTATAGTGTCCAAACGAAGCGTGTTTAATACCAACATATATCGGTTGAAGATATCATTTGACGTAAGTAACGAAGTGTTCGTTGTCTACTATACTTAGTGGCAACTCAGCCCCCACAACGAATTGAACTATTTCAACTCGGCTTTCTTATCTAAAATACTTTCACGTTGTAAGTGTAGATGTAGAACCAATAGTGGACGAACCAAATTGCAATTGACTTTGATTTGTGTCAATATAACCATGTTTGGTCACACACTTGCGATATTGAAGGTTGAGGTGTGCAGTATCTATACCCTTTGACGTGCCAATTGTTGTGCACAATATTTGAACACTGCTTCAAACTCTTGATTTTCGTCAAATGTATGCCCGTTGAGATCAATTTAAAATGTTTCCAACACTTTTCAACTTTCTTACATTTTCCTTCTTTTTGCTTCCCTCTTGTGTTAGGAATACCAACCGATACATTTTCTAAAATTTCAACATCTTTTTAAAATATCATCAAAATCAATTGGATGACTATCGACAACCTTATCTGTAACGACCCAAAAAATCGTCTTATTATTATATTAAATTATTCACATTTAACTGGACCCACTTGAAAGTCATATTGAAATTTTAATTTTAATTTTAATTTATTTGAATTATATAAAGGGGCATATTCGTCATTAAATAATACTTTTAATTTAATTGACGTATTATCAATGAAAAATAAATAAGAATATTAAATGTTATTTTAAGTTATTTTATCGATTAAATAAATTGACTATCAATTTCATAATTGGGAAGATATGGATTGAAGTGTATGAAATGCACTTTAAAGTGGAACTAAGAATTCGTTCTAACATTCGGGACGAGTAAATTCTTAGCTTTGTTATCTGTCTTGACTATTCGAGAATACCATCATGTAGAGCATTGAATTACCTTCAAAATGGCATATTGAAGACACGTATTCGGTTGGCTTACATGTCTCGAATATTTTAATAAAGAAGGTTGGCATTTGAAATATTAGTTTTAAACGACCTATTTTAATAATTTGCTATCAAAATACTACTGGCTCAAACTCAAATTTCCTTTCACAATACACTGAAAACATGGTTAACTGCAACACACTATTGTGAGTACTAAGAGTCTATATTAACACAACTTGGTTAGGTTAGGGATTTGAGGAAGCTCCAGTTCTATTAAAATCCACAAAATGCAAGTTCTTTCAAAACCATCAGAATCCATTTATCAAGGCATTTTTTGAAATATAACAAGAATTCTCACTTAATTTTTTTTGTAATGTTGAAATTGAATTCAATAAAACTTTATTTTAGGTTTAGTAGGATAATTCTATAAAAAAAAAAAAAAACTTTATTTAGGATTAGTTCCAACCAAACTAGGATAATTCTTCTAAAAAAAATTTATTTCAAGCTTAGTTTAGAAAGCTAGGATAATTCTTTTAGAAAAAAAAATCCCAAAACGCGTTTTTCGTGTTTTGAACAATTTTTGTTGAAATACACTTAAAACGCCCAAAACAAAGTTTTGGGCGTTTTGCGTTTTGTGTACAAATTTTTTTTTTTCAAAATGCGTTTTCAAAAATGGTAAAGAGAACGCGTTTTTAGTGTTTTCGAAAATAAAAATAGAAAACGACTTCAAAACAGTAAAGAGAACAGAGCCTAATATTTATATTATTATGTGCTCATATGTGATTATGTGAAGTATATTGTGGGTGCAATATACGTGAAATATGAGGTAATAACTATCTGTATATGGTGAAAGCATGCGAGACGTGATTTGATGATATGATATGATATGTTATTAATGCACATGAATATCATTGGAATGCCATATGATGTGGTTATATGACGTGAAACTGGTGCACGAAATATATGTTGGCATTCATGTGTATTGACATGTGCATTGTGTGGACTTAGAAGAAGTCCTTTATAAATGATAAAGAAATAGATAAAGAGTATATGGAAATATATGGAGAGAGAATGATGTGGATGATAGTAGAATCGCCCTAAGAGTGTACCGTACTTTATTTTGCGTCCGAATATATACACTCGCTTGAGACTCCCGACGGTCGTTAAGGGTAGTCGATGATGGGGTGTTGGCGGTCTGGCGTCGATATAGTGGGATTTGGGCCCAAGTAGAAAATGTGGATAAACTAAAATAAAGAAAAGGCACCGAGCCTGAATGAAATAATTGTGAGAAAGTGAATTGAAATTCATGCTCATGATCATGCATATGTTGCTTGCTGAGTATTAGCTCATTTAGTTTTGCATTGTAGGTGTGACAATGCATGGATTGGAAGTTGATGCGAACTCTCAAATGGCGGAACGATTGTGTACTGGGTACCGACCATGGTTTATGGGCCTCTCACCAGGAAAACCCCAAAAAGGTCCAACTACTTTTAATTAATTTTATTTCATTTCAAAATAGTTAAATATTTTAAATAGAAAATTCTCGACTATCTTCCGTTATCCACTCTCTGTTCCCTATTTTAAACAGATATTTTTATATCAACAATTAACTATAAAGTTTTTTTTAGTATAGTTAGTTTATTTTGTTTTCTTTTAAATTAAATTACAAACGATATTTCAGAAAATAATACTTATTTTTAATAATGTCCAATTATGCTTTAAAAATAAAAGTTCAATTTTATATTTAGCGCCGGTGGATATAATACTATTTTATTCGTTTGAAAAATCAAAATATGGCGGGAGAATAAATAAATAAATAAAAATAAGAAATGAATTTGGGGCGCCACATTATCAATGTTTTCTGGAATGATAAATGTCGTTGAGACCGGAAAATTCTTCGTTAAAGTGAGATTGTGGGGTTGAGCCCCCCATTCCAAGTTCCTCGTGAAACAATTTTTTCAACAAATCTTCGCTCGGGATTCATTCTTTTGTATGTTAAAATTGAATGAAACTTGAAGAAATAGAATATGTGGTAAGTAGACTTATAGAGTATTTTTTTGCTATGAGATTTGAAATGTATAAGTTGTTAAGAATGTTGAAAATGTAATGTGTATAATGTATAAATTATGACGTAGAATGAATTGAAAAATTCAAATATAAATAATGGAAATACAGATTGAATATGAAAAGGGTATAAATAGTAGAATTGTATAGTATTTTGGTGAAATCAGAATGAAATGAAATGAAATAATATTTATAGGTGAAAAATAAAAAATAAAGAGACGTTAAAATGACTGTTGGGGGACCCCAACGGTTATTTTAAATTTTTTGTGATCGTTGTGCAATGGTCACAAAACGGTATTAAAAAAAAATATGTTTTCTCGGCTTCTGAAAATAGCTCGTGGCAACGAGCCACTAGTCAAGCTCATTTCCACGAGCTATGACCGCCTCGTGGCTCGTTGCCATGAGCCGTTCGTTTCAAGACGAGCCAAGCTGAGTTTGGCTCCCTTTTCAATCCAGTTGATTACCTCGTCATTTTGACAAGTCGACAAATAGCTCGATCCGTTTACCACATCTAGGTCGATCCGCCATGTTGCTATCACTAGTGATGACAACGGGGTGGGTTCGGTCGTGCCTCGCCTCGCAAGATTTTTTTAATCCCAAACCCGCCCCGCGAATTTCGATTCGGGGCGGGTCAACTCCGCCGTTCCGTTTAATTTTTTTATATTTTATATTTTTTCCTTGTTATTTTTTATTAATTTATTTATTCGGGGCAGGTTCGGGTTGGGACGACCAAACCCGCACCCGCCCGAGTCGGGGGTCGGGGGAAACCGACCCCGCACGTCGGTGTGGAGGGTGCGGGTCGGATACTCGTCGGGTCGAATTTTTTTGCCTTCTCTAGCTATCACTACTCTCGAATTTGATTAATCAAAGATCGATTCATGGATTGTTTAAGCTAGTATTGAGATGAATTACGGATTGAGTTGATGACAATTTTTCCCCTCGTGGCTCGTGGGTATGGGATCATTTGGTCCAACGATTGCATTTTTCTATGGGAAGAATACATAAATAAGGTATTTGAAAATACATATTTCAAAAATAAGATTAAACATATATAATTCCAAAACTCAAGTTATAATTAAAATTAATTAATTAAATTAAATAATTAAAATGTTTTATTAATTATATATATATATATATATATATATATATATGAAGGTCACAATATATTTCAAGTCACAAAAAACAAACATTATACTTTGAGTCAAAAAATAAAATTTTTAAGTCACAAATAATTTCAGGATTACAAATTATCAAAATATTAGGTCACAAATTAGACTTATTTTTAGGTCACAATAATAAATTTTTTAAGTCACATATTATAAAATCAATAGGTTACAAATGTCAAATTAATAGAATTTGGGATATATTAAGGTCACAATTTATCAAATTATTAGGTCACAAATCTTTAAACACCCTCATCCACCCCACCCATAGAATTTGGGATATTTTAAGGTCACAATTTATCAAATTATTAGGTTACAAATCTTTAAACACCCCCATCCACCCCACACCCCACCCCACCCCACCCCACCCCACCCCAATCCAACCCAACCCAAGCTAATCTCTTTCTGCCACCGACCCACCCCACTGTCGCCATCGGAGGCCACCGTTGCTATCACCATCACAACAACACCCCCAACAGCCACAATATAATCATAATCACAACCACAACTCACAATGATAATAAAAGAAAAAATCACAACACGACAATGCGGCGGCGCATAGGCACAGGTGCCATAGAGTTTCCCAACTATGAACTGTGAGCAGTTGTTCCCACAGGCAGGCGCCACAGCGAGCGGTTGCACAAGCGTCGTTCGTCGACCAGGTGGATCTCAAAATCGTGGTGACAGCACAACCTGCAATGAAGATCTACCATCGCACCAGCGCTGTTCATAAGTGCCACCTCCTGCGAGCGGTCTGTCGATGGGGGTGGAGTGGGTTCACACGAGCGTTGTTCATAGGCGCGCGCCACCTCCTGCGCACCGTCATCTTGTCAATGGGGTGAGTTCTCACCACGGTGGGGCTGAGAGGGAGAGAAAATGAGAGAGGATGTGTGGAGAACTAGGGTTGATATGTATGTAGATGAATATGATGATTTGATTTTAATTGTATTATTATTAATATTATTAAAATTAAAATGTTTACTTAGCACCTGAAATTTGAAATAAAACAGGTTTGATCTTATTTATGAATTTGGTTCTTATAAAGTAGGGGTGAGTGTAATTTCATGTTTTTCTTTCTATATAAAGTCGTCTCTCATCTAGGCTTGAGCATGGTTCAACTTGGGTCGATTTCGACCCAAACCCGAAATCAAAATAGAAAAAAGTCGGTTTGGGTGAAATTCAACCCAAATCGACTCAATTTAGCTCTTAAACTAAGCTGACTCAAATATTATCCTTTTGATTTGGCTCAATTCGGTTCGATTTGGCTTAGTTGATTTGGGCTTTGGTCCAAATTATTCAAAAATAAATAAATAAATAGTGAAATTACATCTACACCCGACTTTTAACTTAGCAATTCAAAAATCAAATTTTAATTCTTTTTGTTTAAAAATCGGGTATTTGTTCAAATTTTTAATATTAATAATCAAAGTTCAATTCATTGCTTACTTTCACACCCTCTATGAATAAATTATCATCATCATCATAAGATCATCTTCAAGAATCTCAAATTTCTTTCTTTCTCATAAATTTTATATTGGATATTGGTTAATAAATCGAGAATTGAAATCGATCAAAGTGACTTCATGTCGACTTCGGCCAAATACTCAAAAGCTCGACTCATCCGTTTAGGCAAAATTGTTTGTCACTTTGTCGCTTCGGGGCTTACAAACGGGGGGGGGGGGGGGGCGCTGCCCCCCCGAAAGAGAATTTTGATTTATCTGCATGTATTGAAGGGTATATTTGGCATTTCGAAAACCAATATCGGATGAATGAGAAATTACGAAAATCAGGTCAAAATATTTGACTGTGCGACCGCATGGTTGGTAAATCACGCGATCACACGTCAAATTCAATACCGATTTTTTGAGTAAAACCGTACGACCACACGGTCTATAATCGTGCGACCACACGGTTGTCCGGTGAATAGACACATTTTCATAAATGTGCATTGTTTGGAAATGGTGCATGGTTTGGTCTCAACCATTTCGTCCACACCCTTTCATAGTCTAAAAATAGGACCATTTGTATGTCCTATTCATCACAATTTTGATATACAAAACATCTCTCATTCTCTCTTCTCTCCAAAATCAAAATCATTTCATTTATTTTGATTTTCCTTCATTTCATCCTTGAAGTACATAAGCCTAAATTTGGTTCGTTATACTTGTGTTTTGGAGTGCTACAAACACAAGTGTAGCCGTTGTATCTTGGGAATCGATTGCCGGAATCCTAGACACCGTTGCGGGGCAAATTCGACTTAAGGACAAAGAGTCCAACTCTTGCATCGGCTTTGTCCCTACTTTCTTTCTTCTTCTTGTTTGTGTTTTCTTTTCCGTTACTCTATTCAATTTTCGGTACGGATTTACAAATCATCATTATACTTACTTTGGCGTCACTATTCACAAAATTCCTCCAACATTTTAAAGACGTCACGTGATCATCACGTGTTCCATGTAATAAGTAGAGCAATTTAATATATTTCACTATAGATAAAGTTCTGGATTGGTTGTCATTTTTCTTTACTTTTTTTTTTTAATATAAAATTTGTCTTTGAATTTGCATGAAATAGAACTCCGCCCATTGTTCAAAAAAAAAAAAAAAAGGTTCATTTTAAAATTGAAATTCCATCCAACTCATGCAAAGTATTCCATACCCGATTATTCTCGATTTTTCATATAGAATCACGAGATCATACGATCAGATCATAATCTTGACAATTATGCATCCAACTTTGTTTTGGGTTCAACTAATTTTTTTGGGGAGGGTTATAAGTTTTTTCTATATAAACAAAGAAAGTGATTTTTACGATGTAAAATATATGGTTAAAAATTGATTTGAAAAAATGTGTAGTTAAAAAATAATTTTGAGAAATGTGTTGTTTTTAAACAATTTATCAAACAGGGGCGGATTTAACTATGGGCGAGCCCGTTCGGCCGCTCGTGTTGGATCCGACCAGATTTTCAGATTTATTAATTATTAATTATTATTATTTTTTAAAAAAAGTGTAACAGCCTAGTAATGTGTTTGATTAAAATTTTAATGTGTTCGATTGTTTTAATTTTCTAGGTGGAAAAAGTGGAGAATTTTCTAACTTTTGTTATTTGATTGACATTGTTTTTCATAAAAATAAAGCAAATTTTAGCTATTTTAATATATTTTTTAATTTTTTTCACACATTTGTACTTGATAATAGTAATGTTAATTTTTTTTTTAAAAAAAAGATCAAACATGATGAAAATTGTAAAAAAAATTTCATGAAAAATAAAACTTCCCCCCCATGGAAAACGAATTCATCCAAACCAAGGACAATATCGGATTTCGAGACAAGTTGGAAAACGAATTCCATGAAAAATTTAGGCAATCAAACAGTACAATAATTGAAAAATCACTTGGAAAACCCATTTTCATGGAAAACTTAAGATTATTAAACGCAGCCTTATATCCATTACTTTTGCCATCCGTCCAATCCATTTTCTACTTTGGGAGACGATTGGTTGAATGACGGTTGGTAATTTACATAGAGCGAAATAATTTCAAACTCATTGAGAATGAGGCAATTTTTTAACGCTTTCAAAGTATGAGACATTGGAGAATACAGTTGTCTAAGCTTATAGCTACGGAGTAAGGTGATATCATGTATTTTCCTACTATTTGTGTTTGTGTTGGACTATATTTTCATATTAAATGAAATTATGTTTTAAAACATTTATATGTTGTAGAGCTTTTAATTTTTTTTAATTAAATAATATTTCACCGTTGAGGGTCAACGATCAAATGGTCAAAGTCTACTCTAGCTCAACCAAAATCGTGAATTCCCCGCGGTTACCAAATAGATGGTAATTCCCAAACAAGTCAAAACTCATTCAATATGTAATTAATACATTATGAGCACAACTTGTAAACAAAAATGTAATGTTTTCGAGATACAATTTGTTGTCAAAGAGTGATTGAAAAAATGTATGTGGTAAAAAGTGATTTAGAGAAATACATTTTATAAACAAGTTTTCTTAACCATAAATATTTGATCATTCAGTTTTCAACTACACATTTTACCTCGAAAACACTGCATTCTTTGTTTATAGATATTTTATTTTATTTTATTTTACCAAATAGAGGCTAAAAGATTGGGATTCAATATTGCAATTCACGCTATTCCAGAACCAAATTAACTTGTATGGCAATGGTTCGGTTCGGGGTCGATTCATCCAAAAACACAACCGAACCACCAACTTTTTGCCTGTACCATAATAGTTATGGTGAAATTTAGGTGGAAAGAAAATGAATTCTAGATAATTGAGTTCCCGAGAATTTAATATTTTATGTGTTTGATTGGTTTAATTTTCTAGGTGGAAAAATTGGGAAGTTTTACAAGTTTTATTCTTTGATTGACATTATTTTTCATTGCAAATAAAGCAAAATTTAGCTATTTTAGTCAAAATAAAATTTTTTGAAATTTTTTTAACACATTTGTACTTGATAATAATAATGTTAATTTTTGGGCAAAAATAAATCAATTGACAACAATAAAAATAATAAAATGTGACGAAAATGGTTAAAAATTTTACCTGAAAAATAAATTCTACTAGTTGGTTAGGAAAACCAATTCACCAAAAAGAGGGAACACGCGCGCGTGGAGGAAAAAGAGAGAAAATGAATTGCCGAGAAAATAATGCATTTCAAACACAAAAAGTTGGAAAAAGTCTTGGAAAAATTTCTTTTCCATGGAAAATATGGCTTTTCAAACACACCCTAAGCATATTTCGCAAACAATATCTCAAATTCAAATGCGAAATGCAAATAATATCCAAATTCTCAAATTAAAAATTCGAATTTTGTAAATAATATTACGAAAATAACAATATTAGTATAACAAAAGAGTATAAATTTCTATGGATTTCAAAATATTCATTGAAGAATAGTAAATTAGAATAACTTCAACTGTGACCTAAATATTTCTAAGAACATACTAGTAGAAAGAACTTGACAATAAAGTACGTTGATCAACAAAAGAAAAACCAAGTTACTCAAACAAGTACTCTCATATTAACGCCAATTTGAGAGCATAACGACTAGTATAACCCTCCACATACAAAGTTCTTGTTCAACACCATTCACCTATGCATTTCCTAGAAACAACTTATTATCTGGCAACATTATACTAACACCCACCAACAATATTCTAAATGTACAGTTTGTGGAGAATTGTTGTCTGCCAAAATGGAGATTGACTGAGGGAGTGGAGATGAACGAATCAGATATTCAAATGACTATAAACCTAGACTTAATGGATTTGGATTGGGCTTTGGTAATGTAGGTTTGGTTAATTGGTTTTTAAATATAGACTCTAATTTTGAGATTTTTAAGTTCTAAATATGACCCAAAATGATTTTTTTAATCGGGTATTCGGTTCGGTTTGGGGCACCGACACAATTATTATACTCGCCCCACAAAAAATCGGGTCATTAAATTAGCATACCATAGCCGCCCCACCACCCTATCGATTTGTTTTTTTCCGCACAATTCGGATCGGTTCACCGCGATTTTCGGTTCAGACGGTTCAAATTGTCATCCCTAATACCAGCTGCTATAATCAAAGCAAATTAATAACATGTAATGAACATAAATAAAATAATTACAATCATAAAAACATGTAATTGGCACAGGGCCGGCCCTGAGTTTTGAGGGAACTCTAAGCTAGCCTCCAACCTTAAAATCTATCAAGGCTTTAGGCTAAAAACAAAAAATTTCATTGACTATTTCAAATGTGCAATAATTAATAATTAATAACTATAAGTAATAATTAAATATTAAAAGACCCAATAAATTTTTAAAGCATTTTTAACATTTAATATTTTTATAAATATTTTCACAACTATCTTTTCACAAAAATTTTATATAAAATTGATATTTTTTGGTTTAAGATACTAAGCGTTTGTTTGTTTTCTTTTTTCATTAAATTGCTTATTTCACTATAGTACTGTTAACTTCATGGGGGGCCACTATCATTTTTTTCCTCCCGCCGCCTATAATTCTTGATTGCTTTCACCGTGCAAAAATGAAGTTTTGCTCATTTTAATGAAAAACAAACAGAGGCTAAATATAAAAGAAAAATAAATCTGCAAGTCTAAAGAATTGAACCAGTGATCTATACATAAACAAAAATTACATTCCACTATTGTACTAATTGTGCTAAGTTCAAATTATTATCTATTATTCTACTTTCATAGTATATATATGTAAAACAGTTGGTTTGATTTTTCGACTTTGAGGGCCTTAATTGGTCGGGGGCCTTAAGAGATGGCCTTGCTCGCCTATGCTCAAGGCCAGCTCTGAGTTGGTGATGAAATGTAGGGTTCTTCTCTGTCTTTTTTGAAGGGATAAATACATATGTAAGGATTTTAAAAGATGAAATTTAAGATTTAAGAAACTTGGGGGTTTAATACAAAATTCAGGTTTTTTAATTAAAAAACATGCAGGACGTTTGCTCCAAAAAAGAAAAAGAAAAAAAAAGGCACCGTGTGAAAATTCAATACAAAATGTGGACCAGCCAGCGCAATAAGAAATCTATATCTATACATTTATAATAATATGATGACAGTCACAATTTTACGCACATAGTTTTCTGCCCATTTTCATTTGCCATTTTAGAAAATTTCTTATTTTTATCAATTTAGTTTAATGCATGAATTAGGAAAATTCAATTAATACATGTAGTAAATGATTTATGGATTTGTGCAAAAAAATATCAATAAAAAGTCAAATTATAGATTTTTTTATTTTGATAATTATTGCATTATTTTGAAGTAGAAAAACATGCAATGTGGTTGTCAAATCCAAAATCTTAACGAAAAGTTTAATACAAGCTAACAAATGAGAGTAAATTCTAAACATACCATTCGTAATTTTTTTTAAATACTAAGCCTCTGTTCGGATCTATCTAGGGTGATTATAATCGAGTTTTTTCGATTTTTCGAGATATAATGTGTGATTAAAAATTGGAGAAAGAAAATATATGTGGTTAAAAAGTGATTTGAAAAATTGTGTAAATTATAAATTGGTTTATAATCACTTTTTGGGCAACTGACAAACAGAAGCTGTTACGACCATGACTAATTGGACTTGACACGTCATCCATACGGGCCCACCAGGGAATCCACAAAACATCCAGTCACCTAATCATGACCCACAGGACAAAACTGTGGGTACCAAACTCCCTGAATTCTTATATACTGAGGTGATGCCATGCCGAGGTACCCCTGTGTCGGGGTGATGCTATGTCGAGGTACTCCTATGCGGGGGTTTTGCTACGCCGAGGTACCCTTATGCCGATGTACTCCTAAGTCGAGGTGAGTACCCTGAAAATGTGACAAGATAACTTGAGATGACTTGTCGCTTGATGTAACATCTTAAAAGGATTTGATAGTTGCTTTACTATGACAAGTAGTAATGATTATAACCAAAAAAAATGTTTACCTCATGAAGGGTTATGATCTTGCCATGTGTAAAGCATAACACGTATCAAAATCTAAGAGAATTACCTTTTCTATAAATAGGGCACACTTGCTTTCCAAGGAAAATGTAAGAAACTCAATATATAACATCTCACTCCCTTTTCTCTCTTTTACACTTATATTTCTCGCACTCAATTTATATTTACTTGAAATGAGTACTGACTTGGTATCGAAGTACAAACGAGAGCCACCTTGGCCCCCTTTTGCAAGCTAATTGTTTGTCCTAATGCGCAGGAGATCCAGATGTTCAAGATAGAGGAGCAGAGACGTGTTGATCTAACAACATAAGCTAAATGTAAAAATTTTACTTATATTTTTTACTTTCTTCAACATCTATCATTTTTAATTTATCTCATTTAATTCCTTACATATTATTTCTTACCTAAATTCAATTTGACCTAAATGATTAATTTTGAATATTTTTCTTATCAAATCTATATATACTTATACTTATATAATAATAGGATAACCGTCACAATTTTACGCACATATTTTCTCACTCGTTTTCACCTGTCATTTTAGGAAATTTCTTATTTTTATCAATTTATCTTAGTACATGAATTAGGAAAGTTCAATTAATTCATGTAGTAAATGATTTATGGATTTGTTCAAAAAAAATATATATCAATAAAAATTCAGATTATATATATTTTTTCTTTTGATAATTATTGCATTATCGTGAAGTCGAAAAATATGCAATATGTGTGTCAAATCCAAGATCTCAACGAAAAGTTTAATACAAGTTAACAAATGAGATCGAACTTTAAACATATCATTCATAAAATCGTCTTAAATATTAAATGTAAAAATTTTACTTATATTTTTTAATATTTCCAACATTCAATATTTTTTAATTTATCTCATTTAAGTCCTAAAATGATACCTGTCATTTCTTACCAAAATTCAATTTGACCGAAATGATTAATTTTGAATCTTTTCTTATCAAATTGATTGAAATGATAGACATTTGATATTTCTAAATAAACTTAATTAAATCATTTAATTTTCTACAACTTTAGGTTCCGATTGGTTCAATTTGTAAAATAGAAGGTGTAAGCAAAATTATTCTATTTAAAAATAGAATATGGTCAACACGTTTATTTGTCATGCACAAAAATAGTATGGCAATTGTGGTAAGTGAGTTTTAAAGAATGTGTAGTTGAGAATGAACATTAAAAAAAATTATGTTTCAAGAATGAATTCTATACGAATAAGTGATAAAGTCTTATATCTTGTGGGTTAAAACCTCATTTATATATTGAGACGTATAGATGATTTTTTGTATGTAAAATTAATTATATTTGTAATATTCATTTAATTAAAATTTGTATTTGATATTACAATAATTCTACTCAGACTGGGGCCTGTCCGATAGGCCCCCTCACTGTAGCTACAGTGAAATCTCTATAGCTGTCAGGGGGCTTGTTGCCCGTTGGACTGGCCCTGTCCCTGTAGCATTGCTCTTCATATTATCTATTTGTTACATTCATTTAAATATATGATTATGTATAAGTTTTTCAAGTGTAAGTTTAACATATTGCAACATTTAATTTGAGTTTGAGCAATTTTTTATTTTTTAAAATGTTAGTTAAATTTTGGTCATAATGTATTTGCTTTTTTTACACGTAATGAAATGAAATATTTGTTTGATTTATTAAATATCAATTATTGCATTACGATAGTAAATACAAATTCTTATAGTGCTATACGGTGAGTCAATAAATTAATTATGTAAATATCTATTAGCCTCTTTATTTAATTTTACGATTTGAAAATTGTAAACATTTCAACTTTTAGAAATCAAATAACTGTAAGCTCGACTTCAGTCATCAAATCAAACTTATAAAGTACAAAATAAGTCACATATCCATATTTGACTTCACCTTAATAGACTAAGAAAAGTAGAGAATTAATAATTAGTTGTTAAAAGAAATACGCAAGTCGGAATTTTATGTTTTACTTTTCTGGGTATTTTTATTATATATGAATGCATAATTTATGTCGGACATTATATTTTTACACTTACATTCAATAAATAATTGTCAATTATAATTTGTCGTGCATCGCATGAGTGCGATTACTAATTTAAACTTGATGGTAGAGTCAAAAAGATTGGTGCAAACTCTTTTTTTTTTCCAATGGATAGTATTACCCTCACTTTAATGTTTGGCACATGTTGAGATAATGTAAAGCGGGGGTAGAATTGAAATTTAAGTAGAGATATTCTTGTGAACTCCATTGAAACATGAAAAAATCCACACGAATTTTACATTTTTTCCACCATCAAATAGGGCTCATAAATATACTTTATTAATTAAATAGGTCATTAAATATGATAAGATGACAATTATACAACTTGTGGTCACAATCACAAATTATAAAATTATTTGATTGAGACATAATTTTCGATCACAAATTTCAAATTTATAGGTCACAATTTACTGTTGGTCACAAATAATCAAATTAATCGATTACAATTTATTATTCGGTTACAAATCATAAATATTAAAAGTCACTACTTATTTGAGGCCACAATTATACAATTTATGGTCACAAACACAAATCACAAATTTTATAGGCCGCAAATTATGAGATTTCTTGGTCACAAATTATAAAATTATTTGATCACGACTTAATTTTCGGTCACAAATAACAAATTTATAGTTCAGAACTTATTTTCGGTCACAAATCATAAATATTAAAGGTCGCGACTTAATTCTCATTCACAAATCATAAAATTTATAACTCACAACTAATTTCTAGCTAGGTCACAAATATTTGATCACCACTTATTTTCCGTCACAAATTAAAAATTTGAAGGTCACAATTTATTTTCGATCACAAATTGCAACATATTTTTCGGTCACAATTTATAAAACTAATGGGTCACAAATTTATTACTTGGTCACATATCACAAATATTATGGGCCACGACTTATTTATCAGTCACAAATTATAAATGTAATTGGTCACAATTAGGGATGGCAATAATACCCACGAACCCGATACCCGTTGGAGACCCGACATAAACGGACGGGGATTACCTGACTAAATGAGTTTGTAGGTTGAGTATAGAGATAAATTTTACAACCTGACATGTGTATAGATCTGGTGTGGGTTTTACTTCAAGATTCATACCTAACCTGCATGTCCATTAATTTCCTTAAAAAGTTATAAAATTTAAAACAAAAGTGATTGTGTAAAAAAAAAAAAAATAATCTATTGACATTGTTAACTCTAATTCTTAATAAGTTTGAACTATTGACATTGTTAATGTTTAAAAAAATTGTTTAAATTTGATTGTTTAGTTTCTGACTAAACAAGTTTTTTTCCAAGCCAAATTCAAGTGAAACCCAACAGTAACTGATTCAATTTAATTCGGAGCACCTCAAACCTATTTACAGTCATAAAAATAATAATAATAATAATAATAATAAATAAAAATAAAAATAAATAGTAAATAATGAATTTTAAATGGGTACAGAAGCATACCGATCCCCGACCCACCATTCTCAAACGGGTATATGAGTAGGGTATAGAGGTTGTAAATCTCTAGTGGGTAGGGTATGAGTTTGGTAAACCCGACCCATTGTCATCCCTAGTCAAAACTTCATTCTTGATCAAGACTAATTTTTTGGTCACAAATTATCGATTCTCAACTGGTCACAATCTATTTCTTTGTCACAAATCACAAATTTATAGTTCACAACTTATTTTTCAGTCACGGATTTAGAATTTATAAGTAACAACTCATTTAACGGTCACAAAATTCAAAATAATCGGTCACAAATTATTATTCGATCAGAAATAAAAAATATTAAAGACTACGGCTTATTTCTCTGTCACAAATCACAAAATTTATTGTCACAACTAATTTGTTTGTCACAAATATTTGGCCAAGACTTAATTCCCGGTCATAAATTATAAATTTATATGTGACAACTTATTTTCAATCACAAATTATCAAATTAATCGATCATAAAAAATTATTCAGTCACAAATCAGAAATCTCTTTGGCGTTTTCCAGCCGTTTTCCGTTTTCCATTTCCGAAAACGCGGAAAACGCGTTCTCTTGAGCCGTTTTCGGAAAACGTTTTCGAAAACGTTTTCAAAATTTGTAAAGGAAATGGAAAACGTGAAAATCACGTTTTCCGCGTTTTCCGAAATTTTTGCCTTGTAAGTGGAAAACGCGGAAAACGCGCGTTTTCCACTTTAAAAAAAAAAAAAAATTAAAATAATCAAAAAAATTTGAAATTTGTCAAAATTTATCATTTTTAATTACATTATTGGTCCCTGATTTTCAAAACTTGTCATTTTAATCCTCAAATTTTGAAATTTCTTTCGAAAATATCCTAATTTATTTGCAACTTAGGTCCCTCAACTTCAGATTTTGTTGCACATTAGGTCACAAATTTTACTTTTCTTTTAATTTAGTCCTTTTCGTATTTGCTTTATAGGTCATTGTCTTCAAACATGTATAACTTTTGATGTACAACTCCAAATTGCACTCTGTTTTTTGCGTAGAACTCCAAATTCAACCATCTTTCTGATGATGTATCATGTGCTTAATTATTAAACCTTTCTTTTTTACTTTTGTATTGTAGACACTTATTTTGTAAGAGCATAATTAATTAACGTAAATTGATTTTTGCAAATTTTATTGAAACTTAAATTTTAAATGTTACGACTTTGTTGATCACAACTAATTTCTCAGTCACAAATTATAAAATTATTTGGTTACGACTTATTTTTCTGTCACAAATTAAAAATTTAATGGTCGGAACTTATTTTCAATCACAAATTTTCAAATTCATCGGTCACAAACTTATTTTCATTCACAAATTGTCAATAGGTCACGACTTATTTTTTTGGTCACAGTTTATGAAATTAATCGATCACAATTTATTACTTGGTCACAAATCACAAATATTACTTATTTCTCAATCACATATTATAAAATTATTTGCTTATGACTTATTTTTCGGTCATACTTACAAAATTATAGGTCACAAGTTATGTTTCGATGACAAATCACAAAATTTATATGCCAGACTTGTTTTTCAGTCACAAATTATAAATTAATCGACCACAATTTACTTATCGGTCACGAATTACAAAGTTCTTAAGTCATAAATTTTATCTCGACCACAAATAAAGAAATTATAGGTCACAACTTATATTTTGGTCGCGAATCACGAATTTTATAAGTTACAACTTATTTGATGATTACAAATTTCAAAGTAATTGATCACAACTTAAAAAACTGAAAGTCACAATTACAATATCTAAATTTTTTAGGTCACAATTACAGAATAATTTAATAAATTGGTCACAAACACGACCAACCACCACCACCACCACACACTCCCGAAACCCCACCCTCGACCCTAAATCTCACTTCGTCACCACCACCCCATCGTCGCCGACATTCCAACCATCACCACCACCACCCCCTCCACAGTCACCTCTGTCGTCGAAAACTATTACCACCTCGACACCACCACAATGACTACACACCACAACCCTCCACTGTCGTTGTTGTCTCAACCACCACCAAAACCACTCCTACACCACCCCTACCTCATCGCAATCAACGCACACCGTCGTATTGCACACCGCACACACATTGCACTGCACCGCAACACATGACCTCCACAACCTCCACAGTCACTCACCACCATCGCAACCACTGACACACAGTCACCATCTCACCACACACATCCCACCACCTCGCATAATACATGCACACACTACCATCGAAAATAACCATTAAACAAAATAATGAATGCAGAAAAAATGGAGGCTTGACTGAGATGAGATCCGCGGTTTTGTGAGCCCATCGCGAAGAAAAAATTTGTGCATCCTTCCACCGCATTCCATCGCCTGCAGTCTCGAGAGGAGGAGAATCGCTGGATGTGGAAAAAAGTTGGTTTAATTTCTTTTTCCCCGATAAATTGGAATGAGTCTGTCAGGGGGCATAGATCGGGGGGTGGGTGAGATGATGAAGGGACTGGTTTAAAAAAATTAATTTAATAATATTTTTTAAATAAAAAAACTTGATTTTTGTACATGAAGTTTTGATTTTTGAAATTTGTACATGAAATATAGAATGGGTGTAATTTCCTCTTTTTTTAATATTCTTGTTGGAACCTTAACCTTAACCCGACATAGTAATGGATAAACATTATTTGAATCAAACCTATTTGCTATTTCAAATCAATCCAAACCGATCCCGACTCGGTTCGATTTGATTGATTTAATTGATTTTTTCCTTGTTTGTTTGTTTGTTTATTTGTTTTGGTGTTCCAAGCCCGCTCCCACCTCATTTTTTCACATACTTCTACCTTAGCCATTAGATCAACTTAGTGGCCTAATAAATGATGTTCCAAATTTTGATAATTTGGGTGATAACCATGGAGTATAGATTTAATTGACTTGAATGATATTGAAGAAGATGAAATTATGACAATAAATTCAAGCAGTAAACGACAAACGAAAAAATATATTGCCAAGTAATGAGAGAACTTCAAATTAGTGGTCAGAGTGTAGTAGTTAGTAAACGAAATGCCTAACCATAAAGAACTACTAGTGTTACATTCCTGCGATGCACGATCATTTATTATTTACATATATCAAATTTATATTTTAATATATGAAATTCATACTTAATTAAAAATGAGAAAGGAATGAAGACAATTACAAATGTACATTACACATAGTTTAATTTTTTTTCAATTTTTTTACGGTTCGTATGTTTGTCGTTCCAGAAATTTCTTTAAATATTGTAATTTGAATTGATTTAAACTTAAAATGGAAAAGAAAAGTTACATTTAAATAGAATTTGTAATAAGTAGGAAAAATACAACTATTTAAAAAATTGCATTCAATTGGATTATTTTAAAGTTTAATTTTGTCCAAAACGAATAATAAATAGTGAATTAATACTACTAATTACCATTTTAGGAAATGAGTTTAATAATACTGATTTTGTGGAGAACGTATATTTAAGCACTTGTTCGAGACTCATTATTTCAAATAACGTAGTTTATAACAGTAAATTTTGGTACAACGAGCTTTTAAAAAGTATGAATATTTTTAATTTATATGTATATTATTTTATTAATAGAATGTTAGTTGAAATGATTTTTAAAAAAATGAGGGTTTGAATAAAGTGTACTGAATAGTGACCAATATTTTTTTTTTTGTTGCCAAAATAGTAATAGTTAGGAACTTAAATAACTTACTACTTAAAAAAAATACTTCAATGACCATTTGCATAACTCATTTTCATAACTATTCAATTTTAATGATTATTGATATAATTAATCTTTTCAAAATATAATTTCTAGATTATCACAAATAATTTATCACTATCCGAATAGTATTATTAGAATCAGTACTAACTATTTTATTACAATATCTGATATTTAAATTTATTAAACAAATATTTTATTTCATATTTACTTTAACATTACAAATTAAATACTTGTGGTCATATATTTAAATGAATGTAGCAAATTAAACGACGTGAAATGTTAGTTTCGATTAAATTTTAATGAATGTATATCACAAATACATTTAATTTTATATACTAAGAATCATCTATGCATTTCGATTCTTAAAAGCGGCGTGATTGTTTAATCCACAAGATATAGTACTTTATCACTTACCCTTACCCATATGAAATTGATTTTTCAAGAATCAATTTTTTTGAACATTTATTCTCAATCACGCATTCTTTAAAAAAATTATTTTTTACAATTTTTCATACTACTTTTTAACTATAAATTCTAAAAAATCAAATTTTCACAAAAAAAATTCTCAAAAAATCAAAGTCAAATAGTCAACAACCGAGTAAAATTGGATATTACGAAATTATACGAAAAATCTTATGCCCTATAATTTTTAAAAATATATTGAAATTAAGAATGATTAAAAAAATATTAATCATTCTATTGATATTATTAACTAAAAAGAAATCAAAGCATTAATTATTCAATAATCTTCTTCGTTCAATAACGTTTTCTATAAATTATTTCTAAGCAGCGCATTTTTTGACCACATATATATTTTAGAAAATATGATTTTTAATATTAAAAATAAAAAATGATTGAACCATTAATAATTAAAACACAATTTTTATATTGATGGTTACACATAGAATTTATAATATTAAGAACAATAAATAAATAAAAAATAATAATTAAAAAATAACTTTAATACCGATAACTAAAAATATTGATTAAACTCATTCAGCATTAATGTTAATAATAAAATTAAAATTGATTAAAAAAATATCAACGGGCAATAAATGCGTTTATATTTATCCATATTTTACATTCACATTTGACATATATCAACTTTGCATTTACACTAATCAACGTTGCATTCACACTGTTTAATTTTATATGAACTTACTATATATGAAAACGAAAAATGGGAGGAAAAATGATTTAGAAAACTACTCAACTATTAATATAGTAGTATGTATTGAAAGAAATGATAGCTAATCAAAAGGGTATCGGCACAACTAATCCAAATTGGCGGCTATATAAAATGTTATCAAACACGGACAGGTTTTACCGTCTCCTCGCAACAGGCGTGTCCCACTGTATTTGGGGGCCACTCCTGTGTGTGGCGGGTAAGCCCGTCATGGGGATTTAGAGCAAAACCCACTAAGTCTATTAACAGGAAGCAATGCAAAGCGATATAGCGATATTCGTAGCTAATGAAGACTGCACAATAAAAACGATCAAAAAATAAAGAAACTCCAATAATACGCACAACACAAATTCTTGTTCTAACTGGGGGAAACAAATATAAACAAATTCTCAGTCAAAAAATATTTTAAAACTAAACATACTTCAACCTATAAAAAACACTTTCCCAAACATACTTCAACCTATAAAAACTTATCAATTCCTCTGTCGAATACTCAAAAATAAATACTTGTAAAATTTCGGTTTCATAACTGTTCGGTTCGAATCCCGCAAGTGTACGGGATCGTTGACAAGTAATAATTGTGATGAGTTGAGAGTATCGTTCCCACGAGGAATAATGTTTAGTCCTAATTACTAGTTTATCGTCGACTCAATTAATGAAAACAATTAAAATAAAAGGATGATTTTGTTTGTCTATCTATTCTAAAAATCTGCAATAAATAAAACTTAAATAAAAACAAATGTTTGGGAGTAAAATATGAATGGGGAGCATGTATTGGAATTCGAATCCACTTGTTATCACCTATCTCAATTCAACAATTCGTAGTTTAAATCATTCATGCGTTTCTTAACAATCGATAATTCACATACAATTAATTTTCTTTTCCAAGACAAATTAAATCTATCCCAAACATGAAACGAATATATTCCTAGTCCGAATACGAATGTTTAGAACGCATTAAATCACACAATTATCAATTAGATTGCACATGTCATAGTGTTATTCCTAACATCTAGTGTTCATGTGTTGATCATGCAATGTTCCAACTTATTGTGACTTTTCCAAGACTATAACAAGTAACGATATATTTAACTGATGACCACTCAATCAAATAATAATAACAATAAAGCATGCAAAACCAATCAAGACAACACAAAAAATTATTAAACTACTAGTTATCGAATCAAAATAAATTAATAACAAGTTTCATCTTCATCCACTACATGAAGAAATTAGCCTAGCATAATAATTGATGAATAATCAATAAAAGAATTGATAGACATCACCTATAAATTGCACAAAATAAACTGAAATTTGCCTTTACTCCACAGCCGGCTGCTGTTGAATGATCAAATCCAGGCCTTCGGTCTCCTCCCAGCTGAGCACTTCTCCAATGAAATCCAATGTTCCACCTCCTAATTCCACCAACCTGCCGATTTTTCTCTACTCTAATCTCCCAAAAAAATATTCCAACAGCCTTTCCTCATTGTATATATGTATATCACCAGTCCACCCTCTTCTTCAAGCTGCTGACCACTTTCCAAAGAATAATCCTCCCCTTTTTTAATCCACAATTCAGCCCCTATAATCTCTCCACTCAAAACCCAAAGTCACCATATGTATATATGTATATCTTCTGCCGAGTTGTCCACTTCTCCTAATTAAAATGACCAGCCCTTATTTTTAAATTTTACTCCCCAATTTTTTGTGTGCGGCTCCTCCCAATTTCTTGTGTGCGGCTCCCCTTCTTTTATCCCCACACTCGGCTCTATGTATCTCCAGTTGTGTATGTATTCTGCCCTACTTATATTCAGCCGAGTCTTCTGTCTTCTTGTAGCCCAAGGAGTCCAATTTCAAATCATATTTAGGGCCCAATTATCATTAAAAAAAATATACTTTAAGATCTCAATTTTTTCAAACAATTCAAGTTGATCTTTAAGTATTTAATTGTGTAGCCCATGTTTTCATTTATACCAATTCGAGTTCTTAAATTTTTGGAAGTTTGCACTTTAATCTCACTTTACCATTTTTTGTACGGTTTCTATCTCTTTTCTTCGTTTTTCCTTCAAACGCATCCAAATTTGATTTTCTCCTAAAACAAATAAAATCAACACATAATTAGCAATATCATATCCTAAAACACTTACAATTATCTAAATTTAAAGCCAAGATAAGTACGCAAAACGTACTTATCAAACCCCCCAAACTTAAACTCTTGTTCGTCCTCGAATAAGATAGAATAAAACTAATGAATCAAAATAGCAAAGAACAAATATATATATATTTTTTTATTGTCAACATGTATACCATATGCCTCAATAGTCCAGATCAATTTGTACTTTAGCAAGAGTTATGAATAATAAGGTAAAATAATTTTAGTTATCTCATGCCAGATTGTCAAGTGTGTGTGTGAATAGCCAATGTCAAACTCCTACTCATGTAAATGATATATTTAACATTGTGTAGCTTATTATGCAATATCAAGCCCGAATCCCATGTGGTTACCCTAATGAATCTAATGATTTTCCTTGCATCGCTCATGGATGATCACAACTTACTGCTTTTCTCTCGAATCCCAAGGTTCCTTCTATTCATGTGGTTTCTAAATATCAAAAAATTGCATTTTTCCACACCAGGTGGTCAGAATTAGCTAAATCTGCCCAAACAATCAATGGTACGCGGTTCCCTAATCCATGCCTTTAGTATCAAAATCTTAATCAACAAGCTTATACCAAACAATATATATATATATATATATATATATATATATATATATATTTTTATTTTTATGGACGACTTTTTCTTTTTATATCCATGTCTTTTACCATCTTTGTGCAATATTTTTCTCATTTGCGTTCTATGTGACCCCTGTAGCGAGCTTTAGGTCGGTGGCTCCCAAGCCAGACGGCTTTAGGGCACCAGGTTTGAAAGACCCCTCAGACTTAATTACTCGAGTCACACAGTCAACATAAAAAAGTTAAAGATGTTTTATTGTCTTATGTGTAAGTCCGCTCTCCGTACTTGCTTTCTAATTGACCCCTGTAGCGAGCTTTAGGTCGGTGGCTCCCAAGCCAGACGGCTTTAGGGCACCAAGTTTGAAAGACCCCCCGGACTTAATTACTCGAGTCAAATAGGCATTTGAAGAGTAGAATAAGACCTTCGGGATTTTTCTGTTTTTATGCCGGCAATGGTTTATACTCGTTGACCAAGACCTCTTCAACCAATGACACATTTCAGGAACTACAGACCCTTAAAAGTTCAAGCCTACCTTCACCACTTCTTTCCACCCCCAAACTGCTCTTGAGCAAGTTTAGTTTCTAAGTTTTAAAGGTTGGGATGTCTCATCATCTAAGTTGGGATTATCAAGTCATTCCTAAGTTCAAATTGCATAAATTTGCCCCACATGTATTAAACAAATCCCTACACAAGTAATAGTCCAACAATGGCTATGTGTGCGTGAAGATGAAATCTAGCAAGTTGGAACTAGTCCATAAAATTCTTATTTTCATGCTGTTCAAAATTCAAACCAAAGCAAAATTTGATCCATACTATATCCTAGGCAATACACATGTCAACAAGTTTTTCAAATTTTTTATTCTTCCCCTTTTTTTTTTTTTACATGCTGAATAAAAAGAAAACTTTAGCAGAAAAATGGACTACCCACCCCCAAACTTAAAATATACACTGTCCTCAATGTATCAGATCAAGTATATAAAAAGTATAACTAGGAGAGGTTAAAGGACTTCCCTGGTAAATCTGAATGTGATGGAGATATGCATTCCCAAAGTTCCCTGATCATCTTCCTGTTGCAGAATCAGTCCTATCAAGGCAAAAATGAAATTTAGGCATTAGAAATGTTATTGGATGAAGATGTAAAAATAAATAAATAAAGCAAACAAATAAATAAATCAAACTAATGCATATAAAGCTGAATAAAAGAGAAGAAAATTGGGTTGCCTCCCAACAAGCGCTTGTTTATAGTCATTAGCTTGACTTTGATATGTTGGCTACTCTTCATTTGGATTTTCAAGTGGTAGGATTGTCTTCTCATTGGAGTAATCACCCCCCAATAAGCTTTCAACCTTTGGCCATTAATCTTGAACCGTCTCAAATGATCTTGTGAAACAACCTCCACTGTCCCATAAGGATAAACAGCCACAACTGTGTATGGACCTGACCATCTGGATTTCAACTTCCCTGGAAAGAGCTTGAGGCGAGAATTGAACATCAAAACTTGTTGACCAACCACAAACTCTTTTTCTTTGATATGCTTATCGTGCCATTTTTTTGTCTTTTCCTTATACAACTTGGCATTCTCATATGCCCCCAATCTAAATTCGTCAAGCTCATTTAGTTGTAGGATTCTCTTCTTTCCAGCTGACTTAATATCAAAATTCAGCAAATGTGTTGCCCAATATGCTTTATGTTCAAGCTCTACTGGCAAGTGACATGCTTTTCCAAAGACTAACCGATAAGGGGACATCCCAATTGGTGTCTTGAAGGCTGTGCGATATGCCCATAATGCATCATCCAGCTTCTTTGACCAATCAGTGCGTGATGTATTAACTGTTGCCTCAAGAATTTTTTTTAGCTCTCTATTGGAAATTTCAACCTGTCCACTTGTCTGAGGATGATAAGGTGTTGCAACTCGATGTTTGACTCCATATTTAGCTAACAATGCTGAGAATTGGCGGTTGCAAAAGTGTTTTCCTCCATCACTAATGATAGCTCGAGGTGTGCCATACCTTGAGAAAATGTTCTTCTTTATGAATTGTGTCACAACTCGTCCATCATTTGTTGGCAAAGCAACAGCCTCAACCCATTTAGATACATAATCTACAGCCACCAAAATATATTGTTGACCATATGAAGATGGGAATGGTCCCATGAAGTCAATGCCCCAAACATCAAATAACTCAACTTCTAAAATATTGTTTAAAGGCATCTCATTCTTCCTTGAGATATTCCCTTGTCTTTGGCACTTATCACACTTTTTCACTAAGGCATAAGCATCCCTAAACAGTGTAGGCCAATAAAAACCAGATTGTAAGACTTTAGCTGCTGTTTTGGTAGCTGCGAAGTGACCCCCGTATGGAGCAGAGTGACAGTGTTCTAGAATCTGTTCCTGTTCTTCTTCTGGCACGCAACGACGTATGATTTGATCTGGGCCTCTTCTATAGAGGAATGGATCATCCCAAAAGTAATGCTTAAGATCACTGAAAATTTTCTTCTTCTGTTGACTGGAATACTCTGGGGGAATCACAGCACTTGCCAAATAATTTACATAATCAGCATACCAAGGCGCTATCTCGATTTTTAAAAGAGTTTCATCTGGAAATATCTCATTGATTTAACCTGGAGGATTTTCTTCTTGCTGCTCCATGCGAGATAAATGATCAGCCACCAAGTTCTCACAACCTTTTTTATCCCTAATTTCCAAATTGAATTCCTGCAATAGAAGTATCCATCTGATAAGTCTTGGTTTTGCATCCTTCTTTTCAAACAGGTATTTCAGTGCTAAATGGTCAGTGTATACTATCACCTTTGATCCAATCAAATAAGATCTGAATTTATCAAAGGCGAACACCACTGCCAAAAGCTCTTTTTCTGTGGTGGCATAATTTAACTGAGCTTCATCTAGAGTCCTGCTGGCATAATAAATCACATGTAGGATTTTGTTCTTTCGTTGCCCCAAAACTGCTCCAATTGCATAGTCACTAGCATCACACATTAATTCGAATGGGTAACCCCAATCAGGTGAAGATAACACTGGAGCCGTGACCAATTTTTCTTTTAAAGTGTTAAATGCATCCAAACACTCCTCAGAAAAGTTAAAAAGGACATCCTTTTCCAACAGTGTGCAAAGAGGTTTGGTTATTTTTGAAAAATCTTTGATGAAACGCTGATAGAAACCAGCATGTCCCAAGAAACTTCTGATCCCTTTTACTGTACTAGGTGGAGGTAACTTCTCTATCACTTGTATCTTGGCCTTGTCCACCTCGATTCCTCTTGCTGAAATTAAGTGTCCTAAAACAATTCCTTCCTGAACCATAAAGTGACATTTCTCCCAGTTGAGCACTAGGTTAGTCTCTTTACACCTCTGCATCACTGTCTTTAAGTGACTTAAACATTCATTGAATGAAGACCCAAATACTGAGAAATCATCCATGAATACCTCAATGATCTTACCCACCATATCAGAGAATATGGACGTCATACATCTCTGAAAAGTAGCTGGAGCATTACATAGTCCAAAAGGCATTCTTCTGTATGCAAAAGTCCCATAAGGACAAGTGAAAGTAGTTTTCTCCTGATCTTCTGGTGCTATGGGAATCTGATTATATCCCGAATACCCATCCAGGAAACAATAATGTGAATGCCCTGCAAGTCTTTCCAGCATTTGATCAATGAAAGGAAGGGGAAAATGATCCTTCCTAGTGGCATTATTGAGCTTTCGATAGTCAATGCAAACTCGCCAACCTGTTACTGTGCGTGTTGGAATGAGCTCATTATTTTCATTTGGGACCACTGTAATTCCTCCCTTTTTGGGAACTACATGCACAGGACTTACCCAATGGCTATCAGATATAGGATAAATCATTCCTGCATCCAACAATTTCAGCACTTCTGCTTTCACAACCTCCTGCATGTTTGGGTTCAATCTGCGTTGTCGTTCAATTGATGGTTTGAACTCATCTTCCATTAGAATCTTGTGCATGCAAAGGGAAGGACTAATTCCTTTTATGTCAGAAATTGTCCATCCAATTGCAGTTTTGTGATCTCGAAGAACTCTAAGCAATTGATCTTCTTCATTCTCGGAAAGAGAGTTAGATATGATAACTGGAAGTGTGTTCTTCTCTCCTAGGAATGCATATCGCAGATGAGGTGGAAGTTGTTTTAACTCAAGTGTTGGAGCCTTTTGAATAGATGGTAGAGATTTCTCAGAACCTTCACTTAGCTCCAACATGGGTTGTTTTATGCATGGGGGAATTGCTTCCAAATCTCGAATGCATTTCTCCACTTTTTCAGAGGGACATGGACGTTTTCCAGAGTACATCATACAAGCCTCAAGCGGATCTTGATGGTGATCAAGCACGAACTCCTTTGTCACGACTTTGTCTATTGCATCAATTTGATAGCAGGATTCGACTTCATCCCCAAATTTGATTGCGTTGAAAACATTGATTTTTAATTCTTCATCATTGATTCTAAAAATCAATTGCCCCTTCTGCACATCAATCAATGCTCTACCAGTGGCTAAAAATGGACGTCCCAAAATGAGGGGGACGTCTTTGTCTTCTTCCATGTCCAAGATTACAAAATCTGCTGGAAAAATGAATTTATCAACCTTTACCAGAATATCTTCCACTATCCCCCTAGGGTGTTTGATTGACCTGTCAGCTAGTTGTAGGGTGATAGTAGTGGCTTTTGCTTCCCCCAAACCAAGCTTCTTGAAAAGAGACAATGGCATCAAATTAATGCTTGCGCCTAAATCACAAAGTGCATCATCCACAAACTTGTTACCAATATTGCAGGGAATAATGAAACTCCCAGGGTCTTTCAATTTTGGTGGTAACTTGTGTAATAGTCTAGCACTGCAATCCTCAGTCAACATCACAGTTTCATTCTCCTCCAGCCTTCTCTTGTTTGACAATATGTCCTTCATAAACTTAGCATAGCTGGGCATTTGTGCCAAGGCATCTGCAAATGGTATGTTGATGTGCAATTTCTTGAACACCTCCAAAAATTTTGCAAATTGTTTATCAAGCTTGTGTCTTTGCAACCTTTGTGGGAATGGGATAAGAGGTACATATGCCTTTACAGGAACAGTTGCTTTAACTTGTGGAGCTTCTGAAGCTTCTTCTTGATTTCCTTTTATTGAGTCGTCGAATTGGTCCACTTGTTCCTTTTCAGTATTAGGTACCTTCTCTGTGGCAATTGGTGGTCTCTTAACAGTTATTTCAGGTAGTTGTATACCACTTCTAGTGGTAATAGCTTGTACCTGTTCCTTAGGATTTTTCTCTGTGTTGCTTGGTAGAGTTCCTTGATTTCTGCTTGTTAATGCCACAGCCATCTGTCCCATTTGATTTTCCAAATTTTTTATAGCTGCCTGTTGTTTTTGAAAGACTTGTTCAGTCTTTGCCATATACTGTGCAAACATGTCTTCCAACAATGGCTTCCTTGGCTGCTGTTTTTGTTGTGATTGTTGATGTTGAAAACCTGGTGGTTTTGCTTGAAAGTTTCCTTCGTGACCCTGACTTTGATTGTTAGACCAAGAGAAATTAGGATGATTCCTCCACCCAGGATTATATGTATTGGAGTAGGGGTCATTTTGATACTTCTGAAAATTCTGGGCGTAGCTGACCTTCTCGCATTGCATTCCATGTGTTGAGGCTAAAGGACAGCTAGCTGTAACATGATCTGCCCCGCATCCTTCGCAAATTGGTGTTGGTTGTTGCACCATGTTCACAGGTCGAGTTAAATTGTCCAGCTTTTTTGAAATCACTTCCATTTGGGCTGCCAATTGCGTAACTGCATCGACATTGTGGACACCAGATACTTTTCTTGGAATTTCCCTTTCAGTAGGCCACATCGCCTGGTTCTCCGCAATTCTCTCATATAGTTCTTGTGCTCGGTCAATATCTAATCTCATTACTGATCCCCCTGCCGAAGCATCAAGCATATTGCGGTATTCAGGATGCATACCTAAATAAAAGATGTAAACCTGAGCATTTTTTGGTATGTCCAAATTTGGACACTTTCTAAAATAGTCCTTGAATCTCGTCCATGCCTCAGGGTAACTCTCAAGATCTTGTTGTTTGAAAGTGTGAACTTCATTTCTGATTTGGAGAACTCGAGATGGAGGGAAAAATTTCATGGTGAATTTTTGCACCATATCATTCCAAGATACAATGCTTCCAGGAGCTAATGAGCGTAGCCATTCCCTAGCATTATCTTTTAAAGTATGGGGAAACAAACGCATTCGAAAAGCGTCTGCTGACATCCCTTCGTGACTGATTACATCGCATAGCATTAAAAAGGCTTGAATGTGCTCATGCGGATTTTCAGTCGCCTTACCAAAGAACTTGATGTCTTGATGATTTTGAAATAAGTTTATGACATCAGGTCTAAGGTGGTAATTTGCCTGCCCGAATGGTGGATAAACAATAGTTTGTTGTACAGGGGTGGGCGCGGGATTTACATAATCCCCAACCAGCGCTTGAGCATTATCGTGAACTGCTCCTGGTTGAATTTGCACTTCTTGCTCATGAGGAGCAAGTGGCAATTGATTTTGATTTTGATTATTTGCCATATCCCTATTTTCTCTTTGTTCTCTTCTACGTTGTCTAAAGGTTCTCTCTATTTCAAGATCTATTGGTAATAGTTCAGGCTCGTTAAAACCTAGCATATACTACTCAATGACCAATGTAAAGAGAAAAATAAGGAATTATGAATAACCAAAACAAAGTAACAATAAAAATAATAAAAACTAAAAATCAAAATTTAATTGAATTAAAGGTAAACTAATAATTATACTAAATTCGTTACTCCCCGGCAGCGGCGCCAAAAACTTATTCGGTTCGAATCCCGCAAGTGTACGGGATCGTTGACAAGTAATAATTGTGATGAGTTGAGAGTATCGTTCCCACGAGGAATAATGTTTAGTCCTAATTACTAGTTTATCGTCGACTCAATTAATGAAAACAATTAAAATAAAAGGATGATTTTGTTTGTCTATCTATTCTAAAAATCTGCAATAAATAAAACTTAAATAAAAACAAATGTTTGGGAGTAAAATATGAATGGGGAGCATGTATTGGAATCCGAATCCACTTGTTATCACCTATCTCAATTCAACAATTCGTAGTTTAAATCATTCATGCGTTTCTTAACAATCGATAATTCACATACAATTAATTTTCTTTTTCAAGACAAATTAAATCTATCCCAAACATGAAACGAATCTATTCCTAGTCCGAATACGAATGTTTAGAACGCATTAAATCACACAATTATCAATTAGATTGCACATGTCATAGTGTTATTCCTAACATCTAGTGTTCATGTGTTGATCATGCAATGTTCCAACTTATTGTGACTTTTCCAAGACTATAACAAGTAACGATATATTTAACTGATGGTCACTCAATCAAATAATAATAACAATAAAGCATGCAAAACCAATCAAGACAACACAAAAAATTATTAAACTACTAGTTATCGAATCAAAATAAATTAATAACAAGTTTCATCTTCATCCAATACATGAAGAAATTAGCCTAGCATAATAATTGATGAATAATCAATAAAAGAATTGATAGACATCACCTATAAATTGCACAAAATAAACTGAAATTTGCCTTTACTCCACAGCCGGCTGCTGTTGAATGATCAAATCCAGGCCTTCGGTCTCCTCCCAGCCGAGCACTTCTCCAATGAAATCCAATGTTCCACCTCCTAATTCCACCAACCTGCCGATTTTTCTCTACTCTAATCTCCCAAAAAAATATTCCAGCAGCCTTTCCTCATTGTATATATGTATATCACCAGTCCACCCTCTTCTTCAAGCTGCTGACCACTTTCCAAAGAATAATCCTCCCCTTTTTTAATCCACAATTCAGCCCCTATAATCTCTCCACTCAAAACCCAAAGTCACCATATGTATATATGTATATCTTCTGCCGAGTTGTCCACTTCTCCTAATTAAAATGACCAGCCCTTATTTTTAAATTTTACTCCCCAATTTTTTGTGTGCGGCTCCTCCCAATTTTTTGTGTGCGGCTCCCCTTCTTTTATCCCCACACTCGGCTCTATGTATCTCCAGTTGTGTATGTATTCTGCCCTACTTATATTCAGCTGAGTCTTCTGTCTTCTTGTAGCCCAAGGAGTCCAATTTCAAATCATATTTAGGGCCCAATTATCATTAAAAAAAATGTACTTTAAGATCTCAATTTTTTCAAACAATTCAAGTTGATCCTTAAGTATTTAATTGTGTAGCCCATGTCTTCATTTATACCAATTCGAGTTCTTCAATTTTTGGAAGTTTGCACTTTAATCTCACTTTACCATTTTTTGTACGGTTTCTATCTCTTTTCTTCGTTTTTCCTTCAAACGCATCCAAATTTGATTTTCTCCTAAAACAAATAAAATCAACACATAATTAGCAATATCATATCCTAAAACACTTACAATTATCTAAATTTAAAGCCAAGATAAGTACGCAAAACGTACTTATCAAAAACTTGTGAAATTTAGCCCCTGTTTTGTAGGAATTTAAATTCAAATTTTAATCTAAAGTCAAAGTCAACAATGAATTTCAATAACACATTTTATGAACTCCACAATTTTTCAACCACACACTTGATTTCACGGTGGACAAAAACATGCGCTCTTTGAACTTATCAACATAGACCTATTAGTGACACGAGCAAAAATGGTAGGGTTTGGAAGAAAATGACTACATCTTGTTAGAGAATCTCAACAAAGTATTTATAAAAATGAACAATAATGAAAGGCTTTAGTAATTTACCATATCTTGGATACATACTTGATACTACAGGCCTTTCACTTCAGGAAAATGAAAGCCTAATAAAGTATCCGTCATTTGAACTAACACATTTTAATGGATCATGTTGTAAGACAGATTGTTAGGAGTCAAGAGACATGTTTCTATCACAAGACATATGTTGCATGGATTCTCTGGCGATTAAAAAATTTCATTTCATAATTTTTGACTTTACTGATCCGAACTTATGTTAACATTGTAATTGGATTTGCTGGAGGATGGAAATGCACAATTTTCCTTATACATGAGAAATCAGATTCTTTTTATTCAGTTATTCAATTAAGAATCAACTTAGGATGCGGATAATTTCGACTTTCTAGTAAATATTTTGGAAGTCAACATTCCACGATGCTAAAATAGTTGTCTTGTCTTGCAACGTTAGAACATTTTCCATTCTTTTTTTTTTTTTTTTTTCTTTCGTGTTTGTGCATTATCAAGTTAGTTGTGATCAATGTTTCCAGACTTGGCCCGATCATCAACATGATCAAAAGATTGAGCCAAGGGTCAGATGGTTAATCCGGAATCGACTCGGATATTAAATAATAGTAAAAAATATTAAAAAAGAAAATAAAAAATATATAAAATCTTGGTTTGACCCCACTGGATTTTATGTGTGATCCAGTCTGATTTTTGGCCCGAATCGCGAATTTTCGGGTCAACCATGCCAGGTTGGGTTTGAAAAGGTTGTGACCATATCACAAGTTTGATTATCATTGTAGGTAACCAGAAGCGTTGATACTGAATGCGGTCATGCAAGTACCAAGGAGCAAAAAATTGTACAAGCGATTATAGAAGCAAAAAATATACGTAAATTTTCTTTTAACAAGTCTTCCAACTTGTCATTGTCTTTTACATCACGTTGTTATAACCTTTGCAGCAAATTTCCTTTGTCTATTATTTTGGTTGGGGATGTGATGAAGGAATTTGATAATAAAATTCCTTCCCGTGACTTCGATAATTTCCAAGTCAAATTTAGCGCCTTGCCGTCTATTATATTTTGTAATGGATGGGGACATTTATTCAACATCAATATATACACACATATACGTGTGTGTGAATATGCTTAACTGATATGAGAGATCTTTATGTTTTCTCATTTGTAAATCTTACTTTAATCAATTAACGTACAAGACACGTTCTCACTATTCCCACTACTACTGCTGCCAAAAAGATACCTATTTGTATGGTTTGGATTTCTCGGCACCCTACTTAAATTTCTGATAGAAACACCTATAAGAATCCATAAAGACGACTTCTACTACTTGGAACCAACTGATCATGACATTTCGTCATTTCGTGCAATTCGGATTTAAATAATTTTTTTCGTTTTCCTATTTAAAACAATTCATTTGTTCTCTTGCTGCGATAAGACCACTAGTCAATTTTATTCCAGAAATGCTGTTCTTCGTCGGCCAGTCCAATGATTCTGATCCAGACGTATACCTGTTACAGGGAAAGCAATCGTGAATATTACATATTACAATTTTGTACGTTTATTAAATGGAGATTATTATTTTTTTACCAAAAAAGTCTGGGACGTAAACCTTTCTTTATGATATTGCTGATCATAAAATTTTTGTCTACTCGATATGACGCTCAAACATCATCTGAAAATGGTAAGAAATGAGGAAAAAATATTTTTCTACTTTTGTATTGAGGTGCTATTAATCAAATGCCGGCTACATTAACTTTTCTCAAATCTTTGGTACGTCAAAGATTAAAATTCAGGGGCATGCATGTTTAGCTCAAGTTTGAGGTACTTGTAGCACGATTCTTTTTAAGATAGATTAATATATTTGCACCCCATGATTGACCCCAACATTACCTCCCACTCACATGAGGATGGGGCCGTTCACCAAATGATGGTGGGCTCTGTAAGGATTTTAATCAATCATGTGGGTTTATATGTGAATTATTGTGTATTCAATAAAAGGCTATCAATTTGGTGAAGCCCAATTAAAGTGATCTAATAAGGATTTGATATATCGGGCTTTAATGCATCTAATTAAATGTATGGGCTTTTATGTGTAGATACCAGGCCATTACCTAATTCATGATGAGCCGGATTAGGTTAATTGGCAATTCAGTTTATAAAGTCGGTTATGGTCCCTGAATCGTACGTACTGTTCATCTTGTCTGACATCCCATCATCAGAGAGAAAATAAGGACTACGTATCGATTTAGAAGATCCAACCAACCGAATCGTTTATCGTGAATCACGTTTGATTAAGGTACGCTTCCGTTTAAGTTATTTAATTCTTGATAATTCCAACATGATGATTATTCAGATTATAGATAAATTATTATCTGTAATAAAATTTTCTAACAAGTGGTATCAGAGCCAACATCGTGTTGAATTATCAGATCTTTAAATGTGCGCATATGAAATATATTTTCTGCTGAATTTTATATGTGTACGGTTTCTGAAGATTGAATTGGAGAGTCAACCGAATATTGATGTATATACATATGCGTGTATGTTAACTGTAGATTTGGAAAATCAGTAGAATGTCTACTGCCTTAATACATAATTTTTGGGACATGTGAGTTTGGATTTCAACCAAATCAAACGTTTCTCTCTGTGTATGTGTGTATATTATATTTGGATCTGTAAATTGATTTTTGAAATCCATCGTTACTGTGTGTATGAATATGAGTTTGAAACTGTTGATTTATGATTTCCAACATGTATGCATATATCCTTCTCTCTGCCGTAAGGTTACAAGTCTGATATTTGTGGTTGTTCAAAATGGGTTTTTGAATTTGGGATTAAGATTCAGATTCGGTTTTGGAAATTAGATTCGGATTTGTGGATGAAATCGAATTGATACGTTTAACTCTGATTGCCAAATTGATTTTTCGAATTGTATTGAAATTGGATTTCTGTGTGTATATATTCTGTGTATATATATTCTGGTTTGAGATGGATGGTTTTGAGACGACGACGTCGTCGACCTGGGCGAGCAGTACCGGCGGACTTGGCTGCGCGCGGCGTCGCGCGATGGGCTGCAGCGTCGCACGCTGTATTCTGGAATGCATTGGACGTCGCCAGCAATGGCGATGCGTTTTGAGATGTTAAAGGC
The DNA here is from genome assembly GCA_963555705.1 of Ligustrum vulgare. Taxonomy (NCBI): domain Eukaryota; kingdom Viridiplantae; phylum Streptophyta; class Magnoliopsida; order Lamiales; family Oleaceae; genus Ligustrum; species Ligustrum vulgare. The sequence continues at coordinate 29,999,759 of OY743189.1, read as the reverse complement.
GGCGGCGGGATAAACCCTAGCTGCTGTAATCAGATTTTGGGACCGGGGGGGCTGGGTTGAAAATTAGAAGTCTGCAAGGACTTCTTTTGCAATTTTTAGGAAGTTATGTAAAATTGCTCATCCGGTCCTCTCCTTTGTTATGGGTTAAATGTTTAATCCTAAAGTTATAAAATCATTTAAGTTGGCCCTTAAAGTTCTGAAATTTATAATTAAGCCCCTAAGGTTATAAATTATTAAAGTTGGGGTTATAAAAGTTCCTGATTTTATATTTCAGTCCCTGAAGTTTGAATATTTTCTTAATTCAGTCCCTCAAGTTTGGGAATTTTCAAAATTGGTCCCTAAAGCTTGAAAATTCTCTAATTTGGTCCCTTAAGGTTTGAAAATTTTCTAATTCAGTCCCTAAAGTTTGAAAATTTTCTAATACAGCACCTAAAGTTCTGAAATTCTTTAATTTGGTCCCTAAAGTTTGAAAAATTTCTAATTTGGTCACTAAAGTTTGGAAATTCTCAAAATTGGTCCTTAAAGTTTGAATTTTTTTTAAAATTAAGTCCCTAAAGTTTGGGAATTTGCTAAACTGGCTCCTAAAGTTTGAAAATTTTCAAAATCAACCTTTAAAGATTGAGATTTTCATATTTTGGCCCTCTAAAGTTTGATTTTCTTTCAAATTGGGACCTAAAGTTTGGAATTTCTCAAAATTGGCCAATAAAGTTTTGGGAAAATTGTAATTTAAGCCCTTCAAGCTTAAAATTTTACAGAATTGGCCACCAAAAGTTTAAGAATATTGCAATTTAACTCTCCTAACTTAAGGATTGCTTTATTCTAAAGTTTTGAATTCTACAATTCAAATCCTAAAGTCAAATATAGATGCAAATCAATGGATTTCAGTTGCAAATCTTGGTACATCGGAATCTTTTGAGAAATATAATATTCGAAAGTAAGTTAGTTGAAGCAACATGTTGCCAAAGCAACCTCTCTTGTGGATATTAATTAACTTTGAATATTAGAAGGCATTTGTGTGTGTGTTATTTATTGCGGATATTGATCGGCCCAAAGGAAGGTCAATATTTGGCTCGAATTTCACATGCACCTGTTGTGATAAACACGTGGCAGTTATTTGGTTTAACGTGTGACCAATAAATCGGTCCAAAGAAAGGTTTATTGGTTAACATGTCTTATTGCCAGTGTTTGATCACTACACTAGTGTTTGTGTGTTATTTCATGCGGATATTGATCGGCCCAAAGGAAGGTCAATATTTGGCCCGAATTTCACATGAACTTGTGGTGATAAATACGTGACGGTTATTTGGTTTTACGTGTGATCAATAAATCGGTCCAAAGAAAGGTTTGTTGGTTGACATGTCTTACTGTCAGTGTTTGATTACTACACCAAGAGTACCACTTACAAGTCAATATTTCTGTCCAAAGACTAAATATTGATGTTGTGCTAGGTATCTTGTGATGGGCCCTACCATTATTTGAAAGTATGATTTGCATAATAAGGTATTTATGTGAGCAATTTTATTTAAGTGTTCTCTATTCGGTTTCAAATTCTGCTAGTAGTATATCTACAAGCTCAAATTTAATCCCTGTATTTATGAAATAAACTTCAAGGATCAAAACAAGAACATTAACTTTTCGTTGGCTGCATCGATCTAGACCGTGTACTAAGGATTGAGCAACCTACTCCTCTTACGGATGAAAGTTCATCTAATCAAATGAGGAACTTTGAGAAGTGGGATTGCTTAAATTACGTGAGTCTCACGATCATTAAGTGCGGCATTCTGGAAGCCTTTAGTGACATAGTATCTGAGGAGGTAAATGATGCCAATGAATTCCTTGCCGAAATTAAGAAACGTTTTGCGAAAAACGATAAGGCTGAAACAAGCACGCTTATACAAAGCTTGATTTCAATAAAGTATAAAGGCAATGGGAAAATAAGGGAGTACATCGTGTAGATGTCTCACACTGCTTCAAAACTTAAGGAACTAAAACTCGACTCGTCTAATGACTTGCTCGTGCATTTGGTATTGATATCGCTTCCTGCGCAATATAGTTAATTTAAGGTTAGTTATAACTGTCAAAGTAGAAATAGACTCTCAATGAGATCATTTCATAGTGTGCAAGCTTCTTGCACAATTCAGTCAATTTAAGGTCAGTTGTAACTATCAAAGGGAGAAATGAACTCTAAATGAGCTCATTCTATTTTGTGTGCAAGAGGAAGAAAAGTTGAAGCAGGATAGAACTGAAAGTGTTCACTTGGCAAAAACCTCTAAAGATAAGGGCAAGAAAACAAATAAAGAAAATAAAGTCGTTTAAGGGGCTATAAATTTTATTATCCCACACTTAAGTCAATTCTGAAACGGGAATTGCAACATTTTTGAGGAAGTTGAGTTTGGGGGAGAAATAAGGTTAGAGATATTGTCTTTAAGGAATAAGTTGAGGAAGGATCGGTTTCGATTCCTACTATTGCTTTTGACAATGTGCAAGTTTCTATGCATGTCATTGATCAAGAAGCATATTCAGAACCTCAACTAGACAATGTTGAAGAACTCTCATCCTAAATAAGGAAAATTTCAGAAGTACAAACTCAACAACCTCAATGACTAAAGCCATTAAGGAAATCCACGAGAGAAATGGAAAAAATGCTATTCCGGATAATTTAAATAGTATTTTTTCAAGAACATAAGGAAAATAATGGAATGGTGGAAGATGGTCCAATCAATTCCATCAGGTCATGCAGGGTTCTAACTCTCGGAAGTGGATTGATGTCGTAAATAAAGAGTATAAGCATATGCAAGACAATAAAGTTTGGGATCTTGTCCCATTACCAGAAGGTGCGAAGCCCATTGGTCTTAAATGAATTTTTAAACCAAGAGGGATTTGAAAGGTAATGTGAAAAGATATAAGGTTCGTCTTGTATCTAAGGGCTTTACACAGAATGATGACATTAATTATAAAGAGACTTTCCTTTTGGTTTCTACGAAAGACTCTTTCAAGAAAGTTAGGTTGTTGCACATTTTGACCTCGAGTTACATTAAATGGATACTAAGGTGGCGTTTCTCAATGGCGACATTGATGGGACGATCTATTTGGTGCAATCAGAAAACTTTGTGTCAGTGGACCCAAAGCTAATGGTTTGCAAATTAAAGAAATCCATTTATGTGCTCAAGCCAGCTTCCCGTTAAGGGTAATACAAATTTCATCAAGCAATTATCTCATTTGGTCTTGAGATTGATGTTGTTGATGATTGTATGTATTACAAGTTCAGTGGGAGTAAGTATATTTTCCTGGTTTTATATGTTGATTATTGCTTGCCACTAATGATATAGGTATGTCACATAAAATTATGAGATTTTTGTCAAGGAATTTTGAGATTAAAAATCTTGGTGACGTCTCTTTTGTATTAGGAATTCAGATACACCGGGATTGTTCTCGGGGTATTCTTGAATTGTCACAAAAGGGCTATATCGATAAAGTACTTAAGAGGTTTGGCATGCAAGACAGTAAATCAGGGGACAGCCCTATCGCTAAGGGAGACAAATTTAGTCTCAACTAATGCTCGAAAAGTTATCTTCAAGTTAAAGAAATGCAGAGGATCCCATATAGTTAAGCTATAGGGAATCTGATGTATACTCAAGTTTGTGTGCGTCCGGATATTGCGTACATTGTTGGGATACTAAGGAGATATTTAAGTAACCCTGGGATGGATCATTTGGAAAGCAGTCAAACATGGGTTATAAAGTATTTAAAGAGAACAAAAGATTACATGCTTACATACAGAAAATCGGATCAGTTGGAGATCATATGGTATTATGATTCCGATTTTTACTAGATGCCAAGAAAGTAAAAGATCCATATAAAGGCTACATTTATCTGCTGGTTGGAGGAGCTATTTCCGGATGGAGTGCTTAATAGACACTTTAGCTTCTTTCACTTGGCAGCACAGTTGTAGCAATTTTGGGGGCATCTAATTATGGAATATAGCTGCGAAATTTTGTCACAAGGCTGCGTATTCTGTATGGTAAAGAAAGACCACTAAAGTTATATTGTGACAATAACTCAGCAGATTTATATTTCAGTAACAACAGGAGCTCAACTAAGTCAAAATACATTGACACAAGTTCCTGGTTGTGAAGGATACAGTTCAGAGTGGACACGTGTCAATAAGAGCACATTAGGACAAACTCCATAATTGCGGATCCGCTTGCTAAAGTATTACAACCCAAGGTCTTTCATGAGCATAATACTCATATGGGTGTTGTATTTCTTAAGGATATTCGGTTTCAGTGGGAGTTTGTATTTTGGGTGCATTAGACATATTTACTGTCCTTTTGGATACAGTTTAAAGTTAAAGTTATTTACAGCTGTAAGGTTTCAGGTTTATTATCTCTGAACTCGTTTGAGGATGATCTCACTAAAGTTTGGACCAGTTGGAAATAGGCATGTTGAAGATCACATTACATGTAATTTCCATGCTACACATCCATACTTGATCCATGTCATTCAGTTATGTCGATATACGTGACCATTGAAGGTTTAGTTACGATTAATGTAGCGAAAGCCGCTTTGATCCTATGTTGATATAATTGATGGACCGGATTGTTTGGGGATGCATTCAGTAATGATAGCAAAATTCTGAGTACTCATAAGGTTATGATTGATACACAATTGTAAGGTTACACATATAGCCCAAGTGGGAGATTGTAAGGATTTTAATCAATCATGTGGGCTTATATGTGAATTATTGTGTATTCAATAAAAGGCTATCAATTTGGTTAACCCCAATTAAAGTGATCTAATAAGGATTTGATATATCGGGCTTTAATGCATCTAATTAAATGTATGGGCTTTTATGTGTAGATACCAGGCCATTACCTAATTCATGATGGGCCGGATTAGGTTAATTGGCAATTCAGTTTATAAAGTCGGTTATGGTCCCTGAATCGTACGTACTGTTCATCTTGTCTGACATCCCATCATCAGAGAGAAAATAAGGACTACGTATCGATTTAGAAGATCCAACCAACCGAATCGTTTATCGTGAATCACGTTTGATTAAGGTACGCTTCCGTTTAAGTTATTTAATTCTTGATAATTCCAACATGATGATTATTCAGATTATAGATAAATTATTATATGTAATAAAATTTTCTAACAGGCTCCACCCCCATATGAGTGAGAGTGAGGGGGTCATGCTTGTGGTGCTTGCAGCATAGTTTTGTGAAAATTTGTGGGTTCATCTTAAAATGTCAACCTTATTAAAATGAATAATCCAAATACTTATAAATTGAACTATATTTTTATATTTATTCGATGTGAGATTTTATATATTAACATGCCCCTTTAAGATGGTGGCTAATTCAACAAATCAATCTTAAAATTCGTGTACTCATTTCTTTGAGTCTTAATCAGATCAAATTACTCGTTGTAATGTAGCTTAATGAGTTCTGATATTATGTTAAGATTTGTGGATCCATCTTAAAAGGTCGACATTGTTAAGAGGGGTAGTCCAAACATTTATAAATTTCTCTATAAATCTTTATTTGAAAATATGTAATATTCCTATAAAATATAGACACTTATAAAAGTTGAGTTGCTCTTTAAGATGGAACATTAAGAGCATGTTTGGTAATGTGAAAAATTTTGATTTTTGTAGTTTTTTTTGGTTTTTTAATGAATGTGTGGTTTAAAAATGTTTGAAAAGTCAAAAATGGTGGGCTTGACTAAGAATTGATGATTGAGATTGAGTTTGAAAAATTGTGATAAAAATTACTACTACCAAACAAGCTCTAAGTCCCTGTTTGGCCCCCAATTCTTGGAAATTAATTTTTTAAAACACTCAATCTCAATCATCCATTAAGTCAAGCCCATAATATTTGACTTTTTAAACAACTTTTAATCGCACATTCTCCCAAAACTACTATTCAAAACCACAATTTTCCTCAAAAGCTTGGGACCAAAGAGGGGGCTAAGCCTCTGTTCGATAAAAGAATGTGATTTATAAATTAGTTTATATATGTTTTTGAAGTAAAATGTGTGGATAAAAAAGTGGAGAGAAAATATATGTGTTAAAAAGTGATTTTAGAAATTGTGTAATTTATTAAAAAAAAAGTACAATTACCAAATGGAGACTAAATCTTACTATGGTATCACATCACATTAAATTTAAACGAGCAATTCGATCCGATTAATAATAAAAATCGCGCATACGAATTTCAAGATTTGTTTACTCAAACGAGGCACCATCTTGCAGAGAATATTAAGGGATAAAAATTTACATCGAATGAAGATGAAAATATATACCAACTTATAAGATTTTGAAATACCCTGATGCGAACCCCTTCGGTGCGTTGACCGAAAATTCCCACAACAATTTTAATACCAACCCAAGAAAGCTAAAGTGGTAAATAAATGGATAAACACCTTAACCAAAGTTTAAATCTAACCCAAAATTCAAGGATTAAACTAACCCTAACCCAATGGAGAGAATTAAACAAATTCCAAGGTGGCGGAAATAAACAACAACACAAGAATAATAATACTCAAACAAAGTTGATTAAATTCCAAGAAGATAACAAGATCAAAGAGGTTTAACCTTACCTCAAGAAGGGGGTCTTCAAGACCTAGCTCTCAAGAGCAATTTTCTTAACATCCAAAGTTTTTACAAATGAACAAGAAATGTGAATATAATGTACAAAATGGGAAAAATGTGCAATTTCGGTATTTACAAGAAAACCCCCGTTTTTGTGGAAATTGCAAGAAAAACCCCTTTTTTTGTAAAATGAAGTGTTTCGGTCGACCGAACTTATTTCGGTCGATCACTGGGTCGACCGAAACTGGACTTTCGGTCGACCGCCACTCAGCCGAAAATGCCTGAGGCTGGAACAAAATTTCTCTGCAGACTTTCGATCGACCGGAATGATTTTCGATATATCGAAATTGACTGATTCCAATTTCTTCTTCTTTTTGGCTCCAACTTTATTCTCGGCTTCTTTTCTTGATCTATTCACATTGTTTAGCCTCGAATCTTGAACCTCTTCAACTTCGGATCTCGTCATGGGTCCCACAGGCATGTGCATCGAGGTTTGACTTTCCCGATTCTCATCATCCCCTCCCTATTGAAAAGGATTCGACCTCGAATCTTGCTTGAATGCACTGTCGTGAAACTCCTTGAACTTTGATCTTGCAATATTGTGTACCACAGGTTCATGCAATGAAGTTGGACCTTCGCGATTCTCATCATCTCCTCCTTCTCGAAAGAGATTCGACCACGAATCGGCACCTACAATAAAAATAGAAAATTCAGACACAATAAATGTAACTGAAATTTCATACTCACCGTGCAAAATCAATTTGTAGACGCTGCCAAGAGTTTGAGATGCGCCAACACCACAGAGTAGTTGTTTGGATTTTATTTGATCGGGGGGTCGCTCATTCCACGAATGGGAACACATCCGGCCGCCTGGATCAAACGGAATATGTTTCCCACCATGGTTGGCATCGGACGCGCATTCCAATTCCCCTAAATGGAAGCTCGAGCCTCCTGCAAAGGGGCTTAACCAAAGGTGCATTCTCGTGCCCACCTAAACCAATTCTTTCTTCGATAAACATGTGCATAAAGTTCAACAGAGTTAATAGGATAAAGTCACAAGCATCTTTAAGTGGAGAAAACTTGCTAATATGATGAACAATTAGATTATAAGCAAATTTAACAACCACAAAATTAGCACCAATTTCGTGCAATTGAACAACTTCCTGAAAGAAAATATTAGCTATGTTGATGACCTTGTTGGTTTCGTTATATGCAATCAAATGCGACGTTTTAATACTCCTACCAACAATCACAAAAATAGCATCATTTTCTTTCTTTATTCCAAGTAAACCCACTATAAAATTCATAGAAATAGCAGTCCAAGGTTTACTCAGGATGGGCAAATATGCATGGAATTCTTGGGGCAAAAACTTGAGTTTAGCCAGTTTGCAAGTTCGGTATTTACTACAAGTGCAAACATGTTCAACACCAAGCTTCAAAGTAGGCCAATAAGATTGATCGCATAATACCCCTAAGACCCCGTTGATTTTAAATCGCCCCATCAAACAACTATCACGTGTCTCTCCCATTAGCAATTTGCACATGGCACATTTAAAAAGAAACAATCCAATTTTCCAAAACAAATAATTATCATACTCATAGAATTCATCAAAATATCGCTCACAACATGATTCATAAATGTTTAATAAATTTGGATTATTAACATGCATACCCTTAACATGTTCAAAATAAAATGAGGGGGTATCAAGAAATGTTAGAAGTGAAGTCCTATTATCAGCAAGACATCTCAATAAATTTCTCCCATGAACTCCATTAACTAGCAATTCCTTTGGAGAGTCAATATGCAAGTCAAGCATATTTTCACAGAATAAGAATTTATCATGCCAATGATATGTACTATATGCAACATTTTTACAAAAAGATTTGGTACTTATGCAATTGGGCACATGCAAAAAGTTGCATTTACAAATTAAGCACTCATCATGACAATGATTCTTACCACATGTTACATTTTCACAAGTCAACAACACACTTGTCAAATCTACATCAAGATCATACAACCCTCTAATGTATTCAAAACAAAATAACCTTGCATTCAAAGAAATGTTAGGAGCATACCTCCTAGATGTTGCATTGGTTATCCCATTTTCTTTACCTCGGTTGTACTCGTTGTTGTAGGAAAATGTTTCCATGAATTTCTTCCATAAGGCATGCTTTTGGAGTTCTTTGTTGCCTTGATAAGTTGGCCTCACAATTTCTTGCAACAAAGACATGACAAAACTAGGGAGGGAAGTATTAGAGTACTCAAGAGTAAAGAACATTTCGGGGTAATCTTTTCTCTCAATTTTCTTGGTGGCATTCATCATTTCCTCACATTTTTCTGAGGTAGAATCCTCAACCCTCGGTTCTTCTCTTACCTCTCATTTTTCTGGAGTCGTGGCTCCAACTCTCACCGCCTCTCCTTTTTCTAGGGACGTGACCCCAACTCTCTTGCTCTCATTTTTATTTTCTTCAATTTTATCAATTGAAGGTTCTTTTGTTTTCCTATCCTCCCCTTCTTTCTCTTCTTTTTCCTTCTCCTTCTCCTTTTCTTCCTCGAATTCCTTCTTGAGCTTCATTTGATCTTTGCATACTTCTTCCGAGCTCAAAGATAGGATCACAACCTTTTTTTCATTCATTTTGAAGCTACACCGGTTCCTCCCCCTATTAAGATTCACATTTCGCTCACGTTGCCAAGATCTCCCCAAAATTATGTGAGTAGTGTACATGGGAACTACATCACATATCACTTGGTCACAATAGGATCCAATGTTGAAGGCAAGAAGAACTTGTTCACTCACTCTCACTCCCCCATCGTCACCCAACCTTTGCAATACATAGGGATTAGGATGCTTCATAACCGGTAACCCCAATTTCTCCACCCTACTAGCACTCACCAAATTAGTGCCAATCTCCCCATCTATCATGAGACTACATGGTTTATCACTCACTAGGCACCTAGTGTAGAAATTATCCTTCCCATGTTCCCCCACCTCATTAGTATGGGCCATAGATTGTGGTGGCCTAGCATTTATCTCCAACACTCCCTTCTCATTATCACCCCTCCTATGGAATGATGGACTTTTCATTTTTGTCTTATCAATAATATCATCAATTCCCTCTCCACTCCTATCTACCCATTCTCTTCTCCTCCTATTCATACTCCATTCTTCTTCCACTTCTCCACTTCTACCCATTCCATGGAATGATGAATTTTGCATTCTCGCACTATCAATATTTTCATCAACTCCATTTCTCCTACCTTCTAACCACTCTCTTATTTTCCTATTCCAACTCCCATTTTGTTCACCATCCCTTTCATCATCCCAAGCATCCCTTCTAATTTTCCTATTCAAACTCCCATTTTGTTTTCCACTTCCATCCTTATACACAATGTTCCCAAATTTATCCCTCACCCTTCTTCTACTACATATAATTTCTTCATCTCCCCTATTTGATGTACTCTCCCCTCTTGTCCCTAAATTTTCCAACTCACCCCCACTTTTCTCCATTTGTCTAGCCATGGTGGTTGAAAGATTTTCCAACAAGTACTTCAAATCTTGAGTTTGGGAATTGAAAATGGACATGGTGTGCAAGTGTGAAAGTGTTCTCACAAGAAAATATTTCTCTCGTGTTTCATTCAAATTTGGCTTTTACCCTCTATTGAACTCACCACTCTTGCATTTTTCCACTCAAAATCTCCTTTCTCAAGTTCTCCAAGGAAGGTAATATACTAAACAAAGTATAATTCTTGTGGAGTTAAAGAAATCACCAATAAGGAAGAAGGAATTTAGAACAAGTAGACACAAATAGCAAGTAGAATTTATGTGCTTGATATACTCAAAAGGAACAATATCTATGTAGGATAAGATGCTAGGATCACAATTTCAACAATGGGATTGAAAAACCACAAGTATTAGACAATGCATATATGTAGAGCAATAAGCACATAGAGTGTAAATTTTGAATTAAGCGATTTATCAAACACCTTGTACTCAATTTTTGAATGACCTTGAATATGGATAATGTGGATATATGAAAACTCCCACAACACAATTGTGGCAAGAAGTGAATGATCAACAATTATCCAATAGATGAAGCAAGTGATATATGGAATAAAATGTTGATAACACAATCTCAATAATGGGAATTGGATAGCCCCAAGTAATTAGCAATATATGGGAATTAAACAATAAAGCACTAATGGAGTAATTTTCATTGGGACATTTATCAAACACTTTGAATACACAATTTGGAAAGTGTAGGTTTTGTAGTGAATGAATATGAAATTCCTCCAACAAACTCACAATCAATATACCCAATACATAGAATTAACAATACACATGAGCATATCAATTTTCCCCAATTTTTCTTGAATTTTCGGAATTTTTTTTTTTTTGACAACAACAATATGTAAATGATAGGTTTACCAAATTAGAGCCAAGCTCTGATACCAAATGATGCGAACCCCTTCGTTGCGTTGACCGAAAATTCCCATAATAATTTTAATACAAACCCAAGAAAGCTAAAGTGGTAAATAAATGGATAAACACCTTAACCCAAGTTTAAATCTAACCCAAAATTCAAGGATTAAACTAACCCTAGCCCAATGGAGAGAATTAAACAAATTCCAAGGTGGCGGAAATAAACAACAACACAAGAATAATAATACTCAAGCAAAGTTGATTAAATTCCAAGAAGATAACAAGATCAAAGAGGTTTAACCTTACCTCAAGAAGGGGGTCTTCAAGATCTAGCTCTCAAGAGCAATTTTCTTAACATCCAAAGTTTTTACAAATGAACAAGCAATGTGAATATAATGTACAAAATGGAAAAAATGTGCAATTTCGGTATTTACAAGAAAAATCCCGTTTTTGTGGAAATTGCAAGAAAAATCCCGTTTTTTTGTAAAATGAAGTGTTTCGGTCGACCGAACTTATTTCGATCGATCACTGGGTCGACTGAAACTGGACTTTCGGTCTACTACCACTCAGCCGAAAACGTCTGAGGCTGAAACAAAATTTCTCTGCAGACTTTCGGTCGACCGGAATGATTTTCGATCGACCGAAATTGACTGATTTCAATTTCTTCTTCTTTTTGGCTCCAACTTTATTCTCGGCTTCTTTTCTTGATTTATTCACATTGTTTAGCCTCGAATCTTGAACCTCTTCAACTTCGGATCTCGTCATGAGTCCCACGGACACGTGCATCGAGGTTTGACTTTCCCGATTCTCATCATACCCTTCTTAATAAGATTAACCTTGGAACCTTAAGTCTTGTTATCTTCCACTCAGTAATAAATTAAAGATTAAGATTGAAATCTTCCAACTTATTCGATTTTAATTAGCCTAAATGCCAAAAACTTAAGCTAGTGAACTCAGCCTTTGGACAAGTACTCCAAGATGATTATGAAAGGCCAACCACTAAATTAGACTTTGTGCATTATTCAAGTTCTTTGATCGATCCAAATCATATAAAAACATAATAAATTTATTTTACTATAGTATTCAACAAGTTCTTTAGATGTAAACCATAATAAATTTTTTAATAAAATGCTCGACGCCCATAATTTTATTAATAAAAAAATGGCGGTGAAACTCAAATTCAAGGTCTTTGTCTACTCTATACTATGTTGTATCACTTCGTCTAAAACTTTAAATTATAAGAAAGGATAACAAATGATGTCTAGATTCTCGACAAGAGAGGAACACGGTTGTCATCTAGAAATGCCCAAATCTTAAAATTGAGAGTGTGTTTGATGTTGTTTAAAAAAAGTTTTTATGGTTTTGAATATATAGTGATTTTTAGGAAAACGTGTAATTAAAAAGTAGGAAATCTTTTATAGGTTTTTGACTTTTGTATAATGTTATTTTATTGATAAATGTGTAGTTGAAAAAAAGAAAGAGAAAATCACGATTATAAAATAATAAAAATCAAATAGGGGTTGAATCTTAAATTGGATTTTACTCGAAATATCCTATCAATCCTCTTGAAACTGTGCTTGATTTCAAGCTTGAGTTCAAACACGAGAATAATTAACTTTTAGTCGAGGTAATTCAAGTCTTACCAAAATATTGGGTAGTTTGATAAAACTTGTGATAACAGTACATTGTTGTATATTTAAAATTGAAATGTAGCAGGGAAGTCGGTTGTGACCCTCAAGACGTAGATTATACATTTTTTAAAAAAAATTGAAGTTTACTTAAAATTGAAATTTGATCAGTTAAAAAAATAAAGGTTAATAAAATTTTATATCAACGTGCTTATAAATATTATATACAACTGACACACCCATCCAACAGAAACTTCTCCAATAATGGAAATCCTCTGCACCCTCTTCTCCTACGCAGCAACTGTACTCATACTCATCTTCACACTCTTTTCACTGTTCATGCTCAAAATCTTCATTGGAAAATCAATTTTCAACAAGAATTATCCACCAGTACTTGGAACTGTATTTGATCAACTCTTCTACTTCAACAGGCTATATGATCAACAAACAGAAGCCGCTAAAAAACTTCACACTTTCAGGCTTCTTGCTCCAGGTCAAAGTGAAGTATACACAACTGATATCAGAAATATTGAGCATATTCTTAAAACTAATTTCTGGAAGTACTCCAAAGGTGAGTATAATCAAGAAATATTTAGTGACTTGTTTGGCAGTGGGATATTTGCAGTGGATGGGGATAAGTGGAAGGAGCAGAAGAAATTGGCAAGTTCAGAGTTTTCTACTAGGGTTTTAAGGGATTTTAGTTGCAGAATTTTTAGAGAAAAGACTGCAAAATTGGTTAGAATTGTTCATGGGTTGGCTCTGACTAAACAAGCCTTTGATGTACAAGTAAGCTTCTCTTTGGTTTATAAAATGGTTTAATATTTATAATTTTGAGGTAAAAAGTAGTGTTTGAAAATTGAAGGGGGAAAATGTATGTGGTAAAAAAGTGGTTTGAAAAATTGTTTAGTTTATGAACATGTTTATAAATCATTTTTTAGACTTTACCGGAAACATGCTAAGTCGTATATGACCCTATAATTATTGAGTATACAAATGGTTACAACTTAGAGCTTGTTTGGTAATGTGAAAATTTTTGATTTTTGTAGTTTTTTTTGGTTTTTTGATGGATGTGTGGTTTAAAAATGTTTGAAAAGTCAAAAATGATGGACTTGACTAAGAATGAATGGTTGAGATTGAGTTTGAAAAATTGTGGTAAAATTTTTACCACTACCGAACAAGCTCTTACAACCTGTATGTAATTGGGTTGTAAGCTTTTCCTTGAGATCATTCTAGTACTCCACTGTACCGAGACTCCGTGCTCTTGGTCGATAAGGAACTGCAAAAGGGTCAATTAATTGGTTTTTTGGGCTTTATTGCAAGGTGGCAGTTTGTACTCTTGGAGTAATAGCTAGAAAACTTCGATTCCACCATTTCAGACAGACATACATACAACACAATGATTCTGATACATATAGTCTTTGTGTCTACCAGGCTGATGTTTTGCTTTATAATATAATAATTGACTTAATTGCTATAGGCTTTTCCGTCTGAAACTCACTCGGGCCCTTGTATTTCTTAAAAATAACAAAAAATTAAAAGAAAAAAGAATGATTGCACTCCACACTACTTTTACATTCCTCAACATTAAAATTTTAATTGATTTTTACTTCATTTTCTTTTTCCTTTTCAAATCCTACAGTATTCCAACTAACTTCGAGCAACTATCGCCATGTCACCTCTCTTTTCCTTTGGTGAGGCTCTAGCGACCTACGTAGCCAGGATAAGTGTGTTGTTGTAAGACATCATCATTGAACTTTCATCAATTTTATAACGTAGTTGATGAAATGTTTGATTAAATATGATTAAAAATATCATAAAAGTTTAAAGTGTCAAGACGAGATACTAAAATTAAGCCCTAGGTATCTTAAAAATCCGAATAATATTATCTTAAGTATCATGTTGTGATGTTTTAAAATATCATGGTATGATACTATTTTCGAAGAATGTAAATTTCAGTAATATATATATTTTTGGAGTATTAATCAATCATACTTTTAAATGATGTAAATTTCAGTTATAATATCAAAAGTTGGATAATTGCCTAAATGCCCAAAAAAAGGGGAAAAACTGCTAGATCCACCCCCACCAAACATGGTTTATCCCTGTATGATTTGACCCCTCTTGTTCTTGTTGATATAGTGAAAAATCTTTGGCAATTTGACGAGGTTTTAACATTAAGGGTGAACCATGCGTTTCTGATTTTAACTTGGCTACATTGCTATTGTAACTCGGTTTAATCTGTAATATAAGATTACTTGACTACAATTCTTTGCAGGGGTTGTTAATGAAATGCACCTTGGACTCTATATTCAAAGTTGGTTTTGGAGTGGACTTGAATTGCATGGAAGGATCAGACAAAGAGGGAAGTGAATTCATAAGGGCTTTTGATGATTCAAATGAATTAACATATTGGCGCTATGTCGATCCATTTTGGAAGCTTAAGCAGTATTTAAACATTGGCAGTGAAGCAACCCTCAAGAAGAACATCAAATCCATCCACAATTTTGTTGATGATTTGATCAGTACCAAGAGAAGACAAATGGAAATGCAACAGCTTGGTGTAAGTGTTTTATTTTATAAACAATATATTCGTAGAATAAATAAATCGCATCTAGCAAAAACGAGGATTTTGAGGATTCGAGGGTTGACTTAGAGCATCTTTAATGGGAGGATCGGTTTTGCTGGAGCAACAGTACCATTTTGAAAGAGAGAGAAAGTGAAGGTGGACTATAGTCCATGAAGAGGGAGAAAAGAAATGAAAGATAGATCCACATAAACAAAGATCAAGGTCTTGGCCAAGGTCTATCTGCAGACTTTTGTCTCGACCCTGTGCAACTTTTTGATATATTTTACTAATATCTTGATTACCACATGGACAAAAAAAGAAGGACGGATCCCACCATTAAAGATGCCCTTATTGGTTAGACGTTCATGTATGCGGTGTGCCCACACCCGATCATGGGTTTGAATGATCCTACCACCCCTCCCCCTTCCTCCTTGTAAAAGAGAGGAAAAAGAAAAAAAAATTATATATATATATATATACACACAACAACAACAACAACAACAACGGGGATTTTGGGTAAAACTCACCCTTAAAATCAGCTTGTAATTAAGGTGAGGGTGGTCACTCACAGGTTCGTTACACAATCTAACAAAAATCACTTCCGAGAAGAAAATCGTAGAAAAACCCACAAAAGTTTTTGCTCAGACGAAGGTAATATAATATTTATTATTATCTTGCAATCAATTTGCTAAATATACTTGCTAATTATACTTTGATGATTGAAGAATGACAAGGAGGACATACTTTCAAGATTCTTGGTGGAGAGCAAAAAGAATCCACAGAGGATGACCAATCAATATCTAAGGGATATTATTCTCAGCTTCATGATTGCAGGCAAAGATACAACCGCAAACACTCTTTCTTGGTTTATTTATATGCTTTGCAAGAACTCGATTATCCACGAAAAAATTGCAAAAGAAGTGGGAGAAATTATCAGTAGTACTCCATGGAAAGAAGCTAGTACTGTAGATGATTTTGTGGAATGTATTACTGATGAAGCACTTGAAAATATGCATTACCTTCATGCTGCGTTGACTGAAACCTTGAGGCTTTATCCTGCAGTTCCTGTGGTAAGTTTTGCCGAGACTTTTGACGTATATTTGAATGTTCGACTGGACGATTTGAACTCAAAATCTTTGACTATGTTGAACACCTGGTATTAAAGATTAGCGTTTATTTGTTAAACTTGTTTACATTTCCTCGAACCACTTTTTAACTACATATTTTACCTCGAAAAAATCGCAATCTTTGTCTACAAAAAAGAAAAGTTTTACCAAACCGAGGAAGTTTAAACTATAAGAGACGCGATAAATTATCAGAAAATTCTCTCATCGTCCACTTTATGGTACGAAACGAATAACTAAACGTACTTATCGTCTTAGTATCATGTTCATATTGTTGTATTGAATGATTCCTTTTGGTTACATTCTGTTCATAGGATGGGAGGTGCACAGAAACAGATGACACTCTCCCAGATGGATTTAAACTGATGAAAGGAGATGGTGTATACTACATGGCTTATGCAATGGGCCGAATGAACTACATATGGGGAGATGACGCTGAAGATTTTAGGCCTGAAAGATGGCTCAAAAATGGGATCTTTCAACCCGAATCACCCTTCAAATTCATAGCATTCAATGTAAGTACCTTCTCTTCTCCTAGCAATATACTTGACTACTTGTAGCTACAGCATGAGTATTTACTCGACTGTCACTTAGTATTGTTGAATCCTCTCATTTAAAAGCTTGTTTAACCAAGTAGATGATGACAAATTGGGAAAGTTCAGAAAATCAAAAGACACTTTTTTAGGATGGCTAGACTTTTTTCATCTGGGACCCATAGCCGCCTTTCTTTGATTTGACAAAAAACTCGTTAAAACGAGTATCAAACAACGCTAAGTGAATTTTACTGTTTTCTTATGAGGGTATATCAGGTATTCTATACATGCATCCAGTCGTCCTGATATTCTAGTTATTATAAAAAAAGGTGTAGCCCACACCCTGAGGGCCCGAACCGAGATGTTCTAGTTATTATAGCCTTTCTTTTGTGAGAGACAGACTGAGAGGCGTGAAATCGCTAATGAAATCAGTTCTTGTTTATTTATATATTGAAAACCTACAAATCTGTTCACTTCTAGAACATTTCTGATTATGTTTTGCTTAATATTGCTCTCGTAATTAAGAATCGAGCATCAAAAAGTAATAATATTTTGGTTGTTTTGGTTTTCAGGCCGGTCCACGAACATGTTTGGGGAAAGATTTTGCTTATAGGCAAATGAAGATAGTTTCAGCAGCTCTTGTCCACTTCTTCCGGTTCAAATTAGAGAAGGAAACTGAGAATGTGACTTATAGGACCATGATTACACTTCATATAAAAGGAGGCCTTAACATTCATGCACTTCCAAGAACAGGTTTTGTAAAGGTCTGAGATGTAAATCACCAGTTATATGAACTCTGTATACCACCATCCATTTGAAAATAAATTGTATCAAGAAGTTATCTATGAAGAATTTGTGACAAATGACATGACCAATATTTGTTGAAGAGGTACAGGATATGTGACTGCTAGAGTATCACATTACAACCTTACCAATATATAGTTGGATAGTATATCGATTAGCATGTTTGGCTAAGCTTAAAAAAGTAGTTAAAAGCATATTTTCGTAACATGTGAGGTGATGCTTTTCAAATAAATAAATAAAAAAAAAAACGGTGCTTTTGAGCACGTTTTAAGCTTGGCCAAACATGTTATTTCAATTCGCTTGGGATTTTTGTGTTCTTAAACATGTGATCAGCTTATAAGTCAATTTGAAGAAAAAACATAGAAGAGAGGTTAGACCAAGTTGATGATATTTCCCAACTTCGAAGTCAATCTCCCATAGGATGACTTTGTTTGTCCTGCTTGGAAATACAAGTATCACAAGAGCATTGAGGTTTTGAGATTTATAATGGCCTTACTAGTTACGTAATTATTGGTGCTAATTGTGACAACCCCAAAACCCATCATCTAATAACTATCATTTATTTGAAAATTTGGATAAAATTTAAAAAAATTGACGCGCATAATCTCAGATGTTGACACGAAAATGACTAAGGCTGCACTGCCGAGTTGGTGTCGACACCAATACAGATGTGTGTCGAAACCATCCCTATTTACGAGGAAAATAGTTTTGGTATTGAGATTTAGGGCTTTGGTGTCGACATGTAATAATTAAAATCATCATTTTACTTGAAACAATAGCTCTGAAAATATAAAACTTACTTCATAGATAAGTTGTAAAATATAGTACAGCCGAGATTTTAGAAAGAGATTACAAGAACTCAAAACTTTTCTTCCTTATTTTAACAAAAAACAACTTAACACAAACTACCTTACTCGATTTCCTCACCGGGGAAATCATTGGAATATTCATATTCCATAGTATCGATGTCATGGAAGTCTACATAAAAGAGAGAATGTAGAAAACGAGTTAAAGCAAGAAAGTCCCGGTACACCTGCCACGTGTGGATTTCAATCACATACATAAAATATAGCCCATCAAATGACTTGATCCATTCCCGAGAGATTACTTCAAAATTGTCATAACGCAGCATCTACAAGTTGAAAACATGAATTGATAATTCAATGAGTAATTTGAGACACATGCAAGTACTTTTCAAAAAGTATGATTTCATGGCTCAATTATAAATTATCTCCTCTACCACAAAGCGCTTAATAATTTATACAACATGAATATCGATAAATGACCATTATAAACATGTTATTTAGGATTTCATAATCCTCTAGGACTTCTACATCCTCTCATCTTTCCCTCTATTCGACTCCAACAGAGTTACTAGATCACCATGTCGATCGCCGGAGCCTTGGAGTTGCAAAGTCCTCACGACACACATCGATATCCAAACATTACCATTTGCTTAGCAAGGGGGTTAGAATTCAAATTTATAATCATTACTTGAAAATGCTCATTTTGTGAATCATATCACATTCAATATCATCATCAATGTGCATCAAAAGCATTTTATCACATATTAAACTTGCACGTGATGAAACATGTAAAGGGTATATCGAATACTCACTGTTTTTTATGATTATATAATATTTATCAATCTGAAATTCATCAAATAACTTCATATCATGAACAGAACTGAAAATAGAGGGGGGTCTACATAGGTGTTGATACCATGTTCATCGTTCTTCGTTTGGTGTCAACACCAAACGTAGTTTTAGAAGCTGGAACTTCATTTCAGTGATCCTCTTGATCTCCAAACTTCATATTTTGATAAATAACTTTAGGAAAACATGTTTGAAGATCAAATAGGACAACTTGAATGAATCAAAACATAATTTTTTTTTCCAAGAATCACTACCTAGGGTTTTTGGATGGAGAAGGGATTTTCTGCGACGTTTCAATTTGGATTCACGTGTTGTTAAATTTCAAAAAATCATGTATTTATAAGGTAACAGAGGTGTAGGGAAGCCAGGAATTCACAGGTGCACTGGGTTGGGGCTTTCCTTCACCATTAAGGTTTAATAATTACCAAGCATAAGGTGTAACTTCTTCCCCATGCAAGCTTGAGTTGGAAAACGACACTTGGAGAGTAAGACAAGCTATGGTTGCAGTGGTGGCAGCCTAAGTGTCCATCTCATGGCTGCTGATTTGGTTTTTCCAAGTTTTGAGTAGCTGAGTTTGAGTCCATTTTTGAGGTAGTAAATGAGATTTGAATTGGGAGTTTTTGGTGTCATTTCAAAGTACTTATATAGTACTTTCATATATAAAAAAAATTCGCAGGATTTGGATAACGGAAGAAGAAGTTTTAGCGTTCCAAAGATAGCCCCTTGAAACTGCCTTCTCGAGTCGTGCGATGGAGCATCCATCTTTGAAAAATTGTTGAGGACGGTATACTAATCAAAATGATGAACAGATTTCAGATTCTCGAAGTTCACTTCGAGTACTTATCCGTATATATAAGATATGCAATTATTCGAGGTCGGAAGAGTTCAAACGAATTTCCTAAAGATAGACGTTAAATCACAATTTTTATTTCTAACATAGGTTTCATTTCCTTTTCTAATTTCCTATAAATTTAAATAAAAATTCTAAAATATATTTATTACGTAATAATGAGTAAAATAAGGACGTCATAATTTTTCGGGACATTACATTGATATAAATTTGAATCAATAAATCTAGGGAGATATTCTTTATAGACATTTTTAACTGACTTTGCGACATGACACATCTTGCAAAATAAACAATCATTTTCATTAAGGGTAATTTTGACATTTTGATAGAAATGTCTATTTTACTAAAGTTATTCTCTACCAAACCTATTTAATTAAAAACTCCATTTTCATTCTTCGATCTCCTAGAGTCTTTGAGCCCATTGATGAGATGATGGATTTGAAGGAGGAGGAAGGAAAAAAGAAGACGTAGAAAAAGACTTGCAAGAAAAATCGGTTGAAAGCCTTTTGGTTTTTGAGTAACACAAAATAGAGATATAGATATTTGTTCTCCTACGCGTTGCATGCAAGAGAACAAAAGGCAAAGCTCATATATTGTCAGTCGCAATTATGCGGCTGACAACCTTTTTTATTTTTATTTTTATTTATTTTATTTTATATATATATATTATATCGTAACCTATATTTGGTAATTAAAATAAATTGATTTATAAATCAATTTATAAATTACATAATTTTTTAAATTACTTTTTAACCACACATATTTTCTCTTTTCAATTTTCAACCAATACTTTTTTACCTCAAAATTATAAATAAATCAATTTATAAATAAATAGTATTATCAAACAAAGGTACATTTGCCTGTTAAATTCATTATTCATGTACATTTCATTCACCCATTCAAAAAATACACTTCATTCAGAAAAATAAATAAATAAAGGATAAAAATATTTTCAAAGTTTGTTTATTTCTTTTTTTGTTGAATTCTTTGGTAAGTCATTTTTTCTTTATTTACAAAGCAAAGTATGTATTAAATGTATTGTGATGTTTTGAATATCAAACTTAATTTACAGTGTTATTATGAATATTAAATGAAATTTAACATATGTAGTATATTAAAATTTATTATGACAAAATAAAAGATAAAAATAATACATGACAAAAAATCAAATTATAAGATAAAATAAGTAGAAAAAATATTTGTTTCGTAAATAAAATAAACTGATTTATAATCAATTTATAAATTACACAATTTTTCAAATCACTTTTTAATCACATATACTTTCTCTCTCCTATTTTTAACCACTATTTTTAACCTCGAAATCATAATTAAACTAATTTATAAACTAAACAATATTATCAAATAAAATTTACAATATAAAACAAAAAATATAAAGAAAAAAATTTAAAAAAAATGTTAAAGGTGTAGCCAAAAGGTTGAGACCAGCACTACACGCGCAAGAGAACTGGACTGTAGATATGTATTTGTATTTGTAAAATAGGATAGGATATAACTAGATTAGTTGTCAAGTTTCAATTTGTAAAGTAGAATAAAAAATTATAGTAAAAAATTTGTCCTCAATGTGGAATCTCAAATTTGTAGTAAAGACATTTAAGTCCAAAATTTAAGAAGATAGATATCATTAAAAATTGGAACTTTTTTACAAATGATAATGTAAAAATGGACATATTATGTAATTTCCTCTTTAAAAAATTATGTAATTTTTATTTTGGTTTCAACTAAGGCGTGCTGAAGGATTAGTGGGTTATTGATTGAGGGTGATTGTGTGGGCCTACAACTTGAGAATGAAGGCTTTAAGTGTTCTTTTACATAATAATTATAATTTATAAATTAATTTATAAACAATATATTTTTTCAAATAATTTTTTAATCATATATATTTTCTCTCTCTAATTTTTAACCACACATTTTATCTAAAAAATAACAAAAAACAAAAAAAAAATCTGGGGGCTGAAAGCCGCCAAACACATTCAATTATGCTCATATGTCGGCAGATGGGCATCACAATCAATGTCGTCATTTTGACAATGTTGTTTAAAAATATGTTTTTGTTAATATAATTTTTTAAATCATTTTTTAGTCTGCGTTTGACAATTGTGTAACACACAATTTTAATCAACACAATTTTCAATATCATTTTTTAATCACATATATTTTTCGAAACCACTTTTTAACCATAATTTCTACCTCGAAAATACAAAAAAGTAAAAATAACGGTGGCTACTTAACCGCCAAAAACAGGCTTAATCACACACATTTTCTCTCACTGTTTTTTAACCACATATTTTATCTTAAAATATAAAAAATATTTTTAAACATAAAACTTTTAACAAATAGAGCCATACTATATTTACCTTTAAGCATCTTTCTATTTCTTAACATTTTTGAATGAATTATATTTTCTTTATTTCTTAAGTAAAAAGTTAGTATTCATTTTCATTGTAAATAAAAATTAATTTTAAAATAAGTAAAAAATATTTGAACACATGCTTGGTAAGCTTAAAAGCAAGTCTAATGGTCCGTTTGACACGACTTCTATTTTTTATAGAAGTACTTTTTGAAAATTTACCTTCATTTTTGTTCAAAAGCTAAATTTTAAAAGAGTTTACATCAAAAGTACTTTCTGAAAAATTAGAAATTGTAATGTGCCCACAATGGGCACAATAAAAGCTCCTCTAGAAGAATTATTACCAACTTTTCCAAAAAATTCTCTAATTGATGGAAACAATTTTTGAAGAATTATTAAATCGTACAAAATTAACTTTTAACTTCTCAAAAATTATCCCGAATAATCTCTAACTCCAAGTATCTTTATTGATGGATTAGCCCATGTTTAATATAAATTAAAATCAGATTTTAATAAAAGTTGATGAAATGTATGGTTAAAAAATTGTTAATCTCATAAAATGTATGATTAAAATTAATTATCAACTTTGACTCAGAATCAAACGGGGTTTATTTAAATTTTAAACAATGATGCTATACGTATAGATCTATACATACAAATATTACAATGTAGCAAAGAAACGAAAATTCTAAGCCAACATTTTTTTTTTACATGTTTAAATGACATGTTCGATGTGTTATCTTGACATTGATTGATGCCGAGGTGATATCTCAGGGCTGATCTAGTGCCCATATGAGCACTAGATATGGCACCCACTCGACAAGTGTCGAGTGGGTATTGGATATGGGTGGATGGGCCCCACTGCCCACCCACCCATAGGGGGGAGGGGTAAGGGGAGTATGGCCCACAAGTGGGTTTGATAACAAACCCACTTGTGGGTTTTAGATCAATTCCTATATATCTTATTATTATTATAAAGAAGGATAGTTGGCCAATCATTCCCCCAAAAACTCCCGCCTAACAAATCCTCAAAAGTCATAAGTCAAAATAAAAATAGAAAAGTTGACATCTTATCTTATTATTATTATTATTATTATTATTATAAAAAGTTGTGATGTGTACAGTACCATTATTATTATTATTATTATAAAAAGTCTTATTATTATTATAAAGGAGCTTAGTAGCCCAACTTTTCCCCCAAAATCTCCCACCTAGCAAATCTCTCCTCCAAAAAGAATCTGCTGAAGATTTTTCCAAAATAAAAAATCTTATCTTATTATTATAAAGAAAGATAGTTGGTGAAGAAAATCCCGCTCAATTTTTTGCAAAAAATCCCGCCTAACCTGTTTGGGAGAGAGAGAAAGAAAGGTTGTAAAATCCCCGCATGTGATTTTTGGGGAGGGGAAAAGAGTGAAATAAAATAAAATAATAATAACATAATAATAAACATAAACAATTATCTTCAAAAGTTAGTCAATGTCAGAGAAATGGTAGGCGCCCGTTGCCTGAAGGTGAAAATCTATCTATCTACTATATTATTATTTTAAAGAATTATTATCTTATTATTATTATTATTATTATAAAGAAAGATAGTGTCTTAGATTTTGGCTCCAAAAAATATTCCCAAAATGATTTTTTCACTCCTCGAAAGCGTCTCCTAGAAGAAAAAAAGACAGGGTATCTGATGATTAAATATTATAAAACAAATGTCTACAGTACCATTTTTTGAATTTGCAATGAGTACCGATTTTCAAAATTTACATTAATTATTTTAAAAGTTGTGATGTGAAATGATGATTGACATATAATATTTTTATATTTCTCTTTCATCATTGTTCGTCCCCAAGTAATAAAAAATTATAAACAATTATTATAAATAAACAATAAAACAATCTTTCATCATTATACCATTTTTCTCTTTCATCATTTTTCTATAAAGGACACGTGTTTTGGTTTCAGATTTTTTTTTTTCTCTTTTTTTTTTATATGTAGGTTCTTAGGAGAATTTGGAACGAAATTAAGTTTAGGGATGGTGGACACGTGTTTCAAGAAGTGTTTGAAATATTTAGCGGGCTTTAAAATAGAATTAATTATTTGGTTGATTTATTTATGTTTTCTAGATAAGTCGTGAGATGAAAAATTGAAGAAAAAAACAAATGTGTACAGTACCATTTTTTGAATTTGCAATGAGTACCGATTTTCAAAATTTGCATTAATTATTTTAAAAGTTGTGATGTGAAATGATGATTGACATATAATATTTTTATATTTCTCTTTCATCATTGTTCGTCCCCAAGTAATAAAAAATTATAAACAATTATTATAAATAAACAATAAAACAATCTTTCATCATTATACCATTTTTCTCTTTCATCATTTTTCTATAAAGGACACGTGTTTTGGTTTCAGATTTTTTTTTTCTCTTTTTTTTTTATATGGAGGTTCTTAGGAGAATTTGGAACGAAATTAAGTTTAGGGATGGTGGACACGTGTTTCAAGAAGTGTTTGAAATATTTAGCGGGCTTTAAAATAGAATTAATTATTTGGTTGATTTATTTATGTTTTCTAGATAAGTCGTGAGATGAAAAATTGAAGAAAAAAACAAATGTGTACAGTACCATTTTTTGAATTTGCAATGAGTACCGATTTTCAAAATTTGCATTAATTATTTTAAAAGTTGTGATGTGAAATGATGATTGACATATAACATTTTCATATTTCTCTTTCATCATTGTTCGTCCCCAAGCAATAAACAATTATTATAAATAAATAATAAACAATTTATTATTATAAAGAAAGATTGTGCCTTAGATTTTGGCTCCAAAAAATCCCTCCAAAAGTTCCCAAAATGATTTTTTCACTCCTCGAAAGCGTCTCCTAGAAGAAAAAAAGACAGGGTATCTGATGATTAAATATTATAAAACAAATGTGTACAGTACCATTATTATAAAGAAGGATAGTTGGCCAATCATTCCCCCAAAAACTCCCGCCTAACAAATCCTCAAAAGTCATAAGTCAAAATAAAAATAGAAAAGTTGACATCTTATCTTATTATTATTATTATTATTATTATTATTATTATTATTATTATTATTATAAAAAGTTGTGATGTGTACAGTACCATTATTATTATTATTATTATAAAAAGTCTTATCTTATCTTATTATTATTATAAAGAAGCTTAGTAGCTCAACTTTTCCCTCCAAGTGATTCCCTCCAAAGATAGCATTTTTCCCTCCCACAACCGAGAATTCCCTCCCTCATTTTACTTTTGAATGTTCAAAAATGTTCAAAAATCTGACTCTTTGCATTAAATAAATGAGATGAGACATCACTTTTTAAAGCTATGAAATGACAAGTCTTGCATTTTCCACAGATAGGATCTTACCCAATTTAAATATTGAATAATGCAGAGGCTGACCAGTCTTTTTTCAAAAGATAGTGGGCGTGAAGATAGAGGCTGACCATAATAACTTCAACCAGATTTTTTTTTTTGGGTTACCACCACAAGCAATCAGTCTATTTAAGATAGCAACCTTCAATTGGTGCCTTCTTTACACGCATCAGAGCTAAAAAACTGAAGGTATTTGCTTAGTTTTATATATTCTGTTCTTATTGTTACACTTGATGTTCCTATTTGCAATCAGTCTTTTTTGTTTCTGTTCACGATATTCATACAGTTTTTTTAGTTTTATACATTCTGTTCTTATTGTTACACTTGATGTTCCTATTTGCAATCAGTCTTTTTTGTTTCTGTTCACGATATTCATACAGTTTTTTTTATCAAAAAATTGCAGCATTATGGCTCCCATCCTGGATCTCTTGGCAGACATTGTTCCTACGAAAACAGAGTGGGCATTCCGGGTCCGCGTGGTTCGACTTTGGGATAATCCTGCGTTTGGAAAGTCCGACGACATTTACAGCTTGGAAATGGTCCTCATTGACCGAAATGTAAGTCCTGTAATAACAAAAGTGTTCTCATATTATAACTGTAGTTATTCAAAATATGATGTATTGAAAATAATATTGAAGATCTATCATTTGTAGAAAACCAGCTACCTGCTACGAATTCAGCAATGAAATTTCCAAATAACAACAAATCAATATTCCAAGCTAAAACCCCAGTAATAACAAAAGGGTTCTCATATTAGAACTGTAGTTATTCACTCAATGAATCAAAAATCAAAGGAAGAAATAATTATCAATTTTCCAAGCTAAAAAACCCAGAAATAACAAAAAGGGTTCTCATATTAGAACTGTAGTTATATTCACCATAAGAATCAAAAATCAAAGGAAGAAATAATTATTAGAACTAAGCATTAATGGACAGAATCACAGTACATTTTTAACAGAATCACAGTACATTTTTAACAGAAATATAATCAGATTTTAATACATCAGTAATTAGAAATACAAAAATCAAAGGAAGAAATAATTATCAATTTTCCAAGCTAAAAAACCCAACTCAAGCCCACAAATAAAGATATAAATGGTAGCATGTTAAATTACACAAAATCAGTTCAAAACCAATTATCTATCAAAAGGATAAGATGAACAGAATAAAATAGGCGAGAAAGACTTGAACCTTCTTAACGGTTAGCCTCTGCAATTTGGGGACCTCTTCAATATGTAGCGGGCTTTGTTCTCCGAATATCTGCATTGAACGGACTACAGCCAGCCATCACAGCTTTTTCCATTTTTCATTCCAGTTTCGAAATTTTCTTCAAGGAAGAAATAATTATTAAAACTAAGCAATAAACTAAGCATTAATGGACAGAATCACAGTACATTTTTAACAGAATCACAGTACATTTTAAACAGAAATATAATCAGATTTTAATACATCAGTAATTAGAAATACACATTGGACAGAATTATTAAATTGTTAATACTGTATTGTTTTTTCAAAAAAGAGTTAATAAAACTAATTTAGCTTGGGGATTTCTCATAGAATATAATCTGTGTTTATTATGATTTGATGTGTAAAAACCCAACTCAAGCCCACAAATAAAGATATAAATGGTAGCATGTTAAATTACACAAAATCAGTTCAAAACCAATTATCTATCAAAAGGATAAAATGAACAGAATAAAATAGGCGAGAAAGACTTGAACCTTCTTAACGGTTAGCCTCTGCAATTTGGGGACCACTTCAATATGTAGCGGGCTTTGTTCTCCGAATATCTGCATTGAACGGACTGCAGCCAGCCATCACAGCTTTTTCCATTTTTCATTCCAGTTTCGAAATTTTCTTCAAGGAAAAAATAATTATTAGAACTAAGCAATAAACTAAGCATTAATGGACAAAATCACAGTACATTTTAAACAAAAATATAATCATATTTTAATACATCAGTAATTAGAAATACACATTGGACAGAATTATTAAATTGTTAATACTGTATTGTTTTTTCAAAAAAGAGTTAATAAAACTATTTTAGCTTGGGGATTTCTCATAGAATATAATCTATGTTTATTATGATTTGATGTGTAATGTATCTAGATTACTAGAATTCATGCGTCGGTGAAACGTAACTTGATCAAGACATTCAAACCTAAACTGCGCGAGGGCATCTTATATTTGATGCGTGACTTCGTGATTGGATACAACAATTCGAAATACAAAGCTTCGGATCACAAATACAAGCTCAATTTCATGATGAAGACGTGTGTCAAGGAAGTTGAAGATAGTAGCTTTCCATACCAGATTTATGATTTTATTATGTTTCGAGATTTGTTGTCGTGTTCTGACACAGATGAGAACAAGTTGATTGGTAATGCTTACTTTTAATATGTAATGTCGTATTGTTTGGAAATTTAAATGAATGTAGATTTGTGTTTGATTTCTTATGTTCATTAATATCAAAAATGTATTATTATTTTAGATGTAATTGGAGAAGTAGTTGGGAAGGATGCAGTAAAGTCAAAGGAAATAACTGGGAGAACTACCAGGATGATTGATATTGTGCTACAAGATACTGAGTATGTCCATCAATATGAAAATATTATTTATTTAATCGACCTTTAACTTTTACCTATCCTTGTGCGTAGGAATAATCGGTTGTCCTGCACCATTTGGGGTGAGCACGCTGATGAGGTTAGCAACATTCTCGATATCGACAATGAAGGACCGGCCATTTTAATACTGCAGATGTGTCGAGCTAAAAAGTTCAGAGGTCTACTCTTTAACAATGTCATAACTGGAACTAAAGTTTGTTTTCAATGATTCTTAATATTATTGATGTATACTATCATGTCAGGTGAGGTCACGATATGTAACACATACCATGTGACAAAATTATGCGTGAACGCCCAGCTCGAGGAAGTTCAAGCATTTCGAGATAAGTATGTCATCCTATTGCATGAATATGCAATAATGGTTTGTTTTCTTTATCTTTGCATTAATATAGCGTTGAAAATCTATTTAAGGCTGTTGATAGGAAATGAAAGTCTAACTCAACGGATAAGTCAGATTTCTTCGA
This sequence comes from Ligustrum vulgare, assembly GCA_963555705.1. Lineage (NCBI taxonomy): Eukaryota > Viridiplantae > Streptophyta > Magnoliopsida > Lamiales > Oleaceae > Ligustrum > Ligustrum vulgare. Next base: position 29,970,733 of record OY743189.1, on the reverse strand, counting down.
GTTCTATTTATGATGTGTCAGATGACTTATCGAGTGGTGGTTGCGAGGTGAAGAGTATTGAACAACTGTTGGATTCAACTGAGGTAATTTTTATTAATTTTTTTCAGTAAACTATGTGACGTATAATAGAATCATTTATGGTAGAGATTATGTAACTTTGTGAAAAATTATTGTTTGGATTATATTATAATAGGCTGGTAATTGTTGGGTTTATGCTACTATTGTGGCTGTTGAGAGTGATCGAAATTGGTGTTACCTATCATGTAAGAAGTGTCCAAAAAAGGTTATTCCTGTGGGGACCAGGTTCCATTGTGAGAAATGCGATAGTAACAGCGCTGATGGAATTCTTAGGTATGATATGAGATATATTCGTGTTACCTAAATTTAATTGTGTGGAATAAAATGAGTTTCACAAACATTTTTATTTCGTTTGATTAAGGTATAAGATTCAATTAAGGGTAATTGATGGGACCGGTAGTGCATCTTTCCTGATGTGGGATCGGGAGTGCATACAATTGCTTGGACAGACGGCTACTAATCTAAATGAATATATGGTTCAGGTAAGTCGTATTATTTTTATGGCTTTCATAATGACGTCTATATATGATTATATGACATTAGAGATTTGAACCACTAACAGAGTTCGGAAGATTTGTCATACCCAAACGAAATCGAAGCATTGGTTGACAAAAAGATACTTTTTAAAGTTCAAATTAGGCATGAAAACATCCAACAACGCAACGATATATTCACTGTGATGAGGTTAACATTTGATGATGCTTTGATATCCAAGTACGTTACTATTCCAAACGTCGAAAGCCAGGTTGGTTAGATTAATTTCATTGTTTATATTTGGTTAAATTGCATAAATCATTATTCTCTGTGAGACAACATTTTAAAAAAAAATTATCGATCAATATAATTGTTATATTATAGGGTTCTAATTTATTATTGTTATATTAGGGTTCTGATTTATTTTTGAAGAATGACAAGATTGCCACTGATGATTTAAGGGTAATTTTATGTTTGTATAACTCTATGTCGATAGGCTTTATTAGTTTGAAGCTAATCTTCTAAACATGTACTGATCCCATTCATGTTTTTGGAATAGGATTGTACTTCTGAAAATGAGGTTAGCACGCCGATCAAGTCACATCAAAAGCCAATTTCCTTAGACGACCTCGAAACCAGTACCAATCCTAAGCGAATGTTGGACGTTAACAATTCCACACAAATGTCCACGAACAAGTATAGGAGGGTAATTAAACAGGAGAAATCTTGAATGGAAATTCTAATTTTGTGTAGCAATGTGCTGGTGATGGATTGAACTGAATATGCTACCTGTGTTTTGGGACATTAATTATCTTAACAATCAGTTGTATTTTGTTTTTGTGGTAGATGCTGATTTGGATGTGTCATCTATGATTTTCATTGAAATGATCAAGAATTTGGAGTTTTCATTTTCTTTCTACTACTTAGAATTCGAATTGGCCTTTTATGATATTTCATGCATGATGGAAGATGTTTGGAGTTAAAAAAGAATGAGTGATTGTGCAACTTCTGATAAGAAAAATTCATAATCTATGTTTGTGAAAGTAATTTACCTTGTGAGATTTCTTATCATCTAACCAATTGGCAGCGACATTGTTTTGTTTCTGACGACGAATCCTCATTGCACATGAAACATTATAAATTAAAAATCAATCGAACTATAAACATTTTAAAAATCGATTTTAAAATTAATCATATACATCACAGCAAATAGTATACATTAGAAGCATGTTCAAGCTGAAATGAGGAAAAATAGTATACATTAGAAGTAATATTATATTACCTTTTGCGACGCTGAACCATCCGCATTGCTAGGCATCTATGTTGTTCATTCTTGCTTAACAAAATCCTCAATGCACAGCAAATAGTATACATTAGATGCATGTACAGACTGAAATGAAGAAAAATAATAATAATATTATATTATATGAAAATATTCTATGTTAAATTAAAAAAAATTATATTTAATATAAATAATATTATATTATATATATTAATATATTATATCTTAAATAATTTTTTTATTTAATATAAATTATATTATATTACATTATATTATATATAATACTGCAAATATTTTATTGTAATTTAATATTATTTTTATATTTAATATGATTTATTATGTTGTATTGACATAATATTATAATTATTATTACTATTATAATTAGTATATTAATATTTAATATTAATATTTATATTAAAATTTTATTTTTTATAATAAATATAATTATTATTATTATTTTGATTATTATAATTATAATTTAATATTTACGGTTATATTTTTCTCATTTTTATTATATATATTTTTATTTTATTTTATAATAATATAAAAATATTATTATAATATTATTTAATATTTATTATATTATATTATATATTATAATATAATTATTATTATATTATTTAATATATTATTATATTATATTATTATATTATTATATATTATTATATTATTATATTACATGAATATCAATCAGATCACCATTTAATGATCTCACAGCTCACTTTATTACAACTTGCAGGCGGCTCCCATGTCTCAATGCAGGCAATAGAACTACAAACCTGACAGTCAAACCTGACAGTCTTAATTGCCGTAATTTGGCAGTGTAAAATAAGATAATATGTCAGCAAACCATTATCTATAGGCAGTTAACCGTGTAAATTGGATTTTAAATGATCTCTTCCAGCACTGATGATTAGACAACCTTCATTACACATATATATGTATCAGAATCAGATATAAGCATTGTTATCTCATTTGGAGGCAAATGTTTTGAGAAAGCAATGAATGAAGATTTTTAAAGAAGCTGGAAGAGGGAACTCAGTCAGATGAATACAACTTCTGTGAAACGCCAAAGAGTACATCAGTGTCATAGTGGAGGTTAGACAGATACTTTTATTTTCATTTATTATTTGACCTAACTTATGTCTTAGAAGTGCTGAATAAATTTCCTGCCACCCTATGATTTGAAGACTACACAAGTGTTTTACATGATTTGAAGAAGAAATAAATGTTCTACATGAGTTGTTTTATAAAGAAGTAAATGTTTGTCATTCTGAGATTTCAAAATATGATTTGAAGAAGAAATAAATGTTCTACATGAGTTGTTTTATAAAGAAGTAAATGTTGTTCATTCTGAGATTTAAAGACTCCATAAATGTTTCAAGTGATTAAACAACTATGTTTACAATTGTACTTCTGTAAATTTTGCAGCAGTTTGTGGATGAGTGAAAAAAGGTAGTAAATGTAAAAGTGATTATTACAGATTTTGACCGTAACATAACATGCATCAGCTTCTACATACTCTGTCATTCAGAATATTTAGAATTTGTTTGGGTTTTTTTTTTTTAATGTTTCAGATTACAGCTTCTACATACTCTGTCATTCAAAATATTTAGAATTTGTTTGGGTTTTTTTTTTAATGTTTCAGATTATACGGCTGAGATCCAAAATGACCAAGATAGTGATGCAAACACAACTAACTATTCAAGAACACCATTAAGCAATATTATAAACTGTAAGTAACTATCATTATTAAAGAAATTTTTTTTTTCATTTTCATTTTAATTTTTTAAAAGGATTATAGGTTAGCATTTTTTTTTAATATTGAAAATTATAAACTCTATCAGTTTCCCCTACGAGACGACATCACAACAGGACCGGGAATGCAAATAGAGCATTGCAGGTTTTGGGATCTGGAAGGCAAATAATACTTAATGGTGTTTTCCAGGGAAATACAAACACAGAATATATTTCCTCCATAGATGAAAACCTTGTGTATAAAAATGCACTTAACAAATACCCCCAAACTTAAACTCTTGCTCGTCTCGAGCAAGAATATCTACTAACACAAAAACATATGAATGAATGATCAACAATGCTAGATGACTTGTAAATTCTTTCTTGAGTGTAAAATTGCCTGATTTCACAATTGTGTTTTCAAAATAATACTACAAAACCAAGTTGAGCTTATCTCATGTTTGATCGGTGTGTGTGTGCATAGTCACTTCCAATTATCACTAAGGCTCAAAGAAACATTGTAGGAAGGATAAATTTCAAAATAATACTATCCATCCTTTGTGGTCAATTTCATTCCTTATCCTCTCGTGACATTCATCCCCCCATATTATTTCTTCTATCCCGAAATGCAATCTTAGGGGTGACTCTCAATTCACAAATTTCTTTTTCCACTAAAGCTTGGTTATGACTTACCAGCAATCTCAACAATCTAGATATGCAGTGACTCTCCACTAAATGAGTGTTTCAACATTAAAGTTTATACCAAGCAATTCAAACCCACTATTAATCTAAGCCCTTATGCAAATGTGAATGCATGATTTCTACAAACTAATGTGATGATTGCTCGTGACTTCCTCACTCCCTTAAGCTTTCTAATTGACCCGTGTAGCGAGCTTTAGGCCGGCAACTCCCCGATTGTTTTAAGATCAAAGGGTACCAGGTTTCAAAATACCCCTACGGACTTACTAACTCAAGTCAAAAAGGCTACGAAGTGAGGTAGACTTATTAAGCAAATGCAATGATGATGAATTTTTTTTTTTTTTTTTTTTTTTTTTTTTTTTTTTTTGTACCCTACTCATTAAGCTTTCTAATTGACCCATGTAGCGAGCTTTAGGCCGATGACTCCCAAGTTTCAAACTTAAGGCACCGAGTTTCAAGATACTCCTACGGGCTTAATTACTCGAGTCAAAAAGGCTACGAGATAGGGCAATGCAATAATTAAAATGGGCTTAGATTTCTAGCATTTGGTCATCACTTAGCTTATACTAACGTCAACAACACTCCACACAAATTTAGATCAAGCATGCATGGAATCACTATACATCTAGACCGTCTCCTTTACCAGCTCGACCACCCCCAAACTTGTCTCACAAAAGATCAAGAGATTAATAGCATTGAGAAGGAATTGGATAGGTTGATGAAAATTTAAGATACAAGCTCACAACCTAATTTCTACTTCACAAATTCTTCCAACCTTCAATGGATTCCAAATCTCAACAACAATTAGTTATGACTATTGTGCTCAAGGGTACTCAGGATCACTCATAGATAAGCAAGTTAAAAATAAGCACAAGTAGTATATTCGATCATAATTCGTGAATTAATCAGCAATTCCAAACATCAAATCATTTTGAGCCGACAAGGCTATCTAGCATGTCAATATTCACAACAAAATGAACAAAATCAAACATCACAATGTCTTAAGCCGGCAAGGCTATCTAACATGATAAAATGCAAAATGAAGTCAACGCCCCCAAACTTGAATTACACATTGTCCTCAATGTGAAAATAGACACAATATGTAAAGAAGAAAAGAGGTAGTGAAACTTCCCTGATTCAATGCTTGTTTGTGATGTTGAATTTTGACCTAAGCTTTCGTCGAATGTAATTCACCCCCAAACTTGTTGAGTACAGTGTCGCTTAGGATTTTCAAAAATATTTGTTACCTACAAAAGTTTGACAAATAATTAAGAGGAAAGTAAACAAATAAAGTAAATAAATACAAGTAAATTAAAAGAGAAGAAATTTGGGTTGCCTCCCAAAAAGCGCTTGGTTAAAGTCGTAAGCTCGACTTTTTTGATACAATTACTCCGGGTTTGCAAGAGGGATGGATGACTTCTCATTTTCATAATGACCCCCCAAGTATGGCTTCAAGCGTTGCCCATTTACTTTGAAGTTCCCTTTACTTCCATGATAAAGTTCGACCGCTCCATGTGGGAAGATTTGAGCAATGGTGAAAGGTCCCGACCATCTAGAGCGGAGTTTACCGGGGAACAATCGAAGTCTTGAGTTGTAGAGAAGTACTTGTTGCCCAACTTGGAAGTCCCGCTTCACAATGTTCTTGTCATGCCACCTCTTTGTCTTCTCTTTGTAAATCCGAGCATTTTCATATGATTCAAGGCGGAATTCATCAAGCTCATTGAGTTGGAGTAATCTTTTCTCACCGGCCAACTCCATATCAAAATTCAAGACTTTTGTTGCCCAATATGCACGGTGCTCAAGCTCAACCGGAAGATGACATGCTTTACCAAATAGTAGTCGAAATGGAGACATACCAATGGGGGTCTTGAAAGCGGTGCGGTATGCCCATAATGCATCATCCAATTTCTTGGACCAGTCTTTCCTCGAGGCATTCACCGTCACTTCAAGGATCTTTTTCAATTCTCTATTTGAAATTTCAACCTGTCCACTTGTTTGCGGATGATAAGGAGTGGATATTCGATGTTTGACTCCATACTTGGTCAAAAGTGAGTCGAAGAGGCGGTTACAAAAGTGTTTTCCTCCATCACTAATGATAGCTCGAGGGGTACCATAACGAGTAAAAATATTCTTCTTTAAAAATTTCACAACCACTCGAGCATCATTTGTAGGGAGTGCCACCGCTTCTACCCACTTCGACACATAGTCTACTGCAACTAGAATGTATTGATTAGAAAATGACGATGGAAAAGGTCCCATAAAATCAATACCCCAAACATCGAATATCTCCACCTCTAAAATAGAATTTAAGGGCATTTCATTTCGGTTAGAGATATTACCTAATCGTTGGCATCGGTCACATTTGGACACAAGTGTGTGAGCATCTTTGAATAAAGTGGGCCAATGAAATCCCGATTGAAGAACCTTTGATGCAGTTTTTACGGCACCAAAATGGCCTCCATAAGGCGATGAGTGACATTGTTCAAGAATCTTCTCCATCTCCTCCTCGGGCACACACCTTCTCATGATTTGATCTGGACCCCTTTTGAACAACAACGGGTCATCCCAAAAATAATGCTTGATATCCGCAAAGAACTTCTTCCTTTGTTGATAAGAGCGGTCCGGGGGAGTGATGCCACTTGCAAGAAAATTCACATGGTCCGCATACCATGGCACACTAGCAGCTTGCAAAAGATCCATGATTTGGAAAATTTGCTCATCCGGGAATACCTCACTTATTTCTTCATCCAAGATTTCCTCGTTTTGCTCAAGTCTAGATAAGTGATCGGCTACAAGATTCTCCGTTCCCTTCTTGTCACGAATCTCCAAATCAAACTCTTGGAGGAGAAGAACCCATCTAATTAACCGCGGCTTGGCATCCTTCTTTGCCAATAAATACTTGAGGGCCGAGTGGTCGGTATACACAATCACCTTGGAGCCAATAAGATATGACCGAAACTTATCAAAAGCAAAGACCACAGCTAGCATTTCCTTCTCGGTAGTAGCATAATTCAATTGAGCATCGGTCAAGGTCTTACTAGCGTAGTAGATGACATGCAAGAGTTTGTCCTTCCTTTGCCCCAATACAGCCCCCACGGCATAATCACTTGCATCACACATAAGCTCAAAGGGCAAACTCCAATCCGGAGCCACAATAATTGGTGCCGTGATGAGTTTCTCTTTAAGAGTGTTAAAAGCTTGAAGACACTCTTTAGAGAAATCATATGTGGTACTCTTCTCAAGCAATGAACACAGTGGCTTCGTGATTTTTGAGAAGTCTTTGATAAACCTCCTATAAAATCCCGCATGCCCCAAGAAGCTTCTTATACCTTTTACCGAGGTTGGGGGAGGTAATTTTTCGATAACTTGAATTTTTGCCTTATCAACCTCAATCCCCTCACTTGAAATCCGGTGTCCAAGAACTATCCCCTCACGAACCATGAAATGGCATTTTTTCCAATTTAAAACCAAGTTGGTGTCCTCACATCTTTTTAGCACCATCCTCAAATTATTCAAACAATCATCAAATGAAGTACCAAAAACTGAGAAGTCATCCATAAATACCTCAATAAATTTCTCCACCATGTCGGAGAAAATAGCCATCATGCACCTTTGGAAAGTAGCGGGGGCATTGCAGAGACCGAAGGGCATCCTCCTATATGCAAAAGTTCCATATGGGCATGTGAATGTTGTCTTTTCTTGATCCTCCGGGGCTATAGAAATTTGATTATAGCCCGAATACCCATCTAGGAAGCAATAATGAGAGTGACCCGCCAATCTCTCAAGCATTTGATCAATGAATGGAAGGGGAAAATGATCCTTCCTAGTAGCATTGTTGAGCTTGCGATAATCAATGCAAACTCTCCACCCCGTCACTGGCCTTGTTGGAATAAGCTCATTATTCTCATTCTCCACCACCGTGACACCTCCTTTCTTCGGCACTACTTGCACCGGGCTCACCCATGCACTATCCGAGATTGGATAGATAATACCCGCATCAAGCCACTTCACCACTTCGGTTCTCACCACTTCCTTCATGTTCGGATTTAACCGACGTTGATGCTCCACCGAAGGTTTAAAATCATCTTCCATAAGAATTTTGTGCATGCATAATGAAGGGCAAATACCTCGAATATCCGAGATGGTCCATCCAATAGCCTCCTTGTGCTCCCTTAATACCCGAAGCAATTTTTCTTCCTCCACCTCATTCAATAAATTAGAAATAATGACCGGAAGGGTAGAAGATTCCCCCAAATAAGCATATCTCAAATGAGAAGGAAGAGGCTTTTGCTCGAGGGTAGGTGCCTTCTCGAGAGATGGTAGGGGTGGTGAAGAACTCTTTTTCAACTCCTCAAAGTAGGGGGTCCTCTTGTGTTGATACTGTGGTGATGCCTCCAAGTAATGAGCCATTTGTTTAACTTCATGATCATCATCCTCAATAGTCAAAGAGTGGGCAATGCAAGACTCCAATGGATCTTTAGAAATCCCACGGTTGAAGGAATTTACCACTAGATGATCAATTACATCCACCCGAAAGCATGAGTTGGACTCCGAGGGGTATTTAATGGCCTTCAACACATTGAAGGTGACTTGCTCATCTTGCACCCTCAAAATCAATTGCCCTTCTTGCACATCAATGAGCGCTCTCCCGGTTGCTAGAAATGGCCTTCCCAATATGATTGGAATGTCATGATCTTCCTCCATGTCTAGAATAATGAAGTCCGCCGGAAAGATGAATTTATCCACCTTCACAAGAACATCCTCAATGATCCCCCGAGGATATTTGATAGACCTATCCGCCAATTGTAAAGACACAGTGGTTGCTTTAGCTTCCCCCAATTCCAATTTCCTGAAAATGGACAAAGGCATCAAATTAATGCTAGCACCAAGATCACATAAAGCTTTACTAAAATTAACATCACCAATAGTGCATGGAATAGTAAAACTCCCTGGGTCTTTAATTTTTGGAGGAAGCTTGTTTTGAATGATGGCACTACATTCCTCAGTTAGCATCACCGTCTCATGCTCTTCAAGCCTTCTTTTGTTGGATAGAATATCCTTCATGAACTTGGCATAGCTTGGCATTTGAGCTAATGCATCGGCGAAAGGAATGTTGATGTGTAGCTTCTTGAATACTTCCAAAAATTTGGCAAATTGACTATCAAGCTTTTGCTTTTGCAACCTTTGAGGAAATGGAATAGGAGGCACATAAGCCTTGATCGGTGTTGGAGCCTTTGATGTGGATGCTTCCGGCTCACTTTCCTTTGGCAACTCAACAATTGGTTCGGATGCTTGAATATGCTCATTTTCTTCAATGGGAGCCTTGTTTGATTGAGTTGTTGGTTGTGGGGCCGTGATCTCGGGAAATTGCACCCCGCTCCTTGTTGTAATAGCTTGAACATTTTCCCTAGGATTTGTTTCGGTGTTGCTAGGCAAAGCTCCTTGTTGCCTTTCCGAGAGAAGTTTAGCTATTTGGCCCACTTGCTTCTCCAAATTTTTCAAAGAGGCATCATTGCGTTCTTGATATTGCAATTGATGATTTGCTAGCTTGGTGATAGCCTCTTCCCATCCTTCTTTCTTCTCTTGTGGCTTTGGATTCAACACATTGTGATTGTTGCCATAAGATAGATTAGGATGATTTCTCCAACCGGGATTGTATGTAGGAGCATATGGATTGAATCCTTGGCGTTGGAAATTTTGAGCATAAGCAACTTGCTCGGTAGATGAAGAACCACTTGCCACCAATGGACACATAGAGCTTTGATGATTAGCCCCACATATATCACATACCGGAGGGGCTTGAACCATATTGACGGGCCTAGAGGTTGAAGTAGATAACCCTTCCACTTTCTTGGCTAAGGATTCAATTTTTGACAAGACAAGTGCATAATCATCACCTCCACGTGCACCACCAGAATTCCTTGGTGCACTTCTATCCGGCCACATTGCACTTTGTTCACTCATGATTTCAAACAAATCATAAGCTTCCCGAATGCTCTTTGTTTTGATGGACCCATTAGAGGATGAGTCCACATTTGAACGGCAAGGAGGAGTCAGCCCGGCATAGAAGTGGTTGACTTGTTGCCCCAATATAATTCCATGATTTGGGCACTTCCTAAGCATATCCTTGAATCTCTCCCATGCTTCATGAAAGCTCTCCATCTCGAATTGTTGAAATGTAGTAATATCATGCTTGAGTTTAGCAACTCTAGATGGTGGGAAAAATTTTGTAGTGAACCTTTGGACAAACTCCACCCAAGTCGTGATACTCCCCGGAGGCAAAGTGTCAAGCCATTCTCTTGCTTTATCCTTCAAAGTATGTACAAATAATCTCATCCGGATTGCCTCCACATTCACACCCTCATAGTTGAAGTTGCTACAAATCTCTAGGAACCGTACCACATGAGCATGTGGATTTTCATCGGTCCTCCCATAGAATGAGATGGTGTTGGAGAATAAATTGATGACATCCGGCCGAAGTTGGAAATTTGGATGATTGTAGGAGGGATAGACAATGCTTGATTGATTCTCGACAATAGGAGGATTCATGAAATCCCCAAAAAGCATGTCTTCTTCATTAACAACGGGCACTTGAGCTCGAGCTGCTTGAGGAACAAAACCGGGTGGGATTCCACCCCTTGGAGGAATTGCAGCTGGAGCATTAAGCTCGATGTTAACTCTTTCTCCTTCCATCCCAGTAAGAAGTTGTCTCCTAGCTTCCCGTTGTTCCCTTAACCTTCGTCGAAAAGTCCCTTCGATATCCGGATCTATTTCAACTAGATCAAGACTTCTACTTCGACGCATGCACAATTAATAACCTAGAACAACACAAGAGATTAGAAGATTTCTTACACAAAATAAAATTTATACAAGAAATAAAAGTAACCAATAGTTAAGACTAATTTCAACTAAAATGTAATTTAAATAGAAACAATCCCCGGCAACGGCGCCAAAAACTTGTTCGCTACAAACACACCGCAAGTGCACGAGTCGCATACAAGTGATAGTGGACTAAATGAGTCCGGTTTATCGATCCCACAAGGATTGTCTATTTCAACTACACTCTAGTATAATTAATTTTAACAAGAAACACACACAATAAAAGTTTGTTTTGGGAAAGTTTTCATACTAAAATTAAAGTTGCAATTATAAATAAATAACTAGAAAAATAGTGATGAAAAGATGATAAAGGAGTGTTGGGATTCTTGATTCCACTTGACCATTACCTAATTGAATTATCAACAAGCACATAGAAACGCAATTCATTAATCATGTTAGACCCGATTTTCCAAGCTTAGCCAATTACCTCTCTCGAGTGAAATCAACCCTAATTAGTGGCATTAACCTACTATATCTCTATGTCGATTAAAAACACACCAATTGCATTAAACCTTTGTGAAAATAGCTCAATGGGTCATCTAGGGTTTTAGGTATATCTCTATCCTAAACAAGAACCTAGAGCAAATATTGTATTGATCTAGAATACACAACAATTTCTCAATAATTGCACATCCCATGAAACCTAAGCATATATGTGGCCACAATAAATGCTAGTCAATAAATACAACAATAAATGCACAAGATAATAAAAAGCTTAAATTCTTAATACAAGCATTAAACTCAATCAAGTTAGGTCAAGCTTCATCAATAATCCCAACACTTTAAATTTAGCTAAACATGCGTTCGAAAATTAAAAATAACATGAAGCAGTAAAATAAAACCCGGAATTAGAAGGTTGTTGAAATTTGCTTATAATCCTCCAACTATCAAACTATTGCAAATCAGTCCCTGCATCTGTTTCTGGCCATTTCAGTCCTTGGTTCAGTTTCAATTTCAGCATTTCAGCAATATTATTCCAGCAACAGCAGCATCAACTTCCAGCAACAGCAGATCAGCAACATCAGCAGCACAGCAACCAGCAGCTTCACAGCAACCAGCATCAGCAATTCCAGCAGCAGCAGAATAGCATTTCCAGCAGCACAGCAACCAGCAGCTCCCAGTTAGCAGCAACAAATTTCAGCACTTCTCCCCAGCTTCAGCAGTAATTCTTCCTCAGTTAACACTAAGTTCCAGTAGCAATAGCTTCCTCCCAGCAGCACCAGCCAGCTGCAGTCACCAACTTGTTCACCAGCAGCCCTTTTTCAGTCTCCCAGCAGCGTGAGCAGTTCAGGACAGGCAACCAGCAGGCTACTCTTCAGCAACAGCATCAGCTTTCCAGCAAGTTTCTTGAATTCAGTAGCAGCTCTCAACTGCAATCAGCTAAGACAGTAATACTTGGCAATGGCAACCTCCTGTCACCAGGTTTCCTTCCCCAGTCCTCTCGTCTTCCATGAGCAGCAGCAGTCCAACTTTGAACCAGTCTGGCTGTGTTCTGATGGTCTTCTTTGCAGCAGCCAGCAACCAACTCCTTCCTCAGGTAACAGTAGCAGCAGGTCCAGAAGCAGCAGCAGTATAGTGCCTTGCACCAGCAGCAGGGTCACCCTGCTAAATCCCCGGTTTCACCTCTGGTTTCCTCCAAACTCCACTCAGCAAATCTGCAGCAGTGCAGCCAGCAGTCCTCAACCGGCAGCAGATCAGCAACCTTCAACAATGGCAGTAATAGTCTTTGCTGCTGTCACCAGCAAATCCCCCTGGTTTCACTCTGCAGTCCCCCTCTCTTTTCACAGCAGCTGTCCAGCTTTTTTTTCAGGTGCTTCCAAGAGCAGGCTGTCACTCCCTCTCTCTTTAGCAATTCTGCAGCAGTGCAGCCCCGTTTTTCACCTCTCCTTTTTCTCTGTTTTTCTCGCCCAAAAAAATGTAGAGAGCTCCCCCCTTTTTTCTCTCTCCGTCTCCCTCTATATAATACATATCTCCAGCAATTGAATACTAAAGTCCAGGTTGCTGTCACCACTCAGGTTCCCCTTCAATTCCAGCCCATGCTCCTTTTTCCTTTTTTCCATACTCTCCATCACGCATAGTTTCATTCCAGCCATGCATTCCTGTCTTTTTCCTTCTCATGCCCTTCAACAATTGAAACCTTTCAATTTGGTCCCTTGGTTAATTGCACAGCTTGTCCAAAACTTCCCGAAAGTGACAAAATGGTCCCCGAACTTCCAATTTTCAGCTAATTGCACTTCTTTAGTGGTTTGTTTGGCCTCACTTGAATATTAACCTATTAATCACAAAATATGCATAAATTAGTAGATATTTGCTCAAGATATTCCAAAATATACTAATTTAAAGGTATAAAAAGTGTATAAAAATGCACTTAACAGATGAAAACCTTGTGGTTCACAAGAACAGTGGTAAGAATGTCGAAATAATTTTTTTTGGCTTGTGAAGTGGCAATTGAAATGTAGTTTGGAAATGTAGGCCTGTTTCATTAAAAGAATTATAAAAATGTAAATATCATGTGGCTGTTAACTTTCTTCAAACAGTTCAAACTGTTTATTATTGACGTGCAGAAAAGAGAGCAACCCAGTTTGATTCTCCAATACTATCAACAGAGTCATTTTGCAATGTTACAAGTGGTATGCTTACATATTTATATGAGTGTAATGTTAATTTTAATTAATTTAAAACAATTCATCCAATTTCTTCATGGTAATAATGTTTTCACCTCACAAACTTATGTCACTATATTTTGGGACTCATGTAAATGTATAGAACCAAGAAAGACTTGTGGAAGATTGCGTGCATTGTCTTCTGGAAAACACATTATACGTAATGGTCTTACTCAAGTAGAGTCTCAATTGACATCAAAAACAACCATCTTAGAGCAGCTAGAACATTCGGCTCTTCCACAGAATGATTTAAATTTCAGCGAGGGTAAGTTTCTTGAGTTGAAAAATATTAAACTTTAAATATTACACTTAATTTAATTTTATCATACATGAAAGAGATTCTTTAAATTTATAATCTTTTGTTCTCAATGTAGGAGAGGATATCATATCTCAGGAAGCACGGGATATAGGTAGTTGTCAAAGACTTTATTAAATGTTGTCAAAGACTTATGATTTTCATGAGTATGGTATCATAGATTTTGGTTTTCTTGCAGATGAGAATGAGGAAGAGGAATCTGATATTCAGTCGAATAGAGGTATTTTTTAATGATTTTAAGAACCTATATATTCTAACTGAAATAATGCTTATATCACTTAAGGAATGTGAATTAAAATATGTTTTGAAGCAGATAAGTTTTTCCATTCCAGAAAACAAAAAACAGATTAAAATAAACGTATTATAATGTGGAAATAATTATGTACTAGATAAAGATGATATACCTGGAGATGTAACCAATTTAATGGCCATGAGGACAAGTAAAAAAACATGCGTTCTATGTTTCTCTTTGTTTGTAGCTTCATCCCAAGCATGGTAATTCAGATCTCGGCATAGAAAACAGAAAAACTTTGTTAGATTTTGTATAACTCAGAACTATAATTAAAAATCTTATGGCAGTTTTTAAAAATTGTATACAGTGCCCTCACCTCTATGTGTTGACATTCTCGGTGTTGTACCAACAACAGTTTCCAACGATTCTTTGCAAGTTTGTCATGGCTTGCAATGAGAAATGAACGAAATATATCAATATATTTAAAGTGTATGGCTACTATCATATTAAGACAAGAATGGACATAATTCTTTAAACAAAAATGTAAAAAATCAGAAAGTATATATATATATATATATATATACACACAATAATAGCTTAACATCTGTACGGTGTGATGAACAAGGGACACGCAATAAACAAAATTTAAAAAATCTCAAGCATATAGAAAATATTTGCTCAACTTCTGTACGGAGTAATGAAGAAGGAACACGAAATTTTTTTCACCGTCTCTGTACAGGTCGAATAAGAACCAGATCTCGCAAGGAATTGTAGATCTAGCAAGGGAACATAAAAAAAACATGTATTAGTACACACCAAATAAGGTAATGCTTATTTTTTCTGGTTCAGATGGAATAAATTTCTGAAAATAATATAGAAAGCCTAAGCAAAACAAACCTCAGTGGTTTCTTTGATATCGGCCCTTTTTGAGTCACGGATCGTCGAGATCTAGCAAGGGAACATAAAAAAAACATGTATTAGTACATACGAAATAAGGTAATGCTTATTTTTTCTGGTTCAGATGGAATAAATTTCTGAAAATAATATAGAAAGCCTAAGCAAAACAAACCTCAGTGGTTTCTTTGATATCGGCCCTTTTTGAGTCACGGATCGTCGAAAAGTGGGGCACCGGTAGTTGATTTTCGAGAAACCAACAGATTAGCGACGTGAATCAGGATTTGGAGGTTTAGATTTCGTAGTTTGAAGGTTCAAATCCTTTTATCGTCGGACGATTGTGATGGAATCCTGCTGTTTACGCGAAATACACCTCCGTCTTCAGAGGAGACGGAGGAGCGTCTCTGTATATGGTCGAAGAGTCTAGAAATGTTTACGCGAAATACACCTCCGTCTTCAGAGGAGACGGAGGAGCGTCTCTGTATATGGTCGAAGAGTCTAGAAAGGTTGAGAGAAATGTGAAATATTCAGACTATTTTTAACCCAAAAGATAAGGCCAATCTCGAAAACAAGGTAGGATAGTTGACACGTGTATCTACTTTTTTTTTTGGTAAACATATTTTTTACTTCGATAATGTAATAATTGTAATTTATAAACAACTTTTTAAACTACACAATTCCCCAAATAAATATTTAACACTACATATTTTCTTTCTTCAATTTTTAAACATTCATCTACTTAAAAAATAACAAAAAAAACCAAAAAAATCTGATTTGACATATCTGAACGGAGGCTACACAGTTCTCGAAATAAAATTTTAGCCTCATTTTGGCAAAGTATTAAAAAATATGTTTTTAAACAACACAAATTCTCAAATCACTTTTTAACCACAAACATTTTCTCTCTTCATTTTACATACATTTTACCTCTAAAATATAAAAAAAAAACATATTTTAAAATAAAAATATTTTAACAAATCTTCTCTCTCAATTTTCAACCATAAATTTTATCTACAAAAGGTCAAAAAAGATACTAATTTAAACAATATAACTTTTAACAAACAAAACCTAAATTGATTTGTTATTACAGGTAATTTTTAACATTTTGAGTATGTCTGTTATAACACATTTTGTCAAATCCCTCCTCAGACTATAATGTCAATTGTTCTAATATTTAGTACCCTCAAACATTAATACTTTTAACTGCAATAAAGTTTATTTATAGTGAAATTTGAATTTCTAATATTTTTATTATAATTACTACAATTGATATGTAAAATTATAAAACTTGGTAATACCTAAATGTATCCACGGATCAATTTTATCATAAATGCAAGTAATTTTTAGTCAAATTGAAATAAATAAATAATTGGATAATTTACTTATTGTCACACAGTGTAGTGTAATATAGTTCATTGAGAAAATTATAATCTTTTACAAAACTATTAATTGTAATAAATTAGTTATATTAAATAAATCACGTCTTCAATTTTCAACACCGTCAACATACGATTAATTACTTATACCCTTAAGTGAATATAAAATAACTTTCAACTTCGATTTCTTAACATAGTTGCTTCAAAAAATTTAAACTTATGAAATTATTACAATATGTAATCAAATTTTGGCTCCATTCATTACACTTACATATATAGACTTTTGCAGATTTTTGGGATATTGGAGATCCAATATATAGTTGTGAATATTGTGGTGCTTCATTTTGGTATGAGGAAAGAATTGGAAAACATTATAATACATCAAAGTCAAAGTTCTCTTTGTGTTGTATGCATGGAAAAGTAGAGCTACCGAAAATGCGTAATCCTCCGCAGGTCCTGAATAATTTACTAAATGGTTCAAGTCGAAAAAGCAAACATTTTCTTGACAACATTCGACTATACAATACAATGTTTTCTTTTACATCCATGGGTGGAAAGATCGATTCAAGTATAAATAAAGGAAAGGGACCTCCTGTGTTTCGGATGCATGGTCAAAATTATCACATGATAGGAAGTTTATTGCCTCCCGAAGGTTGCCCACCGAAGTTTGCCCAGCTCTATATTTACGACACGGATAATGAAGTGTCGAATAGAATTCAAGCTGTCTGGTAAGTCTTATATGTGTTTTTTTCTTCGATTAACAAATTTATTAGTGTTTTATACTTAAAATTAATGTGTTGTATTTTTGGTACCTCAGCAATAATGTTGACATCAACAAGCTTCATGCTGAGATTGTTTCTGATTTGAAGTTGATGCTTGACGATCACAATGTGTTGGTGAAATCATTTCGAATGGTGAGGGACACAATTCGCAATAATGTTTCGTCGGATCTAAGGCTGAGACTCATTGGAAGGAGAGAACAAGATGGTAGAAGGTATAATTTGCCATCCGTCTCAGAAGTTGCAGCATTAATAGTTGGGGATTTTGAAACATCTCCAGCCGACAGGGATATAATAGTTGAGACTAAAAATGGGCAACTGAAGCGAATAAATGAGTTGAATGCTTCATATCTTGGTCTTCAGTATCCATTGCTTTTCCCGTATGGCGAGGATGGATATCGAGAGGACGTCCCACTAAGATACTCGAATACCAATCCTTCAAATCGAAGAAAGAAGATTACAATGAGAGAGTTCTTTTCTTACAGATTGCAAGAAAGGGAATATGAGTCTTCGAATATTTTATTGGCAAGAAGGTTGTTCCAGCAATTCTTAGTTGATGCATACACCATGGTTGAATCTTCGCGTTTATCCTATATACGAGCTCATCAAAAGGATTTGAGATCTGATATGTATAGAGGATTGACTGAAGCAATATTAAGAGGAGAAACAAGCCCTTCTTCTCAAGGGAAACGTGTGATTTTGCCCTCTTCTTTTACTGGTGGTGCACGATATATGGTCCAAAATTATCAAGACGCAATGTCAATTTGTAAGTGGGCAGGTTATCCTGACCTTTTCATTACATTTACATGCAATCCTAAGTGGCCAGAGATTGTGCGTTTTGTTGAACATAGAGCTTTGAAACCAGAGGATCGACCAGACATACTTTGTAGAATATTCAAGGTCAAGTTGGAAAATTTGATAAGAGATCTTAGAGTAAACAAGGTCTTTGGAAGAGTCAAAGCAGGTAATTT
Source organism: Ligustrum vulgare (assembly GCA_963555705.1). Lineage (NCBI taxonomy): Eukaryota > Viridiplantae > Streptophyta > Magnoliopsida > Lamiales > Oleaceae > Ligustrum > Ligustrum vulgare. The sequence continues at coordinate 29,952,353 of OY743189.1, read as the reverse complement.
TATTTGTGCATTTTTCTTTAACATGTCTATTAAATAAAATAATTTAGCTCTTAACAATTTAATTCTTTATATGATTTAATATGGGAAATTTTTCACAATTACTTACAGTTATATATACAATCGAGTTCCAAAAACGTGGTTTGCCTCATGCACACATATTGCTTTTCCTATTCCAAGAAGACAAATATCCATCAGGTGAAGATATTGATAAGATCATTTCGGCGGAAATTCCTGATAAGACTATGGATCTTGACTACTATGATGCAGTGAAAAATTTGATGATGCATGGTCCATGCGGAAGTTTGAGAAAAAATTCTCCATGTATGTTGGACGGAAAATGCTCTAAGCATTTTCCAAAGCGTTACACAGATTGCACAGTTGTTGATGAAGATGGTTATCCAATTTACCGTAGGAGGGATAACGGTAGAACAATCAGTAGAAATGGGATTGAGTTGGATAATAGATATGTAGTGCCACACAACCGATTCTTGCTTCTAAAATATGGTGCTCATATAAATGTTGAATGGTGCAACCAGTCCAGGTCGATAAAGTATCTCTTCAAATATGTGAACAAAGGACATGATCGCGTTACTGCAACATTTTATGGCAATGCTGAAGATAATGATAAACATCAAGTTGATGAAATAAATATGTACTATGATTGCAGGTACATTTCACCATGTGAGGCTGCTTGGAGAATATTTGGATTTGATATTCATTTCAGAGATCCTCCAGTTGAGAGACTGCCTTTTCACCTTCCTAATGAGCAAAACATAATATTCTCAGATTCCGATGCAATAGATGATGTCTTGAGTAGACCTCGGTGAATTCATCGATGTTTTCAGCTTGGATGGAAGCTAATCGTAAATATACTGAGGCAAGGTCTTTAACGTATGCAGAGTTCCCAACTCAATTTGTATGGAAGCAATCTTTGAGGGAATGGCATCCGCGGAAGCGCGGATTTTCAATTGGACGTGTATTTTATGTGCCCCCTGGTTCCGGTGAACGATATTATTTGAGAATTTTGCTTGATATAGTGAAAGGACCAAGAAGTTATGAAGAGACTAGATGCATAAATGATGTTCAATATAATTCTTTTAGAGATGCTTGCTACGCCCTTGGTTTGTTAGATGATGACAAAGAATACGTGGATGGAATAGTTGAAGCAAGCCACTGGGGATCTGCCCATTGTTTGAGAATTCTATTTGCGACTTTGTTATATTCTAATTCTCTTTGAAGGCCTGAATTTGTATGGGAAGAGTGCTGGCGGTACTTATCAGATGATATTCTCTATAGGCAACGCAATATTTTACAACATACAGGTATTACTATCCTCCTTTAATTCCGTTTTAAAATAATAATATTGAATAATATGATAATAAATAGTAATAATGATACTATTAATATAATTACTGTGGTACTGGTGGTGATGATGATGACATCATCATCACAATCATCATCTTAATAATAATAATAATAATAATAAATATAATAATAATAAATTATTATATTTGCAATTATAATGCTTTATATGTTTAAACATACAGAATTGGAACTCACTGACGATGAAATAAAGGATTATACTCTAGCAGAGATTGAAACAATACTCCGGAGTACTGGGAAAAGTTTACGTGATTTCCCAACCATGCCGTTCCCAGTGGTCATTGATCTTTCGTTTAGGCAAAACAGACTTATTCGCGATGAATTACGTTATGATAGAGACCTCTTGGCAGAAGAACACAACAGATTTGTATCGAATCTAACAGATGAGCAACGAAATGTCTATGAAACAATTATCGATGCAGTTGATAAGGGTGATGGTGGGGTGTTCTTTCTTTATGGGCCAGGAGGTACAGGAAAGACATTTATATGGAAAACTCTATCTGCAGCAATACGATCAAGGGGACAGATTGTACTAACTGTTGCATCAAGTGGTATAGCTTCACTTCTTATACCGGGTGGTAGAACTGCTCATTCCAGATTTTCTATTCCTTTAATTCCCACTGAAGATTCAACGTGCAACATTAAACAGGGCAGTCCTTTAGCGGAGCTAATTGTCAAAACTGATCTTATCATTTGGGATGAAGCCCCCATGATGAATAGGTATTGTTTTGAAGCGTTAGACGGGACTATGAGGGATATTCTGAGATTTAGCAATCCACTCAGCTTCACACAACCATTCGGAGGTAAAACAGTTGTTTTTGGAGGAGATTTCAGGCAGATATTACCTGTAATTCCAAAGGGCAGCAGGCAAGATATCGTGCTTGCAACAATTAACTCATCATATTTATGGCAACATTGTAAAGTTTTGAAATTGACAAAGAACATGAGGCTACAAAGGCCAAACTCAGATGTTGATCTTGAAGAGTTCAAGTCATTTTCAGAGTGGATTTCAAATATTGGAGATGGTACAATTGGTGGGAAAAACGATGGTCATACTTTGATTGAAATACCTGATGACTTACTGATAAAAGATACAGGAGATTTAGTTGCATCAATAGTACATAGTACGTATCCAAATTTCTCTGAAAAAGTCAATGACTCATCATATTTGCAGGAAAGAGCCATTTTAGCCCCAACACTGGATGTTGTTGAAACGGTCAATGAACATATGGTCTCTCTCAATGAAACAGATGGAAATACGTATCTAAGCTCTGACGCAGCTTCTAAATCAGATTCAAATATTGATTTACTAGATGATCTACACACACCAGAGTTCTTGAACAGCATACGATGTTCGGGTGTACCTAATCATGAGCTTAAATTGAAGGTTGGAACTCCTGTGATGTTGTTAAGAAATATTGATCATTCTGCAGGATTGTGCAATGGGACAAGACTGGTCATAACAAAACTCGGTAATCATGTTTTGGAAGCAAAGGTCATCACAGGAAGTAATATAGGACACAAAGTGTTCATCCCACGAATGACTTTAACTCCATCGGATCAAAGACTACCTTTTAAGTTCCAAAGAAGGCAATATCCATTAATTGTATCGTATGCTATGACTATTAACAAAAGTCAAGGCCAATCACTATCGCATGTAGGTCTGTACCTGAAGAAGCTCGTCTTCAGTCATGGTCAACTATACGTGACAGTTTCTAGAGTTACAAATCGTTCGGGATTAAAGATAATTACTTGTGATCAAGATGGAGTATCATCCAATTAAACTGCAAATGTTGTTTTCAAAGAAGTATTTCAAAATTTGAATTAGTCAATGATGTAACACTATTTTCTCTAAACATTACATCTATCGTGTTATTATTATACTACCTATTCATGCATTTGCGATTTACTTGGGGAAAAATAACCTATTTATGATTTTCATTCAAAATTTTGATGAAGTGAAATTAATCCGTGCATCGCACGGGTGGATGAACTAGTATATATATATATTTGTGTAGAATTTACTTGCAAAGAAACTTCTCTACTGTCTATAAATCCAATTTTCAAGCCCCAAACATGTACGTCATCTCCAGTTCTCCATTATCTTTGTAAGGAAAATCCCCTAGTTCACCATAGCCATTTCATTTCAAGCCCACTGCGCTACACAGACTCAATGGACTCAGCACTCACTTTTCTCTCTGTAATATTATCCATTTTCATTTTCCAAATCCTGATCCGTAAACTGCTATGCAAGAAAAAGTATCATCCAATTGGCGGCACAAATTTTCACCAGCTGATGAACTTCAATAGGTTGCACCACTACATGACGGATCTTTCCGGAAAATACAGGACTTACAGGTTGATTACCCCGTTCCGGAATGAGATTTATACCTCCGATCCGCTTATTGTTGAGTACATACTCAAAACTAATTTTGGCAACTATGGAAAGGTACGCCCAATTCTTGATTGGGTACTACATTATTTACTTATTACACCACATTATAAATACACATCAAATAAAACAAAATTTTAAATAATATACCACCATAAATTTACAAATATGCACATTGTAATTCAATTAAGAAATTTAAAAAAAAAAAAAAATATGAAGTACAATGTGCATCACTTTTTATTGTCTTCCATCTCTCTTCATCTTAATTATGAAAAATCTTTCACCTATCTCCTCTCAATTATGGAATTTTTCATGATTATCGAAGCTTTAATTTCAACAACAGGTTTCAAAATCACAAAATAATGGAGTGAGAAAATAAATTTCATTTTTCCATATTAAAATTGACAGTTTCATTCGAAATTGAAGAAACAATAGTGCATCATCATGTTCAGGAATTTACATTAGGACTTTTTCCCACCTTTAGACTCCATTAAATCATCAATTTATTTGATATCAATATTTAAATTTTATAACCAAATAACCCCTCAAAATCAGAATCTTCTTTCAAGAATCCAAATAATGAATGCGGCGGATTGTTGAAGAAAAGAGTTGAAACCTAGAAGAATAAATGCTCACGTGAATTTATCCCTTCTTCAATAATGATGTTCATTTTGCGTTTTGGATAAAAATTTCATAAGAAATGAAGTCACAAAATTCTTGTAGTTATGAAATCATTCAGTGATAAACACGGATTTGGATAGATTGCTTGCCTTAGATGTTTTGTCATGGATCCTAGTTATGAAATTATTCGCCAATGAACGTGATTTAAGTTATAGGATCATTTGCAAAATTCTTGTCAGCAATAATTTTTTAAGGATTTAATGATTATTAAGAATTTGAATTTATTGTTTTTTTGTTTTTGTTTTGGTGGTAGTCATTAATTATTTTCAAGAAACAATTTTTTATGACGAAGATGATGACACTCGAGGAGGAGGAGGAGGATGGTTGTGGTGTAGGTAGAAATTAGGAAGAGTTTTCTCAAAAAACAATTGGTTAGATAAATTTAAAAGGTTGTTTATGTTATTTTATCAATGTCTATATTTATAAATAAGTACTATTTAAAAAAAAAAAATGTGGTGTAGAAAATAAGTTTTGTGGTGGTAATATAGTCACCTTTCTTGATTCAATTAGCATTTAAATGATTAATATGATAATATCTATTGATAATGATGCTAACAAGTTTGATTATAATACAATAAAAAATTAACAATATTCAATCTTGAATATAAAATAAACTCAGGAATCGATCAATTCATTGGTGATAATAAATTTATTCAAATGTCATGATCTATTAAACTATTAAAAAACATTTTTAATATTTAACTTGTCTTGATTTTTAAACCTTATTCCTCCTTTTTTATTGCAATATTTACACAGCATGCGAAGTTTTGTGAGTAAAATGGTAAATCTCAGCCGGCCCCTGTACCCATTTATATTCACTATCAGTTCCAGAATACTACAGCAGGAGCTTGTAATTCAAGGATTTATGTTTTTTACAGGGATCATATAATTACAACATTCTAAGGGGTCTATTAGGTGATGGGATTTTCACTGTTGATGGCGACAAGTGGCGGGAGCAGAGAAAGGTATCAAGCTACGAATTCTCTACTAGGGTATTGAGAGACTTTAGCAGTACAGTCTTCAGAAAGAATGTCGCAAAGCTCGCTAACATAGTGTCTGAAGCTGCAACCTCCAACCAACCAATGGACATCCAAGTGAGGTTCTCCGACTCTAACTTCCCCAGTCGAACAAATCCTCTTAATTTGATCTGAATACTAATCTATGCAAAAATTGCAGGACCTTTTTATGAAATCAACTTTAGATTCTATTTTCAAAGTTGCCTTTGGAGCTGAGTTAGACAGCATGTGTGGCTCAAGTGAAGAAGGTGCCAAATTTAGCGAGGCTTTTGACAATGCAAGTGCAATGACTCTTTGGAGATATGTTGATATTTTCTGGAAGATGAAAAAAGCTTTTAATGTTGGCTCAGAAGCGACGTTGAAGAAAAATGTTCGAGTAGTTGATGATTTTGTGTATAAGTTGATCCGGACAAAAATTGAGGAATTGCACAATTCAAAGAATGATTCTTCTGTAAGTGAACCAATTTAAAGCTTCTATCTTAGAGCATGTTTGGCTAAGACTAAAAAATGAATAAAGTTATTAACGTCATGTTTGGATAAGTTACTTTTTTCGAATGTCGCGATTAATTAGATAATGTTGTTGTGTGCCAGATGGAGCTACAGAAAGAAGACATTTTAACAAGATTCTTGCAGTTCAATGAAGCGGATCCGAAATACTTGAGGGATATAATATTGAACTTCATAATTGCTGGGAAAGACACAACAGCAACTACTCTCTCCTGGTTTATTTACATCCTTTGCAAGCATCCTCATGTACAGGAAAAGGTGGCACAAGAAATAAAAGAAACAGCAAAAGCAGAAAAGGTTGTGGATATTTTAGAATTTGCTTCCAGTGTGAGTGAAGAAGCCTTGGAGAAGACTCACTACCTTCACGCAGCATTGACTGAAACCCTCAGACTCTATCCTGCAGTTCCTGTGGTAAGAAGAATTACTGTTTCTGAGCTAATATCTCACTTTCATAACACGAAGGCTCTGTTAGGTGACACTGTAGAAAAAAAATGTAATGTTTTCGGAGTAAAATATGTGATTGAAAAGATGTTTAGGGAAATGTGTGTGACTAAAAAGTTGTTTGAGAAAATGTGTTGTTTATAATTTATTTTTTTTTCCAAACGGAGGCTGAACCACTAAATCTGTAGATAAGTTCAGGAAAAGTAGAAATATGTCAGATTCATTAGACGAAAAATAGTTCAGGGTACTTCTCCCATTACATCTGGATATGATTACCCCCCACCCGCCCAAATTATTGCATGTATTAGGACAGGTTTAGATCACCTTTTTGAGTTCATTCTTTTGCTCTACTACTGAACTTCTGAGGAAATTTATAATATTTTTGATTACGTGATCAAGAAGGGCCAATACGTTAACTGGATTTTTCATTAATTGAAGCCTGGGATCAGTTTGACTCAGGCTGTTGCAATTTTCTGCACTTTAATAATCATCTTCTTTTAGTGTTCTTTAACTCTTCCTATGGTTCTTGAGCACCAATTTTGAAATTTGTCCATGTTGAATTTCTTTGATAATGTGAACTTCAGTTTGGTTTTTATATCTTTGAAATAGTCAAGTTTATGTCTTAGAAAGTAGTTTCTGAGCATGTTACATAAAAAGCCAGCTACACGCGGCACTAAAGACTAATTATACAATTATGAATTAAAATTAGCCATAATTACAGGATCCAAAGCAATGCTTGTCTGATGACACACTGCCAGATGGGTTCTGTGTGAATAAAGGGGATTTTGTAGCTTACCAACCATATGCAATGGGAAGAATGAGATTTTTATGGGGCGACGACGCAGAAGACTTTAGACCAGAAAGATGGTTGGACGAAAAAGGTTTCTTCCGGCAGGAGAGTCCCTTCAAATTTACTGCCTTTCAGGTTAGTCAAAAGGATATTAGAGCATGTTTGATTTTCATCAAATTTTCTCATTTTTCTACGGTACTCAATCTCAACCATCCATTAAAAGTCAAGCCCACAATATTTGATTTTTCAACCAAATCTCAACCGTCAATTCTCCTAAAAACTACTATTCATTTAAAAAAAACTCATTTTATCTAAAATCAAGGTTGTGTTTGATAGCAATTCTTTTCCATGGAAAAGAGTTTCAACATTTTTCAAGTTGCATGGAAAACAAAAACCAACAAGACACTAGAACCAATTTTTCATGGAAAATAGGCTCAAACATGCATTAATGTGTTGTACCATGGAAAAGAATTCTAGGGAAAATATAGTTTATCAAACAATTAGGGTGAAAAATTTAGGTGGAAAGTTGATTTTTCATGAAAAATAATAGGATATCAAACACAACCTAAATTAATATAACCTTGTTATTATTACATTAAAAATACTTCAAGACTCATGGTTTCAAAACTTTTAATGTAAGAAAAAAAAATGTATCAATAACATTTTTATGAAGTAAAGATTTTCTGATCTCGACATACAAATTGGAATAATTTAGTCCGTCTGAAAGTTGACAGAACGCTGAAACTTGATCTTTTTGCTCATGTATTATCACCTGCTTCAACGTAGATGGTCATAATTGTTAGGGATTTGACCCAAATTCATTAGTGTTGAAGTGGATGTTTGAAACGATGGAATCAAAGTAGCCAACTAAAGGAAATCCGTGTTCTCCGAGAATGCCTTATTGAAGTAAAATCTCATCATCATTAGTCATCATTACTTTGTTGAAGTGGACGTTTGAAATGATGGAATCAAAGTAGCCAACTAAAAGAAATAATTGTGTTTTTTCTTTTAGTTGAACATAATGATGACATGGGGTTTCACTTTCAACAAAGTAATATGGTTAATGATGATGGGATTTTACTTCAATGAGGCATTCTTGGAGAATATGGGTTTTACATGTTTTTGAGGCACCGTTCTGTAAAATTTATTTTACCAAATTAATTGGCTAAAAGACAAAAGAGACAATAAATTTAATTTACACAATTTTTCAAATCACTTTTTAATCATCTATATTTTCTCCCTTCAATTACACAATTTTTCAAATCAATTTTTAACTCCGCATCTTATCTAGAAAACACAAATAAATTAAACACAAAATTTAATTTTGAAAAAATGTCTACCGAACAGGGCCTGAGTTATGTTTACCTATAAATATGTGTGTTGAGTAGCCAAATAAATTGTGCTCTTGGTGAGTGCAATATTGTGATCAAAGAGAGAAAATTGATGAGTTTTGTCTTTGTAACTTGTAACTTCTTGTAAGATAATTCAAGGGATAGAAACTTGTGGTTAAACAGTAAGTAAAAACCTATATATGTGTAACAATTTAGGCTCCGTTTGGCGGCTTGGAGGGAGAATTAAATTTATTTTGTTAATTTATTTGTGTTTTCTAGGTAAGATGTGAGGTTAAAAATTAGTTTGGGAAATTGTGTAATTGGAGAGAGAAAATATGAATAGTTAAAAAGTGATTTGAAAAATTTTGTAAATTAAATTTGTTGTCTTTTTTGTCTTTTTAGTGTATTAATTTGACAAATTAAATGTCAACCGAAAGGTGCCTTAATATATAGTGAAAGGCTTTAGCGATGATGGTCTGTGGATGTAGGCAATTTGTCGTACCGCGTAAATTTATTTTCTTGTTTGCTTAATTTACTTTGAACGTCAAAAATTCCTGTAGGTTAAATAAAGAGGGAATCGATGTGTAAATTCCCAAGAATAATATCTCTTCAACACTATCATGTCCAGTTCTCTTTAAAATTTTCTCTTTTTCCTACACTACTCAATTTCAACCATCTATTAAAAGTCAAATCCATTATATTTGATTTTTCAATCAAATTTCAAAAATCAATTATCCAAAAAATCACTATTCATTTCAAAAAACTCTTTTTAAACAATATCAAAGACACATAAAAGAAACATCTGATTCTTGTATATACAAACTTCAAACTACTGATGATGAACAGGCAGGCCCAAGAATTTGTTTGGGGAAGGAATTTGCATACAGGCAGATGAAGATTTTCTCAATTGTTCTGCTACGGTATTTCATGTTTGAATTGAGCGACGGTCGAAAGCCGGTAAACTACAGAACAATGATCAATCTTCATATCGATGGCGGGCTTCATGTTCGTGCCTTCCACAGAGTAGACTAGCAAGTAGCAACCAACACAAACGGAGGTGGCTTTGTATGTTGTATTTTTAAGGACACAGTAATAGCACATTAGGTTCAAACTGAAATATGATATTATAACCTCCCTACTTGTAGTCTTGTACTCTGACCTGTATTTACATCAATAATAAATTTTGATTCGTTGCTTTCATGTAAATCATTGTTTAAATCCACGAAGATATAAAGCAATTAGACAAAATATGTATAAAATTTATGTCGTGATTTAGCAAAGTTTTATGCAGGAACAACACTACAACATAAGCAGAGAGAACAAGTAAACAAATAGAACCCTCATAATCGTGTGAACATGCATAGAGCTTGATCACATGCAACACGCAGGCAGGATGAGATTCCAGTTAGAGCGGCCAATCATGGACCGTTGGCCGACAATCGTTGACCGACGACCATCATGTGTCACTTTTTTATTGGGTGATGATTTCATTATTTAATGCATATCTTCATTACACAATGAAAACATAAAAACTTATTATTTACAAAAAATACAAATTACAAAATTTGTATTTTTACAAATCATAAAGCAAACCAATGTCATTAAATTCATTCTGAAAATTATATATCAATGTATTAAATTATAATTCATTCTGAAAATCAATTAATCATTCTGAATATCATAAATTATTTATCAAAGTCAAACCATAATTTATTCTGATAATCATATCTTACATATCATAATCAAACTATAATTCATTCTGAAAATCATAAATCATCTATCATGTGTTCGGTAAAAGAGAGAATATGGTTTATAAACATGTTTATAAATCATACAATTTTTCAAACCACTTTTTAATCACATATTTTCTGTTTTTAATTTTCAGCTATTACTTTTTACCTCAAAATCATAAATAAATCAATTTATAAACCAATCAAATGGAGGATTCCATAATTAGATCTGGTTATTAAATTCAAACATATACACGGCCACATATGACATAATAAAGTGCAAATCTTCTATCAAACTTAATATTTGGGCCAAATTAATTAGGCCCAATTCAATCTTTTAAAAAAGGCCCAAAAGTCCTTCATCTTCTTCAAACGACTGATTCTTCTTCCAGCTTCCGGCGGCTCCTTTCTTCTGCCAACAGAGAACAAAGATCTCACATATTTGATATTACAGTTCTTTCTTCGGAAATGGTAGCTTCCAACCAGACAACAAATGTTCCATACATCTTCCAATTCATCCTCAAATCTCAGTTTAAAAAAAAAAAAAAAAAGCAACGGAAAAAACTGATCAACCGGCGATCGGCCGCGCTAGCTCGACAGCGGTCGGATCCGTCTCTGCAAGCAGGAAATGTAAATTTTCTGTGTTTGGCCGACTATAATGATGGTGGCACATTCATAGACAGCGGAAGTTGAACGCCTGGCCTCGATGTCCATCCCTTTCGGTTCCTGTAGGCATCAACTGCCTGTAAACGGAGCCTTTCTTGTGAAGCATCCTGAAGAGTCTTCGAACCCTTACAACCAGAAAACTTAGGTTAGAAAAAAATAGTCACTATGCTTGAATCTTAAAGAAGAATGAAATGAAGTGAATACCTTGGGAAATGTGACTAACTTAGGTGGTGCTTCAACAATGTCTCCAAATTTTATTTTTTCATGGCCAGGAAAGCCAACGTTCTCTTCTTTGGCTTTCTTGTTTTTCTTTTTCCTTGCTTCCAAACGCCTGCATAAATTGTCAACCCAATTATACACATCTAATATTGCTCTTCATTTATTTTCAATTCGCCTCTACTTGACAGTCAAAGTTTTAAGCAGCATTAAATGTCTGATTTTATTTTATCTTATAAAAAATGGAATTTACCCTCCATTCATCATATCTTCCTCAACCCCCTTCCCTCCACCCTGAATCTCAAGAGCTAAAAAAAACTGAACACCCCTAGTCAGCGCCTGAGATCCCGAGTAGTAGGGGGGCCAAGGGAAGAAGCTGGCTGCAGGGTGGGGAGGGGAGGGGAGGGGGATGACAGTAAGGAAATTACACGAGTAAGGTCATGAGGTTAAACATATGTTTTTGGAACATCAACAAAAAAGGCCATTCTATAGAGAAATACTCCAACTTGGTCCTCAAACAAAATCCTCTTAACTTTACCCAATTTGATTTGGGTAAATTTCACAAAAATGGAAGAGATTATAAAATAAGATATAGTTAGGTCCTTACTGTTTTTTACGCTCTTTTCTTTTGGAACCAGTAACTCCCATATGCTCTTCTGTTTCAAACCGAAGATCATTTGCTTTTTTACTTTTCCTTCGTTTCTTCTTCTTTTCATGAACGCTGCTCTGTAGAACACCGTCACCAAGTTCTTGCTCGATCAAATCTTGATTATTTCTTTTTCTTTTCACCCCTATAGTCTTAGAATCACCTCCATCCCCAGAAAGAGGTTTCTACAAAAGAATGATACATCAGCATACAACTCACAATGCAAAAAACACATAGAAACAGAACTTTAAAGAGTCAGCAATTGCAGTTTACAAAGAAAGCTCACACTGGTCCGTCAATTTGGAATCCTATTAGATATTTTACTTGGAAGGTACGGGAAGGAATTGGAATGGAAAAAGATTAATTCATACGGAAGGAAATGTCCTCTTTTGATTTAAACACAGTACCTACAGGATAGGGGTATATAAAAGGAAAAAAACCAAGATGTCTGTATTGCATTTGATCCAAACAGTATTCTTTATTTAATAATATCCATGCCTTCACTTGTCCCATAACAGGCGCTTCACATTTTTTTCTAACTTCTGCAGGTGCTGAAAATGATATATTTCTATTGGACCATGGGACTTAATTAAAAACAGATTCATCAATTACTTGAGAATTTGCTATTGAGTCATGGGACTGCAGAAAACCCAAATACCAATTACTGCGAAAATGTGGTATCCACACACACACACACACACACACACACACACACATATATATATAAGAGGGATGTTATCTCGGTAGAAGGAGTTGGAAGAGGTAGTGATAGTGGTAGACAAAAACTATTGCAACTTTTTGCAGTTGCTGAGGATAGTTTTTTTTTTCTCCCACTAAATAGTCTAAATCTAGCAACAAATCAAACGGAGTGGTGAAAAAGGATTCCACGTGGAAATCCATAAATTTAGAGCAAAGTGCAAAGACGCTTAGTTTGTTGTTCTTTTCATCATCGTAGTCAGATATGTACTAATACTGGGTATTCTAGTTGGCCATCACAATTTCATAATCAAATTCAAGATTAGTCTTTTGCTACAAGTCAAAGTCATCATAACAAGATTCATTGCAATTAATCACCATAAAATGAAGAAGCTAACATCCTGTGGAAACCCAAAAAAAAAAAATCAATAGAGCTATGGTCCAACTAATATTCCTCCTTTACCAAGCAAGCTTTATATATTTGTTAAAACAAAGGACTCTAGATATAAATTAATTATCCAAACAAACTAAAGCACAGATTTTTTTTTTCTTTCTTCAGAAATGATGAGAAAAATTTATCTACTGTCTCACCTTGTTTCCACCACTACCACCATTTCCTCTGTCACTTCTTATACCATCCAATGACTGTGCCCCTGAAACGACGAACAAATAAATTATACACAAAACTCTAAAAAACTAAGAAAAATATCCTATTTTCAGATAGATACACTCAATTCATTAAGACTCGTAGACACACACAGAGTTCAGCAATAAAAAAGAACAAAAAACACAGAAATAGTCACAGCATAAACCCAAAAACACACAAAGAGTACAACTGCATATACATATACCTGTTAAAGACACGAGCTTCCGGAGTTTAGAAGGGAGGGCATCAAGTGAAGAGGGGTGAGGCGGCGGTGGGAGTCTGCTGCTGCCTCCATGGGCGGCTCTGTAATTCTTTTCTCTTCTTCGTATACCCTTCCCTCCCATCTCTCAAACTAGGTACGAATCCAGGATTTTGGTTGAGCTAGAGCGATCTTTGATCATAGACTCGCGACCTTCAACGGTCCGATAGTCATATTATTTAATTAAAAAATATTAAAAATTCAAAATGATATAAAACATAATTGTCATTTAATATGATAATATTGTCTTACACAAACAAAACAAAAATAGCAGGAAAAATACATAATATAACCCTAATCTGCAGCAGACTACAGGTATTAAAAAATTCAAATGTATTTAAATTTATGTAAATATCATTCACCAATCACAATTAATGTCATATAATTCACAAATTAGCATAAAAAATCCTCAAATACATTATACCCAGTGTAAATTAAAAATAATCAAATAATCAATCTGTTAAACTGTGAAAGTGAAACTAGAATCAACAACACAAAATACTCACAGATTAGCAATTTCTAACTCTAAGCTAAATCATCAAAAATCCTCAAATACATTATACACAGTGTCAGTTAAAAATAATCAAATAATTGTGAAACTGTGAAAGTCAAACTGGAATCAACAACACAAAACTCACAAATATAAAGGGAATCCGAAATTAAGTTTTCATAAATTACAATCTAGATTCTAGGGTTTGAAGCAACACTAACCTGTCGCCTGTCGCTGTCGGAGGAGTCGGGGTGAACAGGGCAGGCAGCAGACTGAGGGGAAAATGAAAGGGAGGCCGGAGGAGTTGGAGTCTTGGACTGAAGTGAAGACTGAAGTTTGAGCCTTGAGGAACGAATAAGGTCGGTCGAAATCGCCTTCGAAGGTTCAGAAGTACGCGACTCAAACTCAGTTCGTGAGGGTCTAATCTCTTTCGTGATACATAAACCCTAATGTGGGGTTTTTCGGTTTTTTCCCCTTTTCTTTGTAAAATAAGCCCCCGTTTTTAATCCGATTTCTTTTTTTTTTTTTTTTTTTTTATACCTCCTCCTCAAAATTTATTTTCAATCATATATTTTTAATCACAAACTTTTTAAAAAATCAAAATCTTCTACAAAATATATCTTACACCAAACAGACTCTAAAACTATAATGAATTTTGCGAAAATATACCAATTACGTCCCCCAATCTATTCCTCTATCGGCTACAGTCCTTGACCTTTTATTTTAATCCCACTTGTATCTCGAGTTTACTCTTACAAGTATATTTTTGTTTAAAAATTGTTTCGCACAGGAAATCAAGTTTCTGTAATAATTAAAATAAGGTTTAGACGATTGTGCAATGAATAACAACCTTGCGAGATAAAGTCTAACGATTGATGTTTTATTTATTTACAATTTGTAAAAAGCAAAATACCTTCAAGGTGACACAAACACACTGAAATGCAAAGTACAAGAAAATTGAAATGAAATTAAAAAACACATAGTTCTATGTTTGAGAGTTGATTGATCAGGCTGCTTCTATTTTCTCCGTTATACTCCTTGAACAATTTTTCTCTTCCAAAACCTCTAGAAAACTGCTAATCGTCGTAACTGTACACTTCTTCTAAAATGGATGATTTATCCAGAAACTGTCGTGTTTAACTGCTTCCGTTATCCCATTACTCAATCGAATTTCTTGGATCGTGATGATATGATAAAGTTGCTCATTAACTGTTATATAAACTACTATTTTAAATGATGAGACGTTCCAATCACCCAGATTTTGGGCGTCCTATGCGATTGAATGATACCAGACTTTTGCTCAATAACGCCGTCTTGGACTTGTACATGGGTTCTCTAGGGCCCATCCCTAATTGACCCTTGTTCTTTGGGCCACTTAACTGGGTCTCATTTTTCTTTATAAACAAAAATCAAATTTTTTCTTTTTTACTTTATTATTGTTTTTTTATTTTTTCTCCTCAAATGAGATTTGAATTCAGGTCAATGATCTGATTAAACTTCTCTCTTATATTATTTGAGTTACACATTGATCTCATTTTATATTTATTTTTAATTAAATTAAACAAATAACAAAACGAAAAAAAAATAAAAAATAACCCAGGATAATTGCTTTGTTTGTGTAAAAATGTTAATAACTTTTTTGGATGAATAGTTACGAGTTTTTTCATAAAATGTATGAATAATAAAAGTTAATAGATGGGACATCCTAGCAATAATACTTTTGAATATACTAGTATAGTTGTATTAAACACGTGCTTTGCACGTTTATGCATATGATGAAAAAGTAATTTTTTAAAATACTAATACTTTGTTTGAAAGTTGTTGATATAATTGATACTGTTAGAGGAAAATTGTAAATAGTAAATTGAACTCAATTCTTAGCCCTTATTTGATTTACATTAAAATTTTCTCTTTTTTTCTACAGTTCTCAATCTCAACTATCCATTAAAAATCAAACCCACAATATTTGACATTTCAACTAAATTTCAATCATCCATTCTTTGAAAAATCACTATTCATTTCAAAAAACTATTTTTAAACAATGCCATACACACTCTTAATATATTAATATTTTTTTGAAAACTTTTGTCCAATTTTTCAAAATATATATTAGACAATTATTTAAAATATCAGCTTAATAAATAAATTATGTGTGATATATTGGGAAGTAATTTGATATCATAAAATATTAGGCAAATCAATAATTGCTTATAAAATATTTATGATAAGTCACGAAAAAATGTGAAAAAAATTTGTATAGATAAATTAAATTAGTTTTTGAGCATATTTTTATGATTAAAAAATATTTAATATTATGCTTCTCTTTGGGAGAAATTAAAATACATTTTCATCCAAGTCAAAGTCAACAATCACACATTTCATCGAACTCACAACTTTATAATCACATTTTATTAATCTCTATCAAATGTTTTAAAATTTTGATTTTATTCATCATCAAACAATGACTATATAAATTTAAACTAAAATTTCTGTTTTGATCCTTTTTTTCCAATGAGTTTTGAAATTATTTATTTTATAATCTAATTAGATAATAATTTAAAAAATTATTTTATTTTTATATAAATTAATTGATGTTTTTTATAAGAATTTAAGTTTGGTTTAAAATATAAAAAGTTTCACACTCACCATATTTCGAAAAAAAAAATATTTTTATCGGTAACTAAAATATAATTGTTTGAATTAAAAATAGAAAAATTCAGTAAAGCATAAACATGTTATATGAATTGTTCAAAAAAATGTGGTTATAAATAAAATAGTATTGTCTGACGGATGACTAAAAGATAATTATTTGAATTAAAAATAGAGAAAAAATCAATTAAACATATAAACGCACTCTTTGAATTATTCAATGGAGTTATGAATGGAAATGAAATTTTATAGGACAATATTTTAAAAAGTAAATTAAAAAGTAACAATGCTAAATTAATATTAATTGTGTAACCAATTTTGATTTAGTGAACGTAGATAAATTAATGTTTTTGAAATTAAAATTAATGTAAAATAAGTTTCAATGAATGAATTAAGGGTATTAATGAGTAAAAAAAAAATTTGAGGATAAAATGAGAAATCAAAAGGAATTTCACTCATCCACACTTTTAAGATAGAGTAATAATTATATTGACACCACTGATTTTGTTAATCATACCACACTTTTCATATTTACTAAATTGGTGACAATTAAATTGACTTGAATAACCTCCCTTTATTTTAGTTTTTCTTATTTTTAATCTTATGTACACCACGAATATTAAAACCTTAATTTTATATGTATTACATATTTGTCAGCTACAATTCTCATGGACAAGGTATTCCAAGTTGCGTTTGATTTGCTTCCAATTATAGGGAAAAGAATTTATTTTCCCACTTTATCCAATTTTGGCTATTTGATTTGCAACATCTTCCCTAGAATTCAATTTCTAACTTTGAACTCCGCGCGTGTATTTTCCTTGTATTTATGGAATTCGTTTTCCCAGGTAGGTAGGAGGTTTTATTTTTCAGGTAAAATCTTGTACCATTTTCATTGCGTTTGATCATTTTTGTTATTGTTAATTGATTTATTTTTTCTCAAAAATTAACATTATTATTATTATCAAGTACAAATGTGTTAAAAATGATTTTTTTATTAAAAAAGCCAAATTTTGCTTTATTTTTCATGGAAAATAATGTCAATCAAACAACAAAAGTTAGGCTGCATTTGATACGCAATATTTTCCATGAAAAATATGATTTTCCACGTGATTTTCCAATTTTGTACTGTTTGGTTGCCTAAGTTTTTCATGAATTTTTTTTCATTTACCTCGAAATCCGGTATTTTCCTTATTTTGGATGAATTCATTTTCCGAGGGAGGGGAGATTTTATTTTTCATGAAAAATCTTATACCATTTTCGTTACGTTTGATCATTTTTATTGTTGTTAATTGATCTAGTTTTTTCTAAAAATTAATATTATTATTATCAAGTATAAATGTGTGAAAAAATAAAAAAAAAATATTTTTTTTTTATTAAAATAGATAAATTTTACTTTATTTTTCATGAAAAATAATATATCTATACATAATAATAGAATAACCGTCATCATTTTTACGCACACACTTTCCCGCCCAAAATTCTTTCTAAATCAGGAAATTTTTGCAAAAAAATAAATTAATTAAATGTAATTATTAATAAAAATTATTATTAAATGTTGGTATTAAATGAAAGTTAATAATAAATGTGGGTCATTATATATATATATATATATATATATATATATATATATATATATATATATATATATATATATTGAATTTTTTTATAAAATATATGTAATCAATATATTAAAAATTAAATTTAATCAAAATTAAAAAAACATTAAAAAGAAAATTGGTGATAAATACAAATAAAATTAAAAAAAATAATTAATTAAGCGCCAAATTTTGAGATGCGTGCGTATTTTTTTCTAACTTTGATTAGAGGTCTTTTTTAAAATTTCGAATTTGATAATATTTTGTAATAAAATATTATTTGTTCTATATTTTTTTATTTGATATGATTCTATAATCAATATATTTTCATGAATTCTAAACAAAAATGTCTTGAGCACTGTGCAAAATGTTATCATTTCTTTAATTTGTATGTGCGTGTGTGTGTATTGAAATTTTTATAAAATATATGTGATCAAAATATTAAAAATTAAGCTTAATCAAAAATTAAAATACATTGAAAAATAAAATTGGTGATGAATCCAAATAAAATTAAAAAAATTAATACAAAAAATTTAATTAAGCGTCAAATTTTGAGACGCGTGAGTATTTTTTCCTATTTTGATTAGTGTTCACTTTTTTAAAATTTCGAATTCGACAATATATTGTAATAAAATAT
This sequence comes from Ligustrum vulgare, assembly GCA_963555705.1. Lineage (NCBI taxonomy): Eukaryota > Viridiplantae > Streptophyta > Magnoliopsida > Lamiales > Oleaceae > Ligustrum > Ligustrum vulgare. Next base: position 29,933,582 of record OY743189.1, on the reverse strand, counting down.
TATTTTTACCATATTTTTTATTTGATGTGATTGTATAATCAATATATTTGAATGAATTCCAAAAAAGAAATGTCTTGAGCACCGTGCAAGATATATTATCATTTCTTTAATGTGTGTGTGTGTGTGTGTGTAATGTATGTATGTATGTATTTTGAAGTTTTTATAAAATATATGTAATTAATACATTAAAGATTAAACTTAATCAGAAATTAAAATACATTAAAAAGAAAATTGGTGATGAATACAAATAAAATTAAAATAAATTTAATACAAATTAAAAATTTAATAAGTGCCAAATTTTAAGACGCCTAGATATTTTTTCTTATTTTGATTAGTGTTGTCTTTTTTAAAATTTCGAATTCGATAATATTTTGTAATAAAATATTATTTGCACTATATTTTTTATTTGATATGATTGTATAATCAATATATTTTCAATAAATTCCCAAAAAAAAAAAAAAAATATCTTGAACATCGTGCAAGACATTATCATTTCTTTAATATGTACATGTACATGTACATGTGTGTGTGTTGAAGTATTTATAAAATATATGTAATCAATACGTTAATAATTAAAATTAATTAAAAATTAAAATACATTAAAAAGAAAATGGGTGATTAATACAAATAAAATTAAAACAAATTTAATACAAATAAACTTAATTAAGCACCAAATTTTAAGACGCGTGGGTATTTTTCTATTTTGATTAGTGTTTTCTTTTTTAAAATTTCGAATTCGATAATATATTGTAATAAAATATTATTTGTACTATATTTTTTATTTGATATGAATGTATAATTAATATATTTTCATGAATTCTAATCATTATCATGGATAGAAATCTCGTGTATCGCACGGGTGTGATAGTAGTAAAAAATAAAAAAGAATCACTAAAGAACAAAACAATGTCTGGCCATAAATGAATAAAGCTTAACAACTTAATAATAATAATAATAATAATAATAATAATAATCTATATCATATATCTATATATAATAAGAGAAGCCAGTGACCTATTTTGACTGAAATTCAATTTTGGAATCATCAATTCAACGTGAATAGAACTTGGCTAAATATAATCTGAACGGTTTTTTATTTGGCCCATTTCCCATGTTTCCTGTTGTGGGTAATTCATCAACTGCTGGAAGTAGTGGGCGATTTTTCAGTATTGATCCAAAATTCAGTTTTCACGTACCTTCATGTGAGAAATGTAACGGTTATTCTACCTTCTGCATTGGGCAAGAATAATATTTTCTTTTTAACATTACCCTTTTTCCACGTCCGCAGTTCTCATAGTTTGCTTGCGACTGAAAACCGACATTTGGTATAGGGATTTTACCCCAGATGGCATTTCATTATCCGAAGAGGATGATCTTGATGGATTTTACAGGAAATTCGTTGAGTCGAGGATTAAAGGGGTGAAGATGGGAAACAAATGTACTATTATGATGTATAATCCTATCGTATCGGGCAAAAGTCATACGATGTTTCGATGTGCGAGATCATTTACAAATCTTTGATGGATCTTTTAGGGGGTGAAGAAGAAATAAATGGTTAGAGAATAGGGATTGGGATTTTTGTACAGGTCAGTGCTTTGGAGATTTATGATCTATTTCCATCAGCCAACAGTGGTGGAAGGTTTTGGCCTTGGATGGTCCAAGGGAGGCAGTGTTTCTAAGGTGTGAGTTTCTTTGCATTTCGTATCCACCTTTAGTCTATTGAATTTGAAAGAAATTTAATTTACTAAAACATATAGTAATTATGCTTTACTATCCGGTTATGATTTTTAGAGTTTATAGCAGGGCTGGTATGATAACCCCTCTTGATGTTTCATATTCAGTAAAACCTCGAATAATCTATACATACATAAACAACTCAATTCTGACAAACTTGAACCTTCATATATCAAGCAGTTTTATTATCATGATAAGGAATTCTTCATTAAACTCCATATGCAACTATATGATGTTCCAATATGCTATGATCTATGATGATCTCTGCCTCACATTCAGTCTTTTCATTGAGATATTAGATGTTATATTCTATGTTTCTTATACTAACGGGAAAATAGGGGAATCCAGTAAAATAAATAGGTTTGAAGCTATATGGAACAAACAACATCAGGGTCCAAAAACAATGGTCAGATTTATAGCAACTAAAGATCCTAGAATAATTACGAGGAAAATTAGAGGTGCTCCAGATATATTATTTCATATTATCTTGGCAGAAGAATAATATTAAATGTAGTCAATGACTCAATATTCAATGTGGCATTTGCTCCTTCATCTCTTACAGATGCTAACTTTGGTAAAATGAAGAAAATACTTGAATATCCTTGATGCACATTTTCCATGTGTAATTAATTTTACATTTCTTTAATTCACTCAATTGCAAGAAAAGAAGATCTTTTTCTTGAATTCTTTTATTTCTATTGATTGACACTTTCAATGCATCACATTTTGAGATCGATTCAGTGTCTTTTGCTGTATTTTGGGTTTTAATTTCTTTACGTCTTTCAGGATAAGACGAAAAAGTTTACACCATTTTTTAATTTGTAGGGTTTCATAAAATGGCTGCATCAACAATAACCTCTGGTGCATTGGTAATGTTAGCACCACACATCAAGCAAGGGGCGTCGATTCGGGTAACTGGAAAATGCTTATTTCGTTAATTTTATCGGCAATGTGACAATTAATTGCTTCATTTGTTTTTCTCTTAATTTATAGTAAACTAACAGTAATTCATATGTTGGAAAATGAACGACAGAATGTCGAGATTTTGTTGCATGTTTTGCTTTTGCTAAGATAAAAAAACTTTCTCATAAGTTATAAATAAACAAGTTTTTAAATAATTTCTTTTATTGATAGAAATGGAAATAAATAACTTATTCTAATGAAAATAAGCCAAAAAAAAAACCTTAGCTAAACATCTTTGGAAACCATTTATTATAAAGCTTAGCCAAGCACATTACAATTTTTCTTTCCTTACACCCCCTATCGCTTTTTTTTTTTATCACAAGTTTAACATCCTTACGACTGACTTAGATGGAAAAACCATTTGAATCCATAAATAAACAAGGGAGCTTGGACCAAAGATGAAGACAAAGCTCTCATAAATGCTCATGCAGTATATGGAAACAAATTGGCCGAAATGGTGAAATTTTTGTCTGGAAGGTATATATAGTTCAAGAATTTCGACCAAAATTAGTACTGACAAGTGATGATTTTGACTTGAAATGAAAAATGATATATTTATTAGATTGTACTTTTAAAACATAATAATCAATATTTTTCATAAAAATAACCTATTTAAACATTATTTAGTTTTACAAGGAGTTTAACTTAATGCACATTTACTAAAATGTTTTAAGGTGATTCTTTATGATTATTGTTGGATTGTGTTACTTCTTTAGTACATAAGATAAGAGAACTATTTTATTTTTATTTTTATTTTTAAGTTTTTTCTGTAGAAATGTGCTAGGTCGGAAAAATTGATAAAAAATCGTTGGAATTGCTCTCTCAACAAGAAACTTGCTAACTCTATGGCATGTGGTTTGATTTAAATGAAATTGGATTCGATGTCTCTGTTTTGTGCATTGTGACAAACTCTGGTTGCACCATCTGCATGGAAGATGATGAAGGGGATAAAGATAAGTAGTATAATCATGTGATAAATGTGAATATAGTTGTTGAGTTCTATGATGTAACCATAATCTTCACTTCTTTGTTGAGCATGAAAGAAAGCATACGTCTCATAATGTTGTTATTACTTGAAATGCTGGTTATTTATGCTCGTGAATGGCATTTTGTATGGTTGTAGAACGTAAACACACCGGATTTAATAGGTAGTGTTTATCCCAAAGTGTAGTTACATGTAATCATGTGTATTAGGAGCATTTTCATTGCACGTGAAGGGAAGGAAAACTATGCTGATTTTGTTCAACTTGTCATTTTCATATTTTTTTCTTCTCTCTTTCCCCCCCCCCCAATTTTCATGCATGGGATTTGCCATTGGCTCAATGATAAGCACATATAATCTACTTGGTAATGCTTGGTTTCAATAGCGTACAAGTTTGGGAAGCTAATTATCCTTATGTGCATTTTAGGCTTTGGGAGTTTACTTTTGGGTGTGATGTGTTTAAGATTTGAGATGAATGTTACTTTAGTGAAGGTTCTTTCTTATGTTTAAATATGTTATGCTGACACAATCTAGCTTCCATTTGATCGTTTTTCCAACCAAAATGATTATTTTTAGTAGCCTACATTTTACTTACTTCGTTAATAACTTATTTATTTGTGGGTTAGCCCATGTTTTAGATTTGGAGATGACATTTCGTAAGATTTCAAAATGTGTTCGTTGCTCTTCACTATTTGCACTATATTTCTGTGACACCCCAATTTCATTTTCAATTTTAATTCATTTATTTATTCTTCCACCATATTTTGATTTTTCAAACGAATAAAATAGTATTTTATCCACCCTCTCTAAATATAAATTTGAACTTTTATTTTTAAAGCATAATTGAACATTATTAAAAATAAGTATTTTTCTCTGAAATATCATTTGTAATTTAATTTAGAAGAAAAGTAAATAAACTTACTATAATATAAAAACTTTATAGTTAGTAATTGATAAAAAAAAAAACATTTGTTTAAAATAGGGAATAGAGAGCAGATAGCGGAAGATGGCCGAGAATTTACTATTTAAAATATTTAACTATTTTGAAATCAAAATAAAACTACTTTAAAGTAGTTGGACCCTTTTGGGGTTTCCCTGGTGAGAAGCCCATGAATCACGGTCAGGTACCCAGTACACAATCGTCCCGTCATTTGGGAGTTCGCACCAACTTCCAATCCATGTATTGTCACACATACAATGCAAAACTAAATGAGCTAATGCTCAGTAAGTAACATGTGCATGATCATGTTCATGAGTTTCGATTCACTTTCTCACAATTATTTCATTCTAGGCTTCGTGTCTTTTCGTTATTTCAGTTTATCCACATTTTCTACTTGGGCCCAAATCCCTCTACGCTGTACCGTATGTGCTCAAATATCACATGGCCGATAACATGCACCTTCCAGTGCCTGTGGTCCGTCATCGCCCACCGAGACTCAAGACTCCACAGTTTGTATCCATCATCGCCCACCGAGACTCAAGATACTGCACCGGGAATTATATTATATCACTCAGGCCTGACCTATTATATACGGTGCTCGGTGTACCGATTCGCAATCCCAAGAGACCTCCCGACACCGCCCGTATACCGGCGCGGGAACGTCAACGCCCCATCATCGACTACCCTTAATGACCGTCGGGAGCCTCAAGCCGGTGTATATATCCGAACGCGAAGTAAAGTACGGTACACTCGTAGGGCGATTCTACTATCATCCACATCATTCTCTCTCTATATACTCTTTATCTCTTTCTTTATCATTTATGAAGGACTTTTTCTAAGTCCACACAATGCACATGTCAATGCCCATGAATGTCAACATATATTTCATGCGTCAATTGTACGTCATAAACACGTAAAATGGCATTTTAATGATATCAATGTGCATTAATAACATATCATATCATCAAATCACGTCTCGCATGCTTTCTCCGTATACAGATATTGTCACATCATATTCCATGTGTATTGAAACAACAATATACTTCACATAATCACATAGGAGCACATAATAATTTAAATATTATGTCTTGCATTGTAGTTGAAATGTTACTTACCTCACTCATTCAGTATCCTAGAATTCAAGACTTTATTCCTTAATATTTGGTACCACTAATCCATGTTGAGTCAAATTACTCCTTGCCTATCATATATATAAACTATAATTTAGTCACTTAATATTTATTATATTTAAACTACAAAATATTAATTAGGATCCAACAAAATTAAAGTGGACCATTTCCCTACAAAATATTTAACCAAAATAATTATTAGGATCGCCCTAATTTAAAGAGGTTGATTTGCTTTATTATACCTCAGACGAAATTAATTTAATTTTAATTTTTAAAATAATAATCATATTCATAATAATATAATATAATATAATATTATAATAATATTAATAAAATTACCTTGAGAGGGGGGTCGGGTCGACCCCCCAACTTACATAGGGGGTCGACTCACCCCAAATAAAAGGGGGTTGACCCCCCCCCTCTTTGCTCTCTCTCGACTCTCCGTTTTTTATCGCAAATATGCGTATTTATAGTTTTTTATTGGGGGCTAAGCTGCCATTATTTTATTTACTCTTTTAGTCCCAAAAAAATATAAGATTTATATTTTAGTCCCAAAAATTATTAAAAACTGCTAAAATGACTAAAAAAATTATAGGGTCATATGAAGTCGAAATAGAAAATTCTTTGGGCCAATATGAAGTCGAAATAGAAAATTCTTTGGGCCAATATGAAGTTCTCAAGGAATACATCACAACAATATTTTCGGATCATAAAATCGATAACCAAGATAAAAGTTATCACTCGTCAAAGTTTACCACCTAAAACTATTTTATTTCGATTTCTTTTTAAGTGGCTACATTCGTCTTAATTTTCGGTACTCTTATTGTCATCAAAATTAAACTTTCAATATACCATTCTAAAATACTCATGATCTAGTTTTCCGTATCCTCATCAAAACGCTATATGGTCAAACATAGCAAAAGTCGCGACTTGTCAAAATAAACTGTTTAAAATTAAACTTTCGAGTGCCAACCTTTTTTATTAAAGTTTTCGAGACACGTACGTCAACCGAATACCTATCTACAATATGCCATTTTGAAGGTCATTCAATGTTCTACATAATAGTATTCTCGAATAGTCAAGACCGATAACAAAACTATGAATTTGCGCGACCCTAAACTATACGTATTATTCGTCGTTAATTAATAATATAATATTTATATATATATAATACACACACAGATGTGTGTTACGTCCAAATTAATTAATTTATATTATTATATTATTTTAATTATTATTATTTTAACCAAAAGTTTACGATTTAACTTTAATCTATTATTTTTCAACGTTAGAACGAATTCTTTGTTCCACTTTGAAATACGTTCCATACACTTCAATCCATATCTTCCCAATTATGGAATCGATAGTCAATTTATTAAATCGATAAAATTACTTAAAGTAACATTTAATATTCTTTTTTTTTTATATTACGCCAACTAAATTGAAAGTCTTATATAATGCCGAATATGACCCTTTAAAGAAGTCAAATAAATTAAAATTTCTATTTGACTTTCGAGTGGGTCCCATTAAATGTGAATAATTTAATATAATAATCAGACGAATTTTTGGGTTGTTACAATTTCAGAGATGAAACATTGAATGGTAGCTTCTTTATGACTATTGTAAGGTCCATCCTTAAAATAAATAGTGGTGAAATCGTGCTTCAGTGTATATGCTAATCCCAAGTTTATAATTGCACATCTGCACATCGTCAGTAAGTAGCTAGATGAGGGTAAAATGCAGATGAATGATGGTTTCCGTTGGCAAAAGTTTCAAACAAAACCAAATTAGCTGATTTTTTTTACTTAATGTATTTTACGACATATAGTATTTGCCCGAGTGAGAGAGAGAGAGAGAGAGAGAGAGAGAGAGAGAGAGAGAGAGAGAGAGGAGACCAACTAAAATTGAAGCATTTTGTGCAGTTGAGGGGATTTAGGGTAGTTATTAGAGGGTATTTGTACCCCTTTCTAGATGGTTCGATTAGGGTTGCAAGGTTTTTTTTCCCATTTTTTAACAAAAATTCGGTAATTCCATGGACATTATATCTTGCACAAAGTATTTATTTATTTTTTAATGGCACAAATAATTATTTTTTTTGTTCCTATTATATTTTGAACAAATGGATTTAGTAACAAATACATTAAATTATTTACATAACTTGTATGAATCTTGGTTAACTATATAGGGTCCTTTTTCTAATTGTCCGTGCAACTAGTATCAATCAAATAACAAAAGTTGAAAAATTCCCTACTTTTTTCACCTAGAAAATTAAATTAATCAAACACATTAAACTTTCAATTCCCAGAAATTCAATTTCCTGAAATTCATTTTCTTTCCACCCAAATTCCACCATTACTATCAAACATCAAACGCAGCCTTAAAAAAATTTCTACTTTTTTTACCTATAAAATTAAATCAATCAAACGCATTAAACTTCCAATTCCCAGAAGCTCAATTCCCTGTAATTCATTTTCTTTCCACCCAAATTTCACCATCGCTATTAAACGCAGCCTTACTTATTTATCTTTATGATCTATTTGAAGTTTTTTGGAAGATCTAGTTGTCGGACAACTATTCAAGCCCAACCATTGTGCGAATGAATCAAATACGAGTATAAAGTTTAGATGGTGAAATTGATCATGAAAATAGCAAATTTGTGTTTGCCTCCTTTCCCCTCTTCATTTTTTTCATCCCATCTCACCTTTGTCTGGGATTCTCCTTCCTATTCGGGTCAGGTATCCATCAAGTCCTCCAACCCGTTCTCATCCCTATAACTACTTAGAAAATAAGCCAGGGAGGTTTTATAAAAACTGCTGCAGTAGCACTAAACTTCCATTCCATATTGTTGGGATTTTTTGGTCCCAATCAAACCTCGGGGGCAATGATAATAAACATCGTCTCGATTTTAAGCTTCGTAGGCCCTCGACCCATGATCGAAGTATTGCCCAATCTCCACAATTAGGCAGCCCACGTGCTAAGAGATTAACTGTACACGTCGAGGTTTTAATTGAGTCTCGATCCTGTTGCTCGATAGGTAGACTTCGGAGACGACCCATTTAATTAGGGCTTCCCTAATTAAACCCTAAACCTATATCTACCCACACCCCCCCCATTTGGCTTGACAGAACACTCACTGTCGACATTTCTCTCTTCTCTCTCGGTGATAAGCGACTACTCTCCCTCTTCTTTGTGAAGAACCCGACCCTCTCCCCTTCTTCCTTTCTCGGTGATTGGAAGTGTGTCTTCTTTGTGACCACCACCATGAGTTCTCTGTGTGGCTCTTTCCGGAAGCGCCTCCTTGTTCCTACCGTGTGCTTCTTCTTGCTCCTGGTTGCGGTGTAAACCGCAACCTGCATGGCTTTCTCTTTGGGCAAGTCGTGTGTTCGGTTCTTCCTTGGCTTTGTGCTTCGGTCTCTATTGTGGTTCCCTTGTTGTGGCCGAATGTTGTTTGCTTGGTTCTTGCTTGTGCGCCTCCTGCACTGTCTGAATCTTGTTGTGGTCGTGTCCTATTGTGTCTCTTTGTGCAGGCCGTTGTGCAGTTCCTTATTGTCGTTCCTCTTGTGCAGCCCTTGGTTCGGTTCCTTGGTTGGGTGTGTGTTGGCAGTGGGTCTTGGCCGGTTTGGGGGGGGTGTCTTGGAGTGTTCTCTAGCCGTTTGTAGTGGTGTTACCATTGTGGGGATTGGGCTGAATTTGAGCCCTTGTTTCTCATCCTTTCAGTCGGCTAATTTGGTGCAAAAGGGATTATTTACTTGCTTTTGCTTATATTATTTATGTATTGATTCAATTACGTTGCTAATCATATTATTTTCTTCCGGTGTATTATTGATTAATCTCGATTACTTTGTGTTTTGCGAGGTTGGATTTATCAACAATTGGTATCAGAACCTTGGTGGCGTGACTGTAGCCTTGGTGGCGTGACTGTAGCCTTGGTGGCGTGATTGGCAGAATTGGAATCAATATTGGAACTGTAGCGCCCCGAGTTCCGTATACCCGATTCACTACGTCATTTTCTGTCTAAATTTTTCGAATAATATTTTTGCGGAAGAAATAATTGAAATTCATTTTTGGCAACATTAAATAAACTGTAATGGCCGCTAAAATTGAAAACATTTATGAAACCATTTGAAATAGTAAATCGAACCATTAATATTGTAAAGAAATTGCCAATATCATAATTTCTTAAATAAATGAACTTCTCTAAATTATTCGATTGTTTGGAAAATACGGAAATCATTAACGTCAAACTTTCAACCGTTCAACGATTATTGCCACCATCATTCATCGCTCGCCACCGTCTCCGAAATCTGCAAAACTGTTAAAAAGTAGGGTGAGTATTTCATGGGGGAAATACTCAGTAGACTCATCGCAAATTAATTTAATTTATAAGATGATTAAACACATAAATCCCGGCTCTTTATAAAACGGGCATTGATAGAGCTTCTTTATAAAACTGCTCTTGATAAAACTCATATTGTGCATTACAGCACGGGACATATTTTGCAAATCATATGCTCTTTGAAAACATCTCTTTGAAAACAGTTCTTTGAAAACCATATACTTATAAAACATTTTAATTATGCCAAGCATAATTTCTTTTGAAAGCATAACATAAGATAGGATTGAAATCCTCATAAACATAAGAATTTTACCGAACTTAGGTGGTAAGAATTCTTATGTAGTAAAATCATAATAACAGTAAGTTTTCATCATAACATAGGATAAAATCGAAATCCTCATAAACATAAGAATTTTACCGAACTTAGGTGGCAAGAATTCTTATGTAGTAAGTATACCAAGCATAATTTTCTGAAATTCATAGGGATCAATTGCATCATAACATAAGATAGGATCGAAATCCTCATAAACATATGCGACAGGAATTTTACCGAACTTAGGTGGTAAATCCTCATAAACATATGGAAAGATAGGAATTTTACCGAACTTCGTGGCAAATCCTCATAAACATAGGAGACACAAGAATGTTACCGAACTTAGGTGGCAATAATTCTTATGTGTAGCGCTACTAAAACTCCGGTCCCCTTAACATATCATAACTTATCATATGGGACCCAAAACAATCTTGGTAGATTGATTTCATAGCAATGATCCAAAAAAACATTTTTCGTGAAGCATAGGGTATACTTACTTTTCGTAAAAACATAAAGTATATTTTCTTTTCATAAAAACATACTTACTTTTCATAACAACATAAGGTATATTTACCTTTCATAAAAACATACTTGTTTTTCTTGAAAATTGACTTTCACAAGTCACATGACATTTATATGAAATCATAATTTAAATCAATTAATAAGTGCGAGTCTACCTCAAATCCGACGAGTGCAAAGTTGAGCGGGAATGACTTCAATTTCTTTAAATTCTCCGTACGCTTCGTCTTAGCCAATAAGTCACTTTAGTCTATCGAATATATAGTTCAAAATGATAAATTATAATTTTGAGGACTAAAATTGATGTTTTGAAAGTTGAGGGACTAAAATGAATACTTTTGAAAGTTCATGGACTAAAATAGATATTTTGAAAGTTGAGGGATTAAAATGAATACTTTTGATAGTTGAGTCGGAAACTCAAAACAATAGGGTTGAAATAATATATTTTAAAAATGAAGGCTGAATAAAATCATTTAAAACTTAAGGGCTGAAATTGATAAGTTTAAAAGATGAAAGGACTGAAATAAAACCTTTTTAAAACATAGGGACTGATTTGAAATAACTTTAAAACTTCAGGGACCAAAATGCAAATTTCCGAAATTAATTATATACTCAGATTTACTCTCTCTCTCTACCATTCTCACTTCTCTTTCTCTCGTTCTCACTCTCTCTTCACTCAGCACTCTCTCTGCGATTTCATCAGTGAAATCAGGCGAGGAACGAACGAGTGACACTGCCGGTGATTCGCCGGCGAAGTAGCCGGCGCAGGTTGCGGTAAGTGGTGGCCAAAGCAAGGTTTCTGATTTTAGGGCTTGGGTGCTGATTCGAGGTGAAACCGGGGCTGCAGGTCGGGACTTCCGGTGGAGAATCCGACCATAAATGGTCGACGGTAGAGGTAGGTAACTGGGTTAGAGTTCTTGGTAATATTTTGGGTTTTGGGGAGTTTGATTTGGGTGAAGGTGAAATGGGCAGTGGCGATTTGAAGCTCGGTGTTGGTGGTTGTTCGGTTCTGGCTGCGGAAGGGGACTGCAGTGGCTGTGGTGCTTTTACTGAGAATGGTTTGGTGGTTGAAATGGTGCCGGTTGTGGTAATACTGCAGTGGTGGTGGTGGCTTGGCATGGCTGGTTTGGCTAACTGGTGATGATGGATCTGTGCTCATGGTTTGCATATTGGGGTTAAATTGATGGAGATGATGGTGATTTAATCTGTGGCAGGTGGTTGGTTTTGATGATTTCGAATGGTGATGAAGATGATGATTCAGAGACTGGTTTGGAGATTCGGCTATGGCGGATTTGAGGATGGCGAATTGGAAAGGCAGGCTGGTGGTTGCAGCTTTCATCATGTATAATGGAGTGGTGGTGAAATAGATGATAATGGAGAATATAATCATTATGTTCTTGCAACATAATGAATACATACGGGTGGTGGAGTTAGTGGGGAATAAAATCATTGAATGGAATAATTATAATTTGGTTTAATATGATATGGATTTGGTGTAAAGAGAAAAGAAAGGAGGAGAAAACATGGGGGATGAAATCAACTAAAAATTTAACTATCTTTGATCAAGAAACGTTTTTAAAACAGATATATTTTTGACTGAAAAATACATTTTGAAAATAATACTTTGAATAAATAGTTAAAATAATATAATTTTAGAAATTCGGATTTTAATTTAAAATCGAACGAATTCGATATTTCTTGACTTGGCTAGACGAATCCGTCGCGACGTTAACTTCAAAATAATAAATGAAATAGTAGCGACACAATTTTCTAAATATTAAAATAATTATTTATTGTATAAAAATTCTGAGTCGCTATAATCTTACCTCCTTAAAAATAATTTCGTCCTCGAAATTAAACTTACTTGATCTTATAATTTCTGAATACTTAATCAAAATCTCTTCTTCTTATTATCGAATATTCTCAAAATAATCAAAGAATTACCTGAATATTTTCTCTACGTAATATACCCAAACATATCAACATAAAATCATCAACTTATCTTTCCAACATTTGTAACTCAAAATTCAGTAAATAAATATCTCCCAAAACTAAGATTCTACACTTAAATGTCACCACATTTCCTGCAAAGTATTTCTTTCACTTGTATATACGTATGAATTCTGATTCAATACGGTACTCATTTTACTTTTCACGTATCATCACACTATACCAAGATTATCATTATTAAAACAAAATATCAGTACCCATAATCCAAGAAAATATTCCAAATCTCCAATCAAATCTCCTTTATCGATAAAATTTAACAGCGCATTACTTCTTGTCTCCTCTTTTCATTAAAATAATCCTGCGCTTTCTTGCTGGTCACAACATCACGCGGATTCACTCAGATCCTTTGCGCTTTTAAATAGTTCATGCTGGGAAGAGGTTGAATCATCAAACAATGGATATCATTCTTTCTAACATTCGCAAGTATTATTCCAGTCTTCCTATGAATGATCTGAGAAAGATCTATAAAATAAGGCTCGAAAGATTGAGGTTGCTAATGGCTCATGATATTCCAGAAGATGTTCGCTGGTTGATAGAAGCAAAGGTTCGACTATCTGGTGAATTACCATCAACATTTCCAAAACATATGCCTGGTTTAGGCAAAAGCACGTTCGCAAAGAAACGAAGAGCAAAAAGACTGGGTGGTTGCTACAAATGTGCTCGTTGGAACTGTAATACACGTTGCAAATCAGTAGGATATTCTTCTACTAATCGGGATGATAAAATCGAATTCATAAAGGGTGGACTGAGTAAGGAGTCTTTGGATGATATTCGACTGACTCTTGAGACGCACCCAAGTGGTTATGTACAACGTGAACTTCTCTCCTTATACGCTCAGTTTAACGAGGACAAAAATCGTTATACTCTCCAAAATATAATATCGAAAGATCCTGTTTGCCAGTCTGTTTTACAAAATGAGGCTTCTGGCAGTTCAGCAATGATATAAGGTAAATCTTTTTTTTAAAATATTTTGCTGCTTTCTTTCACGCGTTTTGGAAATAAAATATATATTTCTTTTCTCGAGGTTTGATAAAGCTGGAAATAAATATATTTTCCTTTCTCGAGGTTTGATAAAGCTGGAAATAAATATTAAATCGCCGAAAGGTGACAGCCTCGATACGATAAAAATATTCAAAAGTGGGCTGATTTTGTCAAAAGTAAATCTTTACTTTTTCAGAATCAATCAAAAACAGTAAATTTTTTTTTTTTTTTTTTTTTTTTTTTTTTTTTTTTCCGGCTTTAAATAGCCAAACATATTTCATAGTTCAGGCATCCCAAAATCACATCTTCTTCGTAAGTTTTCCCTTCTTTACTATCAAAGATGGAAGCACCAAAACTTCGACAGATCAAAACTATTTGTGTATTTTGTGGATCAAAAGTAGGGAAAGGCTTCGGTTATCTAGAAGCGGCTGTAGATCTTGGAAAGAAACTGGGGGAAAAAGGTATCACTCTTGTGTATGGGGGTGGTAGCAGTGGTCTAATGGGTTGTGTTTCCCAATCTGCTCTTGCAGAGAAATCAAAAGTAATCGGTGTTATACCTGTCCCTTTGGTAGATGTTGCAGGCAAAACACGAGGGCATGAAGTTCAAACTTTATCCATCCATGAACGCATAACTTGTATGCTATATGGTTCTGATGCCTTTATTGCCCTGCCCGGAGGTTTTGGTACCTTAGAAGAAATTTTTAACATTACCTCGTGGGCTCAACTAGATCTCCATACTAAGCCTATTGGGCTTCTGAATGTTAACAATTTCTTTGATGGTTTGTTAACCTTTCTTGATTATGCTGTGGAACAGGGATTCATCTCTCCATTTTCCAGAAGGCTTCTTATTTCTGCTCCTACTATTGATGAACTACTGGATAAGCTGCAGTCATATATCTCAATACAAGATCCAGCAGGGGTTAAGATAGATTGGTCGCAAGGAAGGGGAATCAAGCGAAAATGGAGTCCGGTTAATGTAAACTTAACTCTTTGAATCTTAGAATAGGTGGGGGTAGAGTACGGAGTATTCTCACTCTCGAGACACCCCTCCATTTACTAGGATTTCCTTAATGTTTAAATCTTGTGTGTACTTCAAAGATTCCAGGTGGTAGATTACGGAGTATTCTTACTCTCGAAACACACCTCTTTGAAGGTTTCTTTATTTCCTCAAAAGATCAGAGGTGGTAGGATACGGCTACTCCGGAAACACATCTCTCATTTTGAGGATTATCCCATGCTTCTCTCGTTTGCTTTTGTGTGTTTCATGTATTTCCTTTCCAGTGTGACTCTTGTGTGTTCTCCTTATGAGAAAATAATAAAATTTCTGTTATCATCTACTAAATCTCGTTTGTGATGTAAATGAACTTGCATGTCTAACCTTAATTCCTTTAGTAGATACTTATCATATCATGCTCTTAATTTCAAATTGATAAAATTCTGAACAGAGTCTCCCTTGTAATTTGGACTTATTCCAAACCATAAGCATACTTCATAACTCACAATAATAAATAACTCCACATTTGATCACAACGATCTAAAAATATTGAAAATGATTCCAACACTTCAATATCATCAAAAATATCTCATAATTCAATTCATAATTCCTCAACATAACAATTTCAAATCATATTTTTCAATATCACAATATCACTTCCTTCGATACCTTAATGGCTCAAAAGATAACTCATACTTATAAATATATGCCATAAATCATATTCCCAAAATATTCACAAGGCCAAACTTCATAATAAATTTCTCTTCAAAATAGAGGAAATAATTCACTTACTCAACATAATATCCATTACTTAATTCTCAATAAAATCATATTATTCCCATTATGCTCAACACTCGTTTTCTTTCTTAAAAAAAATTTCTCATAATCATACATTAAAGCATATAAGTTATGACAAAGCATAACAACATCATTATTTTCGAAGAAATACATTCTTATTTCTCATAAATCATAAGTATCCGAAATACTCTTCATTCTTTCTCATAAATCAGTAAAAATGAGTATTCGAAATACTGAAATAACTTTAAACATTATAAACTTCTTTACCTCGGAGTTGGTGGAGCGAAATGATGGCAGTGGCAATCTTCATCAATAAAAATCTTATAATGAAAAATATTTCTTGAAAATTCTTTTTGAAAATTTTTCCAGTCTACAGAAACGCAGACTAGCTCTGATACCAACTTGTAGCGCCCCGAGTTCCGTATACCCGATTCACTACGTCATTTTCTGTCTAAATTTTTCGAATAATATTTTTGCGGAAGAAATAATTGAAATTCATTTTTGGCAACATTAAATAAACTGTAATGGCCGCTAAAATTGAAAACATTTATGAAACCATTTGAAATAGTAAATCGAACCATTAATATTGTAAAGAAATTGCCAATATCATAATTTCTTAAATAAATGAACTTCTCTAAATTATTCGATTGTTTGGAAAATACGGAAATCATTAACGTCAAACTTTCAACCGTTCAACGATTATTGCCACCATCATTCATCGCTCGCCACCGTCTCCGAAATCTGCAAAACTGTTAAAAAGTAGGGTGAGTATTTCATGGGGGAAATACTCAGTAGACTCATCGCAAATTAATTTAATTTATAAGATGATTAAACACATAAATCCCGGCTCTTTATAAAACGGGCATTGATAGAGCTTCTTTATAAAACTGCTCTTGATAAAACTCATATTGTGCATTACAGCACGGGACATATTTTGCAAATCATATGCTCTTTGAAAACATCTCTTTGAAAACAGTTCTTTGAAAACCATATACTTATAAAACATTTTAATTATGCCAAGCATAATTTCTTTTGAAAGCATAACATAAGATAGGATTGAAATCCTCATAAACATAAGAATTTTACCGAACTTAGGTGGTAAGAATTCTTATGTAGTAAAATCATAATAACAGTAAGTTTTCATCATAACATAGGATAAAATCGAAATCCTCATAAACATAAGAATTTTACCGAACTTAGGTGGCAAGAATTCTTATGTAGTAAGTATACCAAGCATAATTTTCTGAAATTCATAGGGATCAATTGCATCATAACATAAGATAGGATCGAAATCCTCATAAACATATGCGACAGGAATTTTACCGAACTTAGGTGGTAAATCCTCATAAACATATGGAAAGATAGGAATTTTACCGAACTTCGTGGCAAATCCTCATAAACATAGGAGACACAAGAATGTTACCGAACTTAGGTGGCAATAATTCTTATGTGTAGCGCTACTAAAACTCCGGTCCCCTTAACATATCATAACTTATCATATGGGACCCAAAACAATCTTGGTAGATTGATTTCATAGCAATGATCCAAAAAAACATTTTTCGTGAAGCATAGGGTATACTTACTTTTCGTAAAAACATAAAGTATATTTTCTTTTCATAAAAACATACTTACTTTTCATAACAACATAAGGTATATTTACCTTTCATAAAAACATACTTGTTTTTCTTGAAAATTGACTTTCACAAGTCACATGACATTTATATGAAATCATAATTTAAATCAATTAATAAGTGCGAGTCTACCTCAAATCCGACGAGTGCAAAGTTGAGCGGGAATGACTTCAATTTCTTTAAATTCTCCGTACGCTTCGTCTTAGCCAATAAGTCACTTTAGTCTATCGAATATATAGTTCAAAATGATAAATTATAATTTTGAGGACTAAAATTGATGTTTTGAAAGTTGAGGGACTAAAATGAATACTTTTGAAAGTTCATGGACTAAAATAGATATTTTGAAAGTTGAGGGATTAAAATGAATACTTTTGATAGTTGAGTCGGAAACTCAAAACAATAGGGTTGAAATAATATATTTTAAAAATGAAGGCTGAATAAAATCATTTAAAACTTAAGGGCTGAAATTGATAAGTTTAAAAGATGAAAGGACTGAAATAAAACCTTTTTAAAACATAGGGACTGATTTGAAATAACTTTAAAACTTCAGGGACCAAAATGCAAATTTCCGAAATTAATTATATACTCAGATTTACTCTCTCTCTCTCTACCATTCTCACTTCTCTTTCTCTCGTTCTCACTCTCTCTTCACTCAGCACTCTCTCTGCGATTTCATCAGTGAAATCAGGCGAGGAACGAACGAGTGACACTGCCGGTGATTCGCCGGCGAAGTAGCCGGCGCAGGTTGCGGTAAGTGGTGGCCAAAGCAAGGTTTCTGATTTTAGGGCTTGGGTGCTGATTCGAGGTGAAACCGGGGCTGCAGGTCGGGACTTCCGGTGGAGAATCCGACCATAAATGGTCGACGGTAGAGGTAGGTAACTGGGTTAGAGTTCTTGGTAATATTTTGGGTTTTGGGGAGTTTGATTTGGGTGAAGGTGAAATGGGCAGTGGCGATTTGAAGCTCGGTGTTGGTGGTTGTTCGGTTCTGGCTGCGGAAGGGGACTGCAGTGGCTGTGGTGCTTTTACTGAGAATGGTTTGGTGGTTGAAATGGTGCCGGTTGTGGTAATACTGCAGTGGTGGTGGTGGCTTGGCATGGCTGGTTTGGCTAACTGGTGATGATGGATCTGTGCTCATGGTTTGCATATTGGGGTTAAATTGATGGAGATGATGGTGATTTAATCTGTGGCAGGTGGTTGGTTTTGATGATTTCGAATGGTGATGAAGATGATGATTCAGAGACTGGTTTGGAGATTCGGCTATGGCGGATTTGAGGATGGCGAATTGGAAAGGCAGGCTGGTGGTTGCAGCTTTCATCATGTATAATGGAGTGGTGTCATGTATAATGGAGTGGTGGTGAAATAGATGATAATGGAGAATATAATCATTATGTTCTTGCAACATAATGAATACATACGGGTGGTGGAGTTAGTGGGGAATAAAATCATTGAATGGAATAATTATAATTTGGTTTAATATGATATGGATTTGGTGTAAAGAGAAAAGAAAGGAGGAGAAAACATGGGGGATGAAATCAACTAAAAATTTAACTATCTTTGATCAAGAAACGTTTTTAAAACAGATATATTTTTGACTGAAAAATACATTTTGAAAATAATACTTTGAATAAATAGTTAAAATAATATAATTTTAGAAATTCGGATTTTAATTTAAAATCGAACGAATTCGATATTTCTTGACTTGGCTAGACGAATCCGTCGCGACGTTAACTTCAAAATAATAAATGAAATAGTAGCGACACAATTTTCTAAATATTAAAATAATTATTTATTGTATAAAAATTCTGAGTCGCTATAGGAACTATTGACTGAGTTCCTTCATTCCCTATTTTAAAATTCTTTCATTCGTTGAAATTATTAAAATTGTGTTTTTTGTTGCTGGAATTATTTAAATTTCAATTGTATTTTCAGAATCTGTGTGATTGGAAACTATTGATTGATTGGTGTTTATTGACTTTTGCAAGTTAGGTACGATTTTGGAGACTCTTGAGCTTGGTGCTGATTACGCTCCAAAGATCACTAATTGCAAAATATAAAATGATAAATAATTTCGCATCTCTCCATATTACGGACTCAGAAAAGTCTACTCTGGTAAATTGACTGATCACTTTTAAATTTCTGTAATAGCAGGTCATCGTGTGGGATGACCATTAGGCTTGCGGTTGCCTGTTGCTAGTTATAGGAATTATTTTCTATTACCTGTGTTTTTCATAGCCGTTTGTCTTGCAATATCTTTTGTGATTATTTTGCTTGTTGCGTTATTATTAGAACTGTCACCTAGACTCCCGTGTCGAAAATTCCCTTGACCTGAGATCTTTGAGTCTCACGGAATCCTGTGAATTTAGAACGGTGTATATTGCGACCTTTAGGATCTTCTGTGTGATTTTCAGTGTGGTGCTTATATTACGTTGTGTGCTTCTTATTTGTTAAGATGTCTGCACATCGTTTTGAATTGAACATCTTCGATGGTAAATGTGATTTTTCTATATGGCAACAGAAAATGAAATGTATTTTGGTACAACAAAAGATTTCAAAAGCTATTGACAATTCTTTCCCAAATACTGTGACTGCCGATGAGAAAAATGATTTTGATGAACTCGCATACACTTCTATCATTTTGCATCTATCTGACTCTGTTTTGCGTAAAGTTGGAAAACATGATACCACTAAAGAACTTTGGGACAAATTGGAAGAGCTTTATGTGTCAAAGTCTACTCCTAATAAGCTTTACTTGCTTGAAAGTTTTTTCAGTTTCAAAATTGATCCCTCTAAGGACTTAGATGACAATTTGGATGTCTTTAATAAACTTGTGCAAGACATCACTAACTGTGGTGAAAAAGTACCCGAAGAATATAAAGATGTTATATTGTTAAATGCTATTCCTGACACCTATAAAGAGGTTAAGAATGCTATAAAATATGGAAGGGATACTCTTACACCTAAAATTGTCATTGATTCCTTGAAAAGTAGGCAGATGGAGGTGAAAGCTGAAAGAGATGTGAGGGGTGGTAGTGGTGAGATCCACATGATGCGAGGTGGGCGTGGTAAAAACAGAGGTGACTCAAACAATGAGGGTGATAGATGGAAGGGTGGAAGTAGTTTTAAGTCACAGGGTAAGGCGAAGGGAAGGAAGTGCTATGGTTGTGGTAGGTCTGGCCTGTAGCGACCGGGAATTTTCATTTCTTTTTAAATTAAACGTTTTAAAAACTTCAAATGCGCGTCGCTACGACTTTTCCAATTTTTATTTAAAGGAGTGTTCGTTTAGCCAAGTTATAAATTTGGAGCTGAAAATAATAAATTTCAGTCCAACTTGATTTTACGTCCAATAAATTTAAAATCCATCTTAATAGCCCAATTTTATTTATTCAGATTAAATTCCAGGTAATCTTATTTGAAAATTTTGAGTTTATCATCCTATTAAATTTCAAATTTAAAATTCAGCATTTATCTTGACAAATCATGATAATCATCCTATCCCACATTTACTCGGCCAAGTCTATCACAAGAAATCTTCCCCGATTACAACTCCAATCCAAACCAAAGACTAATCCCCAGCTATTTTTACTCCCTTCCACGACCAGAACTACCCACGGTCAAGATACAAGATTCAGGTATAATCTTCATGAAATTTCCATCTTCATCTCATCATCATCACCATCGACCAGATCCGAAACACCCACAGCCGGACTCAGCACCACCACAACCACCAACCTCCTCTACCTATCCCAGTCGAACCTAGCACACTACCTATGATTCGAATTTCCACAACCAAACCTTCACCTTCGACCTCAAATCAACCGCCACCACCATCGAGCAGCCAAGCACCCCCACTGCCGACCGGATTTCAAACATGTCCAGCCAACCACCATCACCTACCAACCCAAAACAGTAGCCATTTCCACTTCCAACCCCAATACCGCAACCACCGTCACGATCGCAACCCCTACAAGCACGACGGCATCACCGTTCCCAACCTCAAATCCAAGCCAAATCCCCAAAATCAAACCCAAAACCGAATTTTAAACAGTACCCATAACGTACCTCGACCCTCACCGGAGTTTCTTCGCCGGAAAAGCCACAAACACCGAACTTCTTAGCCTCGGCCCAGTCTCGGTTTCACCCAATCACAACCCAAAAACCTCAAAATCCTAACCTCAGGCACACCCACGCCACTCGCCGCCCCTCAATGGCGGCGTTACGCCGGTAGGTTGTCGGCTGTGGCACCGGTGCTGCGCGGACAGCTCTCTCTCTCGTCTCCTCTGTAAAAATCAAATGAAGAGAGAAGATGAGGATATTTGGTTATTTATTGAGTTTTCAAAATTTTGCCCACTCAGCCCCCATTTTTTATATTCGTGGGTTTTAGTCCTCACTTTTAAAGAGATGTTATTTCAGCCCTTGAAATTCAAAATAATTTTCATTCAGTTTCAGTGTGTAACAATTGGTCCCTGCAGTTCTTAACTATTTCAATCAGTCCTATTATTTTAGAAAAAAGTCTACTTCAGTCCCTAAATTTTAAATTCAATTCTCTTGAAATTTCATTAGATCCTTATATCTTATTTAATTTAATTACTTTAAATTCAAGTTCGAAAATACTAATTTAATTAATTTTTCTTGGCTAGACGAATCATTTGGAGAATTAAGAGATTGACGTACTTCCCGCTCCAAAATTTTTGAGAACTCGTAACATTAAAGGTAGACTCGCCCTCACTAATTGATTTATTTTATAATTGCACGTGATAATGTGGATTTGTGTGATTTTGTATGCTTAATTGCATGAGAAAAGAAAAGAATATCTCGTATGAGATAAATTTGAGAATTTATGTTATGCATGTCATAACTTATCTACTAGCATGATGCCAAGAAAAGAATGTGTTCATTTGCACTCATTTTATGATGCTTATGGATAAGAAAAGAACATCACTACATTATTTGCATGATTACTTGTCCAATTATCTTATAGATTAATTATTGGAGTTGAGTCTACTGAGTATTTCATTTTTGAAATGCTCACCCCGTTGTTTTAACAAATTTGCAGATTTCGGTGACGGAGGCGAGTGATGGGCAATGGTGAAGAATATAATTTGGATATTATTTTTGAAAGTCGTGGATTTCGAAATAAACATTTCATTTTAGCAAGAATTTTTTTTTTTTTTTGTAAGAATTTCTTTATTTAATCTAAATTATCGCTAAACTTATATCCAATAAATGTGCTATTTAATATTTAATTCATTTTCCACAACAAAGTTTATTCCAGAATTTAGAAAAGTGACGTTCCCGCGCTCCTCGAAACTCGGGGCGTTACATGGCCATTATAAGAGAGACTGTCTGGAGAGAAAAACAAAATAGGAGATGGGGATAGAAATGGGGTCAATGTAGTTACTTACTCGGAAGGTGATCCGAGTGGAGTTTATTGATGCTCTTATCTCACTTACAGTTTCTACTAAATTATTGTGTGCATCTGATTGATTTTTTACCCTTTTGCATGTGTGGTCACTTTATTCGGTTGCATTCTTTATGTTGCATTTCATTTGCGTTGATTCAACATTTGCATGAATTTGGAAGTGATATGTTACTTTGTGTATAACATGGTTACATGCATGGTGGTTGGGTTTTGGTATGAGGTTTGACACTTGGTGTGTTCTCACAATATAGATTAGATGTGTTCCCTTGGTGGGATGGGTATTCAGTAGTTATGTTAGAAGTGAGGGTTAGCTGGTAATGAGACTAGATGCCCAAGAGTGTATTTGGTGACATACTAGGGGATGTGTGTTTTTGACATGTAGATCACGCGAGGTGAGGTTGTCAAATGTCTTGTTTAACTCTATTTGTGAGGATCTCGATTAGGTGGAGGACGCTCCTATTATCTCTAGGTGAGGTGGAGAATCGAGGTTTAACTTCTAGTGGTGAGGTTGTGATAGAGGTACATCCATTGTCTTAGAATCTTAGTAGTTTACCATTTAGATATGATTGTTGAGTAGTCTAGTGAGCATAGATGGCGATGAGAGGAGAGCTACATCGGTTTTGGAATGGGGTAATTGTGATTATATCTTTTCTTGGGGTCATTTGCATCTGTTGCTTGTATTGACCATGTTTGATTAACTTGGTGTTATGTTCTTTATGTGAACTTGGTGAAAAGATTTGTGTTTTACCCTATGATGTGCTCTCATCGCACTTGTGGAGTCACCTATAACTTTGTGTTATTAAATGCTCTTGATTGACTCATGTGGAAATGTAATTTGTTTACATTTGTCTTTAGAAAGCATGTATTATTTGTCTAAAGTTGTATTACTTGCTAATGTGATATAAATGCATAGTTTGGCTCGCTATGATTTAGTGTATTCTTGAGTTTTACCTTAGCCCTTTGGTGAGTACTGTTAGCAGGTAGTATGGGATATGTTTCTAATGTGAAACATTGGAAAAGGTATGTTGAGTTCTAATTCGTTTGGAACTGTTTTGTGCAACTAATGAACTAGGTGTTTTGGTGTTGCAGGTTCGATTGGAACCAAGGTGGAGGTTTGTTGGGATTTTTTGGTCCCAATCAAACCTCGGGGGCAATGATAATAAACATCATGTCGATTTTAAGCTTCGTAGGCCCTCGGCCCATGATCGAAATATTGCTCAATCTCCACAATTAGGCAGCCCACGTGCTAAGAGATTAACTGTCAACGTCGAGATTTTAATTGTTGCTCGATGGGTAGGCTTCAGAGACGACCCATTTAATTGGGGTTTCCCTAATTAAACCCTAAACATATATCTACCCACACCCCCGATTTGGCTTGACAGAACACTCACTCTCGACATTTCTCTCTTCTCTCTCGGTGATAAGCGGCTACTCTCCCTCTTCTTTGTGAAGAACCCGACCCTCTCCCCTTCTTCCTTTCTCGGTGATTGGAAGTGTGTCTTCTTTGTGAGCACCACCGTGAGTTCTCTGTGTGGCTCTTTCCGGCAGCGCCTCCTTGTTCCTACCGTGTGCTTCTTCTTGCTCCTGGTTGCAATGTAAACCGCAACCTGCGTGGCTTTCTCGTTGGGCAGGTTGTGTGTTCGGTTCTTCCTTGGCTTTGTGCTTCGGTCTCTACTGTGGTTCCCTTATTGTGGCCGAGTGTTGTGTGCTTGATTCTTGCTTGTGCGCCTCTTGCACTGTCTGAATCTTGTTGTGGCCTTGTCCTATTGTGTCTCTTTGTGCAGCCCGTTGTGCGGTTCCTCTTGTGCAGCCCTTGGTTCGGTTCCTTGGTTGGGTGTGTGTTGGCAGTGGGTCTGGCCGGTTTGGGGGGTGTCTTGGAGTGTTCTCTAGCCGTTTGTAGTGGTGTTACCATTGTAGGGATTGTGCTGAATTTGAGCCCTCGTTTCTCATCCTTTCAGTCGGCTAATTTGGTGCAAAAGAGATTATTTATTTGCTTTTGCTTATATTGTTTATGTATTGATTCAATTACGTTGCTAATCATATTGTTTTCTTCCGATTTATTATTGATTAATCTCGATTACTTTATATTTTGCGAGGTTGGATTTATCAACACATATCAAAGGATGTTGAGTACCTTCCTTGTTCTAAGTTCTACAATGATTTGATCTCCATTAATGCCAGAAAAATCACATTTTGTATTCTAAATGTCCAAATTAAGCCATTCCTGATGTACCACATTATCTCCTTGAGAACGCATTCGACCAAGATTTCACTAAATCGTTTTATGGAAAACAAAATTAAAACGACTATTATGAACTTTTATAGATTAAAAAATATGACATAAAATAAAAGTAATAGGATTAGATCACGTTTTGTGGTGAAATGAATATATAGTGTTTCTTAAAAATAAAAATTGTAATAGGGATAAATTAGTGTGGGATGGATATATAAAAGTGATGTGTCATGTGGATATATAGTATTTAAATTAATGAATTTAATAAAGATAATATTTGAATGTTACGTGGATAATGTTGGATTTTGACCCAAAATTAGTTATAGACTTAGTTGATTAAAAACCCATTAGTCAATTGTAAACGGTTTATCAATCGATTTATAAACATCAAACGGAGGCAAGTGACGTGAATTGAGAGAATAAAAAGAGGGATTGAGTACACAATTACACAAATTTAGGCTTGAAATTTTTTTGTAATCTGGTAATTTGTAACTAATTATACAAACATCAAAATCATTTTCAAAATCATTTTTTTTATAATTAGAATCAGGTTTTGTAATTAATCACAATTTTAACTGCGATTGCAATTATTACCACCTCCACCACCACCATCGATCACCACCTAATTGTAATCCGCTACTGTCACAACCACCGTAAAAAATACAATTGTAACTATTTCAATTTCATAATTAATTACAATTGTAACTTGTAAATTAGTAAAACATTAGTGTAATTCGTAATTTGTACTTAAATTCATTTGTGTAATTGTAATCAGTCATCGCCACAACCGCCATCGTCGGACTATCATCGAAAATACAACTGTAACTTTATTTCAATTTGTAATTAGTTACAATTGTAATTTTAATCACCACCAACCACCATTGCCACCCGTCGCCTCGGGCACTCACCACCATGTTCACTGATATCTCGCGATCCCCGCAAGTGCACGGGTCGTGAGAAGTAATAAAGTGGACCTAGGAGTCCGGATTATCGTCCTACGAGGACTGCTATTAATTACCGAAATATTTTACTTCTATACTTTATTTGAACAAACAAATGAATTTGAGGTTTTAAACTAAAACTAAAGAATTTAAAATTAGAGAATTGTTTTGTTTTCAAATACGATTGTAAAGTAGTTGGGATTTACGTTTTCACCTAATCAATTAAATTAACTCCAATTCCAGTTTTATTTCCTGAATATGTGATCGATCGAATTCACTAATTTAAATTGAAATTCCTCTCTCGAGTTTAAATCAATCCTACCTAAATAAGTCAACCTTGTATCTCTACAGCGGGTCCGAATATTCCTTATCTAGATGCATTACACACAAGAATTCACACACGACCGCAATAATTACAAGAGTATATCTCTATCTTTCGTTCAATTACCGGATTTATTACCTAGATCTATGTTATTAACTCACCTCTCGGATTATGGAAATAACACATAAAATCATGAATAAGTGACCAGTTCATTCACGCATTAAACGAAATAATAAATCAACACATGCATCAAAGCGTTAAAACAAGGAATATGGAATTAAAATAATATGACTAAGCTACATCGTTCATAAAATAATATGACTAATTTAAATTGAAATTCCTCTCTCGAGTTTAAATCAATCCTACCTAAATAAGTCAACCTTGTATCTCTACAGCATGTCCGAATATTCCTTATCTAGATGCATTACACACAAGAATTCACACACGACCACAATAATTACAAGAGTATATCTCTATCTCTCGTTTAATTACCGGATTTATTACCTAGATCTATGTTATTAACTCACCTCTCGGATTATGGAAATAACACATAAAATCATGAATAAGTGGCAAATTCATTCACGCATTAAACGAAATAATAAATCAACACATGCATCAAAGCGTTAAAACAAGGAATATTGAATTAAAATAATATGACTAGACTACATCGTTCATCCCAACGTTAAAATTAGTTACACATCATGATTGTAGAACAAAAACAATAAAATATAACGTTCATTGAAAATAACAAAGAAGAATTGAAAGATTGCACCAATTATTAATTCTTCAAGTATCTTCAATTCACGCCCCTCTACGATGCTTGAATCTCCAAGAATTTTAATTAAAATCTCCGTTGTGGCTCGTTCTATGGAGAGGCAAAGGTCCAGATCTCATGCCTCTTATGTTTTATATAAAGGTTTTGGAGAAACCCTAGGTCAAAAAGCCCAAAGCCTGTTAAAAATTGCGAGAAAAATCTGATCTGCGGCCCAGTCGGATAACCGCGCGATCGTGTGGTAGAAACCCTAGCGATCGCGTGGTAGACATTAAAAACTCTCGGGTTAAGAATAAGTTCATGCTTTCATGTTGTCCAATTCTCAAGCCTATGCAAAAATTGATTCATACTATATCCTAGACAATAAACATGTTAACACTTTTTCAATGTTTTTTTTTTATAAAATCGAATGAATATAAAATGAATGAGGAATGTAATGAATCTTCACCCCCAAACTTGAAATGAACAATGTCCTCAATGTTTGTCAAAAATATTCAACAATGCAAAACGAGACAAAGAAAAGAGAACGAGAACTTCCCAAGTGTAGAGGATGTATTTCTTTGAAGCTTCCTGTAGCACTGCAGTGGATGAATCGACCCTTCGTTTGTATTGTTCAAATTGGGTTGGCGTGTTTTGACTGGTGTTTTTCCCGCAAATAAGAAATAATTAACATTAGAATACATAAACACCAATAAGAAGAAATGGAAGTTCAGTACCACACCCCCAAACTAAAGTTAAAGCAAAATTTTGAATTTTAACATTGGTCGACCACACACATTCAAACCTTGACATCGCCTAGAAAAACATAAATTTTCCCGAGCCATCTTTTGATACGTTAACGTTCACAGCATGATCGACAATATAATAAAAATTCAGCTCATTTGAAGATCAATAGGGTCATGAAACAATGTAGAGAAGTAGGTAACGTGAGTGGATTTTCAGGTGCACTGGCCTGCAATTGCCTTGCAATGGGGCTGCCATGGTGCAGTGTTGATTTTCATGTAATGTAGTGAACTAATTCTTGAACTAAATACACATAATCAATGATGAACATGTCATGAAGTTAAATGCTCGAATGAATTTCTAAAATTAGCACAAGAATGTCTTTGTGGGATTTCATCAAACACTTAATGGGCATTGCAAAAATCAATGGATATGCATAGGGTTGGAGGCATGAATGAACCCAAAATCTTTGTCTACTAAACCACAAATCACAATCTCCAACCACTAACCTAAGCTCATTCTTCACCATTCACAATTTCAAAATGTAGCGACCGAGAATTTTCCATGACTTATTTAAATAATAGTTATTTTTTTAAAAAATGTGTCGCTACGACTTTGCTCATTTATTTAAAAAAAAAAAAAAACGTGATCTTCTAGCCAATGAAATAAAATTTGATTTATTTTAAATTCATTATATTCCAAACCCCAACCACCGTCTGCACCAACCAAGAACCGCCACAATACCACCACACAGTCGAAAATGGAACCACCCAAATCTCACACTAACATCATCAATTCATCACCCAACCGAAGCTAATGTCACAACCAAGGTCACTGCCTTGAATCCGCAGAGACACGCCCGCACTCATCACCTCCATCTCCACCATCGAACCTCCATTTTTAGTCGCTGCCTCCACCACTATTATCACCAACACCACCACGACGAAACACCAATCACCACCACATGAAACGCCACCACCATTCGCAACACCAAAACCGCCGCCTCCCGCTACTGCCCCAATTCGACATATCCACCACTCATCATCAAAATCAAACAAAAATCAAAGAATAAACTAAGAAACATACCACATACATCGACCACCGCCCTGTCGCCGCTCGTATAGCCGGAGATTCACAACTCCAATCTCTATATCAAGCCTCGATTTTGAACCAAAACCCAAGAAATTACCCAAAAATCTTCACTACCCATCATTTATTAGCTACCACGGCCCTTCCCCATGCCTCGTCGGCGTCACCGCCGGCCTTGAATCAGAGAGGGCCGGTTCCCCTCTCTTCTCTCTTCTCTCTCAATCGGTTTTAGAGAGAGATATATAGATATGTTATATGTATATATGATATATATTATATGTATATATTATGACTTTATTAATTGCCTATAATAGCCTAAGTTTTAAAAATATTTCAAATCAGTCCTTTTAATTTAAATGTTTTAAAGATTCAATTCCCATGTTTTAAAAGTTATTTATTTCAGTCCTGAAGATTTAACTCCTTTGATTTCAGCCCCAAGGTCAATCATTTCAGTCCTTTCATTTTTAAA
Organism: Ligustrum vulgare; assembly: GCA_963555705.1. Classification (NCBI taxonomy): domain Eukaryota; kingdom Viridiplantae; phylum Streptophyta; class Magnoliopsida; order Lamiales; family Oleaceae; genus Ligustrum; species Ligustrum vulgare. The sequence continues at coordinate 29,904,283 of OY743189.1, read as the reverse complement.
AGTCACTTATTTCAATCCCTACAATTTAAGTGCTATTTTGAGTCTCAACCCAAGTTTTAAAAGTATTCATTTTAGTCCCCCAAGTTTTAAAATAATTTATTTTAGTCCCAACTAATTTTAAATTCCAACTATGTTCGATTTTCAATTTAATCCCTAAACTTTTATTTCTTCTTTTAAAACTCTTTCAATTGAAACGTTTGATTTCCAAATACCACTTTAAGGTTTACTTATTATTGGCTAGACGAGGCGCTTGGACATTTAGAAGAACAACGTGAATTTTCTTGCTCAACTTTCAGACTCGTGATTTGAGTTAGACTCGCCCCCACTAATTAGTTTAAATTATAATTGCATGTCTTATGTGAAATTACGTGATTTACATGCTTTGATGCATGAGACGAGAAAAGAATATCTCTTATGAGATAAATGAGAAATGATGATGTTATGCATAACTTATGTGCCTTAAGTGCACGAGACGAGACTACCCACACCCTATGATTTTTAAAGAGCCTTGATTTTGAAAGTAAAGTAGCCCAAGAATATGAGAATGATGTCATTGTATGATTGCATAATTACGTGTTCAATTATTCTGTAAATTAATTATTGGCGATGAGTCTACTGAGTATTTCTTTCGAAATGCTCATTCCATTTTTAATAGTTTTTGCAGATCTCGGAGAAGGCGGCGAATGAAAGGGCAGTTGTGGCAAATTTAATAAATGATGAGAATTTTTAGTCAATTTTACGAATGTTGCTCGTTAAATTATTTATCGTTAATTTCTTTTAAATAATTGAGATACAAGTTTTATGAATTGTTCTATATTTTAAATTAATCAAATTTCCGCTGAAGGTTTCAAATAATGAATGTGACGGTTTGAATTAAATTTATTTTCCGCAATAAAATCAGATTTGAAGGACGAAGTGGCGTCCCGGGCTCCGCGGAATCCGGGGCGTTACACAAAATCCAAGAACTCAAAGAAAATTTCAAAATTTTGAGTAAACATGGATTTAAGTGAAGAATTTCATACCTTTCATTGATTTGGATGTGAAAATAGCAATGAATTTGGTGCAACTAGGTGTTGATGACATGCACACAAAATGGAAGATCAAATATGAGGTGATTAGGGGAGAGAAAAAGAGTTTATAATGTTTGAAATTGAAAACATGGGGCACAACACTTAAACTGTCGATTTTGGTCCAGTACAGTCACGCGATCTCCTGGCTGAAGTGCTAGCGATCGCGTGGTTCAATGTTTAAGAATCTGTTGATTTTTTAATGCACATTCGCAATCGCCATAGCCTATTGGCATGCGATCGCTTAGTACACGGCAGTATTGAAATTTTTTTCTATTTTTGATTTTCAAAATTGTTTTTATTTCCCTAATCACTTCATGATCGATGCAATGATTTTCCAACCATTAACTACATGATTCAAACTAGTGTGTTAAACGTGTGGGATAACAATTAAAAGCCTAGTTTAGTAAAAATATGCAAAAATAAAAACATACCTAAATATGCAATAATAGACTATTATGCACAAGTGTTCTCAACATGAAACATGCAAAACACTCAAAAACATATTCTACCATGCATATATCTAAAATTTAGCAATAAAGTAAATAATGAAATAGTAATAAGTAAAAGGGAAGAAAAGTTGGGTTGCCTCCCAACAAGCGCTCCGTTTTGAGTCTTAAGCCTGACTTTTGCACATAGAAATCATGGAGGTTTGAAAGATCCTCTTGAAGCCCTGCACACTTTGCAATTTCCTGCTTTGCATATCTCCACCTGTTTTCTCACTTTCTTGAATTCCAAAGTCTCACTTTTTACTGTTTGTTGAGGGATGTTCGGCTTTTCTTCCTTTTTGTCTCTTCTTCCATATTTTACGTTCACAAACTCATATTTTGTGTTTGGAAACTCCTCCAAATTAATACCTTGCTTCATCTTCACTTCTGGTTTCTGGATCACTCCCTCCACCTTGAAGCAACTTTCTTTCAGAACTTCAAGGTCTTGCCTTGGCTTGATACTAAAAGTGACTTGTTCCTTCTCTACCCTAAAGATGATTTCCCCTTTTTCGATGTCTATGAGAGCTCGTCCTGTAGCAAGAAATGGTCTTCCAAATATCAGGGGCATCTGAGAGTCTTCTTCTATATCAAGGATCACAAAGTCAACTGGAAAGAAGAATTTGTCCACTTTCACAATCACGTTCTCCACTATCCCATATGGATACTGTATAGACCTGTTAGCAAGCTTTAGTGTGATATTGGTTGGTTTAGGCTCCCCCAAACCAAGTTTCCTGTATACAGACAAAGGCATTAGATTAACACTAGCCCCTAAGTCACACAATACATTATAAAAAGTGAAATTACCAATAGTGCAAGGGATAGAGAAACTCCCTGGATCAGTCAATTTTTGTGGTAATTTCTTTTGAAGTATGGCGCTGCACTCCTCACTCAGTGCTACATTCTCAAAATCAACCAAGTTTCTTTTGTTTGACAGCATCTCCTTCATAAACTTTAAGTAGAGGGACATTTGAGCTAAAGCTTCTACAAATCAGATTTTTATGTGCAGTTTCTTGAATATTTCCAAAAATTTTCCAAACTGCTGCTCCAACTGATGCTTTATCAGTCTTTGTGGATATGGAACTGGAGGTACACATGCCTTGACTGGAGGTCTAACTCGAACGTCTTCTTCGGCTTTTTCTTGAATTTCAGGAGTCGACCTCTGTTCTTTCTCACTTTCTTGTTCTTCCACCACATCTTTCTTTTGGTTCTTCTGCTTCTCATATTCCTCTATAGTCACTTCAGATAGCCGAACCCCGCTCCTTGTTGTTATTGCATTGACATGCTCACAAGGGTTTGTTTCAGTATTGCTCGGTAACTGTCCTGGCTGCCTTGTGGAACTGCTAGCTGCCAACTCTCCCACTTGTCTCTTCAAATTCTTAATCTCAGCTGCTTGATTCATAATTTCACCATTCTGACTCTTAACTAGCTGGATTAACATCTCCATGTTTTCTGCCATAGTTTTATGAGATTGTTGTTGCTGCTGTTGTTGAAAATCAGGCTGACGCTGAACATTTTGATTATTAGTCCAGGAGAAATTGGGGTGGTTCTTCCATTCTGGGTTGTAGGTTTGTGATTAAGGACCACCCTGTTGCCCATGAAATTGACTTGTTCTGAACTTGTTTGATTTTGTTGAAGTGGGCAGAAATTTATAGCGTGCTTTTCAAAACAAAAATCACAGAGCGCTGTTTGAATTGAATTGACTGTCTGCACACCCATACTGTCAATTTTCTTCGTCAACGCATCCAATTTAGCATTTAATGATGTAATTTCACTAACTGTAGCAATTCCTCTAGATTTTGGTGTAGATCTTTCTGAGTACCACTGGTAACTGTTCGCAGCCATTTTCTCAAAGATCTCAGATGCTTCTTCATAAGTCATATCCATTACTGAACCCCCAGCTGCTGAGTCTGCGTGCTTCTTATTTTCATTTGTCAACCCATTATAGAATGTCTGAACTAAGATCCAATCTGCGATTCCATGGGTAGGACACTGTCTGATTAGCTCATTGAACCTTTCCCAAGCCTCAAAAATGGATTCCCCAGGCTGTTGACTGAATGACAAAATTTCACGCTTTAGCTTTGACATGCGACCAGGTGGGAAAAATTTATCTACAAATTTCTGGCTCATAACTTCAAATGTGGTGATTGTATGTAGGGGCAAAGAGTAAAACCAGGCTTTTGCCTTGTCCGTTAAAGAGAATGAGAAGAGGTTTAATTTCACGGCATCATCTGAAACTCCATTCATGCGTTGCATATCACATAGTTCCAAAAATGTCCGAAGATGGGCATGAGGATCCTCAGATGGCAGTCCATGAAAAACACATGAATTTTGGATCAAGGATATCAGGGAAGTCTTGATCTCAAAATTATTAGCTCAGATTGCAGGAGGTACAATGCAGGTTCCAATGTTCCCCACAGGAGGAACCATGTAATCTCGCAAAACGCGCCTTCCATGATTTTGTTGTTGTCCATTCACAGCTGCTGGAAGATTTTGTTGATTTCCCTGATTATCTTGAATTATGTCATCTGCCATGGCTAAGTCCTTTTGTTGATTCGCTTCCAACTGTTGTCCACGCCTCTGTCGAAAGGTGCGTTCAATTTCTGTATCAAAAGGAAGCAAATCAAATGACTTAGTCATTCTTAACATAAATTAAATAAAACAAAAATTAAAAACAAAAACTGAAAAACAATATAAAAATAAAAATAAGCAAAATAAAGTTCAAATTAAAATAAGAACTAATGGGTGTCGATATTAATTAACAGTCCCCGGCAACGGTGCCAAAAACTTGTTCACTGATATCTCGCGATGCGAGATATCCCCGCAAGTGCACAGGTCGTGAGAAGTAATAAAGTGGACCTAGGAGTCCGCATTATCCTCCTACGAGGACTGCTATTAATTACCAAAATATTTTAGTTATACACTTTATTTGAATGAACAAATGAATTTGAGGTTTTAAACTAAAACTAAAGAATTTAAAATTAGAGGATTGTTTTGTTTTCAAATACGATTGTAAAGTAGTTGAGATTTACGTTTTCAGCTAACCAATTAAATTAACTCCAATTCCAGTTTTATTTCCTAAATATGTGATCGATCGAATTCACTAATTTAAATTGAGATTCCTTTCTCGAGTTTAAGTCAATCCTACCTAAACAAGTCAACCTTGTATCTCTACAGCGGGTCCGAATATTCCTTATCTAGATGCATTACACACAAGAATTCACACACGACCGCAATAATTACAAGAGTATATCTCTATCTCTCGTTCAATTACCGGATTTATTACCTAGATCTATGTTATTAACTCACCTCTCGGATTATGGAAATAACACATAAAATCATGAATAAGTGGCCAGTTCATTCACGCATTAAACGAAATAATAAATCAACACATGTATCAAAGCGTTAAAACAAGGAATATGGAATTAAAATAATATGACTAAGCTACATCGTTCATAAAATAATATGACTAATTTAAATTGAAATTCCTCTCTCGAGTTTAAATCAATCCTACCTAAATAAATCAACTTTGTATCTCTACAGCAGGTCCGAATATTCCTTATCTAGATGCATTACACACAAGAATTCACACACGACCGCAATAATTACAAGAGTATATCTCTATCTCTCGTTTAATTACCGGATTTATTACCTAGATCTATGTTATTAACTCACCTCTCGGATTATGGAAATAACACAAAATCATGAATAAGTGGCAAGTTCATTCACGCATTAAACGAAATAATAAATCAACACATGCATCAAAGCGTTAAAATAAGGAATATTGAATTAAAATAATATGACTAGGCTACATCGTTCATCCCAACGTTAAAATTAGTTACACATCATGATTGTAGAACAAAAACAATAAAATATAACGTTCATTGAAAATAACAAAGAAGAATTGAAAGATTGCACCAATTATTAATTCTTCAAGTATCTTCAATTCACGCCCCTCTGCGATGCTTGAATCTCCAAGAATTTTAATTAAAATCTCCGTTGTGGCTCGTTCTATGGAGAGGCAAAGGTCCAGATCTCATGCCTCTTATGTTTTATATAAAGGTTTTGGAGAAACCCTAGGTCAAAAAGCCCAAAGCCTGTTAAAAATCGCGAGAAAAATATGATCTGCGGCCCAGTCGGATAACCGCGCGATCGTGTGGTAGAAACCCTAGCGATCGCGTGGTAGACGTTAAAAACTCTCGGGTTAAGAATTTGCACCATCTCGCGATCGCTTGGTATGTAACCAGCGATCGCGACTTCGCTCTTTTCTCGGCTGTACAAGTTAATCCCTGACTTTTAATTGCACCTTCAGTCCTCAACTTTCAATTGTTGCAATTTAGTCCCCAAACTTTATCTTCTTCTCGATTTGCCCATTTAAGCTCTTAGTTCATTCAATTAGGTCCTCCAACCTCTGATTCTTTCATTTTGGCACATTGCATCTTTCCGGTTGACGTCACAAACTTATCAATTGCTCGTTTTAGCTCCAATCAACATCCAATTATGCATTTTTCTCATCAATTACTTCATTCTTCATCTTTTGGGATATTTTCTGCAGAGTAAACAGATAAACACAAATTAAATAGCATATATTCTAAAATGGTAATAATTTATTCTAATTTAGACGTACAAATAAGTGTATAAAATACACTTATCACATGTGCATATCCTTCTAATTTACGGGATGAGATAAGACGAAAATATTTAATCGTTGGGCCTTATCCGAGTACAACTTTTGGAATTCAAAAATGTCGGTTTCAGAAAAATTGGTTCCAAAAGTGGAATTGGCTGGAGTATTCGCCTACATCAAATAAGGCTTACTGTTTTTATTGCTTTCTTTTTCTGAATGATATTTCAATGAGTAATATTTCATCGCTGGCAAATGAAGGGTTTGACAATTGGAAAAGGGTGAACCAAGGAGAAAAATGTGCGTTTCTTATACATATTGGTTGTACATTGTCATCACCTCATATGACATGTGTCAGAAAGGCCAAGGATTTGATTAAGCCCTCTCAACATATTGAGCACGTCATATTTTCCCAAACACAAGAGGAAAATGACAAGGCTTGTTTGCGCTTGAAGACTCCATAAAGTCTTGTAAGTGGCTAGCACTTCAAAATTTTTCTTTCAGAGGTCACGATGAATCTGCATCTTCATCAAACCGTGGGAATTTCATTGAATTGGTGAAGGCTTTTGCAGAAATGAATATGGAAATTGATAAAGTTGTATTGGAGAATGCTCCTAAAAATGCCTAATACATTGCTCCATATATTCAAAAAGATATTTTGAACATCATGGGTAGAAGAATACGAAAGATGATTCGTGAAGAAGTTGGGGATGGATACTTTTGTATTCTTGTTGATGAAGCAAAGGATGTATCTGATCGAGAGCAAATGACTATTATTTTGAGGTTTGTGGATAAAGATGGGGATCTAAAAGAACGCTTTTTGGCAATCAAAAGTGTCAGCGACACAACTTCATTAACTTTGAAGAAGGAGATAGATGATGTTTTTGTCCTTCATAACCTCCAAGTTCAGATATTGAGAGGTCAAGGGTACGAAGGTGCTAACAATATGTGTGGTGCATGGAATGGACTTCAAGCGTTATTTATTAGAGATTTCCCATATGCATACTATATCCATTGCTTTGCCCATCGATTATAGTTGACTATGGTTGCAGCAGCTAAGGATGTAAGTATAATTTAGGAATTCTTCTCTCATTTGGATAATGTTGTTAATATTATCACTTCCTCTCCTAAGCGTATTGCTGAGTTGAAAGCTGCTCATAGAACTGAAATTCAAAATATGTTAAATGCTGGAGAGCGTGAATTTGGACGTGGGTTAAATCAAATGGGTAATTTGCAGCGATCGGGAGCAACTCGTTGGAGCTCTCATTACGAATCTATAAAGAGCTTGATAGATATGTATGGTGCAACTTGCAGAGTGCTTGAATACCTTATAGAACATTCTACAAATGCAAGCTCGAAGTCCGAAGTTTGTGGAACTTACGGAAATATGGCAAAGTTCGAATTTGTGTTCGTCTTGCATTTGATGCATGCGATCTTTAGAATTACTCATGTTCTTTGTCAAATCCTTCAAAAAAATCTCTTGACATTTTGTGTGCGATTAGATTTGTCAAGTCTACAAAGGCCGTTCTTCAACAAATGAGAGAAAGTGGTTGGGAAAAATTACTTTCGGAAGTGAATGTTTTTTGCACGAGAAATGACATTGATTTGCCGGACCTGGATTGTTTATATAAGATTGGTCGCATTCGTCAGCAAATTACAGTTGAACATCATTACCACTTTGATGTTTTCAATGAAGCAATTGATTATATCCTGATAGAGTTAAATAGGAGGTTCAATGACACATTATTAGAACTCCTTTCTCTGATGGTGGCTTTGGATCCTAAAAATTCTTTTGAATCATTTAACAGTGATGATATATGCAAGCTTGCAAAGACTTTCTATCCTGGAGATTTCATAGATCAAGATATCATTGCTTTGGAATATGAGTTGAGACATTTTCAGCTCGATGTGATACCTGATCCTAAATTTCAGGTATCCTCTCTAGTTGAGTTAAGCAAGAAGTTGACCAAGAGTGGAAGGTCAAAGATTTACGTCATGTTGACTAGATTGATTCATCTTATTTTGATATTACCAGTTTCTACTGCCACTGCTGAGCGAGCATTTTCAGCAATGAAACATGTGAAGACGGCACTTCGTAACAAAATGGAGGATGATTTTCTTGTAGATTGTTTGTCGATCCACATCGAACGATGTTTAGTTAAGAAAATAGATGTAGAATCTATTATAGATGAATTTTATGCTTTGAAACCTCGTCGTTCGCAATTTCGTTGAACATTTCGGTGTAACTACTATTTTTGTAATACATATAACTTTTGTTACATTACACTTTTTAGAATTCAACTCGGTCTAGTTGGAAATCCTGGATCCGCCACTGTTTATAAACTAGTTTTTTTCCTACAATTTTCAATACAATTTTTTAACCACACATATTTTCTCTCTCCAATTTTTAACCCTCAAAATACCTCGAGATCCGTGCAAACAGTAAAAAAACTTTGAAATAAACCAAGAAAAACGCCTCCGAATAGTCGCTATATGAACCATAATTTTTGAGTGAAACTAATTTTCAGAATTACTTTTTGTAAAAATTATACTGGACCAATTTTTTCCAAAAACTCTTCTCACTGAAGGAAGCACTTCTTTAAAAAATCATTAAACTAGTCAAAAGTAAGTTTTGACTTCTCAAAAATCATAAAAAACAGCACCTTTATTTTTATTATTGTTTCTATTAGTGTTCTAAAATGCGCGAAAATGCGCAGCGCGATGCGTGACCAAAACGCGTCGAATAAGTGGTATGTGCGTAAAAATGCGGTCAACGATTTTTTTTGACCGTCTAAGCGCGCCTAATCCGCGTTTTTTTTTTAAGGGTAAAAAATCTATTTTTTATATAAAAATATATTTAATGTCTTAAAATAATTAAAATAATATTAAAAATACGAAACGCATTATGACGCTTATTCTTCGCATTAACACGCCTAAACTTGTGATTTTTGATTCTCGACCTCGACGCATCGCAACGCATTACGCATTTTAAAACACTGGTTTCTATACTTATTTGGTGTGAGATTTATCCATTAAATTTTAAAATATCACACAAAATGATGTCTTAAAATTTTTATGCTCATTTGAGTCTTGATCTTTACAGATTTCAAAATTAAAGCATGTTTGGTTCATGAAAAAGTTTTGATTTTTGCGATGTTTTTTTAATTTTTTTTGGGATGTGTGGTTTAGATTGATTTGAAAAGATAAAAATTGTGTGCTTGATTAAGAATAGATGAGATTGAGTTTGAAAAGTTGTGATAAAAATGTTAGTTTGCTTAAAGAAACCACCACGTTATAAAGTTGTCCAAATTGCAAATATTTAATATGTGCATTAATAGGAAATATATTAATTTCTACTCACTCAATAGTCGGTTTCACATGTTGTTTGTATTCATATATTTTTTTTTTATGTAATTAATTAATTCCTCGTCATACCGCACTAAAGAAGTATCGTTAATGTTAACCCGTGAAGTGTCTCGTACATCTTGCGCCATATAATAGCTATTTGTTGCTTAATTAATTAGAATATATACTCTGTTCTTGGTTGGGTAATTAGTAATAATAATGGAACCACATGCACTATATTTAGGTTTTGAAGAAAGGATTTTATCTATTATTATATAATTATAAGCATTGAAATTACACGAAATTAGTATTTTCATCCGTGCGATACACAAAAATATAATTATGATAATAATTTCAATTAAAATTTATGACAATATATTAATTATACAATCACACCAAATAAAAACATAGTACAATAACATTTTAATACAAAACATTGTCGAATTTAAAGCTTAAAAAAATCAAAATAAGAAATACAACATTTACAAAACGTTATTTTTATCTTTTATTTCTTTATATATATATTAAATTATTTTGAAATAAAATTTAATAAATAAAATTAACAATCATAAATCTATATTTACTTTGAATTGGTGAAGAATATTGTTGTTATATTTTTTGTTTATTTAATTTTACTCCAAATGAGTAAATGTCGTTTTATTTGTAAAATAAAATTTTTTAAAATTTTTTCTAATCTTTGAAATAATTATTTAGTTTTTATTTAAAATCGATTCGACCCTGGTTCAATCCGATTCAATTCTCTGACCCTAGACCTGTTGCCCTTTCATGTCGAACCATTTTAGGTTTTCTGAACACGGAGTATTACATAACTTAAATGATATAATTCAAAATGAAGTAAAAAAATATAAAGTAAAACTTTGACATTTGATCTTTTGGACTATTTTACGGACAATGTTTTTACAGTTTGCGCTCACTTGTTATATTGTACTAAACTTCTTGTTGAGATTTTCGATTTGACGTCTATATTACATATTTTTCGATTTCAAAATAATACAATAATGTGTATGTTTAAAAAGTGGTTTGAGAAATTTTGTGGTTTATAAAATGGTTTATAAACCATTTTTGCAAGTTTATTAAACACATGCTTAAACATAATTTTAATACTGATAGTTACCCATAGGATTTTTCAAATATATTTCAACATACGAGTGTGATTACTTCTAACTCCTGTTAATTGTCATTACATATGACGGAAAATTATATTCAATCAAGTATGAAATTATTCAATTTGAAAGAAAATTTCTGAATTAGTCATTTAATTTTTTATTTTTTTATGTAATCTAATTAAAAAACTTATAAAAAACTACACAATATAAGGAATGTTCTTAAATCCTTAAAAAAAAAAATATTTTTCGTTCTTTAAACTAAATGGGTTATTTAAATGTTTCTCAATACGTTTTATAATATAATTTTATATCTTTAGAAATAATTTAATATTACTTTACCAAATTAGTTACACTATGATTAAGCAGAATATTTTTAAATAATCTTTTTTTAATTAATTTAACAAAAATTTTAAATTACGGATCTTGAATGATTTTTTTATAACAATAGGGAATTACTTATTTATTTTTTAAATTAGACTTATGATACTTTTGATGTAATTTTTTTTACCTTTTTTCACAAAAAAAAAAATGAAGTTAGAATACATAATAAGATTAATAGTTATATTAAAATCAATCATCATATTAAGTAAAAAAAAAAAATTGTTAAAAAAAAATTTAAATTGTCTTTTTTTGAAATTGGAACGAAACATCTCTATTTGACAAAATATTTTTAACAACACACTTTTAAACTACTTTTTAATCACGCATATTTTTTCTCTCCACTTTTCAATCACTAATATTTACCTCGAAAACATCACATTCTATGTTTTTAAACAAAAAATTTTAACTACCATTATTTTTTATATAATTTAACGGTGCTCAAAACAATTTTTATATTTTTTTTATTTGGGAACAAATACATGTAGTGCTCAAAAGTATAATTCAAATTTGTAATCATTACACTTTTCAAAATGCAATCATTTTTTATTTATTTTTTAATTCTTGTATTTTTTACAAAACATTTTCAAATTTAGAAAGTTCATTTTAGCGAGAAAGTGTGAGTGTATTATTTTTTTATAAAAACTTTGTTTTTATATATAGATAGATGAGATTTTATTTAGCATCGGGGCATGATAAAGAATTTCTATTTAAATTAATTCATTGAAAGAACTCAATATTATTGTCTAATACGTATGTTAAATCACATTGTTAGAGTCAAATTTAGTTATTTATATTGTCACTAAGCTTTACTTGCAAGCAAATAGAGACTTAATACGTGAGTTGAACTCAAAACTCTTATTACAAGCAAATAGAGACGTAACACGTGAGTTGAGCTCAAATTTTTTATTTATTCTGGTTAGATAATGAATTACCTCATTTAAAATCTTACTCAATCAGCGAAAGACAAATTCAAAAAGACAAATTCGAATATTGATTTTTAGGAGAATACTAGATTTAAAAAATAATGAAAGTTTTTGGGCTGAAGTACAAATTATTCTATTTTGTGAATCTGATTAAAAATAAATACAGTTAAAAAAAATGAATTTTAAATAACGATCGTCAAAGTGGGGATAATGAGTATCAAGAAAAGAAAAACAATGGCTAAGGCTATACACGTTAACATTCTTCTGTTATTCCTTTTATTCTGTCAATTAGGGCTAAAAATCACATCATCAGATGAACAGAAAACACCAACACATACTCTACAAGAAGCCTACAATGTTCTTGGAATCAAACCAAACCCTGATGGCTCCTTAACAAGAGAAATTAGAATCCCAATGGTAAATGCAACCCCAGATATTGAACCTACTTCAACTACTCAAATTGCCCTCTCCAAAGACATTCCATTAAACCCTTTTACCAAAACCTTCATACGTCTCTATAAACCCTTGAACTCTAAAAAAAATCGTAATATTCCACTCATAATCTACTTGCATGGGAGTGACCTCGTACTTTTCAGTGCAAAAACTGTCATTTTCAAGAGTTTTGTAATCAAATCTCGGTACAGTTTCCGGCAGTGGTGGCGTCGGTCGAGTACCGGCTTGCTCCCGAGCACCGCCTCCCGGCAGCCCATGATGATGCCATGGATGCTGTCACGTGGGCTAGAAAACAGGCAGTATCTGTTAATGGTGGTGATGCATGGCTAAAGTTCGTTGATTTTTCTCGCGTTTTCTTATTGGGCAGTAGTGCAGGAGGAAATATAGTCTACCATGCAGCCCTACGTGCACTTGATCTTAATCTTTCACCAATGAAGATCAAAGGGCTGATAATGAATCAACCTTATTTTGGCGGGGTCCACAGGACAGAATCAGAGATCAAGATCAGCGAAGATGCTTATATTCCTTTGTATGTAAATGATCTTTTATGGACCTTTGCATTGCCAAAGAATGCTACTAGAGATCATGTATTCTCCAATCCATTGATGATTGGCGGATCACCCTGTGATCTTGGGAAGATCAAACGGCTGCCAAGAGTTATGATGAAAGGTGATGATGGGGACCCACTTGTTGATAGGGAGAAGTTGGTGGTGAAACTTTTGAAGTCAAATGGAGTCAAAGTTGTATCAATATTTAATGAAGGAGGGTATCATGGTATAGAGCTTACAAATGCAACTGCATCTCAAGCTCAAGCTTTGTATGATGCTATGAAAGATTTCATTATAACTACTAGATGAACTAAACATTATCGTACATTAAATTTATCGATCTGTTTGGTACATCTCTAGTGTTGAACACGTATTGTCTGTCTTGTCTTGTCTTATTTTATCTTATATTGTACTGTATTCATTAAATTTTCTTGTCTCGCTAATGTGTTTTTTCAAATTTATGATTTGTCGCGTTCTTATGCAGAGTTGGATGAGAGTTTCGTTTTCTTGAATTGAGCATGATCACCAAAGTCTCTCACGAGTTAAATGAGTTTTTGTTTCTTAAATTATTTGTTTAATCATTTGTCATTCAAGGGTGTTATCACCCCCCCCCCCCCAGTTTTTTTATTATAAGAAATAACGTATATCTTATTCTAGGTATTTTTGCTTTCAATTTTACGTTGATGTCGAAGGAATCAGAGTTTTTTATTTGAAAAGAATTTAGGCCGACCCCTTATTTCTTTACACCTATACAATTTATTATTGATCAGTTGTCATCGACTTCTTGTCGCTTTGATGTCACTCCGCGGGGGGGGGGGGGGGGGGGGGGGGCGGGCAAATGACACCAATTTATTTCAAATGTATAAACTTAGGGATTGAAGTTCGATCACATAATATTAATATGTTAGGTGGAGTTCAACTTCAATTCCTTATAAGTCTATCAATATTTTCCTCATGTCTAATCGATATGGATTTCATTCGCAATTTCTCAACAATCCCCTTCTAACGAAACATTAATTATGACTCATTCAATTAATGATAGTCTATTCATTACTCTTCCTCAAACCAAGAAGATATACATGCTCTATCAATGTCCAAATCATCCACTCGTCAAGACCATTGCCTCACATGGACACAACCCTTTAACAGCCAATCATGGATATTTCGACCACCGTGATCCAAATTAGGGTCCATTACGTTCGGCTACAACTCGAATTTGTCTTGTGCATCCACATTGTAAAGTTTGAGGCTTAACTTTGATATCACGTGTAAGAGATTGAAGTTTCATCCCAAAAGGTTAATATGGTTGGCAGAGTAACTCAATCCCTTATAAATTCATCATTTATCACATGTCTAATCTATGTAGGATTTGATCGCACTTTCCTAACATAAATTACTGCACAAGGAAAGTAAATAAGATTTTAGATTTGAATTATGAAAATCCAACAGTTGATGCCAAAAATTTGCACTTGTAAATTCCTGAGCTTGAATAGCAAATAAGTACTATCTGGATTTCAGAATACCTGCAATAAAGGCGAGGAGGTGTGTCCTCATCGTCTCTTCGATGCTTAAGTCAGTAAAGAGGAGGAAAAATATTTATGTAAAATGCTATAAATTGTCGAGATAATTGTGTGTACCTTAATTATGAATGAGAGATAGTTATTTATAGAGGTAAGTGGTACCTTCCACGTAGGAATAGGTCTTCCATAGTTAAGAGACTTAAGAGTCTTTTTAGACGTAGGAGTCCTGCTGGTATGTTTGGGATAAGATTGTACGATCTCCTGTTTAGGGGTAGGATTCTGGTGAACTAAGTCCTACTTGCATTGGAATGTTGGCTAGGGCGCGAGGAGGATGACCCGAGTCCATGCTGGACGAACACGAGCTATATAGCCCTCGAGCACTTGAACGTTCAATGGTGGCAAGTAGTGCTCAGGTTTATATTGCTCCTCGGGGATGAGAGCCTCCTCGGAGTTCTAAGTTTGATGTATGGCTTCATATTTGATTGCTCATGCTCGAGGTATTCTAACTGCTCATGCATGATAAAATTTTTGGCTCATCACCAACAATTGAAATTGGACAAGAAAAACTAGAAAAGAAAACAAAATATAATAGTCCTTATTTCTCTGATATTTTTTGAATGTTAATATATAAATTTCGTTTTTCATTGTTGGCTTACCAATTGAGCTCATCTGTGTAACTTCCATAGACACTCAAATGCATGCAACCATACGTCATTTTTAATTAACTCTAGGAGATTTATACCAGTACTCAATAGCTAAGGATTCGCTTGATACACGCATTTTTCATGAAAAATAAAAAATAATTTTCATTAAAAATCAAAGTGATCTGTTTGATTATGTTTTTGTTGGGTACAAAATATTTTTTATCTTGTCTCAATCTCTGTTGACGCCACCAGCCTCTGGGGTACTTACGACTCGGCCAACACACGGATTGTCGCTTAGTGGTTACCAGGGAGGCCTTTGGAATTCATATATTCCAAAGGTCCAAGGTTCGAAACCCTCTGAGGACGCGTCCACCTCGCGTGGAACAAATCCACACCACGCGGTGGACAATCCGTGTGTTGGCCGAGCCGTAAGTACCTCAGAGGCTGGTGGCGTCAACAGAAAAACGCGCGTTTTTATGTTGACGCCACCAGGCTCATGGCTACTTACGGCTCGGCCAACACACGGATTGTTCACCGCGTGGTGTGGATTTGTTCCACGCGAGGTGGACGCATCCCCAGGGGATTTCGAACCTTGGACCTTTGGAATATATGAATTCCAGAGGCCTCCCTGGTAACCACTAAGCTACGTGGACAATCCGTGTGTTGGCCGAGCCGTAAGTAGCCATGAGTCTGATGACGTCAACAATCTCCATGTTTTCCTTGAAAACGAGGAAAATATTTTCTTTGGGTTTGATTGAGAATTCACTTTTCACCTTTATCACATATTCAAATATCAATTTTACTTTCAATCAAACACACCCAAATTCTTTCATTTATTTTTTTATTGAAAATAATTTCCCTAAAACTTTTTTCTTTTCACACATTTTTCATGCTCGCAATCAAAGGACCTAATAATAGAACTTGTGGATATGCAAAGATATCAAAACTACACAGAAGAGAGAGAGAGAGAGAATTTATTTACTCATACTTTGTCACGTTTGATAGAAATTATAATTTAGATTTTTATCTAAATCAATATCAATAATTAATTTTAACTACATATTTTATAGGTTCTATAATTTTTTAATTATACATTTCATCAACTTTTATATAAGCCTATGTTCGGATCTTTTTGGCTGATTATAAACCAATTTTTTTCCTTTTTCGAGGTAAGATGTGTGATTAAAAATTGGATATAGAAAATATGTGTTGTTAAAAAGTGGTTTAAGAAATTGTGTAAATTATAAATTGGTTTCTAATAACTTTTTTTGCCTTTACCAAATAGAGGCTAAATCTGTTAAAAATCTGATTTTAATCTTCGCTAATACAGGGGCTTCGAAGAATAAAGCAATTGATTTTTTGCAAATACGTTCAGCTCTCTTTTTTTTCACGACTTTTACAAGAGAATTCTGTATTTCTTGATCATAAATCTTCTCATTGTTGTGTATGTGGACCCCACACACCACATGTGAGAATTTTTGTCAAGCTCATTGTTAAGGGCATTATTCAAATAGAATAATTCTTTCCAAAATGTATAATATGTATAAGTGAAACGAATATTGGGAATTACAACACTTGATCTTTTTTTCAATGAAACTTACCATAATGTACAGACATTATTAAATATTCAAATAGGAAAAAAAGGAAAAATTATTATAGAAATAATAAAGGAAAGAGTATAGGTATCATACTAAATAGTCAAAATATATATATATATATAATTCAAAACCATTCGAAATAAAATTTATACAAGTAATTATATACTAAGTAATAAGAAGAATTTTTGAGAAAAAAAAAGAAATGTATGCTAAAATCAATGCCAAATGAAGAATAAAAATAGATAAATGCTCCATAATAATAGTGCGCGCAAAGTACAATAGAAACTATTGATCACACGGCGCCCACAAATCAATATACAAATTATGCAACACACAAATAAAAGTAAGAAGTAAAAGATGTCTGGTTTCAAATTATGTGCATGTGAATATATTCAAAAGGCTATTCTAAAATTCTTCCACCTAAAAACTATAAGTTTCAACGTAAATGGAACGTCTATTTTTCGGATTTTAAGAAAGAAACATCAATATTCAAGATTTAATTTGGAAAAAATAGAAGAAAGAAAAAATAAATCTTACTGTCATTCAAGAACAACAGAAATGAAAAACTCTTTCCGCTGCCTCTCGTTTACGTCGTACTTCGGAGTAGACTGATCAACGGCACTTGGTTGTGCAGTGGCAAAAAACTTACTTGCTTCTACTTGGTCGACGTAAGGCGAGGGATTTGTTGCCGCCCCCCCCCCCCCCCCCCGATCTTCACATACGCTGTCCCTTCAGCGCAGTTCTAGAGTGGACGATCTGGTGGGTGCAAAATGGTGGTTGGCGAGAGGAAGGCTAGGTGAGGTGTTCTAGGGTTTTCTTCTAGAGTGGAACGATAAGGAGGTGCGAAATTGGGGGTGGCGCGAGGAAGACGGCGATGATTGAGAGGTTGTTTGGTTTCCAGGGTTTCAAATGGAGAAGTTGATGATGGGAAGCGGAGATGGGCAGAGGCACTGGAAAGAGGCGTTTTCCAATTGAGAAAAGTAATGGGATTTTTTTGTTTCTAGGGTGTTCAAATGGATAGACGATGATGGAGTTGTTTCTGAGCTTTCTGACGGTGGTGATGGAAAGAGGTGTTTTCCAATGGAGAGGAGAGGAAAAGAGTAATGGGCGGAGGCGGCGAATTAATGATCCTCCTTTTCCTTTTGTGTATCCTAAGGAATTAATTAGCGAGTATGAGGGTATGGTTGATATAAAGGAAAAAAATGAGGGCAAATTCGAAATGTCAAAATTTCTTCCATATCCATAATTTTTAAGGTAGTTGTAGAGAGATCTTCACATAATCTGACAGAACTCGGTTTTGTATTTGTATTTTTAAGTTTGAATTCATTAAAATCTTTAGAAATTCCTTTTACTAACGAAATCCTTTTCCTAACGAAATTCTTATAAATTTAGATTTAATAAATTATAATACATGTCATTGAAACCCATTAAATTCTTAGTAAGGTATGGGCTGTATGTTGGATTGAAAAACTCGATTTCAACCAGTCCGAAATTCGAAATTTCTAAAGTGGAAATTACAGCCAAACCTACTTTATAAGAATCAAATTCAAAAATAAGATTAAATCTATATAACTTCAAAAATCAGGTTATAATTATAATTAAGATTTAAATAAATAAATAACAATTTTATAAAATTAAATACCTAAACCCTACCCCTTACTTTCAAAACCTAATCGACTAATTGTGTATTTCTTCTCTCTAAATCGCTTCCTTCTCCTCCAAGCTCTCTGTGCCCTCTCCCTCATCGGTGACATTTTGAGAGCGGTCGACTCAGGGCGCCGCTCAGGGGAGGACAACAGTAGTAACAGCATGGTGTTTCGTACGCACGATGTTGCCAACTCACGAACGCAGCAGGGCTCTCGAGGCGGGTAGCGGTAGAGCGGCGGCGCCTACTTGTGCTGAGTCTCCGCTCTGGAAACGCTATGTCGTCGCGTGAGGTTTCTGCGCTCTCCCATCCTGCGATGTCGCCGATCTTATTCAAGTTTTAGGAATGGGGTCACAGGAAATAATGCTCTTCTGGGTAACAAGAATCTAGATCTGTGGGCGAAGGATGTCGGAGGTGCTGGTGGTATTTTCAGTGGTGTTTTGGATGTGGTTTTGATGATTTCATGCTATGGTTTTCTTTGCATTTTAGGTGGCGATTTTGTGGTGGTTGTTGTGTTTGTGATTGTAGAGTTTAGGTGGCGGTTTTGGCGACGGTTTTGGCTGTTTAACTGATGGTTACGAGGGCCATGGCGAGGTGATGGTGGTTGAACAGTGGTGTCTGGCGATTTCTAGTGCGATGGTGGTGGTGGTGTGACCTGAATCTTGGTAGCGCGTGTTTGATGGGTGGGTGGTAGTGTCGATTCTGGAGTGCGTTCTAGTGCACGTGGTGGTTGTGGTGAGGCGGGGTGGTGGAGGTGATAGGGAAGTGGCAATGTTCTTTCCGATTGAGACTCTAGTGATGGTGATGTGGAGACGGTGGTGGTTGTGTGACGTCGACGACTGGTGGAGCGCTGCTGCATCGTTTTGGATCTTGATTCTGTTTTTTTTTTTTTGTCTTGCTTCTTCTAAGCATTCGAGGCGGGGGCTAGGGCGATGGTGGTGGTGGTGGTGTGCAAGGGCGTGGCATCAATTGTGTTGAGGCTGTGTTCGATATGTGGTGTTGCTGTCCGATCTAGTGGTTTGGAGCTCCGATCCTGTGGTATTTTTGCAAGTAGTGGTGCCGCAGTGCCGGCAGGAAGTGGCGGTGACAGTGGTGAGGAAGGGAGTGAAATTTTGGTTATTGGAATTTGAAGATGGGGTGTTGGCGGCGATGGTGATGGAGGCGGCGTTGACATGGAGGCGGCTGACGAAAACGCCAGTGGTGGTGGCACGGTGTTGAATGTAGTGGTGAGATGCCGGTGCTGGCGATGGTTTGGAGTTGTGAAGTGAGTGCGGTGTTTGTGACTTTGAAATGTAAATGTGACCTACAATTTTTTTCTTGTGACCTCGAAAATATATAACTGTGACCTTAAAAATGGGGTGGTAGGTTGTGATCGAAAAAAATGATGGTTGTGACCTACAATTTTTTTCTTGTAATCTCGAAAATGAATAATTGTGACCTTAAAAATGTTGGTTGGTAGGTTGTGATAAAAAAAATGATGGCAGTTTCCGGCGAGGTGGCGGTGGTTGAGATGGTGGTGGTTGTGAGCTGATGGTGGTGAGAATGTGACGTGGGCAAGTTTTCGGATATACTGTGACCTAATAATTAATCAGTGAATTGTGACTTAATAATATAATAATTGTGACTTAAAAGATTGGTGACCTCATGATTTGATAAGTTGTGACCTAGAAATAACTCGGGATTGATTAATTTAAAACTTGTGACCTTGCAATTATTTGTGACTTGATAAAACTGTTATTGTGACCTACTATTTTGATAATTTGTGACCCTAAAATTATTTGTGACTTAAGCAATTTACATTTTGTAACCTGAATTTATCTTGTATTGTGACCTGAATTTACGTGGGCAAGTTTTCGGATATACTGTGACCTAATAATTAATCAGTGAATTGTGACTTAATAATATGATAATTGTGACTTAAAAGATTAGTGACCTCATAATTTGATAAGTTGTGACCTAGAAATAACTCGGGATTGATTAATTTAAAACTTGTGACCTTGCAATTATTTGTGACTTGATAAAACTGTTATTGTGACCTACTATTTTGATAATTTGTGACCCTAAAATTATTTGTGACTTAAGTAATTTACATTTTGTAACCTGAATTTATCTTGTATTGTGACCTGGATTTATAGAATTAATAAAAAATCTAATTATTTAATTTAGTTAAATATATACCTGATTTTTGAAATTTTTGAAATTATATGTTAAAATTGAAATTGTATATTCTAAACACCTTATATATGTATTTTTCCCATTTCTAAATTTTGAAATTTTTCGAAAAAGTTGAATTGGTATTGGAACGAATTTTAAAATTCAAAAAAATTTTGAAATTTCGATCCAAAAATTTTCGAAGTATTCCAAACATATTCCGATCCGAAATTTTTGATCTTTTCCGAATAAATTTCGAAATTTTTTGTATTTGCATTACAATTAATAATATAAAATCTAAAAAAAATTATTGTAATGTTAATAATATTAGTAACACTTTCATTTAGTTAAAAAAAGAGGGTCTCACTTCAATTTAGCATAGGATTTAAGTTAGGTAAATCGATGATGGAAATCTATTTTACACATAAAATATAATTAAAAAAGTTTAGATTAAATAAAAAGTTCAAAATGTTTTGTCAGTTGTGGTATCACAAAATTTGTTTTACTTATTCACTGTTTGTGTGATCATCATATTTGGACTTTGGAGCGGGTACTGTTTGCTTATTATAAAATAAATTTTTGAAGCAAAAATTTTAGATCTATATAGAATTATAGGATAAAAAAATGCACGAATTGTAGCATTGTTATCCTTGTTAAATTTTATTTTATGTGATCATGATGAAAAATTTATGTTAAATCTATTTATGGATGTTATGTTATTATTTTGTTACAGTTTTGTTCTCCTCAGCTTGGAGCGCAAGCAATTTTTTATTTTTATTATTATTATTATATAATAATAATAATAATAATAATAATAATAATAATAATAATATAATATAATATAATATAATATAATATAATAATAATAATAATAATATAATATAATATAATATAATAATAATATTATTATAATATAATATTATATTATATAATAATAATAATAATATGTTTACCAAACAAAGGCTAAATAAAGAATGTGACGTTTTCGAAGTAAAATGTGATTAAAAATAATTTGAGATAATATATGTGATTAAAAAGTGATTTGGCGAAATGTGTTGTTATAGACAAGTTAACTCAAGTAAGGATAAAAAAAAAGATTAACGGAACAATTTAAATGAAAAAAAAATGACAAAAATGAGACTAAATAGGCAACTTAGGCTCCGTTTGACCTTCCATGGAAAATGCCATTTTCTTGGCAATTTTCCATCTTTAGCCATGTTTGGTTGCCAATTTTTTTCTAGGAAAATATTTCCTCATTTTCATGCAAGTGAGCAATTTTCCTCTGAAAGTTTGAATTCATTTTCTTATATAGATGGTAGGATTTATTTTCCATGGAACTTGTTTTATAATTTTCGTCACGTTTGATCATTTTTTGTGTTGTTAATTGATTTTTTTTTTTCAAAAATTAACATTATTATTATCAAATACAAATGTATGAAAAAATAATAAAAAAATATTTTTGTAATTTTTTTCATTTAAATTGTTACATTAATCTTTTTTTTTTTTTTAGTTTACTTGTTTATAACAACACATTTCTCCAAAACACTTTTTAATAACATATATGATCTCAAATTATTTTTCAATCACATTTTACTTTGAAAACGTCACATTCTTTATTTAGCTTTTGTTTGACAAATATGTTTAAAACATATTTTTTACAACACAATTTTTCAACCTACCTTTTAACTATACACATTTTCTCTCTTTATTTTTTATCACATATTTTACCTCGAAAATATAAAAAAACATGTTTTTAATACATAAAAACAGAATATATATATATATATATATATATATATATATATATATATATATATATATATATATCACTCCTATATTATAAGAGGCTCTTTGTATTTTTACTGTTCAATTTTGGTCATTTCCTTTCACACGTTAAATTCAACAATTTATCCAGTTTCACTACAGTAAATGCAATCGTATATCCTAACTATACTATATCCTAACTATATAATAACTAACTATATAATAAGAGAGAGTTTGAAATATTACTGTTCACTTTTTCGTCCTCTATAGAACCAATTAGATACTAAAAGGTGCATAAGCTATGAGATATTCTCTTGCTACAGCATGGTAAAGTCAACAATTCAGTCCACTGACTTCAGTCACGCGATTTTATCTCTTCCTTCACACACAATTCCCTCTTCAATCAGAATTTTAATAGAGTTCCTTCTCTGCATTAACAGATTTGATAAAGGTAAGATTTAGAGCTTCGTTCATTCCACTTTCGCTCTGCCTTGGGCTATGTTTGATGATTTTGGTTGGAGGCGGCTATGTTTGATGATTTTGGTTCAGATATGGCCGAAAATGAAGTATTACTTATTTTTATTTTGCATTCTTTAAATTTAGAGATCGATATGTAATTTAATTGATTTTTTTCCTATTCGGCAGGGATTTGGATTTTTTTTCTTTTACATCTTCGAAAGTCACTAAGAATCCCGTCAAGAATGCCGCTCGTTCTATGGCCGACGCTTTAGTGGCTTGTTTTACTCCTCCGGAGACGCTCAGCAACTTTAGTGTTTCTTCTGATATGTCATCTGATTCGGACTTCTTCTGTTTGTACTGTGTTTTGCCAATATGTGTTTGTGATTTTGTCTAAAGGCAACTATGATTCTTGAGTTGACTAAGTCTTTCGCAATGTGCTCAAGATGTTTTTGTTGATGAAGTGGATTTGATTTTTCTTGTCAAATTTGTTTCTCTGATATTCTTTTATTTTTTTTACTTACTTGAAGATTTTTTTTTTTCTTTTTGAATGGATCAGAAAAGAATTAGGATCTCCTGTTTATATATTTTTTAAGATGCATTACTTTTGCGGGATCTAATTCCTCTATCTCTTTTAGAAATTCGGAAAATGTATTTCTAAGGGCATTGGCCTCTTCTGATATGCAATTTCCAATTTTAAAAATGATATACCTAGGAGATCTAAGGAAGTAATCAGGCTTAAGCATATTTTTTATGGTTGGATTTATTCTTTTGCCTTTATGCTACTTTGGATGAAATGATTGCATAGGATTTGATAGTATTATGCTAGAAAAAAGTTTGAATCTTTTTTTGAGAATCAGGATTTTTCTGATACAATGTTACCTTGAAAAATCAATGCCCTTTCATATAATGTTTGAAATAGAAGATGAGGTAAAGTTATTGTTTAAATGGTCGGTATTTAGATAAGTCGGATGCTTCGAATTCTGGTGGCCATAGGAGAAGTGGTTCACATCGGGGAATCTACAGCAGTTCCAGCAATTCAACGTCCATAGGAGGAGAACTGGGGAGTACTAAATTCACCATTGAAGAAATCTATAAGGCCACCAAAAACCATTTTTTTAGAATGACATTACTGGTTTGAATGTGTAAAGTATCACTTAAATGGTTAGACAACTATAGCCGATAAGATACGTTAGAAAGTTTTTTATGTAGAAGAAATGATTCTTCAAAATCATAACTGTGCTTTTGTGTTATGAATTTTTTTCCAAAATAACGTGAAAGTTGCGTAAATCTTCAAAAATCACTAATTTTTAGAATACAAATATTTGTGAGTTTATGATTAAGCACGCATTTATAATTATTGTTGTTACGACCATAACTAATTGAATATGACACGTCATCTATATGGGCCCACCAGGGGAGTCACAAAACATCCAGTCACCTAATCATGACCTACAGGCCAAAACTGTGGATACCAAATTTGCTGGATTCTTATATGTCGAGGTGACCCTGTACCGAGGTGATGCTATGCCGAGGTAACCTATGCCGGGGTGATGCTGTGCCGAGGTACCCTTATGCCGAGATATTCCTAAGCCGAGGGGAGTACCCTGAAAAGGTGACAAGACAGCTTGATGTGACACATCTTTAAAGGGATTTGATGGTTGCTTTAACCCTATGACATGTAGTAATGATTATAACCAAAGAAATGGTTTACCTCATGAAGGGTTAGGATCTTACCATATGTAAAGCATAACACATGTCACAATCTAAGATAATTACACCTTCTATAAATAGAGCACACTTGGCTCCAAGGAAATGGTTGGTAATCCAATACTCTAACTCAATATTTTACTCTCCCTCCCTTTTCTCTCTTTTACACACTTATGTTTCCCGCACATAATTTATATTTGCATGAAATGAGTACTGACTTAGGCATCGGAGTGCAAACGGGAGCCACCTCGACCCCTTTTACAAGCTGATTGTTTGTCCTAGTGCGTGAAGATCCACGTGTTCAAGAGGGAGGAGTTGAGACGTGTTGGTCCAAGGTCCAGCCGAATTTTGTTGTCAACAATTGTGATTTAATATTTTGAGTTTCAGCTACAAGTACAAGTGTGATTTTCAATCCACACTTTTGTTTCAAAAATGAAGACCTTCATGGGATGTGCTTTGAATTATGCACCTTTTTTTTTTTTTTTGTAATTTTAGTTTTTGTCTATCCATAAGAGTGTCATATTTAAATCGTCTGTATGAGGATTCATGAAGCTAACGGTAAATTATGATGCAAGTTTCAATTATGTCATTTCATATCAACTTTGTCATGCTATTGTTGTTAGATCTTGCTCAAAGCACGCGTTCTTACTATAAGCTATGAGATTTAAGGGCAATTTCGTTTCACTTTTTTTGTTATACCTCTATGGGTTTGTTGTCCAAATTTTATCTTTGTTCCTTGGATAATTATCCACTTATTAGTCACAACAGCGGGTAATGATTGTAATCTGTATAAACTACTTTGCAAGTGTTTCCAATTCGGTTTTTGATTGGGTTAGGGCTTGAATAGCTATGGTAAAGTTTCGTAACTAGCTTATATAATTTACTACATAATTTCTCCTATTTTTCCTTGCACTGACACGCTGATTATCATTCCCTAAGTTTTTTTGGTGATTTGAACTTCTGCCTACAGAATTATATAATTGGAGCTTTTAAGCCCGCATGCCACATCTCAATTACATTTTCTAATGGAATGTCCCAAAAGCATGTATTTACTTACTGTCACATTTTTACAATTGGTGCCCATTGGTTGTAGCCTTTGTTCATTTCTATAGCTGGTTCATTTCAATAAATCTGTTGTCTTTCATTTCATTTGGTTTTAACAAATTTCTTTCTTTGCGGTTTATGTCAGGCTTGAGGTGCTCATCATCTGCATCAACCTACTGCTAGAAAAAACCTTGTGGCTACTCCTAATAGCAATCAAAAGGTAGTAAGCTTCCACTTATTCCATATAATCAACAGTGCATTTTTCTATTTTACCCAAGAATTTCCCATCAGCTATCGATGCACCTGTTACAGTTTTACCGGTATGCAGCAAAACTAATCAAGAAACTCAGAGTCCAACTACAAGTGAGATAGAACACAAGGTTTACAAAGCCACATAAATATAAACATACAAGGAATTCTCACAAAAAATTGAATTACGTATTTATTCTTAGTTGAGGAACAGAAAATGACCCCTTTGCGGTATTATGTAGCTTCATGACCTTTCCTTTTCAACATGGCTTGTATGCAGGTCAGTAGTTCGAGTTTTATTAAGTTCTGTTTCACCATCTCACTGTACAATTTTTTATAACAAGCAATTTTATGGGTATATATTATTTTACAAATCTTTTTATGTTTTGCTTAGTCCATGCACGTGCCTATGAAGCTTAATCTATTTAGTTAGCACCCATGACGTACTTTATTTTATTTACTCGATCAAACTTCTTTCAAGCAAAGCAAAAATTGGATAAAGAAAAATTAAATTTATATAAGTAAAAAATAGAATAATTCTTATTTGCATTACTTATCCTTATCAAAGCCATGTGTGCTCGTGTCGTGTGTGTGTTGGTTGACAAATAAGAACTGTTTAGGTGCACAACCACAGCCTGATTTTGAGAATGCAATACCATATGCTGCATTTGTCTTTCCAAATAGCTAACTTTTAAGTAGAAACTTCATTTGTATGTAAATTCTTACCAGTAGAGAGGTGTGGAATAATTTTGTTGGAAGTATAGATTGATAAGGTTGATCTTCCGTAGTGAGGACCAATCCTATTTGATAAATAAATGGCATGGTAGACTTTGGTGATCGAGTACGATGGAATGGACAATGATTTGCAATTTTTTTTTTTAGGACAAGAAGATCAGTATGAGGTCTTCATTGAACTTGAGATTTTCTCAGTCAAGGTCTTATCCGAAATAAATTGAGCATTCTATTGCATTTCTATAAATATCTATTAATACTTTTAATGCTTATATTTGAAAATTTTACTAGAATAACGCAAATAAATCCCACTGTAATACGATTCTCGTACAACGTACGAGACCTCAACTAGTATATATATAAGCCTCTGTTTGGCAAAATATGTTTTTTTAAGTTTTTAAACAACAAAATTCCTCAAATCACTTTTTAACCACACGCATTTTCTCTCGTCACTTTTCAACCACATATTCGACCTCAAAAACATTAAAAAACATGTTTTTAAACATACAACTTTTAACAAACAAAGACTAAAGTAAACTGATAGATGTAACCGCAATTTTTTATAAAAGAAAAGAAGAAGGAATAAATGAGAGGGAGGGGGGGGGGGGGGGGGGGGTTGAAATCTAACAGCCTAAGCTTAAAAAAAAATTGCTTGCGCTCCAAGCTAAGGAGAACAAAGCTATATTTTGTTATCTTTTGTAATTTATAACTTTAATTATAGTTTTTACTAGTTGAAATTTTGAACTAATTTAATTTCAGACATTCAATTTTTCGAATTTATTTTTCATATGTATTTAAAATTATTATAAATATTGATAAAATATTAAATATTGGAAATTTTCGAATTTCGACTTGGAATGAAGTTTGTGTATTCCGAAAATTTTGGAACAGAATTTGGAACAACATTTTGATTCCAAAATTTTTGGAACAAGATTTGAAACACTTATTTTCGATATATTCCATCCGAAAAACACCCCCAGTCAAGTAAATAATTGGGAACACCTTAGGAAAAATAATTAAAACCCATTAAAAAATTTAAAATATCATTTCAGGACACCCGTGTCCATTAATCCACGCTGAACTGGTAACTCTGGTATGTGTACGGATCTCGGGAGCGCAGAGTCCAATTAATATTTATGAGCTGAAACTACACATTGTATTTCCATTATAACTCAAATTCAAATGAATTTCATGAATTCGCATATGTTCGCAGATTTTTTGGGAAAAAACCTGTTTTTTCACTGTTTGGCACATATCTCGAGGAGTTTTGAGAGTTAAAAATTTGAGAGAAAAAAGATGTATGATTAAAAAATTGTATTGGAAATTATAAAAAAAAAAACTAGTTTATAAACCTTAGTTTACCAAACACAGATATTCAAAGAATTTATAAGAATCTCTTTGAAGATGATAATTTTTTTTATAGAATTTGTTAGGTGTATTTTTAAGCTGAAATTCATACAAATATTATAAAATCTCTTTATTAATGAAATCCTTATAAATTTATTAGCTACTCAGGATGCATAAATTTTAGAAGATTTGAAATCCATTAAAATCTCACTTGAAGACACCTAAATCTTGATAGACTTTTAATAAAATTCATTAATATCCCAATTGAGATACCCAAACTTAGAACAACTTTTTAAATATATATTAAAATTTCAGTCGAGGGCACCCTTAGTAGAAGTATAGGATATAATCTCTCATTGGCAATATATTATTATCCATTGACCACTACAATTTCCACAAGGTTTATAACTAATCATCCCCATCTATTTTTTAACGATCGATGATGGAGTAATGGATAGTGTAACAATTTAGTAAGTTTAGTAGCTAGCAAGAGACATTTTGAAGTACAATGACCTATAAATATGGTAGAAATATTGGCATTAATATGCTTTTTACATATCTATAATATAATATCTATAATAATATACTCCTGTCTGATTTTCATTAAAATTTTATCATTTTTCTACGGTATTCAATCTCAAACATCCAAGAAAAGTCAAGTCCACAATATTTGACTTTTCAACCAAATTTCAACCATCAATTCTCCAAAAAATCACTATTCATTTAAAAAAAAAACTCATTTTAATTAAAATCTAACATTATATTTGATTTATAAACTGATTTATTTATGATTTTGAGATAAAAAGTAATGGTTAAATATTGAAGAGTAAAAAATGTTTGGTTAAAAAGTTATTTGAAAAATTGTGTGGTTTATAAATTAAAAATAGTACCGTTTTAAAACGGTGGCTAATAAGCAAAATCAATTGAACGGCCGGCCATTCATTACTGATGCAAATACTCCACCTTTAATAGTTGTCATTACGTATTAATTACCTCTGGCATATATGTCAGTCTTCTTGTGAACATCCTACCAAAACCTCACGTCCTTCCATGGCTGTCCCAACACAGAAACCTTCATCGCCTCAACAGCTAGGGCAAATAGTAATTTTTGGCCTATCATCGTTAAGACTAGACAAAGAATTCTCCTCAAAATTCCAACTTCTCAGTCCGTCGGAATCCAATCTTCCGTTGGACCAATTCCTCGCGGCGGAGGCCCAAAACACTCAAGCCCTCGTATGTTCCGGCGGATTTAAAATCTCTCCCGACGTCCTCCGCCATCTTCCTTCACTTAGGCTGATCGTCACAACCAGCGCCGGCCTCAACCATATAGATCTATCTGAGTGCCGTAAACGTGGAATCTCTGTGGCAAATGCCGGCAACATATACACCACCGACGTTGCAGACCTCGCGGTGGGGATGATCATTGATGTTATGAGGAAAATTAGCGCCGGCAATGGTTTCGTTAAAACTGGGCTCTGGCCTGAACTGGGGAATTTTCCTCTTGGTTCTAAGGTACATATATTTGTTATCGAATTTTATAAATTTGGATTATGCTACACACAAAATGAATTACACACTGGATGACACATCCCTCACATGAAAAGGGGCCCGCACACTGTGGATCATTTTACATGTGAGTAATGTGTCATCCAATTTGTCAAACATTTTGTGTGTTTAGCATTATTCTATAAATTTATACTTCGAATTTAGAGCCATCCAGCATCTGCATGGCTTTTTCGCTTGCTTTAAGGGGTGCATTCAATCAAGATTTTGAGAAACCTTTAAAGAACTTTTTGGAAGGATTTTTTTTTTTTAATGAATTTAATTAGATTTTATTGATTGTATGGATTTATATAGATTTTCAAAAAAAAATTCAGACTTTTATTTAAAAGACTTTTATAAACTTTCAAAACTTGTACAGATTTTCATTTTTTCAATTGAAAACACTTGAATATTAATTAATTAATTTTCATACAACGTTAGACAAATAGTTTTAAGAGAATAATATTTGTGATAAAAAAAATTGGAAAAAATAAAATTACGTTCGAGACCGACTTCAAAAAAATTTGTAATATATTCATAATCACACTTCTTACATTTAATAATATATAGATAACTTATTAACATATCATTATAAGTCAACTCAATAACATGAATAACCAAAGTACCAAATTTTCTAAAAATAATTTGTGAATAAAAAAATTAACTAATCAACATGCCTAATATTATTTCTTAAACTTTTACAAACTTTTATAAATGTTGATCGACTTTGTTTAATTATGATTTGTTTTGATACAAATTTAATTATTATTTTTTTATAAAATTTTATAAAATCTTAGGTGGATCTATTTTCATAGAAAAAGTTAAGAAAGCGATGAAAAAGAAAAGAAGAATATTAAAAAGAAAAAAATATAATCTTTTCGTCCAATATAGACTTGTTTGACTTTTCACACAGATTAAGAAAACATATTTAATGTTATTGAAAATGTAATTTTTGTAAAGAAAATTCTCAACTTACCCTTATTTAAGTATATTAAAACTATTATTATTGGAAGTAATAAATAGAGGTCTATTAGTAGACAAACAAAATAAATATTTCTCAATAAAGAAATAAGCCTATATAATTGGGATAAGAGAAAAATGAAAGACACTCTATATAAATGAGACAAATGGAGTAACAAGTTGAAGAGACAAAAAAATAATGATTTGTTTAGTCGTAAAAGATTTCCAAAAATAAACATGAAAGAAGAGGCTGTCAACCATTTTTATCTTGTCCCAAATATATATACTTATTTTTTTTTATTGAAAAGTATTTATTTTGTTTATTTACTAATGTACTCCTATTCATTACTTTCAATAATAATAATAATTTTGACATTAAATAAAGTTAAGTTGGAAATTTTCTTTGTAAAACTTACTTTTTCAATGACATTAAATATAATTTCTTAATCCATATGAGAAGTCAAATCAGCCTCTATAATTGAGACGAAGAGAGTATAGAAGAAACAAAATTATATATTTATTTATTTTGTTGAAAGTCTTTTCAAATCTTTGAGGTTAGAGAGTTTGTTGTACTTTCTGTTTAGAAGTTTAACAAAAAGAGGGTTTCATAAAAATATTTAAAAGTCATTGAAGTTTTGAACCACATTACTTTTATGGACTTTTTAAAGTCCATTAAAATATATTTAAGCCCATGTTTGGTGGTAATTAAAATCAAATTTAAATTTAAATTAAAGTCAACAAATTAATTTTAAACACATAATTAAAAAATTGTTAAAATATGGTCAAAATCGTTTTGTTGGTCAATTAACAGAATTTTTAACAATTTCCATCCATTTGAGCCTCTCATGCAACGGTTATAAATGTTTGAGTTGACGATTGTAACAAAACAAATATTAGGGCAAAACCTACAAATGTTTGGGGCCTCAGGTACAATTATCCCTTTTTTTATTTAGTTTTTTGTTTGATTATTTATGATTTTTAAACATGGGGGTATGGGTGATTAAATTATAAATAAATAAATTAAAAATCGTGAATCCTACGTAATACGTGAATACGAGTGAAAAATATATAATTGTGTATAAATCTTATGTCTAACCAGATATTATTATATTTTTATCACCCCAATGAGGATTGATGATTTCAGTTAGGTGGCAAGCAAGTTGGGATTGTTGGATTAGGAAGCATTGGTGTAGAAGTAGCAAAGAGGCTCGAAGCATTCGGTTGTAAAATATCGTACTACTCAAGGAAGAAGAAGTCATTTTCTTCATATAAATTTCATTCCGACATCCATGAACTGGCTTTCGTATCCGATATCCTCGTCATTTGTTGTGCATTGACCGATCAAACCCATCATATGATTAACAGAGAGGTTCTTTTGGCGCTCGGAAAGGAAGGGCTGATCGTTAATGTTGCACGTGGAGCAGTGATAGACGAGAAGGAATTAGTGCGGTGTTTGGTGCAACAAGAAATCGCGGGGGCGGGGTTGGATGTATTTGAACACGAACCTCAGGTTCCTCAAGAGCTGTTGGGATTGGACAACGTAGTGTTATCGCCACATTTTGCTGTCTTCACGGATGGAGTATACAGGGATTCAAATGAACTCGTGATCGGGAATTTGGAAGCTTTCTTCTCAAATAGATCCCTGATTTCTCCAATTTTAGACTATGAACTATGAATAGAGTCATCAACAGTTGGATCTTATGTCTCAAATGTCTTCTTTATGATTGCAATTTCTTCCTTTAATCATCATAAAATCAGTTAGAACATAGCAAGTGCATTTAAATTCAAATGTTTAACTTGAGTTGGCTGTGATTAGAGAATATGTGATATGTCAATAATCAACATTACAAGTTTTCCGTACACTGAAAAGAAAGACATCTGCACAAACAATATAGAAATCGAGAGATTACTTACAGGTGCACAAGGCACGAGCTGCCATAGCCAAGTTCCTAAAGAAAAGATTTGATCTTCACAGAAAATGAGCAAAATCCAAATGGAAATGCCTTTGCGCACCTCGTGAAATGACATGGCCTGTCAATGGTATATTACTCGAGCAGAAGCCGGAAAAAATAGCACGCTTCCTTCAATATAATCTTAGTATTATTCACTTAGTTTGCAGCTGCGTACGTATGGGTGGTCAGACTTTACATACTTCGTCCAGTATGGCCTGTACTTCGTCATTGCCAACTCTAGACAGGGTTTCATGTTCCCGTTGTAATGTATAACAGCTGCATTCTCAATTTCTGATCTATCAATGCTTGGACTGTAACCCAACCCGAGAACATGCCACGACTTTTCAAGTGGATGTGTAAGCCCGTAAAAAGTCATTAAGCCCGGAGGAAGAGTTCCAAGCTTCCACAGAACCCTGTCTTCATTCTAATACCATGCAAAAGAACAAAAAATAAAATGAAATATTTGATAACCGTGTACCCTCTTCTAATCCATAAACAATTTTTTCAGTAACAAGATACGCTAACAAGTTTCCATGGCAGTAGTCATAACATGAAAAAACCAGCACTCACTATCCACTATTGGCTTGTAATAATACAGTATAATGTGATGAATAACAACTACTTTTTGACAACTTCCAGCAAACACACACACTCCCCCCACCCCAATCTCCACACAGTAGTTGAGCTAAGATATAATTGTTACTAATGCATAGCCTCTGTTTGATGTAAAGTATTTGGGAAAAAATTGTTTTGAATAGCGATTGATGTGCTATTGTGTGGTTGAAATTTAAGAAAAGTTATGGGTTTATGTGTAGAATATTTTATGATTAAAATGTGTGGTTAAAATTTGGTACGGTAGAAAAAAGAGAAATTTTTAATGGGGATCAAATGGACGCAATGTTTTACACACGACACAATTAGGATACAAAGCAAAATTAGCAAAAAAAGACTTACCATATTCTGCCATTTGTGGTATATTCCAGTTATATCCTTCTCTTTCCAGACCTTGAGATCAAAAATATTCATTCCGTATGCCCACCCACAAGCATTGGAATCATAGTTTGAAGAAATGTGAGGATTTGAAAAATTAAGGTACTTGTCAAAACGATGAAAGCTCTCACCACAGGTTTCAACTGCGCCGTTCACTTTCCCTTGGAGATTTACTGACCACAAGCCTGTTAAGTCTTTCTGAACAACGATGTCATCGTCAAGAAAAAGGAGTTTATCCAACTTTGGATAAACCTGTGGGAGATAAAACCTCAGGTGATTGAGCATTGAAAGATACTTTGGGTTCCTATACTTCAGGTTCGAAGAACCAGCAGAAAGTGTGGTAGGATGAGCTGACTTCAAGTAGTATTCCTTCATGGCGGCAGACTCCAACTGACGTAAAACAGGACAATAGGACGAGTTAAGCCACTTGAATTCATCAACATTTTCAACATGGATGGTAGCTTTTCCAGGAGGGTTCAGCAGGAACCACATATTCATTGCCCCAAAGTTCAACTTATCTGTAACTAGATGAAAAACATGTTTCTCGGGTTCCTGCAATTTAGAAAAGAAGCATTTTCTGTAATCTAAGTTTTGTTCAATAAAATCACAAAATAATAGTTGCATCAATGCATCGGGCTTGAAGAATCCAGTTTTACATTTACTAACGAAAGAACCTTTACAAGATAAAAGAGTGATAGAATGCCTCTTCTGAAGGCAATACCATCAATCTAAATTAACAAAATTTCCTACTATGGAATAATATTTAAAATCTTCTAGCTATTACTATCTCATAGTATGCACATAGCAGACGTCCACTTTCTGCGACCAAGGCAAACAAATAATCACGCATATTGTCAAGCCTCTTAATATAAAAATGGACCTATAACATCTGATAATTTAGATTGGAAATTAATTGCAACAACAAAAGTTTCACAAGAATAGGTAGATTTGATTTTTCTATACAGATTGCACTGCTAGTATTTTCAATTCAAAGCCCAAAGTTTTGAGAAATCAAAGTCAAAATTTAATTCTTCACCTTAGCATTTGCAATGGTTGAGCTGACCACAACGGAAGCAGCAAGAACATTGTCAGAAAAGAGGGCATAATGGTAAAGATATGGATGTTCCAGATTATCACTGCGAGGGAACTTCCTCTTTTCTGGTGGAAGGAGGTAATACTCTATGGTCAAGCGCAAGGATAAACAGTGAATTCCATTTGGAATTGTCTTGGCAGCTAGCTGGCTAAGGAATGTGCTCTGCTTTTTTAGACTCTGGTCTTGCTCATCCGCAGATTGAAGCATGGCTCTTAGCTGTCCAGTGACAAGCTTGCAGTCATATAATTGTTCTCTAGCTTTAGACAGTACTTGTCCCATAGCTTTTATTTTTTCAGGTGTGCTGTCTTACGAATGTACATGGGCAAAAAAATCAGTTTATAAAAAAAGTTGGCTTGGTTATACACTACACAAAAGATACTCATTATTACCACCTGTGATTTAAATCAGAATCAGCAGTTGCCTCTCCTAAGGCACGCTGACTTTCTTTAAGCCGGTTCTGAAGCTCATGGGCCAAGTCAAGCTTATTTTTCATTCTTGCAATGCTTACATACACTCTTGACATGATTACTTGATCTCGCAT
Source organism: Ligustrum vulgare (assembly GCA_963555705.1). NCBI lineage: Eukaryota > Viridiplantae > Streptophyta > Magnoliopsida > Lamiales > Oleaceae > Ligustrum > Ligustrum vulgare. The sequence continues at coordinate 29,869,392 of OY743189.1, read as the reverse complement.
TAAGCGTACAGTTGAATCAGAATTTTCATTTTCATTCTCCTTCCTCCATATGATATACTTCCCCAAGACTGCAGAGTCAACCGACTTGGAGCGTTCAATGGCAGCAGTTCCAAGTTTTACGATTACGTCGTCATCTTGCTTTATCAAATCAGCAGCACGCTTTCCACGTCTTTTTTCTCTCAATTTCTGTAGAGTGCTTAAACAGATAAAATTGTTATTCCAAGGTCAAGAGGAAAGGAGTAACAAGGCCAATATGAAGTTTATGCAAGCTCTAAAAGATGTCAATTTTATTTATTTCAGTTACGATCAGGAGCTGGCTCCTTCCTGGTCATTGAAAAAACAAAAAAAATTAGAACGATCAGGATACTTACTCTTCTCGCCAGTTTAGCAGGCGACTCAAAAAAATTAGAACGATCTTCTGCATGGAATGAATGCATCATCCAACCAGTTAAGATTCATTCGTTAGTGAACTGTTTATGGTATTAACAGAGTTTCTAGAAAAAATATTACCATGAAAAGTATCTTCCTGCTTGATTCTAGAGGTTTTCCGTTTAATATTTGCAGCTTCTTCTTCTGACTAAAAAGCAAAAATGCAGAAGTTAATGAATCAGTCCTTTTTATAAGAGTTTTCATCATGAATAGAGTGCAAAAGCTACCCACACTCATCCTAACCTGAGCAGAAGTGGTATTTTTTCCAGCTGAAATTTCTTGAACAACAAAGTTCCATGATGTATTCTTTCTCAAAGAATCAAGACTCAGGGGCACTAAATCGTCTGTGTTGGCCTTGATGATATCCATGACCTAAAATATGATCAAAATAGTAAAGTAAATAAGCATACAAAAAGGATAGTATAGTTTTTGTCATCAAGAATGTCCATTGAAAACATGCCTCTCTTTAGAACAAAGATTTGAGATGTTGCAATGCCAGCTGCTCTCTCCAACTTAGATCCTGTACCATGTGTTATTTTCTTATTGAGTAAGAATAGCATTCCAAACTACAATTCAAATGAAGTATGTTCTCAAGAAAATACCAGTTTATTTGAACTAGTAGAAAAATTAATTTGATATGCAAAAATGAATAAATTAGATTTCTATAATTCTATTAATTCACATTATGCTAGAGAGACATTTAAAGTGTCTTGGATACCAAGCATAGAGCAGGCTCTCTCTCTCTCTCTCTCTCTCTCTCTCTCTCTGAGAGAGAGATAGAGATTAATATCCATGTATTAATAAACTGTTAATAAGCATACATTATTGTCACGCCCAATTTGCAATCTTATCCAATGCAACTATATACTCTCTTCACAAAAGAGACCATCTAACGAGAACCTGTTTTCCCTTGGGCCTTGGGCTAGTCCCTGACATCAAGTTTTTTCCTCTCAATACGAAAATTAAGTTCATAAATCAATCACAACAGCAAAGTACACAATTGCTTTGGTGACAAAGTATTATAGTAATTTCATATACACGTGTCACCTTTAATCTTGATAAAGAACACCACAACCTCCAAAATTCAGGTTGTTTTCACTCCTTCACTCTATATAATAAGTTAGTCATTGAACAAAAGGGAACTGAGCATTAGACCTGTCAGATTCTTCAACAATTTAGCATCGACATGATTACATAAATGTTCATGAAAAGAGGGTATGTGTACCACATAATAACTAGCTTTTTGGACCTTGGCACCTTTCTTAGTTTTGATTCCAACTAATACAAAGCAGTATCAGCTGACTCTGTCCTCCCAAGCCACATGAAATACCAACTACACTGAGTTCTTTAGAATTCAGAACTCATCCTGCCCAAAATCCCTCTTTGGTTGAATTCCGTTTACAATATGAAATAAGATAGATTATGTAACTATTGTTAGATATATATGTTCATATATTTGTATTGTTCAAAATGATTAATGATAAACAAATGAATGATTTTGAAAAGAAACGGAAATGAAAAAATCAAAGGTGGCATTAATCAGAAAAATCGTGCGGTCACACGTCAATTTTTGACGTGTAATAAATGGTATAACATCGCGACCGCGCGATGATTGAACCGCGCGGTCGTACGGTGTAAAAATTTTGACCGTTATTTAGGAATTTGACACCTTTTGAAGAATCATTCCATCTTTTCATGGAAAAGTTGATACCAATTCGTGATTGATGCTTGAATATCTATAAATAGGTGATTTTACTTCATTCCAAATCACTTGAAAACATTCTTGCATCAAAGATTGATATCCAAAATATCCATTTCATCATTCCTAATTTTAGTGTTCTTGTTTTTATCTCAAGTTCTTATTTTGCTTTGTTTGAACTTGAAAAAAAAAGGCTTGATTAATCCTACAAACCTATTTGCTATAATCCCAAAGGCAAACTTGAATCCCGGTGGGTGCAAATATAGTTTAAGGACAACGTGTTTTACGTGTTTGAGCCTTATAATTTTCTTCATCATTTTTGTTGTTTTATATCATTTTCTTCATTCTCCTACACCACATTTTCAACAATCTCAAACTATATTTTTGTCATGGAGAATGAAACAACTCTTACAACTATCAAATTGATGAACCAAGATCTTGTGAGGCTCGATAGATTTTATGGAACAAACTTCACGCGTTGGCAAGACAAGTTAAAATTCCTACTCACCGCATTGAAGATTTTCTACATTTTGGATCCGGATTTGGAACCTTTAGTGGAACCAGCGGAGACGGACACGAAGGCAATAAGGGCCGAAAGGAAGAAAAGACAAGAGGATGAATTAATATGTCGTGGACATATTTTGAATGCTTTGTCGGACCGGTTATACGATCTCTACATCAACACTTCTTCGGCAAGAGATATTTGGAACGAGTTGGAAAACAAATATAAGGCAGAAGAAGAAGGTACCAAGAAATTTTTAATCACAAAGTATTTTGATTTTAAATTTTTGGACAATATTCCTATTCTTCCTCAAGTACTTGTCAACAAATTGAAAGCGGTCAAAATAGAACTCCCGGAATCCTTTCAAGTGAGGGCAATTATTGCCAAACTTCCAAGTACTTGGAAAGGATACCGGAAGAAGATTCTTCACAACTCCGAAGATTTTACTTTGGAACGACTACAAAAACATCTACGTATTGAAGAAGAATCAAGAATGAGGGACAAGAATGAGAATTCTTATGAAGCCAAATCAAAAGCAAATGCTATTGAGAAGGGCGAACACTCCAACAAAGAAAAGTTCAATCCTCTTGGTCCTAAAAAGGACAAAGGGAAGTTCAAACCAAAACCAAAAGGGCCATGCTATGTTTGTGGAAAACCCGGTCATTAGGCCAAGGTGTGCAGGCATAAGAAGAAATCCAATGGAGAACATAAAATAAACTCCATTGAAGATGACAACATTGTGGCTACAATATGTGAAGTCAACACTATAAAAAGAAAGGTTCAAGGATGGTGGTATGACACTTGTGCTACCATACATGTGTGCTATGATAAGTCCTTGTTTAAAACTTATCATGACTTGGAAGATGGACATGAAATACAAATGGGTAATGAAGGCCGCTCCAAAGTGGTTGGAAAAGGAAGTGTAGATATCATCTTCACATCCCGAAAAATCGTTACTCTTACTAATGTATTCCATGTTCCGGACATGAATAGAAACTTAGTGGTGATCTTTTGGGAAAATCCGGAATCAAAAGTGTTTATGAATCCGGTAAACTTGTATTATCCCGTAATGGGATCTTTGTTGAAAAGGGCAATTCTAGTGATAGAATGGTCAAATTATGTACCGTTGACAATAATAATATGAATAAAGTGAATTCCGCTTATATGCTTGACTCTTTTACTTTGTGGCATTGTAGATTAGGGCATATAGGCAATAATACTATGAAAAGAATGAAAATGTGTTACTTAATATCTTATGATGAAAACAAAGTTTATAAATGCAAGACTTGTGTAGAATCTAAGATGATTAAGAAACATTTTCATAGTGTAACTAAAACAACTCAATTATTAGATCTTGTGCATACCGACATATGTGAATTAAATGGCATGTTAACAAGAGGAGGAAATAGATATTTCAAACATTTATTGATGATTGTTCTAGATTTACTTATGTTTACTTATTAAAATATAAGGATGAGGCTTTTGAAACTTTCAAAGCCTATAAAAATGAAGTTGAAAATCACTTGAATAAGAAAATAAAAATTCTTAGGAGTGATAGAGGAGGTGAATACTTCTCTAGTGATTTTAACTTATTTTGTGAACATGGCATAATTCATCAATGTAGTGAACCTAGAACACTTGAACAAAATGGTTTGGCGGAAAGAAAAAATAGGACACTTGTTGAAATGATTAATGCAATGTTGTTATACTCTAAATCGCCATTTAATCTTTGGGGTGAAGCATTACTTAGTGCATGTCATATATTAAATAGAGTTCCTTCTAAATTTACAAGAGTATCTCCATATGAATTATGGAAAGGAAGAAAACCAAATATTGGTTACTTCAAAGTGTGGGGGTGTCTTGCTTATTGCAAAAACACCGATCCAAAACGAACAAAACTTGGTCCAAGAGGGATCAAATGTGTATTTGTTGGATATGCTTCAAATAGTAAAGCATATCGATTATTGAATTTCGAGGCCAATGTGATAATTGAGTCATGCGAAGTAGAGTTCTTTGAGGATTCTTTATCTTCGGATAATAATATTGAGGAATTAAATAAAGAGATTCCAAATTCTACAAAATCATTTGGAGAAACATCCTCTAAAGATGTTGATGATCCTAATGAACTTCGTAGAAGCAAAAGAACTCGAAAAGAAAAAGTAATAGGACCGGATGAAATAGACTCTCAACTTATTTCTCTTTATCTTATTGAAGAAGATATAAAGAGTGTCATCAGAACAACACCATATGTTCTTCAAACCAAAACGAATCCTAAAACTTATAAAGAGGCTATGTCATCAAGAGATAGTATTTTTTGGAAAAATGCTATAAAAGATGAAATGAATTCAATAATGTCTAACAATACTTGGGAACTTGTTGATTTACCAAATGGCTCTAAACCTATAGGATGTAAATGGGTATTTAGAAAGAAGTACAACGCGGATGGTACTCTTAATACCTTTAAAGCCCGACTAGTAGCCAAGGGATATCGACAAAAGAAAGGAATAGATTATTTTGACACATATGCACCAGTCGCACGCATTACATCTATAAGAATAATGTTTGCCTTAGCTTCCATTCATAATTTGTACATACATCAAATGGTTGTTAAAACAGCTTTCTTAGATGGGGATCTCGATGAGGAAGTTTATATGGAACAACCTGAAGGTTTTATTCTCCCCGGAAACGAAAAGAAAGTGTGCAACTTAGTTAAATCATTATATGGTTTAAAGCAAGCACCGAAAAAATGGCATGAGAAGTTCGATTTGGCAATTATGTCATTTGGATTCAAACACAATAGTGTTGATAAGTGCTTATATTCGAAGGAACATGGAAAACATGTCGTGATTATATGCCTTTATGTAGATTATAAGTAATCATATGGAAGGCATAAATGAAACAAAAAGATTTCTATCTTCCACATTTAAAATGAAAGATCTTGGGCAAGTGGATACCATATTAGGTATCAAGGTCACAAGAAGAAATGAGGGTTTTATGCTTAAACAAACACATTATATTGAGAATGTGATTGATAAGTTCAAACATTTGAATATTAAAGAAACAAACACCCCATTTGATGCAAGTATTAAACTTGAAAAAATGATGGAAGAGCAATAGCACAACTTGAATATGCAAGTGCTATTGGATCTCTAATGTATGCGGTCCAATGCACTATAGCATTTGCGGTTAGTAAACTTAGTAGTTTTACTAGTAACCCAAGTAAGGAACATTGGAAAGCAATTGGACGAGTTCTTGGTTATTTAAAGAAAACCAAAGATATAGGTCTCCAATATTTCCGATTTTTGGCAATCCTAGAAGGATTTACTGATACAAGTTGGATATCTAGTACAGGTGAGAATAAATCCACCTCAGGTTGGGTATTTACTCTTGGAGGAGCAGGAGTCTCATGGAGATCCAAAAAACAAACATGTATAACACACTCAACAATGGAATCCGAATTTGTAGCATTGGCAGAAGTCGGAAAAGAAGCTGAGTGGCTAAGGGATCTCTTGTATGAAATTCCAATAGGAGATAAGAATTTAAATTCTATTCATATACTATGTGATAGTCAAGCCACTTTAGCTAGAGCATACAATGGAAAGTCTAGACATATGAGTCTAAGACACGACTGTGTAAGGAAATTTATCAAAGATGGAACAATTTCAATCACTTATGTAAAATCAAGTGATAATTTAGCGGATCCACTAACAAAACCACTCACTAAGGTATTAGTGAGGATCACATCGAGTAGGATGAGTTTAAAACTTCTTACTTAAAGATCCATCAATGATGACAACCCTACCTAAACTTACTAAAAAGTACATTTTAGGTTCAAAGGGTAAAAACAAGTCATTCGATAAGTGGATAATATTCAACACTTACAAGATAAGTGTTGGTTGTCATATAAAATGAGAAATAAGTTTTAAACTTTTAATAAAGTTCGGATCAATAGGATCAAGTATCTGTAAATATGACAAAGATACTGGAAGAACTTTACCTATATGAACTTAGAGATGGTGTCGTCTCGATAGAAAGTTTGAAGTTTCTCTATTAAAAGTTCATGAATAGGATGAGCACATGGCCATAAAAGTGCTAAGCGTGTTATGATAAACATAGAACACAATGATACTTGTGTGTGTGATCTCGCTGGTTTCATTACAAAGGAATAATATGTTCAAAACTTTTATGCCACCTAGGATTTCAATGATAACTTGTGATTGATTACACTATGGATAGATTCAAATCGAAAGATATCTATTCCTTATGCATAAGTATTGAAAATTTATCAAAATACATTTTGAACAGTGGGGGATTGTTAGATATATATGTTCATATATATGTGTTGTTCAAAATGATTAATGATAAACAAATGAATGATTTTGAAAAGAAACGGAAATGAAAAAATCAAAGGTGGCATTAATCGGAAAAACCGCGCGGCCGCACGGTACAAAAACCGTGAGGTCACACGTCAATTTTTGACGTGTAATAAATGGTATAACCGCGCGACCGCGCGATGATTGAACCGCACGGTCGCACGGTGTAAAAATTTTGACCGTTATTTAGTTTGAATTTGGCATATTTTGAAGAATCATTCCATCTTTTCATGGAAAGTTGGCACCAATTCGTGATTGGTGCTTGGATATCTATAAATAGATGATTTTACTTCATTCCAAATCACTTGAAAACATTCTTGCATCAAAGATTGATATCCAAAATATCCATTTCATCATTCCTAATTTTAGTGTTCTTGTTTTTATCTCAAGTTCTTATTTTGCTTTGTTTGAACTTGAGAAAAAGGTTTGATTAATCCTTAAAACCTATTTGCTATAATTCCAAAGGCAAACTTGAATCCCGGTGGGTGCAAATATAGTTTGAGGACAATGTATTTTACGTGTTTGAGCCTTATAATTTTCTTCATCATTTTTGTTGTTTTATATCATTTTCTTCATTCTCCTACACCACATTTTCAACAACTGTTCAAACATTTTATTTCTTCTACATAATGAAGCTGATTAATCAATACTATCCACAAAATCCAGATTTGAAAGTTAAAAAAAAGAACTACTTAAATTCATGCACATATAGCCTCTTTCAGAGATCTACCATGATGTGGTAATCAAACCAAAACAAAATCGAGGCAATATCAACTAACCAGTGCCAGCAGAGCTCAATAAACTGCGGTCGACAAACAAAATCGAGAAAACGAGAAATGCGAACAAAACAAGCACAACAACAGAAAAGCGAGGTCCATTGCTTTTTTTCCCGTGGATGATTCCACCCGATAATCCCCTCTTAATCGCCATTTCGTAACCATACACCTGCAAAATTACACAGCCAAAACAAATATACTCAACCATTTACATTAATACATATAGAGATATAGCTGCTACGAGAGAGACGAGGGAAATACCGAGAGAATTTTGATAGATATTCGGTTAATTGAGTTTGAATAGTTGAAGATCGTAACTATTAACAACGCATTTGAAGATTGATATATTGTATGCAGATGTATGTATTCTTCTACGCGTGAGCTTCTGTATGAACTGTATGTGTGAGTGTGTGTGAAATGTAGGGAGAAGTGCGTGGAATACCGGATCTGAAAAATACTCGTAGGCGAACAATAAGTTCCTTTATTCGCGTTATTTATAAAATAATCCGGTAGTCCTCAATCTTTCATAAATATGACAATAATGTCCTGAACCTTGTGATACTTGTATCACCTGATGAAAATCATCTATTGATTCAGAGGTGGCAAACGGGCCGAACCGCTTGTATGCTCGACCCCCGAAAACACAAGTCGAGGGCGACTCGGCTCGTCAAACGGACGAACTCGCCCACGAGCCAAAAAATGTAATTGAACCACGAGCCGAGCTTGTTGGCAGGAGCCGACTCGGCTCGTGGTTCAACGAGCCGCTCGTTGGCAGGAGCCACGAGCTCGTACCAATGAGCTCAACGAGCCGGTGAGCCGCTCGTGAAACAAAATATATATATATATATATATATATATATATATATATATATATATATATATATATAAACGTCATTTTTCACTTAAAAAAAAAAAAGAGTATGTCTCATCTATATAAAAAAAAAATTGTGACCGTTCTGGTCACAAAAAAAAATTTCTTTTTCTTTTTTTATTTTATTTTTTTTCTTTAATTTTATCCTATAAATATTACAC